>OY998165.1:112202531-113452531 GCA_963921995.1 Oxystoma pomonae
TTTTAAAGTCAGCATTGCAATCCTCTCCAGTGCAGTGGTCCGGAATTCGAGGTCTGAATTATCAATGACATGTTTTTAATGCCAGCGTAGCAGTTTTAGGTAGAATCAAACTGCTTTTGTCAAATGAAATACTCGACTTTCAACTATTCATTTTGGCCCAAAAAGCGAGTTTACAACACAACAACACCCGGTAAGAGGGCCCGATCTGGAAGAATCCTTAGTGTTAGCGGACATCTATGTGCGCTGACACTAATTATTCTGCCAAACCTTTCCTTCCACCCCCACTTGACCTTCAAGTGGACCTCTTAAACTCTCCCTACCGCTAGGTAGCCTAAGTTTTGTCGATTTTTGGGGAGACTAGCTGCCTGAAGGGCTTAAATGTCGTGACTGTTCTAAAGAACTATTTGTTGTTGCTGTTGGGGGGGGGGGAGGGGAGGGAAGTGTGATTTGGAGGAGGAGGGAAAGTGAGAACTAGCTCGCTAGCTGAAGGCTAGAGAGCTAGCTGAAGACGGGGTCTCTTGTGACGATGTCGGATGTTCTCGTCGTAGCTGACGGCCTGTCGAATAAGGGGATTTGAATGAGTATCAGCTTTTTGGTATACATTATGGGCTTTTTCGGAAATAAAGGTCGTTAATTGGGTAAGATTATTGTCTCTCATAAGTCTAGTATACGATGTGTGCCAGGGAAGGTCAAGGGCGTTACGTCTGTAGCGATTCTCAAGGTTTTGGATGAGTTTTAGATGACTTGGCGCGGCATAGCCCCAGGCGGTTGATGCATAGGATAGGATCGGGCGAATTATTGTGTTTAGTAGTAGTAATTTGTTTTTGTGTGAGAGTTTACTATTACCGCGAAGTAGGGAGTATAGATTTTTGTAGGTGTACATGGCTTTAATGCGTGTGTTTTTGACGTGTAAACCCCAAGTAAGGCGCTTGTCGAAAGTAACCCCAAGATACTTAACGTCGTCCTGCCAATTGATTATATTGCCATTTATTTCGACGTGTCCGACAGGTCCCTGTCGTCTACGGCTAAATAAGATGGCTTTTGTTTTATCGGAGTTTATTTTGATTTTCCATTTATTGCAGTAGTCTACAAAGTCGTCTGCTGCTGTTTGAAGGTGACGCGTCGCTTGGCGAGGAAGCAGTGAAGCTGTTTTAATGATTAGGTCGTCGGCGTATCGTGCTAGGTCTGTGTGAAGTGTGGGAATGAGGTCATGGGTAAAAATGTTGAACAGATGGGGGGATAGCACGGCCCCCTGACTGTCAAATGAAATACTCGACTTTCAACTATTCATTTTGGCCCAAAAAGCGAGTTTTTTGCAACAGATATAGTTGTCCATATTGTTGAAATGCTTTATACATACCTGTTTATAACTTTATCATAAAACGTTTTAAACTACAGAATTATTTTGACGCCATTCACCTAAAGCCAAAAATTAACTATAACGGCGAGTTTGTAAATCCACCGTTGGATCCAGCGGTGCCAACAAAAGAGTTCATAAATTTTAGATGGATTTCACCAATCCAACAAATGTTGGCACCGATCGCCAACGACTTCGGGAGTCGGTGGAAAATCGTCGTTGGATTAAACAGAACCCTACTTTATGGTTATTTATTTTTTCCAGTTTCTTTTATAACTTATTCAAACCAAAATATTTTTTTATGCATTTTGGTTAATACAAGATACAGTACATGGGATGGTGAGCCAGATATTAACGTAAGACAGTTCAAGTGAAGACTCTGATGAAGAGATATACATCATACTAAATTTGAGGTGAAAACGTACTTGCATTGAATACGCTGTTGAAAAAAACAGAACTACAGCATGAGTACCTTTAAGAGCGGTATTTATAGTCGTTCCTAAAGGCTCCTTTCTTCCTTCGCCCATAAGAATTTTTATTTCCCAAGGAGAAAGGGAGCCTTGGGAACGACTTTAAATACGGCCCTTATAAGTCACATTTCCGATTTTCTCGAGCCGAAGTTGAGGCATGAATTTATTATTTTAAGTGGGATTATTGGCATTCAGCTCTTTACACCGCAACGCGTTCTTTTTCTATTTGATGTCAAACCCATCTGTCAACCGAATGTTGGCACCGATGTTCCACCGCTGTCAAAAAAAATGTTGAATTTTCAAACTCGGAAAAAGGGATGGTTGTGTGAAACTTGCTTTAAACAATATCCTTTGACTCTCCTGCATTTAATTTTTTAAATAATATAATTATAAAACTATTTTCCTTTTTTTTGTTTAACGTCGAGAATTGGGGTCCTAGGCAAGAGACCCCGAATAAGTAACACACGACAAAAAAAAATTGCGGGGTCAATGAGTATTTGTGCCAAATTTCACCGCTCCACCATAACTAACCTTTAACAATATTTGTGTTATTGTCGGAAATAGGGGCACTTTTCAGAAAATTTACTGCTAGCATCATTAATCAAAAACTATCTAAGGCTCTACTTATTATGCATGCCAAGTTTCACTGCTTAATTATTAGTTTTTCTTAATTAAACTTCTCATTTTCCAGACTAATATGCGATTTTCGTACGAACTGTTGACTAGCATGGGTATAGAAGAACCTCTCTAGCATAGCCCCACCCCAATTTTTTTGCATGTATGATAGCAGCCCTAAAAGGGAATAAATAGAGCTACAAAAAAAATATAACATTACCAAAATCTCATAAAGTTTGTAGAAATTCCAGCGAGAGATATTGCGTTGTAATTTTTTGAGGAATATTTTTCCCAATTTTTAATTAGAGGATTTTTCAAATTTAACCGATGCTAAGGACGCTACTGAAAAAAAAATAAACAAACTATGATAATATTAGAAGGCATATTTAAACGTTATTCGAAAAATATATATAACAACAAAAATAGAAATCTATAGGCAAAAAAAATAAAGTCCCTGATGCTGCACATTTAAAAAAAAAACAATTATTTCGGTACCCTTTGTGCTAAAAAGGTAGCGTAATCTTTACCACAAAACATTTTAAAAAGGACCAACAGAAAGCTGAGATAATGTGTCAATTTTTAAAATTAATAAATATAATTTCGGAATTGAAACCTAAAAACCAGAACAAAGGAAATTAACTGGCAAAGAAGTTGAAAAAGCTGAAATTTTAACATTTTTCCAAAACGAGCCGCTACTGTTTTCGTACCACTTTTTTAAAACCAAATCGAATACCTTATTAAATAAACGAGTGATTAGGCTTTCTGGAAATGAAAACCGTTAAGTGGTTGAGATATTCATGAAAAAAACTTTTCTATTAAAAATTCGGTTACTTACCCGCAAGAGACGCCGATTCTTAGACATTTTTGAAAATTTTAAAGGAATAAACGGACTAATAATATTGTTAGGAATTAGTCTGGAGTGAATTTATGGGTGTGTCTGAATTTAAATGAGTCTTTTGAGCTAGGGAAAACAAATGTAACCAGCGCACCATTAGTTTCCCCAGAAAATATTTTACTACCGCCACCTCATATAAAATTAGTACTTATGAAAAATTTTGTGAAGGCCAGATATTTAAAAGAAAAGTTCCCCAGAATCAGTAACGCTAAAATTAAAGAGAGAATATTTGTGGGTCCCCAGATTAGGAAACTTTTCGAAGATGCGCAATTCGATTCCATACTTCAAGGCAAGGAAAAAGCATTTCAAATGTCTGCAACCAATTTTTTTCTGAAGCACTAGAGTAGAAAACTACAAAGATCAGGGACACAATTCTTAAAAAAAAATCTTTCGCAGAACGTATACGAAAATTCCAATTCTTGAACGCTCGTATACGACTTATTCGCTCGGAGTTTGAGTCGAGTGGTCCGACGCACTTGAATAGAGATTTTCGCATACGAATCTAGTGATCCACCCCAACTTTCCGGTTATTTATCAATTTTTTCTGCAAAATTGGTACGCGTCCTGATTAGAAATTCGATTTTTTCACTTATGTGTGGTGTTCGTGAACCTTTTTACAGAGCAAATAGGGACGTTATAGCGCGCCATCCCAAATAGCACAAAACATCCCAAGAACTTACCCGGGGACGTCCTAAATGTCGCATAGAAGTCCCATTTAGGGCTGATGAAGGTCCCGTGTCCGCACACCTGATCGCCTATGCACATCCTGTATAGATATCCCAGGGAAGGATGTCCTTAAAGATTATTTTTTGGGACTTCTAACAGAAGTTCAATTTAGATACAATAACGTAATTTTTAAAAAACAAAAGATCAAAAGATCTTGGGTGGAAATAACGAAAATTCAAACTTGGATGAGTATACCAAAAAGAACACACAAAAAATCAAAGCGAAAAGAGAAATGATTAAACGATGTTTCGCCCTGGGTAACCAGCGTGGGCTCATCAGTAGTTTTACTGGTCACTTTCCACTATACATCATTAAACATAATTACACTTAGATTTCCAACCTTGAACCACTCACAAATAGGCATCGTTCCGCACTGGTACTTACTTATCCAAGTTACCTGATACGAATTCGTCCTGGCGTGTTAATATTTCCAGTAGGATTATGCTCCTAAGGCAATTAAAACAAAGAAGAAGTTAAAAAACCTCCAAATCAGTTACTTCAACCGAAAAGAAACTAAAAAACAAAAGATCAAAAGATCTTGGGTGGAAATAACGAAAATTCAAACTTGGATGAGTATCCCAAAAGGAACACACAAAAGATCAAAGCGAAAAGAGAAATGATTAAACGATGTTTCGCCCCGTTTAATCATTTCTCTTTTCGCTTTGATCTTTTGTGTGTTCCTTTTGGGATACTCATCCAAGTTTGAATTTTCGTTATTTCCAGCCAAGATCTTCTGATCTTTTGTTTTTTAGTTTCTTTTCGGTTGAAGTAACTGATTTGGAGGTTTTTTAACTTCTTCTAACGTCATTTTTATTTAAAAAAAACACCCACTTTTTCCTCGTTTATTAAGTAAAACATTTTATTTACATTTTTTTTTAAATTTTATTTATAACATATAGAATAAAGCTTTACGTTAAAAAATGTAGTTCAAGTCAAATAGAACGGGATATTTTGACTGGCAGGCACCATATCGCATTATTGCCATTGCACTACATATCCTTATTCTTCTTAACTTTTTTTTTGGTGGTAGGTTTCTCTTTATCTGCATCAGCTTCCAGTTTGTTATGGATGTCGCTACTGCAGCTGCATCTGAAAATAAAATATTTTAAAATATTTTTATTAAACAGCATTTAGTTTTTAAATAATTGTGTAAGTGACTTTATAGTTTGCTATATAGTGGGTGTGGATCTAAACTTTTAATATAATTTTAACGGATGTTAATATAACTACGGGCAAAATCTTGTTTAAAAGGTTTGTTTTATTTTGTTGTATTAATATTTTGAACACAATGCTGCAAACGACAATTTTAGAAAAAATAAGTTAAGTAATATGTAATTTTAGTAATATATATAAATAAAAAAAAGTACACCTATACCCACATAATTTCAGTTTTTTCAAGACTGAAAAATATTAAATGTTATAAGTTTTTGAAAAATTGCCAAAGAGAAAGGTCCGGCTTCATTAAGTACTCTGGAGGGGGCCTGAGACCCACTCAATGTTTATGGTATCTTTCAGGACATCATTCTTTTGGCAGTGGCGGTCCCAGCCATTTGAAACGGGGGGGGGGCAATTTCGATACGGAAAAAAATCTCAATATATGGAAACAAAACTTAGTAACTACAAGCGCGGATTTGGTGTCAAATCTAGGGGGGGGGGAACTCAGATTTTAAGTCGTTTATATATATATATATTATAAAAAAATGCGACGTCAAACTTGACATTTTTCATGTGCTTGTCATCTCCCCGCCGAATTTTTCGACGGCCAAAATGGTCCAGAAGCAACGTTGCCATGTCGCATACTCGAAAAAAAAGTCGACACAGATTCCACGGTCCGTAGAATAGATACGGTCTAGTAATTTTGCCCCACTCTTCGACCTGATGACGACATAAAGATAGCAGCTGATTTTTGTCGGCCATTTAAAAACTGTAAGATGGCTTGATAAATTAAATTAAATTTTCGGATTTTTCTTTTTTTTGTTTAAAGGATTGATGCCAGTGCTATTTTTTGTTTTTATCTTGTATTATAACTTTTTGTGAACAAGTAAACAAAATTTATTTTTGGCATGCATTAGTTGAACTTGGAGTGAATAGAAATTAAGATCAATACTTGGAAATCAATTCCGTCAAGAAACCCATCGAATGAGTTCGGGTTAGTTCGAACTCGTCGTTCAGAAGTTAGGTTATGCAGTTGTTACTTTTCCTGTTTTGGAAGCTATTTTTTTTGTATTTGTGTTTTTCCAGGGATTATTATTCCAGAGGCCAGACTTGTTGTGAATACTACAGGCAAAAAATCTGATTGCAAATTTAAAACTATAAGGTACCTTGTTTTTTTGATTTTTTTAATTGATGATGGAGTCTTTTCACAGCTACCTACGACAAAAATAATGTAAATTATATCGTTGGGTACTTAATTTGGACCAAATAAAGAAAAGAAATGATGAACATACAATTTTTATTACAGAAACTTCTGCAAAAATAACATAACCCCAAATGTAAATAAAAACTCAATAAAAAAAGCAGGCTGATATCTTTGTGACCGTGTTTATTCAAGGGACCACCGTGCACGGATTCGTCTTTCCAGTGGCGTTCAAGAATAGATATTTTTTCGTCTACTCGAAACAACGTTCGAATTTTAGTCGCATACGACGAAAAATTCGAGTGATTTCAGAATTGGGTCCCAGGTTGCCTAACTTCTTATGTCCAACAAACACCTAGGATGTAACACGTCGTAAAAAATTAATCTCCTGGATTCTCATCTGGATTACTTTGTGGAAAATTGTGGTGTTGTATGTTACGAGAACTGTGAGAGGTTCCACGAAGATATTTTAAAAATGGAAAGAAGGTATCTTGGAAAATGGAACTGTGAGATGTTAGTCGATTACTGCTGGACTATTACGAAAGATACCCCAGAGGCTACTTTCAAAATGCAGGCTAATTAAGAAGCGGAAAATGAGTGTCTAATATGTTTTCGCTTTCAAAGAAGAATTTCTGGTTTTTCTCCAAGTAAACTACCTGTTTTTTGAAAGAATAATAAACTCTTATCGGTTTACCTCTAAAAGTTATTTGATTTAATAATAGCTTTGGTTTTGATTTAAATTACCGCCTCTTCTTATTTAAAGTATATTTGGTTTCTATTTAAGTATAAGAGCCTTCGTAAATCAAGAATAGGTAATTGCTTAATTCTTATAATCCCTATTCTTATACTAAGAATAATATACTTAAAGCAAATGTAATTTTTCAAGAATAGAGCTATTCTTAAATATAGAATAGATTTTTTTCCGTGTATATAATAAATATTATAACAAATATGTTTTTTTTTGCGAGCCAACCTAAATATTTAATTTGTATTTTTTTGTTTAGGAAACAAAAAAAATTAAAATTTGTTCCCTAGTGTAATCTAATACAAATTAAATACTTCAATGAATCTAGTAAAAAAGTGAAAAAAAAACCACATCTTTGATTTTTGGAACAGAGCTTTAGAATATCTTTATAAACAACATACCAAAAGTTCCCTAGAATCCTGGATCCGAAGTTCGCCATATTGAAAAAATTACAAATTTTTGACATAATTTTTTTTACTATTGTTGTTTATAGGCGTAACCAGCTAAAAATCCGCCATATTGGAAAATACCTTATAATCTATGTCCCAACTGCCCAATCCGTTAAGCCATGATCATGAAATTTGGTACGCATGCTAACCACGAACGTCTTAATATAAAAATTGGGACACAACTGTCATCTGTCAAAAATTACGGCCGCCATCTTAAGTGTTGTGTTGCAAATCTAAGTCGGCCATTTTAAATAGGAGGACAACCAAATTTCTTGGAACATGTTTCTAGTAAAGCCCTAAACAATATACTAAAAATACAGCTTTCTAAGTGCTAAGGGGCGGGCGCCATTTTTCAAAAAACTGTCAGTTTTTCAAAATAGTATTACAAAAATAATTAAAAGACAGATTTTTTCACAAAAAAAGTTTTTCGTCAAAAACCTGTCCTTTAATTGTTTTTGTAACTGTATTATGAAAAATTGCCAGTATTTTGAAAAATGGCGCCCGCCCCTTAGCACCTAGAAAGCTGTATTTTTAGTATGTTGTTAAGAGCTTTACTGGAAACATGTTCCAACAAATTTGGTCTTCCTACTTGAAATAGCCGATTTAGATGTGCAAAATTTAATGTAAGATGGCGGCGGTTAGCCTGTGTGTCAAATTTCACGATCACGGCTAAACGGATTAGAAAGTTAGGTCAATAATAATGAGAGAAGGTAGTTTCAAATATGGCGGACTTATTTTTGACGTTAGCAGGACGCCATCTTGGATTTTCATATTAGACCCCGATGCGAGCGTACATACTAAATTTTAGCTAGCTAGCCCATAAATAACGATACTAAAAAATATATGTCAAAAATGTGTAATTTTTTTCAATATGGCGAACCATGGATCCAGGGGATTTTAGGGGACTTTCGGTATGTTGTTTATAAAGATATTCTAAAGCTCTATGCCAAAAAATCAAAGATGTATTATTTTTTTCCCACTTTTTTGCTAGATTGACTGGAGTATAAATATTATACTTTCAGAGAACCCACAAATTATTTTCAAAACAACTCGAGACAAACAATTTTGTCTAGGGATTGCACAATCCGTCATTGTCATTAAAATCGCCTAGTCTACACACGGAAAATTGGAGAAATGAGAAAAGTTACCGGGCGCTATTATTGTCTTTTCAGTTATTTATTGTCTAGCCTTTGGAGGTTGGAAGTGCCCCATTTTCTCGGCTTTCAATTTTCCCGGAAAATTCGACAAATCTTCTGCGTTTAACCCCCCGAGGTCGGTGGAGTTTTTCAATGTTTTTTTTTGGGAACAAAAGAATAGAAATGCGAAAGTAGCATACCCGGTTTATGTCCCTCTTTCCCTGTAATAATCATAGACTTTAAAAAAACAGAGGATCAGAAAATCCATTTAAAACGTTGTAATTGGAACCAAGCCATCATTCATTATTATATCATTATTATATCATTATTACA
Source organism: Oxystoma pomonae (assembly GCA_963921995.1). Lineage (NCBI taxonomy): Eukaryota > Metazoa > Arthropoda > Insecta > Coleoptera > Brentidae > Oxystoma > Oxystoma pomonae. The sequence continues at coordinate 112,211,614 of OY998165.1, forward strand.
TCAATTACTTTGTTTATACTAACGGGTCTCTTAAAGCACTTTTATATAAGGTCGGTTTGGGAATGTTGTCGTATAAACACCACTAAAACCGTTTTAAGCACTCAATCGATTTTATTTTAAAGCGCTTTAGCTCATTTCTTCCAACCTAAAGAAATACTCAACCTACGAGTACCAAACTTGGCAGGCTTGATCTAAGAGCGATGACCTAAATTATATAAAAAAATTAAAGAACCTGTACGGAATACATGACATTTTGGTTGATTGCAGAATGTAAGGAAATTTTGGTGTGTTGTAAATCTCGACCATCTTTATTCAGAGGTGCTATTTTCGTGTAGGTACCGAGGTCATCAAAAAAGTATTCTCTTTAGAGAATGTAGGTTTATTTGTTATGTGTTTATCCCATATACTTATGGCTTCCTAAGTATTAGATAAGCACGTTTAGTTAAACAGGCAGAATAATAAGAACATTATCTTCGTACTTTTAGTTACAGTGGAACAACCCACTTTTGTAAGTACATCTATAGGAATAGATACATGGAAAAATGATTGGGTGTAGATATCATTAAAATTTTGGTATATATGTTGTAGATTTTAATTTGCTAAATCTGATCATATATTAAATTACGATGATAATAATGATTGATGATTTGACTTGGCTCATCTAATTAACTGAAAATAAACAGCATATTTACCTACCTACACTGAACCAAAAAAGGCACCGTTTTCTAAAACAAAATACATTGAGCCAATGTATTTTGTATATGATTTTTGCTTCGATGTAAAGTTTTATCAATATCATAATCAAGTTTACATAAATTTTATAGCCAAAACGAGTTATTGATTTTACTGCTGCAAGACACAGTTTCAAAAAAAAGTTGTTGCAATATAAAGAGTCTTTAAGAATGATTTTTGTGAAGGGTGTTAGGAATTCAAGGATTAAGAGACATGTTTTCATAGCTTTTAGTTACGCCTAAGAATGAATTTAGTAAAAGACTGTTACGTACATAAATTTCATAACCATGTTCATGTATTTGGTATGCTCGGTTCATAATTTTCATAAACTTGTACATACATTCCATAACAACTTTTAAACGAAATGATCGCCATTTATTAAATTTATTTAAGGTATTGATTAAAATCGTCAACATGTTATATTTATTTCATATGCTCTTTTATTATCTCCATAACCTGTACATACTATTAATAACAACTCTCTAGAAAATGTCAAGAAACATTTTTCATTGATTTCGTCACTTCCGTTTATTAATTTCATTACTTTATATGACAATTTTTATAACTTTTCTGCGATTTTTGTAAGAGTTACGTGTTATTGATGTACAATTATATATAAAAAATTAATAAACGCCTGTTATTAATACTATGTACGATATTTTTTTCAGTATATAATGACCCTGAAACACCTAGGGAAAGAACGGATCATTTCTATATATAGAAAAGTAACTGAGTACAATCAGATAGTGTTGAAGTTTAGGTACCTTACTACTGATTGAGGCTATAAATATTAATCACCAACCGGCTCCTTTATTCTTTTTGTTTTAAAGACGTCTCAAACAAAGCAAGCAACTAGTTTAATTAAAATTCTAGAGCTTACTTACCTTCCACGCCAAATATTAATCTGTGAAAATGTAGTTCAGTACTTTCGGTACTTTTCCTGTAACTTAAATTACGAACAGACTGATCTTGATAACCTGTCTGATGGTTAGTTTTAATCACTAATCCGTCATAAAAAAACATAAAAATATGTATATAACAAATAATATACATAAATTCTCTAAAGTGAATATTTTTGTGATGACCCCGGTACACTAAAATATCACCTCTAATTAAAAACGGTTGTGCCCAAACATACTAATGCCAACCCTCAACTGAATCTTGTTAGAAAACTCACAAACGACACGACGATTTTTTCACTTGTTAGTAACTACTTTCGAAATCCCCCTGTATCTTTGAAACCAATCATACGATTTGACTGAGATTGAATTAAAGTATGATCAGTAGGTCGAGATCTACAACATACCAAAATGCCATGTATTCGCTGCGGGGTTCTTTTTCCAGTGGCGGGGTTCTTTTTCCAGTGGCGTGGTCCGATTTTTTTCATTTGAAAATTTGAACTTGTACCAAAACTCTTTGTTACGCCACTGTTACTAACATACAAAATAGGCCTTATTGGATCTTATATTAGATAAAATTGCATTTTCAATGACATATTCTGCTTGTATTTGCTGTTTCTAGTAATAACATAAGAACCTTTTAAAATCATAATTTAAAAAAATTTTTTTTTAGTAAATTTCTTAAATGAAAGCGGAAGGTGTCGTTGAAAAGGCAATTTTATCTAGTATAAGATCCAGTGAAAAGCGGGGCCTTATCTTTGTATATGTCAGTAACAGTGGCGTATCGAAGAGTTTTTGTACAATTTGAAATTTTCTAGTTAAGAAATTCGGACTACGCTACTAGAAAAATTTAATTTTTTGATATAATTTAGGTTATTATTCTTAGATCAACCCTGCCACGTTTGTACTCGTAGGTTGAGAAATCTTGATGAAAATGCTAAAGAGGAATATGCAAGAATTGTTCAATTGGCATCATTTTTACTTGTGTTTTTCAATTTTTCTGGTAGAAGGAGTGGTTTAAGCTACACTATCATTAGGGGCAGGGCGTTAGAGTTCAACATCTTCATCCCATTGTTGTCATGTTAACCTTATAAGTTTTCCACTGTTTTTAATATTATTTAAAATACATTCAATAATTTTTATTTTCGTTTAATTAAATGGTCTAGATATAGTAATAAAAAGCTATGTTTCTATCAAAAAAACCTAAAAATGTATTCAAGTAGGATGTACAACTAAAAAAATAAGAAAAAGGTGCTATGCAAATCCCTATTTACACTGAAATTAATGACAAGCCGGCAACACAGATTTCCTGCCTTTGTTTACCAAGAATGGACAAATATGACGAATTCTAACCCAATATTTAGTTAATATTTTAATTTAACGTACCTGTGAAACGAAATACTGCGGTCCCCTGGCTTCTGTTTCAACTTGCATATAATAATACACTTCGGAACCATTTTTCGCTACAAACTTTTCACAAAATATCAAAAAAACACTATTGACAAGTGCTGAAACTTTCACTTTCAAAACAATAATGACATTCCAAGAAAAATCGAGAACCCGCAATAAATAATCAATGTTTGACTACAAAAGAAGATGTTTAAGGACAACATATGTTAAATTTTCAAAAAAAGTCGAAAGTTTTAAATAGGTTGTGAGTATTATATATTGTGTATATTAGCTTTTTCAACATATATCTTAAACCTCATTAATTAATTAGTAAAGAAGCGTCAAAACTTAATCCAAACTTAATAAGTTTTTTGTTGCATAATTCTGTTATTAAAATTGAGAACACAGATTTCTTTCTCTCCTTTCCCCACTGTAGATGTTGCACTCAAACAATCAGTGTAACCAGACAGACCAGACTCTTTCTAGTAGTTCAATGTTCTAAGATCATTATACTTGTTTGTTTGAAAGTTTGAGACAATGATGTGTTTGAAATTAACTCTGTGTTTCGGACTTCCATTGTCTATATTTTATTTATACACGACGTTTCGATCAGTACAATCTCTGATCGTCTTCAGGTGCAAACTACTCAGTAGTTTGCACCTGAAGACGATCAGAGATTGTACTGATCGAAACGTCGTGTATAAATAAAATATAGACAATGGAAGTCCGAAACACAGAGTTAATTTCATTATACTTGTTGATAGAGAATTAAATTTGCAACTTTTTTCCTATATGTCACTTTTGACAGTCTCTCACCGTTTAGGAGTTATCCAAGAAAAACGCTTTTTTTGGAGGTGAGAAATGACAGTTCCCGAGGGGGGTAGTATGTTAAACGGTGGACCATAAGCTTGTTAATAAAAAAAAAATGGTTTCTAATTTTTTTTCTATTTTTCTTATGTAGCTTAGCCTAATAAGTAATATCCAATTTAAAAAAAGCGTCTAAAGAAAATCAAAGATATACAACAGGAATACTTATACAAAAATTTAAAAATATGCTCTGAAGATTGCATACATTATTTTCTCTACTAGCAGCAAAACTTTTAACTCAATATAAGCTACTTACTATATGCAGATGCATTGCCACACAACACGTGTTTTATTCAGATGACTCAATGTTGGGAATTTGAAAATCAATTTTATTGTGTGTGCAGGCTTATAAATTATGCATTATTTAGTCGAAATGAGAAGTAAACGAAAAACTAGGGTATTGCCGAGTGACGTAATGGTCCCCCCTTTGGAGCGGAATCCATCTGGTACACAGTGACGTCCAAACTGGTTTGGGACTGCAGAAGAGCTCTAAACAGGCTGACAAGCACCAAAAGGGTGTCACTAGCCTAGGTTCCAGGTCATCGGGGACACTCTGGAAGCGAAAAAGCCGATGAATTGGCCAGACTCGGCAATAAAGTTTACAGGGCCTGAACCATTTTGTGGAAGCGCTAAGGCCACAGCCAAGCAATCTATTAAACAGTGGCTCACCAAAGAGACAAACGGTCTGTGGGATCAAATGCGTGGACAAAGACACGCCAAACAGTTCATTAAAGAACGCTCACCAAAGCTGACTGCAGAACTTACTAGTAAGGAAAGGAAGCTTGTCAGACAAATAGTGGGGCTTCTAATAGGTCACTGCAAACTCAATAAGCATTCGTATGCAATGGGATAGGTAGAAGATGCTACATGCCGCTTCAAAAACAAATGTACAAATACGACTCTAAATGCCAATGACTTTAATGCACCCTTTACCACAATAGCAAAATCAGTTATAGATAGTTTATCTTTTATCAATAAAAACCCGCTTGAAAAATTGACAGAAAAAGGGCACAAAACAGTATCTAATAAGTTTGTATTTACCGATGTTTCTTTTAATCGGATCACAGATATAATTATTGGCTTTAAATTCAGTCCAATTAGAGATGCGTATGACATCAATGTAAAAATGCTTTAAATTATTAAAAATCTGATAATAGTACCGTTCACTAAACTTGTAAATTTAGCAATAAGAGATAATTTATTCCCCAGTTGTTTTAAAATCTCTAAAGTGGTCCCGATACATAAATCAGGTGACATAAAAGATGTTTCCAAGTCTTTGCTAAAATTTATGAAACTGTAATTAAGAATCAAATTGTAAACTGGTTTGATGCAAACAACTTTTTTAGTCCCTGTCAATACGGTTTTTGTAGAGGTGGTTCGACACTACTTGCATGCATCATTGTTTGATCTAACGAAAGCGTTTGATTGCGTTTCTTTAGCACTTAAACTAACTGAATACAATTTTAGGTCTGATTCAGTTTCACTAATAAAATTGTACCCGGGGGAAAACAGACGTCAGTGCACCAAACATCAGAATCTAATTTCCAACACCAAACCCCTAACTTATGAAGTTCTTCAAGGCTCGACCTCTTTTTATTATATTTGTTAACGATCTCGATGATATTATTAACGGAGTAAAGTTTGCTGATGATACCACAGCTGAAAATGTGTCCTCTGACTCTGATGTTCTATGTGAAGCAGTCAGATGTAAAAAATTGGTTTCTTAGTAACCGTCTTAGCCTTAACGACAAAAAAACCCAAAACATTACATTTTCAATGCGTAAAATTCCAGAAGACCTACACAAAAAACCTGTTAAATTCTTAGGGTTAACACTCGATCCAGGGCTAACATGGGAGAACCATTCTCTTAAACTTACAAAAAGCCTTAGCAAAAAACGTTTATTTAATAAGGAACTTAATAAATTGTGTCTCAAAAAATACCATCCTCAGTGCATATTATTCATATTTCTATTCACACATGTGATATTCCATCTTAAACTGGGGTCACTCAGCTCACACAGATTTGGTATTTGCTGTACAGAGAAAGTCTGTAAGCTTGGGTATCGAGATTGTTGTCGAGCTAAATTTATATATATATATAAACTTTGGTTTGCTTGATGCACCAAATTGTATGCATATGCCAGAAATGGTAATGTGCATAAATAGCCTACTAGACATAGAAATAACCTCCTGCCTGATTGGAGCGTTCAAGAGATGATGTTAATTACTACAGCATAAAAATGTTTAATATTCTTCCAGATCATATTAAGAATCTTAAGAATATAAAAATGTTTAAAATCAAAATCAAATTATACCTGAAACAAAAATCTTTTTACTCAATTGATGAATATTTGACAAACAACTTTTATGACATAAAGAATCCCATATGAAACAACAACACTATTATTGTTATTATATTTATTACTTAGTAGTATTTGTGCAATGAATAATATATGTGAATTTTGTCGTTGGCCGCAATACTTTGTTGATGGGTGTGTATTTTTACTGTTTAAAATTTAAATAATAATCCTTTTGTAGGTATTTGTGTATAGTATATAGGAACCGTCTTTTTAAAGTAATGTTTTGTTCTTTGTTAGGTTTTATAAAATTTTAATTTGTTGTGTATACTATCCTTATTTTTGACGTAACTTTTGATATGACTTTTTATATTATTTGATTTCTATTGATCTATCTATATATCTATCTATCTTCTGCAAGAAAGAGGAAGAAACCTCATTACATTAGGTAGAACCAGGTCCTTATTGGCAAAGCTTCTGGGTTTCGTGACAAAGATGGAGCTGAAACTTTTTTTGTAGCAGAGGAGGAGAAAGGGGAACCACAATAGATCTGAGAAGGTCGAGGTAGACAGGTGTCTACACCACCCCATTCTATTCTAATCTAATCTAATCTAAACTAAAAACGAAAGAAATCTATTTTGGCCTAAGGATCGCAAAATGTGTAACAATAATTAAAAAAATAAAGTCAAAATTAGAGTTTACAAAATAAATAAACATTTTTACACCAGTGAGGTACAATGGAGAGGAATCATCATTTTTATATAGTGTGTCCCAAAAATCTGGAGTAATCGATTTCTTGTGAGAACAATGTGTTTTAGAAAAAACTTATATAGGATCATTTAAGATAAAAAAAAAGTATACCCTTTTATACAAGGTGTCTCAAAAATAAAATATGATCCAAAATTATTTTTTTAAAAATTAGACACGCTATATATTATATTCTGCATCCTTAAAAAATAAGATTTTCAAATTATCAAATACCTTGGGTCTATCTTTTATCTTCTCCAAGATATTCAAGTTTAAATTTGTATGGAAGAGATAGGAAAATCGAAATTAACTACCCAGTATACTATACCAAAGACATTCAACCAATCTTTATGTATGATACTTATTTTTCTATATCTTTTTTTATCTTTCCTCTTTTCATTAGTTTTTTGGGGTGTTCTGCCAGTTTACAAACAAAATACTGATACCATATGGTATACGTAGGCGTTAATAGTACATTATAAACCTAGGGACTAAAGTGCCTCTTTTAATCCCGCGGCGAAAGGTTTGTACAATTCGCCAAGGGATTAAAATGCACTTTAGAATGCGAGAAACTAAAAACAAAAAATCACAAAACTAACGGTACTCTAGCTTCAAGATTGACAGCACGTATTACTGATAGTTGTCATTGATTGTTGTTGGCATGGTGGATTTACTCAAAATTTATTGTACCATGGAAGTGTTGCTATGGCACAAAACATATATCAGTCAGTTGTTGTTATCAAACGGCGTCACCAAACGGTGAGTCCAGAAAAATCGTACAGCATTTTTTTTTGAAAATGAAGATTGGAGAGGCCGCGGAAGAGGCCATCGCTAGCCTTCTTTCACAAAAATCTCGCGAGGTTTACAAGAAACAGTTTCGTGATTACCGAAAATGTTGTGCTGAACAGCGTGCAGAGAATTTTATGGATGAAAAGGTGCTCCTGGCATACTTCCTACAGAAGTCTTAGAATCTCAAGGCATCTTCTGTATGGAGCCAATATTCCATGATCAAAGCCACGATAATATCAGAAGCAAACGTCGACATCAGCAAATATAGTAAACTCACGGCATTTTTAAAGAGACAGAATGACCATTATAACGCAGTTCGGTTGCTGAAGGTTATGTTGAAAACTCATTGTATCAAAAGAAGAATGTTGCCGATCAAATTTTTACGAATGTCGATATTGCATCAGCATCAACCATAGGAAGATCAATTTCAGAAAATAAGACGACAATGGCAGCGGCGACTGCTACGTATGTGCAGAATACGTCTATAATTAAAAATGTTGCCTCCAACTGTCCACCCTTCGTAAGCTTTACAAATTGCACCCAAGTAAATGTATCCAACTGTTGTTTGAAGGTGGTAGACAATGTTGAACCTGAAACCTGATGATGATTGCAGATACATAAGCATTCGAAACGTTGTGAAAAAGTAAAAATAAAGACAATGGAAGTTCGAAACTCTAGTTTACTCACATAGACTATAATATCACACTTCTGGCACATTGTTCTTCTAAAAGATTTACATTCTACTCCAGCACATCTCCGTCTGTTGCATGATACGACAAAATGATCCTTTTGATCAAATCTAATATCAGGAAGTACATTTTTCCTTATACTGATCCGTCCAGTTAAATAGACTTGCACTATTTCTCGTTTGAAATTCAAGGATTATATTTGCTCAGTAAATATTGTGAATTTCTGCATGGATAAGCCATGTAAAATTGGGTCAACATCACTTTTTGCCACATACTCCAATGCGATATGTGCAACATCCTGATCCATTAGATCGGTTCCCCCCATGTTTTGATTGTAAGCAGCCACACAATGTGGACGGGAAAACAACACATGTTTTTTATCCTTTAGACCGTTACTTCTGACTAAACACCGACACTTATTGAAGCTATAGTCACAACGTAATTAGCCATCCACTATACCGAAAGAATACTATCATTTCTTTCAATTATTTCTTCATATTCCCATGCTCCTTCATCTTCATCTGCGGAGTCCTCATCTGTTTTCACGTTGGGATCAGGGGCCTCCACAAATATGTGATCTACGCTCTTCTGTAGTCGGAATGGGACAAGTAGACTCAGCCAACTGGACGCGGCCAACTAGATGGGTCCAACTGGACGCAGAGACAACTGGGCGCGAAGTCCTGTGGCCAACTGGACGCAGAGACAACCGGACGCAAAATATATTTTTTGATAAAATATGCAGATGAAAAACACAGAACGCTTCAAATACATAATTAACATTAACAGTATAAAAAAACGCCAAGTTTAAAATATAATTTAAATGCAACTGTTATTACCTTGTCAAATTTAGCACGCATAACTATATACAAGAAATTAAAAGCAGTTGTATAAAAATTCAAGCCTCGTTAAACATGTCTTTTTTTGGTGTGCGTTATGTTTATGGATCTATTTAGTAATTATGTGCCAAACCTCTCAAATATTCCATTATATTTCGGTTTGGAAAATCATTAACAATATTAGGAACTCTTTGGTCAGCTTCTCTATATTTTCTTAATTTGATTTGACTAAACGTCTTTTTAATTCATCTATAAGTTTCCAAATCGTTGGATGTTCCATTTCTAGTTCTCTGTATTCTCCGGTGTGATTTCCGCATGGTTGTTGGTTCGATCTTCTCCATTCAAAACTCTTGTGTACATATTTCACATTTCATGTGGAAACTTTCAAGGTACCCTCCTAGCAATGCAACCAAAGCATTTTTCTGCATCGTTAAGGATTAGGTGATACCAATTAAGGGATTAAACGCAAATTTTTCACTTGTCTACGAAAATTGAAGTTTCAATTGTTTTTAATCAGTACATTGTTTGTTGTTCTATCCAGAAAAACAAAATGGATTTATTACTGTTTATTATACGTAACAATAATTGGCTGTGGTTAATAACATATACTGCACATTTTGTTTTATAATTAAACAATGTATATTTGAAATATTTTTTTCGCATCCACTTGTCTCTGCGTCCAGTTGCCCGCGTCCACTTGACTCCGCACCCAGTTGTCTCTGCGTCCAGTTGGCTGCGTCCAGTTGGCTGCGTCCAGTTGGCCGCGTCCAGATGGCCGCGTACAGTTGGCTGCGGCCAGTTGTCCTAGACCGGCTGTAGTCGTCATATTCCCATATCATATCCAAAGCTTGAGAAAAAAAAACCTTTTCTAAAACGTTCAAAATTATAGTACAACAAAAAATACAAACACAACACTATACAATCGCTAAACATCTACATATACCATATGGTATCAGGGGTTTTGACTCAACATAGTTTACACCTCAGTTATTTAATTTTTTTAAAGAAGTATTCTCTTATTCATTACCTTTTCAAAAATGCATCATAACCTTCTTAAAAAAAGCAAAAGTATGTGAAAGAAATACTTACGCCCATCGAGGTTCCATTTTCACAGGCAACACAATGTCACGTGACAAAAAACTGTAGTATATCTTCGCAAAAAACACAGAAAATACTCTGTTCCTAATCAAATCACAAAGCCAACTGTCGACTCAGCAAAAATCGAAACGCGCGCGATTCTCATACTGTGACCTTGATCACAACGCCCAGGAGAAGGGAGGATTGTTTTGCGATACCATATGGTATCCGTACGCGCTAATGGGTGAAAAGTATCATTAAAATGGGTTTTTTTGTTGTGTTTAAAGGTCTTCCCTACCTGGCAACACTTAAGCGCGGATTTGGGAAGGGGCTAGGGGGTAATTATTTTGAGATTTTAATTATTTTTAACAAACAATTTAAAATCTGATTTTGTCCGTCTCTTAACCAGCGGCGTATCCAACCCAGGCATATTTTGCAGTCAAAGTGAAAGTGGAATGCAATCGCCTTATAAAAATTGTATTGCTTTTATTATAGTTGGGCCATCTAACAGAATGTAAACTACTTATACTGAAATCAGTGGCGTATGTAGAAATTGTTTCTGGAGGGAGCTTGACCTTGGGTGAAGCTAGATAGGGGGGCATTAAGAAGGGGAGAAAATAAAAAAAAATAGCCAAGTTCTTTTAAATTATGTAAAATTAAAAAAAAATTTACACCGCAATTCAAAACTTTATAAAATTAAAAATAATAATGAAGTGGACCAGATGTTGCACCGCGCGCAGGCTGGCAATATTTTTTGCAAAAAATCGCCCAAACTGTATCTTGTTTGTCCATTATTAAATAAAAATTTTGAGCTTTTAGAAGCTCTTATCTAAAAGTTGTACATTTTTAATTTGCGTATTTTACGATATGGGGTTTTTGGGGGGGTAGGTAGTTAGCCAAATATTTCTTCTATTTTCCATAATTATTTTTTTTAAAGTTTTTAACCAAAACAAATCTTTAGTTATTTAAGTAAGGTTATGTTATTAATCTTCTTTTTTCTATACACTCCACCAAATTCTAGAATGCCGGTTCCACAGTTTCACCTCTATTTCTCTTTCTCTCCTCAAAAAGAGTGAGAGCAATAAAATATAATTTGGCGGCTGTCTGGTAATCCGACGCAATACGCATGTGTAAACTCAATCCCCGTTTTCATGGAAAATCGGTATTTCGATCTCAATACAATCTTGATCCAACCCTAAAAATTTTCAGGGTCGGATCTAGATTGAAATCGATTTGAATACTGGAAAAACAGGCGTTTTCATGGACGGTATCGGATTGAAATCGTTTTCCGAACGAACTCAATTCCCATGAAAACGTAGCATATATCAAATCGATACACGTACGGTCTGGATAAGGTGCTTTCAGCTTTCCGGTCAAAATACCATAAACTTAGCGTCTCCATATTTAGTGGATTTAAAAATAATTTTGAAACAAATCTGGGAAAAGGTATGTGAAAAGTCCATCTCCACGGCTAGAAAACCTGCTGCCTGGGTACAGATTCTTGAGTCAATAGAAAGGTCACATTGTCTGACTTTCATGAGACAGCTCTCTCAAGATTCAAAATGCCATATTCCTAAAAGGATCACATCACGTGCACTTCTACTAAAACTTGAGAGAATCGCTTCTCTTGGTTAAAAGAAGTAGATGCAAGGGATTTCAATCGAACAGATGCGCGACGCATGCGCCTAATGCGACATTTTGCAAATAACCTCACTTTTTTGCATTTTTTTTTTGTATTAAAAAATTGAAGAATTTGTTCTTTTTTTTAAATTTTTTATAAAGAACTGGATATAGTACAGGATAGATTTCCCAGAGCTCATGTGGAGGAACATTTGGTAGACAATAATAGAGTGTAAGTAGGATACAAATGTGTGTGTTAAACATTAATTAATTTGGTGTTTGGTTGCCAACTTTATTGGTTACCAACCAACCCGCCTGCCTTCTGTTAACAACAAGGAAACAGATTCACTTGTATGAGTTGAGAGAGTACCGGGGGGTAACCACCTCAGAAAAATTTGTAAGCTATACCTCTTGTACTTTCTAGAAATTAAACTTTGATCAGTACGAGCTGTTTTTGACACCTTTTGTAACCGTTAACAATATACCTCACATGTAATGACTTTCCTTTGCAATAAACCAATTATTTATTTATTTACAGTCAAGCAATGTGCCAGGACAAAAAGCACTGGGAGCCATAATGTACAAATATTCTCAAATATGGTTATTCCCTTGAAGGTTTAATTAATGTTAACACACACAAAATGCCAGTAGTGGTATCACCAATGGATCAGCTGCTATTGACCTTAGGATTTTACGGGTCATATGGACACCAAACTTCCATAGGCAGAGGTTTGTGCTCAAAACAACACTTCTTCTAGAATAAATAATAACGTTTCAGAATTGTAGCTGGGTTAAGACCTCTCCATGTCTATATGCCACAAACATTAGAGGAAAAATTGCAGGCTTAAGAAAAAATTTATTGATAAGCACGATTTCCAGTTTTCGTCAGTCAAACAAACAGTTGGTTAACCAATTTTTTAACTTGCTTGTTGAATATATTCATTATTTTAAATTGAATGTTTTTTTAAGCTTTTCCAGGGCAGATTTAATGGAACCATTAAAGAAAAGTGTCTCTTTGCTAGGAAAAGTTTTATTTTAGTTTTGGAATTGAAATATATGTTTAATAATAACATAGTGTGAAAATTTTTAATAACATAAGTCTGATAACTTTGTATCTAGTGTAATGGTTCAACATTTCCCTAACAATAGAGACATAAAGCTATTTGTAACTCATCGCGGTATACGTATCCGCATCTAGCGAGAACCAAGCACATTGATTGGTCAGAAACTTGTAGCACGTTCGAAAAGAGCAGATATATGCTAATTTAAGGTGTTTCTGAACGCAATAGGTGCTGAGATACGATACGTGTGCCGTAATGATACGTGATACATAACGCATCTCAACACCTTTCGCGTTCAAGAACACCTTAGATTAGCATATATCTGCTCTTTTCGAACGTGGTACAAGTTTCTGACCAATTAATGTGCTTGGTTCACGCTAGATGCGGATACATATACGGCGATGAGTTACAAATAGCTTTATGTCGCTAATATCCCTTAGAATTAAAAAATAACACACCTTTGTAATAGCCCTTCTAAGAGCGCGGTGTTGGGTTTGAATTATACTAAAATTATGATTATTTCAAATGAAAGCATTTTATCCTGGTTAACGTTTTTTTTTAAACAAAATCAAAGTTCAATTTGTCAAATAAAACCACATTGAACCCTTCATAATAAACAACAAATTTAATTACTATATCAAGTCATGTGTATTTCAAAAATGACAAAACACCATCAAACTTTTTCTTATATTAATTAGTTATATGTACACTCTATATTTCAGTGAAACGAAGTATTTTTCTTGTATAATATAACCCGTCCGCAGTGACCTGAAACAAGAAAAAACAAGATAACTTTACACCCAAACAGTCTTTCTAGCACATAGTTTAAACCCCCAACTTACAAGGTTAGTATAGTAAAGCCTTTGTTTTTTTAGACTGATTATATCAAATTCTCACTTCGTCAACTACTTAAAATATAAAAAAAAGTAGATAATAAGAGTATAATCAATATTATAATATAATAGTTTTATAACCTGTATGTCAAAAAAAGAGACTTAGCTGTCTTGTACTTACTAGAAACTAATTTCGGTTCATTTGTTTAGTTGTAGAATCTTGTCATCAGCAATGTGTTGAAGTTTGGTAGTTTCTGTGAATGATGGGTCTCAGATTTGCATATATTAGGCTTGAGGGCCTCTAATATGTCCTAAAAATAACATAACTGAGTTTGTCACCAACCATTTGATGTAAATATTACAAAATTACTCTAACTTTGTCGTCATTTGACAAAACACTCACCTGTTGGTTTTGTTTTGATGTTGATTATGCTTGAATTCCTGAAAGAGCCTTGCCCAATCTCTTGCAGCTGGGCCATATCAAGTGTGAATGATCTTGTATGTCTCTGTGTGCATATTTGGTTCGTAAGTTCCACATTTCAGTGCAGTCTTCAGCAGGCTATATTTAAACTAGCAGTTAGCGTTAATCATCCGTTTCTTAACAGATGGTTAGGGTGTTTATTGGTGGATATGGGCATTTTAAGCCCTTTTATTCGACAACCAGCAAAGAAAATTCTTTACCTCATCCATGATAATTTGTCAACTGTCAAAAATCCATAGAAAAACAACTACAGAATCCTTCAATTTAGTTCTGACACACTGTTCAAATGTACCACGGAAACTTGGCAACATTTCAAGAGAAGCGGGTTAGTTTAAGAATACGACCTTCTTTCACCGAGAGAAAACCTTTCTATCGGGAATGCTCTCACAAGAACAGTTTTCTCCCGCTAGAAGGTTGACATCCTATGACTTCAAGAATCGGTACCCTGGACCTTTTACACCCGCACTGCACTGCTTATGACTCCATTTTGTTTTTAAATAAGATTATAGCCATTGTTTTGGGCACAAAGAGCGTCTTTACCACATATAAGCCGGTTTAAATGATATTTTCATAAGGGTAAAGTATGCTGAAAACTTCCTCAAAAACTTTCTATTCGCATAGAGAAAGTTTACAACAATAGTCTCACATCAACACGTGTTGGTAACCACGTTAGAAACTCTACATTAAATTTCATTCATGGCTGGGTAGTTTCGAATAATAATCCATTTATAGCAAGTCTTGTGCAAGGAGGATTTAAAAAAAGTCGATTTAGTTTGGAAATACCTGAGTTTGTGGAACACCAAGTTTTTTATAACAGGTAATTAATTGAGGCAAATAAAATTATTTTTTTTAGCGCGCTTTAGCTGTCGAAAGGGAGACCTTATTTCGGATTGCGTTTCAAGGTCAAGCCGGTGACGTTGTCGAATAGAGCCATAATGAGCCGTCAAGTAAGCCGCGTTAGATTAGAACGTGAAAGGCTAATAGGCCCTTTATGATACTGTGAGGCAGTATATCCGGATAAAACTGACTCTTATGCATAAAACGTTTAAGCAGGTTGAGTTTTAACAAACGAAAATTTTGCTAATTTTCCTCCAGTAGGTACAATTAAACAGCTATTCCTATTGTTAGTGCCTCGACAGGTATTAAGGGCGTAAATAAGGGAAGGGGACAAGGGGGTATGCCCCCCCAAAAAAATGTGAAAAATACGTATTTTTCAACTTTTCTAAAAGTTTATAACTATTTTTATTCTATTACAACCATTTTTATCCCTTTGCCTACTGACTAGTTTCGAGAAATGTGTAAAACCGTGGTGTACAGGCAAAGATTCTACGAATATCCGTACATATACGCGTTTTCCCTTTTTTGTAGCTGACCCAATCCATATTTCTTTTAAATAATTTGCAAAAAACGCCAAAAAATTAAAATTAGTACCTTAAGTTTAAAAAAAATTTGTTTGCGTCGCTATAAAGTCGAATGTTAGTTTAACTCTGGTTTCACAGCAAATTTTGCCTATGGCGCTACAAGACATTGATTGATTGATTAAGTGAAAAGATAGTATATTTTTACAAAATTTCGCCTGGGGCGCATTAATGAAATTTTTTTAGCAACAAATCTAAGATTAGTACGAAAGCGTAGAAGGGACATTTCAAACTTTTTTTTTTCGTTTTCTGTAAAAAAACTTAGAATTCCGTAAAAAGATACGGAATTCTGTAAAAAGATACGGAATTCCGTAATAAGATGCAGAATTCTGTAAAAACATACAGGATTCCATAAAAAAAACTAGAAATTCCGTAAAAAGATACGAAATTCCGTAAAAAGATACAAAATTCCGTAAAAAAACTCGTAATTCCGTAAAAAGATACGTAATTTCGTAAAAAGATATGGAATTAAAAAAATATGAAATACTGTATCTTTTTACAGAATTCCGTATCTTTTTACGAAATGCCGAGGAAAGCGTAGAAGGGCGATTTCAAACTTTTTTTTTCGTTTTCTGTAAAAAAACTCAGAATTTCGTAAAAAATACGGAATTCCGTAAAAAAATGCAGAATTCCGTAAAAAACTCGGAATTCCGTAAAAAGATACGTAATTTTCGTAAAAAGATACGGAGTTCCGTAACAAGATACGAAATTCCGTAAAAAGATACATAATTCCTTAAAAAGATACGGAATTCCGTAAAAAGATACGGAATTCCGTAGAAACATACGGGATTCCATAAAAAAAAACTAGGAATTCCGTAAAAAGATACGAAATTCCGTAAAAAGATGCAGAATTCCGTAAAAAACTCGGAATTCCGTAAAAAGATACGTAATTTTCGTAAAAAGATACGGAGTTCCGTAACAAGATACGAAATTCCGTAAAAAGATACATAATTCCTTAAAAAGATACGGAATTCCGTAAATAAACTCGGAGTTCCGTAAAAATATAATTAATTCCGCAGAAAAATACGGAATTCCGTAAAAAGATACGGAATTCCATAAAAAGATACATAATTCCGTGACAAACGGAAACGAAAAAAAAAGTTTAAAGTGACCCTTTTACGTTTTCGTAGATTAGTACCAGATCCTAATCCAGTTTTTTTTAATATAGATCTTTCTTCTTAAACTGCAAAAAAATTTGCCACTTTTTGGGAAGTTTGGTGTTGTGAGCAACACGCATTCTTACACCAACACCTCTTCTATCCTTTGCCATTTTTTAGGACTATTCTTTGAACACAATCTCCATCCGGGAAGCACATTGAGATTATTTTTTGAGGTTGGAGTAAAAAACATTGTCTCGGAAACTGGAAAAGTGTACACATAAAGCTGGTTTTATAATTAAATAACAAAAATGGTACACGCACATCCACACCCACATATACACAGGAAGTGTGCAGACTCAAGAGTGGCGCGTACGAGAAATCGCCCTTTATCGCCTTAACACGTATGTGTGCCGGAGGGAAGTGAACCAATAATGTGTCCGTATGATATCAGCTATACTGAATCCAACAAGACTAACCGTGTCATCGTACAGCGTCTGGTTGTCGAGATATAGACCAAAATAGGAAAGATTTCGGAGATTGTAGGCAACTCCATGGGCAACACCCTCCCCCCGCACTCTGACAGTCTTACCACCATGGCAACACTTCTTAAAAGTTGCTTTAGGACATGTACATTTAGTGTACAAAAGCTCCACCCGTCATGCGTCACGTCGAACATCAACGGTGGGATTTACTAAAAAGGTTTAGTCTATTTTAGAACGGTCCTAAGTTTCAGTGAAATTTTTGGTTTTAAGCATTTTAAACCAACCCTTCTTGAGTTTTGGACATAGTTTGATTTATAAGAAGAATCTTAGTAAATTTTCTTATTGAATAATCATCTTAACACAATCTTTTGTGGGATTTAAGAGGAAATTTGCAATTTAGAAGAAAAGAAAACTAAAAAACTTAAACCCATGCGGGGTTTAAATAGTAAACACTCTGTAGAATAAATTAACATTGGGGCTATATGTCACTTTCATTAAAACTCACCCTTCTTAATTAATTTTTCCAATTAAAACTTGATGTCACACACGATTTATATGAGTAATAATAAAATAAGAAGTAGATTAATTTTGTATTTATTTAAAACGTGTTTTTATTTATGAAATGTATTAGAAAACTTAAATGCAAGTTTTTTTTTACATTTCTGTCACTGTCAAAATGTCAGTTTCAATCACAAACAGCGAGTTCGGATTTTTTACATCTGCTTGCACCTTGGCTACTGAGGAAAGTTACCGCTTTTTAAGGAAAGTTTTTTTGACTGAGCTTTTAGATAAACTCAATTTTTTACTTTCAGTTTGTAAATAAATTAATATAGTTGTTTTGGATTTTTTTGTTTAGTATATTTTTCGTGCATAATCAGTGACCTTCACTTGTTTGTTTTGCCTCGTAGTGCCACCATAAATATATTTTTTGTGCTGAAAACGGGTTCAAATTATGGCGTTTTTCTGGACAAAATAGGAGGTCAAAATTATGATTGTTTTCCACAAACCAAAACTACACTTTTTTGCACTCGACGCGCGTTTCGCTAACAATGTTAGCATCATCAGGAGACGATAAACAATTGTGTGTGTGGAAAACAATCATAATTTTGTTTTAGTGCAACCAAAGGTTCCAAATTTCCAACATAGTTAAAATAGGAGGTGTTTTATTGGGTAATGAACAACTAGGGATATTAAATAAGGTAAATTAATCCTTGCAAAAAAGGTTATTTAGGGAAATTATAAACGAACTTACCAAATGCCACAAAACAATCCTTTCTGGGGGCTATAGATTTAAATCACCCCCCTGAAGTGGTCTAAAAAAACACCAACTTTATAACCTCAAACACAAATAATGAAGCTACAATGTGACAAATTTTTGGCGTATTCACCATTTGTCATTTTGAAATCTGTCAAAAAAAATTAATTTTAGGGCATTTTGTACTAAAATATGGTGTATTTTGAGAAAAATGCAGTTTTTTAGTGGTATTTTGCAATAACAATACAAAATAATCTATAACGGTGTCTTTTCTGTATGGGTAAGTGTTTTTTGAGAATTGGTTTTAAAATTTAATACCCCCTTCAGGGGTAAATATTTAAATCTGTGGGGGGTACTATTTTAAATCTTAGTAAGTCTCACTTCAAGGTTTTATTCACTAACAGCCTTACTACATCGAGTGGGTAGAAGCAATCGATGCAAATCCCAGCGAATATGACATACGAACGTCAAAACTTGCGAAAAAAGTGCATCGCAAGCGTAAAATTGTCATTTTACGACAAATTTAATTTAATATTGCAGAATTTCAGTACGAGTTCAATGTTGAGTGTACGTTAATAAGTGGATAAGTGAAAATGTACTCCTTTTTTCGTCAATTTTTTGTTAAAATGTGATCCGTATACGAGTGAAACTCGAATGATTCAAGAATTGGGCCCCAGATCCCATCCAGTTTTTTTTATATTTGATAAAAAACGTAAAAAATATCAAAATATCTCAAACAATTCCTGATTAAACGCAGGCAAAAAATTTTGCCTGCGGCGCTCTAACCCATTGATTGCTACAATTTTAGTTTAATCTTAGGCAATTTTTATCAACGCCATTTACGTGATAAAAATATGCGTTAGTAAAGACCTTTTGCACCTATAATTTTGATGCCTTTTTACTTTACCGCTTATTTCGAGCATGCGCAGTTACGGGGTAATAACTGAATCCCTTACTAACCGATAAAGTTTAACGTTACCTACGGGAGAATACCGTATCCCTTATAATTCACATGGTTGCCGATAGTAAAACGTTAAAAGTAGAAAAACAAAAAATTTAAATTGATTTTTGAATGCAGATATGTTCTGTATTATTTTTAATTGTAAAGATAACTGCCAATTTTTGTTTAATCATTTTCTTTGGCTAGAATTTCGTAAGAAATGTAAAGGCGCAATTACATAGATGAACATGCTCAAATAAAAGCTCGTGCAAAAGATCTAAAATTTTTTGCGTGAACATTTTTGTGAGCTTTTCTTTGAAAATTTTGTTCGGGTAAATTTTTGCAAATTATTGCTATCTATTTTGGAAACATATTTTTAAAGATGAGAATAAATAAAATTTCACATCAGTGATCAGTGATCTCAATTCTTTAAAAAAATGGAACACCAACTTTTATTTAAAATTTTTGTGAAAAAAAAGCCGACGGCAAGCGAAACATTATTATTGGCTCTACTATCAATTTTGTCACATGGATTAGGGTTACTTATAATATTTTTTCTTAGGGTTTTTCTCAGATTTTTTTGCCCGGGTTTTTTTTTGGGATTTTCTTGCGAGTTTTTTTTATTTCCAAGGGTTTTTTTCCTAAAGTCAAAAAAAAGTTTTTCAAATATCGGCAAAAAACTCAAAAAATGCACTTTTAAGCGGTAATCCGCGCCTCACGACTATGAGGAGTGGTGGGGAGGGGTATCTTTTTTAAACATATTTTTGTAACTTTACTTTACCTTTAGCTTTTATTGTTGTTTTTTAATTCCTCACACCAGATTTACCTAGTTAGTTTAAGGTAGTTAGTAATTAGTAATTAGAATAAAGTGATATTCTTTTAAACGTAAATTTTTATCATTATATTTTACAGGCAACAACAATAAATAAGTGCCAATTATTTTTTTTTATTCTCGTTTTTTTTTACAACCCCAAAAAAGTTACAAGTATACTGGCATATCCCTTATAAAAATCAGATCAATCGAAGTTGCTTATGAGGCAAAATGTGAATTTCATCATCAAATGGTTTTTCCCTCGGAAAGCACTTGATTAAAAATACCTTATTTCAAAACTTTGTTTTTCTATTTTCAGTTAAGTTCAATGAATTCCGATAACAATATATATTTTGAATTTGTAAAGAAATTTTTATACCCCCAATTCTTCAAACAAATTTTGCTCAACATTCTCTCCAAAATTTACGTGTGTTTTTTTTGTTGCGAACATTTCTTTGAACATTTTGCTCAAGAGGCTCGTGTAAATGTTTGTCGGCATTTCCACATCAAAGGAAAGTTTCTCTGTGTAAATGCGCCTTAATGTGGCAACTATGACAAGTGATTCCGATCTGTTTATCATAACCTCCTTTTTCTCTGTTGTGTTTTCAAGTTTTTAAAGATTATTAATAATTAAAATTCGCCGTAAAAAACACAAGAATAAGATATTATAAATGAAAAATATTAGAAACACAAACAAATTCTGTTTGAAAATCTTTATAATAATAAATACCGTATAAAGTCGGCCATAAACAAATCAAAGTCTAAAAGTGGTGTTAACAGATTTATTCTGTCTCTTGTAGTTTTTGAGCTACGGAGAAAAGTTGAAAAATGGTCGGAATTACCAATTGATGATAACTCCCTTAATTTAAGAGATCATTGAGTTCTGTAAAAACATGACTGTGACAACCTTTTTAGAAAAACACAATGGTCTTTTCGAAATTTCAATTCAACTGGTGATATGGCGGTAAATCAAATGTTTATTTCAAAAGGCTTATGTGTCTTATCAATACAGATTTTTTTACTGAAATTGGTAAATTTATACCAAAAATAATTTTTTTTATACCTTCATTAAAAACATGATTTTAGTAACTGTTTGCAGGTAACTAAAGCATGGCTTTTTTGGTTACTGATACAAAAAAACTTTTTTTTTGATCACGGGTGCCAAAACGATTTATGTCCGTTTAGTTTAATTAAAGAGAAATAGCGGAAAATAGTAATATTAAAAAAAATCTAACTATTCTTGCCTTACAATTAAGCCATTTCCGCCAGTTTTCACCAGGTATTTGCGAAAAATTCATTTAAAAATATCGTCAAAATATCAAATTGTCAAAGATTAAAATGTCGCAATAATGAACGTCATCGAGTAAAAAGACACATCGCTATGGAAACGAATGTTATTTCATTTACCAGCCGCCTTGATTTATCGTGTAAAGATGGTGTGTTGCGAGAAGTTGTCTTCGTTCGAGATTTTGAAAAGTATTTTCCTGTTTTTCTTGGATTTTATAATAAAGGTATTTAAAAAAATAGTGTTACCAACTCGCGGCTAAACTGTGCTATTTTTACTCGCGTTTTTAAATACCTCGTTGCGCTCGTTATTCAAACCAACGCTTGTAAAAAAGCACTATTTTAGCCACTAGTTGTCAAAACTACTATTGTCCAGTTTTTTTCGGTTCACCTGGTATGTTAGTATAATATATCTTGGTTGTCCAGGTCTACTATATAGTAGTTAAATATAGATTAAAATAAAAAAAATAAATTAAAATAGGACAGAGCCGTACCAGAAAAAAATGCACTGAAGATGATTTTTTTCGGGATCGAAACTTCAAAATAAAAAAAATGATATTTTACTAAAACTTAAAAAGAAGCTAAAATATGAAGTAAAACATTTTGGTCCGTATTTAACTTTTTGATCCTGATATCTACGAAACGAAACGTCAGATTAAAATTTCTAAAAAGGTTGCCATAGAGATGTATTTACAGAAGTCAATTATCTCTTAAATTGAGGGAGATATAATCAATTGGTAATTCCGACCATTTTTCAACCTTCCCCTGTAGCTTAAAAACTACAATGGACAGAATAAATCTGTTAATACCATTTTTTAAAGCTCAAAAACAACGGAATTTTCCGTTGAATCCCATCGGAAATGGGACACCCTGTACTATTTCCACGGTCACAACGAAAACTATAGCAACTAATTTTTTGTTAACGAAAGGGATTCGTAGCTTACGGCAGTGGTTAATTACCACAACGAAACTACATTGAGCTATTGCTTAGACTCAGTAGTTATGTCGAGAAAAGTTTTAATTACTGCTAGCCATTAAAATAGCTTCCTTCGTTTATTCCGAGGTAATTTTTTCGTTTGGCTTTTGAACGAAAAAAAGTAAATTGCGAAAAGAGAAATTCGAATTACGAATCAAAGTCAAATATTAATGGGGAAAACTTAATACTAGATCATCCGAGTCGGTTTGGAAAAAGTGAAAAAAGGTTTTTATTCGGTTTATCACTTTTTTCAGGGAGAAAATAGTAGTTAACAATTAGTGGCTAAAATAGTGCTTTTTTACAATCGTTGGTTTATATAACGAGCGCAGCGAGGTATTTAAAAACGCGAGTAAGTTTAGCCGCGAGTTATTAATACTATTTTTTTAATACCTTTATCAAACAATCCAAGAAAAACTTTAAAAAATCTCGAACGATGAGCACTTTTCGCAATACACCATCTTTACACTATAAATCAAGGCGGCTGGTAAATGAAATAACTATGGTTGTCATAGCGATTTTCCTTTTTACTCGGTGACGTTCTTTGTTGCGACATTTTAATTTTTGACAGTTTCATATTTTGACGAGGTTTTTAAATGTTTTTTTTTTGTAAATACTTAAATTGCTTAATTTTTGGGTAAGAGTAATTAAATTTTTCCAATATTACTATTTTCCGCTATTTCTCTTTAATTTTGGGTAAAAAACGGACAGAAAATTTTTTTTGCATTCGTGATAAAAAAAAAGTTTTTTGCATCGGTAACCAAATAAGCCATGCTTTAGTTATCTGCAGACAGTTACTAAAATCATGTTTTTGACGAAGGTATAAAAAAAATATTTTTAAAATGCTTGAGAAGTAGTTACTTTGTAAAAAATCAGATAAAATTTATCGAATAAACTGGGCAACAATTTATTGTTAGAAATTGCAACAATGTAACAAAAGAGATAAATTTTTGGCCCTTACAATCAGAAAATTTTTCTCTAAAATTATACTCTTGTTGCTTCTTGCATATAAAAATCAAGGTAGGGACAGGGTGTCTTTTGACCCCCCAGTTAGCGCCGTTATTATTAATGTTAGAAAAAAAAGTATAAATGCAAAACTTGTATAACTGTTTGCATAATTTAAGAGGTACCTGTCTAAAATAGCAAAATGTCACTGCAAATGTCAAATTTTGACACCGAGTTTGTTATTTTAAACGAAACACCCTGTATATTATTAAATGTTTGAATCGCCCGTTCCTTTCTAATAATCCTCATCATAAGCATAATGTGTTAGAGAGACTTAAAAGTATTATTTTCTCTCTAGCACATTGGTCATTTTTCTCGCAAACTAATATAGATATAGGTAAAGTAGCATTTACACAGGCGAATATTCCTTTAATCTTCGAAATGCCGACAAACATTCGCGCGAATTATTTATTCAAAGGTTTGCGCAAAAGGTTCGGGCCAAAAGGTTCGGGGTTCGGGTTAATAGGTTCGTGGTGTTCGACAAAATTTGCTGAAAGAAATATTTGGAATAAAATAAAAATCGTTGAACTGAATTGTAATATAAAAATTAAATTTTGAAACCTTTCCGACAGAAAAACGAGTGTGTCAAACTTGATAAAAAATAATGAGGATTACTTTATTTCATTTTGTGGTGTGTCAAAATCTCAAAGCCCAGGGGCGACCACTAATTAGGGACTAAAAATTTTAAATCTCGAACAACTTGTTCAAAATTCAAAAAGTGCCAAATTTTTTGGCAATTACAAGTTCGAGTCAAAACACTTACATTTTAAGAGCCTATGTTTTTTACATCCAACTTTACACCAGCCCCTAAAGGCTGTACAGAGGCAAGATTTTTACCATTTCTATATTCCAGAAAAGTTCGCATATGTGCATTTTCTGGAATATGAAAATGGGAGAAAACTAGATCCCGCCCCAACTAGCAATTTGTCGACGACTCAACGTTGTGCACCGCGTGCCAACGTCGCGTCGCAACGTTTACTTTTACTCAAACACCACCCACTTTTGCACCAATTTGGTGGATGATTTTTTGGTTGAGTCAACGTCCCGATCGCGACTACAGTTGAAGTAATACTTCAATGGGTTTTGGAGTACAATTATTTGTTCAAAATATTGTTCATTACGTAAAATGATAATTAACACCATAATATTATTAAAATAAAATGATATTTTATGTCATATATCATGTTTTGCATCATCAAAACATGCGAACCAATGCCAAAATATATAAACAGACGGTAGTTTACTGTCAAATGTGCAGGTCGTAGCTTTAAAAAACAAGCGCGCCCTCGATTAAGATGATTTTATGAAACTAAAAAAAAAATCATGACTTAAAACTCGCTTCGAAAAACCTCTGAAGGTGTTGCTTAGGATTCCTAAGAACAAAATACGAATTTTTACATGCAAAAATATCGTAGTTTATTGTAGAAAAAGGTAAAAAAAAAATTATGTTTGTTTACATATTAGCATACAGTGGTTTTTACAATCAATCATGGCGGCACTTATTAGTTTCTATGACAACCAAAGGAGTCCCGTATCTCGACCGCTGTAACTACTTAACTTTGTTTTGAACTGATCCCCTAACTTAAAAGACGCGAACACGCTTCAATTTTTACCCAATCGAAATTGCTCCACAGTTTGGCTTTCTGCTGCTCACTTAATTTCCGTCCTTGTTGTTTACACAGGACCTTCCTTTTTCTTTTCCGCCACACAGAAGATGACACATTTTGATCCGGTATATCAGCTAAATGCTAGGCTAAAGTCTTCTGCGACTATAAAATATCGAAAATATACATTTTGTTCCTTTTCATAGCGCAAAATGTTGAAACAAAACTAATAAAAACTCTACAAAACACTTTTGACGTTTGTATGACAGACAGCAGTGCTCCAAAATTGGTTTGTTGCAAACGTAACAGAAAACTTGGTTAGATGAAAACAGGCGTGCCCGCGTCTCCAACAAACGGGCCAGAAAACGTGGGGCAAATTGAGCAATTTTCGGTTTAGCACACACCGATTTGCAGTCGGCGCCTTCACAACTAAGGAATTACTGTTAGTAAAATAGACGGTCATAAATAGTTGTGATGGTGACTGAAGTTGTGATAAACGTTTAGGCGTCGTATAATAGTCGAAGTTGTCGACGGTCGCCATGATAACTATTCTTTATCCGTAAAACAACGTTTAAAATTAGTGCAACTCTAATTTTTACAACTTGCACAACTAAAAATTGCTAGTTGGGGCCTCTTACAGCCCCAAGGGGCTGGGAGAAACATGGGAGTATTCAGAATTAAGAAATGGCCCCTAGTAGTGCACTTCGTTGAGATAGGGTGAAAGATAAGTGAAATATAATTTTTTAATTGAAATCAACATAATTTTTAACCCTTAACCTGGGTGCATTACTATAGAAGGTATGAGGGATAGTTTAAAAACAGATTTTGCCCCCCCCCTAGGGAACGCATATGTAGTTTTTTATTACACAGTAGGGTACGTTGCCAGAAGGCAAACATATGTGCCAAATTTCATTGCTCCTGCTTAAAACGTCTGAATTCAAGAACAAAAATTGACACCCTAACCCTACTTTTTTACTGCAGCATTTTTGGGGCTGTTAACAGGTTAGACAGTAATGGTGGGTCCATTAGTAATCGATTAAAATAAGTTTTGCAAAATCTTCATCAAAAGTCCCACGTAATATTTAAAGACTAAAAAAACTACAACTGTATAAAAAAGTATCTTTGATGATAGTTAAAAACTCGCACAAAAAAAAAATATATTCCCGGTCTTTAAGCCCTATTGTTGCCGCACAATAAGAAGTTTCAGCCTATTGAAAATAAACATTTTGGTTTTGGCTTGACTAGGAGAAAAATGAGAAAAGATAAATATAATCTTTTTGTTGTGCGCTTGTATTATAACAGACTTCCTAAAATAAAGATTAAATATTCACAATAAAACATTTAAGTCATAAAATATTTAGCAAAAATTATGATTTTCAATGATAAGTTTAAGTGTTCCCTATTTAATCATCGTTAAGGCTCACTACCGAGACTCGATAATGTGGGCGAGAATAAAGCTAAAATTTGTTTGAAAGTTTGAGACAATGATGCATTTGAAATTAATTTTGTGTTTTGGACTTCGATTGTCTATATTTTGAACATGGAAACCTATGACCAGAAAGTTGAAGAGGTACTTGCCAAAAGAAACTATAAACTTCTCTCAAAAGACCCGACGCAATCAATCAAGGTTTATAGAACTTTAAAGAAGTATTCATTATAATTCATTTTAATTCACATTATCCTCATCTATACGGACTTCTCAAAATTCACAAAGATGCCCTTACGCCCAATCACAAGTTCCAGAAATTATCCAACAAGCAATCTGTCTAAATTCCTTTTGAAAATTATATAACGTCTTGCAGGCAAAACCGCTTCATTTGTAGAAAATTCCAACCATTTTGTTAATACTCTTAAATATTTTGTTTTAGGACCCGAGGATAGATTTGTCAGTTTTGATGTCGAAAGTTTATACACCAATGTCCCCATAAAGGAATCGGTAGATATTATTAGACAGATACTGGTTGATGACGAATCCCTTTATGATGGAGTGGTTGGAGTGCTGTCTACATTTCAAGTGAAATATAGGTTTTATGCTCAGGATGACGGTCTGCCAATGGGTTCGTCGCTTTCGCCAGTGGTGGCCAATATTTACATGGATTGGTTCGAATCACACGCGGTTGATACCGCAACATACAAACCTAGGCTCCAGTAAGATATGTTGATGATACTTTTATTGTCTGGACCGGGAATGACTTGCAGAATTTCTTCACCACCGAAATAACAAAACACCCAAGTAACAAGATTGTCAAATTCCTTTTCTTGATGTACATGTCAAACGAGTAGAAAGCGACATCAGAACAACAGTCTATCGTAAACCGACTCATACAGGACAATATCTAAATTAAGGTTCAAATCATTGTGCTACAACCAAACGAGGAATAATAAGAACTTTGTACAACAGGGCCGTTCAAATTTGCAACAATTCTCATGACTTGGAAATCGAAATAAGAAACATTAAGAAGGATATGCAGCAGAATAGTTACAGCCCTAAACTTACAACAGAAACTACTTCTAAATTCCAACAAACAGGATAGAGATTACAAGACCAAAACCAGGCAAATGCATTCCTTATAATTCCATACATTAAAGGAGTATCAGAGAAAATTCGAAGAGCAGCGAACAACTTTAATATTAAAAGAGCTTTTAAATGTAATAATACAATTCAAAGCTTTCTTAGTAAAACAAAACCAAAAAACAAACAAAATAAGGAATGCATTTACCAAGTTCCTTGTGAGTGTGGTGAATCATACATAGGTGAAACAACGAAATCAATTTCAATTTCAATTTCAATTCAATTTCAAACATCTGTTAGGCTTAAGGAAAATCAGACGAATACCCAAAGAGGTGAAACAACGAAATCAAGTGGACAGAAGCAAAGGTTTTGCACCAGGAGTCATATTGGAAGAAACGAAAATTCCTTGAAGCTGCCCTTACTGGACAGAATCAGGGTATTTTCAGTAAACCAAGTGTTGAAATTCCAAATATTTGGAAGCCACTCCTTGGGCGGAGCCAACTTCCTAAACTTCACGGTTTAGTGATTTCCCATGGTTATAAGTACGTAGCCTTAGGAATAAATTGTAGTTTGCACTTGAAGAAGATCAGAGATTGTACTGATGATGGAAGTCCGAAACAGTTAGAGTTAATTTTAAAACTAAAATTGTTTTCTATTCAGCACATACGGCCGATTAAAAAATACAATAATTTACATATAAGTTATTAAGAATATACTTAACCAAAATATTCCGAACTATTGGACAAAGAATATATTCCTAAACCAAGTAAATACCTATATTAAAAATAGAGTAATATAAATCTAGAAAATACACCACATTCCTGCGTATATTCTAGAAATGTGTCCTACATTTTTTGCATATCCCCATTTACCCTAAAGTTTGTTCTCATTTAAGTACCTAAGGAATCCCTAGTAAATCAGATTTGTTCCGCTATAATTTAACTACTTCAAACTAAAACTAGATCAGACTTGCCGGGTATACTAACGAGTCTGAAGATTTTCTACCTAGAGCTAAATTTGATACGTTATTGCTGATCCCGATGGGCCAAATCTGTAACAAAGTAGGCTTAGATCGAGTAATTACATCTACTACGTTTTCATGTAGAACTGAGTGCGTTTCCGGTACGATTCACTTTCAAAAATTCCACCAAAACGTCCAAAATTTAGGGCATAACGGTTGGGAAAACGTCACTTTTTCTATGCTTTGTCACAAAATGGCTTTTCAAAATGCCGTATTTTATTGTTTTTTTCATGGCAATGATTTTCTTACATTTTTTTTTAATTTTGAGTAATTTACGAATGCCAGTGAGTTTAGAATTAAAAATATAGACAATATATTACAAATCGTTGATTCTGACATAAAGGCAGGAATTTAAGCTAAAAATTAATCTTTAGGATACCTCATTTGTTCTTTGCAGAAAATACTTACTTTTTGTGGAATTTTTATACAATATGTGAAGCAGGAAAACTCTAGAAGTAGAAATGGAGCAATTTATTAGATATTTTAGAGAAAAGACTCAACAAAATGCCAAGAAATTCCAAGTTTAAAAAGTAAACAACACAAAAGAAAAAGTAAACAAAAAAGTAGGGTTATACGTCAAGTCGGACCAGGGAATATAAATTTACCTAACCATCCGCTCGCTCAAAATTTGCCACTTTTTCTTTGTTGATATCCATTCCCTATATATGTTCTATTTTCCCTGTTTTTTTGGAATCGCATCGGATCCAACAACAACTGACTGATGACACCAATAGTAAGCCCATAGCGGGCCACTTTGGCTTAACTTAAGTTTAAAGATAAGTTATAACTTGAAATTAAGTCGTAACTGGCTTGCAGACGTTAGAATAAGTTCGAACTTGGCTAAGCCAACCACAGACTAAAAAAAGGTACTGAAAAATCGATCGAAATTCACTTTTAGGACAAAGAACATCGCATTGGATACATACACTCCTGGCGACCTACCGATTTCTTTTATGTTTTCATATGTTGTGCTCCTCCTTCAAAGAAGCACTTTTGGTAATTACAACTTTTGTGTGGCTCTTCCAGATGAGCCAAAAATCATCTTTAAACTTTAACATTTTAATATTTAGTAACCTTAGATGTTAGAATTTGACTTTGGCTTAGGGTCAAAAATCTGGATGTACATTGATCTAAGTTACGAGCATAAATAGACCTTTATTTCCATTAGTGAAAAAAGCACAGTAATAAAATTACTAAGTTGTTTTTGGAAAAGTTTAATTTTTACCAAAAAAAAAACTAAAAAAGTCCCTCGACAAAGGCAGCCAGCAGGTATAAATCAGGCTTAAAAGTTGACAAAAAATAAGACCAAAAACATATCATTTGTACACTTACCTGCTTCAATTACTTCTGTTTTGATCTTCGACTTTTCCACAAAAAACTATATTTTAAGTTTTATAAATCGACCTTAAAACCTTGTGCCAAAAAATAAATATGAAGCAAGGCAAAAACGATTAAGTAAAAAATGAAAAATTTATTAAAAAAATAAACGTTTTTGCCTCTGAAGTCCTCAAATTTGAGCTCTTAAGTATAAGGGCCAAAAACGTACTTAAGTGCCAATTTGACATCACCTGCAAACACTTAAGCCTAAGTTGCAATTTTTGACAGCCTCTGCAAGCACTTAAGTCTAAGCTTTAACTTAGTCCAAAGTGAGAAAGTGGCACAGCATATTCTAATATTCCTGCAAAAACTAGCTATATTCCTTTATTTTAATTATATTATTGTACCGTAAACATATTGGCTTTAAAACAACAAATAATGAAGTAAAATTGGCAAAAGCTAACCTCAAAATGCATCAGGCAAATGTCAAAAACTCAAATCGTAGTCAAAACGCATTAAAATCCCTTCATAATAACCAACATTTTCACGTGGAATTATTTATTCTACTTTATAGATTGAATTGACTCCGCCTTTACTTGATGGAACTTTACAATCTATACGAAAAATGAAACAACTGTTTACTAAATTCCAAATTGTTAATTTTTTATTTTGTTTCAATATGGTGGAATTTAGTAAATAGTTATTTATTTTTCTGTATCTATTTTATAGTTTAAATTTGAGTGTATTCACTGTATAGAAAAAATTGGATTAGTTTAGCAAAACTGCCTTTAGTATTAAATTATATAATGAATGTAACACAAAATATTTTATATGGGTAGTGGCGTTCCACTATTATTTTTAGAATTTGTCCACTATGATGAGGTTAAAGTGTCTGGAAGGATAGGACCTTGAGATATTTGAGCTTTGAGAAGGTTTAAAGCTCGAGAAGCACGATAACTTAGATTGTCGATTCCACAGATAGCTACCACAAGCAATAAAAACTCTTTTGAAAAAAAAAACAACGTTTCTGCAATGACGTCACGTGCATAGAATATCCCTAAGAAGGAAAAGGATGTGCTAAGGAGGTTCCAAATTACCAATAAAATATTACAAGCACGTGCTAAGAATAGATTACGTTCCTTCCTAATCACATGCCAGGTCCAGAGAATGTCCTTATAAAGACATTCTTATCAGATGCTTAACATATACGCTACCACATTTTAAAAATTAAATGCGAGTTATCATGTGCCATCGATATCTTCAGATATATAAGGAATTTGTTTTTATACTGATTAAATTAAATGATTAACACCGGGCTGAAACTTTGTGAACGGCTTCATTTTAACGTAATCTATAAGATTTTATCCGTGGTAACCCTCGAAACTTGAGCTTTCTCAATATGGAAGCCACGGAACATGCCAATTTTATGATGTATTGAAATTTTAACAAAGTTATGATTGTTTTCCACAAACCAAAATTACACTTTTTTGCACTCGACGCGCTTTCGCTAACAACGTTAGCATCATCAGGAGACGATAAACATTGTTAACATTTAAACGCGCGTCGAGTGCAAAAAAGTGTAGTTTTGGTTTGTGGAAAACAATCATAACTTTGTTATAGTGCAACCAAAGGTTCCAAATTCCCAACATAGTTATTGAAACTTTATTAACACCCTCTTGCTTTTCACTTGATCCCTAAGATAATTGTACACCAAAATTAAAAATAAAAGTGGCCTACAAAAATATTGGAATATGAGGTGATGATTTTTTTTATGAACACCCATCCGACTTTCTCCAAATTGTTTGATAAAAATTAGTAAAATCAAGCGGTCATATAAGGTATCAACACAGTTCTTATTTTTAATAGTTTACTTATTTAAAACAATATAAATATTTCTTATGTCCTTTGGTAATCTAGAGCTATACAGGATGTTTCTAATTCGATGCTCACCATGGGGAGCTCCTAAACGGTAGGAGATACGAAAAGGTTTAAATTAGGGCAAAGTTTGCTCAAAACTAAAAAAAAAGTTTACAAATTCCGGATAGTTCCGGAGATAGGCGGAAAAAACCAAAATCTTCATTTTTAGTTTTTATTATTTCTCTGTACTCTTATTTTTAAAGCTGCCAAAAAACGCTTAAAACTTTCTACAGCCACTTTTTTAGGATCTACCTAGTGAGAAATCCGTTTTTGAGATTTGACATTAAAGTGTGACAGAAGCACTGTCAAGTTAATTTTTTTTATGGATACATCCTTTTTTTCTCCTGCCGTTTTGTTCATAAAGGATGACGGTTAACATTTTGCTAGCTTATTTTGATAAGTCACCTGTAGTTTTGGGTTTATTGACTATCATCAGCCCAAACTTAATTTTGGTTTTAACTTACTCAAGATATTTTGGAAATAAGAAATAACTTTACCTAATATTTTAAAGATACGTTTTTTTCTTTGATTTTAATCTTTGATATCTGATGATGGTCAATTAACTCAAAACGTCAGGTACTTGTCAAAATGAGGTTGTAAAATATCTGTCATCTTTTATGAACCAAACGGCAGTTAAAAAAGTGCCTGTAGAAAGTTTTAAGCGTTTTTTAAAGAATAAGGGCGCAGAAAAATAAAAACTAAAAATAAAGATTTCGTTTTTTTCCGCCTATCTCCGGAACTACCCGGAATTTATAAACTTTTTTTTTGGTTTTGAGCGAAGCGTCAAATTTCGCAACTTTGCCCTAATTTAAACCTTTTCGTATCTCCTACCGTTTAGGAGTATCGAATTTGGAACACCCTGTATACATACCTTTCTAGATAGGCCATATCTATCTGTTAGTGGTGGGTTTTAATCAATTGACATAGACACTAAAAACCAAATTTTTAGAATTTTTGTATGTCTATTGGTTTTTTCCAGCAACGCGTAAAAACTAACAAACCTGGGCAGTACATAGGCTTTATTTCATCAAAATCGGTTTACGCAAATAAAAGCTATGACCATTTAAAGCAAAAAGCAGGGTTTCGACTGATTGGATGGGGTTTGAGGGGATCTTTTTTGTATTACTAGTACCATTGTTTGAGTTAGTAGATTAGCTATATCAGAATTTTTCACGTAGAGTCCGATTATTAAGTAAATGGGCCACGACAGTGGCGTTCGCTTGTTGTTTCTCTTTGAGGCAGAGCCGAACACTGTGGCATAGGCGTACGTATTGTCACTGCCATTTAAAATAAATGAATAAGTTGAAGAATTATAAAATGATAAAGAAATATTATTTGCAAGCCGTTATTTTGAATTTGGTTAGTTGATGTGTTGTTGTGTTCTCAAATAATTTATTTACATGCTATACATTTCAATACTGAATTGGGTTAGTTCATGTTTTATTGAGTTCTCAAATAAAATAATAATATTATGAATAATACCTAACTTTTTTAATTTTTGAACTTTCCTCCTTTTTGCAGAAAAATAATTGTACTTATTTAAGAGGATACCGTACAGGTGTAAAACGCGGAGTAAAACTGAGCCGTTCCTATCAACATAATCCAAAAATGTTTGAAATAAGTTTTGTGCAAGAACTACTTAACATTTATTGGAGAATCCTTAATTTTTTGACATTTCAAGTTTTAAGAAAACATTTCGCTATTTTACATTTTTTGTAAAAATCAGGGACTTTCTAATTAATTTCAATGAATTTAAAAAGTATTCTACTCGAAACATTTTTTGAAAAAATGTCCAATTTTTTCTCAAAATTGTTTCTAGTTTTCAGCCTTCTGCCTATACTTTTCATGCATCTTCCGTTCGCCACCGGTTGACTACGACTTCATTTTAACAAAATATTTTTTAAACAATGAAAACATAAATAAAATCAGATTACAGCATGATCAACAATATGATGATGATGATTAAACACAAAAAAAAACTATTACCATTTTTTGAGTAGCAATAGATTAAAAGTTAAAAAACGCCTTTTCACAAATAAGTTGAAAATGGACATTCCCCCCTTTTCTCGTCTACCCATCATGTATTAATATTTAAATTTACTTTTTTTTGAATGAAGGTTATTATTTATGTATAATGTTACTGTTAAAAATAATAATAATTTGACAAGGGGCGCTTTACGTAAGAGAGATATTTATTAATAAAATAGTGAAGTCAATAAAATATTTTGGAAAATTAAGTGAACTACGCCTATGACTCCATACGGCAAACCAATCGCGAGCTAAGTGGGCGGGCTTCAGACGAAAATGGGTTTCTACGCACATTCCTTAGCTGGAAGATATCACCGAACATTAACAAGAGAAGAAGGGTCACTCTGGCCACCGGCTGTCCTTCGCGTCGCACAGTGGTCGATTTTTAAAAAAACACGGACATAAATGGAAAAATTAAAAAATTCAAAATGTATCTAAATTTTGCCAAAGAATAAACTATGCTGTTTACGAGTTTGACATTATGCAAATATTTAAAAGATGGGTTATCAAAATTCAGTATTTTGTATTCATTAAAAAATATTGGCTTGTAAAGTTTCTTACCTTCATAAAGTCAGTTTGTTTATTATTTGTGTGATTGTCTAATATAAATACTTTTGGGTGTACTTTAACTTTTGACAGGTAAGTTTGTTTTAAATAAAACTTTGAGTAAATGATTGTTTTATTGAAAAGTTTATACTTGGGTTTTCTAAGTATATTTTCAACAGGTATTTATTTGGTTAGCTTTTTCTTGATGAATAAGCCTTGAACCATTCGCAAAAACATTAAAATCTGCAAGTATTAGATTTATTAATATAAAAATAAAAAGTTGCGCATATTTGCATTTTTAAGAAATATGGGAAATAGCAGTGGTGGTCCCAGGGGGAGCAGGGAGGCAATCGCCCCCCCTTTGCTCCAGAAAAAAGTAGACAACAAAGATGCTGGTGGTAGACATTCTAGAATCCTTCCACAGTATTTTGGCATAGTTTGAAACAGGCGAAAACGACGATATTAGAAATATAGAACAGTATTATAGAGTTTAAATTTTTAAATAAGTTTTAGAAAAAATAATTTCGGACATAAAATCAAGGTTCAATAACGAGATTCGTAAGTATTTTTGATCTGAACATATTCATACCAAGTTTTAATCAACGTGAAGCCAAAATCCGAGCAAAATTAACTAATGTCGTTTCCAAATTTATAGTATTTGTTTCATTAATACAAAACACAAATTCTTGAACTTTTATT
This sequence comes from Oxystoma pomonae, assembly GCA_963921995.1. Classification (NCBI taxonomy): domain Eukaryota; kingdom Metazoa; phylum Arthropoda; class Insecta; order Coleoptera; family Brentidae; genus Oxystoma; species Oxystoma pomonae. Next base: position 112,246,843 of record OY998165.1, read on the forward strand.
GAAAGTATTTAGAAACAATATTGGTCAGAAGTAGGCAAAAGCTTAAATCAAAACATATATATGATAACGTTTTCGAGGCAATGAACAAATGTGACGATATTTTTCCGTTGATAAGAATATTCTTGGATCTTTGTCAGTAAGTAATGCTTCGTCAGAAAGAAGTTTCTCCTGCCTCAGAAGATTGAAAACATAAGTACCTACTTAAAAACAGTAGGACCGAAATTCATCTGACGGGCTTAGCGTTACTATGAGATACATATCAACAGACATATTGAAATTGACATTGAGCGAATCATTGACCGGTTGGCCCAAAAAACCCGGAAATTATTTTTTTTTTGAGATAGGCATCTAATGTTTGAGATATGCAATATGAAAGGTAATGTTTCAACTTAAAGAGCTTTTTAGACCTAAAAAAAAAGCTATTAGGTTTTGTTTGTGGTTTTTTTGTTATCTAAATTATTATCTAAATTATACGTATAGTTACTCAAGCGCGGATTTCAGGGGGGACCTTGGCTTTAATTTTTTATGAAAACATTTAGAAAATCAAAACACCTCTGATATTTACGGTATTGTTTAATTTTGTGTTAAAAATGGCATTTGCAGTGTATTTTTTTTGTGCATTTTTTTTTTAATTTTCGCCTGCGACGCTATGATACCGTTGATATTTACGATTTTAGTTTAATTCGACTCAAAAATTGCATTTTTAATTTTTAAAAGAAAAAAATGTATGAAATAAACGACTTAAAATCTGAGTGTCTCTCCCTAGATTTGACACCAAATCCGCGCTTGTAGTTACTAAGTTTTGTTTGCATATATTGATAAGTTCCTCATAAAAGCTATGCATTTGTTCTATTTTTTTCCGTATCAAAACCGCCCCCCCTCTTTTTAAATGGCTGGGACCGACACTGGAAATAGTATTGTTTTTGTATATCAAAATTTTCCGGTTTTATTAGGTGCAGCGTTTTCTAGTATATCTTTGTACCCCGCCTATAGCGAGTTAATTTGAATAGATATGCAAATATGGTAAATACAAAAGTTTGACATTTTTTTATGAATTTGAAGAATTTTTTGCAATAACATACTGGGTTTTCCTTTTGAAATTTTGGTTGGTATTCTTTTTAATATACCCTATATACATAAAAATATACTAGTACATATACTAACATTTGTGTATATTGTGTAAATTTTATTGTTCTATATTTACATTTTAAGTTTAATTTAGGCAATTAATATATATGTATCTTAACTCTTAAAAATTTTGTTAGATAAATGTGAAAATTCATACGATCATCATGCATATCAGCTAAATAAGAATAAATGCATGAAACAAAATATTAAATTAAAATGTGGAAGTGTACCCTCTGTATATTAGTATTCAAAATGTATGCAATTTTAAAGGAGCCGTATTTGTTTTTATATATACTGGAGAACAAAAAAAATGCAACATCAGAAGGGACAAATATTTTTAAAGTAATTTATTTATATATTAATACACTAGAATGCTCCTAGTAACTGATTACATTTCCAAGAAGATTCCTCCATGATAATCATCAAAAAAATAATAATAATTGGCTCCTCCATGGTTATTTATGCACTCGTTTGTTCCATTGGGCATTGACAAAATAAGATGTTTCCAGGGGGACGTGGTAATCGACTAAGATTGCGCCCTATCATATCACATACGTGTTCGATAGGCAATAAGTCAGGCGATCTTGCTGGCCATTCCAAAGTCTATATGCCAAGTTCACGAGCAATATGCGGTCTGGCATTATCTTGTTGAAAGATCGCATTTGGGATAGTGTTTACGTAGGGATGTAAAACTGGCTGCAGCACTTCATCGATATATCGCCGAGTAGTCAGATTGCCGTTAATGATGACTAGAGGTGATCTGCTTCCTAAACATAGAGCACCCCATACCATGATACTTTGCTGTCTTGCTGTATCACGTTCAACAGCAAAGTCTACATTTCGTGCCTCACCTCGAAATCGCCTAACCCTCCATCATGGCCGCCTAAACAAAACCTGGATTCGTCAAAGGTAGCACCAAAAGCGAAAGGTAAGCCCTTAGCCCCATGCCAAGAAATCTTCGATTAACTGTCATCTTTGAAAATATTTGTCCTGTAGCCTCACCTAGAACATCTCTTACATGGGGTATACTGTCCCGTCGATTTTTGAGAGCAAGAAGTCTGAGATGCCGTTAATCACGACCTTGTAATAATCTAGGGCGTCCAGAACTCGCACGATGTCTATAAGTCTCATCATTGGACCACCTTCTCCAAACTCTTAACACTGTTGATGGATTGGCATTAACCCTTCTTGCAATTTCCCGTAAATTAAAACCAGCCTTTTTCACGCCCACGATGCGTCCTTTCTCGAAGTGGTTTAAATGATGAAATTGTTGGCGACCGCGGACATTTTTATTTTTTATGTAAACTGTAACCAATCCAAAAAGACCAAAAACTAGGAGAAAAATGATTTAAAATTTTCAAAAAGGTTTTTTTATGTGTTTGTTGTTTTTGAAAATGAATAGAAAAAATCTGTGAAAAAAGGAAAGAATAGAAGACAAAAAATTTATCAAATATTTCTTTTGAGATAAGGTATACGCCCCTGGATGTAAGCAGGCAAAAGAAACCATATTTGGATCCATATTTCACAAAAGTGAAAGTCAAAATCTATTACTAGAGAACCCTAGATGCCTCAGAAAAAATTTGCAAAAGTTCCAGAATTATTTTATGCACTTATATTTCTACTTTAAATTTATTGAAAAATTGTCAAAACTCACGTAGAGTTACTTATCATTTTGTATCAGTCTTATGTGGGGCGAAGTGTAATAAAAAGTATTGCGCCAATCAGAACCCTTTCCAGACACAGGCCGATCAAATCGCACAGATTTAGTGCCCTTTAATCCACCATATTCAAAAGTGACATATCAATTCAGCCATAGCTAAGTGAGCTTTCAGCAGTCGATTGAACAGCCGTTTTTGATAGAGCCAGCGCTGGCATCCAAAACATTTGTCAACCAACGATGCACAACATATAGCGTTTTATTTATATCTAATAAAACGCTATATGTCGTTATCGTTGGTGGATAGATAAATAGAAATTTCGTACAACACCAATAAAACTCTAAATATTTGTTGCCGTTGCTGATATGGTATATGATCGTATCCTTTCCTTAAGCTAACCACTTACGACACTGTTGCTTCGAACAACCGAATCGTACGACGGCGTTGTACGATTTGATTGAAAGTTTGACGAGGACATATACGATACTGCATGGCAGTATGTTCTTCCCTTTCAATCATGTCGGAACAGATAGTGTAGGGCATATGTCGATAATTTCTATCCCGTGGGATTTTTTATGAAGGAGTTTTGTGACTATGTGGGATTGATAGCTCTTTAGTCACACAATCAAATGTTACCGGGTGTTTTGTTCGCAACCGTGTAGAAGGGGTTAATATGACGACACATTTCAAGATGGCGGCCAAAAATTATAAAAAATACTTTCGCAACCGGGGAATGGTTATACTTGATTTCATATAATTCGAGGACCAGGATTCCAAAAAATTTACTTTCAATGTCATCCGACCTTAAATGTCCATGAAAATCGCAAAAAACATGATTTTTGCCATTTTCTCTTCAAGAAATCTTTATAATTCGACGTTTTGTCAAACCAACTTTAAATGTATCCCAAACTATTAAGCATGTATGCAAAATTAGGTTCTTAGAGTTTGATGCAGTTTGAAGCTTAATGACATTGAAAAATGCCTCAGCAAAATTAACAAATTGCAAAAATATTATACTAAAGGGCGTTATTCATCAATTATTAACGCCAAGAGAACCAAATTGGGTAACAAAGATAAGAAGGTCAAGTCCAACAATTTTTTTCAGCTATGACGCGTTTCAATATGGCGGCTGATATCTCAAAATAGAGATCTATAACCACATTTTATTTTATTCAATTACGTAAAAAAGTAAAAATAACAGGTGGCCATCAATTCTTGTCATTTTTACTTTTTTACGAAATTGAATAAAATAAAATGTGGTTGTACGTCGCCATTTTGATATATCAGCCGCTTTATTGAAACACGTCGTAGCTGAACAAAATTTTTTTAAACAAAATTGTTGGACTTGACCTTTTTATCTTTGTTGCCAAATTTGGTTCTCTTCGCTTGAATAGTTGATGAATAGCGCCCTTTAGTATGTTATTTTTGCAATTTGTTAATTTTACTGTGGTATTTTTCAAGATCTTGAAACTTCAAACTGCATCAAACTTTAAGGATCGAATTTGGCATACGTGTTTAATAGTTTGAGGCACATTTGAAGTTGGTCTGACGAAACGTCGAATTATTAAAAATTTTTGAAGAGAAAATGGCAAAAATCTTGTTTTTTGCGATTTTCAAGGTCATTTAATGTCGGATGACCTTAAAAGTAAATTTTTTGGAATCCTCGTCCTCGAATTATATGGAATTGAGTATAATCTCTGGTCTGGTTGCGAAAGTTGTATTTTTTATGATTTTTGGTCGCCATCTTGAAAGATGACGTCATAATAACCTACAAGGATGCGAACAAAACACCCAGTAACACTTGATTGTATGACTAAAGAGCTATCATTCCCACATAGTCACAAAACTCCTTCATGAAAAATCCCACGGACTTACACATGCCCCTTCACTAAGAGTGATTTAATTCTAGCTTTTTTTGTATTCTCTTTTTAATCAAATCATCGTTTGCTTCTTAATTTACCTCTTGAAATTTTAAAGTTAAAATATCCATTGCCTGTTTTCGGGTATTTCTATTGTGATATGATTCACTTTTTATTTTCCACAGACACCCTTGTTCTTTATACAACTCAAAAAATTCCTGTAAAAAATTCTCTGTATACAGTACCATTTTTCACAACTCCAAAACACAAGCCAAAAAGTCCAGTTTATCAAAAAGACGTAGTTGACAACATACACGGTCAAACCAATCAACCTTGTTGTGTTGGAGGCACAAACACACACGATCAAATTCCGTCCAGTTTGGTTGGATACGACAGAATCGTACAACCGCGCAGTATCGTGACTGGCCCGCTTTAGGTCTAGAAACCTAGTGTTCTTAGTTCCTAAAAATTTTCCCAAAATTAGACGTTTAGGAGGAAATATTTCTCATAGTTAATGATCATCTATGCGGAACCTACTTAATCTAAGCCTGAGGCAAGTTTATTAGAGCCTCTAAGCGTGTAGCAAATCCAATTTTAGAAAGTCTTATATGAAAGGAGGTTAGTTTAAGTTTATGGATGGACGTCCTAAAATTATTTTATTAATTAACATGACCTAACTGCCATACCTATTAAAAGATTTTATACTACAAACACGAAGGCATACGCAGGGCAAAGGGTTTTAGGGGCTCACTCTCCCCCAAAGTCAATAAATATCGCCTGGAAAATATCAAATTTTTCCTAAAAATCACTGTAGACTGTTAGTCAAGCCCCCTCCCAAAAACAGTTTCTCCGTGGTGACTGCAGTGCAAATCAAGAAGTGCTGGATGACACCATATATCTATTAGCTTAAATATATGCCCTTCTAATGCTTTTGGAATGCACGAAGTTGTAAGCAAGATGTCGCTCTACTTTCTCTCTTATTTATCTCTCTTTCTCTCTTTGTTATCTCGTTAAATTCAATATAGAACCTGCAATTCGACAAACCAATTTTTTATCCGAACCTTATTTCATCAAACGTATTCAATAACAAATTCGAAATTTAACAGAACCGTTTTTAATCGAATTATTGTTCAACAAACCCATTCAGTATCCAACTCGTAGTTTGTAAAACCCATTTTTAATAAAACCCGGAATTTATCGAACCATTATTTATCAAAACCTGACTTCGTCAAACTCGTTGCTTATCAAAAAATATTTGCTAAATTGATAGCTCATTCGTCAATAATACTTACATGAACCGGAGGCGTACACGCAGGTGGCGACATCTATACACAAAGTATTGAACACTACCTGTGAATAGTTTTATAGAACGACAAATGCATCGAAACGATGTGACGCCTCGCCACCCTCGTGTATGCCTCCAGTTATATATATATATAAATATTTTCTGATAAACAACGAGTTTGACGAAATCCAGTTCTGATAAATAATGGTTTGGCAAATTCCGGGTTTTATTAAAAATGGGTTTTACAAATTACGAGTGTGATATTGAATGAATTTGATGAACAATGTTCGATTATAAACGGGTCTGTTAAATTTCGAATTTGTTATTGAACGCAGATTTCCAAAACAAAAGTCTGGACTTTCTCCACTCGAAACCGCAGATGTTATCGCTCCTCTATCGCTGTATGATGTTCTCCATAAATACACCATGTTTTTTTTACGTAGCGTTACTTTTTTCTAATTTTTAACAGTAAAAATAGCCTCGCGACGTATGACGTGACCGCGAAGCCGTTCGGAAACCCTCAGATCGATAAGTTTTCGCGCTTGTGATGTGACATTATAGATGTCGCTTACAAGTTTGGCCTGGGTAAGGCGCATATTTAAGCTAACGGGTATATGGATGACACATACAAAAACAAATGTTTTCGCAACCTCCTATGATCTTAAATTTCGTACCTACTGAGTGCTGATTCTTGAATTGAGATTGTGTGTAATTTCATATTATTTGCATTGACTGTCAATTGATCGATACTTCTCTTGATATTCAAGAATTAGGCCCCTGATGTGATCTTTTTGAGCACATTGATAACTAAGCCTCGATGACTAAGAAATTAAATTATTATTGATTTGAAGGAATTTCCATGATAATTTTTTTGTTACCGGTAACCAAAAAACTTTTTTGGTTTTAACTATTTTAAATTATGTCATACCCTAACTTTAAAATCACCAAAGAATAACCACTCCTCATTGGTTAATGGCTTACAGATTTTTCTATTATTTTTGGAACCTTCCACGTACAAGCTATAATCCTGGCCGTATCAAAAAAGGTCAAATAAACTCAGGCAGGGCAATAAAAGATGATAAAATTGTTTGTTCGGGTCGAAGTCAATTTTTGGATTAGATTTGTGACTCTTTATTATCATTTTGCCACCAAGGGTTAAACAATATATATATAGGTTTGGGGAAAAGTTCTGTGAAGGAGCGCATTAAGTGGAAATAGAAAAAGGAAATACTCGTTATGTGAATTGGTTGTTCAAAAAAAAAAAAAATATCCAATGACATTTTAAAAGAAGTTAACTTTTCCCAACTAATTTAAGAGATCATTTATTTTGTAGGTAGGTAGTTACCTATATTTTATGAGTAGAAGAAAAAAAAATAAGTACCTGCCTATTTTTCGCTAAGAGAAAAAATGTATTTTATAGGGACTTACTCTGTATAACATTCGTACGTCACATGATCACATCCCCTATTCACACATGCCTTTATGACATGCCCTTGCAACGCCCTATTGGCACGTCCAAACTACCCCCTTGGCACACGTCACTGAAACTGGTCACGACTGGACAGACAGATTGAAGGACATACCTGAACGTTATCGCTAAGCGCGCCAGAACACTCATAGCTGTACTACTAGTGCCAACCTTACAGTAATTTAGTAGAAATAATAACATGTAAATTAAAATAAAAAAATAGTCAAATAGATAATAAATAAGTAAAATAAAAATAAACCCACTAATAATTTAAACAGGAAAACACCATAAATAAAAGATCTCTTCCAAACCAACATCCTCAGGAATAGTTCTCAGCACTGAAAACGCATTTCCACGTGGTTTAGTAATGCTAATCTATTGGGTAATATGTATAGCAACGAGTCTAGTTATTATCAATTAATTTTGGTATTTTGTTTACAAGAATTTTGGCTTCATCTCCCCAAGGTTCCATGGTTTCAACGCTAAATGGTGAAAAAATGTAATATATGGTTTAGAGCTCTTCATATTTTTAAATTTTGGTGGATTCACCGACAGGTGCACCTTCTGCAGCTTTCTTGTAGGTTTTATTTAAATAAGAAGGAACAAAGGTGTCCCTGCGAACAGACCTTTGAAACACATTATTTTTAAAAATGAAGGGAAAATTTTAGCGTCCTAATAAATTTACAGTAAAGATTTGTGGCGTAAAAGGCAAAGGGTGAGGGAATAAATCGGAAAAAAGTTTTTCCTCGACCAAGATTTGAACCCGGAACCTCTAGAATACCTAAGTCTAATGCTCTACCAACTGAGCTATCGAGGGACTGGACAAATCTTTTCGGCTCATTATTTTTTTTTAATTTCCAGCTTCCCCATTCCATTTTTTGTTAGCCTTTTCACTCCTTTTGGGCGATCCTAAGATAATGCTTTTTTAATGTTTTAAATTAATCCCATTAATGCTGCGTCTTGTATTGAAAAAAAGTTTTACTCTCTTTTATCCTGTTTTATTTGGAATTTCCACTAAATTAAATGAGCTGACCCAATTTGACTACGACCATTTTCACAGTGCATTTAATCGTTAGACCGTTGTAGGACTTAAGTCGAAAGATCAGTGCCAAGATTTGCCAAAGATTCAAAATTGTTTACTGTAAATGATTTGTTTCTCAGTGACAGATATTACAGGCTTGTAAGTATATTTATATAAATAGCCGACCTCCGTAGTGCAGTGGGTAGCCTATCGGCCTGTCGACGGAAAGTCCCGGCTAGGTGCATGCATATTTTGTGTTTGTCTTTAACTTTCCCAAAACTTGGCTAATACTGGGCATGGATCCTATCATGGATGGAAAGTACCAGTATAAAAAAAAATAAAAAAAAGATTTACAGTTCATTCCATTTTCATTAAGACAAAACACAACCTCACTTTCCATAGAACAAAAACCAGGTTTTTAAGTTGCCAAAATCAAACACCCAAGGTTTTGGTAATCGGCATTATAACTACCCTGCTAACCTGAAATCGCTCCAAATAACCCCTTATATTACGCTTTCGTATCAATCAAATGCACCAGAGTAAAACAACATGATGCCAGAGATAATTTAAGGATGAAAAATGAATATGACTGTTAAAGCAGGTATGATATTCGTTTTTATTTATACACCGATCATTACAAAGAAAATGCGATGCAGACCCAATATGCCTGAGAGAGACATAGCCTGATGAGCGAAGTAATACAAAAATAATGAATTCAAATTAATTTTATGCGTTTAAAAATGCAGCACCGGCTTTTAATTTTGCGTATTTTTATTACAAGCTTTTATTTACCTTCGCCTCTATTTATGTATGTTTCTATATTCGGGTTAAATCTTGCAAACTGAATTTTGACTAACTTCTAGATGTCCGATTGAATTCAAATTTGGTATGCGATTATAGTTCCGGTGACAATGACAATAATATGGTATTATTAGGAACCCCCTGGAGGGGAGAAAACGCCTAAGTTTGTCCTTTTTCAACCAAAATTGGTATACGGGGGTTTCTGGGTATAAGGAATTTTCCACATCGCATCTTTAAAATTCAAGATGGACGATTTTTGGTCATTTTTTCTCTTTAAATTTCGTATGCGTTTGTAGTTCAGGTAACAATAAAATAATATAGTATTATTAGGTACCTCCCTCTTCCCTACGAGGGGTGTGGAGGGGGAAAACACCTAAGTTTGTCCGATGTTAACTAAAATTGGTATACGGAGGTTTTTGGGGATGAGAAATACGAATTTTTAATCAGATTTTGAAAATTCAAAATAGCGGATTCAAGAGAGACGATTTTTAGTCATGTTTTGCTAACTATTTTTAATTGAATTATACACATCCGACTGTTTTCAAATATACCGCTAAAGTTCTGGTAACAATACAATAACTTGGTATTATTAGGTACCACCTCCCCCCCTATAGTATGCGTTTATAGTTCCGGTAACAATAAAATAATATATTATTATTAGGCACCTCCCTCCCCCCCCTACGAGGGGTGTGGAGGGGGAAAACACCTAAGTTTGTCAGATGTCAACCAAAATTGGTATAGGAAGGTTTTTGGGGATAAGAAATACAAATTTTTGATCATATTTCAATTTTAACTGAATTTTAGACATCCGACTGTCTTCAAATTTGGTATGAGTTTAAAGTTTCGGTAACAATACAATAACTTGGTATTATTAGGCACCCCCTCCCCAACTACGAGGGGAGTGGGGGGTATAAGGGGGTTTTTGGGGGTAATAAGAAATACGAATTTTCGATCAGATTTTGGGAATTCTAATTTAATCTTTGTCCTTTTTGCTGGGACGTGTTTTACAGATCATTTTATATATTTGTGTACATTGTTTTATAAGAGCGGACCCTTTAAATACTTAATAGCCATTTGACTTTTTTTTAATTTATTTTCTATACTTTACAGCGTTTTTTAAAACTTATTTTGTTTTTTATTTTTGAAATAGTTTTTTTTTCAATTTTTTTATACCTACATCAAAATTTCAAACCTTTTAAAATTCATATTGATTTTTAAAAAATGCTTAAATATGCACGATCAGTCAATATGTTTGGATTACGTAAGCCCGAAGCTGCAGTTGCCTATGTATCAAATTTGGTGCAAATATCTCAAAAACTGCAAGAGCTATAAAAAAAATAAAAAAATTGTAAAGTCAACGCTCCATAGATCAGTACAAAGTGTTTGCGGACATGTTCATGAAAAAAAAATGTTTTTATTTTGACCTGAAAAATTCAGGCATGAAATCTTTGCACTGAATTTTGAAACACCCGGTATACCTGTATAATTCACTTTTGACATGATCCGTCATGGTAAATTTTAAGTTAAGGTAAACGTCCAAAATTCCCTATACCTCGATCCACTGTGCGACGTCTTACTCAGAAAGACGGTCAAGTTTGTCGTAGCATGCGGTCACGTGATGGTTTCGTCCAATAGCGTGCTCTGAAATATCTGACACTCGGACAAGCAGAGCTAAAAATTACTCGAATGACGTTTTTCACACGAGCTTTCCTCTAAGTCTCAACTACTGGGTCTAATCGAGAGAACGGCTTCGCTCAAAAATCATTGTTCGAGGCAACTTTGCGCGTGCCCATAATTAATAGTTTGGTGATTGTTCGATGCTTTTAAGCGCGTTTATTGGTTGAGACTACTTCTCTTCTCTTAGGCGAACGATCCCATCCTACGAAACTCAGAATATGCACCCAGACGTAAACTTGTGTTCTACAGGGATCCTAAGCAAATCCTTAGGGGGCCAAGCAGCCGCGTATAAGAACGGAAAAGCACATTAGGTAGAAAAGGATGGGCATGGGGCGATGTTGTCACTACATCTTACACGTAGTAAATCCATTCCAGGTTGTTGTTTTCTAATGTTTTCCATTTTCATACCTTTAGGACTGGAATAAAAATTGTTTTTGCTCGACTTTAATACCAAACTGATGAAAGATATCGTAAAAAAAAATATTTTTCGGCTTTTCATTTTGTATGTTTACAGGCTGGGGACTGAGATACATGCAAATGCCTAACTTAAAGCGTTCATACACGGCCGGAGAAATCGACTGAGATATTTCCGTAGAAACTTTATCAAGCAAATAGGACGGGTTGACGCCTTCGAAGGTCTAACCCGGGTTTTGCACTTTGATTCGAAATAAAAAAGGAGGAACAGTCAGATGTGTGGCCGTGCACAAATTACGTAACGGTGATTTTACCAATTTTTGACCCCCTCCCTATGTAATGTTTTGTAACGGTTTGGCACGCCACTCCCCTAATATTACGTAACGATTTCCAGATCACTACCCCCTCCCCCAAAAAAAAAAAACTTTTCACTTATTTTCATTCCAAATTTTCTTAGTTTCACACAAATGCAAACGCTTTCGAAAACCCCTCTCCCCCCTACGTAACGTTAGTAACCCCCCTCCCCCAATGACCATTACGTAATTTGTGCACGGTCCCTGTAGTCCCAGTGGAGGATTGCGAGAAAATTGATATTTTTTTCTTAAAAATTATACTCTTTAGACCTATTTCTTTGTGTTCCCGAAATTACGTAATTTTTAAAAAAAAATTGTAAGCGGCGTCATTTTTATTTCGTGCTTTGTTTTCCTAACATTTTTGCGTTCGGCTAATTTAATTGAAAAATTTTTGCCTGCGGCGTATGACCATGGGGGAAATAATTTTTTTCTATGGTATGACGAAAATTTCGAGAAAGTTGAAGAAAAAAATAAAAAAAGTGGCAGAGCTCAAGTTTTTCGTAAAAAAAACGTTTTTTGTAAAGAAACATAGCAAAATAAATCTTTTCACCCCTTTTTGGGTGTTACAAATATTGGCAGCCCCTTATTTTTCGCTTTTACCCTCCCGCTAGTTTTGAAGAATTGGTTCGCTACATGTTTCGAGATCATGTCATAAAACACCTCGAAAATATCAAATGTAGTGTAGGGCCAGCTTTATTTAAAATCAATAATATCGCAAGCAAAAAGCTCTGCAGGAAAAACAGCGCCGTTTATTGATTTCTTTGGCTGCTAGTGCTAGCTGCATGGTTTGGCCGTTTCCCGATAGATGTCACTAGTAGAACAGAATGGAAAGAAATTTAATTAAAAGCGAATATATTTCTTTCTAATGTTAACAATCTCACGAGTTTATCGCTCAGTATCGTAAATAATGGACCCTGCCGCCTCCTTTAAGCAAGAAAAAGCTGTGGTTTGAACCTGAAAACATCTAATTTTTAATTAGATTAGATGTTCAAATCTGTCCCCTTCTTGAGCCTCACAATATCCCAATCTATTGTAAAACTCTTGGCGCGTAGCAGCCAACATTTCAGGGGTGATAGAGTTGCCCGCCTCCAAAATTTTCGCCTTCAACTCCTGTATAGTCGTAGGCCGTAAGTTGTTGGAAAATTTTATCGTGCCAACAACCCCATAGGAAAAAGTCATTTGGCGCAAGATCTGGTGATCGAGGAGGCCATCGGATATTTCCATACGTGGAAATAATTCTATCACCAAATACCTGACGAAGGTAATTTGTAGCCTGGCGTGAATTGTGGGATGAACAGCCATTTTGCTGAAACCACAATTCGTCCAAATTTATGCTGAGTTCCCTCAACCGTAGTAAAACCTGGTGTTGGAGAAGATCAACATATTTTTGGCTATTCAAATTCCCTTCAATGAAAAAGGGTCCAATAATGTGATCCCCGACAATACCGCTCCAAACATTTCATTTTTGAGGCTGTTGCATTCTAACACTTGCGTGCAGATGTTTATTTTCGCGGGACCAATAGCGGCTATTTTGTGGATTGTGAGAGCTATGAAGTTCAAATTTCTTCTCGTCACTAAACAAAACTTTTGATAGAAAATTTTCGTTCCTGTCACATTTATCCCTCATAATCTCACAATATTCTAACCGGCGAAAATAATCACCTGGTTGCAATTCCTGCGACTTCCCAATCTTAAACGACTTGTAGCCGTATTTTTTTAGGATCCATTGGCAAGTACTGTTGGGAATATCCAGTGCCTCCGCAATCGGTTTCGTCGAACATGGTTCATGTGCCTCAACGTAAGCGCATACCATTTCATCTCGTTCCACCTTGTGTGGAAGAACGGGATGCTCTGGTATTTCGCCGTCGTGGTAACACTTTCTACAACCATTTATGCACCCGTACCTTTCAAAACGATGATAAATGTTGTAGACAGTTTGAGCCACAGGAACCGGTCGATCTGGAAACGCAAAAACAAAAAGCCCAATGACCTCGTCCACACTGTCACTTTTTATGTAGTTTTTAATAATAAAAATCTTTTCTTCTCGAGTATACGGCATTTTAAAAACACAAAATTTACGAAACTGAAGCGACTCGAAAGGAAATAAAAATGCAATGCCTGTGAATCCCAGTTTTTCCTCGATCATCTCATGGTGTGGCTGCCATCTAGCGGAATTTGCAGACATCTTGTCAACGGTTATTATTGCAACTATGATTTATGCTCACAATGAAAGGGTAGCGACAATTTTTTCTCATGAAAGCAGTCCGGAGATAATAACAAACTGGCACCATTGCTCAATATACCTGTTTCTTTTGTGCGCGCAGAACTTTCTATGTCATTTCTGTTTGATTTATTGAAATCCTATCTCTAAGGAAAATCTTAGGGACCCTGTATAACGTCTGCTCTATGTTGCTAACGCAGAGATAAGAGTTAGTAGCTAGTTTTGCCGAAGGGAGGCAACGGCCGAACCAAAGAAAGCAGGATAGAAATAATAGACAGAAACATCCGATCTAGCAAAGACCATGTCTACCGCTAGGCACCTCGCACGTGTTATGACGAATATAAAATATCTATTATTTTTTAAGATATTTTTGGTAACCTCTTTAAAATCCGACGATTTTTCTCGGAAGAAAAATAAAAGTCTATCCGACAAAGTATACGTAATTTTAAGTAGTAACTAATTGACACAGTTAGTTTGTTTATACGGGCCTCTTAAAGCGCCACTAAAACCGTTTCAAGCACTAAATCGACTATATTTTAAAGCGATTTAGGAAGGTGGTTTATCGCTTTATTTTTTAACACATTTTAGGATCGTTAAAAACACTTTACACAGAACAAAAATGAAGCCCTGTATCAATAACGTCTCGTAATTAACTGAAAGTTATTATTACAATGCTTTTTGATCATAGAAAGTACAAAAGATAATAGTATTAATAAATCCAGTAATGAAATAAACCTTACCATTATTAAAATAATACTTGCATGGTAATCAAGTTCAGGAACAATAACTATATTCATTTAATAACAAAAATCATTGTATTGATAAAAATGTGATTATATTTATAACCGTAAACATTAAAACAATGTTTAGGTATAAAAGAATTCAATAACCAAAACCATCATAACTGTAATGATGAGGTTTAATTATTTGATAACTGATGATATTAATTTATTGACTAATTTAATTAATATTAAAACATTTCTAGCATAACAATAACAATAACTGCTACACCTTGATTCTAATAATCCAAAATAACTGGACCAATGAGAAAATGTTATTGTTTGATGTTCCCTATACATTGTTTTAATAATGTGATAATTGTCTAATAACTTTAGACATAGAGCCAAAAACAAATTAATCATCATTTAAAGCTGAGATATTATTATCTCAATAACAGTAAAGGTCATGTCATAATTATTTTATGTTTGAGATGTTATTATATCAATATTAAGCTAACATAGGAACAATGACAACTGTACCATCATTTTTAAAGCTGTGTGGTAATTACATCAATACCAAAAGCGAACAGGAACGATGACAAATTCATATTATTTAAAGCTGAGATGTTATTATATTAATAACAGTAAAGATCATTCATTTTCTTAATCTCACAGAGCAATGAAAGAACATTTACATGCATATCATATGCGTTAAACCTCCTTTTCAGGATGTCCTTTTTAGCACATCTTTAGTATATGCTTGGTACATACTATTTAAGTATATGCTATTAAGAATTTCCATGCTATAAATGTACCATTTGAGCAGGTCCTTTTGAGTACATCTTTAACAGATGCAAAAAATATATCAATTTTAAAACATTTTTTGGTTTGTTTAGCGCACATGCTATTCTGGTACCATAAAAGAACATCAAAAGAATGAGCTTCTAAGAAAAAAGGCATCGATGACCGGAAACGAACCCGGTGACCCTTGGTTTAGAGTTGCTTGCCCATATATATATATTCTCTGATTAAGTTTAATTCATGATTATCACTTTTCAGTCGACCTATAAAAATCCGCCAAAACGCTTATATTCCGCGGTTTCAACCTATTTCTTTATAAGCGCATGGTACAGTGGATGTAGCATTGGCCTATAAACCTGTAGGTTGTGAGTTCGAACCCCGTCGGCGCGTCGCACTTTTTTCTATTATTTGTTTTAATTTTTTTCTTAGGGTGTAATGGTTTTTAAAGCTCAAAAATATATATTTTGTTATTTAATGCCATATTTTAAGAGTTATACTGGTTTTGCGCTACTATAGATTTAGCACATGCCAATCATCTGATAACAATATCTATTATAGCACATCCTAAGAACCTCAAAAAATTATAAATTAATAACGTAATGTTATTAAATTTAGACGATCAGTATTTAGGAACACTACAGGATGTTACTGTGATAATTAATTAAGAGTATTAAATTAATGCTTAAAAGTAATGGATTAATTAATAATAAGTAAGTCACCAATTAAAATCTTTTTATCATAGATGCAATTATTTTTGTTGATGATGTAGAGTTATTAATTTAATTACTCTTTAATCAAATAATAACCATCTCGGCATTATATTAACACTTTTGGTATTCGGAGGAAAATTAATGACCATGGTTACTAATTTAATGTTTTTTTAATTGTTTCAAGTACGGATTTTGGTTCTGTGTGGGATTGTCGAATTCTTATGATAGCAATACGTTGAAAAATCATTATAGGCATGCATTATTTTAGTAGAAAAATTCACTAACCGTAAGTGAAGGGAAAGTTAAGTGACTTGTCGCATATTGGTAAGTAGATAAATAATTAAGGGTTAATAAACTAGTAGAAAAATTCACTAACCCTAAGTGAAGGGAAAGTTAAGTGACCTGTCGCATATTGGTAAATAGATTAATCAGTAAGGGTTAAACAATTCGGGTCTAAGTAGGTCGTTTTACTTGCAGCTATTGAATTCATTACTTAGGGCTAATAGAAAATTCACTTAATTAACACTAAAAAAAGCAGACACTTCACTTGGGAAGGTTTTCTGAGTGCAGGAATCCTAAGCCCTTTCCTTCCCCGTACGCTACTGACTGAAAAAAATATTGGCAAATGTAGCGTACTTGACCAAATTAAGTGGAATTTTACTAAAGCCAAGATCTGTCAGCTTGAGTTTAGACAGCTTAGAAATTGTTCGCTGCAAATGCATTTAGACAGCAATGCTAGGAATTTCCCGTTATCCGGCTCAGAATTGGCCGCTTGCCATAACTCTAATGGATATTTGCTTATCTCCTTGATATTAATAGGCTTGGACGTACAGAACGTCCGATTAAAAAAACTTATACAAAATTTTAAGAAAATTTTAACATTTTAAATCTGCAATTGTTCATCTTTCAGAGGACGGACTTCAATTATACATTTTATCGAATGCAGTACACAATCTTACAAGAATCACGCAATTTTATTATTAATTTTTAAAAGAAAATTTTGTCAAAGTTGAATTTTTACCATACCGGTTGCCATAATTCTAATGGATATTTGCTTCATAATATTAGTAGGTTGGGACGTATAGAGTCAGATACAAATAAGAAATACACAATTCTAGGGATTTTTGAACCGCGAGTCCAAGAAATTAAATTAGCACTATTTTGAATTATCAATATTTCATTCCCTGGCTTTCATTTCCGGAAAACTCTATTCCCCAGCAATAATGTTGTGTAAAAAGGTCTGTTTTTATCAATAAATTCCCTCCTTCTTGGTAAAACCTATAGTATCCTTGGGGAAAATTTTTAAAAATTACTCATAATTTCTTAAAAATTGAGTTATTTAAAGCAGAATACTTATTTATGGTACTAGTATGTTATCTTGAAAATAAGACTCGCTTTTATACCACGGAGCCGTCAGGCACCACGACACGTTTTAGAATCGCATTACGTAAAGTGCAAATGGGGTCGGTCATGTTTGCCCCCCCCCCCCCGGCAGCGTTTTTAAAAAAATTAAATATCAATATTTTACACTTATTTTGCACAATTTTGCACACAAAAAATTAAATTTTGCACATTCTCTCACGAGTAACTGTGGCCATATATAAAGGGTGTTCTCCTAAACGTAGGAGATGCGAAAAGGTTTAAATTAGGGCAAAGTTGCGCAATTTGAGGCTTTGCTCAAAACCAAAAAAAAAGTTTACAAATTCCGGGTTGTTCTGGAGATAGGCGAAAAAAACCGAAATCTTTATTTTTAGTTTTTATTTTTCTGCGCTCTTATTCTTAAACCTTCTGTCAAAAAACGCTTAAAACATTCTACAGGCATTTTTTAAGATCTACCTAATGAGAGGTCCGTTTTCGAGATTTGACACATCAGTGTGTCAGGAGCACTGTCAAGTTCATTTTTTGATGACAGACATTTTACAACCTCATTTTGACAAGTACCTGATGTTTTATTTTTAAAATGTTATGTTAAGTTATTTTGTTGTAAGAAAATGTCGAAAAAAACTGTAATTTTTAAGATGTTAAAAATAGTACTACAATCGGGTTTCCAAAATATCTTGAATAAGTTAAAAGCAAAAATTAAATTTAGGCTGATGATGGTCAATAAACCCAAAACGTCAGATGACTTGTCAAAATAAGCTTGCAAAATGTTATCTGTCATCCTTTATGAACCAAACGGCAGGAGTAAAAAAGGATTTGTCCATAAGAAAAAATGAACTTGCCAGTGCTCCTGTCACACTGAAATGTCAAGTCAAAAGTGGACCTCTCATTAGGTAGATCCTAAAAAAGTGCCTGCAGAAAGTTTTAAGCATTTTTTGACAGCTTGAGGAATAAGGGCGCAGAAAAATAAAAACTAAAAATGAAATTATCGGTTTTTTCCGCCTATCTCCGGAACTATCCGGAATTTGTAAACTTTTTGCAGTTTTGAGCAAAGCATCAAATTGCGAAATTTTGTCCTAATGTAAACCTTTTCGCATCTCCTACCGTTTAGGAGATCTCCATGGTGAGCTTCGAATTTGAAACACCCTGTATAAGGGGGGGGGCTAACTTGACGGTTGCTCCTCCCCCCTAAAGATATATTTTCAAAATATGCATCTAATTTAAAAGGCACACTCCCAGAAGCCTCCAGTAGGGTTCTCGAGAAGACAGATTAGCCCCCGCACCCACCCTAGACGCTATTTTGAATTTTAAAAAAAATAGCGTTTTGAAAGTTTATGTCATTCAAGGTGTAATTTTGCACACCCATTTTCAAATTTCACACACTCTCTAGGAACCCACCGGCGTATACAAGGGAGGGGGGTAATTTTTTTGTTAAAAAATTTGCCTGCGGAGTAACTTGTGCTACACTTTAAAATATTTTGTTGAAACCAAATATCCACTTCTTTAAAAAAAACTTTTGGTCCACTTATTTGAATAAAATTTTCAATAGCGGTGTCATTTTTTTACTTTCTTTACTTTTATTATTGTCATAATATTTTAGTTAGTTGTAGTAGCAAAGTTGTTCTTTGTCTTTGCACATTTCGTCCAAAATTCTGATTTCCGTCACTGTTTCAATTTGCGTCCCATCATCTAGTTTTGCTCCTTTCAGTAATATTAAAGCCTTTAAATGAAAATATTTTTGGTATTTAGGTACAAGAATAACTTATTTATGTATTCATGGACTTTTTCAATTACTAGTAATACTTTTTTAATTAAAAAAATTAAACGCACTTTTTAATGATTTTTATTGTTTTTTTTTTCATTATTTTAATCGCTTTACTTAACGTCTTGCTAATATTAAGTTTTTAGGTTAAAGTAGGACACGTTTTAAATAAAAATAAGCCAAAAAATTTTAAAGGATACCTTATTTGTTTTTATTTTAACAGTTATTTGTGCGTGACGGAAATGATGAATTCCAAGACGCCTTCACCAAAATTCCACCATAAAAAAAATCTGGCAAATATTTTTGACTTTTAATACTACGACGTTATTGCTGACAGTTACTAATATTTAAAAAATAGTCTATGGCACAGAGATTTTATGGTAAGTTTTTGAAAAGTTCCTTAGATGGAAAGTAAACGCTTATTGAAAATGACCCATATATGGATCTGAAGAAGCACACAACATGTTGAAAACATCTTCATTTGTAGATGTTCTAAACACGTTCTGGAATGGTCCAATCTGAATTTCCGATAATCTTTATCTCTGGCCTCCTGGGCCTCCTCAGTTAAGGCAATATGGCAGCCGAAATTATGTCTTTGCCAAGAACTAAAACCTTGTAGACTTTATTGGGCATATAATACCACCCATATAAGGAAACAAAAAGTTCTGACTGTATGGAAACAGTACGTTCTAAACTTTTCCGCATCGATCGACTTATTTGAATTGAGGGTAGTGAGAATTATCGAAAATCTGATGGGATGCAAAACTTTACGCTTATCTATATTTTTTTTGCACCAAAGAGAACCTAAAATAGACACAGTTGCGGTTGATAATGGGGGGGGGGCTTTTATTGAACGTATAAATCTTTTTACTAACTGCAACTGTGATATTATAATTTAAGCTTCAAATATCAAGTTGAATTATCATTAAGAGTATACTATGAATTTATAAAATTTTGCATACATCCCCCCACTTTAATCTGAATTAAAGCTAAAGGGGCAAAAAGGGGCAGCTATATTTGGTATGAGCAGAAAGGGAAGATCCTGACGAATACAAAAATATTAGTAACTGTTTGGGGCAAGTTGGGGCAAGATAGATTGTACTCCAATAAAAAATATTTTAAACAAAAAAGCGGGTCTTTTTTTATTTGATGATAATTTCTGCCTTAATTTCTGACAACTTTTTAATTCTTTTGTTTTAATCGAAAAGTACAATTCTTCTGTTTTTCACAAACGTGAACTGCTTTCCATTATGTTAATTGGTTCCGGGGAAAACACATTTGAAAATATAGTCCGTTTATTGACAGAAAATTAAAAAAAAAATAATACATTTTCAGTCTGCCTTTCCATCTCTCCAATAATGATGATAATTTAGGAAAAATTGTTTATTTTCCAACCTCAAGGAACACTTCTTTGCTAAAACGGCATATAATTTTATTTCTTTATTGAAATTGAATTTAGGTATTTTTCCATAGGCCTCAACCACCGTGCGCTGCCGCGCCATCTGCGTGTACGCCTCCGGTTCATGTATTGTTGGCGAATGCGCCATCAATTTACTAAAAAAACAGCGGGTCTTTTTTTTATTTGATGATAATTTCTGCCCTAATTTCCGACAACTTTTCAATTCTTTTGTTTTAATCGAAAAGTACAATGCTTCTGTTTTTCACAAACGTGAACTGTTTTTTATTATGTTAATGAGTTCCGGGGCAAACACACTTGAAAATATAGTCCGTTTATTGACAGAAAATTAAAAAAAAATAATACATTTTCAGTCTGCCTTTCCATCTCTCCAATAATGATGATAATTTAGGAAAAATTGTTTATTTTCCAACCTCAAGGAACACTTCTTTGCTAAAACGGCATATAATTTTATTTCTTTATTGAAATTGAATTTAGGTATTTTTCCATAGGCCTCAACCACCGTGCGCTGCAGCGCCATCTGCGTGTACGCCTCCGGTTCATGTATTGTTGGCGAATGCGCCATCAATTTACTAAAAAAACAGCGGGTCTTTTTTTTATTTGATGATAATTTCTGCCCTAATTTCCGACAACTTTTCAATTCTTTTGTTTTAATCGAAAAGTATAATTCTTCTGTTTTTCACAAACGTGAACTGTTTTCCATTTTGTTAATGGGTTCCGGGGCAAACACATTTGAAAATATAGTCCGTTTATTGACAGAAAATTAAAAAAAAATAATACATTTTCAGTCTGCCTTTCCATCTCTCCAATAATGATGATAATTTAGGAAAAATTGTTTATTTTCCAACCTCAAGGAACACTTCTTTGCTAAAACGGCATATAATTTTATTTCTTTATTGAAATTGAATTTAGGTATTTTTCCATAGGCCTCAACCACCGTGCGCTGCCGCACCATCTGCGTGTACGCCTCCGGTTCATGTATTGTTGGCGAATGCGCCATCAATTTACTAAAAAAACAGCGGGTCTTTTTTTTATTTGATGATAATTTCTGCCCTAATTTCCGACAACTTTTCAATTCTTTTGTTTTAATCGAAAAGTACAATGCTTCTGTTTTTCACAAACGTGAACTGTTTTTTATTATGTTAATGGGTTCCGGGGCAAACACACTTGAAAATATAGTCCGTTTATTGACAGAAAATTAAAAAAAAATAATACATTTTCAGTCTGCCTTTCCATCTCTCCAATAATGATGATAATTTAGGAAAAATTGTTTATTTTCCAACCTCAAGGAACACTTCTTTGCTAAAACGGCATATAATTTTATTTCTTTATTGAAATTGAATTTAGGTATTTTTTCCATAGGCCTCAACCACCGTGCGCTGCCGCACCATCTGCGTGTACGCCTCCGGTTCATGTATTGTTGGCGAATGCGCCATCAATTTACTAAAAAAACAGCGGGTCTTTTTTTTATTTGATGATAATTTCTGCCCTAATTTCCGACAACTTTTCAATTCTTTTGTTTTAATCGAAAAGTACAATGCTTCTGTTTTTCACAAACGTGAACTGTTTTTTATTATGTTAATGGGTTCCGGGGCAAACACACTTGAAAATATAGTCCGTTTATTGACAGAAAATTAAAAAAAAATAATACATTTTCAGTCTGCCTTTCCATCTCTCCAATAATGATGATAATTTAGAAAAAATTGTTTATTTTCCAACCTCAAGGAACACTTCTTTGCTAAAACGGCATATAATTTTATTTCTTTATTGAAATTGAATTTAGGTATTTTTCCATAGGCCTCAACCACCGTGCGCTGCCGCACCATCTGCGTGTACGCCTCCGGTTCATGTATTGTTGGCGAATGCGCCATCAATTTACTAAAAAAACAGCGGGTCTTTTTTTTATTTGATGATAATTTCTGCCCTAATTTCCGACAACATTTCAATTGTTTTGTTTTAATCGAAAAGTACAATTCTTCTGTTTTTCACAAACGTGAACTGTTTTTTATTATGTTAATGGGTTCCGGGGCAAACACACTTGAAAATATAGTCCGTTTATTGACAGAAAATTAAAAAAAAATAATACATTTTCAGTCTGCCTTTCCATCTCTCCAATAATGATGATAATTTAGGAAAAATTGTTTATTTTCCAACCTCAAGGAACACTTCTTTGCTAAAACGGCATATAATTTTATTTCTTTATTGAAATTGAATTTAGGTATTTTTCCATAGGCCTCAACCACCGTGCGCTGCCGCACCATCTGCGTGTACGCCTCCGGTTCATGTATTGTTGGCGAATGCGCCATCAATTTACTAAAAAAACAGCGGGTCTTTTTTTTATTTGATGATAATTTCTGCCCTAATTTCCGACAACTTTTCAATTCTTTTGTTTTAATCGAAAAGTACAATGCTTCTGTTTTTCATAAACGTGAACTGTTTTTTATTATGTTAATGGGTTCCGGGGCAAACACACTTGAAAATATAGTCCGTTTATTGACAGAAAATTAAAAAAAAATAATACATTTTCAGTCTGCCTTTCCATCTCTCCAATAATGATGATAATTTAGGAAAAATTGTTTATTTTCCAACCTCAAGGAACACTTCTTTGCTAAAACGGCATATAATTTTATTTCTTTATTGAAATTGAATTTAGGTATTTTTTCCATAGGCCTCAACCACCGTGCGCCGCCGCGCCATCTGCGTGTACGCCTCCGGTTCATGTATTGTTGGCGAATGCGCCATCAATTTACTAAAAAAACAGCGGGTCTTTTTTTTATTTGATGATAATTTCTGCCCTAATTTCCGACAACTTTTCAATTCTTTTGTTTTAATCGAAAAGTACAATGCTTCTGTTTTTCACAAACGTGAACTGTTTTTTATTATGTTAATGTGTTCCGGGGCAAACACACTTGAAAATATAGTCCGTTTATTGACAGAAAATTAAAAAAAAATAATACATTTTCAGTCTGCCTTTCCATCTCTCCAATAATGATGATAATTTAGGAAAAATTGTTTATTTTCCAACCTCAAGGAACACTTCTTTGCTAAAACGGCATATAATTTTATTTCTTTATTGAAATTGAATTTAGGTATTTTTTCCATAGGCCTCAACCACCGTGCGCCGCCGCGCCATCTGCGTGTACGCCTCCGGTTCATGTATTGTTGGCGAATGCGCTATCAATTTACTAAAAATTTTCTAATAAACAATGGGTTTTACGAATTCCGGTTTTGAAAAATAATGGTTTGACAAACTCTGGGTTTTATTAAAAATGGGTTTTATACAAATTACAAGTTTGATATTGAATGAATTTGATGAACAATGGTTCGATTAAAAACGGGTCTTACAAATTTCGAATTTGTTATTAAATGGGTTTCATGAAATAAGGTTCTGGTCAAAAATTGGTTTAAAAAATTGCAGTTTTTATTGTGAATCATTTTTACGATGACAATTTTTATTAAATATAGTCTGATAAATTCCTAGTTTGGTAAATCATAGCCATGATAACCGCCAAGTTAGCCACCTCCCCTATTACTCGTGGGAGGGTATACAAAATTTGATGTTAGGTGTGCAAAATTGTGGCATTAAAATTTTTCCATAAAGCTATCTGGGGGGGGGGGTAAACTTGACCGACCCGTTCAAATCGTGCTAATGATAGCCAACGTTTGGAGAGAGCATGGCACTGAAACAAGAACTAATTTGAAAGTTATGACTTTTAATAATATGTTGGAATATTTGACCCTCTATTTTTACACTAAATCTAAATAATGACCCATATAATGAACATGTGCGTGTTTAGTAAAAATTAGTGAATGCAATATTTTTATTATACTATAGTGGTCCTTGAGATATCTATTGTTGTTTTTTTAAATAAGCCACGGCTTTCCACGCCTATTTATAGGGTTTCTCAAAAATCTTAAACCTTCTTAATATTTTTAAAGCGAAAGAAAATGAAAAAATGGACAATTGATTTACTAGATTGTCTGTCTGTCATTTCGCCTGGACGCCCCCGTTTTTCCAAATCCAAGGCAATAACCGCACCTCATAAAAGGCGATGGGTAAATAATATAAAAGGATTTCAGCTTGCTTATACCCCATCCAAATCGCCATAAGACGCTTTGACATATACGATCCCCAAATAACCCAATTGATTTTATGGCTAATAACTTTTGACAGGGTGGCATGACTTAGAGCAAAAGGAAATTTGTACTTAAAAAATATTGATGATCGTTCGAAAAAGTTACAACTTAAAGGATAGTTTAATTTAAAATGTTCTTGTCGACTGCCTCCTTTATGTCGTTCCTGAATTACTTAGGGGTGGCAACTTAGCTGCAAAAAGGTTGATTTAAAAAAAAAACAGAAAAATACTCACAAAAGACAACCACTGGTCTTAAATAATCGCGTTTCTTCTCATTCGATGACCTTACACTGATTTCTGGCTCTTTGTTATTATGTCTTATTTTGAAAATTATTTTTTTGTGCATACATAAAGAAAACTTACCATTAAAAGTTTATAATTAAAAAAACTCTTATCATATCAAATTTTTGAAGCGCGTTAAGTTTAATGAGGTATCATGACAAGTTTCGTCATCAAACAGGCCTTCTCACAAAGATTTGACCCTTGGGAAGAACAAAATATGCATTTTTGATTGAGAGTTTGTTAAACATCGGTAATATTTATTTTAGTTGTCTTCCATCTTCAGTCGCGCACAATTTTTAAATACATTTTTTGTCAGGTCAAGTTAAATTTTAAACAACATTGCCTTTATATGCAAAAATGCTGTATTTTCAGCTGCCGTAGACGTTGTCACAGGCAAAAAATATTCCTCAAAATAGCTGTGACAACATTTTCATGACGTTTTCAAAATGTTGTGGCAGAAGACAGCAAAAGCAGTATTGTTATATTTTTTGCAGCGAAAACGTTATCCCAACGGATTTACAGCACGCTGTGATACTTGGGATAGTATTTACGTAAATTTAAAGTAAAAAAATTTACATAAAAATAGTTTTCATAAAATTTACGTAATATTTACATAACATAACTTATGTTTCTTTAATTACATTATATTTATGTAATAAGAAGGGAACTTTGTGCATGGCATTATGCAGAACATGGAACTTACTTTTTACCTTCTTGTGATATTAGAAGTATATAAATATTATATACACACAACATTCCAATACGTAATATTTATATAACATTTATGTTATAAATGTATATAGTAGTTACATTAAAGTAGGGAACTTTGAACAGGGCATTATGCAAAACATGGAAGTTACGTTTTATCCTGTTGTCACTTTCAGTTTACCTAGAATTTATGTAACCAGGTAATCATCTGTTTTAAGTTAATATATACGTAACGGTATGGACTGGGTAGTGGTTAATTGCGTTCGCGCTCACCGTATAGGGAGTCGCGGGTTCGAATCTCGGCTAGGTGCACGGAAATTTTGTGTTTATATTTTAAGTCCCTAACTTTGCAGAAATTTGGTTACACTGAACATTGATCCTAATGAATCGAAAGTCTCATTGATAAAAAAAAGTTCTGGTTTGCTTATACTAAAGTCGTATTTTTGATGAAGGCACAAAAAATAATTTATGCACTTTGATGATTAAATAGGTACATTTAATCCCTCTTTATAGGGACTAGAGTGGCACTTTTAATCCATAAGAGATAAAAAAATTAATCCTAAGGTTTTAGAAGTAAATTTAATCCCAAAGCAATTAAAAATAAATTTAATTCCTCATCCTAGGGATTAGAAGGAAATTTAGTCCCTCAGGGAAAAAAAAATCCCTGGAAAATTATAATTAAATTTATCGCAAGTCAAGCCAAACAGCACTGGCTCTTGGCCAAGATTTCATTCCTAGCACCCTTTCTTGTAGTCGACGAAAAGTGCATAAAATAGCAGCGAATTGTGGCGAAACCTTTCGCCGCGGGATTAAAAGTACCACTTTAGTCTCTAGCTTTATAATGTACTATTTACGTCAATTATATAGAGTTAATTTCAGAAACTTGGAAATTACAGAGACATTTAAGAACTGTTTCCAGTTTTAAATTATTTTATACGTCAACACAAATTAAAGCCACCGTTAATTTTCAAATGAAACTTTTTATTTTTCAAAGTTATTGCATACTCCACATGAAACAATGGTATTAAAAATAAATAGATAAGGATTACCACTACTGTGTCCAAGTTTTACTCATTTTATATATAGCCTTTCTATCGTAAAATAGTTAAACAATATTTTTTTATAAAAAACATCGCATTAATTTTTTTATATGTTGTTGTCCCTGGTCCGAGAAGCATTTTTGGTAATTGAAAAATTTGTGTGGCTCTTCCGGATAAGCCATAAATCATTCTCAACTCTTAACATTTTTTATATTTAAATTAATGGTTAATAATTAAAAAAAACTTAATTTGAAGTAAAAATGTGACCATAACCATGCTTCTTGAGGAGGGGGGGGGTTTAAACCCAAAACCCTCCTCGGTGCGCTAGTGGCAATATTAAAGAAACACCCTTTATTTTTTTAACCCGACGAATTGGTGAGATTTTGACTTTGATAACATTTTAATTGATGAATTCGTCAACCTTCTTTTCTGAAATTGCCAAAGTCAAATTCTAACAGCTTAAGGTCACTAAATATTAAAATTTCAACTGAAAGGGTGACCTTAACAGAGTGATTTCCTAAAAAACCACTGATTTAAATATCAAAAATGTTCGAGGACATTTTCTGGCTTACCCGGAATGGTCACACAAAAGTTCCTATTAACAAAAATGCTTTGTCGAAGGAGAAAAATAAAATACTAAAAAATAAAAGAAATCGGTAGATCGCTAGGATCCTATATCCGGTGCGATGTTCTTCAACCTTTTTGTGCTTTTTTTTTAAATTTGTTAAAAAAAATTGCATTTTTAAAAAATGGTTTTATTATGTGCTGACAGTGAATAAAATTGTGTGTTTGGATGAGTGCCAATAGTTATTATCCTAACAAGTGCAAAAATTTATAATTTCCCGCACGCGACTGCCGGTTCCCGAACGACGGGGAGCGGAGTTCGGGCAAGCATTTAAGGGTGGAAAAGATACTTTTTCTACGAGCGTGCGGAAAATCGAGTTTTGCAAACATTTTTCCGCACGGTGTGGAAAAATCTTTCCGCACCGATATGTTAAATTTCAAAAAAAACTGTACTGATTCGAAGTTTCTGTTCATTATATTGCCTATGAAATGCCTTGGTTGGTATGGTGTGACTAACCAGTTGTTTATGCATTTATTTGTCAGTGGCAAAAAACTATTTTCCTCACGCTCGTAGAAAAACAATTGTTCCTAACACGTGCGAAAGCTTTTTTTTCCGCAATCAACTGCTTGACAGAACTGCGCTGCGCGTGCGGCAGCGAGCGGAAAAATCGATTTTTCGCACTTGTTACTACGACCCTATCAAGGCAGAACACAAAAAAAAATCACTGCGGGAAAGTGACATTTGAATGCGAGAAAGTTGTGTGTAAATTCATTCGCGCACCCAGTGCGGGAAAGTGACACTTTCCAAACTATAATTTGTGCGGGAAAGTGGTGCTTCCCGTGTGCTAGTAGACAAAATAGTTATATACATACTAAGGGAGGAAAATGCAGCATTTCCTCCCGCGGATGGTTTAATGCCCGACGCGTAGCGAATGGCATTAAAATCCAAAGAAGAAATGCATTTTACTCTAGAGGAATGTATTTAATTTTTTATACTGCCTTTTGTATTAATTACAAAATGTTCTTTATTTTGTTGAAAAACATTAATTTGCCGAACTGTTGAAACAACCCTCGTATTTTATAACAATCCACTGACACCTGCAAAAATGGTATTCTGAAGCTGTCTGAAGATATTGATTTCTGTACAATATTTATATTAGGTAAAAGTTTCTTGATTGAATGAAATGTTATTTAAAAGTAATAGACCCCCTGAACTTGAAATTATTGAAAGAAACTCGGCTGCGGTAGAAGGAGGAAAAAAATATCTATCATTCAATATGTTAAGATGCGGTACGGGTAGGAAAATTTTTCCTCCCTGTCTCCGGAAAAGCGCTATTTTCTTCCCTATTTTTCGGGTCAAAAATGCCATTTTCGAAGGCGATAGTAGAAAAAAATATTTTTAGTTGGAAAAGTGTCCCGTTGCGCGTGGTGCGGGTGGGATTTACTAAAAGGGTTTAGTCTATTTTAAAACGGTCCTAAGTTTAGTGAAATTTTTGGTTTTAAGCATTTTAAACCAACCCTCCTTGAGTTTTGGGCATAGTTTGATTTATAAGAAGAATTTAATAAATTTTTTTATTGAATAATCATCTAAACACAATCTTTTGTTGGATTTAAGAAGGAAGGTTCAATTTATAAGAAAAGATAATTAAAAAATTTAAACCCACTCTAATTAAAATTTACCTTTGTTAATTAATTTTTCCAATTAATACTTGATGTCACAAAACTATTTAGATGGTTAATAATAAAATAAGGAGTAAATTATTTTGTATTTATTTAAAAGGTGTTTTTATTTATGAAATGTATCAAAAAACTTAAATGCACGTTCTGTTTACATTTCTGTCCCTGTTGAAATGTTAATTTCAAAATATTAGCTGCGACTATGTTGGGAATTTGGAACCTTTGGTTGCACTAAAACAAAATTATGATTGTTTTCCACAAAACCAAAACTACACTTTTTTGCACTCACTTTGAATGCATATGAAAGTATGGAAATCATTAAATCCAGAAATAGTTTAAATAAAGATAGAGGACCCATCCCGTTTAGTACACTTTATTCTTTGGTTGAGGGGAGATAGGATTAAAAATCACAAATTATTAGTCTTATCTCCGCCCACTAAAGGATTGTATATAAGATAGAGCGTAGATTAATTTACTTCATTGTTTATCGTCTCCTGATGATGCTAACGTTGTTAGCGAAACGCGCGTCGAGTGCAAAAAAGTGGAAAACAATCATAATTTTGTTTTAGCTGCGTTCAAATCAGAAACAGCGAGTTCGGATCTCTTACCTCTACTTGTTCCTTGTCTTGCAACAACCTTTACTCGTGAAAGCTACAGCTTTGAAATGAGTGGGCTTTGAGTAAGGAAAGTTTTCTTGACTGTTTGGTATATTTTTTGTGCATAATCAGTGACTTTCACTTATATTGAATTTGCCTCGTAGTGCCTTCATAAATATATTTTTTGTGCTGGAAACAGGTTCAGAATATGGCGTTTTTCTGAACAAAATTGGACGTGTTTTATTGGTTAATGAACAACTTGGGATATTAAATAAGCTAAATTAATCCTTGTAAAAACGGTTATTTAGGGAAATTATAAACAAACTTATTACCAATTGCCACAAAACAATCCTTTCTGGGGGCTATAAATTTAAACCCCCCCCCCCCAGGGGTGGTCTAAAAAATCACCAACTTTATAACCTAAAACACAGAATTTTTGGCGTATTCACCATTTGCCATTTTGAAACCTGTCATAAAAGTTAGTTTTAGGGCATTTTCTCCTAAAATATGCTATATTTTATATAACTTTGTGTCTTTTGTGTCTGGGTAAGTGTTTTTTGGTTTTAATTTGTAGTACCCCCCCACAGGTGTAAATATTTAGACCTCTGGGGGGTACCTTTTTAGATCTTAGGAAATCTTACTGTAAAATACTTCTACTTGTAAATAATAAGTTTAAGCTTATCATAGTGTTGACACTTTGCTATTTTTGCTCCAGTTGTAACCACTTCTGCCGTCGTTTATCATGATTGGTCGTTTTATTGATCGTATATAATTTGAAAAATCATTCATTTCAAACGTTTGAATCGTCTTCTGTATTGCAGATGTAGGAGGCTCGAGCTGCGAGATATTTGGCAGTGACTTTAGCTCAGTGAATGTCGAAGTATTGATTAACCTTTGAATGAAAGGCACATTTTGGAAAAACTGGCTCGCGGCTTGGAACACTTGATTTTTTGCCGAACTTTCTTTCTAAGGCCATCAAAACAAAGCCAAGAGCTGCTGGAAGGAGATGCCTAAGTTACGTCCTAAGATATTTGGAAGTACCCTGTATATGCACGAGACTAAAATCACATTACCAACCTATGCCTAGCTAGAATATATAAAACCCTGAACACGCAAATGATCCATATTTTTAAGCAAAGGCCAAAGCGTTGTTCAACGAAAGGCCCCTGAATCGATTTCTAGGATCCCGCCCTCTATTTTGGTTGCAAATTAAAATTTGTAAGACAAACATTTGGCCTGGGATGGAAATTAAGGACTTTAACGGGGCCTTCGTACTAAAGAGTTCTTACAGCAGGATAGACAATAGTAAATTGAAAATCATCAGGTTTCTGGGATAAACACAGAAACTAAATGAAAATGTTATTTACTATAAAAGGAAAGGTTCGTGGCATATTGGACACACATTTGCCTTTTTAATTCATTACAACTAGAGTTATTCCAATAGTAGTAACTACTGAGTATACTTTCTAAGCGATATCTACTCGGTATCGAAAGATTTTACTCGGTATCGAAATCGAATCTGTCGGCCTCAGCTTTCTGTCTCCCTTGCGTTTTTATAGACCATGTCTTCCTTGGACAGTGTTCTTTAGAGCGATCGGTTCGCATTCTATTTCAAGAAATTTTCAACCGGGTTATTGCAGCTCTCCCTTGGCCAATAGTCAAGAAAAAGAAAGACATACACATCAAAGCGGAGGGTCGTTGCAGTCTTTAAGTGGCCCATATAAATATTCCCTAAAATATTTAATTGTCGTCGCAACAGCAGTTCCAAGCTAGTGATTATTTTCGAAACCTGGAGCAACGATAATGCAAGTCAGAAATCGATTGTCTCCAAAACATCTTGAGCAAGTATTATTTTTGGGCAATTTGGAGGCGAAGTAATTTTTTGTTTAGTTTTTATTTTTAAAATAAATCTTACTTTTACTTTACTAAAATATGTCTTACTTTTTATTAATGTGTTTACTTTGTTTCGTAAAAAAAAACAAACATGAAGGTCCCTAGGTTTAATCTAATAAAAAATCAGAAAAATCGGTAATTGTAGAAAGTATCGATATGAGTAAGTATCGATACTTCAAAGGTACTCATATGAGTAGTATCGAAAAATGTTTGCGAGTATATTTATATAAATAGGTATCGATACTTTAGGGGTATCGGATCATGCCTAATTACGACCAGGCCTCCAAGATCTAATGGATAGTCCAGAAACCTACAGGCCTGTTTCATCCTTGTTAGGAATCATCAGGGTAACATAGGACTGTACCTGACGTATGAAGCATAACAATCACACCCAGCGAATTGAAACAACTTTCATCGTCAAACAACGCGAGATGTTGGATGGCTATATGCAGCGCCTGTCGGAATAAAGCAAAAACCAAAACGTTAAAGGATGCAAATATCAATAAAAATGAAATTTGCGAGCAGGATAAAAAAAATAAACCTGGGAAACTGTACCGGTTACTGAAAGAAGACCGTTGTATTATATCATCTAGGCGATGTGAAATATCTAAGTGCATAAAATGTCAGATAATACAGCGAGTACGCGAATTTGGCTGATTAAGGAGATTTTAAAACCGTTGACACAACTAACGTTGGATTTTTAGGTTTTTTATTTCCATCACCACGACTTTTTTTTACGTAAAGACGTAAAATGTAGAATATTAAAAACGTTTAAAACCGGTTTAAGACCGGGGCATAAACTGGCGAAATTTCTAGGGGCAAACGTCATCTTTTGCAAATCTAAAAACTTTAAAACCGCTGCAGTCGAGTGGCCCTAGCTTGACAATAAAAATATCACTCAAAAAATCCACAAATTGTAAGAAAGTGCTCCAAAAAGACTGCTTCTTCATGCACTAAAATATTTTTGTGTGGCCTAGCCTGGAGACCCTATATGTGTGACATATTTTGACAAAAGAGAGACGCGACGACCCCATCAAAGTCAAGTTTATTAAAAAGGATGCAAAATATCGGTCCTCTATACTCTAGCTTTGTTTAGAGAGAGAAGTACCTTTTATACTAAAAAAAAAAAATAAATTAGATAGACACAAACAGGTCTAAACATTTACACTTTTGGGAGGTACTAGATTTTAAAACCAATTTTCAAAAAACACTTACTCATACAGAAAAGACACAAAGTTATTGATTATTTTGTATTTTAGGTTTAAGTTTATTCATTTCTGTTTTCGCTTTGATTCTTTTTGTGTTCCTTGTCCTGGGATGCTCATCCAGGGTTGAATTTTCGTTATTTCCACCCAAGATCTTTTAATATTTTATTATTAAGGATTATATTGTATTCCTCACAAAATATTACAGTTGACCAGTTCATTATTGCTTAGTAGGTCGACAGTTAACCAAGTTCACTTGAACCCGCACTTGAACCTTGATTGAACAACCGGGCTAATGTGTGCGTTTGGCTTTTGTATTTCACATTGACGTTTTTAATAATTTTATAATTAAAAAGGGATTTCTTACGTGACTGCAAGTAAAGCAGATATTGTCCCATGTATTATCAAATAGTCTTCCATATCTTTGTTTTCTTCGTATCAAACCAATATGCTGATGTAATTAGGATAGGATCAGCCATCATGACTTTGAATTTTTGCGGTCGAGTAGTTTAATTTATATTGACTTATATCTTCGTTTAGTTTAAATCCTTTTATAGTAGTTGTAGGTAAACGTCTAAATCCGTATATCAAATTCTGCTGATTCTTATTTTCTGACAATGCCATAGCTCCTGCGTTATTCGCTTAAATATTTCGTTCAATGCAAAGAAGTTATACTTCGAAGGCTTCAGCTTTAGTATCAAATAAAATATTTAATAAAAAACTTTTGTGTGGAGCAAGTTTAAATCGAGTTTGAAGTTCTTCTCTTTATAAAGTTTATTTCAAAGAGTATTTAACGAAACCTAGTAAGTCGGCTTAGTAAAAATATTCTTTAAAGCACACCTTTTCAAAATATTAATGATGATCTTTATAACTAAAACCTTGAGGTTTTAAAAGATTCTATATAATAGGTGGTCTTGTTAATTTTTATAAAAAATACTGAAGTTTAAATGCCTGTGCATTGTTGTCAGCTGTTATAAGTTCCTTTAAGTCAATCTACAATGATACGAACAACATATTATAAACTTAATAGGGTCGCTCAACTTGGCCCCCTCCCCAGATACCGTTTATGAAAAATTTTTAAGCCATCATTTTGCACATATTTTGCATAATTTTGCACATCCTCCTACGAATAACTGTAGCCGCCCCATGTAAGGTTTTTTGAAAATTTTGTTAAAATTCGAAAGGTGAAATTTTGCACACCTATTTTGAAATTTGGCATGCTCCATGGGAACCCGCAATAAAGTTCTCGAGTAACGAGACTGCCCCCCCCCCAATGATATTTTTTTGAAAATTTTGTACAATTTTGCACACCCCACGGGAACCCGCAATCGGGTCCTCGAGTAACGAGTCTGGCCCCCAATATGATATTTTCTGAAAATTTTGGTCTAATTTTGCACAATTTTGAATCCTTATTTTAAAATTTTGCAGACTCCATGGGAACCCGCAAGTGTTGAAATTGTTTAAAAAGGGTGAATAAATAACAAAATCAATGAATAGCGAGCTTTCCCTCAAAAAAGGTAATGGTAACCGTAGATCCGGATTTCGCACTTGTGGTGCTCATCAGTACGGTGCTAGGAATTAGGAGATGAAATGATGATGGAAAAATATGACACAGGATTCATGTAAAAGACAACCATCTGTCAAATTGCAGAATCGGCAGATGTACCTTCATTTTGAAGGAAAATTAAGCGTCTCTACATAGACAGATATAATTATCTTTACAGATATCCTAAGCTTTGGAGTTAATAAATTTAAAAAGGGATTTAGTGAGGGTGAAAATATAACAAAATCAATGAATAGCGAGCTTTCCTTCAAAAAAGGTAATGGTAACCGTAGATCCGGATTTTGCACTTGTGGTGCTCATCAGTACGGTGCTAGGAATTAGGAGATGAAATGATGAAATGATGATGGAAAAATATGACACAGGATTCATGTAAAAGACAACCATCTGTCAAATTGCAGAATCGGCAGATGTACCTTCATTTTGAAGGAAAATTAAGCGTCTCTACGGAGACAGATATAATTATCTTTACAGATATCCTAAGCTCTGGAGTTAATAAATTTAAAAAGGGATTTAGTAAGGGTGAATAAATAACAAAATCATGTAATAGCGAGCTTTCCCTCAAAAAAGGTAATGGTAACCGTAGATCCGGATTTCGCACTTGTGGTGCTCATCAGTACGGTGCTAGGAATTAGGAGATGAAATGATGAAATGATGATGGAAAAATATGACACAGGATTCACGTAAAAGACAACCATCTGTCAAATTGCAGAATCGGCAGATGTACCTTCATTTTGAAGGAAAATTAAAAGGATCTACGGTTATCATTACCTTTTTTGAGGGAAAGCTCGCTATTCATTGATTTTGTTGAAATTATTGGTGCGCTCATTTCCTATAAAAATAAATTTTAGTATTGCCATTTGATCAGTGGCCTTAGTTAGTGCGTTCCAAACTCTAACGAACGTCACAACAGCTTCGATTCAGTTTATCTCAATTCGACTTAAAACGGTTCTGGTAATTCTCTATTATTAGAAAAAGTCACCTTAGTAGTAGTAGTAGTAGTAGTAGTAGTAGTAAGGAGCGACCCGCAGGCCTGGCAATTAGGCCTCTTCATGTGCCCTTTCTGCCATACTCTGTCTTGCACCCTTATCCTCCCACTCCCTCTATATGTCCTGCCTCTCTCTCTTTCTCCGGGCCTTCCTACCTTCCTTACGAAGGTCAGCACGCTAGCTCATCTTAGAGAGTGTAGCTCCTTTTCTTCTATTGTGGGGGTACCCCACGTCTGCTGCCTCAATCTGACGTATCCGTCTCACTCTCCTATGAGGTCCACTGCTGATTCCTCAGCCCACCCACATGCTGGGCAGGCGGAGTCGTCCAACACTCTGATGCATGTAAAGTGCTTACGCAGCTGATTATGCCCTATCAGCATTTCTACCAACAGTCCAATATCCTTGCGAGTTTTTCCCAGGAACCATTTAGTTCTGGCTGCGTCTGGTCCACTCACGAACAGTTTGAATTGTCTGCACTCTTGCTCTTCCCTCCAGAATGACTTCAGTTGATCGTTCACCTATTTATTGAGTTCGCTCTACACATGTTTTCTTGTGATTCCCAAGAGCGGTTTCGGTTAAATATATTGGGTTTCGGCCCCAGCTCTGGCAAGTTCGTCCGCGTTCTCGTTCCCGGGTATTCCCTCGTGGCCTGGGACCCACATCAGTGTCACCCTCTTGTCTTCAGCTAATCTCTGTAGCGCGTTAACACACTTCTCCACTAGGCTACTGACAATTTTTAGTGAATTAAGAGCCTTGAGGGCAGCCTGGCTGTCGGAATATATGCAAATGTCCCTCCTGCCATTTCTGACCTCTGGTAGGGTAGCCGCAATGATAATGGCGTATACCTCCTCCTGAGAGACTGTAGCGTACTTGCTAAGCGGGGAGCTTTCGTGAACTTCTAGTTCTTCCACATACACTCCTGCGCCTGTTGTCTGCCTGGCTGACAGTCAGTCACTTTGTAGTTTTAGTCAAGCCTCCATGGTTTTGAAAGAGTCTCTATTGGCCTCTTTAGAAGAGGCAACTCTTTTGTTACCAGTTCCTAGATTGTTAGATGACCCACTTTTTCCACTCTGCCCTTGCATAAGCCTGTGTCCCTCAGTTGTAGGTGCGTCGCCGTCGCTTCCTTCTTGATCCAAGTTGGAATCCCTACAGAACAGCCCCTGCAGGCTCATGAGCTTTCTGGAAGTGGTCAGTTTTTCTTCTACAGGCCACCAGACCACTGACCCATATTGGATTCTCGGTCTTAGAATGGCCATGTATAACCAGTATAGGTTCCTGGGGGTTCCCCCAGGTTCGACCGACCATTCGGCGCAACTGCCACATTGTTGCCTGGACTTTTTCGGTCATTTTGGCAACATACTGCCTCCACGTGAATCCCTTGTACATTATAACTCCTAGATACTTAAGCTATGATACTAAAGTTATGGGTCTGCCGTACATTAGGGAGCTCTGAAATCCTCTAGTTTCCTTTTTTTGGTGAATAGGATAAAAAAAGTCACCTTAACTTTTAACTTACTCAACTCGATAAATAAATAAATCTGGAACACTGAGAAGATTGATGTCATTCTAATACCAGCCTTGATATTTTTATAAATAATATAAAAGACGTAATGCTTTTTATATAGTTATATAAAATATTAAAAAATACATAACATATATTTTTTAATTCCTTATGCAATCTAAACTTTGTTCTTTTATAATAAAACTAATTGTAATAAAAGAAAAAAGCTCCTTTTTGCTTTATTGAAAAACTGCAATATTTGTTTAGAAATTATTATTTCAGGATCTACTGGGTACGTTTCACTTTGGTTGATTATCAAGGGTTTTACAGTTTTAATAGGGCTAATTTTTAACAATTTAAAAATATCTTCACAACTACTGGACGATTTTATTACTTAAACCCATTTTAAACAAAGGATAGACAGCGTAATTTTTTTGTTTAAACATTTTTTTTCTTTTCAAAAAAAAAATACATAAAATTTATTTTAAATTTTTTCAATTTCTGTTTATTGAACATATAAAACATATGACATATAAAACATTGTATCTTTTAATATTAATGTTTTAAAATATATTGCAAATCAAATACTTAAATTATTATTTTACCATAATCAGATAAAAAATTAAAAGATTGAACCCGCCATATTTGTTTAAATGCGCATATTCCAAGATAAGAATAAGATAAATTATATTTTAATAGGTATGTTTAATAAATTTGTTTCCCTCTTCAAAGTTCTTGTAGTTTTCTTAAAAATCGTAAATCAAAGGTGTATAGCCCAAAACCTATATTTTACCCCTTCCGTCATACTGAATCCGCCATATTTCTTAAGAGACCTTATATATGGGTGCGGGCCTCAAAGTTAGCTTATCGCTAGCTTAAGACTTGCATATGACACGCGGTTTGGCACTGCCACAAAATATAAGTTGGGTTTTTTCCCGCAATGTTGCCGTGTACATTTTTACGTCATTTCACCAAACCAGCACCAGACGTTGCACATACGGTGAAAACGCTTAAAAACACGTTTTTATATGCAGTTTCAGTAAGTTGAAAATAGATTAAAATTTTTATATAAAAACACAATCGAAGTAATTTTGTTTTTTTTTGCTTTTATAGTTGTGCCCTCGAAGTCGCAAAAGGTGTTTAGTTCGTAACAGTACTTGCGCGATCGAACTTTTGACTCTAACGGATCCAAAAGGTTTATGTGGTTGTGATTTCAGAAATAAAAATATGGCTATCTTTATGTGTTTTATAGTAATGAAACAACAAAATTGCTTCTGGGATTTTTTTCCCACAGCAATAATTTTAACAGTAGATCGGTCTTGCTTAAAGAGGAATCTTCAATACCAAATACTTAAAAAATCAAGTAGTTTGCACCTGAAGACGATCAGAGATTCTACTAATCGAAACGTTATGTATAAATAAAATAATGTAATGTAATGTAATGTATAAATAAAATAAAGACACATGGACACCTTTTAAGGATGGCTAGCTTTGTTTGACTTAAAATATGGAATTTTATTTTTATTTTATTTTATTTACAACCACTGAACAGGACACCCAATTACAGAGTGGCAAGCTTAGGACAAAAAAATATATAATCTACAGTGAAATAAATTGAGACAAAAAAAGAAATATAAAACAATAAAGAGAAAAAAAAGAAAGAAAAATAAAACGCAGACAAAAACATATCACATAAATCGAACTTTTTTGATTGATGATAATTTGCAGCTGAACATATCACACCGACCACTGCACTCGTTACAAGTCCTGCAAATTCTGTTTAGTGGAGAGTACTCACAAATGTGGAATATAAAAAGTTCGGGTTTCTTGACTCAATTCTTGGAACAAGAAAATTTATTTACGGTCATGGCTAAACTGTTGTTAGCTCAGAATATTTGTCAAAACCGTCGACCAAATGATAAGTAACCGAAATATTTGCTAAAAGCATTGGTTGAGTGGAAAATCGACTTAGTACCTATAAGTGCATCGGTGTAAAACCAGAGTGGAAACCAAATTGACTTTACCTCATGATGATGTTAAGATGATCTTAACCTGATACTTGCCACACGCTATATTCATAAATAATGCCGATACAGCGACTTTTGCAAGAGGAATAATTGCACAGATCACAAGAAGAGTATACGGATAAGGACCAACAACAAAATTTTTTGCTAAACTAAACAATTCTCGGAAAAATTTTAAAAATGTACAGGGTTATCCATTACAAATGTTACTCCCTCTTCTCTGTTATTATGCATTTTACAAACAATTATCTTAAACAAAAGTTGTATAACTTTAAGTAAACTATAAAATTATGCATGTGAAAGTTGTCATATGTCAAATTTAGACATCAAGTTTCTTATTTTAAATTGAACAACCCGTATATTTTTCTAAACTTTGATATGTCTTTTCTTTCTGATTCAAAATTTGTGCAATGACCGTCCAAGACAAAGGTAATATATGGTATAATTTTGGAATCAAGAAAAAAAGATCTGTAGAAGTGTTAAAAAATGTTCAGGGTGTTCAATTTAAAATAATAAAGTTGATGTCTAAATTGGACATAATTTTATAGTTTGCTTAAAGTTGTGCAACTGTAAAATATATAAAAACAGAGAAAAGAGGGGGTAACACTTACAATGGATAATCCTGTATAGCGGCTACAAATTATATGTACTCATCATTAGTTTGATGGTAAATGCTAAAATCAAAATATTTTTATGCACTTTAGGGATTAAAAGTGCACTTGTCGTCTTATTTTCTGAAATTGATCTTCCTATGGTTGATGCTGATGCTATATCGACATCCGAGGAGACATTGGTGAAAATTTGATCGGCAACATTTTTCTTTTGACACAATGAATTTTCAACATAACATTTAGCAACCGAACTACTTTTGCAGCCGCCATGTCTTTTCAACACATCTATAGTTGCTCCCGAGTCGGCAAGTAAAGAAGCTGATGATCTGCGAAAACAATGGCCAGTATACAGATGTGCGTCTGGTAGTCCCAAGTAGCCTACAATTCTCCTTGGTAGCTGCCAAATGTATTTCTTCCTATGCGCTGACTCATGGATTTCCCATTTTTGTAAGACACAAAAAATCGTGTATGCTGTTTAGGTGGCCTTAGAACAATATATTTTCTCACCATTTCCACTATATTCGTAGAGTTTTCACCGGGTGTTTATATCACAAACTGACGATCCTTGACTGATTTTGTGCCCCGTAGGTTTACCAAAAAAAAGCTTACATGGTCCGAGACATCGCTGCAGTCTAGCTGGCAGAGCTCCTTTCCTCGACGTGCTCCAGCGACTCCCATAATCAGCACCACCGGCAACAAAATTAGTCTCCTATTAGTAAAGTTTTGTAGACAATCAATGGTGTTATTTTTAGTAGTACTATCAGGAAAATACTCAAAGTAAAGAAAGGAATCTTACCTTTTGGGCTACATATTCTTCATCTGGAGCATTTTGAAGAAAAACTTTTATATTGTCGAAATCCAATGTCTTGGACTTTTTCGGCTTATAATGGTCATTCTGTCTCTTTATAAATGCTGTGAGTTTACTATATTTGCTGATGTCGACGTTTACTTCAAATATTATCGTGGCTTTGATCATGGGATATTGGGT
Organism: Oxystoma pomonae; assembly: GCA_963921995.1. Taxonomy (NCBI): domain Eukaryota; kingdom Metazoa; phylum Arthropoda; class Insecta; order Coleoptera; family Brentidae; genus Oxystoma; species Oxystoma pomonae. The sequence goes on from OY998165.1 coordinate 112,287,292, forward strand.
CCATACAGAAGATGCCTTGAGATTGTTAGACTTCTGTAGGAAGTATGCCAGGAGCACCTTTTCATCCGTAAAGTTCTCTGCATGCTGTTCAGCGCACCATTTTCGGTAATCACGAAACTGTTTCTTGTAAACCTCGCGAGATTTTTGTCGAAGAAGGATGGCGATGGCCTCTTTCGTGGCCTCTTCAATATTAATTTAAAAAAAAATGCTGTACGATTTTTCTGGACTCACTGTTTAGTGACGCCGTTTGATAACAACAACTGTCTGACATTTGTTTTGTGCCATAGCAACACTTCCATGGCACAATAAGTTTTTGAGCGAATCCACCATGCCAACAACAATCAATGACAACTATCAGTAATACGAGCTGTCAATCTTGAAACTAGAGTACCGTTAAGTGGTCTACTGTAATTTTTTTGTTTTTAGTTTCTTGTATTTTAAAGTGCATAAAATAGTATACAGGGTTCCTAAGCAAATCCTTAGGGGGCCAAGCAGCCGTGTATAAGACGCAGACAAACGGAAAAGCACATTAGGCAGAAAAGGATGGGCATGGGGCGATGTTGTCACTACATCTTACACGTAGTAAATCCATTCCAGGTTGTTGTTTTCTAATGTTTTCCATTTTCATACCTTTAGGACTGGAATAAAAATTGTTTTTGCTCGACTTTAATACCAAACTGATGAAAGATATCGTAAAAAAAATATTTTTCGGCTTTTCATTTTGTAACCATTGTCCTTACGCACTGTTTACAGGCTGGGGACTGAGATACATGCAAATGCCTAACCTAAAGCGTTCATACACGGCCGGAGAAATCGACTGAGATATTTTCGTAGAAACTTTATCAAGCAAATAGGACAGGTTGACGCCTTCGAACGTCCAACCCGGGTTTTGCACTTTGATTCGAAATCAAAAAGGAGGAACAGTCAGATGTGGGGCCGTGCACAAATTACGTAACGGTGATTTTACCAATTTTTGATCCCCTCTCTATGTAATGTTTTGTAACGGTTTGCCACGCCACTCCCCTAATATTACGTAACGATTTCAAGACCATTACCCCCCCCCAAAAAAAACTTTTCACTTATTTTCATTCCAAATTTTCTTAGTTTCACACAAATGCAAACGCTCTCGAAAACCCCCCTTCCCCCTACGTAACGTTTTGTAACCCCCCTCCCCCCTATGACCATTACGTAACTTGTGCACGGCCCCTGTATTCCCAGTGGAGGAGGGCGAGAAAATTGGTATTTTTTTCTTAAAAATTATACTCTTTAGACCTATTTCTTTGCGTTCCCGAAATTACGTAATTAAAAAAAAAAATTGTAAGCGGCGCCATTTTTATTTCGTTCTTTGTTTTTCTAACATTTTTGCGTTCGGCTAATTTAATTGAAAATTTTTTGCCTTCGGCGCCCTTTATCTTCTCACTCGAAACCAAGATCCCCCGTTTTAGGAAAACTGATCCCGTCTCTGTTTCTAAATTTTTTCGAATAAAAGTAGAGTATGACCATGGGAGAAATAATTTTTTTCTACGGTATGACGAAAATTTCGAGAAAGTTGAAGAAAAAAATAAAAAAAGTGGCAGAGCTCAAGTTTTTCGTAAAAAAAACGTTTTTTGTAAAGAAACAGAGCAAAATAAATCTTTTCACTCCTTTTTGGGTGTTACAAATATTGGCAGCCCCTTATTTTTCGCTTTTACCCTCCCGCTAGTTTTGAAGAATTGGTTCGCTACATGTTTCGAGATCATGTCATAAAACACCTCGAAAATATCGAATGTAGTGTAGGGCCAGCTTTATTTAAAATCAATAATAACGCGAGCAAAAAGCTCTGCAGGAAAAACAGCGCCGTTTATTGATTTCTTTGGCTGCTAGTGCTAGCTGCATGGTTTGGCCGTTTCCGGATAGATGTCACTACTAGAACAGAATGGAAAGAAATTTAATTAAAAGCGAAGATATTTCTTTCTAATGTTAACAACCTCACGAGTTTATCGCTCAGTATCGTAAATAATGGACCCTGCTGCCTCCTTTATGCAAGAAAAAGCTGTGGTTTGGACCTGAAAACATCTAATTTTTAATTAGTTTTTCCTCGATCATCTCATCGTGTGGCCGCCATGTAGCGCAATTTGCAGATATCTTGTCAACGGTTATTATTGCAACTATGATTTATGCTCACAATGAAAGAGTGGCGACAATTTTTTCTCATGAAAGCAGTCCGGAGATAATAACAAACTGGCACCATTGCTCAATATACCTGTTTATTTTGTGCGCGCAGAACTTTCTATGCCATTTCTGTTTGATTTATTGAAATCTTATCCCTAAGGAAAATCTTAGGAACCCTGTATAGACCTCGTGACTAAAGTGTATTTTAATCCCTTGGCGAATTGAAACCTTTCGCGGCGGGATTAAAAGAGTCACTTTAGTCCCTAGGTTTATAATGTACTATTATAATTATGTTTAGTGGCACTGAACTGAAATATAACGCTTAAAAGTTTAAATCAAATATTAGGATCTGTACAATGATAGATTTTGGTCAGACCATACTAAATTGAAGTACATAGAATATAAAATATAATTGTACTAAATTTTAACATTCGAAATAGTAGTTTTCAGAACTAGTGGCTAAAACAGTGCTTTTTTTACAAGCATTGGTTTAAATAACGAGAGCAGCGAGGTTTTTAAAAATGCGAGTAAAAAAAAGCACAGTTTAGCCGCGAGTTGTTAAGACTATTTTTTTTTAATACTTTTATAAAAGATCAAGAAAAATAAATCAAGGCGACTGGTTAATGAAATTACAATGGTTTCCATAGCGATTTTTCTTTTTACTCTGTGACGTTCATTGTTGCGACATTTTAATCTTTGATAGTTTGAGATATTCCCGATGTTTTTAAATGATTTTGTCGTAAATACTTGGTGAAAACTGGCAGAAATTGCTTAATTTTTAGGCAAAAATAATAACATTTTTTCAAAATTGCTATTTTCCGCTATTTTTCTTTAATTTTGGGTAAAAAACGGACAGAAATCTTTTTTTGCGCCCGTGATAAAAAATAGTAGTTTTAACAACTAGTGGCTAAAATATGGTGCTTTTTTTACAAGCGTTGGTTTAAATAACGAGCGCAGCGAGATATTTAAAAACGCGAGTAAAACAAGGCACAGTTTAGCCGCGAGTTGTTAACACTATTTTTTTAAATAGTTTTATCAAGAAATCCTAGAAAAACAGAAAAATACTTTTAAAAATCTTGAACGAAGAGCACTTCTCGCAACACACCATATTTACACTATAAATCAATATTTATACGAGGTTTTTAAATGATTTTTTTGATGAGGATATAAAAAAAAATTTATGGTCACGGGAGCCAAAGAATTTTATTTTACGATTTAATTTTTTCAAGTTTTTTCCAAGCATTCACAAAAAATAATTTCGAAAATGCCACAAAATAACAAGATGTCAGAAAAGAAAAATAATTCTACAAAACTTTTTTTAAATCACTCGCAAAAGTGCCAAAACATCGTTATTTGAAAAATAGAATACCTTCACATGCTTGATCCTTTTAACATCCCTCAGGTTCATTACAGAGCCCAAACTTTAATCGAAAGCTGCACTATTAAAAGGCATTAATTATTATTAAATGACATACACAATCCAATTTTCTGGGGTAATAGTACGTATATGATGATCCGAGCCTCAGGCAATCCCTGCCATAATTATAAAGGGATTTCAAACGCCATTATTTAAGTATTTGCTTATCATACACGATGGTCGATCACCGTCAGGGCTTCGATTTTGGATTTCGTAGGATATATGATTTATCAATTCAGAGAAGTGAACTTACCTAATATATTATTATAATAACATGCCCTGAGTTTAGAGTGATCATTGAGAATGAGATAGTTGAATTGAAAGAAATAAATAAAGTGGTTTCAACCAGCAGTAATAGCAGTAGTAGTAGAGAGGAGCGGCCCGTGGATCTGGAAATTAGGCCGCTCTTTCTGTCACACCTCGTTGTGTACCCCCCTCCTCTTACTCCGCCACGCGGGCGGCAACTTTCTCTCCAGGCCTTCCTGTCTTCTTCTCTCTTTAAAATCTGACTCTACAGTCCCTTCCATTTTTATTTAGACCATACATAACCTCACTTTCCATAGAACAAAAACCAGATTGTTAAGTTGCCAAAATCAAATGCGCTAGGTTTTGGTAATCGGCATTATAACTGCACTGCTAACTTTAAATAACTCATTCATATCAATCGAATGCACCAGAGTGAAACAGCAAAATGCCAGAGATACTTTATGGATTAAAAATACATTATTATGATCATGATATTCGTTTTTATTTGTACACCGAACATAACAAAGAAAACGAGATGCAGACCCAATATGCCTGAGAGAGACCCAGACTGGTAAGCGAAGTCACCCAAAAATTTATGAATTCAAATTTAATTTAGACGTTTAAAAATTCTGGACCGGCTTTAAATTTTGCGTATTTATAATTACAAGCTTTTATTCAACTTCACCTCTATGTACGTATGTTTATATGTTCGGGTCAAATTGTATTCAACTTTGATATGCCATTATAGTTCCGGTGACAATACAATAATATGGTATTATTAGGCACCCCCTGGAGAGTTTGTCCGATTTCAACCAAAATTGGTATACGGGGGTTTTTGGGGATAAGGCATAAGAATTTTTAATCAGATTTTGAAAATTCAATGTGGTGGATTCAAGATGAACGATTTTTTGTAATCTTTTGCTAAGCAATTTTAACTGACCTATACACATCCGATTGTCTTTAAATTTGGTCTGCTTTTATAATTCGGGCAACAATACAATTATATAGTATTATTAGGCACCTCCCTCAGGTGATTTTCCCCCTCTCCCCCTACGGGGAATGGAGGGGGAAAAACACCTAAGTTTGTCTGATATCAACCATACGTTTTTTGGGATAAGTAATACGAATTTTTGATCAGACTTTGAAAATTCAATGTGGCGGATTTAAGCCATCACCATAAGCATCCGCCTGTCTTCAAATTTGGTATGCGGTTAAAGTTCCGATAACAATACAATATTGGTATTATTAGGTACTCCCTTTTCCCCTACGAGGGGAGTGGAGGGGGAAAAACACCTAAGTTTGTCTGATGTCAACCAAAATTGGTATACGAAGGTTTTTGGGGATAAAGAATACGAATTTTTTGCTAACCAATTTTAACTGACCATATTTTGTGAAACTCATTCTTTATTAAAAATGCAATTTGTAGCTTGATCACGATCGAGCAGTAGGGTCATGAGTTCTGGAAAACTGCAATGGACTTTTGTAATGTGTTTGTTTAATAATTTTTTTTACACCAAAGCAAAGTGCCTGGTAAATGTACTAATTTTAAAGAATTAAAAAATTACATAAATTTGTGTTCCTTATTATTGCAAATTGAGCTGTTGTGTTAAACCTGGTTGGAGATTAATTGTGGTTTAGAATGTGCTTTTATAATAAACTAAAACATGAAGGTATCACAATCTAAACACCAAAAAAATTTAAACCAGGTTTAACATTGCAGTGCAATATGCAACGAATATTTTTATAAAGCACTTTTTGCTCTTGATTTTACCACATGACGTTTATGCGACACGCGTGATTTTTACGTGGCTTAAACGTTTCTGTGCCATGTGGGTGAGTTTTCCATCGAAAACTAAATAGTTGTTTTCAGTATTTGTAGTACGATTTCAGAAAAAAACCTCGATCACATCATTTTGTTATTTAATTTTGGAAGTTTTCTAGGATATACATGCTTTTTGAGGGAGTTTAACCACCAGAATTTAAGAGTGGGTCAAGTGATACCTATAGCGATTCGTTTTCAAAATATGTGCCTCTAAATATACCATGAAGCAAAGAAAATCATTGTTTTTATTACTCTTCTTAGTTCTAGTCAGGAAAACCCTGAGACCTGTCAATAAGGTCTTTAATAAAGGTTTTTGCCGAAATCGCACTACGTATACACGAAAATTGTGTAAATTTTTACTCAAATTAGTGTAAATTTTTACTCAACTTAGTGTAAATGTTACTCAAAATAGTGGAAATTTTACCTTCAATCAAAATTGAGTAAATATTAACTTAATAGTGTGTTAAAATCACTTAAAATTGTGTCAAAATAACTTAAAATTGTGTCAAAAGTAACTCAAAATTGAATCAATATAACGCAATATTGTGTAAATGTAACACAAAATTGTACCAAAATTAACTCAAAATTTAATAAATTTAACTCAATATAGTGTAAATTTAAATCAAAATTGTGTTAAAGTAACTCAAAATTGAAAAAAATTAACTTAATATTGTGTCAAAAATCACTCAAAAAAGTACCAGATTAACTAAAAACCAGTGTGAAAATAACTCAAAATGGTGTAAGCAATAACCACTTTTACGTCAATCACTTTTGGGTAAGTTTAACTCAAAAATATTGTGTTAAAATTTCACACAATTTTTCGTGGACTCGTTTTGGCAAAAAATTGTGTTGAACTTGAATCTGAAAACTATTACCCTCGTGCGGTAAGCAGGCGGGTAAAAAAGCATATTTTTGGCACAAAAAATGACTGGTATTTTTATTTGTCTTTTTGATTTTGAGCATTAACCATTACCTGGACTATTTTCATTAACTTGTATGAATCCAAACCAAATTTATTTTAAAAAAAGTCCCATTACCCCAGTTCGAAAATTCAAAGCTACTACTATACTACCTACCTACCTACTATACCTTAACTTAATTCAAATCCTTACATTTTTAGTTACAAAATAAAAACATATATCTAAGTCGCAATTTTACAACTCATAGTTAAACGTCAAAGCTCAGTTTAAACCTCCGATGTCGACTTTTTTACGTTTTATAGGTGCAGTTTACCAACAAACTTCGGTTTAATCGTTACCGGCGGTCTGGGTGTTTGTTAAACTTTATTTTAATAGTTACCGAAAGATTCTAACTTCAAATTAGTTATTAAAAATTTATTTCAAATTTGCTTTTGGTAAAAAAACTGTAAGTATTTAGTCAAATCGCTATAATCGATGACTTAGAATTTATTTTTGATCAACTGAGTGAAAATGATGACGAAATTATTGTCGAAGCCCCAAGAAGACCAAAAATTATTCGTCCTAGAACAAATTCCTTGGAGAAATACGAGGATTTTAAAAATAGGTTTAGATTATCTAAAGAAACATGCGAAATGGTGTACGAGAAAATTCGACATGAGTTGGAACATCCCAGTAAGTTTTATTCTCACAACGAGCTCACTCTGTATATTTTTGCGTTTCTGACAATTCTGAACATTTTTTGTTGTGGCGTCTGGCTGTATGTCTGTCTGTAACCGACGCTGATATATCAAAAACTACTTGACTAATTTTTATCAAATTTGATGACTATGCTGGGTTTGGCTCTAGTTGGTGTCATTTTAAAGATATGATTAAAATATTCAACCGTATATGCGAAAAAATTTTTGCTCTTAATCCTACTGCTAATCTAACAGTTCTTCTTTTTCTTCCTGGCCGTGCCTTAACTGCGACTTATAAAATTGAGCATCACGTTTACCAATGGTTTAATCCAAGGAATAAACTGAAGTTTAAACTATGGTTTAATCTGGAGTTATACCTTTGGTTGTAAAATTAGCCCTAAATACAACTCCAAATAATGTTAAGAAAAACAATTTTCAAATTTTAATTTAATATAAAATGAAATGATTGTTTGTATTACAATTTCTTTAATTTTTTAAACTTAAATGTACGCAATTTTTGATACAAAGGATAGGAATTAAAAAAGACGAACCGAATTGTAAATACAATTTAAAATTCTCTTAAGACAAAAATAAAACTCTCTCGCTCGTCTGGAACTAAAAGCGCGATTTATAGCATGCACTTTTAAAACTCTTTTAGTTCTTTATCAAATATTGACAAACTTTTGAAAGTATTTACCGTCTGATGGCGATAATCAATTTACTTAAGTATTTTACATTCTGTTCTAGGTGCTTTTCAAAGAAAGTATAATATTACAAAAAAAAATGTAATTAAAAAACCTGGTACCAAAACCAAGTAAGTTAGGCATACACTGAAAGAAGGATTGTGTTGACATAAGTTTTGTAGTAGCTATATTTATATTTTTTAATAAAAATCAGTAAAATACAGGGTGATTTACGACGAAATGCTAATATTTTAATGGTAAGTACTACAGGCAAGGGGCAACTCACATCCAATGCTAAAATTTTTTTTTGAGTCAGATAGACGAACATATCTCGGAAAAAAATAAACGTATTTAGTTTAAGTTTGGCACACATAAGGAGCACCAAAAGCTACTGCTGCCATTGTATAAAAAACTAAAATTTCAGGTCCGGACTAAAAAAAAATTAGTTTTATATATTTCTGTTAAAAACAACACACTGTATACTGCAATTTGCAAATTTTGGTTTTACCACATAAAAGCTAAAGGATGGTGCTATAATACCCTTAGATTGTATTTAACGCGTTAAGTCTTGATTTTTTATAAAAAAAAATAAAAACATCCAAATTCCAATCCTGAGATATTAGGGTTACAAACAATAACACGTATAAAATTTTTAAAAACGTATTTTTAGGTTAAAATTAATTTGGGCCTAAATAAATCAACACCCACCCTACCCAAGCAAAAAACAGGCTGCTAGAGGGCCGGATTAATATTTTTTAATTTATTTTTATAAAATATACAAAAACACACTTTTTATTTATTAATAAATCCTATTTTAGTTTGAAATCCGTTTTCGGAATTGATTTCAGATCCGGACTAATATTTATTTGGTTTTATTTGTCCTTATTGGAAAACCACATTTTTTGTACTTCATTTGGAGATGTTGGTATCACAACATACAAGGCAAAGGATGTTGCTATAAATATTTTTTTAAATTGTATAATGTATGGGGTGATCTACTATAAATGCCACCGCCATTTTTATCTGGTACTATGCATGCTATAAAACAATTTTCAAAATCAGAAGAAAACGAGGAATTTAAAAATTCGATAAAATATTGGATGTTTTATTTAAAATAAGAAACCCTATTCTACGTATTTTAATAGGCTGGAAAAAGTTATACAGCTTTTGTTTAAGAAGTTTAAAACGTAATATTTTTTGTGACACTAATATCTCAGGATTGGAATTTGGATGGTTTTATTTTTTTTATAAAAAACTGAGACTTAACGCGTTAAATACAATCTAAGGGTATTATAGCACCATCCTTTAGCTTTTATGTTATAATACCAAAATTTGCAATTTGCTGTATACAGGGTGTTGTTTTTAACAAAGAAATATTTTTTTTATACATTGGTAGAAGTGGCTTTTGAGGCTCCTTATGTGTCCCAAATTTAAAGTAATTACGTTTATTGGTGTCCGAGATATGTTCGTTTTTATTTTTGCAATATTTTCATAAATCACACTGTATATTTGACAAAAAAACACAAAAAAATTAGCATTGGATATGAGTTGCCTCTAGTCTGTAATACTTACCAATAAAATATTTGATAGTATTTCTTAAGGTTTTCTGATAAAAACTATTGGCTTTGCTAATATACCATCAAGTTTTCTTATTCATTTTAGATTTTTACAATTTTTGATACTAGACAAAAATATTGTCCCATCAATGCTATGAACTTCGCGTCATTCGTCTACTTACACTGAGGATGTTAGAAAAGTAACTATTTTGTACGAGGTCGCGAAAAATGCGCATTGTAAACAGTGTGCTAAATTTTACTTTGCCACACTAGTACGCAAAAATTTTGGCGCTGTAGTGTACGTTGTATGGAAAGCATACGTCAGCAAACTTTGGAATGTCTTGGTTGCTTTAGGTAAATAAGGTATTTGTTTATTGTAAAAGTTGCGTCTTTCTTTGTCTTCAAATTTCTTAAACTTTTTTAATGGCTTCTTCTTTATTATAATTATTTTATTTCAATGAATATTTTATATTATTTTCCTCACGATTACAGAAAAGAATTATTCCTCACGTTTTCAGAAATTATTTTTTTATACCTTCATAAAAAACACGATTTTAGTAACTGCGCGCAGATAACTAAAGCATGGCTTTTTTGGTTACCGATGCAAAAAAACTATAGCTATATTTCCTCAAGAATACTATATACAGTAACTCTTTTTGGGTTAATATTGATGACCTTAAACTTACTCTCTTCAACCGTATCAATGATCTCATCAGAATTTTTTTTTTACAAAAATAAATAAATAAAAAGTAAAGCAAACCTATATTTTATTTTCTTTGAAACATTTTCTCGATGAGCTGATAATTACTAACTAGTGACGTCATTGTGTAGGTTATTCCACAAAGAGAAATTAAATATTGGATATGAGTAATAAGCAAATAGGGTAAGAACCACCTGATTTTTGACTGCTCAAATAGTGGATGGAAGACAGGATATTGCTTGTATAGCTAATGAATTCCTCAATCATACAAAGAAACTTTGCTTGTCGCTCAGCAAGTAAACAACTAAGAAAAGTTACTTTTTTATCGCTGTAATATCCAGCCCTCAACACAGATGGGTTAAATTCGTCCTGGGGGTGAATTCGCGGAAAAATTGACCCTCTGCCTTAAGAAGAAACACGAAACCTGACATATTTCTGACAATTAATTTTATAATTTATTTAGATCTTTCCTCAGTAGAATCGAATAATAAATACGCGAACGAATGCAAAAAACAAAACCAAGTGGTTGACAATCCAAATCAATTAAATTTCGGTCATATTCTGCTTCTTCTCTTTACAGCGTGGCCTTCGGGTCAGCTAGCTCCAGCATCCGACCCAGTCGATCATATATTTTTCCATTGTTAAACCCTCTAATAAGAATTTAGAACACTGTGCAAACAAAGTAACTTTCTGCTATATTCACACATATTTATATTATAATATGATATTTGTAAAACGTGGGGCGTGTTGACTGAGCATTTAGGGTAAATTGAAATGAAAAAGGTTTCAGGTTTTTTGGACAATTATTTTTATTTAAACTTTTACATCAAGTGCCGATGTTTCGATCCTAATCAGGATTATCTTCAGGGCAAGATTAGTTCATATAAACCATTTTTACTCTTGTAAATCTCGAAGGCAGACAATCTGTCTGTAGATACCTTGCTCTGACATACGTACGTTTTGGTTGATTTTATAATGTTATTAGTTCGTAAAATACATACTCTTGTAAATCTCGAAGCATCTTGCCCTGAAGATGATCCAGAGTAGGATCGAAACATTGGCACTTGATGTAAAAGTTTAATTCATTTCAATTCAATCCAGTGGCGTGGCACCTCCGCAAGATTTGAGAAAATTTTAGTTAATGATATATATTTGTGTTTTTAAGGGTCAACTGCACCGTAATGTTAAACCTAAGTTAAATTTAACTGATGTTTAGAATGTGACGCCTTGGTGTTCTAAGATTACTGTAAAAGCACATTCTAAACACATTTAAACTAGGTTTAATATTGCGGTGCAATATTTATTTTTTTAATGAAACTGTAAATATAAAGAAAAAGAAGATGTACCGAAGACAGGTCTAAAAATCAAAGTGTAGTTATTTTATGTTCTAATTTTCAGATTTTGTTTCAAAAAATAAAAATAATTTTTTTAGTATTAAATGGTATTTCATCTCTCCTCCCTTTACCCTAATTTAAATCCATTGTTCTCCATTTTATTCTCCAGTCACCAACTCTGCTTTTTCTTAATTCAACAACAAATTTTGTGGGGAGGTCATGGACGTTTATGAGAAAAATATTTTTTTTTTATACCTTCATCAAAAATATAATTTTAGGTGCAAAAAAATATTTCGGTCTCTTTTTTACACAAAGTTAAAGAGAAATAGCGGAAAATAGTAATATTGAAAAAATATAATTATTCCTGCCTAAGAATTAAGCCATTTCTACCAGTTTTCACCAAGTATTTACGAAAAAATCATTTAAAAATATCTTCAAAATATCAAATTGTCAAAGATTAAAATGTCGCAACAATGAACGTCACCGAGTGAAAAGACACATCGCTATGGAAACGATTATTATTTCATTTACCAGCCGCCTTGATTTATAGTTAAAATATGATGTGTTGCGAGAAGTTCTCTTCGTTAGAGATTTCTAAAAGTATTTTCCTCTTTTTCTTGGAGTTCATGATAAAGGTATTAAAAAAAATAGTGTTATCAACTCGCGCCTAAACTGTGCTTTTTTTTTACTCGCGTTTTTAAATACCTCGCTGCGCTCGTTATTTAAAACAACGCTTGTAAAAAAAGGACTATTTTAGCCACTAGTTGTTAAAACTACTATTTTTATACCTTCATCAAAAACATGATTTTTTAGTAACTGTCTGCAGATAACTAAAGCATGGCGTTTTTGGTTGCCAATGCAAAAAAAACTTTTTATTGATCACGGGTGGTGTTTTTTACCCAAAATTAAAGAGAAATAGCGGAAAATAGTAATACAAAAAAAATCTAAATATTTTTGCCTAAACATTTCCATTTCCGCCAGTTTTTACCAAGTATTTACGAAAAAATCATTTAAAAACATCGTCAAAATATCAAACTGTCAAAGATTAAAATGTAGCATAAAGAACGTTATCGCGTAAAAAGGCACATCGCTATGGAAACCATTGTTATTTCATTTAGCAGCCGCCTTAATTTATAGTGTAAAGATGGTGTGTTTCGAGAAGTGCTTTTCGTTTGAGATTTTTAGAAGTATTTTCCTGATTTTCTTGGATTTGTGCTTTTTGTAAATCGTTTTTTTAAATACCTCGCTGCGCTCGTTATTTAAACCAACCCTTGTAAAAAAAGCACTATTTCAGCCGTTAGTTGTGATAACTACTATTTTGTAAGGCAAGGTACTAGTCATGAATTCTAAAAAAATCATCTGAGGGGCAAGACCAAATTTAATGATATTTGTTTATGGTATACGGGGTCCGAGGCCCTATATAACCAAATATATTTTTGGAACGAAAAAACGTTACGGTCGTTTCGCTTCCATCAAATTAATGATTTCAAGAGGTCCCAAACGCCTGGTTTACGAAAATTTTCTGTAATAGGTATTTGTGTTAGTTGACCGGCAAATTGTTCTTTACAGGCCGACGCAGGAAATTTACAGGGCGAGCAGCAGGCGAGTTCTGTAAAACGGTCGTGTATCGTACGTACTTTTTTTTTAAACGATCACAAAAACATTTTAGTACCAACCACTTTCGTCAACGCCTATAGCCACGTTACGTAATTTATGAACAGTCCTCTAATTTATGAACCCTAATAAGAAAATGGTAGCATTCTTGTTGACTAAATAGCTATTGCCGCTAAGGGCAGTAGTTTTTAACTTGTGCAAAATTGTAAAAAACGCTAGAAAAATTATAGCGTAGTGCCTATTAGCTTCACGCAGCTAATTCAGTGACGACTGACGACCAGTTATTAAAATAATAATGAAACAACTGTCATAAGTCTCATCGGTGAAGTTGGTGGTCACAAGACTTTTTTTATGTCTGCAGTACCCAAGGACTATTTTCCATTCTAATTTTATTTTACCATCTATACTATTGCTTGAAGGCGAAAATGAAAATTACTGATAAGTAATGCGGAAAAGCCAGAAGGCATAAACCGGAAAAATGCGAAAAAGAACCGCGATAAAACTAGAGAGAAACCTTGAATAAAAGCTTTGATTTATTTAAATTTTTATGTAAATATTCGAGATTTATGCCAGCTACAAAAGCGATTTTTTTTTATAAAAGTGAAAAACTTTTTAATTGTTTTTATGAATGTATACTTAAAGCGCTTTGGATTTTAAACACGGATCCCGGATTACTGATGTTTCGGATGATTTTTTTTTAGGATTGTTAGGTAATTTCAAGCCTAAGAGTGATTTTTTTAATGCTCGGCTTTTGTCATGTCACGTCTATTTTGAAGAAAATAAGTCTTAAAAATGAAAATAGCTTGAAACTAATTATATAACTAGTTTTTGAAATCTATAAATTTACCACAGCATTCTTTAAAGCCTTTGCCACAAAACTCATCTTTTTTTATTTGCTCGCGTGTCAGTATAGAGCTGCGCATGTGCAGAATCGATACAGGACTTGCAATACCCTACGTTGAACGTGTCGTTGTTGCACTGGGTACCGATTCTGGAAGTCATAGGAAGTGATCGTTCGCCTGAGAGAAGAGAAGTAAATTCAACCAACCAAAAGTGACGAGACGATCGAATAATCACCAAACTATTATGCGAAGCCCTTCTCTCGACTAGACCCAGTAGTTGGGAGTTGTAGGAAAGCTCGTGTGAAAAACGTCACTTGTATTATTTCAGAGCACGCTATTGAACGAACGACCGATTGATATTGTCCTTGCTAATGCGCATGCTACGGCAAACTTGACCGTCTTTTAGAGTAGGACTCGCACAGTGGTCGATTTTTGTAAAAACGCGGAGATTAAAACAAACTTCCACATTGTAATTTAATCGTACAAAATATTTAGTTTTAATAATCAGACAGACAAAAAGATATATATTTATTAATTAACTAAATTAAAGTAAAAATGTTAGTTTAGAAAAAGAAAAAGAAAATATATTAAAAAGAATGCCAACCGAAATTTTCAAATGAAACACCCAGTATATTATTGCATTTTTGCGTTTCGTTTTTAAATTCTAAGCATTTTTATATAACGTCCCTATGTCGATCTTCAATGGTTTTCGAGATATTAACAGTTGGGTTGGGTTGGGTGATGCGTAATGTCAAACTCGTAAAAAGCATAGTTTATTCTTTGGCCAATTATTCGCCTAGTATCTTGACTTGATCATATACGGGCAAATTTAGATACATTTTGAATTTTTTAATTTTTCCATTTATGTCCGCGTTTTCCGGAAAATCGACCACCGTGCGTCGTTCGAATGACTCAGAGTATGATCGTTCTCTTACGCCCAGAATCGAGAACCTGGTAGTGTATCGCTATTTCGTAACGCATCCACACGAATTTATGTGTTTTGTAGTATGGTGTAACAAAAGAGGATCCAGCATCCATAATTTAATTGAGAAGAAAAAAATGTCGAATCGAAAGAAACCAAACATATACCGGGTGTCCCAAGGTGAGTAACCTATTAGAATATCTTGTAAACTATACAATGGAAACTTTATGAAATACTCTCATATTTGCAGTGTTGCTATTCGCAGGAAAACTTTCTTATTTTAAATTGAACATCTTGTATATTTTTGCATTTTTGGATTCTACAAAATATTTTAGGTACATTTTATGTATACTGTTCAACTGTTTTTGAAATATTGATAGGTGAAAATTGACATTTTTTAACTTTGACAGCCCGTAACATCGAAACGGTTAAGGATAGAATCCAAACGTATAGATTTTAGTACATACATCTATTTTGAAGAGAATAAGCCTTAAACATGAAAAAAGCTTGAAACCAGTTTTTGAAATCCATAAATTTACTATAGCATTCTTGAAAGCCTTTGCCAAAAAACTTAAAAAAGAAATAAGCCTTACAAATACAAAAACAGATGGCTGCAACTTAAAGCTTGCTAACCTTCTCAAGGCTCTTGGCTGAAAAATTTAAATTAGAGGCATAAATCCTACGAAAAAAATCCAGACTGTTTAATTGGAATGAGAATTTTTACAAGGCAAAGGCCTAAAAGTGAAGCTCACCAAATCCGCTTTAAACCCAAATATTTGTCATTTTACTAAATTTGAATATTTTTTTTTAATTTTCCTTTACATTGAAAGTAGATCTGCATTCTGCAATTTGACAGGAGATCGTTCCTTACATGAATCCTGTTTTAGATATTTTCATCATCACATTGTCATGAATAAAATTATTAAGTAACATTTTTAATCAAAACTTAAACTAGCACATATAAACGTAGTTACTTACCTTAGCATCGACACACACTACTTAATGAAACAAACTGCTAAATCAACTAGATTTCAGTATAAATAGGACCACCGAATTTTGGATCGGTACACGTTACAGTTACAAGCGGTCAACCCCAGTGGGCATTCTGTAACAAAGAGTCTATAACGGGTCTTCAGAAGGCAATCTGTATCTGTATCAAAAAGTTGTTAATTTTTACTAAGTCGCACTTCGTCATAGAGGGTGGCTATCCTGCTTTCAATAAGCCTTACGCACTAAGCATTGACCCTTTTTTATCATGTTACTTTCGATATAGTCCATGTACTGTTTTTTTAAATTTATTATACGTCTAAAACTATCACTAACTTATTCTCTTCTAAACCCCAGCACCAAAAGGTACTTTTCTTAATCCAAACTCACAGTGGCCAAAATACCACGTGACAATATCATCATTTCATTTTGAAATTCTTGCCTAGCACCGTACTGATGAGCACCACAAGTGCGAAATTCGGGTCTACGGTTACCATTACTTTTTTTTTGAGGGAACGCTTGCTATTATTTGGTTTCTCAATTTATTCACGCTCGCTAAATCTTTTTTAAATTAAACTTTAAGGTGTTATCCTTATGTATATAAGACGCTAACAGCCACTTGCACCGACGTTTTTCCAATGCTTCTTTAACAAAAGAACCTTTAAATTTTAAAGAACATTTAATTTTAAATAACTTGCACAGGCTCAATTTTTTTGAACTTTTACTAAAGGCTCTTTATTTTCGTCACAGTACGGCAACATCGCGCGAATTTAGAGATTTCTGGGTTTTTTTGTTGGCATCTCTGTCTTCAAGAACCTAAAACTTTCACATATTTTTTTTTATTTTATTTTTTATGGTTTATTGTTTTTATTTGATATTTTTTGATGATGAATTGTTCATTTAGTTGAGTTGGCTAGTTGTTACATGGACTATAAACATAATATAAATAGGCCATTGTGCAGTGCTTCAATTTCAATGAAGGCTAAAAAGAGAAAAAGGGGGCTGAATTTTAGTCCCAGGGAGCTGTTGCCCATCTATTCAATATTACTCCAAAACATTCATGGGTGCTGCACATGCTAGCAGTGAAATAGCTAAAGGTCAAGGGACAGGACAAAGAGGCAAGTCAAAAGGGTAAGTATTTTGATAACCAAATATAGCAATCTATGTATAATGCTAAACCACGATACACTTAAGATGCTAAACAACATTTTCTTTAAAAGTAGTTCATGACCTACTTATTTATAGACTCTCCAGTTTAACAGAAGATATATATATATATATATGTATATCTTTTATTCTTACTATTACTATTATTATTATTATTATTATTATTATTATTATTATTATTATTATTATTATTATTATTATTATTATTATTATTATTATTATTATTATTATTATTATTATTATTATTATTATTATTATTATTATTATTATTATTATTATTATTATTATCGAATCTTTTATTTGGCAAATACCTAGTTTGGTTTTTAATTTATTGTAGGGTACCGATCAAAGGAGGTCATCTGCCACCGTAATTAAAATCATGGCATCAAGTAGCGGACAAAAAGATTATGATTGCTGACATCACACTAAAAAAGTTGGCAAGAGAAGCATTACATACTGACAAAGAGCATCAACTCCGGAAGAAAAACCTGGAGATAAAAATAGAAGTACTCGCTGATTTTTTTTAACACTATGCAATACATTCAATTGACTGCGAGAGTGGATTTGGTCATATATGACAATTCAATTAAATATAGTCATCTATATGAAGCTTTAGGAGAAGCCAATCTCTCTTGAATGTGTTACATATTACATGAAAGGTACCTGCCGCATTTGCATTTTATTAGTTTTTTAAAATAGGTAACTTATAATTGTTTTTTTTCTGCGCCTTAAAGGAAGCGGTATTATATTTTGTTTATTTTGAGTAGGAAGTGCATGAGTTGGCACTTATTTGTTTGTCGTTTTTTAGTTACAGGTACAGGGTGAAAAAAATCGCCTTTGTGTACAAAAAAAAATAATACAGTTTATTAAAATAAAGAAAATATAAAACATGTTGTTTATTTTACTGACATACCTATATTAAAAAATCACCAAAAAAATAATCATAATGAACAATTAAAAAAAAAACAGCAATTTTAAAATCCGAAAATGCACAGCTGCTTTTTTATACGTCATAATTTTGCCAAAGAAATGAAATTTATTTTTTAATTTTCTTTAGTACATAATAAATAATTTCCATTCTGCACAACATTATGACGTTGGTGGTCTTGACCATACATTTCAATTTGTTAAGTTTGCATAAGATAATTTAATATTCTTCTTGTTTATATCTTCTGGTATTGGGGGCTCTGGCTCGTTCATTTCTTTGGCAATATTATGAAGCACAGAAGTAGCTACTATTATTGTCAGAACTGTGTCCAGTATAAGGCAAAGCCGACGTTTCCAGATGTAGGTTCTATTGAAGTTCACCTGATAGTGTAATTGGATTTGCTAAAGGTTTCAGGAGGTAATTTGAAAATAAGAAAAAAAGTGGGTAAAGAGAGGGCTATAATTTACTGACAACTAAAATAGTCGCAGTTTATATGATATATCATTCATTCATTTAGGGAGATGTTGGAGAAGCTTGTTTATAAATACTGGATTATTATAGTTTTGATCAATATTAGCTAAAAATGATTTAATAAAAAATAATAACTGATCCTGGAAAATGATCAGAGTGTATATATATATAAACAAAAACAATTGCAACTATAAAGATTTTGGTTACCAACTTTTAACCCCCTCTCACCCCGTGTAAAACATTGACTACGTACTTACCTGCCATCTGGATATTCCAATTGATTCTCAACGTGTGTTATAAAACCTGAATTACTTCTTTATACAATGCCTGAATCTTCGAGGCACCTTCGAGGGAAGCCAAAATTAACAAAATCCAATATTTCAAGATCATCTTCAAGAGCATCCTCTACCACCATAATAACATTTTATGAATTTTCTTTTTTCTTGCGTTTTGAACAAAAATAAACTATACCATGAAAAATGGGTCGCAAAACTAACCTCAAGAGCTAACTGAGCTTTAAAGATCGTTTAATTGACCAAATTTGGCCAGTTAGTTAATGCTCCTTTAAAGAACGTTTAAAAGACCATTAAAGTCGGTGCAAGACACAAAATACCCTAAAGGTACTTTAGAGGTCCGTTAGCCTAAAGGACCATTAAAAAAAAAGTCGGTGCAAGTGGCTGTAAAAGAATTATAGTAAAAGTGCGTTTTTTACACTTTCCCATAAAAACTGAGAAAAAAAATAGTCTCGAAATAGATTATTTAACACCGCCAGAATTGCTAAAATTGTGTTCGATCGACGAGAATATTTTAAATGGTGGAGCCATGATGAACCTTAAAACAATTAAGTTAAATACCTGTTAAATTATTTTTAGATGTGCTAAAATACACTTAAAGTGGGACACATTTTTTTGCAAATTTTATGACTGTAAAGAACTTTGACTGAAAGAAATTAATGCCACCTTATGTGTTACACACTTTGCGCTTTGAAAAATTACAATTTTGCTGTTTTTTGGATATAAATGGCAAAATAAAAATCATATGCCCTAAATTATTTCCATTTTTCTCTAAAATACTTTTTTGTCTCTCTTCAACAACGTTAAACATTTTTCATTTTAACAGAGAAAAAATATTTTTGGCGGTACTTTTTTCAAGCACTAAAAAAACACTGAAAACTTGAAAAAAGTAAATGTTTTATTCTAGAAATGGACATTTTGGAAAGAAAGCTATAAAATGTAAGCAAAATTATAGCATAGAAATGTGAAAAACATAGTAAAAATGGCTTAAACAAAAACGTTACCCCTTAGATTACATTAAAATATTTTAAACTTTAAATTACCATCATGGCTTTACCAATTGAGGCAAACAAATTAAATTTTGTTCTGAAGGACAAAAAATAAACAAATACTTACAAGTTATTTGTTAATATTTTTGAATATATTCGAATTTTATCGAAAATATACTTACCTTTGCTGCTGCCGACACTGCATATTTAAGCTCAGATTTTGTACCCTGCAGGGAAAAAGGCAATCGATCAAATTAATTCGTCACCTTCAAATTGGCAAAAACAAGGGAACTCGGGAGCAGAGGCAATTAATTGTTAAACTTCGAATTTCTGCATTAACCCTATACTTCCCTTATTTCATAAAAGTCACTCGGTTGCCTCCATTCTTTTTTAATAAACTAAGGTTAGAAAAGAATAGAACAATTTCCATGAACTAAGGAGTCGCTTGATCACCGTGATCAGAATTTTGAAATCGTGTTCTTATTTGATTAACTTTATCCTTTTCTAATATACTATAGTTTAAAAGAGACTGAGTAACCTAATGTGAAAACGAGATGACGTGATATAAGGTAAACGAATAATACTTTGGGAAAGCTAGCTCTCTAAATTGCAAAGAGCGTGTTGTCTCAATCAGGTACAGGTTTAATTAGTTTGGCTGATTTGACAAAATTTTTATCAAATTTTTATCAAATTTAACTCTATCTAACGAAGTGTGTTTTACTTCTATTATGCATGGTTAAATTATAATACAAAAAGTATTCATAGAGTTTTATCAGTATTATTATATGACATTAAAAGAAAGTGTGCCCCCTTAGGGTTTGTTACTCAAAATTAATAATCAATGCAAAAAAATAGTTATTTATCTAACAAGTACGGAAAGTGATACTTTTCCGCACGAGTTGCACGAACGACGCTTTTCGCAGGTGTCAGGTACAAATTTTTTTTATTTGCGTAAAAATCGTCTAGACAACCTTATATTTTCAGTTTTAGGTATTAATAACACAAAACTGTTTTTTTTTTGGATTTTCTTTACATTTAAGTTGATCAATTCTTCTAAATCTATTTCCGCACGGTGTGCGGGAAATGCAACTTCCCGCACGCTAGTAGGAAAAAACATTTTCTACATAACCTTACAGGAAAGTGTAATAATAGGGATTTTTGCAACGACTTCGTAGTGGTTGTGGGAATTACTTACCACTACCACTGCCGTAAGCTACGAATCCATTTCGTTGTGGTTGTGGTTATTTTTCTAGTTAATTTTAGAGAATTTTGCTGCAATTAATTTTAAAAATAATAAAATAATACCACGTCCAACATATAAAATACTTATTTTGTAAAATTAAGCCCAGTTTTTTGTTTTTTCTCAACTCTAAATTTTTTTACAAGTGACAGTTTTTAATGTGTACCAAAAACTCTGGTAAAATCAATGCGAGGTAGTGGTAGTGGTTGTTAAACACTACCACAGCGACTGTCAAAGTTGTCAAAATTTGAAACGTATATATCCCTAATCAATTACCTTGTAGGCATCAAACCTTTATTTTTATTAAACGAACATAGTTACACATATTTGAACAATTTATTATTAAAAATATATTATTAAAAAACCAAACAGAGGAATTAAATTTCTATTGTCCATATGCGGAGTCATGTTGTGTGTAAAATTTGCAATTTAATTTTGTTTTAATTACAACAAAAATAATTAACAAAAAATAGATTTATTAATTTTATCTATTTAAAATTTGTTTGACACAAACGTGAAGAGAAAATGGATTGAGCACATGTTAAATCACGTTTTTAATTATCTAAGGCAGTGGCGTAACCTCTGGGGGGTGAGGTACGGCAAATTTTTAAAAATTAGGTAGGTGCCCTAGGTAGGTAGGGTGGCTTAATAGGTGTTGAGTTAGTGTATACGAAAAAAAAAATACTTATTTAAAAGCAAATCTTATCTAGTCTCATTTGCAGATTTTTTCAAAAATTTACACTTAAATGCGCCACAGGTGAAAATATTGAAAAAATTACACTAAAATGCTATTTTTTACGCGTTTCAAATTAGTGTTAGCTATTTAAATTTTTTTAAAATTTTTCATTTAAAAGAAATAGTTTGTTTAGAAATATTTCATTTCTATATAATTTGGGTCATGTTGTACTTGCATCATGGAAAAAAATATGACCCAACAATACAAAAACACTAAACGACACATTTCAACCTCTAAAGTTTCCCAGTGTCGGTCGATGTCGTCGAACGTTACGACTGTGGTAAATGTTAAACAGTATAAAGAATTTTGCATAAAAGGCAAACATAAGAAAAAAAATCGAATTGTGCCTCGACCTGTTTTAAAACTTACCTTGATATTCTGGAAAAATTTCTGGCATTTGCTATTGAGTTTTTGAAAATCATTTCTAACTTCTCAAACTGTTCTAAACCACTATAGACCGGGTATAACGAAAGATTTTTTTAAGTTTCGGACAAGACACATCCGCTTTGAATATCGAATGATACTTTTTTAAAATTTAAAATTTTACTAGCTTGATTTTTAGTTTTTTTTTCACTTGTAAATTATTTTAGGTTTAAATAGGTTGCGTTTTATTTAAAAAAATATATTTTATTATAAAGAATTTTTAATATAAGTTTAATGAAAGCTGGTATTAAATTTTAAAACATTCATATTTTAAAAATATTTTGTAAAATATGTATATTTATTTTTAAAGCACATGATATTGAACTGTAAAATTGTAATAAATCTAATTTTAGATTAAAATATCTGAAAGTATTCTAAGTCGAATATAAAAATATATTTGAAAGAAATAGTCCCACGTTTTTAAACTTAATAAAATTATATTTAAAATAAATAAATTTTCTCTAAAACAAAATTTGTTAAAAAATACATGCATTTTTTTTTCAGTGTGTACAGTGCGAATATTTTTTCACTGTATAAAATCCCTATGTTAGGAGGTACCAACTATTACAAGAAACCCTAGATTTAAGTTTTATCTTCAAAATAAGTCTAAAATTTTTGAAAAATTTTTTATATTTCGACAGAAAAACCCTTGCAAGCCAAAAACAATGAATTTTTTTTATTTCAGTTATGTTACGGCGCAAGTTCCCCCGCCCTCTCCGATCGCAATCGCTTTCCAACGCTTTTTCGAACGCACCCCTCGGCGACTGTTCACAACCCGACCCGAATCAAGCTGATGAAAAAGTTTGGTTGGTCAAGGGTGGCGATCCTTCAGCAGGCCGAAGAAGTGTTTATATCGACTGTTGAGGATTTGGAGTCTAGGTGTTTGCAAGCGGGAATTGAGATCGTTACGAGGTAGGTCCGAAATGCTAAAATCGGGTTGGGGAAATTTATTGCAACAAAATGAATCTCGTGTCCGCAAATAAAAATGAAAGTAGCACTCGTGGCATATCGTACAAAGCTTTCTCACTTCATTACGACCAGATCTCCAATGCCTAATGGAGAATTCTATCTACAGATCTGTCTCATCCTTATTAGGAATCATCAGGGAGTCATAGGATTGTACCTGGCAGTTGAAGCTACACAATGACCATGCATACCTCTCGAATTTAAAACAAAAAGTTTGTAATCCGTGGGGCCGTAGTAACTGTGTGCGCCACCTGTCGAATAAACCGAGAAACAAAAACATCAAAATTGAAAAGTGCAGAACACCGTAAATACAGAATCCTATATCTTTCAGCAGGTTATAAAGTAAAAACCTGTAAAAGTATAAGGTCACTGTAACATGACTCTTAAAAAGAGGTAACGTTCGTAGCAAACAGGTCAAACAGGTCTGTAGGTGTCTGGATTCTCCGTTAGACATTGGAGGCCTGGTCGTCTCTCCCATTTGATGGTTTAATCCATAATAATATATGGGAAGGGCCAGAAAATCTTGAACTGATTTAAATTTTCTAATTACTTTTTTGTTCCTTAACCGAATTTTATAAGTTTGGCATTTTAGAAAGTTATAAGATCAAAGTTTACTATTTTTGTACAAAAGATGTAAAATGTTAAAAATTCAAAATGGCGAACGTAGTCAAAAATTTAGTCTGGAAAAAATGATCTGTTGTTCGACCTCCCTGTAATTTTTTATTGCCAAAATACGAAACGTTAAGCCTTTTCACGTCTAACGCGGTAGCATAGATAAAATTCGGTTAGGTAGTACATTGCCGCAAAATTTTGCATATTCTAACCACCCCAAAATAATGTCTTGTTGTTCACCAAGAATTTTCTTATTTCTTATCGGATTTTTACAAATTTATATTATTTCCGGAAAGATAAATAAACCGTCAAAGTCAAATGTCAAAAACCCAAAATAACGGACATAGCAAAAAATTACTATGTTGACCTTCCTGTTATCTTTTATTGCAAATCTAGAAAAACATTTCTTGTTTAACGAGATATCACTCATAAAATTCGGTGAAGTAGTAGAAAAGTATAAGAATCGTCGTTTTCGTTAAAATTCGCTTTATGTCCGCCATCTTGGGTTTGTGACATTTGACATTTTGACTTTTTACCCTTGCAGACAGTATACGCCTGTAAAAATCCGATAAGAAGTAAGTTCTTGGTAAATAAAAAGAGACATAATTTGTTGGTGGTAACGTTATGCGATATGTTGGGTTAATGCAACTTTTTTATTACTTAACCGAATTTTATGCGTGGTACCTCGTTAGACGTAAAAACGCATAAGGTTTCCTATTTTGGCAATAAAAATTACAGGAAGGTCGAAAAAAAGTTAGGTCTTTTTTTCCAGACTAAATTTTTGACTACGTTCGCCATTTTAAATTTTTGACATTTTACATCTTCGGTACAAAAATAGGAAACTTTGGTCTTATAACTTTCTAAAATGCCAAACTTTATAAAATTCGGTTAAGGAACAGAAAAGTAATTAATATATTATTATGAATTAAACCATCAATGGGAATGAGAGTGAAGAGAGGGCAGTAAAAAATGTTATTTTTATGTACGTATTGCATTAGGTGCAACCATACCGATAAAAAATACTTACCTACTCAAAACTGAATAAAATAACAAAAGAAGCAATGGTGTTTTAAGTAAAATTGGACGACTTGTAAAAATCATCTATGTTTGACAGCTCACAGACAAAAATCCTGAAGGAGTCGAAGATTCAAATTAGGTGTTTTTAAAAGGATAACTTATTATCTTCAAGCAGCTTTAAAAATTTCAGGAATCTCCTGCAAAAATTTCTAAATACATGACAGAATAATTTTTTTAGCAAAAATATTTTTTATTTATGTTGTTTAATTTTTTGCTAAATTAGAGGGCCTTGTTACATTTAATATTCTAGCGTGTTATCTAGCATTTAAAAAAACATATATTGGCAGGTCTGTAAAGGAAATGTGAATTAAAAAATTTGAAGTTAAGCAGCAGGGGTCAAAAAATTGAGATTTTGTAAATTTTTTAAACATGCGTCAATTTCCGATTTTTTTGTGATTTTTCCGTGGCATGAATTTGCATTTTTTTGATATCGGCGAATAGCTAGGATCTTCTTACAGTCACTTCAAAATGAATTTGCACAATCCCGTTCATAAGTAGAGAAAAGAATTTTTTTTTGTAAATTTTTAGAAAAAAAACACAATTTTTTTAAAAAATTTCAAATTGATTATTTTTTTATGCAATCAACCGGAAGTAAAATATCATGTTTTGCATACTATAGTAAAGGCCATTTCATAGCCTTTTAAGAGGTTTAACTAAAATTGCAAAATATTGTCACTTGACCGAGATATAGCTGTCAAAATGATCCTAAGTCCTAAAAAAAGTTTAGGGCGGCGCGACGCCTAACGTACGCCGTAGCCTAATATTCATTTGGTGTTCTTCGAAGTCATACCTAAGTGTGTACCGAGTTAAAACAAAATCCCCAAAAATCTTCCTATACATTGAAAAAAAGGTATAAAAATACCCCCGACTATCAATAATTTTAAAATACATAGCAAGGTAATTTAAAGTTATTTTATAACATATGGCTTTTTAAAGTTTCCCGTCCACTAAATTTACTAACCAACCTTAGTTTCCCGTTAAAAATAGATGTTTAGGCTTTAAAAAATAAGCGGGCCTTCAATCCTTCTTATTTTTTTGCTAAATTATTTTATATTTAAATACTGAAAATCTGAAAAATGCTTTAAATCTATGTTAAACTGTAGCCAGTCTAAAAGAAAACTCGAAAATTACTAAAGCTAACTAAAAAATCATCAAAATCCAGCAAAAAAACAAGATTTTTTTAACAATTTAGAGAAATGGCGGAGCGGCGCAAATCAGGAAAACAGTATGGCGGCAATAATCATTTCTTGGTTTAATGAAAACCTAACCTTTTTGCGACTAAGGAGGTACCCTCTATATACAGACCGCTTCAAGCTATTGCGAACATAGGGGGAATCAAGTCCAATTTACTCTCCGTGCCGTACGACCGAGGTGGATTCGAAGCACGCTGCAGTGTTATCTTTTGGAAATTCATTTTGTTTTTATTATTTTGTCTTATTTCTGCCTTGCTCGAGAAACAGATGGGTAAGTTCTTAATTGAAATAATACATTTTTAAAACCAAAAATGGATGTCTACGAAGTTGCCGAAAAAGTGCAGATGGTCAAATGGTCAAATCGTCATAACCCAACACACGTTCGATATTGGTCGAGGGAAAATTTGCATTTGTATTTTGACGTAAGAACATAGTATCCCCAAAAACTAAATGTTTGGGGGGGGGGGTATTATAGGGGAACACGTAATTGGGCCATTTTTTATTGACGGCAATTGCAATTTGAATGGTCCTAGATACTTGGATCTACTGCAGCAGCACATTATTCCAACTGCGAGGCAGTTGTTAGGTGTAAGATTTGGTGAAGCATGGTTTCAACAAGCTGGTTGTTCCGCTCACAATATTGGCCTTGTTAGGCAATATCTTGATAATGTATTTCCTAATCGGGTTATAAGTACACGGGGAACTATTTTATGGCCAGCTCGATCTCCCGATCTTGCTCCTAATGACTTCTATCTGTTTTTGAAGAAGCTTTTCAAATTATCACCCCTAACATGCTTGGAAACGTTAGAAGGGGTTTTTATAGTAGGCTCGGATATTGTCTAGCCGAGCAAGGAGGACTTTTCGAACATTTGCTTTAATTTTTTTTTGACTGGGAGAATCTTTATGGTTTTTAGAATGTATTATTTTATTTTGAGAACTTGCTTTTATTTTGTTTATCCTTACTATTTTCATTGTAACACGTCGTCTCTGATAAATCTGAGCAGTTGACAATAAAACGCTCTTATTTATCAGTGACAAAAAATAAGAAAATTACGTTATAAAAATTTGCGTATTTATTGACCAAATTGCGGTTTCATTGACTACGCTCCACACAGCACCGTGGTTAGAGGCGTACTAAATACCAAAGGAAAGTCATGCAAGTGTGATCGCAAGCCTGAGTATTGGTTGCTTCACTGATAGGCGTGCGGTGTCTCTGCATGTACGTACACTGGCAAATTAGACTTCTTCCGCCCTATGTTCGCAGTAGCTTGAAGCGGTCTGTATAGCTGTCAGATACAGTTATATTTTGAAGTTGGTCGCAACTGCATTGATTAATTACACTGTCCAACAATGAAAATGTTATGGGCTCAAAAATAGCTAATTCTTAAGTATTTTCACCCACTGAATTCAAAAATCACCATAAAAATTAGAGATTAGCTCTAGTTTTGGAGATAAGGTGATATTTTACATTTTATATCCTCTAAAAGCATCGAAAGAGAAATTAATAGAAAGGGCAGAGAACTGGATAGATTGGGGAGGTAGAAATAGTTGTACGCCGCCATCGAAATTGACTATCGATAATATCGATAGAGATAAAACTACAGAACTATTAATAATTTTAATTTAGCTATCGATATTTGCAATACAGCCCTACTATTCTCGCTATATATAAGCAGGGACTCCCTCCTTTCCGAAATAATTGCGTATTTGCGCGTTTTTTTATTCAGGGCGACCGATACCTTACAGTTCAGTTTCATATTTCTAATCGAACGCACAGTTAATGTAATGTCTATGGTATTGTTATAAAACTAGATACACGGAGACACAATATATCATCGCAAACTGTTTATGCTATAAATCTAAGGTTTACATTTTACATACAATATTTCTGTTTTGTTTAGTGCAAAATTTGTAGTTTTGGAGTGTTTTTAAAGTAAAGCTTATTGTATTAACATGCCTCGTAAATATGTAAATTCAGTTAAAAATTTTTGTTATATTTGTGGAGAAATAACGTTTTCTTCACAGAAACGCAATTTGACGCCTCTTGTGAAGACTGCTTACCAACATTATTTTGGAATGAAGGTAGGAGACCAGGATAAGTCATGGGTTCCACATATATGTTGCAACTCGTGTTCAGTTCTATTACGAGAATGGCTTAAAAATAAAAAACGATCGATGGCTTTTGGGATGCCCATAGTTTGGCGGGAGCCTACAAACCACATAGATGACTGCTATTTTTGCGTGACTCCACCTATCAATGCAGGATTGGCAATGAAAAAAAGAATATCCGAATCTCCCATCTGCTATTCGACCTATACTACATTCAGACAGTTTACGAATTCTTACTCGATCTCAAAAGTATGAATTGGAAGTAGAGAGTGAAGACAATGTGGAAGATAAGGAATTAAACATGCCTTCATGACTGTGATTTTAAAGAAAAAGATGATCAGCCACGCAGATTGAGCCAGTCTGAGTTAAATGATCTCATTCGAGATCTTGACTTGTCACAGGAGAAGTCAGAACTTCTACTATCAAGGTTACAGCAATGGAATCTTCTTCAACCAGATGTCAGGGTCTCTAAGTACAGACAGCGTCAGCGGAATCTATTACCTTTTTTTAAGAAGGAGAATAATCTTGTTTTTTGCTGTGATATTATTGGTCTGATGAAAAGTTTGAAAATGGAGCATAATCCAACTGAATGGAAGCTATTCATAGACTCTTCCAAACTTAGTTTAAAAGCTGTATTGCTTCATAATAGCAATCGTCTTCCTTCTGTTCCTGTTGGTCACGCAGTTCATATAAAGGAGACTTATACAAATATGGCAACCCTCCTCAACTCAATCAAATATGCTGAACATAAGTGGAGAATCTGTGGTGACCTAAAAGTCATTGATATACTATTAGGAATGCAATTAGGTTACACTAAATACTGTTGCTTTTTATGTATGTGGGATAGTAGAGATAGGAAATCACACTATATCCAAGTAGATTGGCCTGCAAGGAATCTTAAACCTAGTGAGAAAAATGTCGTTTCCGAGCCTCTCGTGAATCCAAAAGATGTTCTTCATCCACCCCTACATATCTAGCTCGGTTTAATGAAGAATTTTGTCAAAGGCTTAAACCAAGATGGTCAGGCTTTTAAATATTTGAGAGAAAAATTTCCCAAACTAAGTGATGCAAAAGTCAAGAAAGGCATCTTCGTTGGGTCACAAATACGTGAACTTGTAAAGGATCCTGCTTTCGATCTAGTTCTCAAAGGGGAAAAAAGGAAGCTTGGGAAGCTCTTAAGAAGTTATGTATGGATTTTTAGGGAACAGGAGGGAGGAAAACTATACTCAATTGGTAAAAGTACTTCTAGAGAAAGTACCATCAACTCGGATGTAATATGTCACTAAAAATACATTTTCTCCACTCCCATCTTGATTTTTTCCCACCCAGTTGTGGAGCTGTCAGTGAATGAAGCAATGCTCGCGGATTATTGCTGGTTTATGTATAGGGATACTCCAGAAATTACTTACAAGAGGAAAGCCAAAAGGCAGCGATCTCATGAAGCCTTCAATTAATTCTTCATATATTCAACCACCGGTAAGTGTTCTTTTGTCATTTATAGTGTGTAACTGTCATTAAAAATACACCTTTTAATATTGTTAGCATTAAATGAAAAACTCATTATTTTTTATCACAGAAACTAGAGTTAATAAAAAATTTTCTTTCTCATATTCGTTTTTCGAAACCCAAAATTGGTAGGAATTATCTCATAAGTTGAAGGAAACAAAAAAAAATAAATTTGTTGGACAGTGTTATTTGCCCGCAATTGTCTCGTAAAGAAAAACGTTGAAAGAACGTAAATTAGTCTAGTTAATTAATTATCAAGGTTTCGGTATCGTTGATCTGTCGTTCGTTGCGGTCGTTGAAAACCCCACTATATTTCAGTAAAAATAAACGTTGTTAGAGGGTTGCCACATTTACCCTAGTTAATAACAACGATGTGGCGTCGTTTTTTTGCCTATCGTAGCGGCCGTTGCAAAAATTACTAGTTTTTGTACTTTATGCAACGTTAATTTTAGTATATTTCTTAGTTATGGCAACTAAGGCAACTAAAAATTGTTATTTGGGTATCTTTTGCGCATGTAGGTCTCGAACCAGTAAACCGATTTCGATACGGGGAATGTTCTTAGCTATGCTTAATAAAAGTAGGATGAGTAGTTCCAGAGCTAATAC
Source organism: Oxystoma pomonae (assembly GCA_963921995.1). Classification (NCBI taxonomy): domain Eukaryota; kingdom Metazoa; phylum Arthropoda; class Insecta; order Coleoptera; family Brentidae; genus Oxystoma; species Oxystoma pomonae. The sequence continues at coordinate 112,317,479 of OY998165.1, forward strand.
GCTTTGTACACACAGGTGAACCATTCATCCGATTAGTAAAATTACGATAAGTTTTTCTATTACTATCAAAGATGGAATTTTACAAATAATTTTTAGAAAATTATAACCAAATTTGTAAAAACACAATTTGATTTTACAAACATTTTTGTAATTTTACAATTTTTATTAATGAAATTACAATTTTTTTTTGTAAAAATACAAAAAACAATAAAAAACAAATTTCTTTATTTAATTATTATTATTTAGAAAAATATTAACGAACAAATTGCTAAAAAGTATTTTAAATATATTAAAATCATTCTTGACACTTTGAAAAACCGACAAATAGGGTTAGGCTAAGGTTTAAAGGCACTACTAGAATCCGGTGCTGCCTCGTCTCTATCTAGTACCGTTCGGTGGTGGTGTTAAATATAACGTTTCTTACCCGTAAAATATTCTCACTTTTTTTATATAAGAAATAATTTTGCTTTTCACGTGTCGAGGATAAAATATGTTGTTATCCAGGGCTGATAAGAGTGCACCTATTACATGCAGTTTTAGCTGGATGCAAAATTAAAAATACAAGCCACTAAATATTCATTTTATTTTCCACTTCCCCTTAACTCCCTTATTATTGGAGGTAGAAAAAAGTGCGAAATACAAAAGTTCCTTAATTTTTTACGAAATTTAAAAAACTGCAACCCAAATTTTTTTATCGTTATCCTATATGTCAAATTTTGACAGCAACTTTCTTATTTTAAATGAAACACCCTGCATTTTATCTTACCAGTAAACTGAATTTTTTTTTCGTGATTTCAAAAATGTATAACTTGCATACCCTGCGATACGTGGTTTTTGAGTTAATAGGGTGGGTCACAAAATTCCGCACTTTTTGGATTGGCTATAACTTGTGACATAAGTGCTAGATTTTTAAAGATATTCGTTTTTTAGAAAGATAAAACGTGATACTTTTTTGATTCAGTTGAAAATTTTAAATTTCTCAAAAATCCAAGATGGCGGCAGTTTTAAAAAATGCGTAATTTTCACCCCACCTGAAAAAAATTTATGTGCGACAATGAACAAACTCTAAAGTTTTCACTACAAACGCTCATTGGTTATGTGTATATTACCGTATCAATTAATTAAATCGGCGGAGAAATCAAAAAGTTTGGCTTAACATTGGAAAAAAATCACAAAATTACATATTTTTTCAATTTGCTATAACTTCTGGCCTGATTACTTAATTTAAAAAAAAATATTCTTTAAAAAGACAAAACATGAGAGTTGCGTCCGTTTGTTTGTTTTTGACGTTAAAAAAAATCAAGATGGCGGATAGTTTAAAAAGAGTTAGGTTTTACACGCCTAATTTTTTTTTAAAGTAAGACACTGGACAAAATAAAAATTGGTATTTCCAAATCTCCATTTTTTTCTTCGTATATCGAGGTATTCAGATTCTTTTTCTTAGAAAATGTATGTAATGATGTAATTTTTTTCAATGTGAAGCCAAAACACTCGTAGTCAAAAAACTTATAACTTTTTTATTTCCCAACTGATTTAATTAAATGATACTTCAATATATACAGAAACAATGAGCGTTTGTAGTGAAAGCTTTAGAGTTGGTTCATTGTCACACATAATTTTTTTTCAGGGGGGGTGAAAATTGCACATTTTCAAAACTGTCCGCCATCTTGGATTTTTTAGAAGTTTTAAATTTTTAACCAAATCGAAAAACCACGTTTTATCTTTCCAAAAAGCCAACATACTTCAAAATCGAGTAATCAAGTCAAAAGTTACAGCCAATCCACAAAGTGCGGAATTTTCTGGCCCACCCTATAATTATACTTATCTACCTGCTTGAGTAGGAAAAAAGAAACTGTAAAAATTAACTAAATTATTTTATTATTAAGACTAAGAAAATTCAAAATCGAAATGCATCGTTTATGCAAACAAAACACACTTTAGCGCAATATATGTTCAAAGACATCGCCGTTTCGTTGAACACAAAGATGAAACCTTCTTCTTAGACCAGCGATTGTATTAATATTAAGGCGCAATTACACAGACGAACATGCTCAAACAAAAGCTCGTGCAAAAGATTTAAAATTTTTTGCGCGAACATTTTTGTGAGCTTTTCTTTGAACATTTTGTTCGGGTAAATTTTTGAGCAAATTATTGCTATCTGTTTTGGAAACATATTTTTAAAGATGAGAATAAATAAAATTTCACATCAGTGATCAGTGATCTCAATTCTTTTAAAAAATGGAACACCAACTTTTATTTTAAATTTTTGTGAAAAAAAGCCGACGGCAAGCGAAACATTATTCTTGGCTATCAGTTTTGTCACATGGATTAGGGTTACTTATAATATTTTTTTCTTAGGGTTTTTCCCGGATTTTTTTGCCCGGGGGTTTTTTTGGGACTTTCTTGGGAGTTTTTTTATTTCCAAGGGTTTTTTTCCTAAATTCGAAAAACAACCCAGGAAAATTTTTCTTTTCCAAAAAATTTTTGAATTTTTCAAATATCGGCAAAAAACTCAAAAATTGCACTTTTAAGCGGTAATCCGCGCCTCACGACTATGAGGAATGGTGGGGAGGGGATATTTTTAAAACATATTTTTGTAACTTAACTTTAACCTTAGCTTTGATTGTTTTTTTTTAATTCCTCACTACCTACTTAGTTTAAGGCCCCAAGGGTTGCTTAAAAAAGCAAAAGGTTTATGCAAATGCTGAAGATAGATATTTACTGTCAATTTAATGTAATAATCAAGGTCGATTACTGACACTGAACAAACAATATGCAAAGGGGCAACATTCCGATTCAAAAGTCTAGTCTATTACTGCTAAATTATATTTTTTAGACAAGGGTCGGGATCGTAGGGTTGTGAAAGTGGGTAATAAACGGGTATTATTTAAATCGAACGTGCTTTTGTTCATATTTTTGAGATTTAATAAAAATAGGTTTTTTCATTTGACTTAATTATTATTGTAAAAGACTAAACTAGGAAGTAATATAAAGAGATATGAGTGGTAAGGCGTTTATAACTAACGTATCAAAAAGACAATAAATACCATAAGTACAAAAAATACTCTCACCACAACTACGACGTGTAAATATAAAGAATTCTTTATCTGGTATTGTAAGTTCAATTTTTTGTGAAGTAAATCCAACCCAACTCGACCCAAACTACTCTACGTTTCTCTGATATATGGATGGACATTTTTAGTTTTAGTTTGCACCCGTCGCTTTTATTATTATGATATGATAATACTACTAAATAAATCTTTTTCTTCCTCCACTTCCCTCATTAGCGGGAGGGGGTGCCTAATAATACCATATTATTGTATTGTCGCCGCAACTATAAATACACACCGAAAACTGAAATTGAATACCAAATTTCAGTTGCAAGATTTGAGCCGAACATACAAATATACATAAATAAAAGCTTGTAAAAATCGCCAAAAATTTCAATATTTAAAAAATCGGAAACGCAAGTTCTACGCGTCAATAAAATAAAACGAATTTCTTTGTTTTGCGTCGGAGAGCCCTTTCTTTATGGAAAGATTTGTTCTAAAACTTTCATAAAAAAACTGCATTGACCCTAGTTTGTTGTCATGTAATTTTGTGTGTCAATGTTCATTTGACCAAAACCCCCTCTCACTAGTCTACGGTTTTTACCTTCTCCTAACCCAGCATCAGCAACAAATAAGTGCCAATTATGGTATACTGGCATATCCCTTATAAAAATCAAATCAATCGAAGTTGCTTACGAGGTAAAACGTGAATTTCGACATCATATCGTTTTTCCGTCGGAAAGCACTTAATTAAAATACCTTGTTTTAAAACTTAGTCTTTCCATTTTCAGTTAAGTTCAATGAATTCCCATAAAACTATAAAATTTAAATTTGTAAAGAAATTTTTATACCCCCAATTCTTCAAATAAATTTTGCTCAACATTCTCTCCAAAATTTACGTGTGTTTTTTTGTACGAGATTTTGCTCGAACATTTCTTTGAACATTTTGCTCAAGAGGCTCGTGTAAATGTTTGTCGGCATTTCAACATCAAAGGAAAGTTTGTCTGTGTAAATGCGCCTTTAGAGGCTCGATATGTTTCATTTAATTCATTGACAATATTGCGCCCACTGTTTTCAATTTCTTCCAGGTTGTTGGGTCTAAATCTATATATAACTTCTTTCATTTCGTTCCATAACCAGATATCGAGAGGATTTAAGTCAGGAATATTAGATGGCCATGGAATAGTTCCATTTGCACCCAACCAAACAGGGTAATTTCTAGACAAAAATCTTGTTATTTCTTGGAGATTATGCACTGAAGCACCGTCCTGCTGCCAGATTCGTGGCACTTCCTGTAGTGGGAGCGTAGCTTCTTCGATATTCGTTTCTTATATTTCGAGATACCGCCGCCCATTAAGATTGCAACGATAAAAAAATGGTTCAATTATTCGGTTTCGCAGCATGCCACACCACACCCCCACTGAGCGTCTACCAGATCTTCTTCAGCGTATTGTTTTTCTTGGGTTATATCTTGCCCAATAATGCAAATTCTTCTTATTGCATTCACCAGCTGTGCTGAATGAAGCTTCGTCCGTCCATATGATTTGGTTTAACATATCTGGATGTTCTTAAAGCTCTTCCAGCATTGTTTGACAATATACTAAACGCCTTCTTTTGTCTTCCTCGGATAAGTTTTGCACAGGCCTATTATAAGCTCTATATTTGTTTTTTTCTGGCAATTCTCTGGCATGTTGAATAGGACGTATCTGTATATCTGGAGCAGTCCCTAAGAGACTTATTTGAATTTTCTAAAATATTTTTGACAATCAAATACTTTCTTTAAAATAAATAACAAATACCTAAAAACCTTTGTTATTGGACAGAATATGTAGGTGTGAGAAGTAAAAATAAATTAAAAAAAAACCCCCACAAACCTTTGTAGTTAAGCTGTATTTGAGCGTTCGGGAGATACATGATCGCAGATCATAATAATAATAATAATAATAATAATAATAATAATAATAATAATAATAATGAAAACGTTTATTTTCAATTAAAGATAGACAGACAGACAGACAGACAAAGGGGTCAAACTTATAACACCACTCTTTTTCGCGTGCGTGCCGCGTCGGGGGTTAAAAAGAACTGCTTTTTCCTATCAATAGTAAAAAACAACAGGTGTCCACAAGTTGAACAGGTGTAACGTTGTTTATCGGATGTTTTCTAGAAATTAAAAAGATCTTTTATTTAAATATACCTTCCAAATACAGTAGGATCATAATTTCTTTATCTTCATCTACTGCTACTGTTCTTTTCTTCCTTTTCAAGGAATATGAAGTATTCATTTTTGTATGTATGTTTTTAAAGGTCTTTAAATCAGGCACTCTACTATCAGGATACCGCACTGAATATTCTCTTCGAGATCTTCGTGCATTCTGATTGTTTTCAACATAAACTGAAAAAATCAATCAATTTCTTTCTTTCTTAAATTTCGTAAAAAACTAAGGAACTTTTGTATTTCAAACTTTTTTCTACCTTCAATAATAAGGGAGTTAAGGGGTGGTGGAAAATATAGTGAATCACCCTGTACAACTTACAAAATTTTGGTATTTTGTATCTGTCACTAGTAGCCTGTATTTACTATTTTTGAAATTCTGTCGCTAGTATCTAGTATAGTATTTTTAATTGTGACCTCAGCTTACCAAAGCAAAAATTGTTTAAAAACGTACATTTGTTTAAAAACTAAACCACTGTGTCACTGTAAAACACACAACTGCAAAATGGCCGCCCCAGGCGTGTTCCGGACAGTGGAATATTACATTTTACTATGTAAATTTTTCTAGAAGTCGGACAATTATAATGTAAAATTGAAAACCAACAATTTTCGTACTCAGTGCAAAAAGTCTTTGTTTTGGATCTGCAAGTGCACGCAACCACACCTCTAACTGTAAAATTAATTTGTAAAAATGTAAGTAAATGTGTAAATATACAAGTTTACTTTGTAACAATAACAAATAAAGGGTTTTTGCAAGAAAAGTGTAAACTTACGAAATAAGTAATTTTTACAGAATTTTACACATTTTCTTTTCAGTGATAGATATTGGCACTAGTTTATTTCAATTGCGTCAGGAAAACAAAAATTACTTCAACCGCGGAGTAAACGGGGTCAATTTAGAAAAATTCGCATTTTTCCAGAACATATGCCTGGTGAGCTATCGATATCAGTGGTACCTATGTACAGTGCGGTGGTAAAAAGTCCCCCCCCCCTGTTAACTCTTGAACTGATTGAGGTATTTACTTCAAATAGAAACCATGTTTAATGATAACACATTTTTGACACATTGATACATTTTGACGTATTTTTTATAAGCGTCATTTTGACGTAAGTCTATAAGGTCACTAACTACTTTAAAATTTTAAATAGAAAGAGGCGTCGAGTGATACCTTGTTTAAAAGGTATTTTAATTCACTATTCAAAATTTTAATATTTTTCAAAATCGGTTTGCTACTTACAGAGTTATGATTTTTTTTACTATAGTTTACGCACCTCACCTTACTTTTGTACGAATTGAGATATCGACTTTAAATAAAAACCTGTGTAATGATAACAATTTTACCACTTTTTGACGTATTGTTTACAAACGTCATATTGACGTAAGTCTGTAAGGTCACTAAATACTTTAAAATTTTAAAGAGAAAGATGGGTCGAGTGATACCTTGTTTAAAAGGTATTTTAATTCACTATTTAAAATTTTATTTCTTTTAAAAATCGGTGTACGACTTACAGAGTTATGAGATTTTTTGACTATAGTTTACGTATTACGTATAGTATTACTCAACAATAATAAAAACTTTAAGTTGCTAGTGACCTTATGTTCTTACCTCAAGAAATTTATTTGAAGTCAACTGAATTCGTTCAAAAGTAACAGTAGAGGTGGTCAAACTATAGTTACAAATGCTCATAACTCTGTAAGTAATATACCGAAAATGTTAAATAGGGAATTAAAATACCTTTTAAACAAGGTATCACTCGACCCCCCTTTCTATTTACAATTTTAAAGTAGTTAGTGACCTTATAGACTTCGTCAATATGACGCTTATAAAAAAATACTTCAAAAAGTAGCAAAAGTGTTATCATTAAACATGGTTTTTATTTGAAGTCGATACCTTCATCCGTTCAAGAGTCCGCACTGTATATCTATCTAGATAATTATTCTCATATTCGCTAATGTTGAAGGTTGTCTGACGTTTTGAAAATGTTAATATTACTTATATTTTAGTAATGCAGGAAGGTCTCCTGTTCGAATAAATAATTCTAACTATCCTGAATCGAATTAAAAAAAAATAATAAAAGCTGGTTAACCCCTTTGGGATTTACCCTGGGAGGTTGCTGTTATCGGCGGAAGATCAATCAAACTTTTTGCCGTTATAGGGTTCCTAAGATTTTCCTTAGGGATAGGATTTCAATAAATCAAACAGAAATGGCATAGAAAGTTCTGCGCGCACAAAAGAAACAGGTATATTGAGCAATGGTGCCAGTTTGTTATTATCTCCGGACTGCTTTCATGAGAAAAAATTGTCGATACTCTTTCATTGTGAGCATAACTCATAGTTGCAATAATAACCGTTGACAAGATGTTTGCAAATTCCGCTAGATGGCGGCCACACCATGAGATGATCGAGGAAGAAAAGATTTTTATTATTAAAACTACATTATTGGACCCTTTTTCATTGAAGGGAATTTGAATTGCCAAAAATATGTTGATCTTCTCCAACACCAGGTTTTACTACGGTTGAGGAAACTCAACATAAATTTGGACGAATTGTCGTTTCAGCAAGATGGCTGTTTATCCCACAATTCACGCCAGGCTATAAATTACCTTCGTCAGGTATTTGGTGATAGAATTATTTCCACGTATGGAAATATCCGATGGCCTCCTCGATCACCAGATCTTGCGCCAAATGACTTTTTCCTATGGGGTTGTTGGCACGACAAAATTTTACAACACCCTCACTTACGGCCTACGACTATACAGGAGTTGAGGGCGAAAATTTTGGAGGCGGGCAACTCTATCACCCCTGAAATGTTGGCTGCTACGCGCCAAGAGTTTTACAATAGATTGGGATATTGTGAGGCTCAAGAAGGGGACAGATTTGAACATCTAATCTAATTAAAAATTAGATATTTTCAGGTCCAAACCACAGCTTTTTCTTGCTTAAAAGAGGCAGCAGGGTCCATTATTTACGATACTGAGCGATAACCTCATGAGGTTGTTAACATTAGAAAGAAATATCTTCGCTTTTAATTAAATTTCTTTCCATTCTGTTCTACTACTACTAGCACTCGCAGCCAAAGAAATCAATAAACGGCGCTGTTTTTCCTGCAGAGCTTTTTGCTTGCGATATTATTGATTTTAAATAAAGCTGGCCCTACACTACATTTGATATTTTCGAGGTGTTTTATGACATGATCTCGAAACATGTAGCGAACCAATTCTTCAAAACTAGCGGGAGGGTAAAAGCGAAAAATAAGGGGCTGCCAATATTTGTAACACCTAAAAAGGGGTGAAAAGATTTATTTTGCTCTGTTTCCTTACAAAAAACGTTTTGTTTACGAAAAACTTGAGCTCTGCCACTTTTTTTATTTTTTTCTTCAACTTTCTCGAAATTTTCGTCATACCGTAGAAAAAAATTATTTCCCCCATGGTCATACTCTACTTTTATTCGAAAAAATTTAAAAACAGAGACGGGATCACGCAAAGAAATAGGTCTAAAGAGTATAATTTTTAAGAAAAAATATCAATTTTCTCGCCCTCCTCCACTGGGACTACAGGGGCCGTGCACAAATTATGTAATGGTCATAGGGGGGAGGGGGGTTACAAAACGTTACGTAGGGGGAGGGGGGTTTTCGACAGTGTTTGCATTTGTGTGAAACTAAGAAAATTTGGAATGAAAATAAGTGAAAAGTTTTTTTTTAAGGGGGGGGGGGGGTAGCGGTCTTGAAATCGTTACGTAATATTAGGGGAGTGGTGTGCCAAACCGTTACAAAACATTATATAGGGAGGGGGTCAAAAATTGGTAAAATCACCATTACATAGTTTGTGCACGGCCCCACATCTGACTGTTCCTCCTTTTTGATTTCGAATCAAAGTGCAAAACCCGGGTTGGACGTTCGAAGGCGTCAACCCGTCCTATTTGCTTGATAAAGTTTCTAGGGAAATATCTCAGTCGATTTCTTCGGCCGTGTATGAACGCTTTAGGTTAGGCATTTGCATGTATCTCAGTCCCCAGCCTGTAAACAGTGCGTAAGGACAATGGTAACAAAATGAAAAGCCGAAAAATATTTTTTTTTTACGATATCTTTCATCAGTTTGGTATTAAATTAGTCGAGCAAAAACAATTTTTATTCCAGTCCTAAAGGTATGAAAATGGAAAACATTAGAAAACAACAACCTGGAATGGATTTACTACGTGTAAGATGTAGTGACAACATCGCCCCATGCCCATCCTTTTCTGCCTAATGTGCTTTTCCGTTTGTCTGCGTCTTACACACGGCTGCTTGGCCCCCTAAGGATTTGCTTAGGAACCCTGTATAGCGCTAAAAAGTTTATAAGTGGTATGATGGCATTTCAATAGTTGATCTTCCACCGATAACAGCAACTTGCCATTCGCCGATATAGTCCAGTTTATAAATTTAAATAAATAAATTTTTTTGAAAGGAGGGGGTGCGGTTTAGTAGTCGTCGTGATGGTTAAAAAAATACTAATATTTATACAGAGCGCTTCAGGCTACTGCGAACATAGGCCGGAAGAAGTCCAATTTGCCAGTGTACGTACACGTACACCTATCAGTGGAACAACCAACACTCAGGCTTTCGATCACCGTTCGCCGCTTGCGTTTAGGACGCCTCTAACCACGGTGCAATGTGAAGTGAAGTGTAGATTTATCACTAACAACGTGTTACAATAAAAATAATAAGGAGAAACAAAATAAAAGCAAGTTCTCAAAATAAAATAATACATTCTAAAAACCAAAAAGATTCTCCCAGTCAAAAAAAAATTAGAGAAAATGTTCGAAAAGTACTCCTTGCTCGGTTAGACAATATCCGAGCCTATTATAAAAACCCCTTCTAACGTTTCCAAGCATGTTAGGGGTGATATTTTGAAAAGCTTCTTCGATTTTAATCCGAAGTTCTTCCAAATTATTAGTTCTTCCATGCCCGTAAACTTTATTTTTGATATAACTCCACAGATAGAAGTCATTAGGAGCAAGATCGGGTGATCGAGCTGGCCATAAAATAGTTCCCCGTGTACTTATAACCCGATTAGGAAATACATTAGACACTTAAAGTAAATAGAGACGTAAAACTATTTGTAACTCATCGCGGTATACGTATCCGTATCTAGCGAGAACCAAGCACATTGATTGGTCAGAAATTTGTAGCACGTTCGAAAAGAGCAGATATATGCTAATTTAAGGTGTTTCTGAACGCAATAGGTGCTGAGATATGATACCTGTACCGTAACCATACGTGATACCTAACGCATCTCAACACCTATCGCGTTCAAGAACACCTAAGATTAGCATATATCTGCTTTTTTCGAATGTGGTACGAGTTTCTGACCAATTAATGTGCTTGGTTCTCGCTAGATGCGGACACGTATACCGCGATGAGTTACAAATAGCTTTATGTCGCTAATAGTTCAACGCATCGGTATCGGTATTCGTCTCGCGTTCGAAATAAAGCCAAAATACATTAGATTTTTGACTTGTTTATGCGATGTTTCGAACGATGCCCGCTTTTTTGAAAGGTTCGATGACAGAACTGCTAACAGCAATCGATGCGTGCGTTGGGATGGACGTAACGATACGTTCATCACTCCGTACGCATCGATTGCGGTCAGCTTTTGTGTCACCGCACCCGTCAAAAAAGCGGGCATCGTTCGAAACATGACATGAGCAAGTCAAAAATGTAGTGTATTTTGGTTTTATTTCTAACGCGATACGTATACCGATATTATCAAGATATTCCCTAACAAGGCCAAAAGTGTGAGGGGGGCAACCATCTTGTTGAAATTATGTTTAACCAAATCTCACACCTAATAACTGCAGTTGGAATAATCTGCTGCTGTAGTGGATCAAAATATCCAGGACCATTTAAATTTCCGTCAATAAAAAATGTCCCAATCACATGTTCCCCTACAATACTCCCCAAACATTTAGTTTTTGTGGATACTGTGTTCTTACGTTAAAATACAAATTCAAATTTTCCCTCGACCAATATCGAACGTGTGTTGGGTTATGACGATTCAATAATGGAAAAGTGCTTTCATCTGTGAAAAGAATAGATATCAGAAAGTTTTCATCACGATTAGCCCTTTCCATCATTGTTTCGCAAAATTCCATACGACGATAAAATTTGATGCGTTTTTGACGCTTTGTAAGAATGATAACCATTCTTTTTGAGAACACATAAGACAGTGGCTGAAGACGTATCAACTGCTTCGGCAATTTGGTGGCTAGTTATCTTTCGATTTTCCTCCACTGCAGCGCAAATCATCACATCTCGTACTTCCTGCTCGTCGTTCAAAACAGTGGGTTTTTTATGGTTTCTTGTCGCTACATAACCAAACTTTTCAAAATTCTGCACAAACATATGAATCGTGTATTAACTAGATTCTGGGCAATTTACAAAATTCTCCAAAAAAACTTCTTGAATAAATCTCAATGGTCTGCCTTGATAGTGCCATTTGACCATCTGCACAATGTATTATTTCACTTAAGAACTTACCAATCTCTTTCTCGAGCAAGGCAGAAAAAAAACAAAATAAATTTCAAAAAGATAACACTGCAGCGTGCTTCGACCCCACCTCGGTCGAACGGCACGGACAGTAAATTGGACTTGATTCCCCCTATGTTCGCAGTAGCCTGAAGCTTATTGTATAGAAGCAAGGGCAGATCCTCCGGAGGATCTAGTTTTAATTCTAGATTTTGTTTCCAAAATCATGTCTTAAATGCGCCGCATGCGAAAATTTTGAGAAAATTATGCTAAATATATATTGTTGACAAAATCTTGCTTAATTTGGTTGAAATATTAGCAAAAAAGGTGCTATGAGTCGGATTGACTGCCAAGAGGGCAAATGTATTTAATATTACCAATTAAACATAAGTCAGAAACATTTTTGAAAACGTGAATGTAGTTATTTAAATGGCCTATTATGACTTGCTTTTAGTTACAAGAACGAGCAATTTTCTTTAACAAACTCGCAGCGTTATTAACTATCAAACATTTCCTCTCTTGCATCTTATGATTTACTCTATTTTTACATTTTCTGAGCTCTTTTGATGGCGTATAAAAAACTCCAGACTTATTTTCCCAAAATGAGATACGTGATATTTTCTGAGTTTCAACGTGTTTATTTTCAATATTCTAAGTAAATGTAAAATATGCTTCCACGGTAAATCTCAGTTTGACTTTTTTAACGTGTGCAGGGGAAAATAGTTAAAAAATACCATATTATATACAGCGGTTGTAATAAATAGTGCGTCTGCGCAATAGCTAAACATCATACCGTTGTGGTAATTAACCGCAACCGCGAATCCAATTCGTTGTAGTTGTGGTAATTTTGTTGGTTAATTTTATCGAATTTTTGCGCAATTAATTTTAAAAATAAAAATATATTATTGGGTCCCAACATATCAAATACTTACAGTGGGTCTAAATATTTACATCTGCGGGGGGTATTAAATTTTAAAACCAATTTTCGAAAAATACTTACCCATACAGAAAAGACACAAAGCTATACCTGTTTTTTTTCTAAAAATATACCATATTTTAGGAGAAAATGCCCTAAAACTATTTTTTTGATAGGCTTCAAACTGGCAAATGGTGAATACGCCAAAAATTTGGCACATAATAGCTACATTATTTGTGTTTGAGGTTATAAAGTTGATTTTTTAGACCACCTCTGGGGGGGGGGTGGTTTAAATTTATAGCTCTCAGAAAGGATTTTTTTGTGGCAATTGGTAATAAGTTCGTTAATAATTTCCCTAAGTAACCGTTTTTACCAGGATTAATTAACCTTATATAATATCCCAAGTTGTTCATTAACCAATAAAACACTTCTAATTTTTTCCACAAAAACGCCATATTTTGAACCCGTTTTCAGCACGAAAAATATATTTATAAGGGCACTACGAGGAAAAACAAACATAACTGAGGGGCACTGATTATGCACGAAAAATATGCCAAACAAAAAAACCCAAGACATTTATTAACAAACTGAAATAAAAAGGGCAGTCAAGAAAACTTTCTTTACTCAAGCCAACTCATTTCAAAGCTGTAGCTTTCATCAGTAGAGGTTGGTGCAAGCCAAGGTAAAAGCAGAGTTAATTAAGTGATGCGAACTCGCTCTTTGTGATTGAACGCACCTAATATTTTGAAACTGAAATTTCGACAGTGACACAAATGTAAACAAAACTTGCATTTAAGTTTTTTAATACATTTCATAAATAAAAACACCTTTTAAATAAATACAAAATGAATCTAATCCTCATTTAATTATTACCCATCTAAATCGTTGTGTGACATCAAGTATTAATTGGAAAAATTCACTAACAAGAGTAAGTTTTAATTAGAGTGAAATATAACCTCAATTTTAATTTTTTCTACAGAGTGTGTACTATTTAAAACCCGCGTGGGGTTAAATTTTTTAATTTTCTTTTCTTCTTAATTGAAACTTTCTTCTTAAATCAAACAAAAGATTTTATTGAGATGATTATTCAATAAACAAATTTATTAAAATTCTTCTTATAAATCAAACTATGTCCAAAACTCAAGGAGGGTTGGTTTAAAATGATAAAAACCAAAAATTTCACTTAAACTTAGGACCGTTCTAAAATAGACTAACACGTACTTTGACCGACTTTTTCTCAATTGTCCTTTAACTAATTCTATCTTAATTTATCGATGGGTGCGCAAGATATGGAGATATCTAGTATCTTTTTGCACTCATTGTTAAATAGAGAATTAGTTATAGGACCATTAAAAAAAGTCGGTGCAAGTGGTCGTAAACCCTTTAAGTATATCCCACCGTTATTTTCTAAAATAAAGCCGAAATTTCTGTATTTTCTCATCTCTAAATTTGTGACAGTTTTTGTTGTGTTCCAAAGGCTCTGGTAAAATCGTCGCGTGGTAGTGGTTGTTAAACACTACCACACTGAAAAAAATATGGTACACTTGATTTAAAAAAAACGCATACATGCAGTCACAATTTTTTTTTTACTTAAATTAAAGGCAACCTTATTTTTATATTAAATTTTGCATAATACTAAAAAATCTGCAAAAATAATGTCTTAGTAAAGTCTTTATTGAACAATATCAAATTAACACTCGAGTAACAGACAAAGGCCGTTCTATAAAGAGGGCGGTAACATATTTTGGAGTTGATAAAATAACAATAATATGATGGAAACAGCGCTGGATTGAAAACAATTCGACGAATAGGAAATTTGGATTAGGACAAAAACCATGGTAAACTTAATACTAATTATTTTAACTTAAAAAAAACTAAAATAAATAATTTAGTACTTAATAGGATCACCATTTTTCTCTATTACAAGCTACAAAAAAAAAAGTTAAATTTTGAAAATACTGATGGTCTTCTGAGAGCTGATCCAATGCGCAATAAATAGCACCCATATATTTTCCATTGGGTTAAGGTCAGGGCTATTGGCTGGCCTAGGAAGTGTTTCTATATTATCCTTCTGAAACCATTGGCGAACAACATTAGCCATGTGTAAAGCCTGTACAGATGGCAGCATAACATTTTCAAGGATTTCAGTATATCGTTCACTATTGAATCTTCCTTCGATTCTCCAAAGAAAACCCAAACCTCTAAATGTCCAGCTTTTTAAATTTGGTTTGTATATTCGGGTTCAAATCTAGAATTTGGTAGACGATAAACTAATATTCTCCTGCTGCTTGAAGACGATTGAAAAAATTTTTCTTCAGTGAAAAACACCCTCTCCCAGAAGTCATTATCACGAAGAACGTTGTTCAGTGCAAAAATCACTTTGGCCTGTTTTTATTTTTCTGTTAGAAAAAGCTTCCTTGCAGCAACTCGACAAGAGACTTCTGATTTCGTTACTCTTCTATTTACTGTTGCTAAAGAACCCGGAAATAATGTTACATTAGCTGCTTCAACCGACGTTGAAAAAGGATTTTGTCTGAGATGGTCAATAATTCTCTCATCCTGCACTTCAGAACTTACTTTTGGTCGTATTTTCAATCCAGCGCTTTTTCCATCGCATTATCGTCATTTTATCAACTCCAAAATGGGTGGCCGCTCTTCTTATAGACCAGCCGTCTTCTATAACTCGAGTGATAATTTGAACTTTTCTGTTGGCTGATGTTGATATCTGTGGCATTTTTAATGTCAACCAGAACCAGGACCAATTCTTAAATCGAAAATCCTTTTTGTGACATAGGAAAAATGCATGTATAAGTTTTTTTTAAATCAAGTGTACATAGTATTTCTAACAGTCGTTTATTCATTTTTTATAGATATTTGTACATCAATAACACCTAACTGTTACAAAAATCGGAGGAAAGTTATAAAAATTGTCATATACAGTAATGAAATTAATAAATGGAAGTCACGAAATCAATGAAAATTGTTTCTTGACATTTTATAGAGAGTTGTTATTAATAGTATGTACAGGTTATGGAGATACTAAAAGAGCATATGAAATAAATAAAAATGTTAACGATTTTAATCAATGCCCTAAATAAATTTAATGAATGGGGATCATTGACTGTCATTAAGGTTATGGAATGTACGGACAAGTTTATGAAATTTATGTACATAACAGTCTTTTACTAAATTCATTCTTAGGTGTAACCAAAAGCTATGAAAATATGTCTCTTAATCCTTGATTTCATAACAGCCTTCATAAAAATGATTCTTAAAAACTCTTTATATTCTAACAACTTTTTCTTGAAACTGTGTCTTGCAGCAGTAAAATAAATAACTCGTATACAAAATACATTGGGTGAATGTATTTTTTTTAGAAAACGGTGCTTTTTTTGGTTCAGTGTATAACGGCTGTCAAAATTCTAAAATTTTTCTAATACTGCCGGGAAATGGGTAGACTCAAGCACAGAAGTTGCAACGAGATAAAAAAAAACATACCCAACTAAATTGCGACAAGTATAGAAAGGCATCCGGGGTATCCGTACGAGGGGGATAGTCAGGCCAAAGACATATAATTTGTTTTCAGTGGCGCAATAGGGAGACAGATAGAGACTGATTTCTTTTACAAATTCTTTCCGTGCGCCTTCCTTGGTTGGTCCTACTTTAGAAATTTGTCGACGACTCAACGTTGTTTTGCACTATGTGCCAACGTTGCATCACAACTTTTAGTTTTATTTAAACACGATCATATTTTGCACTAATTCGCTGGATGATTTTTTGGTTGAGTCAACGATGCCATCGCGACTAGTCGGGAATCTGTGTTATTTAAGTAAGTAAGTGGGTTTTGGATAGCAATTGTTTATTTCAAAATTATATTTATTACCTAACCTAACCTGCAGTTCACTGTGAAATTTGCAGATTTTAGCCCTAAAAAAACATGCGCGCTTTTAATTTGAGATAATTTTGTAAAAAAGAAAACAATAGAATAAATTGCTTCAAAAAAGCTCTAGAGATGTTGCTTAAGCTTCCTAAGGACAAAGTATCATCCTTTACATGCAAAAAGTTTCGAATTTTGTGTAAATGTAAATAATAAAATTATGTTTAAATTTTTTTAACAAATTAACATGTAATGGCTTCTCACCTTGTAAGTCCATTTTATCGAATCAATCACGTCGACACGTGTTAGTATTTACGACTACCAAAACATTCCTGTGTACTGACGGATTGAACTACTATACTGTATTTTAAATAAATCCCCGGCTGACAGACGTTAACGCGCCCCACTTTTATTATCCAATGGAAATTGACACAGGGCAGTGCTCCGAAATTGGTTAGTTACCAACATAACATAAAAAAACTGGTTAGATAATAATAGTCGCTCTCGCGTCTACATTAACCAGGCCAGAAAACGTCGCTTTAACAACTAAGAAACCGCTGAAAAATGGTTATTAAAATGGACGGTCGTAAACTTGTCGACGTTAATTTCAGTTTAAAAACAACTACTATTTACTTATATAACAACGTTTAAGGCAATTTTTCATTATTAGTTACTACTTCGTGGACAATATTTTTAACCTGTGAGTAACTGACATTGAAAGTTATAAAATCATAATTCTAGTGTAACGATCGTTACCGTAGAATTACCGAACTTGCACGCCCAAAAATTGCTACTTGGATAGTTTTCATTCATACACTTTGACTTCCAAATTTTGAATCACTAACAAATAGACATCGTACCGCAATGGCACTTATCTAAGTCACCTAATACGGGTTCACCGTACCGATTCTGGAAGTCATAGGAAGTGATCGTTCGCCTGAGAGAAGAAAAGTAAATTCAACCAATAAGCGCGCTTAAAAGCAGTGACGAGACGATCGAATAATCACCAAACTATTATGGGCACGCGCAGAGCTGCCTCGACCAACAATTTTTGAGCGAAGCCACACAAACAACAACAACAACAACACCCGGTAAGAGGGCCCGATCTGGAAGAATCCTTAGTGTTAGCGGACATCTATGTGCGCTGACACTAATTATTCTGCCAAACCTTTCCTTCCACCCCCACTTGACCTTCAAGTGGACCTCTTAAATTGTCGATTTTTGGGGAGACTAGCTGCCTGAAGGGCTTAAATGTCGTGACTGTTCTAAAGAACTATTTGTTGTTGCTGTTGGGGGGGGGGGGGGGGAGGGAAGTGGGATTTGGAGAAGGAGGGAAAGTGAGAACTAGCTCGCTAGCTGAAGGCTAAAGAGCTAGCTGAAGGCGGGGTGTCTTGTGACGATGTCGGATGTTCTCGTCGTAGCTGACGGCCTGTCGAATAAGGGGATTTGAATGAGTATCTGCTTTTTGGTATACATTATGGGCTTTTTCAGAAATAAAGGTCGTTAATGGGGTAAGATTATTGTCTCTCAGATGTCGAGTATACGATGTGTGCCAGGGAAGGTCAAGGGCGTTACGTCTGTAGCGATTCTCAAGGTTTTGGATGAGTTTTAGATGACTTGGCGCGGCATAGCCCCAGGCGGTTGATGCATAGGATAGGATCGGGCGAATAATTGTGTTTAGTAATAGTAGTTTGTTTTTGTGTGAGAGTTTACTATTACCGCGAAGTAGGGAGTATAGATTTTTGTAGGTGTACATGGCTTTAATGCGTGTGTTTTTGACGTGTAACCCCCAAGTAAGGCGCTTGTCGAAAGATGAGCGAAGCCGTTCTCTCGACTAGACCCAGTAGTTGGGAGTTGTAGGAAAGCTCGTGTGAAAAACGTCACTTGTATTATTTCAGAGCACGCTATTGGACGAACGACCGATCGATATTTTACTCGCTATTGCGCATGCTTCGGCAAACTTGACCGTCTTTTAGAGTAGGACTCGCACAATGGTCGATTTTTGTAAAAACGCGGACATTAAAAAAAACTTCCACATTGTAATTTAATTGTACAAAAGATTTAGTTTTAATGAACGGACAGAATGATCGTGTGAATTTTCACATTTATCTTAAGACATTTTTAAGAGGAAAAAGATATATATTTATTAATTAGCTAAATTAAAGTAAAATTTTAGTTTAGAAAAAGAAAAAGAAAATATATTAAAAAGAATGCCAACCGAAACAACCGAAACTTTCAAATGAAACACTCAGTATATTATTGCATTTTTGCATTTTGTTTTTAAATTCTAAGTATTTTAATATAACGTACCCTATGTCGATTTTCAACTGTTTTCGAGATATTTGAAATTTGATGTTGAATACTGATGCGTAATGTCAAACTCGTAAAAAGCATAGTTTATTCTTTGGCCAACTATTCGTCTAGTATCTTGACAACCATATAGGGGCAAATTTAGATACACAACGAACCCGTATTAGGTGACTTAGATAAGTGCCAGTACGGAACGATGCCTATTTGTGAGTGATTCAAATTTGGAAATCAAAGTGTTTGATGATGGTTAATGATGTCTGGGGTGGGTGACCAGTGAAACCACTGACGAACCCACGCTGGTTACCCAGCGCAAAATATCGTTTGATCATTTCTCTTTTGGCTTTGGTCCTTAGTGTGTTCCTTGTGGGATGCTCATCCAAGTTTGAATTTTCGTTGTTTTCCACACGAGATCTTTTGTTTCTTTTCGTTTGAAGTAACTGATATGGAGGTTTGTTAAGTTCCTTTTTTGTAAAAAATAGTACATTATAAGCCTAGGGACTAAAAAGCTACTTTTAATCCCACGGCGGAAGGTTTGTAGCCCGACCGTCAATTCGCTAAGGGATTAAAAGACGCTTTAGTCCCGAGGTTTATATATTATTTTGTGCACTTTAGGAAAAGATTATTGTAAAAACCACGTTATTTCTACGCCAAATGGTTCGTCGACTACAAGAAAGAGTGCCAAGAATGAAATCTTGGCCAAGAGCAAGTGTTGCTTGGCTTGACTTGCGAGAAATTTAATTATAATTTTCCAGGGATTATTTTTTTTAATCCTTGAGGGAATAAATTTACTTCTAATCCTTAGGCTGAGAGATTAAATTTACATTTAATCCCTTTGGGATTAAAAGTGCCACTTTAGTCCCTAAAAGAGCGACTAGACGTACTGATTTAATCCCTAAAGTGCATAAAAATAATAACTATGTCGCTTAAAAGTTAGGTATGCTGAGACAAGAACATACAACCTCATTTTTTTTTGGTTAATAAATAGGATTTTTTAATTTAGCTACTTAAAATGTATTTGGAAGTAACATAAACTGAAATCGACGTGTTTAATCCCTTTTGGTCAAAATTTTGATTAAGCAGTAAAGTGCAAAAAAAAAAATTAATTTCCCGTGTAAGTAAAGTGGTTTTCTTTTCCTTCAACGTCGCTTTGCTTTGCCACAAATTGGAATAAAAACTGTAATTTTAGTCCCTATAGTTATGTAAGATAAAGGTAATATTTTGGCGCTGACTTAATAAAAGTTGGAATTAATATAAAAAAATACCTCTTGGTGTATTTTTTAAAAACCTGATTTCTTTTTGTATTTCTATTAAACCTTTTCAAAAGTTTATTTTTGTCACATACGGGACTTTTTCTTACGTTACGGCGGTATTGCATTTTCCTTTCCCATCTAAAACGTGTTTATTTCGGCTTTTATGTTATTTCGTTGTGCTGTTTTACATTTTTCACTTCGGGGCTTTTCGGTTTCGCACTTGTTTTTGGCAAAAGAAAACATACAGAGGGATCTAACGAAAAATGTCTACCGAAAATTTTGACTAGAAAAATATAATATATATTTTATAGGTGCGTGCATCGTATTTGTAATGCTTAAGAGCTAGGACCCCCAGGGCAAATAGTATTCTGGACATCCTGGCCAAACAAAAAGTGCTAGTGCTAAAATTTAGCACACTTACTAATTATGTGACTCCTAATTGTGCTACAGAGCCCAATGTACCAAATTTTAATTTTGGAATTAATTTTTTTTAAATAAAGTTTTTTTTTCTAAAAAAGCTCTCTTTAGCGCATTTGGAAGCGAAATTTTAGGCTTGTGTGCAAAATCTCATTTCTCTAGTATTCTTCAATTTGTTATAATTTCCATAAAACGAAAATTGCTATTTTGCACAATATGGCAACCACCGTTTAAGGTATCTGAAACACTGAATTTTTATTTCATTTTCTAGATATAAAACTTAAATTTTTAAGCGAATTTCTTATTTCAAATTCGCTTGGTATATCTACACTTTTATGTCAACCATAAACAAAAACAAATAAAACCCAGATTATCAGTTTAATTAACATGATAATGACTGGAAACTTTGTGAATAAAGTATCCTTATTAATAAAGGTATCACCAATGTGCACAAAGCATATACCTACGGACCGTAGGTACATATTTTGTGCCAATGTAGCTGACATTGTCAGTGCTGTAGGTCAATTTTTTGATGAGCGTACTGACATCATTTTTTTAGATCTCTATTTGATACATTGTCTTAGACAACGAGAATCAATATGTAAGAAAAAGTCATGTCGTTGATTGTTTCAACTATTACTTCAAACTGACAACCACAACTTATTTGACATGCAAACTGTTGACAACAAAGAAATACGTTTTCCGATTCAAAAATTACATCAGTCCGCTCATAAAAAAATTGGACTTTACTAAATGTTAATTTTTCAAACAAACGTTGCCATATTGTGGTTGTGCTATATAGTGGGGTTCCCTTATCTTATTTGAAATTTTTAGATTAGGTTTTTTCTGACAGGAGTATTGGCGGAAAGAGTATTTGTTTACATTTTGGCCATGGACGACTCGTGAAAATAAAATTATTTAAAAACACCTTACAATAATTGTGTCACCAGCAAACCTAGCTTGTCAAGCTTTCGTTTTCTTTTTCATTGTTTGCGCTTTTTGACACTGACTTGTTATAATAAAATATATCGTTTTTTTTTGGGCTAGACAAGGTTACAAATATGGACACATATGTTGAATTGATGCGTTCATCAAAGTGATGCTTTTTGTCTTTAAAATTATAGTTAAAAAAGTGTGCAAAAAAAAAGTTCTTTGACATTTTAGTAACAATATTATCAGCATATAGAAGTAAAATTAAAGAAAACTATGTGGCACTGGCCCAACTATCTTTTTTTGAGGAAGAAACACAATTACCAAATGTCAGATCGAAAATTCTCGCTGATTATTGACGTCCATTAAACCTGTATAAACTTTGTGTGGAAAACAGGAACGTTTAACTGATTTTTACAATGGTTAATAAAAATATATCAAATAGTTAACCAAATAAGAATATAACATTTGTTTTGTCATTGGTAAATTATAAGAAGGAGCATTGTGAATATGCACAACGGAGGTTACACTAAAAATAAGGGCTTTTTGTATTTTTCCTATTTGTACCAAGTGTCTGATAATTATATTAATAAGATAAATAGTATTTATTATAATGCGATCTGAAATAGTAAGAACGCTTGTTGGGTCGGGTTGTTTTAACATAAAATACCAATAACAAAAATATTATGTCCATTTTCACCGCAGAGTTAAAACCAGAGTTAAATTTAAGCCGCTAATTTTCATTTGCACCGTATTTTAAAACCGTTAACACCTCGTTCGGCAAGACTTAAAAATTCTTAAATCCAGATTTAGCATAAAACTAGCTCCCTATTGGCCAGATTTTTGACGAAATATGTCAAATTCAATCAGCTGTTGTTTTGTTGTGCATTGGTGAAGACAATGAATTTTAAAATAGAGGGACCCAACGATCTGTCACGATCATGTGTTGTGGAGGGCACACATTAACGTTGCGTCTTTTGGAAAACAAAGTTTTCCAAAAGACGCAACGTTAATTTGAAGGCAATGGTTAAAGTTACGACAGTCGTATCTAAAGTTACGACAGTCGTTTTTGGGGTTGGATTGCTTTTTTTTCCGTGTTGTGTAGAGTTTACTAGGGTTAATTGTGTTGTGTTTGGTGGGGTTGCTTTTCTTTTAAAAATGTAAAAAACGGGTTTTTTTGCGACTGTCGTAATTTTAGCCACAGTATAATTTAAAAGGCCTTTCCTATGGGTGAAAATGCTTTTTTATTGTAGTTTGTTCCCTTTGGACAGTGGAGACAAGCAGTTTGTTCGTTGATTTTATGAAGAGAGTCATAAAACCAGTTAAAAAAACGATGTTTGCGCAGAGATCAATGACCTGTGTTTTGTTTTCATTGTTTTTTTTTGTATTTTTTCGTTCTTTAAGGATTTGTAAGAAAGAAATATAGTACGAAAAGTCGCTTGTTGCAAATGTAAAAGAAAAAATACAAGAATTCTGCTAAAATTCATATTTAGCTTTCAGTTGAGGCGGATAACCATGCAATTACAGCAGCTTCCAGTGTTGCATCTTAAAGTTAAATCTAGCCTGGTGCAAACAAATTTTCTTGAATCCGGATTCAAAATTAAATCAGGATTTAGCCAAATCTAGATTTAAGAAATTTTCGGTGTAATTGGCCATTAGAGTTACATTGTACAGAGTGTTCCATTTTAGATCCGATTAAAAATTAATTTTTAGAATTTTATGTATGCAAGCTCCATTTAAAATTTGAACACAATTCAAGGAACACTATAGTGTAGGTACCTCATGTGGGGAAGGGAATTTGGGAGAGGGCGGAAATATCAATGGCGTATTTTTCCTTTGTGCTTGTTTAGCCTTACCTAGACTACTTGGCGGAAAAAAAAACCCATCACTAATGGAGAGTGAGGCCCAGCAAACCTTATCCTCTGCTAGTGAAGACAAACCGATAGAGGTCATGGCCCAACAAACCACACTCTCTGATTGTGTTACAGGCAGGTGAAAACCCCCAGCCACACACTTCTAAGACAAGCTCTGACGGGCGAAACCTACAAAGAGTGACCTCCGACCTACTTAAATTGGGTCTGGAGAAAAATCGCATGTGAGGTGCACAACGCCGAAAGCAGACGATAGCGGCGCACAGTGGGCGAAATTTAATTTCTGGGAGGACAAAAATATTCTGAAGTTTATATTCAGATTTTATAGCGTAATTATGTTATTTTCAATTTGAGTAAACAAGTTCTAATATAAATTAAAGAAAAAATCAATCCTACTATTCTACTTATGTTATAAATGCGAAAGTTTGTGTGTTGATATGAGTTGGTTTCTTAATCACGCAAAAATGGCTAAACCAAATTGGATAAAATTTAATAAGAAGATAGGGTGTGACCTGCTGGATTGACCTATAGGTTACTTTTTATTTGGCATTTCGCTTACTGACAGCTGTCAAGTGAAATTATTTTTGGATATTTAAATGAAACATATGTATATCCCAAGATATCTTAACTAGATGGAAGGTAAGGGAAGGAAGGGGGGTGGGTGGAAGGGTACAGAACAAGAGTGGGAGAGAGGCAAGTGGTAGGGGTTGGATTAAGTTGGTAGGTATATATTTCCAGATTTTTCATATTCTAAAAAAATACGTTTTTAACAATATCATTTGCCATGGACAAAGTACTCTTACATCAAATTCTTTTTATCCCAGCTTTTTAGAACCAAAAAGTCACCCTGTACTTAAAATTTTAAGAAGACGAAAATAGGCATCCATTTTTCGCCTACAAACTTTGTTTTTAGTTTTTTGATTAAGGGTGAATAATAAAGCTACAAACCAATAATCACAGAAAGTTTAGACACCTCGTATAAACTTTTATAGCCTCCAATTTATTATGAAATTATAAACAAATCTTTTATAAATGAGCTAGCAAAATTTAACTGAAATTTGATAGACATTGTAAGAAAAAACCGATTTTTTTTTGGTTCATAAATTTTCTACTCCAATATATGATAATGTAACATGGTGCCAAAAATACTTATATAACTTCGAAAGTTTCAAATAGACGCAAACTATATTTTGCTGCATTAAAAAATAGAATGTCGGCTTTAGTTTTACAAAAAATGAAAATAACCTTTTTTTTACCTTTTTTTTTAACTGCCTTCTAAAGCTTGACAATATAAAAAATGCCTTGTTATTTTGTAGCATTTTTTAAAAGTGCCAAAAAATGAGTTAATTGAAATAAATTAATACGTTAAGATTATATTTAATTAACCGGCATACACCTCTATATCTCCCGACCATAACATTACAGTTAATTTTTGTACTGGAAATCCATAAAAAAATCTCAAAATTTATAGAATTTTACAGAAAAAAACGACTTATTGATGCAATTTAAGTTGACTTGCAAGTTTGCGCTTCTTTTTCGTCGCGCCATGACCTACTATGAGAATAGTAATACAGGGTTTCTAAGTTTTTCCTTAGGGATAGTATTTCAATAAATCAAACAGAAATGGCATAGAAAGTTCTGCGCGTACAAAAGAAACAGGTATATTGAGCAATGGTGCCAGTTTGTTATTATCTCCGGACTGCTTTCATGAGAAAAAATTGTCGCCACTCTTTCACTGTGAGCATAAATCATAGTTGCAATAATAACCGTTGACAAGATGTTTGCAAATTCCGCTAGATGGCGGC
The DNA here is from genome assembly GCA_963921995.1 of Oxystoma pomonae. NCBI lineage: Eukaryota > Metazoa > Arthropoda > Insecta > Coleoptera > Brentidae > Oxystoma > Oxystoma pomonae. Next base: position 112,342,624 of record OY998165.1, read on the forward strand.
CACACCATGAGATGATCGAGGAAAAACTAGATATTTTCAGGTTCAAACCACAGCTTTTTCTTGCTTAAAGGAGGCGGCAGGGTCCATTGTTTACGATACTGAGCGATAAACTCGTGAGGTTGTTAACATTAGAAAGAAATATCTTCGCTTTCAATTAAATTTCTTTCCATTCTGTTCTACTAGTGACATCTATCCGGAAACGGCCAAACCATGCAGCTAGCACTAGCAGCCAAAGAAATCAATAAACTACGCTGTTTTTCCTGCAGAGCTTTTTGCTTGCGATATTATTGATTTTAAATAAAGCTGGCCCTACACTACATTTGATATTTTCGAGATGTTTTATGACATGATCTCGAAACATGTAGCGAACCAATTCTTCAAAACTAGCGGGAGGGTAAAAGCGAAAAATAAGGGGCTGCCAATATTCGTAACACCCAAAAAGGGATGAAAAGATTTATTTTGCTCTGTTTCTTTACAAAAAATATGAAAAACTTGAGCTCTGTCACTTTTTTTATTTTTTTCTTCAACTTTCTAGAAATTTTCTAGAAATTTTCGTCATACCGTAGAAAAAAATTATTTCCCCCATGGTCATACTCTACTTTTATCCGAAAAAATTTAGAAACAGAGACGGGATCAGTTTTCCTTAAACGGGGGATCTTGGTTTCAAGTGAGAAGATAAAGGGCGCCGCAGTCAAACATTTTTCAATTAAATTAGCCGAACGCAAAAATGTTAGAAAAACAAAGCACGAAATAAAAATGGCGCCGCTTACAATTTTTTTTCAAAAATTACGTAATTTCGGGAACGCAAAGAAATAGGTCTAAAGAGTATAATTTTTAAGAAAAAAATATCACTTTTCTCGCCCTCCTCCACTGGGACTATAGGGGCCGTGCACAAATTACGTAATGGTCATAGGGGGGAGGGGGGTTACCAAACGTTACGTAGGGGGGAGAGGGGTTTTTGACAGCGTTTGAATTTGTGTGAAACTAAGAAAATTTGGAATGAAAATAAGTGAAAAGTTTTTTTTTTGGGGGGGGGGGGGTAGTGGTCTTGAAATCGTTACGTAATATTAGGGGAGTGGCGTGCCAAACCGTTACAAAACATTACATAGGGAGGGGGTCAAAAATTGGTAAAATCACCGTTACGTAATTTGTGTACCGCCCCACATCTGACTGTTCCTCCTTTTTGATTTCGAATCAAAGTGCAAAACCCGGGTTGGACGTTCGAAGGCGTCAACCCGTCCTATTTGCTTGATAAAGTTTCTACCGAAATATCTCAGTCGATTTCTCCAGCCGTGTATGAACGCTTTAGGTTAGGCATTTGCATGTATCTCAGTCCCCAGCCTGTAAACAGTGCGTAAGGACAATGGTTACAAAATGAAAAGCCGAAAAATATTTTTTTTTACGATATCTTTCATCAGTTTGGTATTAAAGTCGAGCAAAAACAATTTTTATTCCAGTCCTAAAGGTATGAAAATGGAAAACATTAAAAAACAACAACCTGGAATGGATTTACTACGTGTAAGATGTAGTGACAACATCGCCCCATGCCCATCCTTTTCTGCCTAATGTGCTTTTCCGTTTGTCTGCGTCTTATACACGGCTGCTTGGCCCCCTAAGGATTTGCTTAGGAACCCTGTATAATGGTTGAACAACAGGGATATATGTATTTAAAAAAATTACTTTATTTAAAGTTTCATTTTAGGGTTTTTGTCCTCCCAGTTTCGTCATTTCACCCTCTGTGCGGCGGCGAAGGCGGGAGGAGTGTATGTTAAACCCAGAAAACAACGGGCAAATAGGAGATTATCAGGAAAAGCTACCTTCCTACCTACCATCACTACACACAATGGGATTTTCGAAGGCGTCGAACCTCTTTTAGGTGAAAGAATACAGCAAGGGATACCTTACCTCGCTGTATAACGCAAATCAATCAATTAATCAAGAAATTGTGCTTGTTGGAGATATAAAAGTATAAGTAGATTTGGGGAGAGGGAATTTTCTCCATTCCCCATCCCCTCTCGTAAATTCGCCTGACTTACAGTAACATTCGCTGGAAGTTAATTATTATAAGTTATTATTGGTGGTGTCGCCATCAATCATTTATTTTGATACTCTGTGGTGTCGCTATCGGCATCATACCTGTAACTATCCCGTTGACTAGTCAAGAAGGTACACTTTTAAAATGGTGGCAAATGCCTGACAGTACAGCTGATCAAAGTCAATTTTATCTGTTGTGTGATACGATAGGTGAGAACCATGTTACAATACGTACTCTTTGTAACTTATCACTCGGTAAATACAAAACTGTCATTTTGATCGGCTGTAGTAGTAGTAGTAGTAGTAGTATTAGTAGCCTCAGATAACCATTTTTTCTCGATTTTTGGGAAAAATTCAACCTTTCGATATTAGCCGATACTCCGTGGCTCTGGGGAGGGTCTAAGCCCTGTCAAAAATGTATGGAGAGACTCTGGACACTGCCTTGATAAAAAGGCTAATGCAAGACTAGACAGATGGGATTCCAATGACTAGATAGAAATACGTTCTATGACCTACTACTTAAACTGCGTTATACGAATAAGGATGCGAATAACCATACTTTTGATAAATGGACCTCCGTTAGTTCAAAGCCATAAAAAATGAACTTCGGTCCGAAACAAATAGGGCATAACATAGACTAAACGTGGGACCATCAAGTTCCGGCAAAGAAATATTTTTCTACAAAAACAAGATAAGAAGAAAAATTACTACGTAGTGGAAGTCGTTTTAGGAAATTGGGTCGAAAAATAGTTCAGAGGATAAGCATCTGCCTATTTGCGGAAAATAGTTGACCAGTTTGTAAACAAGAACATATGTACCTACTTATAGTTAATCGAGTATAGGTACCTAAGTATTTTTCAGAACAACAATTTATTAGTTTTATTGAGTTTGTAATATTTTAACAATTTTTATAAAAACAAATTATAGGTTTCATGAACTTGAAACTTTCAAATATTTTTAGTGATAGGACAAAATTGATTTTTTTGTGTTTTTACTTTATTTTACTTTATTTTCTGAGAAAGATATGGAGGAAAATACCTAAGTATTTTTAAGAACAACAATTTATTAGTTTTATTGAGTTTGTAATATTTTAACAATTTTTATAAAAACAAATTATAGGTTTCATGAACTTGAAACTGTTAAATATTTTTAGTGATAGGACAAAATTGAATTTTTTTGTGTTTTTACTTTATTTTACTTTATTTTCTAAGAAAAATATGGAGGAAAATACCTAAGTATTTTTAAGAACAACAATTTATTATTTTTAATGACTTTCTAGTATTTTATTATAATATAAAAAATATTTGCTAGTGTTAAATATTTTTAGCGATAGGACAAAATATGCTATTTAAATTATTCGTCTTTTTGATAAATACTTAAATAAACTCATTTACATTACTATATTTTCTTAGAACGATATAGGGGAACTTAAAACAGGTTATTGTCGTAAAGCCGGGTTGTTATAAGAAGTCCGATATCGGATTAAATTCCTAAAAGATGTTATCGCTTGAAAGTGTTTATATCCAGATGAGAGCCAGTCGGTATCACAAGTGAAACAATATTTTACTTTAGAAAAATGTAACTCTGACCCGTTAGAAGACGAAAAATGAAGATAAGTCGGACAGACTAAAAAAGAAATAGTTCGACTACGTTCAAAAATTTTTGATTTACCCCAAAAGATCTATCTATTAAAAATATTGTTTATGATATGTATAAAGCCAAGAAATATATTGCTCGCAAGGCTACCCTTGAAAAGATAAAGCAGAAACAACTTTGCGATGTAGGAATTACTAGTTTGTCTTTAAAAGAGATGGAATTCAAATATAAAAACGCAAAAATAGAAAAGATTTATGCGATTTGTGCAGTGTTATTTCTAAAAGATGACAATTTTAAAGATATTATTTACAAAACTAAAATTCGGAGTTATCAAGGCAAGTTGTTTTTATTGACGAAAAATGGATATTTGCGAAAAGAACTTCAACAAAATCGTCTTGGCAGGATAACTCAAAACATTATTATTCCAGTACCAGCGCAAGTAGTCGAAAAATGTACATAATAATATATGCTGCCAATGAAAAAGTCTTTATTTTAAATAAAAAATAGAATTTTACCAACAGAAAACAGTCCATCCACCAGTTGGGGTTTTTACTATGACGAATCGATAGCAATAAAAACCAACTTTACACAATACAGTGGAGTACCACAAGAATACACACCGGGTGCAACTTGGAGAATAGACGCAGACACGTGTTTGACCCTTGTTAGGGATCTTCAGTGCGACATAAGTCTTTATAGTCGAATAATATGAACGATCAAATCAACAAGTCATGGAAAAATGCTCGGCAAAACATAAGATAGCAGAATCAGAAATAAATCTCCAATGTCCACAGTGGAATTAAATATAAATAAAAAAGAGAGTTTTACCAACAGAACACTATTAGATTTGTGGCCCGATGAGTTTTGGCAACTGATGACTGATGACTATCAAGGGAAAATTGGTTCAAAGAAAAATGTTTAGAAAATCCTTCTTTAATTGTGTTGGACAATGCTTATCATACTATATTCGAGGAGAAATTTTCTAAAAGCCACTGGAAAAAGGAAGATAAGAGTAAAAAAACCATAAAACATAAACATTTTTGTTTAAAAAGTGATCTGATAAACAAATGTAAAGAGCAGACGTTTAGAAAAAATATGTTGTTGGCAAATTAGCCCTCAAATATGGTCCTGAAGTTTTGAGATTACCGCCCTACCATTGCCGTTACAATCTAATTGAATTGGTATGAGGTATTATCAAAAATTATTACGACTAATAATATGCCTGTAGAAATACAGATGAGGCCAGCGTTCAAAAGTCGCTTAGCCAAGTGGGAAAAGAAGAATGTCGGAGATGTGTAGAAGCTTTATAGAACACACTGAAAAATTATTTTTGAATCACACAGGTTGTAGACGAAATAAGACCGTTAAACTATTAGAGATAATGGTAAAGATTCTGAGGAGTTTAAAAGCATTTTTAATACATATATCTGCCGTGCAATTCAAGAACCTAGTAAGCCGTCTTACTAAACTCAACATTTTTTGTAATTTCTAAAGAACTGCAAGAATTCAAAAATTTTAAAATATTTTTGTTAAACATGTAAATTATTAAAGAATTTTTTTAAACCTTTTGTACATTTGCAGACCCTTACAGTTCTTGAAAAAAAAAAAAAAAAGTTTTATTTATAGGTTCCTGAATTGCATGTCAGATATGTATATGAGTAGGTATTTTCTGTCGCGAGACTAACACTTATCTAATAGTTGTTTATGTATCTAGGTCTTAAAGACAGCGTTTAACGCCTGCGGCCTAAAAATAAAGACCCGAGCCGATAGGAGAGGATTTCTACACGTTGAGGTCGTTAAATGCAATTTAATAACGAGATACATACAATATTTTATGCACAACCGTGTTTTTTAGGAGAAAAAAGAATTCATGAATTATTCCACAAAAAAAATTGTTGGTCTAAAGCTCTCTAATAATATTTTGACAACACACGAATCACTCTAGTCAGTCTGTTCATGTCACTTTTCAATCAAGCAATCTGACAAAAAACATTGAATAATGCTCCTAGCAACACATAGCAACCAAATAAACAAACTGAGCGTCACTTGAGAAGTTTCATCTAAATTTTCATTCAAACTGCATTGTTTTCGCGATTTCAATGGATATCCAGAAAAAGATGTCACCAAGTCTCCCCAGGGAAATCCTGGATGCCGCTATAGAGGCGAAGAAGGACCTTTTGACTTTACGAAAAGGTATATAAGGACTATTTTTTGTGCCTACTAATGTTTTTTAAAAAGATGACTATGCACTCAACGTAAACTTTGTATTTTATAACTACCTAGTTATTAACCCATCAGTAGGTAAAAGAAAAGTTAATATTTTTATATGAGCCGGTAGAACCCTCCCCCCCAAGAAAAGTCTTTTTGGTACGCCATTGCTTACATAGACATGAAATTCACAAACATTTATTGTGTTCTTGCTGACTGACCATCAAAAATATTTCGCAAAAATAACGATTTTTGATCAATTTTGAACCAATTTTTTATCCTTCCTGTATAAATACGGGCTAAAGTGTAAATACAAAAAAATGTTATTTGTGGTTCACTAAACAACATACTTAAAAGTCACTTTCTTCCATTTCATAGTATTCGTGAAAACAAGGATTGAGTGAGGTACGAAATAATCAATTTTTGAACTTTAACCTTATTTTCTAGCTCACACTGTACCTATTAAGGGGAGTGGCAATAACAAAAAATATTTGTCTGACCCTCCCCTATAACACATTAAAATTTTAAAAAAATTAACGGTTGCTCACGCTAAATTGGCAGGGTTCTTTCAAGTAAGGGAAGCAATCTTACCCTATTTGTAATGTAATACAATTCTTTGATCACTTTTTGAAAATTCGTCTATGACGTTATCATAAAAACGTGGATGCTTTGGCAAGCCTTGGAGAAGTTTATTTTCAATGGACAAAAGCGATTTTTGCGAAAGTCTTTCCTAACCTGTTGAATTTCTCACGATTTTTTTTATACGTTTAAGGCTATAGTTTCTCCCCAGATTTTGAGTAAAAAAAGTACAACTGGCAACGCCTTGTTCTTTAATTATTTTAATCTTTTGCCAGAGTGCACAGGGAAAACTAAACATCAGAATTAGCTGAAATTTTGCAGGGGTGATCATTTTTAAATGCTTAACAAAAATATCTGAAGGATTTTTTAAAGTTCTCAATTATTTTTTCTTCAAAATAAAAGCTCTGGTGCTATCATCTATCCCAAAAGCCTCAAAATAATTGAGGTTTGGAACAAACCCGATTTAAAATTTCCCCTGTATTACGTTTTTCCTTTTTATATTTCCTTGTTTTAGCGAAAATAAAAACTAAGTTTCCTTTTTTCTAAAAACCTGTGCAATCCGGAAAAGAAAACTGATCAATCGATCCCACTTCATTGAATTTGGGAGACACACGCAGTTCAAGTGTTGGCGGATAGACCGCAGAATTTATACGATTCCATGGTAACTGCAGGTGTTTTGTCAACAAACTTTAAATCGGGCCGCAATGGGACAAAAGAGGTTTTTTATGTTTGCTGACAGAAAAACATTCGAGGTTATGTTTATCTTTTAAAAACATTGTTCTAAAACAAATATGAAACCACTTCGCGTGTGCAGTCGCCTGCCGAAAAAGGCCTAGCGCCGCGCGGGCATTACCCCGAGTCTATCAAAGAACCAAGAGAACTTTACTGGCTCGTTGGGATTACTAGGAATTCGCATAGAAACATTCGGCGCCCATAACCCCACATAAACTTAAACTTTTAGCATTTTTAATACAATCTAAAGTAATCGTTCCTATTTCCAAAGTTACATTTAAGAAGATGATGTTTTTCTAGGGGAGTCATGGCTCACTTGCTTCCATAGACCACATTTCCATTTAAAATATTGTTATTTGTATCATTTGTGGGTAAAGTCAGTGACAACGACCAATAAGAACAGCACATTTGTATAGGAATTCCTCTTTTTTCCCTGACCTCAAGGATAGCTACATTGTAGTCTTTATTTATAAAATATTCCTAAAATTAAAACCCCTTTTCTTCCAAAGCGTTTCCTAAGTAAGCATGACAAAGTTGTGCTATCTGGTGTCAGGTGTTACGCCTTAGAGTTTGCATGACATAAGTATCTTTGCAACTACTTAACAACTTTTCTATAAGGTGAAAGAACCATTTTTTCTCAAAATGAAAATATATAAAAATGTTTCAATACAGTTGTTTATTGTTTAATCAAACATTTTGACCTAATACCTTATATTAATATTAGATTGAAAATGTTCACTTTATTAAGGTTTGTGCATTTATTAAAATATGGCATTAATATTAATGACGCAGATTTTTTAGCTGATACCATATTCAACAGTTTCAAATATAGTAGTACAGTATATTCCATTTTTATTTAGACAAAACATACCCTCACTTTCCATAGAACAAAAACCAGAGTTTTAAGTTTCCAAAAATCAAACGCCCCCACGGCATTATAACTACACTGCTAACTTTAAATCACTTTGAATAACCTCTTATATTACGCTTTCATATCAATCAAATGCACCAGAGTGAAACAGCAAGGTGCCAGAGATACTTTATGGATGAAAATTATATTATTATGTAATATGCCTGTTAAGGCGGACATGATATTCGTTTTTATTTGTACACCGAACATAACAAAGAAAACGCGATGTTGACCCAATATGCCTGAGAGAGACCCAGACTGGTGAGCGAAGTCACTCAAAAATTAATGAATTCAAATTCAATTTAGACGTTTAAAAATGCTGGACCGGCTTTATATTTTGTGTATTTTTTATTACAAGCATTTATTTAACTTTACCTCTATGTATTGTATGTTTATATGTTCGGGTCAAATCTTGCAACTCAATTTTGACTAACCTCTACATGTCCGATTGAATTCAAATTTGGTATGCGATTATAGTTCCGGTGAAAATACAATAATATGGTATTATTAGGCACCCCCTGGAGGGGGGTTTTTCCGATTTTAAACAAAATTGGTATTCGGGAGTTTTTGGGGATAAGGAATTAGAATTTTTTATCAGATTTTGAAAATTCAATATAGTGGATTCAAGATGAACGATTTTTGTTTATATTTTGACCACCAATTTTAACTGACTTGTACACATTCGATTGTCTTTAAATATGGTATGCTCTTATAGTTCCGGTAACAATACAATTATATAGTATTATTAGGTACCTCCCTCCCCCCCTACGAGGGGATTGGAGGGGGAAAAATACCTAAGTTTGTCCGATGTCAATCAAAATTGTTATACGGAAGTTTTTGGGAATAAGGAATACGAATTTTTGATAAAATTTTGAAAATTCAATATGGGGGATTCAAGAGGAACGATTTTTAGTCGTGTTTTGCTAACCAATTTTAACTGAACTATACACATCCAGCTGTCTTTAAATTTGCTATGCGGTTAAAGTTCCAGTAATAATGAATAAGAGTGGAAGGGGGAAAACACCTAAGTTTGTCCGATGTCAACCAAAATTGGTATACGCAGGTTTTTGGAGATAAGAAATACGAATTTTTTGATCAGATTTTAAAAATTCAAAATTTTTAGTCATGTTTTGCTAACCAATTTTAACTGAATTATACACATCCGACTATCATCAAATTTGGTTTGCGTTTAAAACTCCAGTAACAATACAATAACTTGATATTTTAGGACCCCCTCCTCCCCTACGGGAGGAGTGGAGGGAGGAAGCAACCTAAGTTTGTCCGATTGGTACACGGGGTTTTTTTTTGGGGATAAGGAATACGAATTTTTGATCAGATTTTGAAAATTCAATATGGCGGGTTCAAGATCAACTAATTTTAACTGACTTATACACATCCGATTGTCTTCAAATTTGGTATGCATTTATAGTTCCGGTCCCCTAACGAGGGAAGTGGAGGGAGAAAAAGATTTAATTTGTTTGTGGGTTGAGGGTTCTTTACCCCACAGTGTTTTTTGTAAAAATAAAACTTACGTTTCTATATTAAATAAAAGGGCAGGTTTCATTGTTACAGAATTTAAGAAATCTTCATGAATATGGACATTTAGTTCGAAACGCCTCGAGGAAAAATAAAACCTGTGGTAATAAACAAAAAACACTGTGGAGTAAAGGACCCCCAACCCAAAAACAAATTATCCAAAATGCTCCACCTAGTGGAGTACCACAGTTCAAAGAAAAAGATTTAGTTTGTTCAATTTTAATCAAAATTGGCATACAGGGGTTCTTATAGAAGGGGATTATGATTTTTGATCAGATTTGAAAATATCAATATGGGTTCAAAATGGACGATTTAGAGTACAAATCTAAAAATTAAAAAATAATTTTTATAAAAAAAAAGTTTTTTAAATCCAAGCTTTTATACAAAAATGTAAAGTTCACTATCATAATAATAAAACCGATGGGTGCATTATAGAAAGTTTGGCCATGTTGAGTCGAAAAATTTATGTTATTGATTATATGATTGTTCGCAAGAATCTGAATTCACTATAATGCAGAGAAATGCAAGGGTAAGTAAATTTAACGCAACTTGAACTAATTTACGGCCACCGCTTTTATTATTATGATATCAGAATGCTAAAAATTATTTTCTACTTTTTAGTGAACTTTGTATTATATAAAAGCTTGTATTGGAAAAGCTTTCTTTTATATAAAATAATTTTTTAATATTTAGATTTGTACAATAAATCGTCCATTTTGAATCCGCCATATTGAAATTTGCAATTCTGATAAAATACTCATAATTTTCTTCCCTAAAAACCCCTGTATGACAATTTAGATTGAAATCGAACAAACTAAATCTTTTTCCCTCTCCACTTCCCTCGTTAGGGGAGGTGGGTACCTGGTAATACATTATTATTGTATTGTCACCGGAACTATAAACGCATACCAAATTTGAAGACAATCGGATGTGTATAAGTCAGTTAAAATTGGTTAGCAAAACATGAGCAAAAATCGTCCATCTTTTTAGGTTTAAAAAAACAAATTACTTCTCCTAATATTAGAGGGAATTGTGACGAAACAGATTTCTATAGAACTGGCTACTCTTGCGGCTATATGCCTATATATTGTGCCCCTGAAAATGACCAATGGGTGGGTGCGTCTAGCATGCCTGTGCCCCAAACAATGTCTGAGCTTTATTCATTTGAGATTTCATAACTAGTCCCTTCTATGATGTGTAGAGTTTGCATTGGATCAACACTTGCTGCCTTGGCCATATCTAGTACACTATGATCAATTGTCTTACAATAACAATAACAAAATGATAAACATGACACAACTCATGATAAAATTTAAACTAAACGAAATCGAAAATTTTTTGAATGAGGTGCTGTTCATACTGTGATCAGTGTGGCCAAAAATCTAGGGAGAAACAAAAAATAAACGTCAGACTGAAAATTCTCGTTGACAGTTGACCTCAATCAATGTGGATAAATTTCGGGTGGAATATACTGTAAGTGTTGTTTGAAGGTGGAAGACAATGTTGAACTTGAGAATAAGTTAGAGTTCCGGAGTTCCATTGTATTTTATTTTTTCACTATATTTCGAATGATTATCTATCTGTACTCGTCATCAGGTGAATACTGACAAAATCTAAGACTACCTAATCTTATATACTAGTACGTGTACAATGAACCATAAAAATCCTATGTGCAGTGAACCATGAAGTTTACACTTGGTTGGCTCCGCCCTTTCGCAGTTGAAATATGTTACCTCCGAAAAGTATGGGTTTCCAAATCAAATATCCTTGTTTGAAAGTTTGAGACAATGATGTGTTTGAAATTAACTCTGTGTTTCGGACTTCCATTGTCTATATTTTATTTATACACGACGTTTCGATCAGTACAATCTCTGATCGTCTTCAGGTGCAAACTACTCTAGTAGTTTGGTTGCCTATTCTTCTATTCTGAGATTTCTTTGATATATGGAATTATAAGCGTCGCCCTTCTTTCAGTATTTACTTCTGTCGTCCTTTGTGTTGGTGTGGTCTGAAGAGTTTTATTGAGTAGTTGAAGAAACCGTTCGTTCGGAGATGGAATCGACCTATTGCCTTCTCTTTATTTGAAGCTTCTTTCGTATTGCAGGTGTAGGTGGGTCGATCTATGAGAGATTTTGCAATTCCCAGTTTGGTTGACATGGAATGGTTTAATTTGAAGTTTAGATATTGTCCATTATGAGTTGGTTTTCGATATAGAGAAGTGGTTATGGTTGAATTCTTTTTGGTGGCTAGAACGTCGAGAGAAGCGATCTGACAATTTTTTTTCTTTTTCCAGAGTTTATGTTATGCAGTTTCTTATGCTGTTGACGTGATGGAAGAATTGTTCTAGTATTTTGTTGTCCATTTCCCAGATGATAAATATGTCGTTCATGTATCGTTTGGGTCTCTGTCTCTTCTTCAAAGCATTCATCCATCTTTCTGTCGAAAATATCTGTCTTTTTCCTAGAAGTAGGAATTCTGCAGACAGCATTTCAATAAATCCATAATGGCATTGATTGGTAGATTGGTTCTATCAGACATGTGGTTGTCCTTAAGTAACTTCTGTTCAATGATTTGCTGTGGTTCTTCCAGTGGTATGTTCGTGTACACATTTTCGACGGCAAAACTAACAAACTAGTCGTCAGGTTGTAGGTTGATGTCTCTAAGAATATACAATAAGTGTTTTGAATTTTTGACGAATGATGGTGACTTTCCTTGAACAGGCTGACTGATTAGTAGAAGATATTTAGCAAGATTATAAGTCGGAGAATTGCAAGAACTAGTTTAGTTATTTATTTATTTATTTATTTAGGTCTTTAGGATACAAACGGATCAGGTCCAAAATAGTATCCTGATATTACAATGTTTATAAATATATAAATTCAATCTTAGTTATAACTATTTTAAGTGTAATATCTAAATAATTAAAAATATAGTTGTTAAATTATTTATCACAAACGGATATATAAATACTTAAATATTTAAATTAACTAAAAAGAAAATTCCAAAAAAATTATTTATTACAAATTCTATGTCTATTCCAAGAATTTAAGCTTAAGGTTCTTTTTAAATGACAATAAGCTATGTGCGAAGGGATCCAAACTACTACCAGTGCAATGCAAGTTAGCAGCTTTAACCATTCTTATTAAGGGTGCTCCCTGGTAATAATTTGTCCTACAATATGGAACACAAAATAATTCATGGTTTCTAAGTTTACGGGCAGGTACATTAAGCCTTATTTTAGGAAGAATATTTGGAGTGCTAAATAAATTATTAACAATCTTAAATAAAGTTAAAATATCAGTTATAGTTCTTCTTTTTTCTAATTTTAAAATTTTAAAGTGAGATCGAGCCATTGCGTAATTATGATTTATAATACGAAAGTTTGTCTTATAGCACAGAAATCTTAAAAATTTATTTTGAATTTTTTCGAGCCTCTCAATGTTATTGTTATATATAGGGCTCCATATCACCGAGGCAAATTGTAGTTTGCTAAAAACATAAGAATAATAAAGAGTTAACATTGTCTTATAATTCTGAAAATCAGCACACTGTCTTTTGATAAACTTTAGAATTCTGTTACAATCGTTAACCAATTTATCAATATGCAGATGGAATGTCATTTTGGAGTCAAATAAGACGCCCAGATCTTTTATATGAGAAACACTATTCAAGAAAGTACTTCCAAGTTTGTAGTTATAATTAATTGTAGCATATCCACGTGAAAATGATAAAACAGAACATTTGTCATAGTTTAAAAATAATTGATTTTCGTTGCAAAATTGTATTAAATTATTGATACCAGTTTGAAGGGTCTCACAATCTAAAATAGAGTTAATTTTAAGAAAAATTTTAAGGTCATCAGCGTAGCAAAGGAACAGGCAGTAATTAAAGCACAAGCTTATGTTATTATTGTAAATTACAAACAACAGTGGGCCAAGATGGGAACCCTGTGGGACCCTCGAAGATGATGAGAATTTGTCGGAACAGAACCCTAAAAGGGCCACGAACATTGATCGATTAAGTAACTCAAACCATCTAAGAAGGTCACCCCAGATCCCCATGTCCCCCAACCTATCAATCATAATACCATGAGAAATTTTATCGAATGCCTTACTAAAATCTATATATATTACGTCTACTTGATGAAATGAATCAAATGATTCATATATGTATTGTGAGTATTCGACCCAATTTAGCTCCAAGTTCCTTTTTGTTAGAAAACCGTACTGTTCAGGTATAATGTCATTTATTACAAAGTTAAAAATGTAAGGGTAAACTAGTTTTTCGAAAAGCTTAGAGAAAGTGTATAATTTGCTAATGGGTCTGTAATTTTTGACATTATTTTTTTGGCCATTTTTGTAGATTGGAGTAATGGCAGAAATTTTCCAAGTATCTGGAAAAATTCCAGAGGAAAGGGACTGGTTAAATAACAAAGTTAGAGGCACGCAAAGTGAAGCCGAACATCTTTTTGCAAAGATAGCCGGAATTTCATCTGGGCCTGCACCTTTTCTCTCATCCAAGCCTTCCAAAGCGTTTTGAACCTCAGCCCTACTCAACGTTATTTTACTTAGTGATTTATTTTTATCTGAACAGTGACTTTTAGTTTTCTTCCTTGTAGGTGACTTTGGAATAAAAACACTTTGAAAAAAATCTGAAAACAGCTTACAGATCCCGAAGCCGTCCTTCGCCACCTCGTTGCCGAACCTCATCTCTCCAGGAGTCCTGTGGCTTGACTTTTTATTTGATACAAACTGCCAAAACTTTTTGCTATTTTTAGGAATTTCACCTTCTATGTTTGAGATATATGACTGGTAGTCAGTGCTAATGCACCTCTTGACCTGTGAGCGAACTTGTTTAAAACCGTTGTAGTCATTTATATCCCTACTAACTTTCCACTTTTTATGTAATTTGTTTTTCTTAAGTATTAATTTAGTTGTATCTCTTGAAAAATATGATGGAAAACTGTTATTTATACTTTTTTGAGGAACTTTGTTTTGTATGATTTTATTTATTGTGTTATAGAATTTGTTAATAATTTCATTTACATTATTAGAGTTAAGCAGAGATGGCCAGTCAACTAGACTTAGCTCATTATGAATACCGCAGTAATCCGCTTGTTTAAAGTTTTTAAAATATTTTGTCTTGCATTTGTCTTTTAAGTTAATGTCGGGGCAGTCAAACAGGAACAAGGAAGGATGATTTCTGTTTTCGGGCAGCAGAGGATGGTCAGAACGGATTAAATTATTTATGCAAAACCTGTTACAATATACTAGATCTAAAAGCCTATTGTTTACATTATATATGTTGTTAAATTGCCTGAGGCCTGCCTGAGAGAAGCCCTCTAGCAACTCACAATATTTTGGCGGTACATTAAAAGGTTCTAAGTGACCATCATCCTCAAGCCAATCAACCATCGTATAATTAAAATCACCACACATTAGAATAGGATGATCTCTCACTCTGGCTAGGTTTGCACTTAATTTTGTTAAAAAACAAGCATAGTTTACATCATCATAGTGCGGGAGATAGACACCGCACAGGTATAGTTTGACATTACCAACAGTGAGGAGGACCCAAATATCTTCTGCATCACTATTGAAGTCTTCAAACTCTATTGTTGTGTACTTATTTTTAACAGCTATGAAAACACCGCCACCATCGTCTTTTTTTGAGCATGTGGAGACTCTATCACGTCGGAAAATTGAGTATCTTCTTGAGTCAATAAGTTCCTGATTCAATATACTATCAATCAACCAAGATTCCGTGACAAAGGCGATATCATATGAGTCGCTGTCGAATGAGAGTTTAAGTTCCTTTAATTTAGTGCGACAACCTTGAATATTTTGCACTGTAACTAATAATGATAATGGGGAGGGCATTGTTGACAGGAAAGAGCATTATAATACCTTGGAAGCTTAAGAGATTACAGCTCGCTGAGGCTGTCCTCATTTAGGATTCTAATGGCTCTGGAGGTAGATGTTTTCTTAACATAAACCAAGCCATTATATGTGTAGGCACTTTCAACTGTTTTTTGCTTTCTTGCGTCACGTGCAAGCTTGAATAGTTTTTGATTTTCTGGGGTAAGATCATCGTTAAAAAATATTATCCCACCCTGTAGACCACAGAAATCTGCAGCAATTTTGCCTATTTCTTTACGTTTTTTAAGTAAGATACTTTTTTTACCCTTGCTGCTCAGTTTGACCAGCACAGGAGAGTTTTCTTTTTCATTTAACTTGTTGCATCCTTTTATATGTACGAGTTCAGGTTCATGCGCCTAAAAATAGTTTGGACTGATTCAGATGGGTTCACAGTACTAGGGCATGATAGACCGTTGATTATCACATTGCTTTCTTTTTCTTTTTGCTCATAGTGGCCCACTCTGCTTTCCAGTTTTTTAAAGTTTTCTCTCAAGGTAAAGTTTTCCTTATCATATTTTTTAATAAATCTGAAGCATGTTTCAGTTCCTTTTTATGATCCTCATAGCTCTGTGAAATGAACTCTGTGGATCCTCTAATATCAGCAATTTCTTTTTTTAACATGTTAGAAGTGTTTGATAGGCCTTGAGCGTATGACTTGGGAGCTGCATCCACCTTGGACTGAAATTGTTGTATTTCTTGCTTCATATCGCAAAAATCTTGCTTCAAATTACTAAATTTTTCTATTAAATCTTTGGAATTTATCTGCGTTTTTCTCACCTGCTTGATGTTGCACAGGCAGTCTTCACAGAAATACAGTATAATTCGAGATTGTGTCATCAATGCCCTTATATCACTCGATGTAACTTTTGAGCACTCTCTACACACAATGTTTCTGCATAAATCACATGGTCCTCCAAAAAGATCCTTAATAGATTTGTCTTTGGTAACATCCACATATACGCAAGACTTTTTGCACTTAAAACAAGTTCCCATGTTTGTAGGTTATGTTTCCCTACAAGCTGAATTTGTTTTAAAAAACCAAAAATTTTGCTATGCCTGTATGTTAGGGCGCTAGTTAAAGCCCGATTTAACTAAAATCGTAATTTATTTGCAATAATTAACTCGGAAAATAAAGAAAAAATACGCTCTGAAAAATGTGTTGTTTGTGATAACATAAACTCAATCAAATAGTTATGGGTCGAAGTGGCATATTTTCTTTATGAATTTTCGGCAGTTCATACATATGCGGTGCTTTGCTGTAGTTCGGTGTGAGTTTGCTTCTTTCAATATCGTTAAAGCTGTGTTGGTAGAGAGTTTGGTAGATTTTTCTTTTTATGGTGGTGGCTGGGTCCTGAGTAAGACCCGTTGCTTATCAGAAATTTCAGCGTAAACGCAAGTGGCGCGGCGGCGCGGCGTTTCGATGCATTTGTTGCTGCTACGCGCACATACTGGTACAGATAGGGTTCAATAGTTTGTGTATAGGTGTCACTTGCATTCCAGTTAACAAAAAATTTCTGATAAACAACGGGTCTTACGAATTCCGGTTTTGAAAAATAATTATTTGGCAAATTCAGGGTTTGATTAAAAATAGGTTTTATAAATTACGAGTTTGATGAACAATGGTTCGATTAAAAACGGGTCTTATATATTTCGAATTTGTTATCGAATGGGTTTCAGGAAATAAAGTTCGGATTAAAAATTGGTTTAGCAAATTGCAGTTTTTATGGTGAATCGTTCTTATGATGAAAATTTTTATTACATACGGTCTGATAAATTCCTGGTTTGACAAGCCATAAGCGTCCAACAAAAAGTGCTTATTTGACAAATCTGTGACGGATATGTACCTTTGTTGTAAACTCTACAACCCGGTTGTTTTTCATTTTAAGCTCGGTCAGTTCGATGATCAGCTGACCTCTTATGAATCTCCAGCCGCTCAACTCCTCGAGTCAATAAACGAACGCGATATTTAATAAGCCATTTGCAATTTTTGTGTAAGACAGCATTATTTTTTTATTTTTTTTCTATGTTTATACATCCCTGTTTCCTTACTTTACATATGCTTTTGACAATATTTTAGTTTAATTCCTCTATGCTAGAAAGCCCAGTAACTGGATTTTATTTAAGCTTTAAGAGAATATCTTTTTCTCTAATTGTTTATTTAATAGATTCTATAAAATCTACCTGCAACATTCTAAAATAAAAAATGACGGAACAGTTTTAGCAGCGGTAGTAGTAGTCATAGTAGTTGAAGTAATGTAATATGGAAGGCCATTGCACGTCAGCGTCAACGTATCTTCGGTAAACCACAGATCAACGGACTGGATCTGAATAATGCTTCACCAAAGCAAGTTGCGATCCTCTTTAAGGGGCTTAATACTCTGTAGCAACAAAATATGTTAAAAGTGAGCCACAATAGACCCAATAGTGGTCGCAGTGGACAGTGCCATACTGGCACACTCAAAAACGAATCAATCAAAATCAATCAATATGATATGGAATAACACAGGCAAACTAAACTATAACCTGACCTAAACTATAAACTATGACGACCTAAATCCACTATTATATAACAACATAACTTGGGCTTGCACAACCTCTACATATCAAATAGAAAATTGTTTTCGTTTAAGCACTTATATATCGCCAGTAGCTGTGGGAGAGATGTTACTTTGATAAGTTTCTATGAGATTGAAACTTCGATAAGTTTCGTGAGGCTTTGTTTCCATTATTTTATAAGATTTCATGAGT
Source organism: Oxystoma pomonae (assembly GCA_963921995.1). Taxonomy (NCBI): domain Eukaryota; kingdom Metazoa; phylum Arthropoda; class Insecta; order Coleoptera; family Brentidae; genus Oxystoma; species Oxystoma pomonae. The sequence continues at coordinate 112,360,885 of OY998165.1, forward strand.
TAAAAAAATATTTTATTCTGGAAGTATTTACGAAGAATACTATAAGTATGGCTTTTTTAATAAGATTTCAGGTGGTGGCAGAAAACGAAGTTTTTATGAGATTTGTCTGTTTCAAAGGCCTTAGATGTGCAGTAAGTGAGATTATAAAAGAATACTAAATTTATTATACAAACATATAAAACAGTATGAGCCTGTTAGATTATAAAATGCCCTAAAAAAACCCACCCATAAAAATGGTTATATTCAAACACACAGTATATATTTTTTAAAGATGGACATGCACGCATATAACATTTTGTAAATTTTTCTGACTATAGAATCTATAGGAAGACTTATAAAAACTTGTGTTTTTACCAAATCATAGCAAACTATTAATAAAACAATATGTTCATAGAAATCTTTAAAATTTTATTAGTCTTATCATAAAATCTCCCAAAAGTATCATAAAATACATTACATACATTAGAAAAAAAACAAGGTTTTATTAAGTTTAATGAGTCTGTTTGATTATAAAATCTGTTAGAAAACGGTTCTTCCATAAACTTATGAAATATTTGGAAATAAAACGTTATAAAATTTTATAAATATTTATAACTCTGTCAGATTCTAGGATCAGGTAAAAAACAGATGCATGAAACCGCACAAACTCTTACCAAAATCAAAGACGTATCTCATAAATTATTACAAAATTTAATAAACCTAAAATTTTACCTTACAAAAGCGTATAAACCTTATAAAAACTGAAAAAACTGTGTGTGTGTTTTTTCTAAGATTTAATGCGTTTTTTTTGGCAGGGTATGAAGTTTGTCTAATCGTTCGACAGTAAAGAATATTATATCACTGTCCAACAATGAAAATGTTTCGGGCTCAAAAATAGCTAATTCTTAAGTGTTTTCATCCACTGAATTCAAAAATTAGAGATTAGCTCTAGTTTTGGAGATAAGGTGATATTTTACATTTTGTATCCTCTAAAAGCATCGAAAGAGAAAATAATAGAAAGGACAGAGAACTGGATAGGGTGGGGAGTTAGAAATAGTGTTACGCTACCATCGAAATTGACTATTGATAATATCGATAGAGATAAAACTACAGAACTATCGATAGTTTTAATTTAGCTATAGATATTTGCAATACAGCCCTACTATTCTCGGGGACTCGCACCTTTTCGAAATAATTGCGTATTTGCGCGTCTTTTTATTCAGGGCGACCGATACCTTACAGTTCAGTTTCATATTTCTAATCGAACGCACAGTTAATGTAGTGTGTATGGTATTGTTATAAAACTAGATACACCAAGACACAATATATCATCGCAAACTGACTATAGTGCTTATGATGTAAATCTAAGGTTTACATTTTACATACAATATTTCTGTTTTGTTTAGCGCAAAATTTGTTGTTTTGGAGTGTTTTTACAGTAAAACTTATTGTATTAAGATACCTCGGAAATGTGTAAATTCAGTTAACAATTTTTGTTATATTTGTGGAGAAATAACGTTTTCTTCACAGAAACGCAATTTGACGCCTCTTGTGAAGACTGCTTACCAACATTATTTTGGAATGAAGGTAGGAAACCAGGATAAGTCATGGGCTCCACATATATGTTGCAACTCGTGTTCAGTTCTATTACGAGAATGGCTTAAAAATAAAAAACGATCGATGGCTTTTAGGGTGCCCATGGTTTGGCGGGAGCCTACAAACCACATAGATGACTGCTATTTTTGCTTGAATCCGCCTATCAATGCAGGATAGTCAATGAAAAAAAGAAGAACAGTTCAATATCCGAATCTCCCATCTGCTATTCGACCTATACCATATTCAGACAGTTTACCAATTCCTACTCCACCTCAAAACTATGAATTGGAAGTAGAGAGTGAAGACAATGTGGAAGATGAGGAATTAAATATGCCTTTAATATCACACGACCCTGATTTTGAAGAAAAAGAAGATCAGCCACACAGATTGAGCCAGTCTGAGTTAAATGATCTCATTCGAGATCTTGACTTGTCACAGGAGAAGTCAGAACTTCAGCGGAATCTGTTACCTTTTTTTAAGAAGGAGAATAATCTTATTTTTTTTATGGTCTGATAAAAAGTTTTAAAATGGAGCATAATCCAACTGAATGGAGGCTATTCATAGACTCTTCCAAGCTTAGTTTAAAAGCTGTATTGCTTCATAATGGCAATCGTCTTCCTTCTGTTCCTGTTGGTCACGCAGTTCATATGAAGGAGACTTAAGCAAATATGGCAACCCTCCTCAACTCAATCAAATATGCTGAACATAAGTGGAGAATCTGTGGTGACCTAAAAGTCATTGCTATACTATTAGGAATGCAATTAGGTTACACTAGATACTGTTGCTTTTTATGTATGTGGGATAGTAAAGATAGGAAATCACACTATATCTAGTAGATTGGCCTGCAAGGAATCTTAAACCTAGTGAGAAAAATGTCGTTGCCGAGCCTCTCGTGAATCCAAAAGATGTTCTTCTTCCACCCCTACATATCAAGCTCGGTTTAATGAAGAATTTTGTCAAAGGCTTAAGCCAAGATGGTCAGGCTTTTAAATATTTGAGAGAAAAATTTCCCAAACTAAGTGAGGCAAAAGTCAAAGAAGGCATCTTCGTTGGGCCACAAATACGTGAACTCGTAAAGGATTCTGCTTTCGACCTAGTTCTGAAAGGAAAAGAAAGGAAGCTTGGGAAGCTGTTAAGGGAGTTGTGCATGGATTTTTAGGAAACAGAAGGAAGGAAAATTACACTCAATTGGTAAAAGTACTTCTAGAAAAGTACCATCACGGATGTAATATGTCACTAAAAATATATTTTCTCCACTCCCATCTTGATTTTTTCCCACCCAGTTGTGGAGCTGTCAGTGACGAGCATGGGGAAAGATTTCACCAGGATATTTCTCTCATGGAACGGAGAAATATGGGCTGCTGGAATGAATCAATGCTCGCGGATTACTGCTGGTTTATATATAGGGATGCTCCAGAAATTACTTACAAGAGGAAAGCCAAAAGACAGCGATCTCATGAAGCCCCCAATTAATTCTTCATATTAGTTTTTTAGAAACCACCGGTGAGTGTTCTGTTGTCATTTATAGTGTGTAACTGTCATTAAAAATACACCTTTTAATATTGTTAGCATACATAATTAATATTTTTAGTTACCTCATAATCCTTATTAAATGAAAAACTCATTATTTTTTATCACAGAAACTAGAGCTAATACAAAATTTTCTTTGTCATATTTGGTTTTCGCAACAAAAAGTTGGTAGGAATTAACTCATAAGTTGAAGGAAATAAAACAAATAAAATTTTTGGATAGTGTATTCTATGTTTAAATTGGCCCTTTCCGCCGCCAGACGATCTGTTTTCTTTTCTTTCGGCCACCTTACACGACTTCACGGTTTCGTTACTCACTCTAAATCTTATCTTTGAAATTCAAAAGGAAAGCCGCACATGACAAAATCCTTTTCGGTTGCGTCGTATATATTTATGTGATATTTACCATGCGAGCGCTATCAGTTGCATAAAAGATCACGAAATAATGTTGTATAAAGCAAAATAAAGTTAAATAAAGTAGGAGTGTTTTGAAATCTTCTTCAAATACTCCAGTCAATCTAGTAAAAAAGTGGAAAAAAATAACACATCTTTGATTTTTGGCAAAAAGCTTTAAAATATCTCTATAAACAACATAACGAAAGTCACATATTGAAAAAATTATATCATATCTAGAGACTACTATATACATATCGTTGTTTATAGGCGTAATCAGCTAAAATTCGGCACGTACACTTGATTTCAAAAAAAACTCATACATGAATTTTTTTCTATGCCACCCAATTTAGCTTTCCATTAGTGTATACTATTATAAGGCACCACCACCTTAGTATGCCTGACAGCTTGAAATTCAGTGTGACATCCTTAAAAATGCCACAGATATCAACATTTACAAAAGTTCAAATTATCACTCGAGTCATTTTGGAGTTGATAAAATGACGATAATGTGATGGAAAAAGCGCTGGATTGAAAATAATTCTCCAGATAGGAAAGATAAATCAGGACGACCAAAAGTAAGTTCTGAAGTGCAAAATGAGAGACTTACTGACCATCTCAGACAAAATCCTTTTTCAACGTGGGTTGAAGCAGCTACTGTAACATTATTTCCGGGTTCTTTAGCAACAGTAAATAGAAGAGTAACGAAATCAGAAGTCTCTTTTCGAGTTGCTGCAAAGAAGCCTTTTCTAACAGAAGAACAAAAACAGGCCAGAGTGATTTTTGCACTAAACAACGTTCTTCATGATAATGACTTCTGGGAGAGGGTGATTTTCACTGACGAAAACATTTTTCAATCATCTTCAAGCAGTAAGAGAATTTAAGTTTATCGTCCACCAAAGTCCAGATTTGAACCCGAATATATAAACCAAATTAAAAAAGCTGGACATTTTTCTGTAAACATGTGGGGCTGGTTTAGTGCTAGAGGTTTGGGTTTTTTTTGGAGAATCGAAGGAAGACTCAATAGTGAACGATATATTGAAATCCTTGAAAACGTTATGCTGCCATCTGTACAGGCTTTACATGAAAATAATGACTTCGTTTATTAGCAGGATGTCCAGTACACACGGCTAATGTTGTTCGCCAATGGTTTCAGAATAATAATATAGAAACATTTCCTTGGCCAGCCAACAGTCCTGACCTTATCCCAATTGAAAATATATGGGGTCGAATCGTTAAAATAATATACCAAAGGAATTGGAGACCACGAAATGCTGAAGAGTTAAGCGATGCTATTTATCGCGAATTGGATCAGCTCTCAGAAGACCATCAGTATTTTCAAAATATAACCTTTTCAATGCCCAGACATTTGCAGATTGTAATAGAGAAAAATGGTGATCCTATTAAATACTAAATTACTTATTTTAGTTCTTTTCTAAGTTAATATAATTAGTATTAAGTTTGCCATCGTTTTATTCCTAATCCAAGTTTCCTATTCGTCGAATTGTTTTCAATCCAGCGCTGTATCCATCGTATTATTGTTATTTTATCAACTCCAAAATGGGTTACTTTATAGAACAGTCTTCGTCCGTTACTCGACTGATAATTTGATATTGATCAATAAAGATTTTACTAAAACATTATTTTTGCTGATTTTTTAGTATTATGCAAAATTTAATATAAAAATAAGGTTGCCTTTAATTTAAGTGAAAAAATATTTTCAGCTTTAGAGACCTTTTAAAACAATATGTCAAATTGTTGTACTTTTGAAGTTTTTAGGCATTTTAGCTGCTAGTATGTATATATAATAAACTTTTAGAAAGGTCCATTTTGTGACTGCATGTATGCGTTTTTTTTTAAAATCAAGTGTAGGTACTCATTGGGGCTACTATAAAAATCCAAGATGGAGTTCTGGTTATGTTAAAAATGAATCCGCTATATTTGAAAATACTTTCTCTTATTATCTATGGCCTAATTTGCTAATCCGTTAAGCCATGATCATTAAATTTGGTAAGCAGGCTAACCATGAACGTCTAAATATAAAAATTGAGGTTACATTAAATGTTGCAACTCTAAGTCGGCCATTTTAAATACGACAGATTTTTCTACAAAAAAAGTTATAATAACATATGTACAAGCTGATATAAGACTGGTGGCAAATATATAAACTTTTACTCCTCCCCCGCTCAGTCCTCCCTATTGACTTTTTCTAAAATTACTCTTCGTTTAAATTATTATAAAGATAAATTGTCCTTAAAATATGCTTTTTAATAGTACCCCACACTATAGACCTATTTTTATATTTTCTGAGATGCGGGTTGTCAGAACTGTCAGAATTTAACTTAATAATTTTGAAAATAAAACATTTTAACCCTGGCATGTGTCACATCATTGAAAAGCATTTTTTATGCAGATCTTAAAAATACATCTTGCAGTTAGAATTTACTTCCTTCCCCCTCTTTCCTTCATATTGACCTTATTTTCAAGAAAGGTTTTTAATTTCCACTAAATCCAAACATCTGATTAGGGAGGTGAGCTTGGGTAAAACAAAAAAGACCTAAATAAAAAATTTTGTCATGGTTTCTGTTTGTCTGGGACAAGATTACTCAAAAGCCCCTTTACCCATTTTTTAAAAATTGAAATAAATATTCTCTGGCATCAGGTGATAAGCTGATTCGGTTTTAATGTAGGGAAAAGTTTTTGACAAAAATTATAATATTGGCCAACTTTGTTTAGCCGCCAAGTAAAATATTGTCAAAGTCAACTGATTCAAACTCCGCAATAATTTATTTGTTTATCATAAGTTTTTTTTATAATAGCTTTTTCATTAATTTAACCATGGGTCAAGTTAAAAATTCCAAAAAAACTAACATTCGTAGAACATGAAAATATACCAAAGTTTCTTGCCACGTTGAAAATAATATAAATAAACGGATTAGAAAGTTAGGTTAATTATAATAAGAGAAGGTAGTTTCAAATATGTCGGATCTATTTTTGACATTAGCCGGAAGCCATCTTGGATTTTCATCTTCGACCCCAATGTGTCCTACATACAAAATTTTAGCTAGTTACACCCATAAACAACGATACGAACGGATCCTCGGATCCAGGAGATTTTGGGGGACAAAAATCACAGATGTGTTATTTTTTTCCACTTTTTTGCTAGATTGACTGGAGTACAAAAGCATTTGGTTTAAATTACTGCCCGCAAATAACCAAACCATACCAGAAAAATTTACCGATCCGTTTTTTGCCCATATTTTAAGAAAAATTGCGCAAAATGGTAACATATGCTCTAACCCTCCTTCAAAAAACGCACCATGTGACGGGACATGTATTTCCACTTGTTTTAAATGCATAGTCACGTGATGCGTTCTTTGATGCCGTTAATGCTGTCCTCTATTGAATGTCGGCACAAACCTTGGCACAAACATAAAAGTCGACATTATTTTGACAGCACCAAGCCTAACTTTATTTTAATCATAATAATCAGTACTGATAAAAATAACTGCGTTTTCTTACTTAAAGTAAAATAAGAGTACTTAAACGTAAAAATTTAAATAAAACTTCCCTGAAAAATGCGAGGATTTATTCTAGTCATTTCGTAACAGATCGTTAAAGTACCTACAAATATGTTGTTGTTTACTTTTCGTGCGGAACTGTCAAAAATGGTGCTGACTTTATTAAAGTCAGACTATGCGAACTTTATGTACCGATAAGTTCCTATTAATACCTATTAGAATCTACTTCAGGTTACGGCAATTATTCTACGTAAGTGTTTCTATGGAACTAACGTAAACAATTTCAATCCGTGTCCTATGATCATATTTAATTTATGTTGCATAATTGTACAAAACTTATACAAAATATATAGTTTCAATGAATGAATGAATGAATGTAGAAGTGCGGACAGAATAATTCCCATGTACGTAGGCCACCTTTTTGGGCACGTTGCGCGCCCACTATCCATGGTTTAGTCCCGGAAGCCTACCTCTATTACAAAAAAAAACAGATTTTTCTGGGCTGCAACCTTCTTACATCGCCTGAGGTCAACAGATAGTTCCCAAGGTGCGACTCTGGCCGGAGTCGGATACTCCAGCAAGACATGCAAGAACGATTCTTTGTCCTCCATGCACCATCGACTTTCTGAGTCTTCGGCGATTCCCATCCCTAGGTGCTTGTTGAGGCAACAGTGTCCTGTTAGGAGCCCTGTTACTGGTTTCACATCCTTCCTGCCCAAGTGGAGCAGGTGCTCTTCAGTCATCTCTGTTTCGGTTGGACCGTCCATGCTGACCACCATTTTGACCTGGAGCTTCTTGAGCTCCTTAGCCAATTTGTTTACATCAGCGGCGTCCGTAGGCACCCATGATGCGTTTGTAGAGTGCCCAATGGGTACTTGTGCAGTGTCGGACCTCTTGTGTTAAAGAAGATCTACTGGGTACTTGAACAGTTCCTTGTTGATCCTTATCTTTAGAGGTTCCACTGAGTACCTATTCGGTTCCCTGTGTTACCTCCTGGTTGTCGGAGGGTCCTTCTGGAGCTCCCTCATAGACGAGTACATCGGCTGTTGTATAGAGCCTCCTCCCCAGCACTTCGGGGAGGGGGCTCTATACAACAGGGTGCGCCTGGTTCCCAGAGGAAGGTTTCTATTGCAGTGTCTTATCCACGCGGCCCTGGTGTTTACGTCAAGGCCCCCATACCCGTCCCCGATCCACCACTCAGAGAAGTCGAGAGCGAGTCAGAGTTGGGTTTACTTCCGGCATCCCGACCTCAAAGAGCTGCGTTCCAGGGAGATGCAGTATGACGTTCCCCAACATGATTTAGTCGCCGACTTATTCTGTGGAGTCCACCCCCGTAGCTTGGACGCACCTGTTGAGAATTACCCAAATAGGATTCAGAAAAGGGAGCTCTGGTTCCCCTTGAGGCGGGTTAATGCTTGTATCTTGCCAATCCAACCCAACATAAGCAAAGGCAAATATTAGTTTAAAAAGTTTTATTGTTAATAATTTGCTTTTTTTTGTTTCAGGCAATCATTTTTATCAGACCCAACCGACGCAGTTAGGAACCTCAGGCGACAAGATGCAAGAGTGATAGTGGGTCTTTTTTACGTGGTTGCCGCAAGGAGGGTGCTTTGCGAATTGTACAAACAAAATCTGTATGGGAAATCGTATACGTGGTTTTTTATAGGTGAGTAAATAAAAATATATGCTACCTGTCAAAAATACTGTGGTCCAATAAGACTAGCCACTACACCACTTTCAGTAGGATGGTCAAACTCTATAACGTTTTTAATTGGAATAAAGTACCGAAGGAATTTACTTCGGGGGGGGGGACGATTTAGCGCTAAATAATAACTAAACAAATCTCTGAATGAATAAACATAAAGCCAATCCGTTTAGCTTATCTTCTGACGTTGAGTTTATAAGGTAATTTTTCAAAAACTTTAATGAGGGAAAAGACCTCTCGCAAGTACAAGTGGTAACCGGCAATGTAAACATAATTGACAACATTTCATTGATACAAGGAAATAGGTGCTCATTACAAAAATCTAATGCTTTTAAGGCATTGAGTGGCCCTTTTTCTTTGTTTTTAGTAAAATCAAACCATATAGTAGCTTCATCTTTAGCCACAGTTCCATCAAGTTCGTAAAAGTTAGCCAATTATTTCACGGATTCTATAATTCGACTAAAATTTGAATAGGGTTGACTGCATAAAATGCTTTTACATGAATTGAGTAGATCTTTATGATTTGAAACATTTGAAGATTTTCCTAGGACCTAGATATATGTTAGTTCTTCTACAACAACCATAAACAATATACCGATTGATGCCGCCAGAAATAGTTTAAGAGTTTGGTTAGTTTAGAAGGCAAAGAATGAAATTCTGATCTTCAGAGGAAGCGAAAAAAGATATTTTCTTAGTAGAAGGATTCTATTATTAACCCAACGGCCTCTCGAGGGGGGTTAGCCCCCTCCCCTCAATGCGCCACTGAATGAACTGAAATAAATGAACTATCTCTCGTTGATTTCGTCCAATAACGTGCTCTAAATGTGTCACTTTGTTGGGCGACTATAATCAGCCGTGTTGCTTGTTTCTTAAACTTTAAATTTAAGCTTTAATTTCTACTTAATAACATTTTTATTGATTTGGAATATTATAAGGGAGTTTTTGGAGATTTTCTTCAGGCACCATTATGGTCGGGAAAATAGTTTTATAATCTAAATAAAGTCAAAATTTATAAATTGTTGAAGGTAGAGGCTCCTGAGAATAAATAAATAAAAAAAGGAAAATAATTAAAAAGCAGCAAAGAAAATGCCTAGTTTACAAATAACCCGATCGAATAACACTCATTTGGAAAGCGGGTCAAAGTCAGTCAGTATTCCAATAAGTTCCTATTAAATTCTGTTTGCAATATTTATGATGGAAGAAATAAATTGGACATGACATTGAAATATCCAGCTTTCTATGCTAAAGGTACAATTTTCTAAAAATAAAGATAGAAAAGACGGTAAATTACTAGTTCAACCTTGTTCTATAAATGAAACGTCCCGTTTTAATTATTTAAAATTCTGCACCAGGGTCAACCTTAATTATTATTTTATAGATTAGGTATATGCATTCTCTGACTAAAAGACAAAATATTTAAGTTTCAAATTGAATTGAATATAATATCATATGGGGGGTCCGAAAGGTATCGATACAAATACCTACGAAACCTAAAGAGGAAGAAATGTGTTTGGATGGTTTTAGTGTTTCCAGGCATTAAGGGGGAGAAGCTAGGGTGACAATGTTCCTTTTTTTAATGATACACCCTGTATATTTTATAAATTTTAATAGGTAGTAGTAATAGTAAATAACCTAAATCTATGAGAGTTTTTAAATAAATTGACAATATCATCTCCACAAAACCATTAACAACAATTTATACACATATTTAGAAACTCTTTATCTAACTCATTCCTCTTAGATATTCAAAACCTTTTATCATTTTATTCAAAAATCAGAAAAAAAAGATCTATTCAAATTTGACAAAAATATACAGGGTGTTCTATTTTTAAAAAAATATCGGTGCCCTAGCTCCGCCCTTAATTATTGGGGGAACGACCAGCATCCAAAAAGATGTTTTTTTTGTAAAGTATTTAAGTATGTCAAATTTGACTCTTCTTCCTCTTTTAATTTTGGAACGATCGATACCCGTTACTTTTCGGACACCGGACAACCTGTACCAGTGGCGTAGCCAGGGGTGAGTTAAGCCACAGACGGTCCAACCCAATCTACAATAAATTCGGGGGCGCCAGAGGATGCTATAACCTCCGCCAACTTTTTTGGCCCTTTACTCCGATTTCTAATGTATGATTTGGGGTGATTTCTTAAAATTAAAATGACGTCATTAATTTTTTAATTCTAGGCAATTTTTATCAACAGTATTCAGCGAATATTTCTTAAAATTATTATTTATATATATTATATATATATACATGTATACCACCGTAACCGAGAGAGAATTCGCCCTTACATTTCAAAATAAGTATTTTTCTCCCGTACACACTAACTCAACACCTTTTAAACCACCCCTCTTCCTCTCCCTTCAGTTCACGAGCTCAGCCCCCCACTTTTTTTAGGGGCGACATGATGCCGCTTACCCTATAAATAAAAGTCAATAGGTAGGTAGCGAAGTACTTAATTTTTAAAAATTTGCAATAGGTAAGGTCGCCGATTTTCTATTAAATGACGAAAACTTCCCCCCCCAGAGCGAATTTCTGGCTGCGCCACTGCCTTTATAAAACACAAATTTTCAATAGACAGGCTGCTAGATTCGCGACAAATAGATTTTAATTTAATTATCACAAAATCATAAAGTTAAGCCCGACTGTTTTAGAGAAAATATTGTCAGTAGGTCTAGAAAACCAAGATTTGCAGTATTAGGAGACTGACCCTATTTGGTGCCGGTACACTATAACGAACGATTCAAAAATACGTTTATCGTTTACATTTTATGAGGGTAACTTATTGGGAAAAGGAGGCACGGTTTACGCTGCACCACTGAATAATTGTACTATTCAGTGTCTGCACCGGAAAACTTGCGGGACTCAAAAGTTGGAGCAGGACTCCGCTAAAGTTAGTAAAGAAGACCCTTTCGGCAGCTGGTGATGCAAAAAAGGTGATCTGAACTTCTCTGAAGTCGGGACGCGGCTGAACTCAGTGTTGCCAACTGGGTTCGCCAAAAATTCCCAATTCTTTTGTGGAAAAATCTAGAATTCCCTAGGTCAAAATTACATTGAATCAGCGTTTACTTAAGAAGACGGGCCACGACCCTAAACTTTTGTGACGTCAAACACCTCACCTTCGTTACGTAATATCGTTAGCAGCTATCAGTGAAAATATAATTCTGCCTTTAAACTATGACACGATTGTGGGATGCGACGTCACCAAAGTTTAGGGTGGTGACCCGTTCGTTTATGTAGGCCCTGATTGAATATTTTACTTAGATGTACCTACGTACGCCAAAATCAAAACACGTTAGACACTTAAAGTGAGTATACGTATCGCGTTCGAAAGCCAAATTACACCACATTTTTGACTTGTTTATGCGATGTTTCGAACGATGCCCGCTTTTTTGAAAGGTGCGATGACAGAACTGCTAACAGCAATCGATGCGTGCGTTGGGATGGACGTAACGATCATCACTCCGTACGCATCGATTCCTGTCAGCTTTTGTGTCATCGTACCCGTCAAAATAGCGGGCATCGTTCGAAACATGGTATGAGCAAGTCAAAAATGTATTATGGCTTTATTTCGAACGCGATACGTATACTGATACCGATGTGTTGAAATATTTACTGTAAGTGTCTAATATATTAGGAATTATGTTTATTATCATAAAAAGACGAAAATTAGTTCGAAGCAATTTAAAATTTTCTAGATATTAGGGGAAATTCCCTATTTCCCTATTGCACCAAAAAATCCCTAGAACTAAAGAAAAATTCTCTAAGTTGGCATCACAAAGGTGATCTAAAAGAGATGTGACCTGCGCTTTCGGGCAGCTCTAGACTACTCTAAAGGATGCATCCTCACGCAGTCTAAAGATCTCTTCCCTCATAGTTAAATGTCAAACCTCAGTTCAAACCACGGATGTCGACTTTTTTACATTTTAAAAGTGCAGCTGACCAACAAACTTCGGTTTAACCGTTACCGGCGCGGTGCGGCCGTCTGGGTCTAGGATAGACTTCAGTTTAATAGTTACAGAAAGATTCTAACCACAAAATACTTATTAAAAATTTATTTAAAATTGTGTATTTTGTAAAAGCGCTAGAAGAGATGACTTAGAATTTATTTTTGATCAACTGGATGAAGATGACAAAATTATTGACATTGTCGAAGCACCAAGAAGACCGAAAATTATTCGTCCTAGAAAAAATGCTTTGTCGAAGTACGACGATGTGGATTTTAAAAATAGGTTTAGATTATCTAAAGACATATGCGAAATTGCGCACGAGGAAATTCGACAAGAGTTGGGACATCCCACAGACCAGTAAGTTTTATTCTCTTGTGACGTCTGGCTGTATGTCTAGACTATGCTGGGTTTGGTGCTAGTTAGTGTCTTTTTGAAGATATGGTGAAAATAATCAACCCTATATGCAGTGATGGCTCGTGATCTATGAAGAGGAGGTCCACAAATTTAAGAAATTGAAAGTGATTTTTTTTTGTAGGTCGCACCACTAAAAGTTATGTTCATTTTAAATTTTCTGTTAAAGTCCCTAGATTTGCCCTTAGTGATTTGCACCAAGTCAATTTCGGCATTAGGTCTACCTGCATTTTTTATTTAAATTTTTTGCCCCATACTCAAAGAGCTAAAATTATTTTTCAAGTACTCTACAATTGTTGAAATAATACAACAGAAAAAGTATAAATAAAAGCCCTTATAAAATCGCTAAAGGCGCGAATGCATTACGGACCACAACAACAAGGCAAACCAAGCGAACTGGAGCACACCAAATGTGTGCGCCTTTCCATATTGAAATTCGCGATATCCCTTGCATCTCGCGCATTGAAAACATACAGATATCTTGTTGGGCTCTACCTACTTCATCGCATGTGCGACTGTCATCAAGCAGAGGTTTATTTCATTCGGCGGCGAGATCGAGCAGCTGGTAGCTGGAAGTGCGTTGAAAAGTCGGACGACGGACGCGGCAATGAGAGCACGCGAGACGGAAAGAGACCTCGCTGTGTTAAATTTTAAATACTTATCTAATTTCGACGCGGTGCCATAATAATCCGCGCTGAAAATAATAGGAAGTTTCGGAAACATTATAAAGAATAATGTAAATTAGACATTCTATTATTACTTTCTTATTCTGTGTGGGTATGCAGCATGAGCACGTGATGTGCTCCTATGGAGGAACCGCCACTGCCTATATGCCCCAGAAAATGTAGTATTTTTAAACTAGAAATAAACTTGTTGTGCTCCTAATCCTACAGTTAGTCCAACAGCTCTTCTTTTCTTCCTGTCCGTGGTTTAACTGCGGCTTATAAAATTGACCAACTTGTTTACCAATGGTTTAATCCAAAGATCAAACTGAAGATTAAACTATGGTTTAATCTGGAGTTTTACCTTGGTTTCTAAAATTAGCCCTTAGAGAAAGAAAACTTGCATCCTAAGAGACACGTGCATCAGACGGGGGTGCACGAGAATTTGGTGAAAAGCTTTTGCTTATAAAGGCCTACGTGCATGTCCTAAAAAGCCGCCTTTCCTGTACTATTACTGCTGGTTAGAACTTTAACGGTGAGATTTACTAAAAGGATTTAGTCTATTTTAGAACAGTCCTAAGTTTAAGTGAAATGTTTGGTTTTAAGCATTTTAAACCAACCCTCCTTGAATTTTAGACATAGTTTGATTTATAAGAAGAATATGAATAAATTTGTTTATTGAATAATCATCTTAACACATCTTTTCTTGGATTTAAGAAGAAAAATTTCAATTTAGAAGAAAAGAAAATGAAAAAATTTTAAACCCACGCGGGTTTTAAATAGTAAACTCTTTGTAGAACAAATTAAAATTGGGGTTGTATGTCACTCTAATTAAAACTTACCCATGTCCTAAAATAGGAAGTAGATTAATTTTGTATTTATTTAAAAGGTGTTTTTATTAAATACAAGTTTTGTCTACATTTCTGTCACTGTCGAAATGTCAGTTTATAAATACTAGCTGCGTTGAAAGTTGAAATCACAAACAGCGAGTTCGGATTTCTTAACTCTGCTTGTACCTTGACTTGCACCAACCTCTACTGATGAAAGCTCTACAGCTTTGGAATGGATGGACTCTTAATAAGGAAAGTTTTCTTGAGTGCGCTTTTAGATAACCTCAATGTTTTAATTTCAGTTTGTAAATAAATTAATATAAATGTTTTGGGTTTTTTTGTTTGGTATATTTTTCGTGCATAATCAGTGACCTTCACTTATGTTTGTTTTGCCTAGTAGTGCCCTCATAGATATATTTTTTGTGCTCAAAACGGGTTCAAAATATGGCGCTTTTCTGGACAAAATTGGAGGTGTTTTATAGGTCAATGAACAGCTTGGGATATTAAATAAGGTAAATTGATCCTTGGAAGAACGGTTACTTAGAGAAATTATAAACGAACTTATTACCAATTGCTACAAAACAATCCTTTCTTGGGGCTATAAATTTAAACCACCTCCCAGAGGTGGTGTAAAAAATCATCAACTTTCTAACCTCAAACACAGATAATGAAGCTATTATGTGCCAATGTTTTAGCGTATTCACCATTTGCCATTTTGAAACCTGTCAAAAAAAATTAGTTTTAGGGTATTTTCTCTTAGAATAGGGTACATTTCGAGAAAAAAGCAGTTTTCCAGTGGTATTTTGCAATAACAATAAAAAATAATCAATAACTTTGTGCAGTTTCTGTATGGGTAAGTGTTTTTTGAAAATTGGTTTTAAAATTTAGTACCCCCCACAGATGTAAATATTTAGCCCTGTGGGGGGTACTAAAATCACACTGTAAACGTCCACACAAATTAAACATTTTAATGGAAAACTGCAACACATATAAACTGTTGACCACAAAATTAATGTTTAGCTAACAAGTTGGCTTCAAATATCGATGCGTCAATTTTGTCTAACAATGTGGTAAAACAAACAATAATGTCATAGCATAACAAAAATTTGTACAAATACACTAAAACTTATGTTAAAATATATGAAACAACAGATATTTTTGTTGTTGTTTTATTTTCTGTTCTGATAAATGACGCTTGCGGTAAAGTTTACCTCTAGTAAAAAAAAAATTTGGCGTCACTAGAGAAGACCTTTCTACCCTAGTGATTAAAAAAATGTTCCCTTGATGCTTACGCAGACTTTGGTTAGGTATATTATTATCTGGAAAAATATTAACTTTTCTTAGAGTCATATTTTTGCGGACAAGAGTGGAATCAAACACTGAAGTAAACTTTTATTGTTTTCGAAAAATATAACATTTTCATTATGATAGAGTTCGACTAATGCTACAATACAAGGCAAAATTTAACTAAATAATACTAAAAGTTTGAAATTAAATCTCTGTTTCTTTCCTAAGGCTACGCGTACTTATATACTATGGGAAATCACTCAACAATGAAGTTTAAGAAGTTGGCTTCGGGCAAGGAGGGGCTTTTTTTTTCAAGGGTATCAAGGGAAAATCTTGCATAAGACCCCCGAACTACTTTCCTGCCAGAGTCATTTCTCCTATACCAGGAGAGCCCGGGTAGTGTCGGATTCCTACCGACTAAAACCCCTCTATTGTGACTCCAACCTGCCAAGTGGCAAGCCACAGTCACTGCACTGCAACCATTACTGGCTTATTGTGCACCCTCTTAGTTCTTAGGCTAACTACTCTATTAGTTTTATCCCCTGTGCAAGTTTGTACAGGTCCTTAATGGAGTAGTCCTTAGTCAATATTGGGTCTAGTTTAACTACCCCAAATATTAGATGCCTTTTGCGATCCAGTGCCTCGCATTGGCATGTTCTACTGTTTCTGGTTCCTGATTGCATAGTCTGCAGCTCAGGTCTCCGTGATACAGGCCCATGTTGTTTAGGTGAACTTTAACCGCCATATGGCCGGTCATAATTCCTATTATAGTTCTCACTTGCATCCTACTATACTTTAGCAGGTCTTTGGTGAGCTTAGCATTTAGGCCTTTGATAAAGGCTCTGATGTGTCTTAGCCCCTGTCTTCTTAGCCAGTGGCTTTCATGTTTTTTCCTTATCTAGAGTTTGACCTGGGATCTTATTGTACATTTAGGTACCCCCAGGGCTGGCTCTGGTCCGATGTATTTTTTTGACGATCCTTGTCTTGCAAGTTCGTCAGCTTTTTCATTGCCTTGGATACCTGTATGTCCCGGCACCCATAATAAATTTATTTTATTATGTTCCGCCAGGAGGGGCTTCCAAATATTTGGAATTTCAACATTTGCTTTATTGAAAATAACCTGATTCTGCCCAATAAAGGCAGCTTCAAGGAATTTCTGTTTCTTCCAGTGTGACTCCTTGTCCAAAACCTTTGCTTCTGTCCACTTCATTCGGTGTTGTTTTGACCATGTGTGTTCGGCGATTCCTGATTTCGTTGTTTCACCTCTTTGGGTATTCGTCTGATGTTCCTTAAGCCTAACAGACAGTGGTCTTTTTTTTCGCCTATGTATGATTTACCACACTCACAAGGAACTTGGTAAATGCATTCCTTATTTTGTTTGTTCTCCGGTTTTGTTTTACTAAGAACGTTTCGAATTGTATTATTATATTTAAAAGCTGTTCTAATATTAAAGTTGTTCGCCTTGTATAAACAAAATATAGACAATGGAAGTCCGAAACACACAGTTAATTTCAAACACATCATTGTATCAAACTTTTAAACAATGCTAAAACTTATTTCTAAATTTATTTACATAGTTTTTTACGGTATCATGAAGAAGAAAGAAAAAATAACTAAACAAAAACAAGCCCAAAAATTAATACATAAGTAGGTAGGTATACTATACGCCTAAAAAAACTAGAAAAAAAAAATTACCGAGTAACTTACTCATTTCTAAGAAGGGCACGTAACTTTAGTATATTTAAAAGGGCTTTGCATATCTGCTTGACGTCCCTATGCGCTAAACTATTCCAGGTAATGGCAAAATTTTCAGGAAAGTTCCAACTCAAAGATCTAAGATGCCTATAAAATGAGTCAATAAAGAGCACATGAAAGTGTGTCTCATCTGTGAGCATATTACAAACACTACACAGCTCGTCTTGGTTTATTCGGTAGCAAATTCCTTTACAAGTAAAGCGGCAAACGACTTTTGTAGAAACCCTAATTTGAGCAGTTAATCTCAGGAATGAAAGCGAACATGCAAAATTTAAATATGCTGCCCCATCAGTAGAGAGGTTTGGGGCGCTATGAAAAATTGTGTAATTAGCTTTGTTCGCAATGGCTAGATCTTTTCGATATAGATTTCCTTTGAAACTGTCCAAGATTAAGGAGCGATTATACTTTAATGTATAAGGGTTAAGTGACCAGAAACCTAAAAATCAAGTGGAATCAAACACGAATATAGCCAGCCACGTGGTGCTTTATCATTCATTTAAGCATGGCAACTCACCCGTTTCCTTCGTTTTCGCTCTCTCAATCAAATCACGTATTCTCTACTTGATCAGCTTTTTGTTTTTCTTTTATCGAGTGTGGGCGAAGTATGTTAATAAGCAGTCGTTATTATATGCCACACAGTTGTCTTTAGGCGGTTTGTCAAAACACAAATAAATTTTTATAAGAAAAAAAAAATTTAACTTTAGATATCACATCTGCACGACTCGTATATCGGGCACACATGACGATTCACCTAAGAAACAGTTGTAAACTTTATAACCTAAGGATATTTTCAAACGCTTTTCAAGCACGGCAATCTCACCCGTTCTCATCAATGTAGTTCTTCTTTTGTAGTTCTTCTTGTCACCGTAAAGTTAAAATTTTTAATTTACTTCCATTGCTTTTATTATGGTATTAGAAGGATAAAAAATTATGTACATACTTTAGCTATTTTTCCCCTCCCCTACCCTTAAAGGAGGGAGATGCAAACTTACCAATACCAAACTTGGTACGCGAAACTATAAACGCGTACCAAGTTTGAAGACCAACGGACAAGTAGAAGTCCGTCAAAATGGAAAAATTTGACACACAATCTGTCACTTTTAAGACGCCATATTGAATTTTCAAAATCTAAATAAAAATTCGTTATCGCCATCTTTAAATGCCCCCACACACCCAATTTCAACAAAATCGGGCGTACTTCAACTGTACTCCCTCCACCCTCTTTGAGTAGAGGGGAGCTGGTAATTTCATCATACTATATTATTGTGTTGTCACCGTAACTTAATAAGCATGCTAAATTTGAAGCCGATCGGAGTTAGTCAAAATTAGGCTTCAAGATTTCATTACATACAAATATATATGCATACATACAAATTAAATAAAAGCTTGTAAAAAAGTATTATTGTAAAATACAGCCAGTGTCATCAGTTGGAGTATTCTATTTTTATGTTTTTCGTCTATATGTCTGCATAAAATCCTCTTTTTAATCTATAATTGGCGGGTTTAAAATATACCAACATAAAAATTTGGCAATCATAAACACTTTTTTCATAAATTTCCTATACAAAAGTATGTTTTGTAGCTACTAATTACGTATCCGTGAGGATCTAGTATATTTTTCCGAAATTTCAACTTGCAGCAATAGCAAACCACCCCTTGAAATACTAAAAACCCATTTATATAGACATTCGAAACTACCACCTACCTACTCATTTATTTATTAATGTTCTTGTTTATGTTTTAACTGGGTTATAAATGTTATCATTCATTTTTGGAACAATTAAAATTATTGGCTCGTTTTCCACTACAGTAGTTCAAAATTAATTGATGACTTGTACAGATTGATAAAAAATTTACGAAATAGCGAGTATATAAATGTCATTTAAAAAATTGTGAAAAAAAAGTTTAATAATTAAAAATAGTAGTATATTACCATAGTTTAATAATGACAATAATTACTAAAGGGAGCAAACGCCTAGACAAAAACAGTCCAAGCAGTTCACTAAAGAAAGGTGACTGCAGAACTTCTTAGTAAGGAAAGGAAGCTTGTCAGACAAATGTCAATCTGAAGGCCTAGTTAGAACCAGGGCCTTACCTAGAATGTCCGCGGCCAGAAAGCTATATACAAGGCACACTGGCACAGCTTCTGGGTTTCATGACAAGGACGGGGCTGCAACTTGTTTTATAGTTCTAGCAAAGCAGGTAAGAAGAAAGGGGAACCACAATAGATCTGAGAAGGTTGAGGTGGACAGGTGTCTACACCACCCCATTCTAATCTAATCTATTCTAAAGGGAAAAATTATTTATTACTCCCGTAAGTTTGGGTGGGTAGTTTACCCGACAAGTGCTTGATTTTTCTGGAAGAATCAGTAAATCTTGTTATCAATCCTTATTTAATTTTGTTTTAAATTTCGTACGTGTAATAAATCGGGCACCGGGTAGCAACTGTTCTTTCAAAATACAAAAAATGTAATTATTACATGCATCAGAAAATATTCGTGAAGCATCGTTTTAAATTACCTTTTGTGGCACTTGGATACCTTTCTCTTTGCCAGATGTCTTGAAAATAAGAAAAATCCCTTTTAGATTCTGAGAGGCAAAGTATAAGAAAATATAAAACAGTTGAATCATGTTTTAAAACAATTTTTAGTATTCGCGGAATTGCCATATCAACTTATTGATCTGAGGCAAGTCAGAGAGTAATCATGTATTATCCAAAAAAAATATAAATATAAAATGTACTGTCCTTAGAAGATCCAGTTTTTGGGATTATTCGTTAATTATAATTTTTTTTATAAGATTTAAAAAATTGGTTAAAAGAATAGTGAATTTTAAAAAAGAAAACATTGATTAACAGTACATTATAAACCTAGGGATTAAAGTCCCACTTTTCATCCCGAGGCGACCTCTTTATCTCAAGGAATAAAAACACACTTTAGCCACGTAGTTTATATACTATTTTATGCACTTTAGGATAGGAAAAAATTAAGAAGAAATACTACAACAGCACTAAAACATACTACAGCTGCTAAGTGTTTTTCACCTGCTTTTTCCATTATATCCACTTTTCCAGCAGCTCTATTTTTTATTTTTGTTCATTTTTTACAGTCGTTCCATTTTTACATTTTCTCTATTTTATCCATTTTTCACAACCACCTTATTTTTCCATCCGCTCAATTGTTTCCAATTTTTCCAGCCGTCCCACCCTTTTTGACAGGAGCAACAATTTTCATTAGGGATTTACTAGTATTTTATAAACCTGGGGCCTAAAGTGCTACTTTTAATGCCGCCAGTAGGGAGAGCTACAATTTGCTAAGGGATTAAAAGACTCTTTAGTCCCGAAAACGACAACGGGTTAACATACTGAAATACGGTGTTTACCAAAAATAATTTATCAAAAATCGAGCCTATATTGTTTTTCTCTATCTCCCTAGAAATATCTAAAAAAAACAGAATTAGAGAAGTCTAATTACGGGTTTTTGCAACATTAAGTGCTTAGAACAAAATAAAACTAAAAAACTAACATAGTCTCAGTTTACTGTGTTGCAGGGATCATAAAATTGCGTAACCATCCATTTGCATGTGCCATTTTTTAAAATATGCTTTTATCTTTATCACCAAAAGCTCTTTGTATCGGAGCCTTTAATTTTTTTGTTTTAAATCAAACGGAATAAAAACGTAAAACTGGTTTTTGTTTAAGTATTATAAGGATTGATTTATTCCCGTGAGTATTTTTTCTTCTTAGAAATGTTGGGAGAAATGCTTTCGGGAAAGACTTGATTCCATCTTACTTTCTTGTAAACCACGCATGACAAGTTACCTTCTTGACTATGTACACATGGTAATAGCTTGCTACTATAAATTTTGGTTCATTTTATTGCTTCGTAATAGTATTGCATATCAAAACTGTCAAACTAAACGTCAAAGCAGTAGAAGTATTCTTATATTTTTGGACGTTCGTGATTCTCGGCGCCTAAGAGCTGCCGAGCACTACTTCATACAAACAAGGTGTGCACCAAAACCTATTAAAATTGGTTAAACTATTGTTTTAAAAGGTGTGAAAAACCTTGTACTAGTATTTTAGAGTAAAACAGCACAGTGACGTGGGGTTGAGATGTACCCGTAACTTCATTAATTTTAATCCGAACGTTATACCTCATTTTCATTTAAAAGATAATTTTATTTGCTTTAAACTGTATTTTATCGTGTTTTTTATTTAAATCCTTAGTTTTTAAGATATTTACAGATGTCTGGTTTTGCCCTCCTTTCCTCCTCATTTTTCATGAAGTAATCAACGGTTTCTTAAAATAGAAGCATTGGCGCAAAAAACTTGCTGTTATATTTTGTTCCTTTTTTGAAACTTTTGTTGCCTTTACTACAAATAGAATGGAGTATTCGACAAAAACAATAAGGTAAACAATTGAACGATGTTTTACCCTAAGTTCCCAGCGTTATCATGGGCTTATCAGTGATTCCACCGGTCACTTTTTTCACAACGTTCGAGAACATCATCCAAATTGATTGACCAGTGGAACCGCTGACGAGACTGCGCTGGTTACCTTGATCGAAACATCTTTTAGTTTTTTCTTTTATCGCTTTGGTCCTTTGAATATTTCTTGTAAGAAACCCATGAAATTTTTGTTTTTTCCACCCATGATCTTTTTTTAGGTTAATTTGTCTTTGTAAAATTACAGAAACTTTGGTTCCTAAACCATTCATTTTTGCTGATCGGTTCATATTAAAATATTTAAAGTGCAGGTAAATACGCGACTTGTTGACAGTAGTTTAAAAAACAAAAACACTTTTTTAATAATAACGATAAAATGTAAACAAAACTATTGTGTTGGCTTTACAGTCTCATTTGAAAGCGTTCACCAATGACATTAATTGGTAGGCGCTCAGTGCAAATTTTAATGCCATTGTTGTAGAATCATTAATCCGTTCTCTTATTGCCCTGGATGCCAGTGTTATCTTCTCGCCCTTAATCAGTGTGTGGAGCGCGTAAGCATACTTCTCTACAGGGTTTTTGGTGATCCTTGATGCCCACGATGATTTAGAGTGCTTATTCTTGAAAGTGAGAGAAAGAAGTTGTATGTCCTGGCTCAATTGATTGTAGTTTGTTTTATCGGTGTATTTGTATGAGAAACGTCCCAAGTACTACAACAGATCGTGCGTTTTGGATTTTACAGCTAAATAAAGCTTGGAAAAAGGTTTTCCAAAATAAAATTTATAGCAAGATAGTTGGGCTTTTAAAATTTGTTTTTAAAACATTTTAAATTAGCTACACATCTAAATAGCTACCAGAAGAGTCTAATAATAACCAAACATCCTTTAAGTTGTAGCCTTGTTTTGAGATTCTAAGATTCTAGAACCAATATACAGCAAATGTTCTGCTTGTGGATGTACCAAAATGAAGGATTTACGAAAAGATACGCTATACGCATTTAATAAATCTCTAAAACCTATATCTTTCTTTTTGTCTACCTGTTTGTTCCAACATAACGCATAATCCAGTGAACGAATTTTGATGAGAGTTTCAGTAATGGATTCTTTGGATTCCTGGGGACAACAAAAGTTAGGATCATTTCAAGCAAAAAAGTCGATGGAAGGGTTTAAAGTGTGGAACGGGGCGGGGCAGGGGTTGGGCGAGGAGAAAGCTGCAATTTTAGCTAGTACATTACATAATGGATATCAAAAAGCGGAAATATTTTGGTAACAACTTGAGATTTTTTCTGCAAGTAATTTTGTGTTTTCCAGTTATACTTTTCTGGTTTCTGAAACATAATTATTAACTATCAAACTATTTTTAAATAAAAAATCTCCCTGACTGATAGTTCAAAATCGGGTAGTTTTTTTCTGTTTTTTTTTGGAATATCACAATATACAGGGTGTTTCACAGCTTATGTCAGAAACCTTAAGAGCGTATTAAGTAGCCTGCAAGTAATACAAAAGATTTCAAAAAGCGGAAATATTTTGGTAACAACTTGAGATTTTTTCTGCAAGTAATTTTGTGTTTTTCAGTTATACTTTTCTGGTTTCTGAAACATAATTATTAACTATCAAACTATTTTTAAATAAAAAATCTCCCTGACTGGTAGTTCAAAATCGGGTAGTTTTTTTCTGTTTTTTTTTTTGGAATATCACAATATACAGGGTGTTTCACAGCTTATGTCAGAAACTTTAAGAGCGTATTAAGTAGCCTGCAAGTAATACAAAAGATTTCAAAAAGCGGAAATATTTTGGTAACAACTTGAGATTTTTTCTGCAAGTAATTTTGTGTTTTCCAGTTATACTTTTCTGGTTTCTGAAACATAATTATTAACTATCAAACTATTTTTAAATAAAAAATCTCCCTGACTGGTAGTTCAAAATCGGGTAGTTTTTTTTCCGTTTTTTTTTGGAATATCACAATATACAGGGTGTTTTACACCTTATGTCAGAAACTTTAAGAGCGTATTAAGTAGCCTGCAAGTAATACAAAAATATAAAAAAATCGTTTTTTCAAAAGTCTCTTCAAAAATGTTTCAATTAGGGAACATTTTTCCAAAACATGACATTGAAGTATGATATGTGTATAAAGTGACAAAAACCCCTAATTGCTGAATATTCTTATAGCTAAATAAAAAATGTATGTCATTATTTGACTTTATTAATGTAGGGGGACACAGGAATAAATTCGGTAAGCTTCTGTGGCGGGTTTTTGTGCTTTGTAATAAATTAAATCAATATCAATTAATTCGCTGTTTAATCACTAAAAAAACTAATACTCCGCCCTGCAACGAGACGATTTAACATTCAACTAAATCAGCTAATATTGCATAGCTTGTTTACTTTATTTTAAAAATTTTGGACAAATTTAAGTGAAATTAATCAGCATTTCCCATACCGACCAGTATTCGGAATTACGTCTTTTATTTTTATACATAAGTTGTGAAACATCCTGTACAAAGATTTAACCTCACCATATACTCGTTGGAGGTGCGGAGAAGGGGGTGTCAGTTGATAAGGGGGGATGCGAGATGGATCGGGAAGTTACTATCAATCAAGCAAAAAAATTAATTATCAACATCGCTTTAAATTTGTAGAAGTTATTCCGCCAAAAGCACTAGGAGGTGGGGAATGGGTCAGTCGGTAAGAGAGGAGAAGGAACGGTAAAATGATCTGATAGTCACTGCGAATAAAGTAAAAAAAATATCAAAATTAAAAACATACCTTCGGCTCGAAAAACATAACCCTCGTTTTAAAGCGACTGTATTTTGACGAAGTAAACTAATAAGATTAACCCACCTTCAGTGAGCTTCGCAGAAAAATATGACTATGGGTAAAACGTGTGCGATAAAATATCATCCAGCATCTTCATATTGTACATTTTTCTTTTCATTAGGTACATTGTTTGCTTCAATGTACAGTCGAAGGTAAAGAAAATATTTTAGCACATTTTTGGTTATTTTTTGGGAAAAATTTTGAACAAGTTTAAGTGAAATTAATCAGCATTTCCCATACCGACCAGTATTCAGAATTACGTCTTTCATTTTTATACATAAGTTGTGAAACATCCTGTACAAAGATTTAACCTCACCATATACTCGTTGGAGGTGCGGAGAAGGGGGTGTCAGTTGATAAGGGGGGATGCGAGATGGATCGGGAAGTTACTATCAATCAAGCAAAAAAATTAATTATCAACATCGCTTTAAATTTGTAGAAGTTATTCCGCCAAAAGCACTAGGAGGTGGGGAATGGGTCAGTCGGTAAGAGAGGAGAAGGAACGGTAAAATGATCTGATAGTCACTGCGAATAAAGTAAAAAAAATATCAAAATTAAAAACATACCTTCGGCTCGAAAAACATAACCCTCGTTTTAAAGCGACTGTATTTTGACGAAGTAAACTAATAAGATTAACCCACCTTCAGTGAGCTTCGCAGAAAAATATGACTATGGGTAAAACGTGTGCGATAAAATATCATCCAGCATCTTCATATTGTACATTTTTTTTTTCATTAGGTACATTGTTTGCTTCAATGTACAGTCGAAGGTAAAGAAAATATTTTAGCACATTTTTGGTTATTTTTTGGGAAAAATTTTGAACAAGTTTAAGTGAAATTAATCAGCATTTCCCATACCGAGCAGTATTCAGAATTACGTCTTTCATTTTTATACATAAGTTGTGAAACATCCTGTACAAAGATTTAACCTCACCATATACTCGTTGGAGGTGCGGAGAAGGGGGTGTCAGTTGATAAGGGGGGATGCGCGATGGATCGGGAAGTTACTATCAATCAAGCAAAAAAATTAATTATCAACATCGCTTTAAATTTGTAGAAGTTATTCCGCCAAAAGCACTAGGAGGTGGGGAATGGGTCAGTCGGTAAGAGAGGAGAAGGAACGGTAAAATGATCTGATAGTCACTGCGAATAAAGTAAAAAAAATATCAAAATTAAAAACATACCTTCGGCTCGAAAAACATAACCCTCGTTTTAAAGCGACTGTATTTTGACGAAGTAAACTAATAAGATTAACCCACCTTCAGTGAGCTTCGCAGAAAAATATGACTATGGGTAAAACGTGTGCGATAAAATATCATCCAGCATCTTCATATTGTACATTTTTTTTTTCATTAGGTACATTGTTTGCTTCAATGTACAGTCGAAGGTAAAGAAAATATTTTAGCACATTTTTGGTTATTTTTTGGGAAAAATTTTGAACAAGTTTAAGTGAAATTAATCAGCATTTCCCATACCGAGCAGTATTCAGAATTACGTCTTTCATTTTTATACATAAGTTGTGAACTGTGACTGTATTTGACGAAGTAACTAATAAGATTATTTTCAGTGCGCTTCGCAGAAAAATATGACTATGGGTAAAACGTGTGCGATAAAATATCATCCAGCATCTTCATATTGTACATTTTTTTTTTCAAACGCTATTCAATTTATTCTTTGACATAAAGTTAAAGAATATGGTTTTCAAGATCTTTCAAAAGCCGAAAAATGTAGTGCGGAATTAGCTGAGAAAACGTTCTTAAAATACTTCGAGAAGGTTGCCATGAACGACAGCCAAAAACGGTTTTCCAAGAATTTTTTAGTAAGTAATGCTAGTTGGAGTGCTGCATCTGGGTTTGGTTGACTTTTTCTTTACTAGTGACTAACTTTACCATTCGTTGCGATCAGGTAGGAAGTTTTCCTTTCGCGAAGCACCCAAGGGTATAGTTTTGACAGTCTGAGACTAAGATGTAGTTAATGAAAATCTTCCGCTCAGTGGCAAAAATTAAGCCAAAGAACAGGCCGAAGTGTTTCTACATTGTGTGAACTATCCTTTAGTTCTGAAAATTGTGAACTTTGTAGATATAATAATATATAGTATTTAATACTAGGTGGTGGAATGCACACGTCCTCAGGGGAGATGACCTGGAAATAAAAACATTGTTCAGTTAGATGAATACAAATTTTCTATTTTGCTTTCCCTCCTGCTTCGTCACTATTGTTATGCTACATAAAGATATATACTTTAGGACTAAAGATACCCTTAACAGTCATTATTGCCCATACCCGTGTAGTGAAAATAATGTAAGAAAAACTGTATTCATCTTTTATTGCATGTTTCTTTTAGAATGCGTGTATAAAACACGTTTTTCTTTTTTCTTTATTTGCACTGAATGCTGCTACTACCTACTTAGCTGATGTATAGGTGAAATGTAGCAGACATAGCCCAAAAAAAGTACGTATAAAATTTGACTGAATCCGATTTCTATTTTAAAAAATACTGGCGCAGTATTGTAAGAATCGGTGTATGTCAATAAGCAGAGCAATTGTAGAGTGAAATAGCCTATGTTATAAGCCGTCATATTAAACATGTGATTATCCTTTAAGTGTTTTTTCAAAACTTTGTTCTTTCGAAATTGAAGAGGTAAGAGACAAAAAGAAATCTTTATGATACGCTTGTACAAAAAATATTTAAATATACTTTATTTTTCTCACTCTAGCTCGGAAATTTTCACTTTCTTTGATGATATCAACCTTTTTTGAAGCCTTCTCTTTTAAAGCCTTCTCTTTTTGCAACATTTTTGACAAACTGAACTAAGTGCAAATCAAGGTTTAAACAGAAACGCTTTTGTTCTGTAATATGCAATCATCATATAATTTTACCAACACGCTATAAATTGAATGTCAATTTTGTCTAGTTACTTAAATTCGTTAATCCTAATAATCACTGGAAAAATCAATAAGTCTTTCTCGCAAAAATTTGGAGTGTAATTCTGGTTTTAGTGACAGGCAAATCTTGATAAAATACATTTTGTTTATTTTGTTTAGCTCCACTGACATTAAAAAAATGTAAGATGTCCTGTATAGGAAGTATAAAACGTATAATAATAATAATAATAATAATAATAATAATAATAATAATAATAATAATAATAATAATAATAATAATAATAATAATAATAATAATAATAATAATAATAATAATAATAATAATAATAATAATAATAATAATAATAATAATTGGGACGTTTTTGTCGGAGAGTAAACTACAGTTTCGAATTTCCATTGTCTTTATTTTTTACTTTTTCGCAACGTTTCGCATGCTTCTATATCTGCATTCATCATCAGGTGAATACTAACAAAAAAATTACTGATCTTGTATACTACCATGTTTAAAAAAAATACCTGTTGGTTTGAATTTTCTCTTGAATGGATTTTCCTTCTTGGCAACGATGTTTGTTTCTTTTCACTCTATATGATGTTGATTTCGACCCGGTTGTGTCCCCGTGTCGAGTTTTGCGTTTGTGTTCTGTAAGGCGAACTTCCATGAGTCGGGTTTCTCCGATGTACATATTCCCCACACTCGCATGGTACCTGGTAGATGCAGTTCTTGATGTCATGGTTTAGTTAATGTTAATTGACTTCTTATTGTTGTGGTTCGTTTTGAATACAGGCCGAAGAAGGTATTGCCTATTATTCTTATATTTTATTTTCTATATTTTGCTAGATACTTACGGCTGTCGTCTTTTGCGTTGGTGTGGTTTGAAAAGTTTTATTGATCGTCTAGTTGGAGAAACCATTTCTTCTTTATTTAAAGCTTTTTCTGTATTGCAGAGTAGGTGGCTCGATCTACAAGAGATTTTGTAACTGCCAGTTTGTTTACCAGTGAAGTGCTTACCAACTTGATTGGAAGTTAAGATATTGTTCAGTTATGAGTTGGTTTGTGATATACGAAAGTGATTATGGGTGAAATATTTTTGCTGACTATAGAAAGTCAAGAAAAGTGACCTGACAACTTTTTCCAGAGTGTATTTGACGCAGTTAAGAGCATAATCCTACTGGAAATATCAACACGCCAAGACGAATCCGTATTAGGTAACTTGGATAAGTACCATTGCAGAACGATGCCTATTTGTGAGTGATTCAAAGTTGGAAATCAAAGTGTATGATGGTGTTTAATGATGTATGGTGGAGGGTGACCAGTGAAACCACTGATGAGCCCACGCTGGTTACCCAGGATGAAACATCGTTTAATCATTTCTATTTTCGCTTTGGTCTTTTGTGTGTTCCTTGCGGAATGCTCATCTAAGAATTTCCACCCAAGATCTTTTGATCTTTTGTTTTTTAGTTTCTTTTCTTTCGGTTAAATTAAGTTCATTTGTCTTATGATATTGACATAATTGAAGAATCGTTCTAATGTGTTGATGTTAAATATGTCGCTCCAGTATCTTAGGCATAGTTTAGGGCTCAGCCATGATGTTCGTAGAACTTCTTCTTCAAACGATTCCATAAAGACGTTGGCCACTACCGGCTAAAGTGATGATCTCATGAGTAGACCATCTTCCTACATAAGCATTCGAAACGTTGTAAAAAAGTAAATAAAGGCAATTTAAAAGTTTGAAACTCTAGTGTACTCTCAACTTCAACATTGTCTAACACCTCTAAGCAACAGTTTATGTCGAAGTGTCCACGTCCACTATGTAGGGAGGTAACGCTATACAGGGTTCTTAAGATTTTCCTTAGGGATAGGATTACAAAAAATCAAACAGAAATGGCATAGAAAGTTCTGCGCGCACAAAAGAAACAGGTATATTGAGCAATGGTGCCAGTTTGTTATTATCTCCGGACTGCTTTCATGAGAAAAAATTGTCGCCAATCTTTCATTGTGAGCATAAATCATAGTTGCAATAATAACCGTTGACAAGATGTCTGCAAATTCCGCTAGATGGCGAACATCTAATGTAATTAAAAATTAGATGTTTTCAGGTCCAAACCACAGCTTTTTCTTGCTTAAAGGAGGCGGCATGGTCCATTATTTACGATACTGAACGATAAACTCGTGAGGTTGTTAACATTAGAAAGAAATATCTTCGCTTTTAATTAAATTTCTTTCCATTCTGTTCTACTAGTGACATCTATCCGGAAACGGCCAAATCATGCAGCTAGCACTAGCAGCCAAAGAAATCAATAAACGGCGCTGTTTTCCCTGTAGAGCTTTTTGCTTGCGATATTATTGATTTTAAATAAAGCTGGCCCTACACTACATTTAAAAAAATTAAAAGCGAAAAATAAGGGTCTGCCAAAATTTGTAACACCCAAAAAGGCATGAAAAGATTTATTTTGCTTTGTTTCTTTACAAAAAACGTTTTTTTTACGAAAAACTTGAGCTTTGCCACTTTTTTTATTTTTTTCTTCAACTTTCTCGAAATTTTCGTCATACCGTAGAAAAAAATTATTTCCTTCATGGTCATACTCTACTTTTATTCGAAAAAATTTAGAAACAGAGACGGGATCAGTTTTCCTAAAACGGGGGATCTTGGTTTCGAGTGAGAAGATAAAGCCGCAGGCAAAAATTTTTCAATTAAATTAGCCGAACGCAAAAATGTTAGAGAAACAAAGCACTTGGGTCACACAGGTCTTGAAATCGTTACGTAATATTAGGGGAGTGGCGTGCCAAACCGTTACAAAACATTACATAGGGAGGGGGTCAAAAATTGGTAAAATCACCGTGACGTAATTTGTGCACGGCCCCACATCTGACTGTTCCTCCTTGTGTGTGATGTTAATATCTGTCAATTGCGTTGTTAGTGTTTTTCGGTGGAACATTTGACATCTACCGGTGCTTACATCACTCCACCAATTTCACCAAACTGATGCAATCGAAGTCACCAAGTCGGTGAATATCAGTAGACTTTAAAAACTCGCCCAGGATTTGGTTTATTGATAGAGGTTTCCACTGTAGTGACTTAAAAAACACCTGGTTCATATTACATTGTGCATGGAGATAAATAGACTTTTAAAAGATTTTGGTAGTTGATATTTTTTACTGTATACTTTTTTGGCTTTGATAATGTATCATTATTCAAGTTTTTTTTGTGTTAGTTTTTCAATTTTTTGGAACTCTTCGAAATAGTATTGTACCTAAGGATTCCATAGCATTGGCTGTAATCTGCCACAGTGCTTTTGAACAACGTTGCAACTCAATCTCTTTGATGCAACGTGCAATTGGCCATTAATGTTTTTTGTTCCTTACTTACTCAAAAGTAACTACCTCATCTCATTAAAAATAAATGAAGCCTTTCTCTAGAAACTCGCTCTAATAACAAGCGGCGTGCTCAAAGAATCTTACATTATTAAAAAGGGACATAAGGATGGGAGATACATCGACAAGACGAAAACTTGCTGGTTATTCAAAAGAAAATGGGAAGGTTGTTTAAAACTGGGGCTGTTCTAGAGCAAAATCCCGGGAAAGGGGACCAGACCATATATTGTTTTTAAGAGCGAGGAGCCCCAGGGCAAATCGTATTCTGGAAATCCTGGCCAAACAAAAAGTGCTAGAGTGCTGAAATTTTGCACAGATACTATTTATGTGACTCGAAATTGCGCTACAGAGCCCAATATGCCAAATCTTAATTTTGGAATTTATTTTTTTTGTAAATAAAGTTTTTTTTCTAAAAAAGCTCTCTGTAGCGCATTTGGAAGTAAAATTTTAGGCTTGTATGTACAATCTCATTTCTGTAGTATTCTTCATTTGGCTAGGATTTCCATAAAACGAAAATTACTATTTTGGACAATGTGAAACAGTGAATTTCGATTTTATTTTCTAGATGTAAAACTTCAATTTTTAAGTAAATTTCTTATTTCAAATTCACTTGGTTTCTCTACACTTTTATTTCAATCATAAACAAAAAAAAAAATAAAACCCAGATTATCACTATTTAATATGATAGTGGCTGGAAACTTTGTGAATAAAGTATCCTTATTTCTGAAGGTATCACCAATGTGGCAGATATTTTCAGGGCGACTTTATCAGTGTCAGTGGCCCTGGTTAACTTAAAAAAATATGGTTATAAATAAAATAACCTAAATGTTAATTTTTCAAACAAACGTTTCCATATTGTGGTTGTGCTATATAGTGGGGCTCCCTTCTCTTAAATCACTAGATTACACGATTTTTGTATCACAGTTCAAACCATAATTTTACCATGCTAATACCTCTGGTAATAGGAAATTATCGGTCGGCACTATTTTGACATTAGAGTTTGCAACACTGTAACTAAGGGCACTGATCATATCTAAGCAGGCCCTGCTTTTAACAAAGGATGACACAGAAGTTTTTTTTATCCTTATATTTTGGCATTTGGTTACTTTCTAGTTTAGTTTTTTAATGTAAAGAACGACAAAGGCTCTCGTTACGAGTAAGTTATTTTTTTTATTTTATTTGCATACTTTTTTGTGTTGATCAGATTGTTTGGGTAAAATTTTAAAAAAATGGGAAAAAAGTTGAGACCTGTTAAGAATGAAGAGCAACTTTTACACGTTTTCCAGTCAGTTTTATGGTCTCAATTAAGAAAGAGTTTTTCTGATATTTTTTTTTCTTTTATGCACAACATCCACCAATATTGCTGTGGTGTTCACTATGAAATGATTATCGTGGTCAAATTATTTGTAACCTATATTCTCCCAAAAAATAATTTCAGGGTACCAACTTTCTTACAGAGTGTACGACCTCCGTAGCGTAGTGATTAGCGTATCTGTCTACTGCACGGAAGGTCTCGGGTTTTTCTGTGTTTGTCTTTAACTTTGCATAAACTTGGCTAACGCGGGGCAAGAAGTTGTCAAAAATAAAATATTATGTTACCTATTTTTATGTTGCGCTATATGATCAGGGCCCTTAGTTACAGTGTTGCAAATTTACATTAAAAAACTAAACTAGAAAGTAAGCAAATGCCAAAATATAAGGATAAAAAACTACTTTTATTCATTTTAACTTTATTTTTGCATGCAATGTACATGTGCACTCATGTCATTAATTTCAAAATGCCACCTGGCTGGCAGATCAGACTGACGTGTTCCTAACTTCAAACATAATTTAGAACACTTTTATAGATAGAAAAAATATTTATAGAGCAATATTACTTCCCATTTTTTACTTCCCTCGCTCAGGGAAGTAATGTAATCATCTTAAAATCTCACTTTAAAATTTTGATGAATTTTCATAAATTTGGTGGTTCCGAATGATAAGCACGTTTCCAGACGCCGTCGCTCTGTATATCGGTCTGTCCGTTCGTCACTTTGTAACCACTGTAACTCCAAAACCTTTGCACCAATCATAACGAAATTTAACATAGCGACTACTTGCGTAATGACGCCAAAACTTTTAAAAATAATATAATAGCAAATCGAAATTTAAGTCATTGAGCGAAATGTCCAATAAAAAGTAGCCTATGTTAAGATACAGGTTGGTTCGGTCGTTTTTACGTGATTGATGGACAAGAATCTTAGTTTTGACGCTAAAATTTTTGTCAACAAATATATACATAGCACATATATAAGATGTATTAGAAAAGTCCATATACACCCGCAAAAAAATGGATACCCTCAGGAAAAGTCTGGGTGGTGCCTCCTGAAAAAGTCTGAATACACTTTTAAAAAGCCTAAATACTTCCAGAAAAAATTCGGATACACTCTTAAAACATCTGGATACACTCAGAAAAACTCCAAGTCTGGATACCCCCTGGAAAAGTTTGAATACACTCTAAAAAAGTCTGGGTACACCATGGAAAAGTCTGGGTAGACTCTGGAAAAGTCTGGATATACCGTGTAAAAGTCTAGATGCACCCCAAAAAAGTTTTGATACACTCAGGAAAAATTCGGATACACCCTGGAAAAGTCTGAAGACATTCTAAAAAAGTCTTGATAGATCTCGAAAAGTCTGGATACTTTTTAAAAAAGTCCGGACTGACGCTGGAAAAGTCTAGATACACCCTGGAAAAGGGATACACCCTGGAAGGATTTGGGTTTACCCAGAAAAAGTCTGGACACACCCTGAAAAGTCTGGATACACCCTTAAAAAGTCTGATTACACTGGAAAGGATACATCCCGGAAGTCTGAATACACCCAGGAAAATTCTAGAAACATCCTGGAAAAATCTGACCGACTCAACCCATGTGTATACGAGTAGTTGGTGAATGTGTTTCCTTGAACGAGAGAAGTTTTTGAGTCAATTTTTACTCGATTTATTAATAAATATTTTACAAACCGACACATTCGGAAATTTTCACCGGTGTGTTATATATGTATTATACACCAAACCTCACTGTGGTCGCCGCATTTTTAACAAGGAGAGGGGGGCGGTTGTTTACTAGGATTATTGTGTACAAAAAATAAATATTTGTTTCTCTTTAAAACCAAGGACGAATCCCGCAGATCTAGTCTAGTCAAAATTAAAAAAAAAATATACCAAAAATAGCATTTTTTCCGCGTTTTAAAATAAATATAGTTAAGAAAAACTTGCATATAATTGTATTATTTATTGATGCTATAGCGACGTAGGCGAAATTGTTTGCAATTTAAACAAAATTTCTTTTAAAAAAATTTGATCTCTTTACATTTTTTGTGAAATACATTGAAAAAGTAGTTTAGGTTGTTGCTAGGTCGGTTGCGAAAATCTCAAGAAAATTATACTATAAATTCAATTTTTTACTCGTGTTGCATGTTTAAAATTTAACTAAAATTGTAATTACAGAGTTGGGTGTTCTTGGGTTTAGGACAGGAGGTGCCTCAATAAGAAACTTGAATTAAGCTTACGTTTCGAGTATATTTTTACTCTTCTTCAGAGCTACAAAGAAAAGGTTTTGGTACACGAAAGTTTTGATTTACATTTTTGAAAAAACAAAAAAATTATATGTAAATTCGAATTACTAAAAAGAGGAAGATCAGTTTAAAAAAACGTGGTTGTAAAACATATAAAGTAGATACACTAAAACAATTTCAAATATTGTGAAATATTAAGAATTAAAATTTAATTTTTGTTATTTTTATTATTCATATAGGCATTAGCAATAAGAATAAATAGTATGTTTATACGCTTATCACTATAGGTAACATAATTTGATTTTTTCCTTTAGACATAGTTGACTATAAGACAATTCAAAATTATTTAAAAACAATAGAATATTGTTCTCTTGTCAGGTACGGCAGGCAACTAAATATAATAAAAACAAATCATACACATTCTTTTTATTGGTGTTATTTTTACTAAAAAAGATCTTTTGTTTGTGTTTTTTTTTAAGAAAAAAAATTAAAGAGAATTGGACGGATAGGGAAATCAGAAAAATTGCTCCTTATATAGGAATATGTAAGTACAACTGGTTCGAAAAAAATTGAGCACGATAACCCGCACTCATTCATTCCAAAACCCACTGTACGTCACTTTGTTTGTCATTTGTCAATTTTTTTTCGAACCAGTTGTACTTACATATTCCTATATAAGGAGCAATTTTTCTGATTTCCCTATCCGTCCAATTCTCTTTAGTTTTTTTTTCTTAAAAAAAACACAAACAAAATATCTTTTTTAATAAAAATAACACCAATAAAAAGAATGTGTATGATTTGTTTTTATTATATTTAGTTGCCTGCCGTACCTGACAAGAGAACAATATTCTATTGTTTTTAAATAATTTTGAATTGTCTTATTATCTAAAGGAAAAAATCCAATTATGTTACCTATAGTGTACTTTGTGTTCTTTGTGCAGAAGACTAGGAATTAGGTAAGCGAATAAACATACTATTTATTCTTATTGCTAATGCCTATATGAATCGTTGTTAAGTAATCTATTTAAAATAATAAAAAACCCAAAAATTAAATTTTAATTCTTAATATTTTACAATATTTGAAATTGTTTTAGTGTATCTACTTTATATGTTTTACAACCACGTTTTTTTAAACTGATCTTCCCCTTTTCAATAATTCAAATTTACATATAATTTTTTTGTTTTTTCAAAAATGTAAACCAAAACTTTCGTGTACCAAAACTTTTTCTTTGTAGCTCTGAAAAAGAGTAAAAATATACTCGAAACGTAAGCTTAATTCAAGTGTCTTATTGAAGCACCTCCTGTCCTAAACCCAAGAACACCCAACTCTGTAAGAATCGCTAGGACAAGAATCTACCGTTCGTAAAATTGTAATACTCAAAAGTGTTTAAGCAACGCAGATAATAAACACTTAAAGTTAATTTTCAGTTGTATCAGTATTCGTATCCGTATCTCTATCGAGTCGATCAATCAAGCAGGTGCACTTTTAAAATCATGGCGAATGCGTGACAGCCCGAGCTAATTAAATGTACGAAAACCTCATTAGGTAAATGATGTTTTGACGCATTTGATCAGCTGGATCTGTTCCGCATTCGCCATTAGTTTAAAAGTACACCTGCTCGATAGGTCGACTCGATAGAGAGAAGGATACGAATGCCGATAGACCCGAAATTTAACTTTAAGTGTCCATTTTTTTTAACTTAAGCGTTCATCACAAACTTTGATTTTGTGGTGAGTTGAGTTGGCTGCAAGGGAGGAGGACGATTGCTTCCCTACCAGTTACAGCTAATAAAAGTTCAAAATTTTGACAAATGTCAAACTATTATCGTTTCCATGACCATATAGATCGTCTAGGTCATTTATCTGAAAAGAGCATTCAAGATGTGTCGAAAAACAGGTAGGTAACTTGTACCTTACATAAGTGACGCCAAAATATTTTAAAATTGTAGATAAAGTTTAGTCTGGCCTTTTTAAAGAAATTTATAGGGGCGGGGGTTATCGGAAACATTGCAATTTGTGAGAAGGGGGTAGTAGTAGTAGTAGTAGTAGTAGTAGTAGTAGTAGTATAGGGGCGCCCCGTGGGCCTGGCAATTAAGTCTCTTCATGAGCCCTTTCTGCCATACCCCGTTCCTTACCCCTATGCCCCTACTTCCGCTGCACCTCTCTCTCCGGGCCTCCCTGTATTCTTTACGAAGTTCAGCAAGTGCAGCTCTTCTTCCTTTATCGTGGGAAATCCCCACTTCAGCTGCCTTGATCTGGCATATGCGTCACACTGTGCTATCAAGTGCTGCGCCGATTCCTCTTCGAGCCCGCAAGCGGGACACACTGGATCTCCTGCTACTCTTATTTGCGTCAGATGTTTGTTCAGCCGATTGTGCATAGTTAGCATCCCTGTCAGCAGTCCAATGTCCTTTCGGGTCTTGCCTAAGAGCCATTTAGTTCTGGCTACAATCGAACCATCCACGAATAGCTTGGACTGTCTGCACTTTGACTCTTGCCTCCAGGACGTCTTCAGTTCCTTGTTCGCCCATTTATTGAGCTCACTCTTTACCTGTTTCCTTGTTATTCTCAGAAGAGTTTCCGGTCCAATGTATTGGGTTTCGGGCCCTAGTCTGGCAAGTTCGTCCGCTTTCTCGTTCCCTGGTATTCCCTCATGACCTGAGACCCACATCAGTGTCACCCTTTTGTCTTGAGCCAGTGTTTGCAGTGCTTCAGCGCACTCCTCCACCAGACTACTGACTATTTTGGGTGCATTTAGAGCCCTGAGGGTAGCCTGGCTGTCGGAGCATATGTATATGTCCCTGCTGCCATTTCTAACCTCGGGTTGCTGCCATGATAATGGCATACACCTCCGCCTGAAACACCGTAGCATGTTCTCCAAGTGGATAACTCTTCTGAACGACAAGGGGGTAAGAAGGAGTCAAAAATGACCGAAAATGCTAAATAAATTTTAAACGCTCTTTTGTGTCAAGATTGTGACACCATACATATTTACGTGTAAAATAAAACCGATGACAGAAACCATCGCAAACTCGATCGTAAACCTATATTAGGGCACCAACATGTTTATACACTATATATACTGTTTCCACTTTAGCCATTAGCTCGTTTTTGCTTTGCT
Organism: Oxystoma pomonae; assembly: GCA_963921995.1. Taxonomy (NCBI): domain Eukaryota; kingdom Metazoa; phylum Arthropoda; class Insecta; order Coleoptera; family Brentidae; genus Oxystoma; species Oxystoma pomonae. The sequence continues at coordinate 112,398,699 of OY998165.1, forward strand.
TTGATGATTCCAATTATCCGACGTTTACGAGGTTTTGTGTAAAATTTGTCACCGTTACGACAATAAATGGCATGTTTACACGAATTTTAATACCGAGTGGTTGCCAAGTCGACCATTTGAAGCCGTATTCATTTAAGTAACATTTTAAGCTCTCAGAGTTTTATAAATTAGGTTTCCGGTTTTCATAATGGTTGTTTATACCTTGTTCTCCAGTTTTGTTAATTTACCTAAGTTTATATTTAATTATCTAAAGAAAACTGTGGCTACCAGAACGCTTAAGGGAATTTTATAGAACAAAAAGTTAATTTATAAATGGGGAAGTATATTACTATTGCTCCTCAAGTTACATTGGTTACTTATATTCATATAAGGAATCCAAAAGGGTTTTATCTATAAATGGTGTGATTTAGAACTTTGAAACCTTCTTACTTCTTGGAACAAGGCTCCTGTGCGCCCCAAAATATGTTTCGGGGGCCAGTAAAGGGTTCTGCCGTCAACCCACTCAGAGAGCACAATCGTCAGATAGTCAACACACATATCTACAAGCTTCGGTTTGCAGTTTCTGAACGAAAAAACATATAAAATAGTAGTTTTAACAACTAGTGACTAAAAGCGTTGGTTTAAATAACGAGCGCAGCGAGGTATTTAAAAACGCGAGTAAAAAATCCAAGAAAAACAGGAAAATACTTTTAAATTAAAAATCTCGAACCAAGAGCGGCTGGTAAATGAAATAACAATCGTTTCCATAGCGATGTGCCTTTTTACTCGGTAACGTTCATTATTGCTACATTTTAATCTTTGACAGTTTGATATTTTGACGATGTTTTTAAATGATTTTTTCATAAATACTTGGTAAAAACTGGCGGAAATGGCTTAATTTTTAGGCAAGAGTAATTAGATTTTTTCAATATTACTATATTTCGCTATTTCTCTTTAATTTTGGGTACAAAACGGACAGAATTCTTTTTGTGCACCCGTGATCAAAAAAAAAGTTTTTTTGCATCGGTAACCACCAAAAAAAAAGACTTTTTTGAAAATCGTCAACAATTTAACAAGGAGCTCGGTGCTGAAAGATTTATCGCTCATCTGTGAAGTCACTGAGATATGATCGAATTAAAATTACTTCACTCTCTGATGATTTCAAATAAAAGCAAAAACGTTTTACGTAAATTAAGTTCTTAAAAATAGTTTGAGAAAGTTAAAAATGTGTCCATAATCGTTTTTTTTTTTTATAAATAAATTATTAAACTTTATGGTAATTTGGTGACGTCAACATTTTTGCACACCAACTTCTGTTTGCCCACAGAATTATTCTTCTTTTTTTATTTAGTTAGTTGTATACGTTTTATAGGGGTCGTATAAACCTCTCTTGGTCATACGGTAAATGAAAAAACCATAGTATCTTTATATAATACAAATGGCCGTTCCTTAAAATTGGATATAACCAAAAAATAATTGGCGATTTTTTAGTGCTTGTTCTTCTAAAAAGAATACAGTTAGTTAATGTATCTGGTTGCTGTGGAGTTCAAGTTTAAATTTTGTGTTTTTGGATAAAATTTTGAAACAATGCACCAATATTTTTTCCAAAAAAAGAAGAAAGAAACGTATTTGACGAAGTGCGTGTTTTCTGGAAACTTTTTTTGATGGGATATTATCAGTAAACTACGGATTGCATATGATTTTGTTTATAGTGAGAGTTTTTCTAAGTCATATTTAATAATAATAGTATATTTCATGTAAGTAGATTTTGTAAACTCCACTCTTAAATCAGTGACAAAACACATCTGAATCCTTAATATGCACCACACAAATTCATGGAGACCAGATTTCCAAGATTGGTTGGAACATCTCTGTAACTTTCTTAGAAATAGATCTAATGCACTTTGTTATATATGTATAGGAGAGGGTTATATAAAAGGGAAACGTAATCGAAGGACGCCTTGAAGGCCGCCTTCGGCAAGGAAACCTGAAGGTGCCTTTTAAGGGAGGACTATTTTTTTCTCAGTAACCTTAGCTCAAAAAATGTCGAAGGGACCTTCAAAACGGGACATGGGATATCCATACTTTTTGGAGTCAAATAAACATCAGAATTGGCTGAATTTTTAATAGAAGATACGTTTTATAAAAACTAAAACACGGCTCGGAGCACTTTTTTAATTGTTTCCCGACTAAGCTAAAATTTCTTTCTAAGGCCACCGATTCAAACTGATTGTCATTATAGTTTTCTATTAGTTAAAGTATCTTATCACGTATTCTTTTTGAGGTACACTTGATTTCAAAAAAAACTCATACATGCATTTTTTCCTATGCCACAAAAATTTAGCTTTCCATTAGTGTATACTATTATAAGGTACCAAGAGTATGCCTGACAGCTTAAAATTCAGTGTGACATCCTTAAAAATGCCACAGATATTAACATTTACAAAATTTTAAATTATCACTCGAGTTACAGAAGTAGAATAATTCTACGGATAGGAAAGATGGATCAGGACGACCAAAAGTAAGTTCTGAAGTGCCAGGTGAGAGACTTATTGACCATCTCAGACAAAATTCTTTTTCAACGTCGGTTAAAGCAGCTAATGTAACATTATTTCCGGGTTCTTTAGCAACAGTAGATAGAAGAGTAACGAAATCAGAAGTCTCTTGTCGAGTTGCTGCAAAGAAGCCTTTTCTAACAGAAAAACAAAAACAGGCCAGATTGATTGATTGAGCAACGTTCTTTGTGATAATGACTTCTGGGAGAAGGTGGTTTTCACTGACGAAAAAATTTTTCAATCATCTTCAAGTAGCAGGAGAATTTTAGTTTATCGTCCACCAAATTCTAGATTTGAACCCGAATATACAAACCAAATTAAAAAAGCTGGACATTTTTCTGTAAACATGTGGCGCTGGTTTAGTGCTAGAGGTTTCGTTTTTTTTTTTGGAGAATCGAAGGAACATTCAATAGTAAACGATATATTGAAATCCTTGAAAATGTTATGCTGCCATCTGTACAGGCTTTATATGAAAATAATGACTTCGTTTATTAGCAGGACAATTGTCCAGTACACACGGCTGATGTTGTTCGCCAATGGTTTCAGAATAATAATATAGAAACACTTCCTTGGCCAGCCAACAGCCCTGACCTTAACCCAATGGAAAATATATGGGGTCGAATCGTTAAAATAATATACCAAAGAGTTAAGCGATGTTATTTATCGCGCATTGGATCAGGTCTCAGAAGACCATCAGTATTTTCAAAATTTAACCTTTTCAATGCCCAGACGTTTGCAGCTTGTAATAGAGAAAAATGATGATCCTATTAAATACTAAATTATTTATTTTAGTTCTTTTTTAAATTAAAATAATTAGTATTAAGTTTACCATCGTTTTTTTCCTAATCCAAGTTTCCTATTCGTCGAATTGTTTTCAATCCAGCGCTGTTTCCATCGTATTATTGTTATTTCTTCAACTCCAAAATGGATTACCGCCGTCTTTATAGAACAGCCTTCGTCCGTTACTCGAGTGATAATTTGATATTGTTCAATAAAGACTTTACTAAAACATTATTTTTGCTGATTTTTTAGTATTATGCAAAATTTAATATAAAAATAAGGTTGCCTTTAATTTAAGTAAAAAAATATTTTCAGTTTTAGAGACCTTTTTTAAACAATATGACAAATTGTCGTACTTTTGAAGTTTTTAGGCATTTTAGCTGATAGTCCGTATATATTATATACTTTTAGAAAGGTCAGTTTTGTGACTGCATGTATGCGTTTTTTTTTTAAATTAAGTATACCAGCGATAAGTTTTTTGTTTAGGGAACCCTCAGTTTGTCTGCCACTTCGTTGGTGTGTTTTAAATTATTGCTTTTCCCCTCTGTCTCACGCCCCTTCTTTGTTACACTTCTTTCTGTTCTTCAAACACTTCCATCCAGTCAAATACCGGTTTTGCTCGCTATTTCTTCCCGGTTTTACTTTAAATAATCATAATTTTTATTTCCGTTTAGTAGTTTTGAATTTTTAAAGACTTTTTACCAGCTTTTGTTAAATTTTAAAAAACAATAAGTATATTAAAAACTCTTTTTAATAAAATATATTTAAAAAAATAAAACGCGAACTTATTTAAACCTAACATAATTTTATTACAATTTTTCCGTAAAAATAAAAAATTACTAGTGAAAGAAAAAATATTTTAAAAATCAAGCTAGTAAGATTTGAAATTTGAAAAAAATGTCATTCGATATTCAATCGTGGGATGCAACGGAAGTGTCTTGACCGACAAAGGCCGAAACTTGAAAAAATCTTTCGTTATACCCGATCTACGATAGTTTAGAGTAAGTGCGTAGAAGAAATTAACAGTTTGAGAAGTTATGAATTATTTGCAAAAACTCTTAGAAGATTTTCAAATGCTAGAACTTTTTGCGGAATTTTAAGGTAAGTTTTCAAACAGATTAATGCAAAAATATTTTTTTTTCCTATTTTGGCCTTTATAAGAAATTCTTTTTGATGTTTAAAACTTACCACAGTCGTACGTCCAACGACATCCACAGTGGAAAACTTAGTTTAAAATGTATGGCTTAGCGTTTTTGTATTGCGTAAGAAAGGTCATAAATTATATGGAAATAAAATGCCTAAACAAACTATTTCTCTTAACTAAAAAATTTAAAAACATTTTACACAGGTAACACTAATTTTAAAAAAACAATTATAAGAATTCAACAAAACAAACAAAATCTAACCCTGACTTCGTTTTGTCTAATTTAATTTTAATTGTATTTAAAAAAAAATTTAGCCTTCGTTTGTAAAATTGTATGTACATAGGAACGGTGTTTTAACATTTAACTCATTTAATTTTGTTTATTATTTACTTACTTACTCGCCAGATTTTATAGGTATTTCTTGTACCAAATTTGGTACTCTTTTTCACAATTTAACGTTATATCTCTATGATATCTAATTTTAGTGTAATTGTATATTACTCTTTATAATATTGGATTTCTGAAACATATATTAATAAATAATATATTAATTTTAAATATATTTATTTTAATTCCATGTAAAACAAGATACTTATTTATTAAATCTTAATAAAACATATATTTAATCTTAAAATAAGAGATATTAAATGGTAATACCTTTTTAAGTTAAATAAAATGATTTTTTAATTTTTAATAAAACACATGTGCAACTTTAAAATAGGATGGATTTTTATTTGTAATATGCTAAATTTTAGCAGTTAATATCTTATTGTAATACTCGTATATTTTTATAATACTTTTTAAAATCTTGGATTTTTAAAATACTTTTTTTTCCGCGTATGAATTAAACAGGAAGAATTGAAATGGGGACTTTTTTTAAAAATTTGGAACGCAGTGTTATCTACCACCTATAGGTCGGTAACTGCATATTTCGCCTCATTATATGAGGTTTGCCAAAACAATTGCCAGTTGAGTGACAATTTGAGGTCAGGACGGGATTTAAGGAGCGGAATTCATCAAATAATGCAATTTCATTCCGGTTAACGCGGTTTTAATTAAATTTTACCTTAATTAATTTTGAATTTAGCACATGGTTGGTGACCTATTACAATATTTCATTAAGTACCTATTTGATATATAGACATACACATAAGCGTATTCAGTGACGAACTTTCGATCGTAATACGTTTTGAAATCGCTAAGCGAATAGCGAGCAGTTCGGTCAGCGGCACGCTGATCGACGATTTTTCATATTCGTTTTGCCGTATAGCACATCTTAGCACCACCGCATTTTGCATTTTTATATCTTGTATGCCTGGTTGTTCCTTTTCTTTTTATGTGTGTAATGAAGAGGTCCTTACGTGATCGATTTCGATCCGGAGTTCAGAAAGGGTAAAGCAAATGGTGGTTAAATCAATAGGCAAAAATGCTGATTTTCGATGGATTAAGCTTTCTTTTACTTGCACAAGTGTTGATCCTTTAAAAAATTGCTTATTTACATTTTTATTATATTTATATATATATATATATATATATATATATATACAGGGTTCCTAAGCAAATCCTTAGGGGGCCAAGCAGCCGTGTATAAGACGCAGACAAACGGAAAAGCACATTAGGCAGAAAAGGATGGGCATGGGGCGATGTTGTCACTACATCTTACACGTAGTAAATCCATTCCAGGTTGTTGTTTTCTAATGTTTTCCATTTTCATACCTTTAGGACTGGAATAAAAATTGTTTTTGCTCGACTTTAATACCAAACTGATGAAAGCTATCGTAAAAAAAAATATTTTTCGGCTTTTCATTTTGTAACCATTGCCCTTACGCACTGTTTACAGGCTGGGGACTGAGATACATGCAAATGCCTAACCTAAAGCGTTCATACACGGCCGGATATATTTCTGTAGAAACTTTCTTAAGCAAATCGGACGGGTTGACGCCTTCGAACGTCCAACCCGGGTTTTGCACTTTGATTCGAAATCAAAAAGGAGGAACAGTCAGATGTGGGGCCGTGCACAAATTACGTAACGGTGATTTTACCAATTTTTGACCCCCTCCCTATGTAATGTTTTGTAACGGTTTGGCACGCCACTCCCCTAATATTACGTAATGATTTCAAGACCACTACCCCTCCCAAAAAAAAAACTTCACTTATTTTCATTCCAAATTTTCTTAGTTTCACAGAAATGCAAACGCTGTCGAAAACCCCCCTCCCCCCTTCGTAACGTTTTGTAACCCCCCCTCCCCCTATGACCATTACGTAATTTGTGCACGGCTTCTGTAGTCCCAGTGGAGGAGGGCGAGAAAATTGATATTTTTTTCTTAAAAATTATACTCTTTAGACCTATTTTTTGCGTTCCCGAAATTACGTAATTTTTGAAAAAAAATTGTTAGCGGCGCCATTTTTATTTCGTGCTTTGTTTTTCTAACATTTTTGCGTTCTGCTAATTTAATTGAAAAATTTTTGCCTGCGGCGCCCTTTATCTTCTCAGTCGAAACCAAGATCCCCCGTTTTAGGAAAACTGATCCCGTCTCTGTTTCTAAATTTTTTCGAATAAAAGTAGAGTATAACCATGGGGGAAATAATTTTTTTCTACGGTATGACGAAAATTTCGAGAAAGTTGAAGAAAAAAATTAAAAAAAGTGGCAGAGCTCAAGTTTTTTGTAAAAAAAAAACGTTTTTTGGAAAGAAACAGAGCAAAATAAATCTTTTCACCCCTTTTTGGGCATTGGCAGCCCGTCATTTTTCGCTTTTACCCTCCCGCTATTTTTGAAGAATTGGTTCGCTACATGTTTCGAGATCATGTCATAAAACACCTCGAAAATATCAAATGTAGTGTAGGGCCAGCTTTATTTAAAATCAATAATATCCCAAAACCTCTGCAGGAAAAACAGCGCCGTTTATTGATTTCTTTGGCTGCTAGTGCTAGCTGCATGGTTTGGCCGTTTCCGGATAGATGTCACTATTAGAACAGAATGGAAAGAAATTTAATTAAAAGCGAAAATATTTCTTTCTAATGTTAACAACCTCACGAGTTTATCGCTTAGTATCGTAAAAAATGGACCCTGCCGCCTCCTTTAAGCAAGAAAAAGCTGTGGTTTGGACCTGAAAACATCTAATTTTTAATCTCATGGTGTGGCTGCCATCTAGCGGAATTTGCAGACATCTTGTCAACGGTTATTATTGCAACTATGATTTATGCTCACAATGAAAGAGTGGCGACAATTTTTTCTCATGAAAGCAGTCCGGAGATAATAACAAACTGGCACCATTGCTCAATATACCTGTTTCTTTTGTGCGCGCAGAACTTTCTATGTCCTTTCTGTTTGATTTAGGAACCCTGTATATATATTTATAGTAATTTTTTTGGCAGGGCCAAATACTAAAAGTTACTTTTTTACTTTTCTCGTTAAAAAAAGGGCATTAACCAATATAATTAATATTTCTCCCTTATATTTTTATCGTTAATGTAGTGGCGTATCCGAAAACTGGTTCTGGGGGAGGAGGGTGAGCAATTGGGATGTATATTTTTGAAGAACTGTTCTGGAAAGAACGATTTTAGGCCTCTAAAGAGGGGGAAGATATTAACTCCAGAACATCCCCTTCGATACGCCACTGGATAACCCCCACTATAATATTCCAAAAAGCTATTTATATTAGGCTTAATATTTACTTGTGAAGTACACCGGAAAATAATAATAATATACCCTTGGCCAAAGCCAAACATTTTTTTAACCTTTAATAAAAGATTTAATATTTCAACGCATCGGTATCGGTATACCAAACGCGTTGAAAACAAAGCCAAACATTTTTTAAACTTAAATAAAAGACATACATGTTAAGATTAGATTACATGTTAAGATGGTAACAATTACTACGTCTATATGCATCTAAAAGCGCTTTTATATAAGGACGGTTTTAAATAAAAGCGCTTTCTCTGAAAGTCCTCATATAAAAGCGCTTTAAGAGACCCGTATAAACAAACCAAATGTCAGAAACTTCGCGCGAAACTGTAAAAAATATTGCCGACTTTATTAAAATCAGGATATGCCGACTTTATGAACCAATAAGTTCCTATTCATTTTAGTACATTGCTTGGACTTTATTATTTTATACGAAAGTGCAGTTACCGCAGAAATTTGGTCTGATAGCTCTATTCCATTTATGTCAGCAGAATCACCAGCAGTAAATCCTTGCCTTACAGTGTTTTAATACCGTATATTACATTAAATTCCCCTTTTATATGTAGAGCACTTTTCTCTAAGCATATAAAAAAGCCGCTGCTATAGTTTTCTCGTTTTGATTTTTATATATATAATAAACTAACCAGCTTTTCGGCGGGACCCATACCCAGATTTGATTTAAAACGGTTTAGCAGACTGACAGACAGAATCAGGGACTCGCAAAAATACGTTTTGCATTCTGGGATTACAATACTTTCCATATCAGGAAAGCAACAAAAATCGTATCTTAGAGAATCTATAGATAATAGGGAAATTTTGTAACGATTAAAATTTTGACAACTTTAACAGCCGCTGTGGTAGTGTTTAAAAACCCCTAGCACTACCACTCATTGATTTTACCAGAGTTTTTGGAACACATTAAAAACTGTCACTTTTAAAAAATTTAGAGATGAGGAAAAATACAAAATTGGGCTTAATTTTACAAAATAAATGTTTTATATGTTGGAAACTGGTAATATTTTATTATTTTTAAAATTAATTAAGTAAAACTTCTTTAATTCTAACCAAAAAAATAACCACCACCACAACGAAATGGATTCGTAGCTTACGGCAGTGGTAGTGCTTAATTACCACAACTGCATGACGTTTAGCTATTGCGCAGACGCAGTAATTACCACAACCACTACGAACTGTCAAGTAAGCGTTCCAAAATATCCCTAATGCCTACTTGCCTTTAACTAGAATTATCACACACTGAACTCTCTAAAACTGCCTTTGCACTGAGAAAGTACACTTGTTATTATAACATTCCACCAACGAACTAACAAGAATAATGTTAATTAATCCAAGCCGCATTCAAGCTAGGATAGTCACGGTTTTCTTAGCCACACAACCCCCTTAAATAAAGTAAGCCTTTTACATATAAATTAACAGTATAAAGTAATTGACCAATCCATGTCAAAGAAGCTAAAATGTAATAATTCAAAATCACCAAAACCCGTATACTTTTGCAAAATACATAAAGAAAACTATCCTCTACGACCAATATAGGATCACCAACATATCAAATGTTATGTTGCACAAGATATTAAACAATTTACAGCCTTTGTTTACATATAAAGTATAAAACGCACTCCGAAAAAATAAAAAATATAAATTTACCAGATAATCATATAATTATAATCTTGGACGTCAAATCCTTGTTCACTAATATAACAATTAGTCCTTGAAATAATAGAAATACAATGGCCAAACATTAAAACCTATACAAATATTGACTATAAAAATACAATACATTTAAAGAGATCATAAATGGCATAATTGACGTGAGTTATTTTGTGTATAACGATGTTTATTATAAACAAACGTTTAGAACAACAATGGGAGATCCGGTTAGCCCGATTTTAGCAGCCCTCCCTATGCATTACGTAGCGATTAAAGCAAAACCCCTCCCTTCCTCTTTATATATGTAGATGACACTTTAATATCAGTACCTAAACAAAAAGTAGACATGACACTAGCAGCTTTTAGTAATCTAAATGCAAAATTACAGTTCACCATTGAACAAAAAAATCAAGAAAAACAACTTACATTCTTGGACTTTTTGATCGTACGTCAAATCTATATTCTAAACCAACCGACACAGACCGACTACTGAATTATAAATCTGCCCACCCTCTTCATCAAAAAGTAAATAATAATAATACATTTATAAACTTAGCCATTATCAATTTCATCAAAAAAATATAAACCTACTCAAAGAAAGGCTAATAAAAAATAAATATTCCAAAGTCCTTCTTTTATACGAAAAACCTTTAAGAAACAAAACTCCTGTAAATACACAAAATAATACAAATACCCAAACATATATTGGAGGTTTATCTAAAAAAATTAACAAACAATTATCAGGACCGGACAATCAAATAGCCTTTTATAACACAAAAACGCTTAGCCGTCAAAAAACAGAAATTTTAGATTGAGAAAAAAATTATGAAAAATGGCTGTTGCTAGAAATGGCACATATTTTTAAAAATGACGCTTGTGTCAATCTAAAAACTGATTGCGACAATTTATTCAAGATATACTACAAATTAATAGTCAATTATTAACGAGCATGGTGAAGTAAAAATTAAATATAGTATATAAAAATAAAAATATACCTCACATAACAAATCATACAACACCAGACACACAATAAAAATACAATGATAATTAACGATGTAATATAAACAAATTGTTATTATTAATTCAAAAATTAACATCCATAGATACACATTTATTAAAAAAAATTCAAACAATAGCAAACAGAAGAAACCATATACCATTAAAAAAAACCCTGCTGCGATAATAAAAATTTAATTTGATCAGTGCGTATTTTGCCAAAGAAAGTAGGTAGGTTATACCAAATAATTTGTAACCATATGTTCGTAATTTAAGCTTTAATTTGTATAAATTAGTGTTTTTCAAATGAAATTTCTGTGATATTTATATCTAAATTACAGTAACGAATATTTATATGTTTATGTTTAGAACGACATGGCATCTAGTTTGTAAGACTATGACTCTGCTAATTTTTAATCAAGGTAAGTCCCTATAACATATTTTTTTCTTTAAGATGCTGGTTGGGTAAATATTTATATAATTTTTTAATAGTTTGAAAAATTTTAAAGGCACTTTTACATTTAATTTATTTTTAATTAATTTTAAATAAGCAGGACTTTAAATGAGTTATTTTGGTCACAAGAGACCTAAATAAGAAAATGGCGCCTGGCTGTCTGTGAGAAATTCAAAAAAAGATTAACCTTTTAACAAATTGTACACAAAAATTTTTTTTAATGGGAATAAGGGAAGAGGGGTGGGTTGGAAGAGGGCAGAAAGGGGGGTAAACTTTTTGAATCCTAACTCAAGAACTGTAGCAGCTAAAGACACAGAGTTTTTACATTTAGATGGTGCCATTTTTTTATTTTTGCTAGTGAACTCAAAATGTTATTATAACATACAAAAACTTATAACTCGGAATTCCGACATAGAACTCGGAATTCCGAGTGTAAAGTCGGAATTCTGAGTTGTAAGTCGGAATTCCGAGTTCTAAGTCGGAATTCCGAGTTTAAAGTCGGAATTCTGAGTTGTAAGTTAAAATTCTAAGTTTTAAGTCGGAATTCCGAGTTATGACTAGAAATTCTGAGTTTAAAGTCTGAATTCCGTGTTTAAATTCGGAATTCCGAGTTTAAAGTCGGAATTCCGAGTGTAAACTCAGAATTCCGAGTTCTAACTCGGAATTCCGAGTTTAAAATGGAATTCCGAGTTATTAATTATAAAAATTGCTTTCGGGCCCTTCTACGCTTTCGTAATAACACGATAGTATCATTGTGTACACTCAAAAGCATACGAACAAAAACGTGTCTTAAACCTATGGCTTTGTCTTTCTCCACAATACCTCGCGGAAAACAATATTATCTGTGAACTGTAATTCGCATTTATACCTAATAACAGATCAGAGATACAAGAGAAAGCATAAACAAAACAAATACGCAGTACCCCTTACAGGTAAAAGTAAGGTCGCTTCTTGCCTTTGATTTTTCAAAATTTACAAGAAACGGGGCCAAAGTAGATAAGAAAACACTTTTATAACAAGATAGAGGAAACTAGGTATCTGAGAGGTTTTGCCGGTAGTTTGGATCCTTTTGAGAGGAGAGCAAAATCGTTCACAACTAAAACTGATAGCACGGGAGCACTGCCTTCCGTACGGGCCCTGATGATAAGATATTTAGTTCCCAGATTTTCCAAAAGTTTTCCTGAGGCGGGGCTTTAGGTTGTTGTTCTGTATTTCTAATATTTTTCAAACTGTCTCAAAACGTTGCAATTTCTCGTTTTTTCTTCAAAGACTTCAGGGTTACCACCAGCATTACTTATTTCTGGAGCAAAGAGGGGGGGGGGCAATCCCCGTCCCAGAGAAGGGGCGATCTCCGCCCCTCCTGGGACCGCCACTGGGTATATTAACCCCCTTTCATCCCCCTATAGCCATCCCACCACCAACTTTATTTGTATCATTCAAATTAAAAAATATTTTTATTGGATCACAAAACTGAAAACTGCACATTTATAGCAGCTTTGGTTAACAAGTTATGAATTTTCAAAAGTATTAACCCTTTTCATCCCCTTAACCACCCCACCGTCGCCAACGTTGGTTTCATCAACAAAATTAAAAAATATTTAATGAATCACAAAACTGAAAACTGCATATTCGGAGCAGCTTTAGTTTAAAAGCCTTGAATTTTTAATGTATCATGCCCCTTTTATCGCCCTTAACGACCCCTCCACTATCGTAGTTTTTTATACTGCATTGTCACTATAAAGGCATACCAAATTTGAAGTTGATTGGATGTGTAGAAGTTAGTTAAAATTGACTAGCAAGATATGTACCAAACATACGAACCAACAAACACATGTGAAGTAAAATAAAAGCTTGTAAAAAATCTATACATAACATAAAGATATTACTTAAATAGAGACATTATGTTTACCGCAGTTGCGATCAGATATAAGGTAAACAATTTGGCGACGATGCCAGATTGCGCTGAAAGTTGTATCTCTACACGTATTGTTTTTACAAACATATTATTTTTATAACTTTTTTATCATTTACCTCCAATTATGCAAATTATCCGGTTTGTTTCTAAAAACATGGAGAAACACCTTATTTTTGTTTACATGTATAAAGAAATTTAGGTATATTATATAATTGCATTTAACTCTCCTTGAATCTCCACAATTTTAAATCAATAAAGAATTTATAGGTAATGTGTAGGTACATGTTATGGTACTTGAAATATACCTGATATTTTGGGCAAAAGAATAATTCTTTTTATTTCCGAATACATATTGGGAATAAAACCTACAACAATGTGACAACCTTGCATTTGTGGCAGGTCATTCATATTACTGTTTTTAAGCTGCTCCATTTATTATACACTTAAAGTAAATATTTCAACGCATCGGTATCGGTATACGTAACGCGTTCGAAACAAAGTAAAAAAACACTTTTTGACTTGTTCATGCCATGTTTCGAAAGATGCTTGCTTCTTTGACGGGTGTGATGACAGAATCTCGTTGCATACGGAAGGATGCACAGCTGGGTCCTTTAAATTTTGGGACGACTCTTAAAGCAGTTTTTTCTTGAATTTGAGCAATGTATTTTATTTTATTTCAATTTAATGTCAGTCAAATTATGGTGTCATTCTACTTCAAAAATTTATTTTCAACGTCAAAATCCAGTCATATAAAGATCTTAAATTTAGTCAAGAAACTCAGATCATGGCCCCACACACGACGAAGGAATTGAGAGCACGGATTGTAACGAAGCTCGAGGACGGATGATTTTTTGCAGCTGTGGCAGAACATTTCAATCTCAACCGGAATACTGTATTCTTAATTAACAAAAGGTGTAGGGAAGAAAGAATGCTAGAGAGGAGAGGAGGATCAGGCAGACCCGCAGTTTCCAGCCATGATGAAGAGGCATAGCATTCGAAGACTTTAAGAGGACCCATTTTTAACAGCAAAACAAGCAAGTATTTTGTCTCAGTTCCCAGGATGCAAGACAACTGCTTTCAGGAGGATAAAGAGATCACACTTAAATTGCCGTGTTGCTGCTACTAAAACTGAGCTAACACCGCAACAAAAACATCTCGCTTGCTTTTTGCTCTGAATTATATCAACAGAGATCAAGATTTTTGGAACCGCATGATTTTTACGGATGAAAAAACCTTTCAGTCATCAAAGAAAGGCAAAATTAGAGTGTATAGGCCAGATAACGCCAGATTCAATCCACAGTATGTGAGTCACTACCGAGCAGCTGGTCATTTTAGTGTGAATGTATGGGGATGGATGTCAGCGAGAGGCTTGGGGGTGATATGGAGAATTGACGGAAGATATGTGGGACAAACCTATTTAGAGATATTGGACAATGTCATGCTGCCAAGTGTGGAACAGGTTTTTCCAGAAAACAATTTTATATATCAACAAGATAATTGTCCGGTTTATACCGCGAACATCATAACAAGGTGGTTATAAGAAAACAACGTTGAATTGCTTCATTGGGCAAGTTACAGCCCAGATATGAACCCAATAGAAAATGTTTGTAGTGTTTTTGTATACAGACTCCAACAACGCAGGTTCTTGCCACAAAATGCGGAGCATTTCTGGGAAGAAATCACAAAGATATGGGAAGACCTTGCAGGCCAAGAAAATTTCACGGTGCCTTTCTATGAATCAATGTTTCGCAGATTACAAAACGTTATCGACGTAAACGGAGACATGACAAAATATTGATTTTTTTGTAGTTTTTTGTTATTATTATAACAAATACATAGACACACACAAAATGTATTTATTATTTTTGGTATAATAAAGGAGACCTTAGTGTTAGAAGTGTAAGCAGTTCCCTTAAAGAAACATAGATCATCCTGTAGTTGTAAATAACCTACAAAATTTTCAATGTCAACTTAATAGTATAAACTGCTCACAATAATCAAACACTTTCTGAAGTCGTCCTAAAATTTAAAAGACCCAGCTGTACGTATCGTTACGGACCCACGAACATACGCAACGATTTCAATTAGCAGTTCTGTCATCGCAACCTTCAAGAAAGCGGGCATCGTTCGAAACATCGCATAAAAAAGTCAAAAATGTTACGTATACCGATACCGATGCGTTGAAATATTTACTTTAAGTGTGTATTATTCCTAGTCGGCGTTGTAGCTTTAGTATAATCGAGATTTTGGAATATCTTACAAATTATTTGACAGTTGTTAATATTTTTTCAAAATATTTTTAAGTGTTTGTGGCAAAAGTGATATAACAAAGTGTGTGGTGAGACGAAAACTGGAGATTGCAGGTGAAAACCAAATATTTCACAGGTTAGTTTTCATATGTTTTTCTGACGCCACCTTGTCATAGGCCGCCATAGGCATGCAACTAGTGTTGCAATAAATAGAAAATATAATTAATAAATAAAGAAAAGAAATAAGTTGTTTTGGGATATTTTTGCGAATTTCTGGTAAAAACAATACGGTAAGCATTTATAATTAATTACAGTATATTTGGTATAATCAACCAACCCCAGCTGCGACATTTTTAAATATCATACATTAGCAATAAAATGTATGTTATTTTTTTACCTACCTCGGTATCAATTATTATTAGGTATAAAGAAATTAAATATTTGACAAGCCTGAAAATAAAGACCAAACCTTTTTATATTTATAAATAACGAGACGCTTCTGGCCGCTATTAAGTGTAACGTGTTATTGCCTGGGCCAGCGTTTGCCAGTGGAAGATAAAATGGCTTATTGAATGTCTTTGATAAATAATAATAAATCTCTAAATTCAATCTATGTCTATAGATGAAACCAAATAATGCGTACACACTTGCAAATCCTAACTAGAATCTGAAGTTTCGGTAGAAACTACTCTCGTTGATCAAAGAAATTATTCCTTCCAAACTTTTTTAGATTTTCTAAAAATATCTGTCTGTTGTCATACAACTAACGGACTTTCACTGATAAAATATTTCTCATTATAATTTTGAGGGTCGAAGGTCACCATTTTTATGTTAAACATTGGTGCCTTTATAAATACTATTTTCATTAACTAATTGAGTTCTCTGGAGTATAACAAATGCAAAAAACTCACAAACCGCATGGGGACAATAACTAATTAAAACAAACTTCCTACTTAATTAGTACGTAGATATTTCCAGAAGTCTGTATAATTACTTTCAAATTAAACGTCATGAGACGTTATTTTGTTTTGTTATATTTTTAAGTAATGCGACTTCTTTAAAGGAAGAGAATATTATTTTCAAATTTTTTTTTGAATGGCAAATTGTTTACCATTAAATTGTAGGGCTTTTTTTAAATTAAATCTTAATTTTATTTCGGAAATCTCCAAAAATAGCGATAAGGGCGATATTTACGAATATGGGTTAGGGTTTAGGACTATGGGACGAATGTGGTTTTTAATCTAAATTTGCAGGTTTTTCTTTAAGACTGTGTAAAACTTTTAGACTTATTATAACCATATAAGTGATTTCGCAAGGAAGAAACACAGGTCTTCCAAAAATAACGTGAACAAAATAAAATATAAGAAATTGACGGTGGATTTATCTCTGTAGTGTGGACCTCTTTACTAAAAATACTCTGTTAATATAGATGGCACTTAGAGGTCCATATACGAAAAGAAATATACTCCAACATAACAAGTCTTTGAAAAATAAAATTTTTAATTCATATATTTTTATCGATTGAAAACTGTCAAAACACTTAACTACTCATTTTGGAAAAATAACCGTACTTTCTGTAATAAAAAATTCCTTCTACATCAATAAACCAGGGAATCGCCAATTTTGCCAAATTTTAATTTCGTCGATCTTTATAACATTTTCAAAACAAATATTGTTATTAATAAGATTAATATTTTGTAGTATTTAATTATTTTATTATTTTCTTTATCATTTTCAGTTACAAACGGTAACGAAATGCAGTTGTGAACTCTTCCTTCACGGAATCGTTAAAAGAAGTTGGTCTAGATGACCGAGATCTAAAGATAATCACTAATCTATACTGGAATCCGACTGCTCAAATAAAGGTTGATGGCCAACTGTCCGAAGAGGTCCAAATAAGAAGAGGAGTACGCCAAGGTTGTATATTGTCTCCGCTGTTGTTTAATATCTACAGTAACAAAATAATAGAGAAAGCACTTCATAACTGCGAAGAGGATTTGACCATAAACGGCATAAAAATCAACAACATACGATATGCCAACGACACTGTCATAATAGCAGACACGCTGCAAGGCCTACAAGAGTTGTTGAATCAAATTGCTGCCAAAAGTTTGCAATTCGGGTTTAACTTAAATGTGGGAAAAAAAAGGATGGTCATATCCAAGGAAAAGAACATCCGAGGCATATTAGAAGTAAATGGGCAGTAAGTCGAACGCGTGGATTCATACAAATACTTAGGTTGTGTCCTCAATGAGAACTGGGACAACATGCAAGAAGTTCATGCAAGAATTGAACAGGCCAAATCATCTTTTATCAAAATGAAATCAGTGTTATGTAGTCGCGATCTTAATAACACTTTCCGAATTCGTGTGCTTCGGTGTTATGTTTTTAGCATCTTATGGCATGGAAGCATGGACACTGACTGAGGACATGTGCAAAAAGTTGGAGGCATTCGAGATGTGGTGTTATCGTAGAATATTAAGGATATCTTGGATAGACCGAGTAACTAATGTTGTTGTGGATGTTCTGCTTAAAATAAATAAAGAGCTTGAAGTTTTATTTACCATCAAAAAACGAAAACTTGAATATTTTGGCCATATTTTGAGAAATGACAAATATAAACTCTTAAAATTGATAATAGAAGGCAAAATTAAAGGCAGAAGAGGTCCGGGTCGTAGACGGGTATCATGGCTTAAAAATCTTAGACAATGGTATGGTGTTACTACTACGACACTTTTCCGAAAAGCAGTAGACAGGGTGCAGATCGTGCTGAAGAACTCTTCCCTGTCCTCAGTAACACTTTTACCTACCACCCTGCGCTGTTACTTAAATTATGGATGCCACCAAGAAGCTGCAACGTGGACTTTAGGCGCAAGGCAAAGGGAGTGGGTAATAAAATTGCTCTTCTCTTCCTGGCTTCTGCAAAAAATCTCCGAATTTTTATAAAAATTTAGTAAAATTGATAAAATCCGGCCCCTAGCCAGCAAGAATTTACCGCGGAAGACTTTTACCGGCGCGTAGTATGTGATCACCGCACAAATCACAAAACCGCGCAAGACCACCAAAACAAAGAAAAGTAAGCAAATCCCCTATAACCCAAAAATGCAGTTTTTTGCTCTTTGCACGATTAAAGCCGCGAAAGTTTTATTAGTACTATTTTTGAAATACGCTATTCTTTAATTTGCGCTGTACCATATTTTATTATATTAGCAGTTTTATGCTGCACTCTTTTTAATAGCTTTTGTTAAAAAGTTATGAATTTTCAAATATATTTCATCCCCACGTATTTATACCGTGAAAAACTATTTTTTAAGATACCCCACGCTACAAGGTAAGGCAAACATTCAAACATAATTTTTTATTATTAACCGCGGGCCCCTGACAAAGTGCATGTGCAAACGCCTAAGAAGCAAATCAGATTAATTTTAAACTTATATGTTAAGGTTTTTTCTTGATAAAAGAGAGTATATAGTGATCTTCCTATGTGAAATACCATACCTTTTTATAAATTGACTTAAAAAATGCGCTGGAATACCCAATTAAAGCAAAAAAGTCCTGAAAGGAGGACGCACACGATACATGGGAAATTTCGCATCAGTGAAAGTTCCTAAAATTTTTATATGTTGTAGATATTAGAGACATAAAGCTATTTGTATCTCATCGCGGTATACGTATCCGCATCTAGCGAGAACCAAGCAAATTGATTGGTCAGAAACTTGTAGCACGTTCGAAAGGAGCAGATATATTCTAATTTAAGGTGTTTCTGAACGCAATAGGTGCTGATATACGATACGTGTGTCGTAACGATACGTGATACCTAACGCATCTCAACACCTATCGCGTTCAAGAACGCCTTAGATTAGCATATATCTGCTCTTTTCGAACGTGGTACAAGTTTCTGACCAATTAATGTGCTTGGTTCACGCTAGATGCGGATACATATACGGCGATGAGTTACAAATAGCTTTATGTCGCTAATATCCGTTAGAATTAAAAAATAACACACCTTTGTAATAGCCCTTCTAAGAGCGCGGTGTTGGGTTTGAATTATACTAAAATTATGATTATTTCAAATGAAAGCATTATATCCTGGTTAACGTTTTTTTTTAAACAAAAACAAAGTTCAATTTGTCAAATAAAACAACATTGAACCCTTCATAATAAACAACAAATTTAATTATTATATCAAATCATGTGTATTTCAAAAATGACAAAACACCATCAAACTTTTTTTTATATTAATTAGTTATATGTACACTCTATATTTCAGTGAAACGAAGTATTTTTCTTGTATAATATAACTCGTCCGCAGTGACCTGAAACAAGAAAAAACAAGATAACTTTACACTCAAACAGTCTTTCTAGCACATAGTTTAAACCCCCAACTTACAAGGTTAGTATAGTAAAGCCTTTGTTTTTTTAGATTGATTATATCAAATTCTCACTTCGTCAACTACTTAAAATATAAAAAAAAGTAGATAATAAGAGTATAATCAATATTATAATATAATAGTTTTATAACCTGTATGTCAAAAAAAGAGACTTAGCTGTCTTGTACTTACTAGAAACTAATTTCGGTTCATTTGTTTAGTTGTAGAATCTTGTCATCAGCAATGTGTTGAAGTTTGGTAGTTTCTGTGAATGATCGGTCTCAGATTTGCATATATTAGGCTTGAGGGCCTCTAATATGTCCTAAAAATAACAGAACTGAGTTTGTCACCAACCATTTGATGTAAATATTACAAAATTACTCTAACTTTGTCGTCATTTGACAAAACACTCACCTGTTGGTTTTGTTTTGATATTGATTATGCTTGAATTTCTGAAAGAGCCTTGCCCAATCTCTTGCAGCTGGGCCATATCAAGTGTGAATTATCTTGTATGTCTCTGTGTGCATATTTGGTCCGTAAGTTCCACATTTCAGTGCAGTCTTCAGCAGGCTATATTTAAACTAGCAGTTAGCGTTAATCATCCGTTTCTTAACAGATGGTTAGGGTGTTTATTGGTGGATATGGGCATTTTAAGCCCTTTTATTCGACAACCAGCAAAGAAAATTCTTTACCTCATCCATGATATGTTGTAGATATTAGAGACATAAAGCTATTTGTATCTCATCGCGGTATACGTATCTGCATCTAGCGAGAACCAAGCAAATTGATTGGTCAGAAACTTGTAGCACGTTCGAAAGGAGCAGATATATTCTAATTTAAGGTGTTTCTGAACGCAATAGGTGCTGATATACGATACGTGTGTCGTAACGATACGTGATACCTAACGCATCTCAATACCTATCGCGTTCAAGAACGCCTTAGATTAGCATATATCTGCTTTTTTCGAACGTGGTACAAGTTTCTGACCAATTAATGTGCTTGGTTCTCGCTAGATGCGGATACATATACGGCGATGAGTTACAAATAGCTTTATGTCGCTAATATCCGTTAGAATTAAAAAATAACACACCTTTGTAATAGCCCTTCTAAGAGCGCGGTGTTGGGTTTGAATTATACTAAAATTATGATTATTTCAAATGAAAGCATTATATCCTGGTTAACGTTTTTTTTTAAACAAAAACAAAGTTCAATTTGTCAAATAAAACAACATTGAACCCTTCATAATAAACAACAAATTTAATTATTATATCAAATCATGTGTATTTCAAAAATGACAAAACACCATCAAACTTTTTTTTATATTAATTAGTTATATGTACACTCTATATTTCAGTGAAACGAAGTATTTTTCTTGTATAATATAACCCGTCCGCAGTGACCTGAAACAAGATAACTTTACACTCAAACAGTCTTTCTAGCACATAGTTTAAACCCCCAACTTACAAGGTTAGTATAGTAAAGCCTTTGTTTTTTTAGACTGATTATATCAAATTCTCACTTCGTCAACTACTTAAAATATAAAAAAAAGTAGATAATAAGAGTATAATCAATATTATAATATAATAGTTTTATAACCTGTATGTCAAAAAAAGAGACTTAGCTGTCTTGTACTTACTAGAAAGTAATTTCGGTTCATTTGTTTAGTTGTAGAATCTTGTCATCAGCAATGTGTTGAAGTTTGGTAGTTTCTGTGAATGATCGGTCTCAGATTTGCATATATTAGGCTTGAGGGCCTCTAATATGTCCTAAAAATAACAGAACTGAGTTTGTCACCAACCATTTGATGTAAATATTACAAAATTACTCTAACTTTGTCGTCATTTGACAAAACACTCACCTGTTGGTTTTGTTTTGATGTTGATTATGCTTGAATTCCTGAAAGAGCCTTGCCCAATCTCTTGCAGCTGGGCCATATCAAGTGTGAATTATTATTGGTCCGTAAGTTCCACATTTCAGTGCAGTCTTCAGCAGGCTATATTTAAACTAGCAGTTAGCGTTAATCATCCGTTTCTTAACAGATGGTTAGGGTGTTTATTGGTGGATATGGGCATTTTAAGCCCTTTTATTCGACAACCAGCAAAGAAAATTCTTTACCTCATCCATGATATGTTGTAGATATTAGAGACATAAAGCTATTTGTATCTCATCGCGGTATACGTATCCGCATCTAGCGAGAACCAAGCAAATATTGATTGGTCAGAAACTTGTAGCACGTTCGAAAGGAGCAGATATATTCTAATTTAAGGTGTTTCTGAACGCAATAGGTGCTGATATACGATACGTGTGTCGTAACGATACGTGATACCTAACGCATCTCAACACCTATCGCGTTCAAGAACGCCTTAGATTAGCATATATCTGCTTTTTTCGAACGTTTCTGACCAATTAATGTGCTTGGTTCTCGCTAGATGCGGATACGTATACGGCGATGAGTTACAAATAGCTTTATGTCGCTATTAAAATTCCCAACAATGTTTAAATCACCCTAAATCTCGTAGGTCTTAAAGTTTTCGAGATATGATTTTTTAAAGTTGCGGTTTTTGAGTGGATTTTTACTACGAAATAAATCATATTTAGAATTTTGACAAATAAATTGACATCGTCATTTGTATTACGGCGACACAATTTTTAGTAGGAGTACTAAGCGTACGTTATACGAAACGAGAATTCGGGAAATTAAAGTTTAAAACTGAATCTTTGTTTTATTTACCTTTTTAAGAAAATATTCAAGAAGGTCTAATCTCTTTTTTAAGAAAGCATAAAAGAAACTTATACTTATATCTCGAAAACCAATTGATCGATTTATATGTTTTAGGGATTAACCGAAAGCGATTAATCCAGACACTAGCCGTTTTGCAGCGGTAAGGGAGGTTTAGTGATTTTTGGATTTATAATATTTATCGTGTGCGAACGACTCGCGGCAGAACGTCTTCCCAGCAAAGCGGTCCGCGACGAAATGTCTCCATAAAAGGTAATTATGCTGTACCGAATATTTTAATTAAATTGGTGAAGTGGCTTTTATGATAAACTAAACTCCTTTACCAAAAATCGGTTCATTATTTTACATTTAGCACGACCTGATGAGGCTATATGAGATAGGGCATTCAAATAAGTGAATAATAATATCCATAATATTGATTCGTTTATTATAACGATTACTTTACCGAAAATTCTGGAGGTATTCATTTATCCTCTATACCGTATTCTAACAAAAAGGTAAAGGAGTTTTTAATTCACGTAATTTGCTTTTTAGTAAGTAAATAATAGTAATTTGACGATCTCAACACGATTTTAATGGCTCATTTACGAATGTGGAATAATAATAAAGCTTAGACGTAAACCACAAGATGGCATGAATAATTTTTTTATATTTTTAAAAAAATAAATATTTATTAAACCTAAATAAATCCAATATAATTTTAGTACCTAACCAAAAATAAGTCCCATTAAATTGACATATTACGCATTTTTAAGAAAAAAAACTTATTTTTAAAAAGATATATGAAAAGTCCCTTACTTTATTTGTTTTGATGTTTTAGATAGATCGTCATTGAAACTTTAAGTTATGAAGGTTGTTGACTTCAGAGTGTTCGCGTTTGATATTTTTAATAATTTGTGATATTTATGATGACATTTTCATTGATCGTAGGTAAAGTATAGTACACTAACTCACATGTTATGGTCATTACACGCTCAGATAAATTAAGACACTCACCTGCGGCTCGCTCTCACACTTCATCTCAAAATCAAAGAAAATGAGCATTGGCGCAAGAACATCCACGTAGATTTTCGATTCGAACAAGTACAGTTAAACGACTAGCATAGAATTGTTTTAGGATGTGACTTGAGACTAAATAATGTCATCGAAATCGAGGACAACGGCCGGGGTATTCCTTTTGAAGTTGTAGTTTGTAACTACATAATCGAGTTTTAATTATTCCTCGCTTTAATGGATGGATATTATGATGAAGATGTAGAAGCTTCTGACAGATTTTTACTTTATTTTCATCTCAGTATATATGCAGCACATAAAAAGAAAATTGGTTACTTAACTTGAATCAAGATTAAGATATTCTCAATATGAAATTATAAGAGTCAAGTAATAATAAAACAGTTACCTATGTGGTCATTTTCTTGGTTTAATAGTGCCTCTAAAGTTATATTTATAAAGTAGTTATGTTTTAATTATTTTAGATCTTATACGTTTTTTCGTTCTCCTGCACAAAGGCAGGTGTATGAAAGTTGGGGAAGCTTCCTTCGATACACGGCAAACGGGTGAAGTTCGGCCGTGGTCGGATAGGTTTCGGATAACTTTAAAGCCCGTTATTAGTCGATATCAAGGAGGTGACCGTTCCCGTGCGACCTTTCCTACAAAATTCAAGAATCAGATCGGCACCACGGTCGCAGTCACTTTAGGCGTGCTTAATTATCCCGACTCAACTCGTATACCAAAGTCCAAATTATGATAAATCATGCCAGTCGCCAAAAAGAGGTACAAATAAAAAGTCTTGTTTTCTATTTGTGCCATTGTGTATAGACTCACCACTTATGTACTCCATTTATATGCCATTATTTAGTTTCCAAAAAGAATATTTTGGTGGTTGGGTCCTACGTTAGCAGTTATTTGTCATGTTTTGAGGTTCACAAAAGGGCGGACAATCATGTCTTGGTATTCTTATAAGCTATGTATGGTTTATTTTTTAGTAAAAATATGCCCCAAAAACCGCAACTTTAAAAAATCATCTCGAAAACATTAAGACCTACAAGATTTAGGGTTATTTAAACATTGTTGGGAATTCCTCCTCCTTTGTCGTCTTTTTAATTCAAAAATTTATTTTGAACAAAAAATCATCCAACACGTGATTGTTTTCAAATTTAAAGCAGATAAACCACCTCTTGGCGGTGGTCTATAATATCATATTTCTTTGACAGACTTTTTCATGTTTACTCAGATTTTATTAATTTTGACGGATTATTTAGACCGTTTTAAAAAAATGGCTTTACGGGTCTCATTCGAGTGCATTTTGACGTCCACCAAGGTAAAAATATCTTATCAATTGCGG
This sequence comes from Oxystoma pomonae, assembly GCA_963921995.1. Lineage (NCBI taxonomy): Eukaryota > Metazoa > Arthropoda > Insecta > Coleoptera > Brentidae > Oxystoma > Oxystoma pomonae. The sequence goes on from OY998165.1 coordinate 112,423,577, forward strand.
TGTGGTTCGGCTTCAAGTCAATTTTTAGATACTCGCCTCTCAGCTTTCACACCAAACTTTCCTCAAACTATAGTCCTGTCTCCCTAAAAGTTTATTTAATTGATGTATCGAATATGGGACACAAATGAATTAATACACCTTTAAATAAGAGTAAATTTTTAATTTAACCAAACTTTTGAAACTTTATTAAGCCACAACGTAAGAAACAATAATTTTCCTAAGTAGTGTAACACGACGCGACGCCGCGCCGCCGACGCGGAGTTAGAGTTCGGACAAACAGTTTAGGTCGAAAGATACAATTTTCACAGTAGTAAGTGCTTTTATTATTATTTTAAGGCGTATATTTAGGAGAGATATATAAGGGTGGCCAAAAAAAACGGGACTTTTTTATTTTCTATTAATTAAAAACTACCTGTCCGATTTTAAAAGGTTTTAAAGGAATTCCGGAATTTGATGTCAAAATTAACATTTCGTACAAATTCAAGATGGCAGACAATTTTAAAAAATGGGTATTTTTGACCCTTCTGCAATTGGTGAAAAAGGAAAAACATGTTTCGAGAGCCATGTCCTTCTTTAGTTTCTTGATGTATCGCTTATTAAAATCGGGTAAGAAATAAGAAAATTTTGGTAAGTTTGGTAAGCCTAATTTGGCCAAATAAAAAAAGCATCATTTTTGCTTGGCTATGCTTTTCGATAAATTTTTTCGTTTTTAATAGCGCTGACCATTTTAAAATGTCAAGGTTTCGAAATTTTTTACTTTTTTGACAAAATTGGCATTTTGTAAAAATCTAAGATGGCGCACAGTTTAAAAAAGTACGTTGTTTTGAACTCTCCTGGAATTTTTGTGTGCGTGTAGAGCCTCCTCATTTCCGAGCCTACCATTGTGTCGCTAATAAAGATCGGCTAAGAAGTAACAAAGTTACAATTTGTCTAAATTCAGTCAGGCCAAAAAGAACATAATTTTAATTTGATGAGAAACACACTCAAATAATACAATCAGACGACTCGAGACTGATGAGGCTCTACACGTCCAATTTAACTTTTGCCCCAGTGGCGCACACAAAAAATTCGAAGGAGGGTCAAAAAAAACCTCTTTTTACAACTGTCCGCCATCTTGAATTTTTTTAAAATGTTAATTTTGCCAAAAAAGTAATAATACCTTGGCTTTTAAAAATAGTCAGCTCCCTCATCATAGCCAAGCTGACTGAATTAGGCTTACCAAAAGCAAAAAAACTTTCTTATTTCTTACCCGATTTTAACAAGCGATACAACAGTAAACTGAGGAAGAACATGACTTTCTTTCTATATAAGATTAGTTAGTCTCAGTTTTTGTTAGTATTCACCTGATTACGATTGCAGATACATAAGCATTCGAAAAAAATGGGGTGAACTATCCCCACACAATTGGGCGAGTTTCAGTTTATCCGATTTTATGCCATGTTCTTTCATCTGTTGACTTAACAAAAACAAAATAACAGAATCGATTACCAAATCATCCTTTTTTAAATTTGAAACACGATTGTTGGGTAAACTATTCAAATTTTTCGGCACGGATCCGACGGTGGTAATCTAATATTTGTGATCAATGTTTCGCTTTTGAAAACTCGATGAAAATAAACGATAATTTTGTTTTTGAGCCAAATACGATAACCGAGTACTGTAACAGAAAACAAAGTAGATTGAAATAGCGACTTTTTGAGAACCGAACGAACATACACTGTTAAAAAGGATTTGCAAAATTGAAGAATTCATCGTTGGTAATTTTTTGACCAACGATGCACTGAAGAAAGGATCTCTTAGTGTTACGAAATACGAGGTTAATTTAAGAATTATGACTTTCGATATGCGCAAAGTCCCCAGTTTCTTCTCACGAGATCTCCATTCCCTTAAATTAATTTGAGATTTAAAGTCCTATGCAAAGAACATAAAATCTTATGGTAAGAGCATATTTCTTGAACTATTTGTATTATTGAGTCCTTACGTCGTTGTGCAGTGACTGTGACACTAGCGCCCTCTGTGTTTCACTACCCAAAATGTTTCGGAGCCGCTATCCTACTTATTTAATTTAATTTTTAAAACAGGTACATTTCCCAAACCATTTAAATTATTTGTGGTAAAACCATTATACAAGCGCGGGGACAAAACCGAAATGTCAAATTACAGGCCGGTGTCATTGATTACCACATTTACAAAAATTTTAGAAAAATCAATAAAAGCTAGATATATGGCCACTATGGGAGCAAAATTTAAAAACGCAATTCGGTTTACTGACAAACATGCTTAGAAAAGGAATGAAAAAACAGGCGCGCCCTTGATTTGTTTGTGTTTAAACGAAAACTATTGCTTTTTTTTCATGTATAAAAATAGGTGCTACTAAAGCCCTCTTTCTAGGACTCCCTGGTCAAATACCTATCTCGCCCGGAACATAAAACGTCTCCATAATGCCATTCAATGGTTTTTGTAGTATTTTTGGCCGTATTTAGTAAATATAAACAATGGCGGCCACCTCGAACATGAACGATGGCATCAAAAATGGCGAATATTATGAGAATCCCAAAAAATAACTACACGTAAATGGACTACAGTCGTCAAACATTCCCAAATGAACCACTTGCCACGACCGTTGGTTACTGTCAACCCAACATGCGACTGGAAAACGCTTCAAAAATTCCGCCGATGACAGTCCCCATAACCTTACTTTTTACTCGATTTTTCTCAAAAAAATGGTCGGGGAACTGCGAAATAAAATTTCGTTTTTTCAAATATGGCAGGACACACAGCACAGCAAAAAGTATTTTTAGTGAGCGGCAAGAAGTGAAGCTGTGGATCAGACATTACTGTTTAAAGAGCACCAGTCTTTCTTTTTCGCCAAGATATTTGTAGGATAATGTCATCTCTCTATCCGGACCCTAATCCTTGAGCTGGGAACGACATAGATTTGTGTCGAATGATCCCACGTCGAACGCATTTTGTCTTCTTGAGCGGTGATCGCTCATTCCTTTCTATCAAAATTTGGGTGATCCCGCTCCCCGACTCCAAAGCCAGGGATCGGTCCCATTTCTTAGGCAAGCATATGCCCCGGGATTGATCCCTTCTCTTGAGGGATCGATCCTTCTCTCGAGATTCAAGAATTAGACCCCTGACCAGTTGTTTAAAATCTCGAGAGAGATAGGGCGATCTGCCATACACAAGTGCAGCAGAGAAGGAGAATATAATGCCTTTCCTTTGGAAAGTTTTCTTCTTCACAAGAAAAGGGCACGTAAGTTCGTCAAAACTTCGGCCGGAAAACGTCGCAAGATAGGCCAGAAACGTCGCAAGTTCACGTAATGTGAATGTTGTTTAGACGTCGATACGTCGGCAGAACGTAACTAGAGTTTCATAAAAACGTCCACACGACGTTACTGGTTTACTAGAAAATGCACCAACACGTGACAGGTCGGCTAAACGTTTGGTAGACGGTAACAATGTAACTGCAGTATTATTTAACGTTAAAGCAACGGAATTTTATCGTAATATGCAAGACCGTCTGAAATCACTAATTTATACACCCAAATTAACGTCCATTTAGGTGAAGTATGTGGTCATTGGTCAGAAAATTGTTGCTTGGGTTACGAAAACTTTAAAAAGAATGACGTCATTACACAGTGCCACTTTCTCACTTTGGATTCAGTTAAAGCTTAGACTTAAGTGCTTGCAGAGGCTGTCAAAAATTGGAACTTAGGCCTAAGTGTTTGCAGGTGATGTCAAATTGGCACTTAAGTACGTTTTTGGCCCTTATACTTAAGAGCTCGAATTTGGGGACTTAAGGGGCAAAAACGTTTATTTTTTTAATAAATTTTTGATTTTTTACGTAAAAAATCGTCGTATACGCAAGACCAATCTTTCCTCTTAGCAAAAATCCGATGTAAATCGTTTTGTCCTTGCTTCATATTTATTTTTGGCACAAGGTTTTAAGGTCGCAGAAGTAATTGAAGTAGGTAACTGTACAAATGATATGTTAGCATCACCATGAAGTTCATTAGAAAAAATCCTGTTTTTGGTCTTATTTTTTGTCAACTTTTAAGCTTGATTTATACCTGCTGGCTGCCTTTGTCGAGGGACTTTTTTAGTTCGTTACACAGAAACGCCACACCTGTGAACAAAAGAAAACTCAACGGTACTGGAAATTTAAAAAAAATGTAACAAAAACTGTTTAATAATAAAATATTAAAACTTTGCATAAACGTGAATATAAATTCGCTAAATCTAGTATTGTCAAAAACATTAAACAGTGTATTTTGCACACGAACGTGAACACTTTTTTCATAAAATTTTTGTTTCTAATTATATGAAAGAGTTTACATCACATCATCAAAAGAGCAGTAACTTAAATGAAGCTAATTCTAACAAAAAATCTAAATTGGCTATAACAGTTTATAAACAGTATACAAGTATAAAAACTCGGAAACTCGGCTATTACAGAACTTCCTTAAAAATGAAAAATAGGAATAATTTTAGTTTTTCGAAAACATATCTTAATTAAAAAAAATGAGATAGCTTTTTTTACCTGACAATAATTGTTATTGTAATAGTCTTTCCTGGTACACAGCACAATTCTTAAACTAAAGTGTCAAAAAAAGTTAACAGTAAAAGTGGGAGATAAGTTTTGTCTCCCTACATGAAAGTCGGAGAGCTCGTGAAAAAAAAGTGCAAAAAGGCTGATTTCTTAGTTTATAGGGGTGGGTTATACATCGTCAAGCGGACTTCCAGTCAGCCAGTTCTCCTAACAGCAGGCGGTTGGAAGGGAGAGAGGTTCAAACCTGTAAAAAAATCATAAAAAACTAAAAATAAAGAAAACTGGATACTATACTGTTACCAATGTTTTTAATTGAGTCAGATCAAAGTGTTTTTGAAAATTACACAACAATTCACTTCTTGACAATAGGTGTAGGAATTTTTTCCCAGCAGTTGACCCCTCTAATAAAAAGAAATTTACTGACACAGACCTATTTTTTTAAAGGTTTAACTTTTAATTGCTAGTTCAAAATGGATAATATTAATTTTTATATCCCTGTCTCTTTTATTGTGAAAGAATAAAAAGGGACAGACATAAAAGTTAGGCATTATCCATTAGCCATTACGCATTAAAAGTGCGGTAAACGGGGTATAAATTTTTATTTCTTACACTAAAAAGTCTTGTACATTTAAAGAATTTTTCATAACCCTGTTATAAAATTAAAGAATAATGCACAGGAGTTCTGATCTAAGTCCACACAGCATGTTATACAAGAACCGGCGGGGCGAACCGTCAATTTTGGATTGCCTTTACTAAAGCTAATGGTCAAACAGGATACAAAAAATATATTATTCAGCTACACAATCAAAAATTTGTGCTACACAGAAGAGTTCAGGCATGATTGCTGTACTTGCGTGGATGGCACCTTGTTTTCTAGCAATATCTTTTTTAAATTACTCAAAAACTACTACATGCTTACCTCTAAATTTCGATTACAAGTGCCCCATACCCATGCACATGTAGCAGTTCTGTCAACTACGGTATTTTAACCAGGAAGGAGTGTGGTTCAAAATTTTTAAAAGTGGTTCAAAATTAGTTCGAAATTATAAGCATATCAAAACTCGAATATCTTTCGGGGGGGGGGGGGGAGTGGCTTGACTGACCTGATAATTGTCTCTTGGAAGAAGAAATTCTATCATGGACTGATATAATTTTTTTAAATTTGTAACAAGTTTTGAGCATAATGTTCTTGACAGATAAAATAAAACCGAGATATTAGGAATCTTCTTCCGAGAAATCCTAATTTCTATATTGGAGGAAAATATATAATGCTAAAAGAAATTTATTTATGACGAAAAAATAAAAAACCAGATCATTTGTGCAGTGCAAGTTTCGGAAAATTACAAAAAATATATAAACTGTGCTTTACATAATATATCGTGTATTTTTTGAAGAATATGTTTTTTAATTATAGGAATCGAAACCCTGATTTGTGAGATGTAATTTGGCAATTTTAGCACTTCTATATTATACGAATAAAACTCTCAATTATAAAGTTACCAACCGTTTAGTATAATTTCAACAATTTTTTCAAATACGAATTACAAGATACAAAATATTAGCTTCCCAAGTAGCAAAATGACTTTAATAACGTCAACAAGACGTCAATTTTACGTAATGGGGTCGAAATGACGTATTTACGACGTAATGAACGTAATTTTGCTACTTAGGTTATTTTTGTTGATGCTATGGGAGAATTTTTAATCTAATCTGAAATCCATCTACCGATTTGCATTCCAACAATAGTTGAACACATGATTTTGACGGGCATCAATGATAAAGCCAATCGAAAAACGAAGAACGCGATTGCGACTTGCGCGAAAACAGTTGTCCATAACCTGAACTGGATGAATCTTCATCCCTCAACAAATTTTGGATTATTTGGGAAATTACACCATTTATTAATCGATTTGGAAACATTTTTCTTGCACTACTCTCGAAAATTTCATTTTTATAAAATAAATAAATAAAAATTGAGGTTACGTTTTAATCAATTTGTCGATTTTTCAACACTCATGGAGGTTGATGGCCATTGTTGGCAGCAGTCGGTTGCATTGGAAATTCAGAAAATCCTGTTTGATGGCATCGGAACTTTTTAAGAACATGTTTGATGCCACCGATTAGCAAATCGTTGAGATTCCAAACTTTCCTATCTAGTAGTTTTTTTGACACTGCTAAACAAACGAAAAACGACTGCTAAATGGCCGCCTCAGGCATGTCCCAGCGTCTCACAGCCATTTTACTGAATAAACACTGGATTTTTACGATAGTACGGTGGAATATTACATTTTACAATATTAATTTTTCTAGAAATAGGACAATTACAATGGAAAAAATAATATTATTTTAGTAAAAAGTAACTAGATGTGTAAATGAACAAGTTTTCTTTGTGGGAATAAGAAACAAAGGGTTTTTACAAGAAAAATGTAAACTTACAAAAAATGTAAACTTACAGCTTTTAACTGCCCAATCTGTTTTTCTAATAAAATGACATCTAAGTTTTTATGGAAAAACAGATTAGTGAGTTAAACCGCTTTCAAGGCAACTCAAATGACAAAGACTTTAAAGATACATGTAATTTTACATCAGTCTAGGACTTTGGTCCGAGCAAGCAGGTAAGGCCGTTCACCATGAGTTTACCAAATATTGGAATAGATATAAGATAAATTCTATGGAAAATCCCAATTATGGTAAAAATGTAAAAAGGCTATTGTGGATTTTTCTGCAAAACATTTGTATTTTTTTTTTGCACAGGATAGAAGTTATTTTGAAAATATTAAAAGTTAAATAGGTAGTTAGTAGCAAATATACTGTTAAAGTTTTAATTATTATAAGACGTCACTTGCCGACTAGTCCATTTATTACTCTCTTATAAGATGTAGCTTTTAAACTTTATTATTAAAAAAAAATACTACTTTATATATAGAATGTAGTTGTTTTTACATAAAGCTTTTAAAAGTTTGTCTTAAATATAGTATATTTAAGTCAAATAAATGATTTTTTTTTGCCAAACAAGGAAAATCACCATTTTAAGCGTTATTTTTGGCTCACCATGTCCATATGTAAGGTTGTGCCATTGCAAAATTTTATTCGTGTAAGCCCCTCAGTAAGATAAGAATATTTCACACAAATCGAAACATAATTTTTTTTTGCTAAAGGTAAAACTAAAGGTGTACTATACATACTTATAAAAACTCACAAATTTGATAAAATTTCGGGAAGATTATCACATACGATTTTAATGAACACGGTTACTTAGTCAGGCAAGGGTCCTTATTCAAAAATTACAATTAGTTTTTCTCTCCATTTTTATGTAACCTATACCCTGTTCAGGCATACTGTGTGTTATGGACTTGATATTTAAAATAATTTTTAGCATTTTTAATACAATCTAAAGTAATTGTTTCCTATTTCAAAAATTTCATTTAGGGAGAATCGCTGCTGCCCTTGCTTTCGTGGATCGCAGTGGCGGCTCGTGACTTTACAAACAGGTGACGCAGCATCCCCCCCACCTTTACTTTCTATTTGTGTGCAAACATATTTAAAATATAACATACATATAATACATAATATATAAAATTAAACTTTTATGCCAATAATTAATTTAAACATTGTCAAAAAAAAAATAATAATAAAAGCGAATACCGCAACTGAAGGGAAAGTAGCAATAGCCTCGCATGTAACGCTCGATATTACAGTCACAAAATTATAATAGAGCCAGCCATATGTGTATGAGCTTAAATATACGCCCTCGTGCACAACTTTATAAGCAGGATGTCCTATATATATGCCTATATCTTTCTCTTTATTTTATTACTCTTATTGTCTCTTTCTGGCGTCAAAGCTTAGCGTTTCTGCACATGCGCGGCCATCGTCATCGATTAGCCAACCAAAATCCAGAAAGACAGCTGTGCAGATGTCAAAATTTTTATATTTGTTTACGTTTTTAGAAAATCAGTATTTTTTATTTTTAAATAAATAAATATATGAATTGAAATAATTTTTAGGTATTTTCACTTTTTTTCCTTCAAATTTTAAGAAAAGATAGCTACTAACCTGTGAAACTTCACTTTTGTTGTTTGGCGGCATTCACAAACATAGCGCGTCTTTTTATGCGGCGACATCTTAAGTATTTATTATAAATCATCAAAAATGGCGTCTCGACCGAAGGGCGAAGACGAAGGTCACGAAACCGGCCGCCTCGTAAAATTTTTGCGCATGTACTAAGACGGCTCCATGGCCTGCTAGATTTTCGATCTTGCTTACAAGTTTAGCCTTGGAAAGACCTATATTTAACCTCATACATATATGGAGCCAGCTTAAAGGTTTGCATCACATGCAAACACACCAAACCTCGGCGGGAACGAGATGCGCGTGCCGTCGTCATGGCAACCGATTTATTTCAGGAATTTACACTGAACGCAGCCTGAAAGACACGAGGAAGCTGCTTCGTAGAGTCCCTTGCCGTTTGTTTTGGCTCGTGGAGAGTTTGCGCATCTCCGACACGCGGTCGTTGCGCTCGATCCTGACTATCGAATAAAAGATACAATACTTACAAAATATAGAAACGTTATTTTATGGAGTGCAAGGTTTAATTTTTTCAGAAATATTTAAATTAAAATTATTTAGTCAGACTGCAAATAAAAGGTGAAGCAGTGCTTTACCTGCGTCATCGGGCGAGCCGCCACTGGTGGATCGTACAATAAAGTCCAACAGAAAAGTCCAAAAGAAACCAGAAAATAATAGCCATACTTGTCTTCTTTTAAAGCTGACCCTAAAAATATAATACGTTAATTTTTAAAAAATACTTTACTTTTTTTAAAAGTCTTAGTATCACTTCAAAACAGATGTAGAAATACAAGCCCATACCTAGTTTTATTTAATTTGAAAGAGTGCTCTCGTAGCCAATTTGGGATATGCAAATTTTTAATTCTGTTTGTCGCGGGTTTTGAAACAATTGTTCACATTATGTTTTGGCTTGTTACACTCAGAATAAAATGTACATAAATCGTTTAATTTTATCGATTTTTTTTCTTATTTTAAACTGTTTCAAACATTTCTGCCTACTCAGTTAAATTTATTTATTAACCCTTTAGTGGGAGAGAGTATTTAAGAACTGGTAGCATTTTGTTTAAAAGTTTGAGACAATGATGTGTTTGAAATTAACTCTTTGTTTCGGACTTCCATTGTCTATATTTTATTTATACACGACGTTTCGATCAGTACAATCTCTGATCGTCTTCAGGTGTAAACTACAATCTATTCCTAAGGCTACGTACTTATATACTATGGGAAATCACTATATTATATACACAAGACGTCCATCTTAGAAATGTTCTGTCTTTCTATGAATTTAACAATCTATCCGAAAAACAACAAAAATCTCAATAACATAAAAGTATAATTCATAAAAATACATAGAAGCGATAAATCATGCACAAATATTACCAAATTTGCTTAAAAAAACATCTGCATATATTTTGTCACTTTTTATTTTTAGTCAGACAGTATTTTAAGCTCCAAACAAAGATATTTTAATGGCGCGTGAAAATTTTCCTAAATAAATGATAGGGATATTAGCAGTAAAGTGGTGTTGGTTACAAAATTGTGGTGTACGTGTTTCAAAATAGGTAAAGTTTTCGCGTAATATTTATTTATTGGCAAGGTAGTTTTGGTGTCACCATTAATACCTGCTGTGGAAGAAAAAATCAGTAATATTTAAAAACCCATTTTGTTATTTAAATTTTTATTCAAACCACATTAAAAAACATTTATTCTCTTACTTTAGGAGTTCAGATTCTATCAATAGAAGTAAAATACTGTATAATTGTTTCCAGAAAGACCCCCTTATAGTATGGATAGGTGTTGAAACCATTCTATAGATACCACATAAGAGTTACGCAGATCTTTTATACAGTTCTTATGGGTTTATCAATAGAAGTAATTTACTCTATATGGTGGTGCCCATTTTGCACTTATAACCGGCCTAGTAGCCTCTTACAGAACCCTTATACAGGGTTCCTAAGCAAATCCTGAGGGGGCCAAGCAGCCGTGTATAAGACGCAGACAAACGGAAAAGCACATTAGGCAGAAAAGGATGGGCATGGGGCGATGTTGTCACTACATCTTACACGTAGTAAATCCATTCCAGGTTGTGGTTTTCTAATGTTTTCCATTTTCATACCTTTAGGACTGGAATAAAAATTGTTTTTGCTCGACTTTAATACAAAACTGATGAAAGATATCGTAAAACAAAATATTTTTCGGCTTTTCATTTTGTAACCATTGTCCTTACGCACTGTTTACAGGCTGGGGACTGAGATACATGCAAATGCCTAACCTAAAGCGTTCATACACGGCCGGAGAAATCGACTGAGATATTTCCGTAGAAACTTTATCAAGCAAATAGGACGGGTTGACGCCTTCGAACGTCCAATCCGGGTTTTGCACTTTGATTCGAAATCAAAAAGGAGAAACAGTCAGATGTGGGGCCGTGCACAAATTACGTAACGGTGATTTTACCAATTTTTGACCCCCTCCCTATGTAATGTTTTGCAACGGTTTGCCACGCCACTCCCCTAATATTACGTAACGATTTCAAGACCACTACCCCCCCCCCCCAAAAAAAAACTTCACTTATTTTCATTCCAAATTTTCTTAGTTTCACACAAATGCAAACGCTGTCGAAAACCCCTCTCCCCCCTACGTAACGTTTTGTAACCCCCCTTCCCTCTATTACCATTACGTAATTTGTACACGGCCCCTGGAGTCCCAGTGGAGGAGGGCGAGAAAATTGATATTTTTTTCTTAAAAATTATACGCTTTATACCTATTTCTTTGCGTTCCCGAAATTACGTAATTTTTGAAAAAAAACTTGTAAGCAGCTCCATTTTTATTTCGTGCTTTGTTTTGCTAAAATTTTTGCGTTCGGCTAATTTAATTGAAAAATTTTTGCCTGCGGCGCCCTTTATCTCTCACTCGAAACCAAGATCCTCCGTTTTAGGAAAACCGATCCCGTCTCTGTTTCTAAATTTTTTCGAATAAAAGTAGAGTATGACCATGGGGGAAATAATTTTTTTCTACGGTATGACGAAAATTTCAAGAAAGTTGAAGAAAAAAATAAAAAAGTGGCAAGCTCAAGTTTTTCGTAAAAAAAAGTTTTCTGTAAAGAAACAGAGCAAAATAAATCTTTCTTCTCCCGCTAGTTTTGAAGAATTGATTCGCTACATGTTTCGAGATCATGTCATAAAACACCTCGAAAATATCAAATGTAGTGTAGGGCCAGCTTTATTTAAAATCAATAATATCGCAAGCAAAAAGCTCTGCAGGAAAAACAGCGCCGTTTATTGATTTCTTTGGCTGCTAGTACTAGCTGCATGGTTTGGCCGTTTCCGGATAGATGTCACTAGTAGTCACAGAATGGAAAGAAATTTAATTAAAAGCAAAGATATTTCTTTCTAATGTTAACAACCTTACGAGTTTATCGCTCAGTATCGTAAATAATGGACCCTTTCGCCTCCTTTAAGCAAGAAAAAGCTGTGGTTTGGACCTGAAAACATCTCATTTTTAATTAGATTAGACGTGTGGCCGCCATCTAGCGGAATTTGCAGACATCTTATCAACGGTTATTATTGCAACTATGATTTATGCTCACAATGAAAGAGCGCCGACAATTTTTTCTCATGAAACCAGTCCGGAGATAATAACAAACTGGCACCATTGCTCAATATACCTGTTTCTTTTGTGTGCGCAGAACTTTCTATGCCATTTCTGTTTGATTTATTGAAATCCTATTCCTAAGGAAAATCTTAGGAACCCTGTATAAGCAAATTATACAAGCACTTATTCCTGCAGTTTTTTCTGTAAGAATTTTCTTTCGGCTCTTACATATAATAACCTCCTTTTATGCCCAGAGCCTCTGCCCACCTCCTAAACTAAAAACTTTTTTTACTTACTTACGTTGCGCTCGATCTTTAAATGCACACTAGCAGTAATAACTAGTAAATATTGCACATACTTCCAAAAATATTTGTCATTAAAAAAAATCGTGTACATTTCAAAAACCCCACGCTGTGTCAAAATACTATAAAGTCGAAATCGTCCTTTTTTAGTTTTATTTTTTAAATATCCCCGAATTTATGTTCTGCTTGATCCCAAGTAAATATTGGGATAAGCAAATCCCTCTCTCAAGTCAATTTCAAAAGCGTATGTATTAAATTTCACGTAAATCTAAAAGCCAAAAAACTAGTTTAACTTAAAGTTTAACTCGGATTAGATATCCCTTTTCATTTCTCGGCAAATATTGGCTTTCAAAATATAGAACCGCGGCTCAATATCACTTGATAAATAGTTCGTGAGGATATTGTGGTTTTAGGCCATGCAATGCTCAAAAAAATTGGTGATAGAAAGAACGCAAGAGAAAAACTATCCACACATCAAAACATTTCACAAAACTTCTGTTAAAACATTTGTGAAACTTAAGAAGCTACTTCTTAGAAACTTTCAGCGCTATTCTTTCTTTATAATGAACTTTCTTTATGAATCTATTGACCATCTCACTCTTGAAAATAGTCTCTATTATGAAGACTATTGAGGCGTTTTCTCGCGTTGTAATTATTTTGAAATATTATTTGAAACTATTGAGATGTGACGTCATCATTTAGAACAGAGAAAAATTGAGTAGTTCAAAACGCTGACGTAGTTTAGTGTAACCTCACTTTATTTTTTTGGTGTTTAAAATTAAAATGGATCAACTACTGGTTTATCTAACAAAACCTTCGAGTGTACGGCTCGTTTTAGTAGCATGGATGGCAAGCAATGGAAGCTACATGGATAGTGAAGTTTTTTTATTTACTGTTCTTTTAAGCCCAAAAAATCATATAAGACCACAGGGATACCGTGAAGAATGGCTAACAAGATATCTAGAATACGATTTTTCATACATTTTCAAAAAAAAATCGGTTAAAACAAGAATGTAGAATTTTGACGTATCTTCTACGCACGCGTCAGTTTTGAAACTAGAGTGGATTCCGTTTCAAAATATTTTTAACCCGTTTCGATGTGACATCACCGTTGCAACGCGAGAAAACAAATGTTTCAAACTTTTTAAAAACATTTTAAACAATTTCAACGCGAGAAAACGCCTTTGGTTCTTTTTTCACTTTTAGTTCTTCTTTGACTTGGATCTGCATTAGGGGTTTTGGGGCTTTGGACCATGGGTTGATATTTCATTAACTTGTTTTTCAAAGCTGTCTGCCTTGTCCGTCGTTGCCTTCAGCTATACCTCAGTGAACAGGCGACTTAGAACTATTCGGTTGTCTGATAGTATAAGATATGTTTTTTTTAAGGCTTTGTTTGGTTAAGACACTTTTGTTCGTGCACATATTATGTTGATTGCAAGTAATTTTGCTTGAAATATGATGAGACATTTTCCAGGTTACTTGTATAGCACAAAGTTTAAACCCAAATGCCTAGATCTGCTCCCTTCGATAGTTTGGAGCTATAATGTGTGCCATAGTGAGGCATTTTCAGCTTGTAGTAGTTCTTGATTTGATTATAATTGATGGTTATTTATTACCACTGCAAATGGAATGGTTATGTTTAACAAATAAGTCGAGGCCTTAATTATTCCTATCAATTATTCATACGAGCCTTTGTTTAGGCAGTAACCTGTTTTTGGCCACTATACCAACGAGTCATAAATGACTATGGGCTTTATCAAATTGCGGATAAAAAATATGCTAAAAGTCCATCTACCAGCGGCATACGGTAAAATTTCTAGTAAGGAGAGCAAGCGTGTTATAGCTACAGGCTACAGAGAACCTAGCAGCGCGGATAGCTATTTGATTTTTTTAGAGTAGTAAAAAGCCGTTTGATTCAAAGCCAGATTTGTTGTGTCATTTAAATTTAAAATAATTTTTAGCATTTTTAATACAATCTAAATTAATTGTTTCCCATTTCAAAAATTACTATTCTAGGGAAAGCACTATTTCCCTTAGTTCCATGGACCGCACGCCGCTGGGCCTCAAGTCTTTCTAGACATACGAGCCTTTGTTTGAGTAGTAACTAAGTAGTAAAATATAAAATGGGTCCATCTACAGGTCTTATAGTTAATTAACAATATTTTGGGAAGCCATGCTCGTTTGCGTAAAATCATTACATCATCATAATCATCAGGAATGACTCATTTTGTCAGATGAAGGAGACAACCTACTCAGTTTAGAGCGTGAAAAAAATTAGGGAGGCTGCCGCACAGGCGGTGAGTTTAGAGGTTGGATTGGGGTGGAGGCCCTCTATACATTTGACAGTTGTTTTTTTTACCAGAGGTGGGCAAATGGACTAATGTTTTGTTTTCTCTTTTTATAAATTTCTGCAGACAGTTTTTGTATTATGATGACTTTTTGGTTAGTCAAATTTGTGAAGTAGTAGTAGTTAACAGGGGGCGACCCAAGACCTGTCAAGTAAGCCCAATCGGTCCCTTTACCCCAGCCCAGTACCCTAACCAACCGCCTGTACCGCTTGTACGGTAGTGGGCTCTCCGGGCCTTCCTGTTCTCTTCACGAAGTCCAGTACTTTGGCCCACTTGAGAGCTCGTAGGTCCTTTGCATCCAGGTTCGGTTGTCCGAGTACCTGATGCCTCGTCCTTAGGTATGCAACGCACTCCGCAACGTGGTGCCGGGATGTCTCCTCCGCCCTCCCGCAGGCCAGGTAGATAGAGTCATTCCCGATCCCGATGCGAGTCAGATGCTTACTGCGTCGGTTCTGGCCGGTCAGTATTCCTGTCAGTAGTCTAATATCTTTTCATTTTCTTCCCAGAAGCCAAAATATGTCAAGCTTTGACAAAAAAAAAACAGTAAAGTTTACGTTAGATCCTTGACGGCTTGTGAAGTGAGTAGTCACCGGTAAGTATTTGCCTCTCCCACTTTTTACATAGTTTAAAGCAGGTGACAAATGGGAAATTTGTTCACACTCACGGGCTTACACCTTGTCAACTAAAAAGCCAGTTAACTATTTTTCGATTTAGTATTCTTTCGCCTACTACAGCGGTCAAATTGACACCAAACTGACAGAAAATCCATGTTTTACCTGTCAATTTGGTTATAATAATGGCGGCAACAGTAGGCTAAAGGGCACTGAAGAGGTAGGCGTTAACTGGCTTTTGAGTTGAGACCCTCGTTCCACGGCATATAAATATTTAAATTTAAAATTTGATGTACCTATGTTTATTAATAAAAAATTTGACATTGACAAAATTATCTATTTTCAATGGTTGCAAACACACGAAAAAATTATCAATATTTTCCCTAACAACTGCCACATCGAGTTGCTTACCTCTGCTAAAAGAATAGCTGTCAAAAATTGTACACAGGGCCTCCAGGTTGGGGTAAGGCAAAAAGGTTTCGCAGAAGCCTACTTGCAAAGTGTACTGAAACAGATTATAAGATCTATATCATAACTTTGTAGGCGGTCGGATCTTGAACTAATTATACCCCATATAACTCTGGAGAAATACCCCCCTTTTTAAATAAAGATTGGATTTCTCCAGTGTATGAATGTTTGGCGAAATTTCAATCAGCCCTTCGGCTTTTTCGACCGCGACGGAAAGTGGTATTAAAAGTTTTTTTTTCGTTTTGAAAAAAAGTAATTTCCTTAAAAGGCTGGGTATGATTTCGGAATTTTTCTTTCATAGAATTATGCGAATTGGTTACTAGCGAGTCAAATAAGATTATGGCTTACTGCAGCCGTCCTAAGTATAAATACTGTAAGGGAAAAAATATCAAATAATCAGAATTATTAAAAAAGCATAATACAAATTTTATTTTTACATTTCAAAATTTGAACCTAGAAACTCTGGATAGTTCTCCACGCATTACACCTTGAGGGCACGTCCTTTCAGGAGTAACTTTCTCTGCAAACCCGTCGTAAGTCTACAATTAGAAACAATAAAAGGGCAATAAGGATAGATTGCTACTGTCAGTACTCCATCCCGGTTTAGTGAACACAAGATAGAGTATCCACATTTAGGTACTCTAGTTCCGTGAGGTACGAGAATAGTCTTAGTTAACCACTTTATTTTTGGGCAGAATTCGGTTGATATTTGACTTTAGCCCCTAACCCACTCTTGCGTACGCTGGTAAAAAAAGATTTTAAAGTGATAGAATAATTATTATTACATTACACAGTTAATTACTTAAGAGTAAACTAGAGTTTCGAACTTCCATTGTCTTTATTTTTTTGAAATCTGTTACCTCTGAAAAGTATGGGTGATGGTGACGCTCTGTTGAGAAAATACATTCTACATAGATTTTCCTCCTTGGCGACGATCTTAGCCTCTTTTCATTCCATGTTTAGCTGTTTTTGATCGAGTTGTGTCCCCTTGTCGAGTTTCACGTTTGTGTTCTGTAAGAGAACTTCCATGGGTCGGCTGGTTTCTCCGATGGAGATATCCCCACACTCGTATGGTACCTGCACTGAGAAAAATGGTGGGCTACGAACTCAAATATGAGTTCTCCTAAACCCTGCCGTATTGCCAATAGAGGACAGCCCAGACCTCTGGGCTGTGAGAACTAAGTCCAAGGGATTGCAGGGAAACACGTTTCGTGTATTGTGGTATCCCAAAATATGCATGAATGTATTTTTTTACCCATTTAGGCTGCCAGAACTCAACATCTAAGTTGTGGTGACTCATGATATGGGCTGGGAGAACCCTCCCTTTGGGCTACCAGAACTCAGCACCTGGGTTATGGTAACTCATGATCTAACCTGCCTGCCGGGTTCAAGCCCCGGGTTTTACAGGTAGTCTACTTGGACTTTTTCTTGTAAAATTACAGAATTTTGTAATATTAAGGTAAAACGCAGTATGAAGCGGAGTAGGACGAGTTAGCTAGAAGGCAGGCTAATTCGATTCCATACCGTCCCTCGAAGAGTACGTTAAGAGGACGATCCCGTGTGATCCATATATTGATAGTGGAGCGCGAGCACGTTAAAGATCCCTAGCCCCGACAAAGAGGTTCAGGTCCAAATCCCTCTAGGAAAAGAAAACTGACTTCCTAGGGGGTCCTCATCAGACCGGTCTGGTGAGTAGGGTAGGGGGGAAATGAGCCACAATAGATCTCTCAAGTCTCAGTGGAGGGAGCTGTAAATTGCACCACTCATAACAAACCTAACCTAACTCATGATCTGGACTGAGAGAACCCTGCCTCTGTGTGGTAACTCATGATCTGGACGCTTGTTCTTGAACCACCTTTTTCCACGGGAAATTTCGCTCACCTCACCTCACGGTCGTTCAAGAATAAGCGTCCTGGGCTAGGAGAAACCTGCTGTCGGGCTACCAAAACCCAGCGCCTGGGTTGTGGTAACTCATGATCTGGGCTGGGAGAACCCTACCTTTGGGCTACCAGAACTCAGCATCTGAGTTGTAGTATAGGTAGTCGGGGTAACTCTGAACCATTATGGGCAGCTTTGAGCCACTTGGAAAATTTAGTTAAGGTTAAAACACATGAAAAGTTCCAAAATATAATTTTCCAAGTTGCTCAAAGTTCAAGTCAAAAAATGTGGTTCGTGGTTTTCTCAAAAAAAAAGAAAAGATTTTGTGATTATAAAATAAAACAAAATCCAACGAACCCTTGACTTTCAAGTCGCCCCGGCCGACTGTATATGAAGTATAATGAATAAAAAGTATACAGCGCTATTCATTATAAACATGTATAGGCTTTGTAAATGTATTTTGTTACTTTAAATGAAACACCCTGAATTTTGTCTAATTTTTAGCTAAGCAGGTTTTATCCCTTGCCAAAAATGCTGAATAACTCAAAAACTAAACGAGATTTTTAAATTCCTCTTAAATTCAAAAAAAGCACACAATACACAATGTGTTACATTGAAAATAACAAAACATAAGACGATAAGGTATAATGGATAACTCCTTACATAAAAAAAAACCTTTAATAAAATCCAAAATATCGCGTTTGAAAATGTTTCACTTTGAAACATATAAACAAAATGAAATATTTTAATATAAATATGGTGTGTTAAAAACAAAACCTAAAGGCTGAACTATATAACGCTAAACCTGTCCCTGTAAATTAGGCTTAGGAAAAAGTTAGCTTTAGTAAATCTCAGCCAAACTGTTTAAAATACAAAACAGACGCTATACATTTCACACACTCTACTTTCATATTATTTAGAAAATACAACACATTAATATTTTTCACCGTGAACCTGCTGCTGCACCGGCACACTAATTATACACAACTGGAAATGAAGCTACAACCGCCAGCCAAAGCAACCCGCAAGCCCGAATATGTTCAAAACTCGATATTTGGCAACCAACTACCGCCTATATACAGACCGCTTCAAGCTACTGCGAACATAGGGGGAATCAAGTCCAATTTACTCTCCGTGCCGTACGACCGAGGTGGATTCGAAGCACGCTGCAGTGTTATCTATTGGAAATTCATTTTGTTTTTATTATTTTGTTTTTTTTCTGCCTTGCTCGAGAAACAGATGGCTAAGTTCTTAATTGAAATAATACATTTTTAAAACTAAAAATGGATGTCTACGAAGTTGCCGAAAAAGTGCAGATGGTCAAATGGTCAAATCGTCATAACCCAACACACGTTCGATATTGGTCGAGGGAAAATTTGCATTTGTATTTTGACGTAAGAACACAGTATCCCCAAAAACTAAATGTTTGGGGGGGGGGGGTATTGTAGGGGAACATGTAATTGGGCCATTTTTTATTAACGGCAATTGCAATTTAAATGGTCCTAGATACTTGGATCTACTACAGCAGCACATTATTACAACTGCTAGGCAGTTGTTAGGTGTAAGATTTGGTGAAACATGGTTTCAACAAGATGATTGTTCCGCTCACAATGTTGGCCTTGTTAGGGAATATCTTGATAATGTATTTCCTAATCGGGTTATAAGTACACGGGGAACTATTTTATGGCCAGCTCGATCTCCCGATCTTGCTCCTAATGACTTCTATCTGTTTTTGAAGAAGCTTTTCAAATTATCACCCCTAACATGCTTGGAAACGTTGGAAGGGGTTTTTATAGTAGGCTCGGATATTGTCTAGCCGAGCAAGGAGGAGTTTTCGAACATTTGCTTTAATTTTTTTTTTGACTGGGAGAATCTTTTTGGTTTTTAGAATGTATTATTTTATTTTGAGAACTTGCTTTTATTTTGTTTCTCCTTATTATTTTCATTGTAACACGTCGTCACTGATAAATCTGAGCAGTTGACAATAAAACGCTCTTATTTATCAGTGACAAAAAATAAAAAAATTACGTTATAAAAATTTGCGTATTTATTGACCAAATTCCGGTTTCATTGACTACGCTCCACAGAGCACCGTGGTTAGAGGCGTACTAAATACAAGGCGAACGGCGGCGAACGGCAGCGAATGGCGATCGGATGCCTGAGTGTTGGTTGCTTCACTGATAGGCGTACGGTGTCTCTGCATGTACGTACACTGGCAAATTAGACTTCTTTCGCCCTATGTTCGCAGTAGCTTGAAGCGGTCTGTATAGCCCAGACCGTGAATTACCACAGACCCAAAAAGTTAATACATGAAATTGGGCTGGGGCAATCCCACGCCTGAATTGTGGTAACCCACGACTTGCTGAGTTCCCCCAGCTAAATTGAAATAGTTTGGGACAATCATAACGTGTACTATAGTAACGCACGGTGTGAGTTCTGGTAGCCCCAAATTTTCAACCCACGGTCATGGGTTGACCCCGTTTTCTCAGTGTGGTAGATGCAGTTCTTGGTGATGTAATGAAATGGTTTAGTTTTTATTAACTGATTTCTTATTATTGTGGTCGTTTTGAAGGCAGTACGAAGATGGTATTGGTTTTGAGATTCCTTTGATGTATGGAATTATACCGGGTGGGCCATAAAAAACCGGACGCAATGTTTTCCATTATAACTTTTAAACCATACCACCGATTTTAATGCGACAAACTGTTTACAGGGAATTGAGCAAGACTTTAACTAGAAGTATTTTTTTTCCGCCATCTTAAAATCTAAGATGGCGGACAGAAACAAACTTTACCCTTCAATGAGCCTCGTATATTCTTATGATACGGAATTTTTTTGGATTTTTTTATGAATTCAAAAAAAAGCTTTGTTTCTGCCATGCAGAACGAGGTGCGAGTCATTAAAGTCGGTTATGTGGTTCCCAAAAAAATTAGTGTTTTACGAATTATACAATTGCCGTCTTAATTCTGTCTGCATACATTTTCTCATAAATTCATTATTACTACACCGATTTTGATGAAACAAAATGCCTCATGGCAAAAATCGATTGTTCTTTAATCACGGCTATTGAAATTTGTCGCCATCTTGAAATACAAGATGACGGACAAAATCAAACTTGTCTCTTTAAAGAGGCTTGTTTATTTATATGTTCTGTAAACTTTTAAATATATTTTTTAATTTGTACAAAAATTCTGCTCTCGCCACGCACAACGAGGTATAAATCATAAAATTAGTTTGGTGGTTCCCCAAAAATTAATTTTTGTTTCCATCACTGTTTTCCAGATTATACGATTGCCTTCTCAAGTTGATACTCAACCGATTTCAATAAAATAAAAAGCATCATGGCGAAGATCACTATCAAAATTTGTCGCCGTTTTGAGACCCAAGATGGCGGACACAATTTTATTAAAATCGGTTTAGTAATAATGAATTTATGAGGAAACGAATGCAGACAGAATTAGCAAGGCAATCGTACCATTTTTACCCATAGTTTGTAAAACAATAAGTGAATACAAAATTATTTTTTTTAGTAACCATTAAACCGTTTTTAATGATTTGTACCTAGTTATATGCTCGAAGTCGAAAAATAATCGAGCGTCTTTGAAGGGTCAAATTTGATTTTGTCCGCAATCTTGGGTTTACAAATTACGAAAAATTTCAATAGTGGTGTTTAAAGCTCAATCAATCTTTGTCATAATGCTTTTTATTAAATTCAAATCAGTTCAGTAATTATCAATTTATGAGGAAATTAATGCTGACGGAATTGAGAAGGCAATCGTATAATCTGGAAAACAGTGATGGAAACAAAAATTAATGTTTTAAGAAGTACTAAACTGGTTTTAATGATTTATACCTCGTTATGCGTGGCAAAAGCAGAACTTTTCTACGAATAATTTTTTTTTTATTTCAGAAAATGTGAACAAACGAATGAGCCTCTTTTAATGGCAAAGTTTGATTGCGTCCGCCATCTTGGATTTCAAGATAGCGACAAATTTCAATAGCAGTAGTTAAAAAACAATCGATTTTCGCCATGATGGCTTTTCTTTCACTGAAATCGGTTTTCTAATAATGAATTTATGAGAAAATGTATGCAGACAGAATCTAGACGGCAATCGCATAATCCGTAAAACACTGATTGGAATTTTTGATTTTTTTTTGGAAACCACTTAATCGATATTAAAGAAAGAAACAGAACTTTTTTACGAATTTATGAGAAAATCCAAAGATCTTCCGTAACATACGAATAAACGTGGCTCTTTGAAGGGTAAAGTTTGTTTCTTTCCGCCATCTTAGATTTTAAGATGGCGGGAAAAAAATATTTTTACTCAATTTTTTATTTTCTTGCTCAATTTCCTGCAAAGAGCAGTTTGTTGCATTAAAATCGGTGGTATGGTTCGAAAGTTATAACGGAAAACATTTTATTCGGTTTTTTATGGCCCACCCCGTAAGGATCGCTTTCCTTTCAGTATTTACGTCTATCGTCCTTTGTCTTGGTGTGGTCTGAAGAGTTTTATTGATCGTGTAGTTGGAAAAACCGTTTCTTCTCAGATCGGATCAAATTTTTGCCTTTTCTTTATTTAAGCTTCTGGATTGCAGATGTAGATGTCTCGATCCACGTATCTTAGCCATAGTTTGGGTCTCTGCCAGCTCATTACTGTTATTTAGACTGTTTTAACCTCACATTTTGTTACAGGGTGGTACGAAGATAACTGGTTCGAGATTAACTTGGACAAAGAGAACATCGACTGTACACTGGAACAAATGAGGAAAGCAGCGCAAGGTAATTAAAAAATATTAAAAAAAAACCTAACCAAAAAAAGTTGAACAGCGATATTTTGAAAGACTTTTAAGACATCTCTACCAAGTTATTGGATTATAAGAATTTTTGAAATTATAAGGTACATAGGAAATAAAATAGAGTCAGACAGGGAACCCTGCAGTACGCCCGATTTGTTATAGTTAAATTGACAAAAATTGAAAGAAACTTAACAAAGCCGTTAAGCTAAAATCAAACCAAGATTATACTAGAGACCCTCTATACATTTGATAGTTGTTTTTTTTTACCAGAGGTGGACAACTCATATTGCCTTCTCTTTCTAGTTTTTTTCATATTTGCATCTAAAACCGATTTTATGAAATGGACTGATGTTTGGTTGTCTTTTTTTATAATTCCCTAGACAGTTTGTGAATGAAGATGAGTTTTTTGGTTAGTAAAATATGTCAAACTCTCACAAAAAAATATGAGATAGATATAAAAAATATTAGTAGTATCTGTGTTACTAATAACTAATCTTACTTACCTCGCAAACTCAACTATTTTTATTAATTTTCCAGTTTGTTGAATGCATGATCTCTTTCCATTTTTGTTGCATTTCTTTTTCCATTGGACAATGTTTCTTAAATTTAAAATTTGATGTAACTAAGTTTATGAATAAAAAATGTGACAGTTACTACGTTTATAAGCACTTAAAAGCGCTTTTATATAAGGGCGGTTTTAAATAAAATCGCTTTCTCCGAGGGTTTATACGTCCTTAATTAAATGTCATTAAATATGTCAGATTTTTTGGAAAACCAGGTTTGAGTATATCTTTAGGTTGATAAACCGCATTCTTAAATAGCTTCAAAATAAAATTGATTTAGTGCTTCAATCGGTTTTAGTGGTGTTTATTCGACAACATTTTTAAAACGTCTTTATATAAAAGCGCTTTAAGAGACCCGTATAAACAAATCAACTGACAAAATGATTTATTTCCAATGGTTGCCAATACACAAAAAAATTATCAAAATTTCCCTAACAACGGCCAAATCAAGTTGCTTACCTCTGGTAAAACAATAACTGCAAAAAATTGTATACAGAGCCTCTAGCCTATACCATCCCCATGAAACCGTTGTAAAAGAATATAATAGATAACCAGTCAAAGTAGGTGTTATCTCAGACCGATTAATTTTTATTTAGGCCATCTTACAACTGAGGCTGTAATGTGGAACGCCAACCAGGAAGAAAAAACCATCTCCGGTATGTCAGCGTCGCAGTTCAGAACGAGACTGAACAACGTCCTGAGACTAAAATACGACGTTGACAATGGTAAATTTCCGGAAGGGTACCAGGAAGCACCTCTGGCCTACGACGCGGTGTGGAGTGTGGCCTTAGGTATGTAAACAGAGTTTAAAATGTATTAGCACAAAGTAAATACCCTTGGAACGGAGTTCCAATGCTGAATGGTCCGAAAAATGGCCACTAGATGGCATAAAATGCTAGCCCATCGTTTAACTCATGCTTTTCAGTTTCCTTAGCGGTTTTTACTTTGTGGACGAGTGCAAATATCGGGATAGGTAATTGTAAGGTATTTAATATATTGATAATTTTTTTCCGAAACACAGGAAAGAAAATTAAACTTGTGCAAAACGAAAAGTTAATGTTTTTTCTATTTACTCTAGTGATCAATTCAAAGTTTTACTAAAAAATATGCTATGCGCTGATAATAGGCAGTGGTTGCACTATATTGGCGTACGTTAAGAAAAATCTGGAAAGGGCTTGAGGTTTTGGGGGAGGAGGTTTAACAGCCGAGGTAACAGCAGAATCTTAGATAACAATTGTATTCTTGATATTTGGGGAAAATTCAAGCCTTACCAGTCGATGCTCAATGACTCTGTGAAGGGCTCGTGTCACGCTATTAGATAGTTTTTGCTCATGCCAATTTACAGCCCGGTAATTTCGCCGACAAAGTTAGTATTTGTTTTTAGTTTTCAAAGTAAAATTATTTTAGTATGATTTTCAATTCCAAGACAAAAAAATTGCTGCTAGAAAGCACGGATAGTCCACCATACAATCAATTATTTTATGTTGAAAGGAATGAAAATATCTCGAAAATTGTAACTTTAAAAGATTTGAACCTTATAAAAAAATTTTTGGGTAATATTTACGAAAACCAAAATCTGAAAACCGCATATCATTAGCTGCTTTACTTCTAAAGTTATGATTTTTTTAATATATTTAAGGTGTTTCTCAAATAATTCGAAAACTGAAGCTCCCACGAATTTGGACTTTATAACAAAAGTTATAGTCCATATTCATGGAAACTTAAATCTGAAAACTGTATATCGCTACTTGATTTTGTTCCAAAGTTACAATTTTTTTAAATATATTATCCCCCTTTCCCCCCCTTCAACCCTTTACCACCCTACCTAAAAGTCAACCAGTTCATGGTCAGTCCATAGAGGATTTTTGTATCAAATTTAGTTAAAATCGATTAAAGCGTTCTTGAGTTATCGTGCAACAGACAGACAACAGACAACAGACAACAGACAACAGACAACAGACAACAGACAACGGACAACGGACAACGGACAACGGACAACGGACAACGGACAACGGACAACGGACAACGGACAACGGACAACGGACAACGGACAACGGACAACGGACAACGGACAACGGACAACGGACAACGGACAACGGACAACGGACAACGGACAACGGACAACGGACAACGGACAACGGACAACGGACAACGGACAACGGACAACGGACAACGGACAACGGACAACGGACAACGGACAACGGACAACGGACAACGGACAACGGACAACGGACAACGGACAACGGACAACGGACAACGGACAACGGACAACGGACAACGGACAACGGACAACGGACAACAGACAACAGACAACAGACAACAGACAACAGGCAACAGACAACAGACAACAGACAACAGACAACAGACAACAGACAACAGACAACAGACAACAGACAACAGACAACAGACAACAGACAACAGACAACAGACAACAGACAACAGGCAACAGGCAACAGGCAACAGACAACAGACAACAGACAACAGACAACAGACAACAGACAACAGACAACAGACAACAGACAACAGACAACAGACAACAGACAACAGACAACAGACAACAGACAACAGACAACAGACAACAGACAACAGACAACAGACAACAGACAACAGACAACAGACAACAGACAACAGACAACAGACAACAGACAACAGACAACAGACAACAGACAACAGACAATAGACAACAGAGCGACAGACAACTTTTTTTTTCGTCGATTAAGGTGTTTTGGAACCTTAGTAACTCATTTTTGAAAAAAAATTAAGAAAAGTCAAAATTTCACGATTTTAATAGTCCCCCATATCATATTGGTATGTTGGACTAAAAATGTAGGGGATTTAAAATAATAAAATTTATTATTTAATTATTTATGAAAGAACTTAGAAAAACACAGTGTCAAAAAGCGTTAGACGTCGGGCGTCTTGGGCACGATCAAAAACTATCTATTGACCAAATTTTATGACGAGGGTGGTTATATAGGGTGTTTCAAATTCTATGCTCACCATGGGGATTTGCTAAACGATAGGAGATACGAAAAGGTTTAAATTAGGGCAAAGTTGCGCAATTTGGCGCTTTGCTCAAAACCAGAAAAAAAGTTTACAAGTTCTGGGTAGTTCCAGAGATAGGGGAAAAAACCCGAAATCTGTATTTTTTTATTTCATTTTTCTGCACCCTTAGTCTTAAAGCTGCCAAAAAATGCTTAAAACTTTCTACTTTTTTAAGATCTACCTAATGAGAGGTCAGTTTTTGAGATTTGACATTTCAGTGCGACAGGAGCACGGTCAAGATCTTTTTTTCTTATTGACACATGCTTTTTTCCTCTTGCCGTTTGTTTCATAAAGGATGACAGATATTTTACAACCTCATTTTGACAGGTACCTGACGTTTTGAGTAAATTGACCATCATCAGCCCGAATTTAAAGATTAAAATATACAAAGAAAAAATCTTAGGTAAAGTTATTTGTTATTTCCAAAGTATTTTGAGTAAGTTAAACTCAAAAATTAAATTTGGGCTGATGATGGTCAATAAACCAGAAACGACAGGCGACTTATCAAAGTAAGCTTGCAAAATGTTATCAGTCATTCTTTATGAACCAAACGGCAGGAGAAAAAAAGGATGTGTCCATAAGAAAACATGAACTTGACAGCGCTAAAAAAGTGCCTGTAGAAAGTTTTAAGCGTTTTCTGACAGCTTTAAGAATAAGGGCGCAGAAAAATAAAAACTAAAAATGATGATTTCGGATTTTTCCGCCTATCTCCGGAACTATCCGGAATTTGTAAACTTTTTTAGCCAACCATCAAATTGCCCAACTTTGCCCTAATTTAAACCTTTTCGTATCTCCTACCGTTTAGGAGATCCCAATGGTGAGCATCCAATTTGAAACACCCTGTATATAAACTAAAATAAAATCCTTCTGAACGTAGTAGTAAGACACCAAAAGGCAGATGTTAGATCTTGGCAGAGCATTTTTATCCAAAAGGTTTAGTAATTAAATAAATGACACCATCAAGCAGTTATAATGCCCTCGATACAACCTTTAAGAAAATATCTGGAATAATTACTCATAATTATAATAAATCCCACGAATACCTTAAAAAACTTGTGCCTAAGTTAAAAATTGGTTTAGCGGCTTTGGAGTTACTGTGTTACCAGAGAGACAGATATGTATCAAAAAATGTTGTTTATTGTTTTTTTTTTTAAATTTTACCCAAATAACTTATTTTTAGTGAAAATAAACATTTTGTAAAGTAATATGGAAACACCAAAAAAAGCATACTGATTCATTTATTTTTGGTTATTCAAGTTTTTTTGTTTATTTTTTTTTATATTTTATGATTTATAATACGGTTTTATAATAAAAATAGTAGGGAAAATAATAAAAGGAACTTCCGAGTCTCAAAATGAAAAGATAATATCGTCAAAAGCATGCTATTATTGTCCGGCTTTTGTGCTTGTATAATTTTTAATTAAATTTCGACTAAGTTTATTAAAAAACACGGATACTAAACTCTATAATAGAAGGAATGTTTACTCACTATAAATTTTATTAAAATCTCAGTGAAATTAAATGTTATTAGGGGATTTTTGTAGTGGCCTACGCAAAAATTGTTCTCCCACATAGCAATAAAAGAACATTTACATGCATAACATATGCGTTAAACCTCCTTTTGAGGATGTCCTTTTGAGCACATCTTTTTAAGTATATACTATTAAGGATATCCATAGCAAATTTTATGAATGTACCATTTGAGTAGTTCCTTTTGAGTACATCTTTAACACATGCAAAGAATATACCAATTTAAAAAAATTTTTTGTTCAGTTTAGCGCACATGCTGTTCTGGTACCAAGGATATACCACTAAAAAAGATTACTAGTAGAACATCTTTATCATATGCAAAGTATATTTCACTTATTGAAAAATTATTATTTGGTCCTTTTAGCGCACATGCTATTCTGGAACTGGAAAAGAACATCAAAAAAATAAGTTTTAGAACATCTTTCAATTATGGTACAATATTAAGTACATCTACAGACCGCTTCAAGCTACTGCGAACATAGGGCGATAGAAGTCTAATTTGCCAATGTACGTACATGTAGAGACACCGCACGCCTATCAGTGAAGCAACCAACACTCAGGCTTCCGATCGCCATTCGCTGCCGTTCGCCGCCGTTCGCCTTGTATTTAGTACGCCTCTAACCACGGTGCTGTGTGGAGCGTAGTCAATGAAACCGGAATTTGGTCAATAAATACGCAAATTTTTATAACGTAATTTTCTTATTTTTTGTCACTGATAAATAAGAGCGTTTTATTGTCAACTGCTCAGATTTATCAGTGACGACGTGTTACAATGAAAATAATAAGGAGAAACAAAATAAAAGCAAGTTTTCGGAATAAAATAATACATTCTAAAAACCAAAAAGATTCTCCCAGTCAAAAAAAAATTAAAGCAAATGTTCGAAAAGTCCTCCTTGCTCGGCTAGACAATATCCGAGCCTACTATAAAAACCCCTTCCAACGTTTCCAAGCATGTTACGGGTGATAATTTGAAAAGCTTCTTCAAAAACAGATAGAAGTCATTAGGAGCAAGATCGGGAGATCGAGCTGGCCATAAAATAGTTCCCCGTGTACTTATAACCCGATTAGGAAATACATTATCAAGATATTCCCTAACAAGGCCAACATTGTGAGCGGAACAACCATCTTGTTGAAACCATGTTTCACCAAATCTTACACCTAACAACTGCCTAGCAGTTGGAATAATGTGCTGCTGCAGTAGATCCAAGTATCTAGGACCATTCAAATTGCAATTGCCGTTAATAAAAAATGGCCCAATTACGTGTTCCCCTACAATACCCCCCCCCAAACATTTAGTTTTTGGGGATACTGTGTTCTTACGTCAAAATACAAATGCAAATTTTCGCTCGACCAATATCGAAGGTGTGTTGGGTTATGACGATTTGACCATTTGACCATCTGCATTTTTTCGGCAACTTCGTAGACATCCATTTTTAGTTTTAAAAATGTATTATTTCAATTAAGAACTTACCCATCTGTTTCTCGAGCAAGGCAGAAATAAAACAAAATAATAAAAACAAAATGAATTTCCAAAAGATAACGCTGCAGCGTGCTTCAAATCCACCTCGGTCGTACGGTACGGAGAGTAAATTGGACTTGATTCCCCCTATGTTCGCAGTAGCTTGAAGCGGTCTGTATATGCATGATACAATAAAATCATGAGCGTTTAATTCAGTGCACTCAGAAAACCATCCCAAGTGAAGCGTCTACTTTCACCAAACGCGAAAATTCTCTGATTATGTCGACCTATTTTTTTTCTTACGGTGTATTGTGATAGTATTGTATTGTGATACATGGTTTTTAGAGCTCAAAAATATATATTTTAATTTATTAAAGGCCATATTTTAGGAGTTAACGGTACTAAGGATGAACCGTTGCTATATGTGCTAAGCACATAGCAATCATCTGATAAGTTTAGAACATCCTTAGCGTATCCTTTTTCTTCTTAAGGATATTATATGCACATGCTAAGGATGACAAATTGCTATGTGGCCTTGAAGAGGGCTTAAGGTTCTTTGGGGGGCCTTGTCTCTCTCTCTTTACATTTGTTTACCGTCACTTCGTCGAGTCCCGTAGGCATAAACTAATCGGACGGGTCATTAACTAACTACTTTCGAACCCAAAATCAGGTCTTTTGTCCTCCAGTAGTCCACCGATTTAGGGAGTGTGTAACTAGGTCCGCTTCCACGTGATATCCGATTCCATCCGGCCTGGTTACCGGCGTGAATGGAGGGGTAGGACCTAAGATACCTTTAACACTTATTTTCCCTGGGTTCCCCCCACCCAGCTCACCAGACCGGTCTGATGAGCACCCCCTAGGAGGGCAGTTTTCTTTTTTCTATGGAGGGATTTAGACCTAAACCCCTTTGTCGGAGCTAGGGATCTTTCACGTGCTCCACTATCAATATATGGATCACACGGTAACGTCCTCTTATCGTCCTCTACGAAGATCGAAACAGATAGCGAAAAACTCTACACGCTCTTGATCGGAGTTACCATTGATATTCCTGAAGGATAGAAGGATTGCTATTGAAATGAAGGAATTCTACTTGTCACTGAGGAATATGGATAAGAACTGTTATTCAGAATACCGTATTGTTTTTCTGTGTAAAATGTCTTGTTTTCCGTTTTTGAAAAAATTATTAAGGGTGAAAAACGGATGACAGTGTGTTAACCCGTTTTTGAGCTACATGGGCATTTTAAAAAATGTTCTTTTGGAATTTAGTCAAATATTTTTATTATTGAAAATTTGGTTTTGGTGTATACTGCTTTTCTATAGATAATTTAAAATAAAATTTATTTGTTAAAGTAATCTGTAACGTTTAGTTTTTGAGATACAACGCAAATAGCATATTTTTCTTATGTAATAACACTTTTTTTAATCGAGTATCGCACATAATATTTTATTTTTTATATTGCTATTATTTTTTATTATTTTCACTTATAATCTTCCTAGAGCTTAAATTATTTCCGAAAATTTTTTCGTGGTGCGAATTTTCATATAAAAATTCGCAACAGAGAAAAAATTTACAGAGATTAATTTAAGCTTGCGGGAAATTCGGTACGAAAATTTTATATCAAAAATTATTTTAAAAAAATACAAATTTTGACAATTTGGCAAGCGTTTATTTTGCTTTGAGGTTTGGTGTTTTAATATAAGGTGGCTATTTAATTACTTTTTTGACACTTTGAATGTCAGTGTTACCTATATTGTGGCTATACAATTATTCATCTATTATTTTTACAATTCCCTGATACTCTAGTAAAATAAAGTTTACATCTTTGTATCAAGTTGATTATATTCTACTTTAATTACACAATATTATACCAGGGGATACGGAAAAATAGGTGTACAGGCACATGTGTTATATTGGAGGCTAGGTGTTTTGTATTTCAAATAGTTTGATTTTTTTTTCACTTTCTCTTTGCCCTAGTAAAAAAAAAAACGATTCTCAATATCCCGAAATGAACACATTTCTTCATACTTTAATGATCTTATACTACTAGAGGGAAGGGAAAATTAATTATTCATTAAAACATTAAAACATAAAATCTGCGAAGTTGGCGTTGACGTTTCACCAAATTTTGTTTTTGTGTCACGTGACCGAAAAAATTTCCGAAAAATTCGGGTTGTTGCCATAGCAACCTATCAAAAACAAGGCATCTGATTGGCTTAAAACAACTGGTATAAAATTTTCTTACTAATTTTTTGTGTTTTTTAATTTTTTGATTACATTTTATTTTGGTTTTTTGCCAAAATTATGCTTCAAAAATAAATAAAAAAACATTAAAAAATACCGTTTTAGTGTTATATCTCAAAAACTAAATGTTACATATAAAATCCAGTTCGACAAATATATTTTACTTTAAATTTTTTCTAGAAAAGGCATTTACACCAAAATAAGATGCAATTTCCGTGGAAATTTTTGACACATGTCTTGCGATTTTCAAAGATTTCCACTTATTAATCGAGAAAAAAAAATTCCAGTTATTAATATGCACAAGGATTAATAACTTTTTTTAAATCAAACCCACTAGAAATACCCAAAACCTCACAACCACCTGCACCTTGTTCAATTCTTTGTTCATCTTATTTCTTAATACCTGGAACCTTAGCAGAGTTTATTAAAAACAAATTGGACTCTAGAACTCTTGTCTAGTTAATGGAACTTTTTAACAAGTGATTTATGGGAGGCATAGGCGAACTTTTTAATGAGTTCAAAGAAGGAGAGTAATAAGAATTTACCGCTGAAGATGACAAATTTTTAGTGCTTCTACGTAAGAGCTGTCGATATATTTCAAAGGAGCTGAACGTGGATCATGTCCTATTATTATAGGCCAAGAATGTGAAAACTGAGAAATAGTTTAGGCGATTTCGGCAAGCTAAAAAGCTAAAAAGTTCACAAATAAGAGCTATAGCCACAGCAGCTTTCCTTTTAGCCATTTGTTAAATATTCTTCAGCAAAATAGACCACTTAAATAGAAAAAAACCACAAAAAACAAACAAAAAAGTCTGGTTAAGGCTCGTTTCTTTTGGCCTACCGAACAAATTCAGAAGAAAGTTGTATATTTTACGTCATTACTATGACGTCACAGATACCAATTGGTTAACCAAATGGAATACCAAGGAAAACTTGCTGAAATCGCCTTTTAGCTCTAAAGGCCCAAAAAGTGGTTCCAATGTGCAAATTTTGGAATATCATATTTTTTTTTTCATCAGGTAAATCTATTCATTAATTGGCCTATTTATCTCATTAATATTAGTTTATACTACAAGTGGCTAAACCCGTGTTCAAGCAAGTATAGCGTATGAAATTATTGTCCATGCAAAAACTTAATTTTTCGACCAATATATTAAATTTAGTATGGTTTGATCCAAGGAAATCCAAAATAATCAAAATAATTTGTTGTTGGTAATCTGAAGTAACAGTTGAAACAATCAACGACATGACTTTTTTACATATTTATTGTTGCTTGTTTGAAAGTTTGAGACAATGATGTATTTGAAATCAGGTCTGTGTTTCGGACTTCCATTGTGTATATTTTATTTATACACGACGTTTCGATCAGTACCATCTCTAATCGTCTTCAGGTGCACATTACAATCTATTTCTATTGCTACGTACTTACATGCTATGAGAAATCACTCAACCGTGAAGTTTAAAAAGATGGCTCCGCCCAAGGAGGGGTTTCCAAATATTTGGAATTTCAACACTTGGTTTACTGAAAATACCCTGATTTTGCCCAATAAAGGCAGCTTCAAGGAATTTTCGTTTCTTCCAGTGTGACTCCTTCTGCAAAACCTTGGTAAATGCATTCCTTATTTTGTTTATTCTCCGGTTTTGTTTTACTAAGAAGGCTTCGAATTTTAACATTAGATTTAAAAGCTGTTTTTATAGTAAAGTTGTTCGCTACTCTTCGAATTTTCTCTCATACTCCTTTAATGTGTGGAATTGTAAGAAATGCATTTGCCTGGTTTTAGAGAAATTTAGAAATAGTATCTGTTATAAGTTTAAGGCTGTAACTATTCTGCTGCAGGTCCTTCTAAATGTTTCTTATTTCGATTTCCAAGTAATGAGAATTTTTATAAATTTGAACCGCTCTGTTATATAAATTTCTTATTATGCCTCGTTTGGTTATAGCAGAATAATTTGAACCTTGATGTCGATTTCTACTCGTTTGACAAGTACATCAAGAAAAGGAATTTGACAATTTTGCTCCAACTCCATTTTTAATTTAAAGGTGTTATGTTATTTAGGTGGTGAAGAAATTCTGAAAGTTGTTGAAAAGATTTAAGAATATTAACAAAATTGGAATTTTCTACAAATGAAGCGGTCTTGCCTGCAAGAGGTTGAATAATTTTCAAAAGGAATTTAGACAGATTGCTTGTTGGAGAATATCTGGAACTTGTGATTGGGCGTAAGGGCATTGCATCTTTGTGAATTTTTAGGAAGTCCGTATAGATAAGGAGCCTTGCTATAATATGTGTGTTGTCCGGAATATATCTGGAATACTTTTTTAAAGCTCTATAAACCTTACTTTCGATTGATTGCGTCGTTTCTTTTGGGAGAAGTTTATAGTTTCCTTTGGCAAGTACCTCTTCAACTTTCTGATCATAGGTTTCCGTGTCCAAAATTACTGTTGCATTGCCCTTATCTGCCGGTAAGATTTGAACTGATTTGTCATTTTGAAGATTCTCCAACGCGATCATATACAATGGTAGTCCGAAACACAGAGTTAATTTTATTGTCGCTGTCTAAAACAATGTATCAAATAGAGATCCAAAGAGATGACGTCAGTCCGCTCATCAAAAAATCAAAAAATTGCACTACATAAGATACTATAATGCCCCAAGGGGTGAAAAATAACTTTGAAAAAGAAAGAATAAAATTTAAACTCGCGGTTGGCATTGGCCTTGTTTGGGCCAGGCCAAAAAATAAAATGAAGGGATCTTATGTTACTTTAAATGTATTTCAACTACAATTTAATTTTTCTTTTAGAGCTTTTTAAACGCATTGGGAGCGTTTAAAACTAAAATTTATCCGATTTGATGAAGAATCTAGTAGAAAAATGCTCAAAAACAGCATCAATATTTTTAGCTCTGAGAATTTCTGTACAACTTGACTTCGTCGAAAAGTTTAAATTTTTAACGAGGGGTGGTTTCGCTATTTTGTTTGTGTTATTGTGGTGTCCTCGTGTTTTAAAATTGTGTGCCATTATTTTCTGTGATTAGTGGTTTTAGACCTCGCCTCCTGAAATAAACTAGATATTAATTGGCCCTTAACCCACAAAATATCTCACTTACAAAGTTCAGGGCACGGAATGCCTACAAGAGCACTTGTTTGATCAACTTTTATGCAAAAATTTGAAAAATTAAGTCTACTAATACCTAGCAAGTTAGGGTTTCTTTAGAGAAAGCAATAGATTGACCTACACACATGCTTATCAATTAACCCTCAAAGATCCTGGTTTAAAAACATTTAAACAAATAAGAAACACGTTTTACATTTTACAAACAAAAACAAGGAAACTGATTTTGTTTTTGTTTGTAAAATGTAATGTTGTTTCTTGTTTGTTTAAATGTTTTTTTTTTATTTTTTTAACTTTTGTAATGTTCTTTAAATGTTAATCTCTACCGTGACGTTCTATGTATCAGGTCTGAAAATGCCTATGTAGGCGCAAAACGTGTCACCCACCAAATTTTGAATAAATTTTGTACTTTGAAACTTTGAGTTTCCAAATTTGAAGCATGATAGTTATATGGTTAAATGTAATGGTCAAGACATAATGATAATTTAAGGCTTAAAATATTTTAGCATAATTTATTAAGATGTACCGTTTTTGATTAAGCAATTTTTACTATGTTTTTCACATTTTGATGCCATGATTTTGCACACATTTTAAACCTTTCTTTCTAATCTTTCGACTTCTAAAATAAAACACTCACATTTTTCAAGTTTCGACTGTTTTTTTAGCGTTTAAAAAAAGTACTGTCAAAAAACATTTTTTCTGTGTTAATATGAAAAATATTTAGAGAATGAGGGCAGAATTTTAGAGGTAGATAGAGATATATTTTAGTGACGTGCAAAAATACTCAAGGTTGTTGAAGAGAGCTAGCAGGCTATAAAAAAGTATTTTAGAGAAAGATGAAAATAATTTAATTGTTTAATACAAATTTCTGTTATGGCATCTGTCTGTCATCTCGAGTGGTGTCCTGCATTTGATTTTTATTTTGTCATTTTTATTCAAAAAACAGCAAAACTAGTAATTTTTTAAAGCATAACGTGTGTGAGACATAAGGTGGTATTAATTTCTTTCAATCAAAGTTCTTTACAATCTTTAAATTTACCACATTAAGCACATCTAAAAATTTAACTAAATTATTTTAAGGGTCACAAGGGCTAGACCGAAATTTACGTTAAATTGAATAATATTTTTTTTAAACAAATGGGTAATTTAAATCAAATAAATAATTACCTAATATGTAGTTTTACCAACTCCAACGTTGAAATTAATAATTAATACCGTACAATGATTATCGAATTTGTTTTGGTTACTTACTTTATGGTTTTAGCTTTAAAGTTTATACAAAATGTTTGGATCGCGATGGTTAATTAATTAAACCGCCGCGTCGTAAAAAAAATACACTATAAATATAATAAAATCATTTTTTATGTTACATAAAAACCAGCATTTTTGAAGTCTGCGTCTATAACTAGTTAAGTTATTTACCTAACAAGTGCGGAAAGTAATCTGCACGCGACGGTAGTTGCACGAACGATGCGGACCTGTCAGATACAAAAATTTTCCTTCTTGCGTAAAATGGTTATTTCAATTTTCCTGCACGCTAGTAGGAAATGGTTATTTTAAGGCGCCGCGCCGCGCCGACCTAATTTATGGACCACTAAAAATTATTCTGTTTTTCTACTTTTTGGTGTTTTTATTTTTATAAAGTCGTTTTAATTTTTTCTTGAAAATATTTTATTTTAAAGTATTGTCGTAAAGTGGCTGAGGAAGTGTATTATTTATTTAAAATAAGACCAGTCCTTAAATATAAAAAAAACTATAAAAATCCGGTGAAAATTTCTTTGGACGTTATTCTGGAAAAAAGAGGTACAATGGGGCCGAAGAAGCGCTCCAAGTACTCGAATTAAAGGCACCACCTTTTAGACTTTTATAATAACTTTTTCTGCACTGAATTCATCTTGGCTTTTTATTATAATGCGTATAAGGCCAAAGTGACGACTTTAAAGATTTTATAATGTTTTTTTTTTATTTTCTTCGTAAAAGTAGTGGCGGGAAGTATGTTTTGGTTCTGTACAATTTCATCGTACGGGATAACTAAATTGCATAAAAAAATAATTATGAAGATCGGTGGAGCTGTTTGGAATTTTTGCTAGAAATCAAACGGCATATAATGGGCCCGGAGAAGTGACCCGAGTATTCAAATAAGAGGCAACCTGCATTAAGTTCATCTTGTCTTTTTATTAAATTACGCGTACAAGACAACAGTTTAAGGCTTTTCTAACGATTTTTTCGATTTTGTCGTTAAAAGTGGTGAGGGCACGGCACACTTCGGAATGGAATAAAAAAAGAATTGTGGAAATCGGTTAAGGCGTTCGGAAACTATGCTAAAACAAACATCTAAACAAAAAGTATGCGTTGAACTTATGATCTCGTATTTTCGGTTAAAAAATATGTTATTGCCATTTAGGCGCCTTGTGAGGAAATAGAAAAGTTTTATTAGCAAATGAATTAAACATGATGAATTTAATTGTTTTAAAGTTTTCGTATAATTGCTAGTTATGTTGAAAATTCTTAGAAAAGGATGAATTTTGAGTGAATCCCATTGAATCCTGGATCTAAGAATAAAGGTTGATATATCCCCCGTTCATAAAAAAATATATGATATCATGACAGTAACATCTCTTAAAATGTTGTTGTCTTTTGTTTAAATATTGGCTCTATTTAATGTGCAAATTTTTGGCTGTAGCATAATGTTATGTGAAACAAATTAAACAAATTAAAATACTTTTATTGTGGTTGATAGAGTTTTTTTTTGTTTTAGCCTTTAACAAAACAATGGACCGACTTCACAAATATGGAAAGAGTTTAAAAGACTTTAACTACAATAATAAAGAAATAGCTGATGATATTTACTCGGCCATTAATTCTACGCAGTTTTTAGGAATTTCGGTAAGTTCTATACATATATAAATAAAAAAGAGTTTCACTAACAGAAAACTATTGGATTTTTGGCCTCCTCCTTTTATTATCAACAAATAAAAACAACTACATGAATATTCTGAAAAAAAAGACTGCTGACAAACGGAAGAGCATTTTAAGGAACTTCAAGTGCGCCGCTGTTTTATAAATATTAACATAATATGTCATATTTTTGAGAGGGCGAAAAACCAGTTATTTTTTCAACTCCCATGTTTTTTTATTATACTAGGAAATACTGAGGAAAGGACACATTTTTGAAGAAAAAATATTCAATCTTCGTCACTGGTGGTCTGAGCATAAAAGTTGTTATACTGCTGTACAGATAATTTTATACGCTTTTAGTTTGACATCATAAGATTTTTTGTGGACCGAACAGTTTTTGACATAATTAGTAAAAAGCTCGAGACAAACCCAAAAAATTACATAATTCCGGCATTTTTTCAATATGGCGGTGTTGGTACACTTGATTTTAAAAAAAACGCATACATGCAGTCACAAAATTGATCTTTCTAAAAGTGTATAATATATACGGACTACCAACTAAAATGCCTAAAAATTTCATAAGTACGACTATGTTTCATATTGTTTAAAAAAGGTCTAAAACTGAGAATATTTTTTTACTTAAATTAAAGGCAACCTTATTTTAATTAAAAAATCAGCAAAAATAATGTTTTAGTAAAGTCTTTATTAAACAATATCAAATTATCACTCGAGTAACGGACGAAGACTGTTCTATAAAGAGAACGGTAACCCATTTAGGAGTTGATAAAATAACAATAATACGATGGAAACAGCGCTGGATTGAAAACAATTCGACGACTAGGAAACTTGGATTAGGACAAAAACGATGATAAACTTAATACTAATTACTTAAAAAGAACTAAAATAGATAATTTAGTATTTAATAGGATCACCATTTTTCTCTATTACAAGCTGCAAACGTCTGGGCATTGAAAAGGTTAAATCTTGAAAATAATGATGGTCTTCTGAGAGCTGATCCAATGCGCGATAAATAGCATCGCTTAACTGTTCAGCATTTCGTGGTCTCCAATTCCTTTGGTATATTATTTTAACGATTCGACCCCATATATTTTCCATTGGGTTAGGGCTGTTGGCTGGCCAGGGAAGTGTTTCTATATTATTATTCTGAAACTATTGGCGAACAACATTAGCCGTGTGTACTGGACAGTTGTCCTGCTGATAAACGAAGCCGTTATTTTCATGTAAAGCCTATACAGATGGCAGCATAACGTTTTCAAGGATTTCAATATATCGTTCACTATTGAATCTTCCTTCGATTCTCCAAAAAAAAACCCAAACCTCTAGCACTAAACCAGCTCCACATGTTTACAGAAAAATGTCCAGCTTTTTTAATTTGGTTTATATATTCGGGTTCAAATCTAGAATTTGGTGGACGATAAACTAAAATTCTCCTGCTGCTGAAGATGATTGAAAAATTTTTTCGTCCGTGAAAACCACCCTCTCCCAGAAGTCATTATCACGAAGAACGTTGTTCGGTGCAAAAATCACTCTGGCCTGTTTTTGATCTTCTATTAGAAAAGGCTTCTTTGCAGCAACTCGACGAGAGACTTCTGATTTCGTTACTCTTCTATTTACTGTTGCTAAGGAACCCGGAAATAATGTTATATTAGCTGCTTCAACCGACGTTGAAAAATAATTTTGTCTAAGATGGTCAATAAGTCTCTCATCTTGCACTTCAGAACTTACTTTTGGTCGTCCTGATTTATCTTTCCTATCCGTAGAATTATTTTCAATCCAGCGCTCTTTCCATCGCATTATCGTCATTTTATCAACTCCAAAATGGGTGGCCGTTTTTCTTATAGACCAGCCGTCTTCTATAACTCGAATGATAATTTAAACTTTTGTAAATGTTAATATCTGTGAAATGTTTAAGGATGTCACACTGAATTTTAAGCTGTCAGGCATACTAAGCTGGTGGAGCCTTATAATAGTATACACTAATGGAAAGCTACATTTTCTGGCATAGGAAAAAATGCATGTGAGTTTTTTTTGAAATCAAGTGTACGCATCGGAACTCATTAGGGAATATTAAGGCTGCCATTCCTAACGTATTTATTAATAAAAATTGAGACTACTAATATTTTTCTCGAAGATATATAGGAATAACTAACTCGCCTCTACAGTAAACGGCCCGCGAGTCTTGAGTATAAAATCATTGGTGCCGGACACTTCCGGTCAGATTTGAAGTGGCACCATTTGATATTCGTATCGAGGAGATCAATACCTTTAATTTGATATCTTAATCAAGTGGTTAGGTTATAGGTCGATTTTGCTTTAAAAAAAGCACCCCTTCGGGCGCGCGATCAATCAAAAATCAAAATCAAAAAAATGGGTCCTCTCTTATGCCAAAAGAGCTTTTAAATCAGCTCTTA
This sequence comes from Oxystoma pomonae, assembly GCA_963921995.1. Taxonomy (NCBI): domain Eukaryota; kingdom Metazoa; phylum Arthropoda; class Insecta; order Coleoptera; family Brentidae; genus Oxystoma; species Oxystoma pomonae. Next base: position 112,463,473 of record OY998165.1, read on the forward strand.
GTCCTAATAATGTTGTTAAGGTGTTACTCCGAGAAAACCGTCTTTAAGCCTGCTTCCATAATATTTACACAATTTTGAAAACAATCGGCATTAAAGAGGGCGAGATTTAATTAATTATTTTTGTGGCTCCATCAAGAACCAATTTTACGTTTGGCGGCATCTATGCAGGATAGAGTGGTTGTAGTTGGATGCTTTACTTTTTATGCATGATATCGTTCTTGCTGATTAATCGGTCATTGCTTTGACATTGATGTGCCGTTTATATTTTTCCGGCGGAGCCCTTCCAGGGGCCTCGCTGAGCCCTAGGGCTCCGCGGAGCACACTTTAGGTATGGCTGGCTTAGTCCTTTTAAAAAATTGATTTGTGCTTCTATAAGCTTTCAGATAACGTTTCATTAGCTTAAAACTTTTTTCTGGATAAAACTCAACGTTCTGGATAAAATACAACCCAAAAAACTATAAAATCCTAAGCACTTTATCATTATTTAACCATTAAACGGTATAAAAGGATTTATACTTCAGTTTAATTGAACGATTTCCTTTTGAAAAGGACGTAAAACAACCAAAATTATCACTTTAATGTTGTTCGAAATAGATTGGGCTGGTCACGCGATCTCTAGATTTTTCTTTTTCATTTCTGGTAAATCATACCTGATTAAATATGTCTAAAGTTGTATCGTATAATGAAGGCGTTAAAAATATGCAGTATGTTAAAATTGTGGACTCCGGAATATGAGTTTTATCCTGGGTTTTACACTGAAAAAGAATTCCAACCACTGAAAATTGGGATTTTTATGCAAAAATTAAATAAATTATTTTTAACATTTTATTGCATTTTTAAAATACCGGAGTCTGTTAAAAGGAAACTAACACCATATCCTTCTTTAGTTGAACATTTGGATACAAGTTATTATCTTGCTTTGTTCAGCAACTTCATCAAAAAAAAACGGCGCCAGCAGGCACGTATCAATAAAATCTTATAAAAAAAAATTTTTTTTTTGGTTTAAAATTCAATTATTTATCTTAATGTGATAACCGCTCTTTCCAACCCCTCACCCCCATCATAAACCCATCAGCTCTGCGTCTGGTGACAAGGAATTTTTGTGCCAAATTAAGCGGTTTTTGAGTTATTGTGCTACAGACAGAGAGACAAACAGACAGACACCATCCCAAAATTTTTTATTTAGGTATTTTTTGACCCAAGTAACTCATTGAAAATAAAAAAAACAAATTTGCCGATCCCAATAGCATCCATACTATGTATGGATGGCTAAAAATACATTGAAGAATTGCATAACTCCTATCCTATATATATATATATATATATATATATATATATTATCTTTTGTTTAATTCAGAAGAACTATTTTTTGGTCCTGTTTTATTAAAAAACATACCTACTTTCTCTGCCTTTTTTAAAACAAGAAATCTATATAATCTGAAAAAAGTCTATAAAATTAAACAATTTTAATTTTTATATAATAAACCGAAATGTTTTCAAGTAGGCGGCAATAAGTTTTTATAAATTTGGAGCAAACTATATAGTGTATTTTTTTGTAAAATTAATCTTTCGTAACTTAAAGAAAATTTTTGGTTTATCCATGTTGACACGTTGTTATAAAGATGAAGTGTATCCCGAGTATAACAAACCACAGAGTAGCCACAGCTTTTTTTTATTTTCTAGCAGTCGGATAGAAAACTGGCGTAGTAGGCCGGGCGTTAATTTACTAATAGGTTTAAATAAAGGTTTTGTTAATTGATTTATTTTATGTGTGATTTTACAATTTGTTGTTCCTCTCTTATTATTGATTTCTATCTAAAAATTTATTTTTGTAGCTTAAAATTTATCAAACGGGAATTAAAAAATAAAGTATCCCACCGAAAAGTTGTTAGAAAATTAAAAGTTTCATCCCATATTTAGTATAATGTTTTTATTTGTAGTAAGTATAGTATTTCTTACTAAATTTCCTCACACCCATTTTAACCATTACTTTTCGAACTTTCGTAAGAGGCGGTTAGATATCACTTTTTTGTAAATGGTATGTTTCTTAAAATATAAAAGCCAACTTTTCCTCAATAAAATCCACTTCTTGCTGTAACTAAAACGAAAGAAATTGCCGATTCTAAGGAATCTTAAATTATTTTTTTAGGACAGGAAATTAGTGGTCAAATTGGATCGGAAAAACTAGTGAAACACCCTGTATACCTAAACATTCGTACCTTAATTATAATATATACGTACCTTAATTATAATAACATTCAAACCTTTATTAATAATAAAATAAGTACCTTAGTTACAAAATAGATTAATTTTAATAATGTTAGGTGAACCTGTGGATAATAATAATAATTTGTAAAATATACTAATTATATAGCATTCATTAAAAAACTTTATACCTAATATTGACTTTTAATCTGAAAAATTTCCTTGAAAGTTAACTTTGGCAGTGTATTAAATTCATTTCTTCGAGCAGTTTATCTGACCTTCAGTCATAAGTTGAGCAGTATAATGGTGGGTATTTCACTCATATCGCTTGCGAAAAATGGTCCTTCAAACATCAAAGGTGCCGACGGGTGGTGTCGCTACTCTGTGATGTGTTATACTCGGGTGTATCTGTAAAGTAATAGTATATTAACAAACAAGGTTTGAGAACGACTCTGCACACGAGCGAGACGTGTGGGTGGACTGAGCCGAAGGAAGTTATTATCAACGCTCCTCCTATTAGAAACTTTCAAGGTCATATGAATTTTTTACCTTGAGTAAAAATTCAAAAAGACTTATCAGGTGTGAATATTTTCTTTCATTTATGTTGAAATAGGGGACATTTTACGCTCTTAAAAAATGTTAAAAATTATTTGGGAGGTTTTAAAGTTTTTTTTTTAGGGAACGGTAGCGTTCAGTTCTCAAGGCGATCGGATTGCCCTCACTCAAATAGAACAGTTAACAAATGGTACCTATAAGATTCTCGGATACTACGACACGCAGTCGGACAACTTGACGTGGGAAAGGAGTGCAGAATGGATAGGTAAGAGCTGTTTACGTTACTAGACCTGTAAAGTCGATTTTGTCTGGTTTTAACTGGTTTTTTAAATAATGGACTTTCTGGAAGTTTTTTTTTAAAACACTTATATAGGAGACATGTAATTTCAGCAATTTCAAATGTTGTGACTTCAGAAAAGTGGTTAATATAATGGTGATTATTAGGTAGGTCATGATATAAATAATATTTTTGTTTTCTGTCATGTGTATTTTGATAAAGTTTACAAAAAAATCAACATATTTTCAATTAATAATGCGGGAAAGAGAAAATCTATAAAAACCCTAGAAACTCAGAAATACTACTTTATGTGGTAAACAAGATGTCGGCATAACGTGCCCGTTTAATACCCGCGAGGACATAACTCTTATATCAACAGTAATCATTACCGTCGCGATGTAGTTGTATCGCCATCCCAAAGCATTCCCAAGAACCTCGAGGTATAGTAGTAGTAAAACCGTCGCCGTGATATGACGCCACAACTCTATCACAGGGATAGGGCGTGGAGACGGCCACCACGTCCCGACTGATTTTGTTGCTTGGCTACCCATAAATATCTATAATACTTATTTTCCTATCTCTTCTTAAATAGGGAGATTTTGGTCAGATTTTTTGTCAGTCTGTCACCCTTACCTTTATTCTGGGCAGGCACAGTAGCGCTCTGTCAGGCTGTTACCCTTATTAAAGGTAACTACTGGCGCTAATTAGCGTCGAATAGCGACTGCCTTTACCATTAAAAATACAAGATTTGTAGGTTATAAATGTTTTGTTTTACAAAAATTTTGTGTATTTGGATTTTATTTTTTGTTAACCGTGTTTATAGTAGTAGTGGGGTGCCTTTTTTACCGTTCTTTTTTGGTAAATAGGTGAGTAAATACAAATAAGTTTGCAGAGGCTCGATTTCTTCTATTACTCCACTAAAAATATCTTGCAAAATCATTTGCCTGACTAAATTTATCTTGGGGTGTCCATGAAATGGTTAGAAAAGCAAATAAAAAAAGACTTAAGAAAAAAACAACAAAAGTCAATAAAAAAGTAAGGTTATGCCTGACCAAAATCTCCCTAATATCTTGAAGAGAATAAAAGAAGTGTTATGACATAATTTACAGGGTGTCCAAGTTAAAAAAAGTTAAATTTGTGTCATATTTTATTTTTGGGACACCGTGTATAAAAGGGTATAGATTTTTCCAAATCGCTTTTCGAAAGAAACCCATAGTTATTTCAAAAAATCCATTATTCGAGACTTTTGGGACACACTATAGATGATTTACTAAAAATTCTCAAAAACCTAGTATTTCAAACTTTTGGGAAACACTGTAAAATCTCCTCTTTTCCTAGCGAAGTCGAGCAAAAACCGGGTTAATAACGTTTCCAATGCCCGAAACCTTTTGAAAAAATTAATCAGACGCAAATTACGTGTATCCAGGACTTTGTATTCGAACAGTTTTTAGCAAGGTAATGTAGTGCTTAACAAAGGAATATTTTTAATAAAGTTAATCTGATTTTAAAGATAATGATTGAACTGGGTTTTTAATCGTAGTTTACTGTTTTTTTTTCTATCATTTTTGCGTAAAATTGGTGTTTATATGACAGGCAGGTCACGATTCTTCAGAAACGACAGAAAATCATTTTATAAATTTAATATTTTACAGAAATTATGCAGAACTAGTTTTACGATGAAACCAAATTGCTACTACTCGTACCAATAAACGTCAAAAAGTATGGCAAGTCATAGAGAAAGTAATAGCTACGCGAGAGTGACCGATACTGTGTTATACTTGGGGAACATTGTTTGACAGCGACACGAGCGCAGTCAGTGGCTACAGGAAGGAACTATTTGTACAGCCAGGCGCATAATAAAATACATATATTCTTTTGGATAATCTTTTACAGACACTTACTTATTTAATAATAAAAAGATATAAAAAAAACATAACAGGCGTAGTTTTTTCATACTTCTTAGTGTTAAAAAGGCAATGCATTCGCGAAAGGTTTAAGCTCTATACAAACCTTAACCAGCTTTGTACTGCTCCATGCAGCTAAAAAACTTTCTTTATATTACAAAAAGTTTTTTGGACCCTGTAATAGTCTAAAATAGGAATATTATAAAATATTAAAGGTAGCAACATTTTATTATGTCATTTTCTTTTACTAATTGGGAAAAAATCTCAGTATAAAAGTCTTACAGATTTTATAAATGTTTTAACCTATATCTCTTTTCTTCTTGTTGTATTTTAACCTATTATCTCCTTACTTAACTCTGTATAAATTATCACAATATTTTCTTCAGGTAGTTGGTTCGCAAAAATCTTAACCCCAATTTTCGGCACTTTTCAAATAGTCCCCTGCTCTCTAGCTTTAATGGTAGTGATCTAGCCTAATTTAAATGCCATTTTAGACTTTAAAATAAGTTGTTAATCCACTGTATAGGTAATCCCATAAACTTGCGCGATTTCCAATCAAAACTAATTAAAATAACTCAGTTTTGAAAATCTAAAAAAAACACTTGCCAGGCTTGACAGACTTTGACAAGCGGTGGCAAAAACCGGCCGGTGAAATATATTTAGACATTAAAAAATGTTCTGTCTTTCTTTCATGATCATATAGAAAGAGATGGCCTTGTATGTTAAAATATTTAAAGGTTTGTTTACTCCCAAAAATAAGCTTAATAGTATTCAATTTTAAATAAAAAAAAGTTTTTCACAAAAACTGTCTACAAATATTAAAATCGATATATCTTTTTACTGGAACATTATTAAGAAATTAAATTTTAAGAAATATTAGCAAATTCTCCTGAAAAAAAGCACTTAGTGTAAACTTGTGTTTAAAAATCGTAGGATTTTTTGTGGGGGCGATATTTTCTGACGGTTTTTTAAGAGTCGATTCCTTGACTGGAATGGTTGACGCATTTTTGACGCTGTCATTTTTGTTTGACGTCATTGACCCTCCAGCTAATTATTGTTTAGATAAACCAAAGCAATATAGAGGTTAATATAAGTTTGCCATTTTAAAAAAATTTTCGCAAAAGTGACCCTGTTTCTAACAAAAAAAACCTATTCTGCGCGACTCTAAAACCAATATTTACCCTATTCAAAGCCAAGAACCAGAACCATGATTTACGTAATTGGCTTTCAGCCGATTTGCTTTCAAATTGTGTGTCTCCGCACAAGTTTTTAAGAATTTAAAAAAATAAAAATATATGAATATATAATATATATACCATATTTATTATGGTAGAGCCGTGGGTATTTTAAGGCCTAAAATATTTGAGCATAATTTAAAGGGTTTTATGCCATGATTTTGACCACAATATTTTAAAGCTTTCTTTCCAAACTTTCAATTTCTAAAGCTTCAAAAAAAAATACTACCAAAAACATTTTTTTTCTCTGTTAAATTGAAAATAAAAAGAGAGGGCCGAATTTCAGAGATATATGGAAATAATTTAGTGAAGTGCAGAGTATTTTAGAGAAGGTTTGGTCGCCTAGAATAAAAAAATTAGAGTTGCCAAATTATTTAGGGAGATTTTGCTTTTAAATAAATTTTAATGATATCCACTTTATACTGAAAATATATTAAAAATAAGGTTTTTATACTAACTAACTACTAAACTAAATCAACATGTATTTATTAATGATATATTTTATGATAATAAGTTAAATAAATAATTCCAGGAAAAAATTGGTTTAGTGTTATAGCAACAGGGTAAAATAATTTTTTCGGTTACAAGTTTTTAAGTATTTTAAAAAATAAAAATATATGAATGCCAAAAAAATTATACATTTTTAAAAGTTAGTACTTTAAACATTATAATTATCTATATGTATTATGGTAGAGCCATGATGGTAATTTAAGGCCTAAAATATTTGACGCGTTCAAAAAAAAAAATACTAGTAAAAAACTCTTTTTTCTCTGTTAAAATAAAAACTATTTAGAGAGAGAGGGCCGAATTTCAGAGGTATATGGAGATAATTTAGTAAAGTGCAAAGTATTTTAGAGAAGGATGGAGATCTGTTATAATTAGTCGCTTAGATTTAAAAAATTCCCGTTGCCAAATTATTTAGGGAGATTTTGTTTTTAAATAAATTTGAATGATATCCACATTATACTGAGAATATATTAAAAAGAAGGTTTTTATAAATAATTTTGCCAGAAAATGCTAATATAAATAAACATGTATTTATTAATGACATATTTTATGATAATAAGGTAAATAAAGAATTCCAGGAAAAATTTGTTTAGTGTTATGCCAACAGGGTAAAATAATTTTTCCCACAGTGCATATTATTTCACTATTTTTCTTCAAAAAGTCGCTAATATTTTAAATTTTGTAATGCTCAAAGAGTATATTAAACCTTAAAATAGTATATTGATTTTTTTTTAAAGTATGAAGTTCTTAAACTCCTTAAAATTAACGAAAAACATGCCCATACCTTAAGTATTTTAATAGGTATTTAACTAAATTATTTTCATGTTCCTCATGGCTCTACCATTAGGTGTATCTATAATTTTGCAAAAAAATGTCAATATCGATAGGTCGAACTTTCAAAAAGTACCTAAAGTTGTTGTTGTAATGTTATTAAATATAAAGTCTCAAAACTCTTAACATGCAATCATGTTTTAAACCTTCAAATTGCACTTCAAAGAAAAAGAGGAGAGTTATGACAAATAGTACATTATAAACCTAGAAACTAAAGTACCTCTTTTAATCCCGCGGCGAAAGGTTTGTAGCCCGACTGTAGGAAGGGGTATAATTCGCCAAGGGATTAAAATACACTTTAGTCACGAGGTTCATATACTATTTTAAGTACTTTAGAATGCGAGAAACTAAAAACGAAAAAATCACAAAACTAACAGTAGACCACTTAACGGTACTCTAGTTTCAAGATTGACAGCTCGTATTACTGATAGTTGTCATTGATTGTTGTTGGCATGATAGATTCACTCAAAATTTATTGTGCCATGGAAGTGTTGCTATGGCACAAAACAAATGTCAGTCAGTTGTTGTTATCAGACGGCTTCACCAAACGGTGAGTCCAGAAAAATCGTACAGCATTTTTTTTGAAAATGAACATTGAAGAGGCCACGGAAGAGGCCATCGCTAGCCTTCTTCCACAAAAATCTCGCGAGGTTTACAAGAAACAGTTTCGTAATTACCGAAAATGGTACGCTGAACAGCATGCAGAGAATTTTACGGATGAAAAGGTGCTCTTGGCATACTTCCTACAGAAGTCTAAGAATCTCACGGCATCTTCTGTATGGAGCCAATATTCCATGACCAAAGCCACGATAATACCCGAAGCAAACGTCGACATCAGCAAATATAGTAAACTGACGCGTGACCTTCGGTTTTAGTGACCGAAGGTCACGACTCACGGCATTTCTAAAGAGACAGTATGACCGAACTAGAATTGAGTAATGCGTATGCTAATTATTTTTTTCGTTCATACATGCATAAAATAATATAAACATAAATATTTTTAAGTTTCAAAAACTTTTTAAGCAATATTTAAGCCATGTCAATATTTTCCCAATTTTGTCATGGTTTGTTAACTATACAACAATCCAAGAAACTCTGTAGACGCAATCATATAGAATCTTGAAACCTTTAGAATGAGAGTTTTGATATTTTTACTTTACAAAAAACAAGAAAGTTATGACCAAAAATAATTAAAATAAAAAAAAATAAGTTTCAAAATCTTGTGAAAGTGTTTTATTAAAAAGCTCATTTAAACAACAAAAAGCGATCAAATGTTCTTAGCAGTGTCAACATTTCTCCAAAAAGCCCTGAAAATCTTCTAACGAAGCTAAATTTTCTTTGACGTAAGGGTTAGGCTCAAGATATTCTATATAATCCAATTAGAAAATACATACACAAATGGGGTTAATGTTTAACTACGTACTTACGTATATCCCGTAGAGACTTACTTTGCCTTAAATACTTAAGGCTCATCTCTTTGTGGCGGGACCAATCCGCGATTAGTCTATTCGCAAAGTTGAGAAAATATACAATGCTAGCTGTTAACCCGCTGTGTTGCTAGCGGCGGTACACAGCTTCCTAAAATAAGGGTTTAAAAAAAAATATATACATTCTGTAAATTTGCGCTTTTTATAATCTTCACAACAGCCTTGCTCAACAAAACTCGTTTTCGAAATCGTCTATGTGGAATTTAGTGTATAGTCGGATGATCAATAATTTACTATAAAATTGGTACTTTCTTGAATTATTAATCAGAAAATTTTAAACTACATAATTTTATACAAAAAATATACCAAATACTGCAAAAAAAAGGCTGTTCCTCCACTGAATTATTAGGAAGGGTACCTTCGATACTATTCATCAACCATAAATGCTTATCCTTTATGAATTTCAGTTGATTTTAGCATATTCATTATGCGGGGCTTGTCATTTTTTCCAATATTAAAAGCTTACCAAAGTTGGTCGTGATTTGAAGTTAAAAAAAAATGCTTTTACAATGACAGGTTAAGTCCTGCACGTTTAATTCTTCTTTAGCAGCGCAACTATTCTAAAAATGGTCAAACTAAATTCTCATGAAGAGTGCAGAAAATCGGTTCGCTTTTGTTGTTTCAATAAAACCGTAAAAGAAACTATAAAATTAGTGGCAAGCTGTTGACATTATTAGAAAACAAGAATGTCAACTTTGATCAATAAGATAAATGTAAGCCGGCCGTTATATGCAGCGGATGCTTTATACAACTGAAGCAAGCAAGCCTGGATGAAATGGTGTATTACCGATACAAAATTGAAAAATTTTATTCATCCTATTTACAACTGAAGCAAGGAAGCTTGGATGAAATGTTGGATTTTACAAAATTTAAAAATTTCATTCATTGTATTGATCAAAGTTGACACCTTTGTTTTCTTATAACATCAACAGCTTGCCACTAATTTTGTAGTTTTTTTACGGGCTTTAGTGAAACAACAAAGGCAAACCGATTTTCTGTACTCTTCATGAGAATTTAGCTTCACCATTTTTAGAATGGTTGGTCTAAACTATTTTTCACGCTGCTAGAGAAGAATGAAACGTGCAGGAGTGAACCTGTCATTGTAAGAGCAATTTTTTTTAAGTTAAAGCTTCTAATATTGGAAGCAATGACAAGCCACGCATAATAAATATGCTGAAATCATCTGAAATTCATAAAGGATAAGTATTTATAATTGATGAATAGTATCGAGGGTACACTTCCTAACAGTTCAGCGAGGAAAGGAGGCGCATCGGAAGGAGGGCAACAGCCTTTTTTTCTTGCAGTAGTTTGTATATTTTTTGTATAAAATATAATGAAAATAAGAAAGTACCATTTTTTGTAGTCATTATTGATCAGCCGACTGTACACTCAATTCGATATAGACGATTTCGAAAAAAAATTTTGCTGATCAAGGCTATTGTAAAGATTATAAAAAAAGCAAATTTGGAGATTGTATATTTTTTTTCTTGAAACCCTAAGTTTAGGAAGCTGTGGGTAATAATGAAAAATAACATTATATCCAGGTGAACGCCATTTTGTATTACAAGTGGAACGTTATTTTACGTTAGAAAAAAATAAGTCGGGCTCGTTAGGGTCTTTTTTGGCAGTGCAAAAACGAACGTCTGATGCTTGCGGCATTTCAGATAAGATCTTAAGATCTTATCGACTTCGAAAAAAGAGTGAAGAGGAATTGGACAGACCATATAAAAGGATTCGACAGCATTCAAAAACCGTTGATCTATCCCAAGGGATTAAACTATCGATTAGAAATATTGTTTATGATATGTATAAATCAAAGGAATATGTTACCCTCAAAGCCATTCTAGAAAAGATAAAGGAAAAACAACTTTGCGATATTGGAATTACCAGTTTGTACAAAATTTTAAAAGAGATGGGCCTTAAATATAAAAAAACGAACAACAGAAAAGTGCTTTACGAGCAATCCAATATTGTGTCAAAAAGATGGCAATTTTTAAGAGATTACATAAAAAAAAATCGGAATTGCCAAAGCAAGTTATTTTTCTTGACGAAACATGGGTATTTGCGCACGGAACTTCAACAAAATCATCTTGGCAGGATGAATCGAAACATTGCTATTCCAGTACCCGTGCAAGTAATGGAAAAAGATATACAGATCGCTTCAAGCTACTGCGAACATAGGGGGAATCAAGTCCAATTTACTCTCCGTTCCGTACGACCGAGGTGGATTCGAAGCACGCTGGAGTGTTATCTTTTGGAAATTCATTTTGTTTTTATTATTTTGTTTTATTTCTGCCTTGCTCGAGAAACAGATGGGTAAGTTCTTAATTAAAATAATACATTTTTAAAACCAAAAATGGATGTCTACGAAGTTGCCGAAAAAGTGCAGATGGTCAAATGGTCAAATCGTCATAACCCAACACACGTTCGATATTGGTCGAGGGAAAATTTGCATTTGTATTTTGACGTAAGAACACAGTATCCCCAAGAACTAAATGCTTGGGGGGGGGGGGGTATTGTAGGGGAACACGTAATTGGGCCATTTTTTATTAACGGCAATTGCAATTTGAATGGTCGTAGATACTTGGATCTACTGCAGCAGCACATTATTCCAACTGCTAGGCAGTTGTTAGGTGTAAGATTTGGTGAAACATGGTTTCAACAAGATGGTTGTTCCGCTCACAATGTTGGCCTTGTTAGGGAATATCTTGATAATGTATCTCCTAATCGGGTTATAAGTACACGGGGAACTATTTTATGGCCAGCTCGATCTCCCGATCTTGCTCCTAATGACTTCTATCTGTTTTTGAAGAAGCTTTTCAAATTATCACCCCTAACATGCTTGGAAACGTTAGAAGGGGTTTTTATAGTAGGCTCGGATATTGTCCAGCCGAGCAAGGAGGACTTTTCGAACATTTGCTTTAATTTTTTTTTGACTGGGAGAATCTTTTTGGTTTTTAGAATGTATTATTTTATTTTGAGAACTTGCTTTTATTTTGTTTCTCCTTATTATTTTCATTGTAACACGTCGTCACTGATAAATCTGAGCAGTTGACAATAAAACGCTCTTATTTATCAGTGACAAAAAATAAGAAAATTACGTTATAAAAATTTGCGTATTTATTGACCAAATTCCGGTTTCATTGACTACGCTCCACACAGCACCGTGGTTAGAGGCGTACTAAATACCAAAGGAAAGTCATGCAAGTGGTGATCGCAAGCCTGAGTATTGGTTGCTTCACTGATAGGCGTGCGGTGTCTCTGCATGTACGTACACTGGCAAATTAGACTTCTTCCGCCCTATGTTCGCAGTAGCTTGAAGCGGTCTGTATAATAATACATGCATGCAATGAAGAAGGGTTTATCTCAAATGCCAGTTTAATATTTTCATCAACAAAAAAAACTGACGATTATCACGGCAATATGGATGCTAAAATTTTTGAGCATTGTTTTGAGGAAAAACTTTTAAAAAGTTTAGAAAACCCTTCCTTAATTGTTTTGAACAATGCGTCTTACCGTACCGTAAGACTCGAAGTTGTGGGAGGAGGCACTTAGCAAAAGTGGGCAAAGAAGAATGACGGAAATGTATTCAACACACGGAAAAAATTATTTTTGAATCTTATAAGACAGAACAGGTTATAGACGAAGTAAGACCGTTTATTATTACGGATAATGAAAATGATTCTGAAAGCATGGATGATATTTCAGATGCAGAGGAAGACTATTTTTAGTATGCATTTATAAGTAGGTGCGTTATATCGCAAGACTGCAATATTGGTTGTTTTTAGAACCAAAACTTTATAAAAAAGAATTCGTAAAACTAATTTGCCTAAATACTATAAAAGCTAAGAAATAATCTTTTTTTACCTAAGTAATTATTTTTTATTTACTTTAAATAATTTAAGTACTGTTTACAAATGTCCAAACCATGACTTTCCTAATTACCGATGCAAAAAAAGTAATATTGTCTGCGCTTGTTACTTAAACCAACGCTTGTAAACAAGCACTGTTTTAGCCACTAGATGTTAAAACTACTATGATTTAGAAAATGTAATTCGTCATGTTCCAAAAATATAATTTATTTTTGAGAACGGTGGACTTACCTGCTCATTGGTTTTTTTTTACGTCCACCTGACTCTATTTACGTCTGTTTGACGGCACATTCAAGTGGCCGTAGAAAAAAACTTGTACCTAACATGTTCGTAAAGTGATGCGTCGTTTGTCCATCTGAAATCGCGTACGGAAAAGTGACACTTTCCGCACAATTTTTCGTTTTAAAAGTTGTACTTTTCCGCACGATTTTACTTTTCCGCACGATTTTTTTACTTTTCCGCACGATGTTTACTCTTCTGCGCGATTTCTAATGTAACGCACGATTTTCACTTCAAGGTACAATATTTTAATTCAAGATACAATTTAAAGCAAATTACTATCTGTGGGTACTATTTTTCATTCAGAAAATTCATAGCCTCAACCATTATCTAAAAAAATCGTGCGGAAATGTAAAATCGTGCAGAAAAGTAACTTTTCCGCACTAGTGCTGGAAAGTTACTTTTCGGCACGATTTTTGTGTTGTAAAGAATGAAGATATTTAGGACTAATTAAATAATTTATGTAACTATTCTATCTTATGGGTCATTTTGTAGCATTAATTGGTAATTAGAAAAGTCATTACTTATCTTACTAATTCGTGTTCCGAAAAAAAAGATTTATGTTTTTGATCACTATGCATGATATCCTTTTTAAAAAAGGTCTACAAATAGTAGTCCTCGGTATATTTTTCTGCGTTTTAATTTCGTCTTCGTCAAAATATTGGATGTTTTTTTTATTAGTCAGTTTTACTAACGAGCAAAAAAAGACGGAACCCTGATTTTGAATTGCAGATTGGTTACAAAATCGTTCCTTTTTGCAAGAATATCGTAAGTATCACTTTTGAAGAAAAAGCGTTATTTCCAAATGTAAATAAAAGAGAGGGTTTCCATCTACACAAAAATTTTTAAGAAAAATATCCTGTTATTTTTTTTTGTTGGATTTTAATTTTATCGTAAATACCCTTATTTACCAGATTTTGGAACGTGCTCCGTAACTTTTGAGCATACTCCTGGCGAGAGTTCAGTTTTTCTTTCGTAAGTACACTTACGATATTCTACTGCTTGCTATACACAGTACATGTATACCTTTTCGATGAATATATATATAAAATGGCCACGAAAAAAATATCGTAAGCCTTCAAAAACAATGTCAGAACTGAAAATAGAAAGTTGTAAATTAATCTGGAAACAGAAAAACTGATCCCAGTAAAATAGCTTTTTTCGACTTACGTTATTCTTGCAAATATAACACGAAATGTCAATAAAAAAAACTATTTGCCTTTTAGGTGTAGTCATGCGTTATATTCCGCTATTTTTACGAGTGCTCAATTTTAAATAATAGAGGGTTTTTGGACATGCACTTTAGCATCTGTTATAGTTATGCGTATCGTTAACTTTGTCGTAAATAACGATAACATCATAGCGTTAAAAAAAAGTTTTGGAACCGGTTCAAATAGCGGGACGCATAAAGTTAATTGCGGTTAGTTGAGTGGCATGATTAATTTTAAAATAAAAACTAAAAATTAATATTTGGGTAGTAATTTTACAGAAATATCTGTATGGCAATATTCGCTAAAAAAATATGAAAAATAACGATAAGAAACAACTTTTATCTTACGTAAATACAGCGCGTTATTAGACACTTAAAGTAAATATTTCAACGCATCGGTATCGGTATACCTAACACGTTCAAAAGAAAGTCAGAAGACACTACATTTTTGAATTGTTTATGCCATGTTTCGAACGAGGACGCTTTCATAGTGACGGCGATGACACAAAAGCTGACAGCAATCGATCCGTACGGAGTGATGAACGTATCGTTACGTCCATCTCAACGCACGCATCGATTCCTGTCAGTTTTTCTGTCATCGATTTCACTATGAACGCAGGCTTCGTTCGAAGCATCTCATAAACAAGTCGAAAAGGTACTGTCTTTTGGCTTTCCTTTGAACGTGTTAGGTCACTATATAGGCCCCATTTACCCATTTTCATAGGCGTAAATTTTTTTGGTATAGAAAAAAAAGAATAGAAATATATGTATACAGAATTATCGCTACTGCGTCAACGCAGAATAACACTAAGAATGTTAAAGTGATAAAAAAAACTGTTTAAGAACATCTAAGTAATATAAAAAAAAATTATTACAGTTGTGTGTTGTTGTTATCTAAGTTAATCTGGAAAAAATGGGTTTTAATTAAAATAATTATTATTGACATTATTTTCCAACAGGTATATTTTTAACTATTTATCTTTTTAGATAGCATACGTAATTAACTATTTTATTTTATATTTACAGGCACGAAATGATGCAATATTATTTTGGAACATTATAGAGAATAAAATCTTTTTCAGTAATTTTAGAGACTTTTGATTTTAAATAAAATTAAATTGGAAAATGTATATCACGTGACTTAATTGTATTTGCCAAGTATTAATAAAAATTACCTAAAAATAAAACTAAATATCTCTGCGTTTATATTGTGTGAATTATACAAACTGAAAATTTAATACTCTATAATATCGACAGTTTCCAACTTTCAAATTCCCATGTGATATTGGATGTTTTATGCATATTTTATCGGATTTTGAGTAGGTGTAATTTTATCAGTCCGTCCAGCAACCCTGCGGTATTTTTTTTTTATTTAAAAACGGATTTTAATTTTAAAATTCCAGGCACAGTAAATAAATAAAAATTTCCCAGCAAAAACAAATTGTCGGCATTGAATCGGTGCAATGTCGACAACGTCGGCAGCGTGTCGGTGTCGGCAACTACACTCTGGCCCGATGTTGGTCAGATTGCCATTTTCAGTTTTCGGTCAATAATCGGCAACTGACGGAGGTCCACATTACTACAGTCGACTTTATGCCAACGCAAACCTTATATGCTTTAGGGCCGATCGAGAATCAGCAACTGACGATGGCTCGATTTAGTATAGTCGAATTTATGCCGATGCCCACTTTGTCTGCTTTAGGGCCGACGACGGTCCGATTGGAACTTTGTTTAATCGGATGAAAATCGACAACTGACGATGGCCCTATTTACTATAGTCGACATTATGCCAATGCAAACCTTATCTGCTTTAGGGCCGAGGATGGTCCGATTGGAACTTTGTTTAATCGGTCGAGAATCGGCAACTGACAATGGTCCGATTTACTATAGTCGACTTTATGCCGACGACCACTTTATCTGCTTTAGGGCCGACGATGATCCGATTGGAACTTTGTTTGATTGATCGAGAGTCGGCAACCGACGATGGTCCGATTACGTCACCTTAAAATTTTTAAACTGCTTAATAGTTTCTTCCTAGTATGTAGAGACAATATTATATATATAATAAGCAAAGATATTTCAAAACTAGAATGCGGCATTGAATCGGTGCAATGTCGACAACGTCGGCAGCGTGTCGGTATCGGCAACTACACTCTGGCCCGATGTTGGTCAGATTGCGATTTTCAGTTTTCGGTCAATAATCGGCAACTGACGGAGGTCCACATTACTACAGTCGACTTTATGCCAACGCAAACCTTATCTGCTTTAGGGCCGATCGTGAATCAGCAACTGATGATGGCTCGATTTACTATAGTCGAATTTATGCCGATGCCCACTTTGTCTGCTTTAGGGCCGACGACGGTTCGATTGGAACTTTGTTTAATCCGATGAGAATCGGCAACTGATGATGGCCCTATTTACTATAGTCGACATTATGCCAATGCAAACCTTATCTGCTTTAGGGCCGAGGATGGTCCGATTGGAACTTTGTTTAATCGGTCGAGAATCGGCAACTGACAATGGTCCGATTTACTATAGTCGACTTTATGCCGACGACCACTTTATCTGCTTTAGAGCCGACGATGATCCGATTGGAACTTTGTTTGATTGATCGAGAATCGGCAACCGACGATGGTCCGATTACGTCACCTTAAAATTTTAAAACTGCTTAATAGTTTCTTCCTAGTATGTACAGATAATATTATATATATAATGAGCAAAGATATTTCAAAACTAGAATGCGGCATTGAATCGGTGCAATGTCGACAACGTCGGCAGCGTGTCGGTATCGGCAACTACACTCTGGCCCGATGTTGGTCAGATTGCGATTTTCAGTTTTCGGTCAATAATCGGCAACTGACGGAGGTCCACATTACTACAGTCGACTTTATGCCAACGCAAACCTTATCTGCTTTAGGGCCGATCGTGAATCAGCAACTGACGATGGCTCGATTTACTATAGTCGAATTTATGCCGATGCCCACTTTGTCTGCTTTAGGGCCGACGACGGTTCGATTGGAACTTTGTTTAATCCGATGAGAATCGGCAACTGACGATGGCCCTATTTACTATAGTCGACATTATGCCAATGCAAACCTTATCTGCTTTAGGGCCGAGGATGGTCCGATTGGAACTTTGTTTAATCGGTCGAGAATCGGCAACTGACAATGGTCCGATTTACTATAGTCGACTTTATGCCGACGACCACTTTATCTGCTTTAGGGCCGACGATGATCCGATTGGAACTTTGTTTGATTGATCGAGAATCGGCAACCGACGATGGTCCGATTACGTCACCTTAAAATTTTTAAACTGCTTAATAGTTTCTTCCTAGTATGTACAGATAATATTATATATATAATGAGCAAAGATATTTCAAAACTAGAATGCGGACTTAACAAGATGGTGGTACTTCGTTACAAGAATCACCTCTTCTGCCACTTAAACCAGCCCGACTGGTTAAGCAGCTGCATTATCAAAACTTTGTAGTTTGCCAATGTCGGGCCGCTTTAAACTACCACCGACGGACCTCCGTTAATCGCCGACGTTGGACCGCTTTAGGAAACCAATGTCGGACTTAAATAGTTTACCGATGTCGGCCGAGACCAGCTTGCCTACGTTAGACCGACCAAGTTAAGCAGTTATGGGCGAATGGTCGGTACCATGTGGTTAAACCATATCGGACCTTAATCGTACGGCGACGATATGCCGATGTCAGCAAAAAGTAAAATTTACCATTGGTCCGACGGCGGGCTACAGTCTAACGCTGCGTCAGCAAATATACATCGGGCCTACATCGCAAGGCGGACAAAAAATACTGCTGGTCCGATGTCGTTAATCGATGTCGTGCCGATGACGACAAATTCTGCAATCGACATCGGACCGACGAAGGCCAGAGGGAACCGTGTTTGCTGGGTAAGTTATGGATCATTCTCACTTAGAATTAAAATACCAAAGGGCGAAATTTATGAAAAAAATAGCGATATTCTGAGAAATATTTTAGCTAGTCTAGTTTTTAAGCCATAATATTTGTACTATTGTGGCAGTAGTAGTCAAAGCCGCGCAGTTTTTTTTATTTTCCATGCCATTTATTCTAATTTTTTGAAAAATTGTAGTGTCACCTACACTAAAAACAAATGTGTGAAAAGTACAAAGTATATTTTGTAAAAATTACCTATCTTATTCTATACCTTTAAGCTTCTCTTATAGAAACCTCTGCTGAAGCTATTCTCTGGTCCCGTGTAGCTACACTTTGGTGGCAATATGCAGGTTGATCCTTGAATACCTTTCCTATCATTTTTCTTATGACTCTTCCTGGAGTTTTTTGTTTGAAACTGTAAAAAAAAACAATAATACAATAGTAACAAAACAATAGTACTTTGTTTGGTTGGGTATAAAGTAGTTAGTAAAACAACAATTTACCCCAAAGAACTGTATTTTAGCAAGAGAAAATTAGAATTTTCTTCTTGTCTGATTTTTTAGTTTAAGCTGCAGTCTAGAGTTGCTGCACCATAAAAAGTAAACCATATCAATGTTGATGTTTATAGTTCACAGAAGTAAGCAAAAAATTTACCCAAGTTTTAATGGCTAATGCACAATGCACAATTTTGTTTTCTTTCAAAAAAAATTGAAATAGACAGAAATAGAAATAAAAAAAGCATTAGGCATTATGCATTAAAACTTGAGTAACTGGGGACCCTTACTTTTTACGGTGCAGCAACTCTAGACCGCAATGCTGTCAAAAGTAAAACAATACGAAAATGGCAACCAAAAAATTATAAACAATACTCACATATTTTTATTCTTCTCCCGTTGGTCCGAGGTTACTGTTCAGAAGACTGCAATAAGCCCTTTGGCTTTTCTGAAGAAAAAGTCCCACGTTTACGAGACAGGCAATGTAAAGAACATTTCAGAATGTGCCACTCACCTCAACCACAATTTATAAATCACCCCTCAGCTTTCGATTCAAAAAGCTTGCGCCAGTCGTTGCCGATGGCGCGAGCGTTTTCAATCTATCTTATGATTGAGGCTTACATAAAACTTACTTATATGGTTTTGATTTTCCAGTACCTTTTCTTAAAATCCAAAAAAGTTCGAACAAAAAAATAAAAATAAACAAAAACATAACCCTAAAAGTTTAGATTAATCTGGCAAATCCGTCTTAAATTCGGAGCAGAGCGATCTAGCTCCGATTGATCTGGATTCATTAAACAAACGCGCCAGATTTACCTCCCCTACCTCCGCTTCGAATTGCCGAACGATTTGGAGCAGTTTGATTAATCCGACGTATATACCGAACGTAGCTATAATGGTTCGTTTGAGGAGCACAATTTTTATTGAAAAAAACTTTTAAAGAACAAGCTTTTATTAAATGCACTTAAAATTAAAATAGTAACAACTAGTGGCTAAAATAGTGCGTTTTTTACAAGCGTTGGTTTAAATAACGAGCGCAACGAGGTATTTAAAGACGCAAGTAAAAAAAAGCACAGTTTAGCCGCGAGTTGTGAACACTATTGTTTTTAATATCTTTATCAAAAAAACTAGGAAAATACTTTTAAAAATCTCGAAGGAAAAGCACACACGCAACACACCATTTTTACACTATAGATCAAGGCGGCTGGCAAATGAAATAACAATGGTGATTTCCATGGCGATGTGTTTCATATTTCGATGTTTTTAATTGATTTTTTCGTAAATACTTGGTGAAAACTGGCAGAAATACCCTAATTTTTAAGCAAGAATAATTAGATATTTTCAATATTACTATTTTCCGCTATTTCTCTTTAATTTTGTGTAAAAAACCGACCGAAATATTTTTTTGCACCCGTGATCAAAAAAAAAAAGTTTTTTTGCATCGGTAACCAAAAAAGCCATGCTTTAGTTATCTGCAGACAGTTACTGAAATCATGTTTTTAATGAAGATATAAAAAAAATAATTTTTTATTTTTCTTATACCATAATAAAAGCGATGGGCGCAAATTAAAAATTTTAACTTTAGGTATCGTATATTGGTCACATCGACGATTCACCTAAAGCTAGCAACACACGATGCAACTTTTCCATGCATCAAATTTAGTTTAGTTTAGATTGTGTCTCCTTTTAACCTGTTATTAGAAAATTTGATGCATGAAAAAGTTGCATCGTGTGTTCCTAGCTTAAGAAACAGTTGTATTTACTCTATAACCTAAGGACATTTTCAAAGGCTTGGCAAGCACGGCGATTCTACCCATTTTCAGCTTGTTTAGATGAAAGTACTATGTTTATCATTCGAATAGAAGAAGAATTTAGTTCTTCTTTTGTAGTTATCTCTTTGTCACCGTAAAGTTAAAATTTTTAATTTACGCCCATCGCTTTTATTATGGTATAAGAAAGATAAAAAATATTTTTCACTTTTAAGTGCATTTAACAAAAGATTTTTTTTTAAATTTATTTTTTAATTTTTAGATTTGTACCTTAAATCGTCCATTTTGAATCCGCCATATCGAAATTTTCAAATCTGATCAAAAATTCATATCCCCTGCCCGAAAAACCCCTGTGTGCCAATTTTGAGTTTAATCGAACAAACTAAATCTTTTCCCCCCTCCACTTTCCTCGTTAGAGGGAGGTGTGTACCTGAAAATAGGTACCATATTAGTGTATTTTCACCGGAATTATAAACGCATACCAAATTTGAACACAATCGGATGTGGATAAGTCAGTTAAAATTGGTTAGCAAAATCTGATACAAAATTCGTATTTCTTATCCCCAAAGGCCAATTTTGGTTACAATCGGACAGACTTAGGTGTTTTTCCCCCACCACTCTCCTCGTAGAGGGGAGGGCCGGGTGCCTAATAATGACATATTATGGTATTGTCACTGAAACTATAAATGCATGCCAAATTTGAAGGCAATCCGATGTGTATAAGTTAGTTAAAGTTGGTTAGCAAAAGATAACCAAAAATCGTCCATCTTGAATGTGCCATATTGAATATTCAAAATACGATTAGAAATTCGTTATCTCCATCCCCAAGTGCCCCAACACACCAAATTTCAGTGAAATCGGGCGTACTTTAACTGTACCTCCCTCCACCCCCTTCGAGTAGGGTGGAGCTGTCAATTTTATCACTCTATTTTCTTGTATTGTCACCGCAACTATATAAGCATGCCAAGTTTGAAGCCGATCGGATGTCGGGAAGTTGGTCAAAATTAAGTTGCAACATTCCACCCAAACAAACATAGCAAGTTAAATAAAAGCTTTTAAAAATAGTAAATGTGTTTTATTAGAACTGTAAGAAGTTTGTATTCTTGAATTTTGCCAAACGAATTTTTTTTTACTACCACTCCTAAATTTTTGAATGCAAAGGCATCTACAATATCGAGTTTCTGACTTTAAACTCTCATGTATTATTGATTTTTCTATGCATATTTTAGTGGATTTGAGTAGCCCTACTGAGACCCCTGCGGTGTATAATAGGTAAATAATGCGAAAACCGAGTTAATTTAAAAATTCAAGGCTTTTTCTGTCCCATGAGGTTTTCTATTTTTATCCGCGGAAAATATATGAAACGAGTTACCCCCAGAGAATTGAGAGGGCGGAGAGAATGTGCACAGACGAGTACGCATCTAATTTAACGGTACCGAGAAGAAGAGAGGCCATTTTGATGCCAACCTCACGTTTTTTGTTTTATTTTGACATTTAATATTTTTGATACTGTCTTGTGACAAAAGACAAGATAAAAACAGAGACTCGAACGAATTATACTAATTTTTTTTACGAACGTGCGGAAAATCGCATTTTCCACACTATTTTTAGTGCGGAAAATTCCTTTTTCCGCACGGTGTAGAAAAATTTTTCTGCACCTATATATCAAATTTCGAAAAACCTGTACTGATTCGAAGTTTCTGTTCATCGTATTGCCTATGAAATGCCTTGGTTGCTGTGGTGTGAGTAACCAGTTGTTTATGCATTTATTTGTCAGTGGCAAGAAAATTTAAATGACTTCCAATGAAGAAATTACCGAAAATTCGGTAGAAGAGGTAATGATGAGATTCTTTTGGCGGCTGAATTTGCAAAAGAAGATTTTTTTCCAGATAAATCCCGAAAAAGGTATGAGAAAGAGTACAACGCTTTTTGTAAATGGAGTTTGGACAAGAAAAACACGAATTTTCAAAAGGAAGAAGTTTTCCTAGCTTATTATCACGAATTATCGACATCGTGTCAACCGTCCACACTCTGGTCAAGGTACTCAATGTTGAAAAGCATGCTCAAGCTAAAGAAAAATGTGGATATTAGTAGGCATTTCAAGTTAATTGCTTCTCAAAAAAAAAATGGCTGGCTTTAGACCAAAAAAAACAAAACTGTTTACCATAAATGATGTGGAGAAATTTATTGACAGCGCTCCCAATGATTTAATGATTTACCTCCTTATTAAAGTGGAAACAATTTTCGGCCTAGCAGGGCCATGCAGACGGGAAGAATTAACGAACTTGTTACTTGAAAACGAGAGAAAAATTTGAACTTGGTAAGAAAATATGCATTACTTGAACCAAAGCATACAACACACCAAAGGTTTTTTGTCCAATATTGCAAAGGGGAATGTAGTATCCAGTGCGTCGGTATAAATGAATTTGGAAAAATACCATCTGAGGTAGCGGCATATTTACTTTTTCCGAATCCAGAAGAGTTTACTGGAAATTGCTATCAAAGGTCTTCTGGAGGATGGCAATTCACAAAAGTAGCCGAAGGTTACCTAAATGAATCTCTGGAAAATAAAAAATTCATCGAAAGGAAAATATTGAAATTTTCTCCATCCAATGCTTCCACCAGTTGTGTAGCCTTTTCTGATTCGGATGCTGAAACAAGTGCACTTATACAACACAAAGAAACTGGGCATCAAGAATCCGTAAACGAGCTGCAGTCTACTGAAGTAATTATCCCTGTACAACAGGACCCACAATCTTTGTTGAGCAACCGCAACCAACTGGCATCTGCTATAAATTTGAATAGTGCCAATCATTGTACATGTACCATTTTAAATGAAAATGTTAAAAAACTATTTTCAGTGTATTTTCCTCACGCTCGTAGGTGAGTGAATTTGAATCCTAAAAACATTTCGTTTACTTAAACAGATAAACTGCACATCATCATCAAACCAACAAAATTTTAGACAGCGGAGGCTTCTAGTATTCCCCACAGATCATTCGCCAAATTTTTAACATATGTATATATCTTATTTTTATTTCGTTTTTAAAATAATCAATTTTTACCGAGAGTTAGACTTGATACGTAAAATTATGTAAAAAACTTAAAATTATGCAAAATCCGTGAAATGGTTCCGGGATAATGCAATAGTAATTGTAATAGTAATAGTAAAATTTATTTGCATAAATATATGGTGGTAAAAAAGCACAAATACAATTCATCTCGTTACAAATATGCAAAAAGGAACTGGAAGGCAAAAAACATATTGATCGAGTCCAGCCCCTGGGAGTTAGGAGAACAAGCACAATATTTTTAATCTTAATGCCAACATGTTGTTTAGCGATAAATAGTACATATTATTATACAAAATACCTATAACAATATAAACTACAACAGCAATTTTTATCCAGATAGCTAGATAGCAGCAGCTAGGTTAAACAGATAAGATTTTACCTTTTTTCTGAAATTATTTATTTTTAGAGATTTGAAAGAGTTGGGGAAGTCATTATACATGCGATAGATATTATAAGTAAAACTCCGTTCGAACATAGTTGTGGTATGTGGTGGTGCCGCTATCAATCCCATAAATCTAAGGTTAAGATTTTGGACATCAGTTCTGAAGAGTATTTTGTTGGCGATATAAGTAGGTGCTTTGGTTTGAACAATTTTATGATAAATTACCAAGGAATGTAATTTGTCTCCGATTTTTAATGTCAAGCCACTTGGCATCACTTAGTTTTTTAGTGGCACTTAAGCTGCAGTTAAGATAAGCCGTAGAATTACTTCGGCTTAAGCGCATTTTGAGGTTATGTGAGGTATTTTTTTGATTTACGTTTTTAAACAAAAGCCATTAATTCAATCAGATTATAAAACGGTTTCGTTGCCTTAAAATATTTCTGTGATTATAATAGTGGTCTGTGCTTAAAATGGAACTTCTTTGGAATGACGAAGAAGATGAAGAATAAAGAAACTGAAAAATGGGTTGGGTTGGTCTGGTGGTGTAATAATTAGTATATTTTCACATCGTATTCAATACCGATCAAAAATCAATCAACCTTAATTGTTCTTCATATGTAACCGAGTATGTTTGCCGGAACAAGGAACATGCTCTATGAAAGAAAAACAAGACAATCTTTTTAATACGTATTGATTACGATGTGAAAACATATACTAAATAAATAGTCAGGTTTTATAGTTAACCAATTTCCTCTATATAATCATAAATCAACAACCTCAAATTTTACGTGGTTTTTTGACAGCTGACAGGTAATAATCATGATCACCACACAAAAAATCACAAAAAAATGCAGATAACTGCCACGTTGCCAAAAATTTCCTTACTTTTTCCAAGTGGAACATATTCGGAACTTTTGCAAACCAAGTAAATCTGAAGGGTCGTCCTCAGTTCAAGCAGCACTTGAACAAGTGGAAGAAGTAAGGGGAAGTGGTGCACACGGACATGACTGAAATTTTTATTTTCCGTAAATATAACATATGATGATATGATGATGATATGATGATGATAAATATAAGATATGATTTTTGTACCTTCTGAATACGAAGTTGGTCATTTCGGTCTAGGCAAGGTCCATAGATAACGTCACAGAAGTTAAAGTGACTGAGTACTAAGGTATCTGTTAATTGCAATTTGAGTATGCCTGTGTGGATATGGATATTTTAGCGATGCTTTAAACTTTTACCGTACAAAATTTGATATAAATTTGAATAACAGTTTTTAGATTAAGTAATTGGAAGAAGCGCATTTTTTATTCAAATTCATCCTTGAGTATTCGCGTTTGATATTTTTAATAATTTCTGATATTTATGATGACGTTTTCATTGGTCGTAGGTTACACGCTCAGATAAATTAAGACACTCGCCTCTCGCATCTCAAACTTGATCTTTGGGTTTAATGACGATCATAACATGCTTGTTATGTAAACTACTATTACAGTACAGAGGTAATTAAGCTTAATTTCTATTAGATATCATCATGAATAAAAATGGTGTGTTAGGAAAGTTGCGCAGCTTGAAGCCTATATCCTCCCCATCTTTTCGTATCTCTGGTTACCTCGCAAAAAGCAATAAATCCATCAGTACATCCAATTTTACAGGAAAAAACTTTGAAGCTCCCTCTTATTATACGGCTTTAACAAAAACTCCATAATTTACTTTTTCCACTAAAGAACCTCCCGCCATCATAGGTTCTTAAATTAAACATTTAATTTTATAGAATAAGAGTAATTACCTTCAGTATTGAGTTTTCCTGAAAAGTAGGTCAATAAATATAAGGTCATTCCATCAAATTTCGACCAACAAGGTTGCTGCATATTTTTTTAAAACTACCTCAAAAAAAAATATGCGATATCTATGGTTATAAGTAGTTGCAAAAATAAATGGTTTCTAATTTTATTAGCTATCATTATATTATACCAGATGGGCGAAAAATGATGACTAAAAAAATGTTCTTTGAATCCTGAAAACAAATCTATGAACTCTAGAGTATACACCTAAAGCAACATTATAACTTTTTATGTTCTGGTAACTTTGTACCAGGTACGTGATTAGTGCAATTTGATCTATTTTCCGCAGGGTCTAACTTCTCACATATTAATATATTTTTAAAAATTTTCTTGTTGTTACTCTTTAGGAAAATGGTTGATATATCCTCAACTTAAGTGAAATGTGAGAAATTTGACTTTTTTGACTAATTATTATTATTTTTTGCAAATCCCAAAACCGATAGAAGAATGTGGTTTTTAGATTATCATCAAAGAACGTTAGATGCGTTTAAAAAAAGTATCGCCTTTTGTCTAGCGTGTTTCTGTAATTTTTTAAAGGCAAAGAACCGATAAAAATATGTCGTTTTTAGCCTATTCGCTAGTTATTATTATTTTTTTCAAATCCCGAAAATGATAGAAAAATAAGGTTTTTAGATTATTATCGAAAAACGTTAGCTGCGTTCAGAAAAAGAACCGTCTTTTATCTAGCGAGTTTCAGTAATTTTTTAAAAGCAAAAAACAGATAAAAATATGTGGTTTTTAGCCTATTCGCTAATTATTATTATTTTTTGCAAATCCCAAAACCGATAGAAGAATGTGGTTTTTAGATTATTTTCAAAAAACGTTAGGTGCGTTTAAAAAAAGTATCGCATTTCGTCTAGCGTGTTTCTGTAATTTTTTAAAAGCAAAGAATCGATAAAAATATGTCGTTTTTTGCCTATTCGCTAATTATTATTGTTTTTTGCAAATCTCAAAACTGATAGAAGAATGTGGCTTTTAGATTATTATCAAAGAACGTTAGGTGGGTTAAAAATTTATCGCATTTTGTCTAACGTGTTTCTGTAATTTTTTAAAAGCAAAAACCGATAAAAATATTTGGTTTTTAGACTATTCGCTAATTATTATTATTGTTTGCAAATCCCAAAGCTGATAGAAGAATGTGGTTTTTAGATTATTATTAAAGAACGTTAGGTGCGTTTAAAAAGAGTATCGCGTTTTGTCTAGCGTATTTTTGTAATTTTTTAAAAGCGAAAAACCGATAAAAATATGTGATTTTTAGCCTATTCGCTAATTATTATTATTTTTTGCAAATCCCAAAACTGATAGAAGAATGTGGTTTTTAGATTATTTTCAAAAAACGTTAGCTGCGTTTTAAAAAGTATTGCCTTTTGTCTAGCGTGTTTCTGTAATTTTTTAAAAGCAAAGAACCGATAAAAATATGTCGTTTTTTGCCTATTCGCTAATTATTATTGTTCTTTGCAAATTGCAAAACTGACAGAAGAATGTGGCTTTTCGATTATTATCAAAAAACATTAGCTGCGTTTAAAAAAAGTATCGCTTTTTATCTAGCGGGTTCCTGTAATTTTTTTAAAGCAAAAACCAGATAAAAATATGTGGTTTTTAGCCTATTCGCTAATTATTATAATTTTTTGCAAATCCCAAAACTGATAGAAGAATATGGTTTTTAGATTATTATCAAAAAACGTTAGGTGCCTTTAAAAAAATGATCGCATTTTGTCTAGCGTGTTCCTGTAATTTTTTAAAAGCAAAAAACAGATAGAAATATGTGGTTTTTAGTCTATTCGCTAATTATTATTATTTTTTGCACATCCCAAAACTGATAGAAGAATGTGGTTTTTAGATTATTTTCAAAAAACGTTAGCTGCGTTTTAAAAAGTATCGCCTTTGGTCTAGCGTGTTTCTGTAATTTTTTAAAAGCAAAACACCGATAAAAATATGTGGTTTTTAGCCTATTCGCTAATTATTATTATTTTTTGCAAATCCCAAAACTGATAAAAGAACGTGGTTTTTCGATTATTATCAAAAAACGTTAGCTGCATTTAAAAAAATATCGCATTTTTTCTAGCGTGTTCCTGTAATTTCTTAAAAGCAAAAAACCGATAAAAATATGTTGTTTTTAGCCTATTCGCTAATTATTATAATTTTTTGCAAATCCCAAAACTGATAAAAGGATGTCGTTTTTAGATTATTATCAAAGAACGTTAGGTGCGTTTTAAAAAAATTAAAAATTATTGCATTTTGTCTAGCGCGTTCCTGTAAATTTTTAAAAGCAAAAAAACCGATAAAAATATGTTGGTTTTAGCCTATTCGCTAATTATTAATATTTTTTGCAAATCCCAAAACTGATAGAAGAATGTTGTTTTTAGATTATTATCAAAAAACACTAGAAGCGTTCAAAAAAAGTATCGCCTTTTGTCTAGCGTGTTCCTGTAATTTTTTAAAAGCAAAAAATTTATAAAAATATGCTGTTTTTAGCTTTTTCGCTAATTATTATTATTTTTTTGCAAATCCCAAAACTGATAGAAGAATATGGTTTTTAGATTATTATCAAAAAGCGTTAGCTGCGTTTAAGGAAATTATCGCCTTTTGTCTAGCGAGTCTCTGTAATTTTTTAAAAGCAAAAAACCGATAAAAATATGTGGTTTCAATTAGATAGTTACATTGGTAGCCCTTATTATTACCCACAAGTCTACTATACCGAAAAAAATGTCATAACTGTTAACAAGGGCCCTAGGTTAGTTGCTAACAATTTTTTAGTAAGTGTATTTAAGTACATCTAAAAATCATTCAACAGGTATTTAACTAAATTATTTTAACGGTCATCATGGCTTTACCATGGGTTCAAGCATAAAGTAATATACCTACAGAACAGAGGCGCAAAGCCAGCCGAAATGGATCTCAGGCTTGTGCGCAGAAACGGTTTTCGCTAGTACTCGCGCAGGAGCCTGCGATCCACTTCGGTCCGCTTTAGGCCTCTGTTCCGTAGGTATATTACTCCATGGTTTAAGTAAAAAACGGTACAAATTTTGTTCCCAAATTAGCCAATATATATATTGAATTAGTTTGGACATATATATATATAGCACATTCGGCAAACCATTTTTTCTCCAATATTGTGGCCTTATTGGATTAGGGAGAGCTTCGTTCTTTTTTACTTTTTAAAAATCCTTAATAAAAAATATTACTATGCTGGGTCGAAAATAGGTCAAATATGTATTGAATCCATATAATTGAATATATATATATTGAATATATATATATATATATATATATTCAATTATATGGATTCAATACATATTTGACCTATTTTCGACCCAGCATAGTAATATTTTTTATTAAGGATTTTTAAAAAGTAAAAAAGAACGAAGCTCTCCCTAATCCAATAAGGCCACAATATTGGAGAAAAAATGGTTTGCCGAATGTGCTACATTCAGCGTCTCTTAAGCGCGCCTACGGACTTAACCTCTCCGCTGCAGATTTGGTCGAAATAGCGGAACCATATAATGTCGCTATGTCGTCGTTCACTATTTTGGTCTCTTACGTAAGTTCGTCTTCGTGTTTGATTTTTAGAATCGTTCTTATCATTTCATGTCCCTGGTTCCATTTATCTACGTACTCTATCATTTCTTTGAAGAGGTTCTCTATGGTCGTATTCTCTATCTGTGTAAAGTTTTTGTTTAAACAATTTTTACTATGTTTTTGCCATTATTTTGCTCACATTTTAAAGCTTTCTTTCCAAACCTTTGATTTTTAGAATAAAAGTTTAATTTTTTAAATTTTCACTATTTTTTCGGCGTTCAAAAAAAATACTACCAAAAAACATTTTTTCTCTGTTAAAATGAAAGATATTTAAGGTTGTTGAAAAGAAACAGCAGGCTTTGAAAAAGTTTTTAGAGAAAGATGGAAATAATTTAAGACAATTGTTTAATAAAAATTTCTGTTTTGTCATTTTTCTGTCATCTTTAGTGGTGTCGTGCATATAAAAAAAGCAAAAATTGTAATTGTTCAAAGCGTAAATTGTGTAAGACATAAGGTGGTATTAATTTCTTTCAATCAAAGTTCTTTACGGTCTTTAAATTTGTCAAAAAACTTGTCCTACTATAGTACAATTTTTTGATGAGCGGACTAGCGTCATTTTTTGAATCTCTATTAGATACATTGTTTTATACAGCGACAATTAATATGTAAAAATGACAGCAACAAATTATTTGACATGCGAACTTTTGCCAACAAAGAAATACGTCTTCAGGGGCAAAAATGATGTCAGTCTGCTCATCAAAAAATTAGACTATAATTTATTTTAAGGGTTTAAGGGACATATGTCGTCTGTTTTCCCTATTTGCTTTGTGAATATCCAAAACATCCATGTTCCGTTAGAGCTTTTGTTATATAGAATACTATTTTTTTGTGTTTGCAGTCTATCCATTAGTGTAGGGGCATATGTCGATAATTTCTATCCCGTGGGATTTTTTATGAAGGAGTTTTATGACTATGTGGGATTGATTGCTCTTTAGTCACACAATCAAGTGTTACCGAGTGTTTTGTTCGCATCAGTGTAGAAGGGGTTGATATGACGACATCTTTCAAGATGGCGGCCAAAAATTATAAAAAATACAACTTTCGCAACTGGAGAATGATTATACTCGATTCCATATAACTCGACGACAAGGATTAAAAAAAATTACTTTTAAGGTCATCCGACCTTAAATGACCATGAAAATCGCAAAAAAGCAAGAATTTTGCCATTTTCTTTTCAAAAAATCTTAATAATTCGACGTTTTCTCAGACCAACTTCAAATGTACCTCAAACTATTAGGCATGTATGCCAAATTGGATCCTTAGAGTTTGATACAGTTTGAAGCTTCATGGCCTTGAGAAATACCCCAGAAAAATTAACAAATTGCAAAAATAGTATACTAAAGGGCGCTATTTATCAATTATTAAAGCCAAGAAAACCAAATTGGGTAACAAAGATAAGAAGGTCAAGTCCACCAATTTTGTTTAAAAAAATTTTGTTCAGCTATGGGACGTTTCAATATGGCGGCTGGTATCTGAAGATAGAGAGCTATAACCAAATTTTATTTTATCCAATTACGTAAAAAAGTAAAAATACCAAGGTGGCCATCAATTCTTGTTGAGTCATCTCTGCTTAATATGAAAAAAAAAATAGTTGATGCATGACCTTGATTGACCTCGAAAGTACCATGTAAAATTGAAAAACCAGCTTTTTGTAGTGTTTTTTTACAATATACAACTACGCAAAAACTTTAAGTGCCGGAGATGAAATTAACATCTTAGCCATAAATAAACACTTAATTTTAAACCTCTTCTATTTTACCTGATCTGGCGTCCCAGATATTTATACTATACCCCGGTAAAAATGACCTATATGCCTTTTTTTTAGTTTCGGAATTGTGGATTTTATGTTACACTCACTTGTCTAGCCAACAAAATCATTTAAATTACCTATAAAAGAGTAAGCAGAAGTTAGATATACATTACCATATTCTGGACCAGGTGTTTTAGATGCCATTTTCCAAAATCATAAAAAAATACAATTTTTGCAACCGGTGCGTGATTATAACTCGAAGACAAGAATTCCAAAAAAATCACTTTCGAGGTTATCCGACCTCAAATGACCTTGAAAATCGCAAAAAACACGATTTTTGCCATTTTCTCTTTAAAAAAATCTCCATAATTTAACGTTTTGTTACACCAACATCTGGAACACCAGATCAAAAAAAATTAAGTGTTTTTTATGGCTAAGATGTTAATTTCATCTCCGGCACTTAAAGTTTTGCGTAGTGGTAAATTCGAAAAAACACTACAAAAAGCGGGTTTTTCAATTTTACATGGTATTTTCAAGGTCAATCGGGGTTATGCATTAACTAAACTTTTTTTTTTCATAGTAAGCGGAGATAAATGAACAATAATTAACGGCCACCTTGTCATTTTTACTTTTTTACGAAATTGAATTAAATAAAATATGGTTATAGGTCGCTATTTTGATATATGAGCCGCCTTATTGAAACACGTCATAGCTGAACAAAATTTTTGGAACAAAATTGTTACAAAACCTTTGTTGCCAAATTTAGTTCTCTTCGCTTGAATAGTTGATGAATAGCGCTCTTTAGTATGTTATTTTTGCAATTTGTTAATTTTAGTGGCTTATTTTTCAAGGTCATAAAGCTTCAATCTGCATCAAACTCTAAGGATCGAATTTAGCATACATGCCTAATAGCTTAAAGTACATTTGAAGTTGATCTGACAAAACTTCAAATTGAGAAAATTGGCAAAATTCTTGTTTTTTGCGATTTTCAAGGTCATTTAATGTCGGATGACCTTAAAAGTAAATGTTTTGGAATCCTCGTCCTCGAGTTATATGGAATCGAGTATAATCATTGCATGGTTACAAAAGTTGTATCTTTTATGATTTTTGGCCGCCATCTTGAAAGATGACGTCATATCAACCCCTTCTACACTAAAAAACTATTATTCCCACATAGTCTCAAAACTCCTTCATTAAAAATCTCACGGACTTACACATGCGCCTTCATTACATGTTTTAATTTCTTTGTTTTCGTCACTTCTGTTGCCATTTTTATCTACATATACAGTTTCTTCAAAAATTTAAACCTTACCTAATTAGGCTAGGATTCCTATAGTACTGGTTTACTGAACCTCAAATGCTGCTTCGGAAACTTCTTTGTAACTAATTAAATACGTTTGCGTTAAGCTAATACGAGGTCCCTATTAAGGTTTGGGTTTTAAGGGACTCGTGCTTGTGGTTTTAGAGATAGTTAATGGTTTGCAGATAATAGACATTTTTAGTCGTCATGTATGAGCAGTAGACGTTAACGTGAAACTGGTTAGCTCGGACGTTAAAGTATGCCAGCATTTCTATCTTCGTTTCTTTCGTTCGATTGAAACAGATCGATCTTTCTGCTCCAACAAAATCGCGATAGTAAAGGATTTCGATCAAAATAATGAACCCTATTTTTTTGACATATTTTTATTTAATTTTTTTGCTCTTTATAAACTTTATGGGTCAAAGCAAAAAAAAATGATTCGAAAAAGAAAGTTTATTATAATTGAAGAATTGTTCCTCAACTCTTCTACTTACTACGAGAAGGAAGAAATCTTTGTCCAACTTGTATGTACATGGTATTTTCAAGGTCATTCAAGGTCATGCATCAACTAAACTTTTTTTTTATAGTAAGCGCCGATAAGTCAACAAGAATTGATGAACACCTTGTCATTTTTGCTTTTTTACGAAACTGGATAAAATAATATAAAATAATAGGTCACCATTTTGATATATCAGCCGCCATATTGAAACGCGTCATAGCTGAACTAAATTTTTTTTAACAGTATTATTGGACTTGACCTTCTTATCTCTCCTATCAGATTTGGTCCTCTTCGCTTTAATAGTTGATAAATAGCGCTTTTTATTATGTTATTTTTGCAATATCTTAATTTTACTGGGGTATTTTTCAAGGTCATGAAGCTTTAAACTAAATCAAACTCTAAGGATCGAATTTGACATATATGCCTAATAGTTTGAGGTATATTTGCAGTTGGTCTGACAAAACGTTGAATTATTAACATTTTTTGAAGAGAAAATGGCAAAAATCTTGTTTTTTGCGATTTTCAAGGTCACTTGAGGTCGGATGACCTTGAAAGTAATTTTTTTCGAATTCTTGTTCTCGAATTATATGGAATTGAGTATAATCATGCCCCGGTTGCGGGAGTTGCATTTTTTATGATTTTTGGCAGCCATCTTGAAAGATGTCGTCATATCAACCCCTTCTACACGAATGCGAACAAAACACCAGATTGTGTGACTAAAACTCCTTCATAAAAAATCCCACGGGATAGAAATTATAGACATATGCCCTACACTAACTGGAGCATAGTCAGAAAAACCAGAAGAGTAACTTCTTTTTTTGGATTGTTATTGATTGATTTTCTTTTGTAGGGGGAAAAGTGCCACAAGACCGAACCATTATCAGAAGATCACTGCGCACAGTGTCCCTGTCACTGTTCATCTGCATGTGCCTAGTGTCCAGCTTAGGAATTATCATTGCCAGTGGATTGATTATCTTTAATATTATGAATAAGCATAGAAGGTAAGTTTTTTATTTGTTTTTCTTTGGTTGCTAATTTTAAGTAAACAAGTTTATACTCCTTTAGGGTATCTGATTTTACAGGAAAAAATCATCCAAGACACCATGCATCTCTCTCATCATACGACTTTAATACTGTTCTGATACACAGGCCACTTACATGATTGTATACGATTTTCTAAAGATTGCTCTTTTCGAACGTTGGTTATAATCAGCGCGATCTGCACCCGGTCCACTAGTTTCCAGAAGAGCGTCATAGTACTAAAACCATACCAACGCCTAAGATTTTTAAGCCACGATAGCGGTCTACAACTTGGACCTCTTCTTCCTTTAATTTTTCCTTCTATTTTGATGGTGAATAAAACTTTAAAATGTTGTCCATCCAAGATATCCATAATGCTGAAAGCTTTTTTTTTGGGGAGGGGTTCTGTAAAAGTACTCCGCACCCGGTTATACAGGAGAATATATACTATTTTAAAATGTGCAGTAAAAATGCAGAATAGGTACTTTTCTTTATTCGTCGCGACATGAGTTTTAAAATGGTCTAAAATATACCGGTTAATATCTTTAGATGCAGACATATAAAATATATTTGTTTTTTTTATGTGGTTGAGGATATATAGAAATAATCAGGTAAAGTTTTAATTGACCGCGTCATTTTGAAAAAGGTAAATTAAAGCCATGTATCTGAACCACAGGCTATACAACAATTTTTTGGTAGTTAACTGATTTGTTGGAATTATTTTAAACCAACGTAACTAAATAAATTACTATTGGAATTTACAAAATGGTGTATTCAAATGGGTACAATCAAATGTTGTCGATTTTATTTGCCTGAAAAATTGACCTATAAAAGAAAAGTCATGATCTAAAAAAATATAAGTTTTTGACTAGCCCCTATTTATTTCCTAATGAACTGTCATAAATGAAATCATCATGAAGTTTGTCTACAAGCTTGTACCATTCTAATTTTATGGTAACTTTCTTCATTTTTTTGTGTTACGAGTTTTTAATAATAAAAATAGCCGAAAACAGCCTTTTTTACAAATTTGACCGTCTATATCTCAAGAACTAGATATAGAAAAACTTTTATAATTTTACATTTTTTTAGTTACATATCCCTCTACAACATATCATAATTATAGCAAATTCCACCGAAAAAAAACTTCCCATATAATCCTCTATAACCGGATGCGGGGTCTTGATTTGTACACACTTGCAAATCCTAACTAGAATCTGAGTACTTATATGACGTTTCGGCAGAAACTTTACTGTTTTATTATTCTTTTCTTGATAACGGCAGTAGGGTTTTTGCTGAAACGTCAGATAAGTACTAAGATTCTCATTAGGATTTGCGAGTGTGTACAAATAATTAATTGTTTAAGAAATTTCCTTAACTTAGTGGCGAAAAACCCTGAAAAAAAAGTAGGTTCAACATTATGAATTCGCCATAAACATTTAGATTTAATGTAAAAAAATCCATGTCGTAATATGAGATGCTAAAAACATAACAACAAAGCATACGAATTGGGAGAGTAGTATTAAAATCGCGACTAGACATCATTGATCTTATTTTGATAAGAATGATCTGGCCTGGTCAATTCTTGCACGGACTTCTTGCATCTTGTCCCAGTTTTCATTGAACTGGCAACCCAAATATTTGTACGAATTGTTGACTTGTTGGCCATTCACATCTAATAAACCTCTGATGTTCCTTTCCTTGGCTATTATCATCAATATTGTGTTTTCCAACATTTAAGTTAAGTCAAAATTACGAATTTTTGGCAGCAATTTGATTCAAAAAACATCCAAACAAAACTATTGAACACCTTCCAGCGTGTATACTTTAATGATAAGGTCGTTAGCATATCTTAGGTTTTTATGTCGTTTACAATCAAACTCGTTGTTACTGTAGCTATTAAATCATAGCGGGGACAATATGCAACCTTGACGCACACCTTTCCTGATTTGAACCTCTTCGGAGGGTTGCTCATCGATTTTTATTTGAGTTGTCTAGTGCCAGTATAGGTAAACAATTTTATTATCTTTAGACCTGACTTATCTAGACCAAAAGCAAAGCAATTTTATAAGTTTTTTGAGTTGGGTTCGATCAAACGCTTTTTCCCAGTCTATGAAACAGGTGCCAGACTTGAACGCCATAAAATTATTTGAAAAGTGTAAGTTGTGGCAGCGTTGCATTTTTGATTCGACGTCAAGCATTGCTAATTTTTAGAGGTTATTTATTGTGTTTACTTACAACTTGTAGGAAGTTGTCATATTCACCGTAGAAAAACTCAAATTGGTTTAGCTCTTTCTTTGTCCTTTTCTATGGAAGAAGCAGATATGGAGATTGGTTTGGTTGGCTTGATGCGATTAGGTAGCTACGGGGTATGTGTGCTTCTTACTTGGTGTGGATTGGTAAAGTGAGCCTAAAAAAAGCAATTAACGACCGAAAATTATCCGTTGATTGCTGCACCTACGGTGTTTTTGCTTGTTATGTAATTAACAGATTAAAACTAACGTAATCCTCTTTTCCACAATCTCGCGAGGCTTTACGAATTTTGCGGCCGCTTTGTATTTTATTACTTAGAGTCAGACGTTCGAGTAATCAGAAAGATTTAACATGATTTCGTGACGTATTGGCACTTTGGCTAAAAACTTTTTAAAGTTTGTTTATTTTTAAAGGCGTAGATAAGAGAAGGAATCATCATTATCATATGGGATCACTTGATACCGATTCGCACACTCTTCCAACAGTGTTGCCTACATCTAATGATGGAAAAATCCGAACAATTGCGATTCATTAGGTCTGATCGAAGGGTGGCTCGGTCGTCTTTTTGTGTACACCAAAAGGCATTGCCTTAAAATGCATATAATACCTCTAAATGCCGCCGAAATTCCTCGAAATAATGCTTCAAAATGCCTCCCCTTGGGTCTGCTCTAATGCACACCTTACAGTTGCATTTTCGTGTGTTTTTCGTGTAGCGAAAAAGTAAAAAAAAAGGTTTTCTGAGTACTTAAAAACTCTTGGGTAGATAGTTTTGAAGTATCGAATGGAGATGAACAAAAATCCTCAAAAAACTCGGTTTTGCTCTGAAATAAGCTAAAAAATCCGCAAATCCGCTGATTGGCAACACTGTCTTCCACAGTCTTAACACACACAGTCTCTGCCAGCAGCCGAATACTGGTGATTGTCTGCTACTCTGTTCTCTCGCTCCTTCCTGCGATCTCTCTTTTCTGTTTTGTGTCTACGTCGCTGTTTGTCTTGCTGGTAGCTATGCGACACTTCTTCATATTTCCCTTAAGGGCAAAGCAAAAACTGAAGCCGTTAGACTAAGCGGAAAAAGAGACCGGTCAAACATAAAACCGCAAAAGAGCGTACGATATCTTGGAATCCACATCGGTGAAAACCAGAAATTCGGAAAGCATATAGAAGAAACTACTAAAAAGCCAACTAGAAGACTCGCTGAACTACAAAGACTTATGCCCAACATAAACGGGCCCAGTACTAGCAAGAGGAAGTTACTATAGAGTATAATCCATTCAATCGTGGCATATGGTGCAGTGATATGGAGTCTAGTACTGCGCACAAAGTACAAAAACATGCTAATAAGAATGCAACGGAAAGCCTTACTAAGAGGAGCCTGCAGCTACCAAACGATATCAACGGAAGCTCTTCGGAATATAACAGGAATCCTGCCCATAGACCTAATTATCGAAGAAATTGTATATGAATATAAAAATGGACACAGTGAATAAGACAAAGAATGGACAGAGTGCCAACACAAAAAAATGGATTACTATATGACACAAGCTCTAACGGCACATGGATATTTTAGGACATGATCAAAGCGAATAGCGAAAACGGACGACATATGTCGGTACTGTCAAATAGATCACGCAGAACATACGTTAATTTACTGTTCAAGATTTGAGAACTACCGCCAAACAACAAGACACGATCCACAAAATTGTACCTACGGGTATAGAAGGCGATCTGACGACTTAGGGCCCTGTTATAAGTATTTGCTACCATTTCTCCTCTAGTGACTCGGTCTCGAAGCTTGAATTAGGGTAGCGGCGCCGGCGCCGGGAAATTTGAATTCGGGTATTTTTTAAAGTATTTAAGTTCATTAGAAATAACATTATTTTGGAAAACCTAATTCATCTATAATTAATTTTATTTTCCGAAATATTGTTGATTCTAATGACTATAAATTTAAGAAATAAACTAAATGCGTCGTATTTAATATTATTCTTTTAAGAAGATATACATATCGAAACTATTGTATTTATTATTATACTATTTATTATGCTTCCCATGTCGGCCTCAATAGCAGCAGTTTCTTTTAAGACTTGCGAGTTTTCTATATTTTCAAAAAATTCGGTGTAACTGGTTACTCATCAGCATTTTTGAACGGAATGGGCTAAAAAAAATGTAACTAACAAATAGGCTAAATAAATGCCCTATTAATAGACCGTCAAAATTGGTGATACCGTAGGCAAAAATAACCGAACCGAAATACGTTACTAACGGAGGCTTAACGGGACCCGCTCGGTTATTTTTTGCAACCAACCAGATTTATTTCTGTGCCAAAGCTGCAGCTGGTAGGGTTTAGTTAGGTTTTTATTTTTTTTTGTGAAAGTGAATTTGAAACAACAG
Source organism: Oxystoma pomonae (assembly GCA_963921995.1). NCBI lineage: Eukaryota > Metazoa > Arthropoda > Insecta > Coleoptera > Brentidae > Oxystoma > Oxystoma pomonae. The sequence continues at coordinate 112,502,109 of OY998165.1, forward strand.
GAATTGTTGTTTTCTTTTCTAGCCTATTTACATTAGCAGTTTATATGTGGGCACAGTAATTTGTGTTTATGGTTTGAAAACAATAAACAATAATAAGCAAATAAGGTGACGATAAATTAGTGGTCTATTACCTCTCTTCTGGTATGTAGAAACCTTTAACTTACCATTAAAGTCTGTTTAGACTCTGGCGGTAAATGCAAGGATGGAATTACCTGCCGCAGCAGAAGGCTTCGTCCACCGTTTTATAAATAGTTTTCTGGTTTAAAATGTCGGGTGCATACTCTAAACCTATAAAGCGTTTCAGATAGCAAATCATTGTTTTTGGCGAACACTCTGGGATACAACACTTGGGCATAGTTTTCCAATTGTACTTATTACAAAAATCCAAGAAATTACTGTAACAGTTCAAATAAGGTCAAAAACACAGTATGATCATATTTTTATATAAAAGAAAACTTGACGTGATGGAGCAATTTCATGCATATACAAGGTGTTCCAAATTCGGTGGTCACCAAATCTCCTAAACGGTAAAAGATAAAAAAGGGTTTAAATTAGGGCAAATTTGCGCAATTTGATGATTTGTTCAAAACTAAAGAGAAAGGTTTACAAAATCCGGAGATATAGCTAACAAAAGGAAATTTTTATTTTTTTGCGACTTTATTTTTAAAAAGTTCATCTTTTCCTATGAACATGTGCTTTTTCTTCTACTGCCGTTTATTATTGTGACAAGTCATATGACGTTTTGGGTTAATTCAATTTTTGCTTCTAACTTCCCAGCAAACACATCCGTTACATTAACAGAGTATTTACGTAAATTTAAAGTAAACAAATTTACATAAAAAAGTTTTCATAAAATTCACGTAATATTTACGTAACATAACTTATGTTTCTTTAATTACATTATATTGACGTAATAAGAAGAAAACTTTGTGCATGCATTGTTGTGACATTAGAAGTATGTAAATATTATATACACAATATTGCTTTAATTTTACATAAATAATAATAAATTCCAATACGTAATAATTATATAACATTTATGTTATAAATTTACCTAGTAGTTAGTAAAGTACGTTATTCACGTGGCGTCAAGTTTACCTTGATGTTACTTGTAAGAAATATAAACATCATGTAAAAAAATTACCACAAATTTACGTGTCGATTTGCCTTCTAGTTAATCGATATCTGCCATTTCTCAATTTTTTGTTTCCATGGATTATTTACGTTATTTTAATTATGTATTATTTACGTAAAAAGTAGGGAACTTTGTGCATGGCGTTATGTAGAACATGGAAGTTACTTTTTACCTTGTTGTTACTTCCAGTTTACCTAGAATTTATGTAACAAAGTAATCATGTGTTGTAACTTTTACGTAATATTTACGTAAATGTCTTGCCTGGGTTACGAAAATTTTTTTTTGGAAATCCGCTTGCAGTACTTTTTTCCTTGTTGTGACTTCCAGTTTACCTAGAATTTATGTAACAAAATAATCATGTGTTGTAACTTTTACGTAATATTTACGTGATTGTGTTGGCTGGGTTATGAAAGATTTTTTTTGGAAACCCGCTTGCAGTAACTTCCTTGACATTTTATTTTATTTTTTTTTTGACGTTTTGTTTTAACAAAATAATTCTGCCTAATATTTTGAAAACAAATTTTTTTATGCACTTTAGAGATTAAATAGGTATTTTTAATCCCTCTTTGTAGTGACCAGAGTGGCACTTCTAATCCTTAAGAGATGAAAAAATAATTAATCCCTGAGGGATTAAAAGCAAATTTAATCTCTCAGCCTAGGGATTAGAAGTAAATTTAATCCCAGGAAAATTATAATTAAAGTATTTTTAAGTTGTCTTGTATAACGACATTTTTTTAATTGATGATGGTCATTAAGCCCGAAACAACAAGCTCCCTGTTAGAATAATGTTTCAAAATGATATTTGCCTTGCTTCCGAAAAAAAACAGGTAGAAAAAAAAGGATGTGTCCATAAAGAAAAAATGAACTTGACAGCGCTCCTGTCAAACTGAAATGTCAAATCTTAAAAATGAATAGCTCGTCTGGTAGATCTTAAAAAAGTGACTAGAAAGTTTTAAGGATTTTTTTGACACCTCTAATAATAAAGGCGGAAAAAAATAAAAACTAAAATTGAAAATTTCGTTTTTTTTCGCCTAAAGTAAAGCATCAAATTGCGCAACTTTGCCCGAATTTAAACCTTTTCGTATCTCCTACCGTTTAGGAGATTCTCATGGTGAGCATCGAATTTGAAACACCCTTTATAATAAAATGTTGTTATCGAGAACTTCGTCTGCACTCACGCTTATCTTTTCCTAGCTTTGGGGGCGGAGTTTTACCCCCCTCCCTATATGTCTCTGGATGTAAAAAAGTAGGAAATAACGGAAATTTTCTTTTCAGAGTAATACAATCGTCCCATCCCATCTGCAACACGATCATGCTTTTTGGCATCATCGTATGTTTGGCGGCGGTGTTCCTCATAGGAATTGATGGTAGATTCGTCAATCCGGATGTCTATCCGGCTATCTGTCAAGCGAGAGCCTGGGTTTTGACGATCGGTAAGCAGAGTTTACACTGTTAACATTTTACGAGAATATTAAACTTTTAGTTGAATTAATTTAACCGCTGTTTAGAATGTGCAGCCTAAAATTTCAAGGTTTTACATTCTAAAAATCATTTAAATTTAAACTAGGTTTAATGGTATGGTGCAATTGGCTCTAAGGGTTAATATACGCTTAATAAAAATGTTTTTGGAAAAGATTTGTGACGTGGGGGGCAAAGGGTGAGGAAACAAATCGGAAAAAATTTTAGTTGTATCGTTGGTTGATAGATAAATAGAAATTTCGTACAAGTAATAATCGTAAATATGTACATCCTTGTCTTTCTAACATCTCTAGGTTTTTAGTGCCGCAGTAGGCTTTAAAGATCAACTCACTACTAACAAATGAATCGGACGAAAAGATTTCCGAACAGCCAGTCAAAACTACATGTTTTTGACAGCTCAGTTGGTAGGTATTCTAGAGGTCCTGGGTTCAAATCCAGGTCGAGGAAAAACTTTTTTTTGATTTATTCTCTCACTTTCTCTTTATTTTGTAAATGTGTTTCGCTGAAATTATTAGTTGGAAAATTCGCCATCTGACACCTCCAATAAAACGCTATATGTCGTGCAATGTTGGTTAAAAGATAAGTATAAATTTCGTACAACTAATAATCGTGAATGTGTACCTCCGTGTCTTTCAAACATCTCTAGGTTTTTAAAGCCACAGTAGGCTTTAAAGATCACCCCATTACTAACAAATGAATCGGACGAAAGAAAGAAAGAATTTCCGAGTAGCCCGTCAGTTGGTAGAGCATTAGACTGGTATTCTAGAGGTCCCGAGTTCAAATCCTGGTCGAGGAAAAACTTTTTTCTATTTTTTTCCTCGCCTGTTGCCCTCTACGCCACAAATCTTTTCTATAAATTTGTAAGGGCGCTAAAATTTTTCCTTCGTTTCATATTTTTATTATAAGAATCAATTTTGGCAGAAATCCGTTTCAAAAATAGGGTAGACCCTCAAATGTGACAGATCCGAATTATTTTTTAATGTTAACAACATCAAAATCTTAACTTGAAGAACACACCGACTGATTTATAAACTAATTCAATCATTTTAGTCAAGTCTTTACTCAAAACTTTGTTTAATTTTCCCACTTCATCAGTTCTTGAAATTCAATTCCGGTTACGAAAGTCAAAGATAGCCTGGTATTTAAACAAGCTCTTTCCAAATTTTCAATGACATGAATTTCTTAGTCTCTATAGTCGATCCAAAATATTTGATAATAAGTAAAACAATATTAAAAAAGGCATAAGCCATTTGCCTTTAAGGATTTTCAATTTACAATTGGTCTTAGTTCTGGTTGAGTCATAACCGGAGGATCTCCTAAAGGGTAGGAGATACAAAAAAGATTAAATTAGGGCACAGCTGCGACGTTTGAGAGTTTTTTCAGAACTAATAAAGAAGGCTTACAAAATCCAGAGATATAGCTAAGAAAACGAAATATTTTCTTTGTGACTTTATTTTTAAAGACACTTCATCTTTTCTTATGAACATGTGCTTTTTTCTATTGCCGCATGCCGTTTAGTTCATGAAAGGTATCGCTGCTGAACTCTACAAACAAGGGGGTCCCGAACTTAATTCCCAAATGCACACTCTAATAAGTAAAATATGGATCACTGAGACCATTTCTGCCAAACTCAGAGACGCCTCTATAGTTACCATTTTCAAAAAATGCGACAAGGCCCAATGTGGAAACTAAAGAGGTATATCTCTGCTTTCTGTTGCTGGAAAGATACTTGCACGGATACTATCAAACCGATTAATTCTGATTGCTAAACAAAGTCTGCTAGAGATACAGTGTGGATTTAGTTCCAATCGAGGCACAGCTGACATGCTCTGACTGCCAGACAAATGCAAGAGAAATCTAGAGAACAAAATCGCCCCCTCTTCATGGCCTTCATAGACCTAGTCAAAGCATTTGACTCTTTGGCAAATACTGGCAAAAGCTGGATGCCCTCAAAAATATATTTAAATTCTTAGACTACTACACGACAATATGAATGCAACAGTCCTGAGCAACAATGGACCAGGAGAGTCATTCCAGATTACAACAGGCGTTAAACAAGGGTGTGTTATTGCGCACACCCTATTCTCTATATTTTTAGGTGCCATGCTTCACCTTGTTGGGGAACATCTACCGCCAGGAGTGGATTCTATATAGATTTGACGGTGGCCTATTTAACCTAGGCAGACTGCGAGCAAAAACTAAGGTCTCGACGACCTCGTTAATCGAACTGCAGTACGCCGATGACAACGTCGTTATGGCTGATACAGAGTACAGTACAGTACAGCTGGTAATCAACACATTTAACCAAGCCTACAAAAGCATTGGCCTAGAGGTTAATATTGCTAAAACGCAAATTCTTTACCAACCAGAACCAGGTACGAATCCCAAGCTCCAAACACTTCCATAAATGGCCATCCTCTGCAGAACGTGAAACCTTGGGAGCCATCTATCATCAAATGAAACTATTGACGCAGAAATACAGCATCGCCTAAAATGTGCTGGCGCAGCGTTCAAACGGCTTTCGGAGAGAGTCTTCAACAATCACGACGTCAATGCAAAGACCAAGCTTCGTGTCTACAACACAGTTATAATACAAACTCTAACATACGGATGCGAAACGTGGGCCGCCTACAGAAGGCATATCAAACGACTAGAAAAATATCACCAAAGTTGTTTAAGACGAATCCTAAGAATCAAATGGCAAGACGACATAGTATAGAAGCCCTTATCTTCAAGCACCAGCTTCGTTGGACTAGTCACGTTATCCGCATGCCCGAAACACGTCTCCCAAAGCAGATATTTTATGAACAATTGAAGGAGCGAAAAAAAATCAAGGAAGTCAACAAAAAAGTACAAGGACGTTCTCAAAGGCAATATGATGAAGGGTCACATCGATATAAACAACTTCGAGACCATGGCAAACGCTAGGGCTTCATGGTGCCGAACAATCCATGAGGAAGCACAAACTTTTGAAGAGCAACGACGTAGACTAGAGACGGAAACGAGAGAACATAGAAAGGAGCGACAAAATGGAAGAATGGATGACCAACAACACCCGGCTGCGGCCGGAGACTGGGTGTGCCTGGACTGTGGAAGGGTGTGCGGCTCGAGAATTGTCTTACATAGCCATCAAAAAACGCACAACAGATAGCGACGATACAGAATAGAGAAAAATCATACTCGGAATCGAGTGATTGCTTATGATGATGTAAATATTATATACACAATATGACTTTAATTTTATATAAATGTTACATTCCAATACGTAATATTTATATAACATTTATGTTATAAATTTTTACCAGTCGTTTTTATTTTAAACAATGACGTCACAGTTGCAACCCGGTTATGGAATTTAAGAACGAGCCTGGGAGGTTGGTTTGGTTGTAAACATAACCCCTAAAATTTTGCAAAAATTATAGGTACTCTCCCAAGCATTAAGAAGTCGGCGACTTGACTATAGTTGCGCGGTCAACGTTTTGTGGACGTTGTAAAAACCCAGTTTTGCACTAATTTGAGGAATACATTTTTGAGTCGTAGCGACGTTGCAACACTAACTACAGTCGGCGGTGGTCGTTGGTTTAATGTCGTGGGTTTACCAGAACTTAGCGCCCTCTAGGCTCACTTTGGCTGTCCAAAAATTAGTCGCACTCCATATTTACAAAATAAGCACCTAACTATCTAGTCCTAAAATAAATAATGCAGTAAAAATACTTAATGGTGTTTGATTCTGAAAGAAAAACACATTTTCCGAGCAAAAATATCCGACGCAAGTCAGTTTACTGTCAAATATGTGCCAACTTTGACACAAAAAACACGCACGTCCTAAACCCAACGTGTTTATAAGAAATTAACACATTCACGATGGGCGCATTTTTAGGCTTCTTGACTGATATACGATTCGAGACGTTAACGTCCTGAAGAGAGTTTTGTAATTTTTGATGTTTCAGATCATAAACGTCCGGAATGACACAACAACAACAAATTATTAAAAATTAAAACAGGAACTAAATAGCTTTAGAAACTAAGCTATAAACGAGCGGACAAAATAAGGGTGTTTCAAAGGATTTCGGGACGTTTTGGCCATGAAAAGCAGTTTTCAAAAAAAGTAATAATTCTAAAAATGCCAGATAATATAAAAAGAGCAAGGAAAACTTTAGATTATAAAAATACAAAAACAAATAGTTTAGAATAAAGGAACAGGGAAGTATTTAATAGAGAAACAAATACAAATTAAATCAAATGATTTTAGATGAACATTATTTTGTTTTGTGAAACTCGTTAAAATAGTCCAAGCAATATCCTGGATTGTTTTCACACTTTTGAGCAGTAGCTAACCACTTTTCTGGTTTTTCTGTTTGCGACAACGCTTGATAGGGTCTGGCGTAGCTTCCTGTAGCATCCTACACACTTTTTTCTAGGTTTTGGCCCAACTCCTTTAGGCTTGACTAAGGTGTGGACATGTTGTTTAGAAGTCCTATCGATCTGGGGGTCTATTCTTGAATCGAAAGAAAATTTGCTACCAGGGAGTCCAACTCTCTCGCTACTATGCATCTCATTGGTGCAAAACTTCGGTTTAAATCGGTTTCTCTGACATTTTCCCGATATTGATCGAAAGTAATTCTATTGGTCTATACTAAGAGAATTACTTTCGATCGATATTGGGAAAAAGTGAGAGAAATCGATTTAAATCGAAGATTTGGACCAACGAGATGCATAGTAGCAAGAGAATTTGAGTCCCTGGGAGCAAATTTTCTCTCGATTCAAGAATAGCCCCACTGAACGGTTTTTGTTAGCAAAAGTGCTAATTCCTGTCTAAATTGTAAAATGGAGACTTTCTTCCCTGTTGCCAAATTAAATATTAACCATGCATTCACCACGCAGGTGCCAAATAATAATTCAAAACTAAGTTTTCGGTACCATTTAAGTGACTTGCGAAGTACGCTAAAATAAGTTGACATTTGGTCACTCGGGTCCACACCTTTTTTGACCTGGTTGGAATCCATAACGCATTTAGGTTTCTTCACTGGATTTCCTTTTTTATCTCTTTTGCCTGTTTTATCTGATTATTTATTTATGTTCTCGGTAAACCTCAAATCTTTTTAATTTCTTGTTAAAAGTCTTTGGGATCCCTTTCCTATTAATTCTGAGCATTCCGCAATATTTAATTTTTTGTTTGAGTAGATTTTTTGTGAGGGGGATGCTGGAGTAAAATCACGCATAGAGTTCTACTTTTTTGATCCAAACTTTTGAGAAGATCGGATACAACTTTTTTAGAGTGCGACCCGCTCTGATTTGTTTCTACATTTTTTCCAGCGTAGACTAACAAGTTATACGTGTATCCATCTTCTGTGCACATTTTGTATATTTTCATCCCATACTTATGGGACTTATTTGTGATATATTGCTTAAACAGAAGTCGCCCTCTCCAAGGAACCATGCACTCATCGATCAGTAGTTTTTCTCCTCCTTTCTACTAGCTTATTTGTCAAAGCGTTAATTTTGTATAATCGTTCGCTATTTGCACAGTTGTTGTCCGCAAAATGAATGTTTTTGAGGATCAAAATAAATCTATCTCGAGGCATTATCGCATTTACAAATTTATTTTGAAACATATTATCTTTACTCCAGTAGTCGCTAATATTTGGCACAGGGACTAGTCCCATAGTCAGCACTATTGCGAAAAAGTTGAGAATCTCTCCAATCAGTTTGCCTTTTTTTTTCTTGAAAGAAGAGATCTTCTATTTTGGATATCTATTTGTCTCTAGTACAACTAGCTCTAAAAGATCTTCTGTTACAAATAATTTATAGGCGTCTAGCGCATTTTGTATCGTTTCTATTTTAAAATTAAGTTTTTGCTTTGCTTTTGTTTCTAAAATCTCAGGTGTATGACGAATTGGACCTCACTGCTTTTTCACGTCCTAGTTTTGTGCATGTTGTTCATTTTCTGACTGATGAAACTTCTTTCTCTATTTTAGAATCTAAATCTTCGCTGGTTGATGGTTTGTAATTTCTGTCTATTTGTGAATCATCACTTGAATATGGATTTTCTAATTCATGTCCGGAAGATAATAATACCACATAACCCTAAATTTTAAAGAAAATGAAATGTTTGAGCAAATATTTTTGGTATTACAAGGGTAAATAAGTGGTTTTAATTATATAAATAATCCTTTATTTCTATTTTTTGAAAGACTTACCAATCGTCCGCACAAAAAGTCGTAGAACAGCACAAAAAAAACAAAAAAGCTCCGTGCCAAAAATGTCTCGCTTCGTATTTCAAAGAAGAATCACAACAGATACACGGCTCAAGACGAAAACGGCACGAATAGTGTTTTGATATCAAAACGCTTGCGCGTGTTGCGCGCAGGCCATAACGCGCGAAATATCCAATTCGTAAGTGGCCTCAAGCCAATCGATTTTTCCTTTGAGGTTTTAAGTAGACACCAGTTCGGGACGTTTTCGTCCCGAGCCGTAGTGAACGTGTTAATTAATTTTGAAAAAACATATTTACTGTTAAATTATTACAAATCTATTTTAAATTTAATATGGGTATTGGCCTAGGTCCCCCGCATATTTAAAAATGTATATTAAAGCAAATTTTAGCCAAATATCTTAAATGTTGTGCGGTTTACAACAAGAATTATGGCAACAAGAATTATGGCGGGCCAAGCCGTAAATCACCAAAAATGGCGGAGTCGTATTTAAGAGTACCCCCTATTTAATCGTATTTTACATGCCGAGGAAACGGAAGAGACTGGCCGTATGACCATCAGCGCATTGACCCCAGCGATTTGTTTCTTGATTTTACGTAATGCTGCAAAGATCAGATATATTCTGGGGCTGCACTTTCCCAATAAAAATATTTCTGACAATATTGACAAGGTTCACTTTTTGCCACTCACTTCTATTTCGCTCTTTGTCATCTTTTTTTCCCTCTAACTCTTATCAACAAAGAGAAAAATTAAATTAAGCAGCAAGAAGTGAAACTGTGGATCCAGTATTAGTGACATATCAGCATCTGTCAAAGTTGTTTTTTAGTCCACCATACCATACCACCATTGTATGGGGCAGTGAAGGTATTGTATGGGGGCCAAAGTCGTTTGACTAAAATAGACCCATCAAGTCATTCATAAATTGCTTTGAAACGCAATCAGTCGTTGGATTTAGGAAAAACCGTTTTATGTTCCACTGGCAACGCCGCACCAGACATGCTCCTCCTCACACATAATCCAACCACCTTACGTTTAGCAGCGGCCAGAAGCGGCTCGTTATTTATAAATGTAAAAAGTTTTGGTCGTTATTTTCAGACTTCTCAATTTTTTTTGGAAACACAATCTTTAGTTTTTTTATACTTAATAATTGATAGCGAGGGTATGGAGAGGTATTATATTTTTCATTCTGAAAATATTTATGTAAATATATAACAAAGAAAATATTAATTTTTTAAATGTTCTCCAGATAGTCATCTGCCTAATTAGTGCGGAAAGTGATACTTTTACGCACGGGAGGAGTTCGGGCGGCACTTCCGCAAGGGTTAGGTACAATTTTTTTTCTACGAGTGTTTATGATGACTTTCTTTATCAAAAAGTAGTTTTTAGAACACGCATTTCAAACTCAAAATTTAAAAATTTGGACCATAAAGTACCATTTAAAAAAAAATTGCGTGCGTTAAACGTTTTCTCACGCACGCTATGACAGTTTTTTATGCACGCCGTGCTTATTTTTTTACGCACGGCGTGTAACTTTCCACATTAAAATTGATATATAACAGTAGACTTTTTCACACGCATTTGCGAAGTAGTTTCTTTACCTATTTAATGTCAAGTGACTTGTTAAACTTTATTAAAAAATTAGCATGGGTAAAAGTATTTTTTAGCATGGCGTGAATTTTAAGTCTAATTGGAGTTTTTAGGTGCATTTATAAACTAGATTAAACTAAAAATGTAAACAAAATTATTTTTTGGTTTTAATTTTAAAAATACCAAATATATATAACCTTAGGCAGAAGCTTTTTATGCAAGTAGGAAATTTTTGTACTAAAAACGTGTCAATAGTGCCTTTTTCGCCCTTAACGGCCATCGTGTGCAGAAAAGTATCACTTTCCGCACTGTTTAGGCAAATTACCAAAAAACCAATGTGGAAAAAATAATCAAATTCGACTAAAAATAGTGGTATTTCGAAAAAGAACGATACCTATATGACTATATGATGGTTTTTCGTACGTTGTGTAAAAAAATGGAATTTATACACTCTACTATAATTTTTATTTAATACGTAGAAAAATATCTTTATATTTTTAATAAATACAAAAAAATCTTATCTGGAGTATCTACCTTTGTAAATATTATAAATAAAAAGTTGTCAATACATTCTTTATCCTCTGTCTGACATAATAGTGTTTTAAAAATTTATATTTATACCGGGAACGCTTGTACTATTTATAAACAAATCTCAGCAGAAAAAATAAGCTGACTACAGATAGTATCAAAACTGTGAATGTAGTTATAAATAAATATCATACGCACCGCTTACATTGTTTTGCTACTCATATAGGATATTTAAAAATGTCGCAGCGGAGCTGATTCATTATTCCAAATATAGTGTAATTAATTATAAGTGCTCACCATATTGTTTTTATCACAAATTCGCAAAAATATCCCAAAAAAACTTATTTCTTTCCTATATTTATTAATTACATTTTGTATTTATGGCAACAATGGTTGCATGCCTATGGCGGCCTATAACAAACTGGCGTCGAAAAAACATATGATAACAAACCTGTGAAATGTTTGGTTTTCACCTGCAATCTCCAGTTTTCATCACACTACGCACTTTGTCATATCACTTATGCCACAAACACTTAAAAATCTATTGAAAAAATATTAAAATACTCTCGATTAATCTGTACAATATACCAAAACCTCGATTATGCTAAAGCTACAACGCCGTAGAGAAATTATTCTGAAATAAAAAGAATTATTCTTTCGGCCAAAATATCAGGTATATTATATAATATTTCGATCGAAAAAATGAGGTTTATTTCAAGTACCGTAACATGTACCTCCACATTACAAATTCTTTATTGATTTAAAATTGTGAAGATTCAAGGAAATTTAAATGTAATTATATAATATACCTAAATTTCTTTATATATTTGAATAATAATAAGGTATATTTGGAGAGAGCATAATTGCATGTAAATAATAAAGTTATAAAAATAATATGTTTTTAAAAACATTACGTGTAGAGATACAACTTTCAGAGTAATCTGGCATTGTCGCCAAATTGTTTATCTTATGTCTGATCGCAACTCTGGTAAACATAATGTCTCTATTTAAGTTATACCTTTATGATGGGGGCAGTACCATCTCCATACAGGCCGATCAACTCCTACCGATTTAGTGTCCTTTAATCCACCTTCGCCGCAATTTTCACTTAAAAGTGACAGAAAATCCATTCGTTTTCTGTCAATATGGCGGTGAAGGTCGAAAAAAGAACACTAAAACGGTAGGAGTTGATTGGCCTGGGTGCTATTAAAATCGCGAAATTTTGACTTACTTTAATTTTATCAAAAATAACTTACTAAGGTTCCAAAACACCTCAATCGACGAAAAAAAAAGTTGTCTGTCGGTCTGTTGTCTGTCTTTATACACGATAACTCAAGAACGCCTTAATTGATTTTAATGAAATTTGGTATAAAAATCCTCTATCGGCTGGCCATGAACTGATTAAATTTTGGATATGATGGTGGGGGTTGAAGGGGGGAAAAGGTGGATAAAATATTTTAAAAAATTGTAACTTTAGAACAAAAGCAAGTAGCGATATACGATTTTCAGATTTAAGTTTCCATGAATCTAGACTACAAATTTTGTTATAAAGTCCAAATTCGTGGGAGCTTTAGTTTCCGAGTTATTTGAAAAACATTAAAATTTATAAGAAAAATAATAACTTTAAAAGTAAAGCAGCCATTATTGATATGCGGTTTTCAGATTTTGGTTTTCGTAGATATTACCCAAAAACTTTGTTATAAGGTTCAAATCTTTCAAGGCTACAGTTTCCTAGATATTTTCATTTCATTTTAACATAAAATAATTGAAAAAACAAAAGATCAAAAGATCTTGCATGGAAAAAACGAAAATTTAAACTTGGATGAGTATCCCACAAGGAACACACAAAAGACCAAAGCGAAAAGAGAAATGATCAAATGATGTGTCGCCCTGGGCAACCAGCGTGGGCTCATCAGTGGTTTCACTGGCCACCGTCCCCAAACATCATTCAACACCATCATACACTTTGATTTCCAACTTTGAATCACTCACAAATAGACATCGTTCCGCACTGACACTTATCCAAGTCACCTGATACGGGTTCGTCCTAGCGTGTTAATCTTTTCAATAAAGTTACGCTCCTAAGGCGATTAAAACAAAAAAAAAGTTAAAAACCTCCGAATCAGTTACTTTAACCGAAAAGAATCTAAAACAAAAGATCATTTTTAGAAAACTGATTCGGAGGTTTTTTTAACTTCTTTTTGTTTTATAAAATAATTGATTGTATGGTGGACTATCCGTGCTGTCTAGCACCAATTTTTTTTTACTTTTTTTTAATAAAAACTTAATGCCCTCAGGGGGTATTCTGTCACCCCTCCTCTGGTCGCTCCTAGTGGACGACCTCCTTGGACGTAATTGCACAAGGATTTGCCATCTCTGGAAAAATACAACAAATCTTAGACAGAGTAAATGACTGGTGCAACAGGTAAAAAATGTCTGTAAACCCTAGCAAAACAATCATTATACTGTTCCCCAAAAAAAGGAAGCTTGACTTCCTTGTTCCTCCGGTACTAAACGGTGAAACAATCCCATTCGCATCTGTTGTAAAATATCTGGGGGTGACCCTCGATAAAACACTTATGGAATGTGCATTTGGAGAAAGTAAAGCAAAAGGCAGCACTGTCTCTATGGACGTACAAAGGAATCTGCGGTAAGTCTTGAGGCGTTAGCCCCAAACAAATGTACTGGCTGTATATCACGTTAGTTGGTACAAGAATGGCAGGCAAATACTGGCTCGTGCCAAACTAACAAGCATCCAACGTCAAGCAAGTATGGTGATATGTAGTGCTAACCTTCCTCCTCTGCACTTTGTCTTGGAGAAAGAGGCTATGAACGCAACCTACAGAATCATCAGGGCAAGCTACGTAGTACCAAACCCTTTAATGCGGGCAATTGAGAGCTACTGCATTCTAGGGCTGCTAACGGATCTAATGCCCGCAACAGTAAACAGCAAAAAGCTATACAACACTATTCTCCCAGATAGGGAGGACTAGACGACAAACAGAATAAGTTTCTCAAGTAAAGATAGCTGCTGGTACACTGACGGATCCAAAATGCCTTCAGGCGTTGGATCCGGAGCCTATTGCAGCCGGGAAAATATCAGGATTATACATAGTCTTGAACGAATGGCTACAATTTTCCAGGCGGAACTCTTCGCCATTGAAATGAGCGCACGTTGGATGATAGATGATAACTGGTGCAACAGATCAATAAAGATACTCTCAAGACAGTCAAGCGGCCCTTAATCCTAAGGGTGTTCATCGAGAACCGTTAGGAGCTGCCAGGACACACTGGACATCCTAGGGCGAATAAACACTGTGTCGCTGGTATGGATTCCAGGACATTCTGGGCATCGTGGAAATGAGACTGCCGACCAGCTGGCGTGTGAAGCGGCCTCTGCCGTCTTTATTGACCCCGAACCAGCCCTTGGAATAGCATACACACAATCAACACTGCTCTCTCAGGCTGGATGGAAAACAAGTTCCACCAATACTGGAGAAAATAGTTGGGACTGGCACATTCCAAAGAGTTCATTACAGAACCCTGCGGGAAGAGGGCCGGGAAACTCATTGAGCTCACCAGGCAGGACATCCGGACAATGGTTGATCTATACACCGGACACTGCATAGAATGGATCTAAGTGAGGACACCAAATGTAGGCTCTGTATGTGAGCCACAATAGAGCCAATAGTGGTCGCAGTGGTCAGTGCCGTACTGGCCCACTCACAAACGAATCAATCAAATCAATCAACAAAAACTGAAACCTCTATATAGATTTTTGCCTAAACGTTGTTTAAACGACTTAAAAATGTCGAGGCTATACCCGAGTTAATTAGATGATGTTTCCTTAACGTCACCGACAATCCCAATAGACTACCAATTCTCAGTTTCTCGTGGAAATCTTTCAACAACGTCGGTATTTATCGAAGGTCGCACACGTAGTTAATGCGCCGTTGTGAAAACGTTGAAAATTCATTGTTGCCCAAATAACTGACACGAGCTTAATGGAATGTTAATCTTGGTCAGAATGTGGTTAGAGGCGGAAAAATGTCAATTGGGCTTTTTTGAGTAAAATCAAAAAGATATCTTTGACACAGTATTATAAATGACGTCATTAACTTAGAATCTCTGTCAGAATAATGTCGACCAGAAGCAAGAGCAATTCTAAATCGAAAATTCCTGTTAAGCTGATTTATATAATAATTGAATGATTTTAACAAACACATTTAATTTTTACGAGTGAATTAAATTTATGGAAGTTCAAAATAGCTTAATATTTCCACAAGTTCTTTCCAAGTTTCCAATGACATGCTTTTATTAGCAAAACGTGCCCTTTAGTCAGTACTTTTGAAATAGTTTCAATGCAAATCAGGACCGAAAATAGATCTTCGATAATAGCACATAGGCATGCAGCAAGTTTTGGCATACAATCAACAACTTACAAATATAGCCTAAACTATTTAAAGGAAGTCGATAAAGTTTTGAATTACAAAGAAACCTAGAGGGTTAAAACAAAAAACGGAATAATTACAAAACGCATTTCTTGTAACTACGTTTTTTTGAATTGCAAATTTTTTCATTTAGATGAATTAAGACATTAGCCGGGTAATCAAGAATTTGCTCAATTTTTCTGGTGTCGTGGGTAAGCTTTAATAAAAAACTACTGGAAAGAAGTTAGACTTTAGGAGCTAGTTGTCAAATTTTATTTTATTAACACACTAAAAAAATCGAGCGCATCCTTGTTAACCAGGCTATAGAAATAATTTATATTGAAAGAATTGACATTTGAAAATACGTAAATTAGCCAATTTGTTTTTTGACGTATTGAATGAATATTCTTGGAACATTCGGAATGTTAAAAACACATCCTGTTAATATCCAACGGTTCACTTATTTACTGAATATTCAGAATTGACCTAATCTGAACATTACATTTTTGAATACATAAAGCGTTCTACACATGCATAAAAAGTAATGTTCAGATTACATCCCTTCTGAACATTCAGTGAATATTAAAAAACAAGGAAAGGACATTCCATATGCTCTAAGAATATTTACGCAATACACCAATATTCTTGATAATGAGTGATGCTTTCTAAAAAATGTGCTGCTACCTTCTTGTGGTATAAGAAGAGCGTGGCTGCAGAAGTAATATTTGTAACTTAGTAGGTACCTGTCGAGGCATTAGCCAGAAGGCTAGTTGTTTAACAGTCGTCTGTATGTACTTAATAAACATAAGCTAAATTTTTTTGTCTGTGCGTATATCTCAGTTTTTAAAGATACAGAAGTACCGTGTGGCCAAAATGCTCGAGTATTTTTTTGAGAGATCTCTAGATTTAAAACTTGGCATATATGCCAAATTCGATCCTTCGAGTTTGATGCAGTTTGAAGCTTTATGAAGCCTTATGACCTTGAAAAATACCCCAGTAAAATTAACATATTGCAAAAGTAACATACTAAAAAGCGCTATTCATCAACAATTAAAGTGAAGAGGACCAAATTTGGTAGGAAAGATAAGAAGGTCGAGTCCAGTAACACTGTTAAAAAAATTTAGTTCAGCTATGATGCGTTTTAATATGGCAGCTGATATATCAAAATGGCGACCAAAAACCACATTTTATTTTATCCAATTTTGTAAAAAACAAAGAATGACAAGGTGGCCATCAATTATTTTTGACTTATCGCCGCTTACTATGAAAACAAAGTTTAGTTGATGTATGACCTTGATTGACTGTAAAAATACCATGTACAAGTAAAAAACCAGGTTTTTGTAGTGTTTTTTTTCCAATTAACCAATACGAAAAACTTTAAGTGCCGAAGATGAAATTAACATCTTACACTTTTGATCTGGCGTCCAAGGTGTTTATGCTGTGCTCCGGTAAAAATGACCTATATGTCGTTTTTAAAAAGTGGAGTCAAAATAATTTTCTCAAAAAAATAGTTTTTTTCAAATAAAAAATTTCGCTAAAAAACAATTACCGAGGCGAACCCAACATTAAGCAGCCAACTGAACACAAAATTAAAAAAAAAAGTATAGAAAATATAAATTGGAAAAAAGAGACTATAAAAAAATATACAAAAAAAATTAAAAAAAAAATATTAATAAAAATAATTCTTAAACTTAGGAAAAAAAAAAGTTTGATATATATTTTTATAAAAAAAAATATGGAAAAAAAAATGTTTTGGAAAAAATTATTTGGAAATAATTGGGAGAAAAAATTTGGTAAGAAAATAAAAAAAAATAAAAATCAAATTTTAGGAAATTAACTTTTGATGTATTATTTTTTTGATTTTTTTTTCAGGTCTTTTTTATTATTTTTCTAGTTTTCTTTCTCAATTATTTTCTTTTAATTTTTTTTCTTTCTTTTTAATTTTTAAAATTTTTTTTTGTTCAAAATTTTTTTTTTCATCATCGAACCTTACCAACGTTAACTTTGCCGACGCGAACCGCGACGGTAAGGTTAGGTTCGCGACGGTAAGGTTAGATTCGCGACGGTAAGGTTAGGTTAGCGACGGTAAGGTTAGGTTAGCGACGGTAAGGTTAGTTAATTGGAGAAAAAAATAAAATAAAAAATAGAACAAAAAAATTGGAAAAAAAAATATTTTAGTCAAATAATTAAAAAAAAAAATTGGAGAGCAAAATGTAATTAAAAATTAAACAAAAAAAATTGGAAGAAAAATTTGGAAAGAAAAAATTGGAGTAAAAATAATTTTCTCAAAAAAATTAACCCAAAATTAAAAAAAAAAAAGTATATAAAATATAAATTGGAAAAAAAGAGACTATAAAAAATATACAAAAAAATAATTATTACATTACCATATATTGGACCTGGTGTTTTAGATGCTATTTTCCAAAATTGCGGACAAAAAAGGCATACAAAATTCTAAATTTGCTAGTATAAAATTCAAGGATGAAGTTACAGCTACTTAGTCACACATTCATGTGCCATCGGGTGTTTTGTTCGCATCCGTGTAGAAAGTTCCCAAACTTAATAAAAACGACAGGCATATAGGTCATTTTTACCGGGGTATAATATAAACATCTTGGAAGCCAGATCAAAAGAAAATGGTAGGGAGGTTCAAAATTAAGTTTTTAGTTATGGCTAAGATGTTAATTTCATTTCCGGCACTTAACGTTTTTGCGTAGTGGTAAATTTAAAAAAATACAATTAAAAGCGGGTTTTTTCACTTTACATGGTATTTTCAAGGTTAATCAAGGTCATGCATCAAATAAACCTTTTTTCATAGTAACCGGCGATAAGTCAACCAGAATTGATGGCCACCTTGTAATTTTTGCTTTTTTACGAAATTGGATAAAATAAATTGTTGGTTAAATTTTTTTAACAGTAATGTTGGACTTGACCATCTTATCTTTCTTACCAAATTTGGTCCTCTTCCCGTTAATAGTTGATGAATAGCGCCCTTTGGTATGTTATTTTTGCAATATGTTAATTTTACTGCGGTATTTTTCACGGTCATGAGGCTTCAAACTCCATCAAACTCAAGGATCGAATAGTTTGAGGTACATTTGAAGTTGGTCTGACAAAACGTTGAATTATTAAGATTTTTTGTAGAGAAAAGTGCAAAAATCTTGGTTTTTGCAGTTTCCAAAGTCATTTAAGCTCGAATGACGTTAAAAGTAAAGTTTTTGGAATCCTCGACGTCGAATTACATGGAATCTAGTATAGTCCAATTTTTTCATGATCGTACTGACGTCATTTTTTTAGATTTGGAGTTTCTTTTCGGTTGAAGTAACTGATTTGGAGGTTTTTTAACTTCTTCTTTGTTTTAATTGCCTAAGAAGCATACTCCTACTGGAAATATTAACACGCCAGGACGAATTCGTATCACGTAACTTGGATAAGTAAGTACCAGTGTGGAACGATGCCTATTTGTGAGTGGTTCAAGGTTGGAAATCAAAGTGATGTATAGTGGAGGGTGACCAGTGAAACTACTGATGAGCCCACGCTGGTTACCCAAGGCGAAACATCGTTTAATCATTTCTCTTTTTGCTTTGATCTTTTGTGGGATGCTCATCCAAGTTTGAATTTTCGTTATTTCCACCCAAGATCTTTTGACCTTTTGTTTTTTTTTTAACAAATTATTTGTCATGCGAACTGTTGACAACAAAGAAATACGTTTTCATAGGCAAAAATGACGCCAGTCCGCTCATCAAAAAATTGGACTATATAATCATGCCCCAGTTGTAAAAGTTGTATTTTTTATGTTTTTTGGCCGCCATCTTAAAATATGACGTCATATCAACCTTTTCAACACGGATGCGAACAAAACACCCGGTAACACTTGATTATGTGACTAAAGAACTATCAATCCCACATGGTCACAAAACTCCTTCATTCAAAATCCCACGAACTTACACATACCCCTTCACTATTTGGCAACTAAGTATTATCAGATAAATATGAATTGACTTAACGTCAGAGAGTGAATGGTACTTTGGTTGTCACATTTTTTTTGAAAAAAAAATTAATAAAAACGGTACCCAAAAGTGCAAAAAATAGTATATATACTATGTGACTAATGTGTCTTTTTATCTCTCAGCGAATTGTCGCCTCAGGATAAAAAGTACCACTTTATTCCCTAGGTATATAATGCACTATTAAATGCCTATAGTTTTCTGAAAAAAAAACATTATTTCAGACATTTGCGTCCCATATATATACTGATATTATTTTTCTTTTTCAGGTTTTACGCTGTCTTTTGGAGCCATGTTTAGTAAAGTTTGGAGGGTGCATAGATTAAGTACAAAAGCTAAAACTGATCCAAAATCTAAATCGGTAAGTATATTTTACTTTAACTAGCTCTCTTCAAAACATAATTTCACTAACTAGGTAGGGTTGCTTTGCTTTTTTTTTCGTTTTTTTGCAGTTTAATCTTTTATTGGTCTTGGGCTATTAACAATTTTAATTATTTTAATAAAAGTTAATATTAAGATTCCATTTGTTTAAAAAAAATTTTACACAAAATTTTTGGTAAGCTATGCTTTTTTTAAATTAAATTCTCGCCTAACTTAAATTGATTTGAATTATATTTTGCCAAATTTGGAATAGTTATTTTGGTTTCTTAACTGAATATTTCTGCACCTTTTGAAGCCCAATTCACAGCATCACAATTTAGAACAATTTTTTATAACTTGGCCAATTTTAGTAATTTACCTGAATTTTCGAAATCATTTGTTCCACAAAAAGGTTCAGTCATGGAAAATTTACTTTATATGGTCTCGGTCCCCTAGTCATAGACTTGCTACTTATGATAACGTGGCAAACCTTGGACCCCCTTCAAGGGAGAGCAGAGTTGTTTTCTTTCGAGGAGTAGTTTTTTTTATTTCCTAACTAAATGTTTCTTTACCTTTTAAAGCCCAGCGACATACTTTAAAACCATTTTTTACAACTTGACCAATTTTACTAATTTACCTGATTTCTCGAAAATATTTGTTCTAGAAAAGGGTTCAGCCTTGGAAAATTTACTGTATAGTCTCGGTCTTCCTAGTCATAGACTTGGTAATTATGGTACCTCTCTAGGAGTAATGCCTTTGGTTGGTACTTGACTTCTCGAAAACATTTGTTCCAGAAAAGGGTCCTTGGAAAATTTACTCAATATAGTCTCAGTCCTAGTTATAGACTTGTTAATTTTGTACCCTTCCCAAAGGAGAGTGGAGTTGTTTCCTTTCGAGGAGCTATTGGAGGAGTGTTCAAATTTACCTGCCTATTCTTTAAACTCCCGATAAACCAAACCAAACTATATTTTGCGAAATTTTCCACAGTAATTTTGTTTTCTCATTTAAATAATTCTGCACCTTTTGAAGCACAGTGCACAGGAACACATTTTAGAACTATTTTTTATAACTTGATCACTTTTACTAATTTACCTGTGACCTCTCAGAAACATTTGTTCCAGAAAAAGGTTCAGCCTTGGAAACTTTACTCCATGGTCTCGGCCCTCCTAGTCATAGACTTGTTAATTATGGTACCGTGGCAAATTTTGGACCCCCTCCAAAGGAGAGTCGAGTTGTTTCCCCTGGAGGAGCCGTTGGAGGAGTCGGACGATTCGAAAATTCGCCCGGAGTTGGAGCACTGCGAAAGCCAGAACAATGCGGTGTGGTTGAGTGTGATGTGCGCTTACAAAGGGCTAATTTTGGTAAGTTTATTTAGTTTTGTAACACTCTTTTTTTAATCCATTCTACTGAAACAAATAATTTTTTTTTAATAATTATATTTATATAAAAGTCTCGATAAGCGATATTAGAAAGGTCTCTCTCTCTCTCTCTCTCTGTTGTCTTGAAACTATTTATTGAAATAAATAGGAACATTTTGGGCCACCCATAATAAAACATTTTCTATGCTTATACTTATTTGTGCATGTGAAATAGGCATATGGATAAACTTTATTAGACACGAGGCCACTTTCTCACCTTCCACTTAAGTTCAAAGTGCCACTTATATTATGGTCTGTCTCGTTTTCACTTTGGTTTTTAAAAAGAGACAGAGTCAAGATAAGTACAATGTGGGACTTAAGTGGAAAGTGAGAAAGTGCCCCACGGCCCTTGTGCTTATTTCTAACCTCAAGTTTTTATGTTAGTTTAATTTTGAGAATTTTTTTGCGTTACCATCAGCGATACAAAAGAAGAAATAATTCTCGCCAGCATCAGGTAAATTAATTTAACTTAACATATGAGAGCGCCTTATTTTAAACATTTTTGGCGTGCCCAAAATCTTTTAAAATTGTATCTATAATGTTATCTTTAATCTTAATAAAAATAAGCATAATTATACTCCATTGAAAATTCTGCGGACCAGTTTTTTGACAGTAAGCATGACAGTTCCATTTAGCTTCTGTATTTAATTGTCAGCGGCCATATTAAAATTAGTCCGGAGAATTTTGAATGACGTGTGTATTATTTTCGATGGCCCTAAAAACACCCCTTTGACTCAAAAACTGACGTATCGTGTATATGCTTTAATAAGTTCAAAACAAAGTCAAAATACTTGCTTATGCCATGTTTTGAACAAGGCCCGATTTTTTGGTGAATGTGATGACAGCAACGTTACGTCCAACCCTACGTACGCAACAAGGGCAGTCTTTGTTATCACATTTTCCACTAAAATGTCAAAAATGTGGTGCGTTTTGACAATCGAGATCAAGATAGAGAATAAAAGGAAGACCACATTGTAGTTTTGGCTTTATTTCGAGAGTTTAGCTGTCACTTTTTATTGGTCGAAAACTTGAAGTGGCTAAGCTGTAAATATATTTAAAGAAATTTTATAAACTAGCCGAAGATTACAGTGTGAGGACAATACAAATAGGGTCAAAACCGTCTTAGAACGTAATGGGGAAAATGCTGAGGAGGGTTTTCACTTTATTTTATCCTCACACTGTAATCTTTAATTAGTTTATAAAATTTACTTTTCGCAACTGAAAAAAATTCTAGGCGTTCCCAATAAGTGCCCACCCTGACTATAAAGAATGCATCACGTAATGCTACATAGATTTGCCTATTTATGTCACGTGATGCGTTTTTGACCTCGAGGTGGGCACGCAAGGGGAATGCCTAGATGAGTACTGGGTTTAACGGAAAAAGCTATTGCGACTCTTAAAAGCATTTATTCGGAATTTACTCTCCACTTCAACATACTTTGGTAAAGGGACTCGCTTTTAGCGGACGTAATTTAAAACGTCTAAGAATTCAAAAGCGCGCCACGCTTTCCACCATGTAATTGAGTTAACTTTTACGGTAAATATTACATCAAATACAAGACATTGCGAATAGAGAGTTTCGACTACGACGTAACGTACATATAAAGTAAGACAAAAAAGGCAAAATTTGCACCGACTTTTGTTTATTCGTTCATTAACTAAGATACCAACTTTTATTGTTCTCGTAACTATAGAATAATTTTCACCGACTCCTATTTCTCTGTTACATACCTATGGGTTCTTTTACAAGATTCCACACGGCAACACTGCTAAACTAGTCTCGAACATGGATATCAGAACGCGATATGATATATGGGACCCCAATTTAGATCTCAAAAGTTGTGTTTAAGGCGCTTTACATATAGAAATAATGTTTATTTTAATGCAGTGGCGTAGCTAGAAATCGACTCTGGGGGAAAGGTTTCATCATTTAATAAAAATCAACTATGGCAAATTTTTAAAAATTAGATAGGTGCCTATTGCTTGAGCTCTTGAACTAAAGAGAAGGGAGAGGGGCAGTTTAATAGCTGCTGAGTTACTATATACGAAACAAAAATACTTATTTTTAAAAGCAAGTCTCATTTAGTCTCATTTGCAGATTTGTTTTAGAATTAACGCGCCGCAGGCAAAAATTTTAAAGACTAAACTGCTATTTGTTGACAAAAAAATTGGTTAAAATTAAACAAAATTGTAAAAATGTTTAATATTGGTATAGCGCCGCAGACGAAAACTTTAACCAAAAAAAAACAAAAAATTTTTAAAATTTTGTTCTCTTAGATTTTTTGTAGTAGAAGTAGATTGGGTTAGGTGCCAAGGAGTGGATTGCGGTGGTATATGTAGATTTGTTGCCAAATCATAAATGCGCCGTAGATGAAAATTTAAAAAAATATCACAGCAAACACACGTCACAAACCGGCGTAAAGGGTTAAAAAAGTGAGGGAGCTATAGCTCTCCCTGGGGCCCTTGGTCATGATTAATTTATTGTAGATTGAGTTGGACCTCTTGGGGGGAGGGTTGGGGGGAGGGTTAATACCCACTTTTTATTCCCCTTGCAGTCATTTTTTTTCGGGAGCAAAACTTGTTGTTTTTTACCGCACTAAAAAACAAAAATACAGACCTATCGATGCAGCACAACTACTAAAAGATCAAGACGTGTATCGCCCTTTTATAAACTCGACGGTACCTAATGTTTATGATTGCCTTTAAAAACGTAAAACCTTGCAAAGGACATCGGCCAAATAACACAGGTATTGGGCTTCCGTGGAATGCCTTGGTACTTACATTATGTTGCAGACAACTACTTTCTGAACACTGTTTAAATTGGACAAAAGTACTGCTGGGCCTTAGGAGCTTCACAATTTCGATACAAAGTTTGGATTTTGAAAATGTTTCGAGTCAAAAAATGGCAGAATTTGACTTAATTTATATCTTAGCCCATTGGTCTCATCAAGTCGATGCAAATGGGTGTATGCATCACTAAGGACTGTTCAGGCTAACTTTTTTGTTTTAGTGACTTTTTAGCGTATTTTTTTTTGGGTGAATTCCCAAAGAATATTTAATTGGCCTAAGGGGAAGCACTTAACTAAATATCTGCTGAGAACTATTAAAACTATAGAAAAAAAAGCAAAGGAAAGCAAAAAATCTCAATTAATGTATATTATAAAAAGTTCTATAGACATTGCTTGCACCCCTTCCCCTTTATCAGGTAACTGGCAAAAACATTTTGAACTGTAACTCTTGCACCATAAAGTAAAAATGTTTCCACTAGCATTTGATGCCAGGTCAATAAAAAAGGGTAATGATCTTACTTATCAGCACAACATAGGCTGACTTTAATAAAGTTTTCACTTTATTTGTCAGTTGCACACGTCTACCACACATTTTAGATTCTTTCTTCTTCTTCTTCAAGTGCCATATCCGCGACGGATGTCGGCAACCATCATAGCTATCCTGACTTTTGAGACAGCTGCTCTAAAGAGATGTTTTGAGCTGCATCCAAGCCATTCTCTCAAATTTTTCAGCCACGAAATTCGTCTCCTTCCTACGCTTCTTTTGCCATCTATTTTTCCCTGCATTATTAATCGTAAGATACTTCTCGCCTCGTATTATGTGCCCCAGATATTGGAACTTTCTCTCTTTGATGGTACGTTCAACTTCTTTTTCTTTACCGATTCTTCTTAGTACTTCGATGTTAGTGATACGATCCGTCCACGAAATTCTCAAAATTCTTCGATAGGTCCACATTTGGAAAGAGTTAAGACGTCTCATTGCATCCGCATTTAGCGTCCATGCTTCTACCCCATAATAAAGCACACTATGTACGTAGCATTTTGTTAATCGCAGTTTGAGAGGTAATGTCAGATCTTTGCTACACAGGACTTTTTTCATTCGTATAAAGTTGGAACGAGCTTCTGGTTTTCATTTCTGAGGTATAGTCATTGCTTTCTGTAATAAGTGTTCTTAAGTAAATGTATCTTTTTACTCTTTCGATTTGTTGACCTCCAACCAATAAGATTTCATTTGTGTTATTATTCTTACAAATTTTCATAAACTTGTTTTTTTTTGATATTAAGAGAAAGTCCATCCTTCCCGCTACACCTTGATATCTTGTTCATAACTCTTTCCAAATCCTCTAGACTATCTGCTATTATTACGGTATCGTCGGCATATCTGATGTTGTTAATCAAGACTCCATTCACCTTTATACCAGCGGTCTTATTTTCCAAGGCATCTAGTATAATTTGCTCCGAGTACGCATTAAATAACAAGGGCGACAGTATGCAACCCTGCCTGACCCCTCTCTTTATTTCCATTTCTTCAGATCTTTCTTGTCCATTTTTTACCGTGGCCCGTTGGTTGTAATAAAGATTTGAAATTAATCTTACATCTTGTTTGTCCAGGTTTTTGTTCTTAAGAGGGTCTATAAGTTGGTCGTGTTTTACCTTATCGAAAGCTTTATTATAATCTATAAAGCTTTCGATAAGGTAAAAAACGACCAACTTATAGACCTTCTTAAGAACAAAAACCTGGACAAACAACACATTAAAATAAAACAATGCATCTCTTGTACCAACACCATTTCGGAAGCCAAATTGACTATCACTAATATCCAGATCTAGTTTGTAGTGTATTCTGGTATGTACAATTGTAAGGAGAATTTTTAACGTATGTGACATTAGGCTGATTGTTCGATAATCGCTGCATTCTCTGGCATTCACTTTTTTTAGCAGATATATGAATGTTGATGTTAACATTTCTTGTGGGATGATTCCTGTATTGTAGATTGTGTTAAACAGATTCACCAAAATATCTAGGTTTTTGTCGTTAATTAATTTAAGCAACTCGCTTGGTATCTTGTCCGGGCCTGCAGATTTCTTATTTTTCATGGATTTAAGTGCATGTTCAACCTCCGACTTAGTTATTTCAGGTCCTACGTCTCCACTTTGATATTCTGCAGTGATGCTTTCCATTCTCAGATCATAAAATAATTCCTCTATGTATTCCATCGCTTTAATTGCTTTAATAAATTCTTTAGTCATCTGTTATGAGACGGCGCACTTCTTGGTTGCTGCGGCTATCTGAAACATACGTTCGGTCAGAGCTTTCTTCTGCTCGGAGCTATCAAAATAATGTCGACTTTCAAATGTTTGTGCCGACCTTTAATAAAGGACGACTTTAGCTTATGTCAATGAATGAATTATCACTATCCATGGTTTAGCCCTGGAAGCTTGCCTCTTTCGCAAAAGAACAGATTTTTCTGGGCTGCAACCTTCTTACATCGCTTGGGACCAACAGAAAGTTTCCAAGGTGCGACTCTCTTGACCTGACCAGAGCCGGATACTCTAGCAGAATATGCAAGGACGATTCTTCGTCGTCCATGCACCATCGACTCTCTGAGTATACGGCGATTCTCAGCATCTCTAGGTGCTTGTTGAGGCAATAGTGTCCTGTTAGGAGACCTGTTGCTGGTCTCATATCCTTCCTGCTTAGGTGGAGCAAGGAGCAGGTGCTCTTCAGTCAGGTCTGTTTCGGTTGGACCATCCATGCTGACCACGATTTTGATCTGGAGCTTCCTGAGCTCCTTGGCCAATTTGTTTACATAAGCGCCGTCCGTAGGCGCCCCTGATGCGTTTGTAGAGTGTCCAATGGGTACTTGTGCAGTTCTCTGTCGGACATCTGGTGTTGAAGAAGATCTACTGGGTCCTTGACCAGTTCCTTGTTGATTCTTATCTTTAGAGGTTTGTCGGAGGGTCTTTTTGGAGTTCCCTCACAGACGAGTAAAACGGCTAGAATCACCTCCGCAGCACTTCGAAGAGGGGGCTATATACAACAGGGTGCATCTGGTTTCTTGAGGAAGGTTTTTATTGTGGTGCCTCATCCACGTGCCTCATCCAAAGGCATCTAGATGACATTGTTGACGTTCTGCCTTCTTTAAAGTTGACATATTAAAGTTAGCCTATAATATACCGATAAGTCCCTATTATCTGTTATTTCAGAGGTTAATTTGTACCCCTCCAAGAATCTTGTAAAAAAATAAGGCGGTTTCATACACTTTTCAAAAATGTTTGCATATTAATAACATAATTGGACAAAAATTTTCAATTTTTAAGGTGATCCTATACTTTTATGTTTTGGGTAATTACCGATTCCTTGAGTATGCTTGGTTTATGTTCAAGTCGTAAAAATTAAATTTATAATTTTTAGCTAAAGGTTTTAATACTAAAAAGTTAAGGAATTTAATAGTTTTACTGAATACAAACTGTACGTTTGCTATTAGGCGAATTCTGTATCCATAACTATCTAATGATGATTATTTCGCCTCAGCTTTAGACGAAATTAGTGCTTCTTTCAAAAATTAATGGCTTTAAGATTTAACAAAGACGAGCTCGCGAAATAGAGTACAAGGCAGAAAACGTAATTATATTTTTTTATAGAGGCAACCTGCTTTAAATAGAGTATTTTATTCAGCTTTATTCTATATAATAGGGCTTTATAAATGCGATTATAAATATAAACAACATTTTAGATTTTGTGCAGAATCCTAAACATTTTTAGACCGGCTATACAATAGACACCTAAAGTTACGTGTAAAAATAGTGCTTATTCCTTGTCGTATCTGAGTGCGTATGCTCAAACAGTGGCGGTCCCAGGGGGAAGCGGCTCCATAAAAAAGTAGACAACAACATCAAAGTTTCTTTAAATACATTCTAGAATCCCTCCACAATATTTTGGGACAGTTTGACCTTCAATCCGTCAGACCAAGAATATACAAACGCATGACGAACTTACCGCGAAAAACATTGAAAATACAGAACAGTATTATAGAGTTTCTATTTAGAAACAAGTCTTAGACAAAATCAATTCGGACATAAAAAATTATTTTTGACCTGAACATATTCAGACCAAGTTTAACATGAAGCCAAAATCAAGGAAAAAGTAAGTAAAGTCGTTTCTAAATAATATAAACTGTTTTAATAATCCAAAACACAAATTATTGAACTTTTATTGGGAGAAGTCAGTATTTGGAAACAATATTGGTCAGAAGTAGGCAAAAGCTTAAATCAAAACATACCTGATAACGATTTCGAGGCAATGAACAAGTGTGGGAATATTTTTCCGTTGATTAGAACATTCTTGGATGTTTGCCAGTAAGTAATGCCTTGTCGGAAAGAAGCTTCTCATGCCTCAGAAGATTGAAAATATAAGTACTTAAAAACACTATGACGGAAATTCGCCCGACGGGCTTAGCGTTGCTGCATATCAACAGACATATTGAAATTGACATTGAGCGAGTTCTTGACCGATTTGCCCAAAAAACTGGAAATTATTTTTTTTTTGAGATGGGCATCTTATGTTTGAGATATGCGATATAAAAGGTAATGTTTCAACAAAAAGCTTTTTAGACCTAAAAAAAAAGTATTTAGCTATTAGATTTTGTTTGTCGATTGTTTGTTATCTATGTTTTATTTTTTGACTCGCCGAGTATATTATCCTATCTTCACGTTAGCAATATACCGCAGACGCTATACTACATAGGTTATCCTCATGTCTGAATGTTATACATGCTAAAGACGTGACCTTGATGAAAAAGCTCAACAATAGACTTGAGAGATTGGACTTTGATATCTGTATTTGAGCAGAAGTCTTTGATTTTGTAAAGATAAAAGGAAGAAAAAATATTGCGCTATATTCCACGTTTGCGAGTACGTCCTATGACCAACTTAAAGTGTCTAATATAACCAGAACATGTTAATCTTACCGCGTACTGCTAGCTGCGTTTACCTTACGGAACTCTGAATTCGCCTAAATAGTTTTTAACAATTTTTTGACAGTAAATAAACTGACAAATTCTGTACTCTTGTTTAAAAACAAAGGCATATGTGCATTTTTCCCTATGTCTCAAACTTTGACTTTTTATTAGTATATACTCAAAAACCAACAGCTTGTAATGTCTGAGAGCATTAAATTCGGTAATACGATGACGTTATTTCACATTGATAAAATCAAAAGTAAAAATAAGATCTCTAATTCAAAAAATGCCTTGATTTAAAGCAAATACCTTTATTATCCGACTACGCAACTCAAAGGAGGGTTTTGAGTTTAGTTTCTTGTTTCTAAAAGCATGTTTTAATATAATTATTTAATGATACCAAAAATCGCCTTTTAAACAGCACAAAAATATATTTAAAAACAATCTTTATTAATTGCAAAAAAGTAATTATCACTCGAGTTACAGAAGACGGCTGGTCTGTAGAGAGAGCGACCACTCATTTTGGGGTTGATAAAATAACACAACGGAATGGAAAAATTAGTATTTAGTGGGCGCCCCATTCTTTTCAAACACACTCTGCAAACGTCTGGGTTTTGAAAAACTTAAATTTTGAAAATATTCACGATCTTCTGAGAGCACCCCCCATGCGCGATGAATTGCATCGCTTAACTCTTCAGTATTTTAGGGTATCCGGTTTTTCTGATAAATAATTTTCACAAGTCGGCTTCATATATTTTCTATTGGGTTGAGATTAGGGCTGCTGGAAGGCCAAAGAAGAGTTGACCACTGGCAAACAACATTAGCCGTGTGCACGGGACAGTTGTCCTGCTGGTAAACGATGTCGTTGTTTTCGTAAAACATCTGCATAATTTTTAATAAATTATCATATAATTTTTAATAAAAAATCTGAGTACTGATTATGCTTAAATAGTGAATAATTTAACTTAAAAAAAGCTAATTAAACCTGAGAAAAAGTTATAAAATTTACTCTGTGTTGATCTCCATTCTCTTAGTTTTCTTTAGAATACTTAATAAAGTTAACTCATGGAAATAACAAGGAAATAACAAACTTTTCTTCGATATCTATTTATAACATGCTTATGTATTGAAAGGGTAAAACATGCAGCTTTCTAACCGAGTTGTAGACTAACTTTAATAACTTCATCGCCACTTCTCAGAGAGCGAAAATATATAATAGGTAGGAAGGTTTTTGAGTAAATAAAAGAGTTTTAGTTTCCTTTCATTCTCTTGTCGTAACATCATGAAACTCGAAAGTTATTAGAGAGTTTTAGGTTATACTTCAAAAATAGCGATTTTGTGGATTCCCTAACGTTGCAATAAATGACTACGTTTGCTATATTTTTTCTAGTTAAGGGGTCTCCAGCAAAAATACTAGTTGTAATAAAAATGACCCTAAGAGTAGCGATGTAAGTGATTTTTTGATATTAGCCCAAAAATTGGTAACAAAATAGTGACCCGATTTAATGTTTGAAATTAAAAATTTCGATTATGTAAAGGGATATTAATTTCTACTACAAAATAAACATAACTTTTATTTTTTCTGATGGAGACCCCTTTAAATATATTTAAGAGGCCCCAGACGTTTTCTCATATGCAACTATTTTTAAAAAGTTTTAAAACAATGACGTCAGGTACTATGTCATTAGCTTGACAAGTCGCTTGGCTTAAATTAACTAATGTTTTATTGGCTCCATCTCCCAAAACAGAAAATAAAGAAGAAATCGTATAACAAATCTATTTACATAAAAAAAACTTTGTGGAAATAGTAAAAAAACGAAAATACCAAGACGCGAGGGTTGACGAGAAGTTAGCCACAGTATTTGACGTAATTAATGCCCTCAGTACACAGAGCGAGTTTGTAAATTCATCAGATTTTTTTCACCGATGTCATTAGTTTTTTGACAAATGAAATATGGAGTTAATCTGATATACCATGTCGTTGAGTTCGATGAGTCATCGGAAATTAGAAAAAAACGCGATAAAAATCAGTCAGAATTTAGCTATAGCCTACATTCTTTTTCCAATTGAAAAATTTGTGCTTTTTCTAAAATCTAAAGTCTAAAAATCGGAAAAATCCCATGTTTTACAATAGAGACGAACGAAAAATTTGCCGAGGATAAAACTTATGTCCATCTTATACCAGCCCAAATTGAAGTTTTATTTATCTCCTTATGGTTGGTTTATACAGCAAATAAACAGCGGCGTAGCGTGGTGGAGGGCCAGGGAGGTTTCTCGTCCCCCCCCCCGCTTTCTGGGTCTTTGGGTGCGCTCAGTTACGTATTAAAACAATAAACATTACAATGATATAAAAAAAGGTAAAATGCCACACCAAAAAAACGTGAGGAACAAAATTGACACTGCAAATCAATGAATTTTCAGATTTATGATTGTGGCGCTAAAATAAAATTTTTGTTGCGCTGAAAACAAGAAAAAAGTTAATCATTTAAAACGGAAAAAAAAGATTTTTAAAAATCATTATTTCCAAAATGTCATGGTTTTAGCTACAAGCCTAGAATTTTAATAATATCCCCCCCCCAATCTTTGTCAGCTAACCCTAGCCCTACCCACTTTTTTAATAAACTTTATTTTTTTTGCCTTCGGTACTATTAATTATGTTATTTATTAATTTAATTTAAATTTATGCATTTCCAAACGGTTAAAAAAATGGCATTTTTATTAGTGGCTTTCTCAACATTTTAAGATTTGATTTTGGCAACAAAAAATTTTGAGACAGATACGCTCAAGAATTCGCGCCTTTCCTTTTAAATATATATTTTTTATATAAACAGTAAACACTAATCTTACCCAATATCTACTAAATTAAGAGCAAGCTCTAGGATTAGTGTCCTTATACTAAATACCCCATGCCCTTCAAAAAAAGCTGCGAATGCCACTCAGTAAAACATTCGAAAAGCAACTTTTATTAAAATTACACCTTATAAATTTTTCATTAACGAATCAGTGTTTATTCGTTTTTTTTTTCATAAAATATCTAATTTTACAGCCAAATTCCCGGTCCCTAAGTTTGCCGACCCGAGCAAGGGTCCAGCTTGCCCGGCCCTGGATAATCGGAAGTCTTTCTCTTTTGCTGTAAAAAAAAGATGTTTTTTCTTCTCTTCCGAATGATTTAAAACAGTGGCAGAAAAGCGTTTACCTTTCTATAATTTATTGCAAAAAAATTTAAGGTCGTAGTTACAATCTGGGGAATTGTTTTTAGCAACACTGTACGGGAAATCAATTTAACTATGTCGACCTGATTTTTTTGCAAAATTTTACGTCATTGAATTTGTTTTCCATGGCAATGCGGATACTTTATTTATGTTTATCCACAGTGGGACACCAGAGATTTTTTAGCACCGGGTCAAAAATTTGGGTTTAGGTTACTTATTCTGACTTTTCGCGTTCTGCGCCGCTAGAAAACCAAGTAAAATACTAAAATAAAAGAAAACCATTTACAGCATAATTACCTGCTAAAAAAACACTACCCAACTACGTATTAAAGTGTGTAAGGGTGTAATGTTTAAGGTTGCATTTACAGGTGCATTTATATTTGAATTGGAAACACTCCCGCTAGCTGATAGCGACAACAGGTTAACTTAAAAGCATGCAGATTTAAAAAACGGCTACTGGCGCTAGACGAAATAATCATATTCTATTTTAAACAGGAGCGTCAACGTCTAGCAAGAGTCTTTCAAACCTCTAAATGGAGCTTTAATGACCTATTCTGTTACTACTCAAGTATCCGTGTGTTTTTGAAACTGAGGTTTTAAAATCTATCCTTTGCACTCCAAGATTTCACTAGTACACTTGCACATCACTATACCGGAATGATTTAAATTTAAAAAAAAATGGTTGAATCAAAATAAAAACAAATTTATGTGGGGTTATGGAAGCCAAATGTTTCTATGCGAATTCCTAGTAATCTTAGCGAGCCAGTAAAGTTATCTTCGTTCTTTGATAGACTCGGGGTAATGCCCGCGTAGCGCTAGACCTTTTTCGGCGGGCGACCGCACACGCGAAGTGGTTTTCTGTCAGAAAACCTAAAAATACTCTTCTGTACCACTGCGGACCGATTTAAAGTTTGTTGACAAAACACCTGCAGTTACCATGGAATCGTATAAATTCTGCGATCTATCGGCCAACACTTGCAGTGCATGTGTCTCCCAAATTCAATGAAGTCTGATTGATTGATCGGTTTTCTTTTCCGGAGTGCACAGGCTTTTAGAAAAAAGAAAACTTAGTTTTTATTTTCGCTAAAGCAAGGAAATATAAAAGGGAAAAATGTAACCCAGAGGAAATTGTGAGCATTTCTTTATTTTTTTTTGTAAATTGGGTTTGTTCTAAACCGCAATTATTTTGAGGCGTTTGGGATAGATGACGGCACCAGAGCTTTTATTTTGAAGAAAAAATAATTGAGAATTTTGAGAAATCCTTCAGATATTTCTGTTAAGCATTTAAAAATTATCATCCCTGCAAAATTTCAGCTAATTCTGATGTTTAGTTTTCCCTGTGCACTCTGGCAAAATATTAAAAAATTAAAAAACAAGACGTTGCCAGTTGTACTTTTTTAAATTAAAATCTGGGGAGAACCTATAGTCTTAAAATTAATTGTGGAAAATCAAAAAAGAAAAAAATCAGGAAATGTTTTTCTTTTGAAAAAGCGAAAAAGATTGCTGGAAAATCCAAAAACTTAATTGATTTTTTCGGAAATTTTCGTAATGTGGAAAAAACGTAAGTGTCCATATCCTATTCCTTTCTATATTTAAATCTGGTTAGGATAGGTAGCTATGTACCTGCTATTATTAGTACTCACCAATGTTTATGCTATACGTAGCGCAAGTGTAGATCTAAACTTTAAAATAAATATATTCTGTGTGACATTGGATACCCTCATACAGACGCTTGAAACAGGATTTCAAGAAGACAATAGTAACCATAGACCCGGGTTTCGCACTTGTGGTTCTCATCAGTACGGTGCTAGACAAATGGGAGATGAAATGATGAAAAAATCTGAAACAGGATTCATGGAAAAAACAACCATCTGTCACATAGCAGAATTGGAAGATGTACCTTTAATTTTAAAGAAAATTAAGCATTTCTACGGAGACAGATATAATTATCTTTACAGACATCCTAAGCTCTGGAGTTGATGAATTTAAATTCTGCAATTTGACAGATGGTTGCTTTTTACATGAATCCTCTTACAGATTTTTTTTTTCCTAGCACCGTACTGATGACCATGACAAGTGCGAAACCCGGGTCTACGGTTACCATTTTCTGTTTGAGGGAAAGCAGGCTATTCAGTGATTTTGATAAATCCGTTTTGTTTGGGAAACCCGAAGAAATTTAGCCATTTATGATAAAAAACAGTTTAAAAACAGTTTCCCAAACATTTTTAAATTATACCAAATAATAAATACAATTGCTCCTAGCAGTGCGGAAGCTGAGCGCACTATTAATAGATTAAAGAAAAATTAAAATTGTGAAGAGTCACAAATGACGGAAGACAACCTGAATGCGTTTGCTATAATTAGTATTGAGCAGGAATATACTATTGATTTCGATTTTTACTGGACTACATCAAGTCAATAAAAACTCGCAGAATTAATTTTTAGTTTAAAGTTAATATAAAATGTAAAAAATTGTAACAAACAACTGCAGTAATACATTTTTTTACACTATACATTAAATCATAGTTGAATTTACAAATTCAATTGTTTTTATCAGTGAGCTTATCGGTGAATTTACAAACTCGCCCACTGTCACACGACTTGCCACTGAGTTCTATTTCTCTTTTTTCTTGAAAAGAGTAAGAAGCAACAGAAGACAGCGGCAAAAAATTTCAATGTGGTGTCTAGGCGAAATACGCCTGTGCTAGTTCGAAATGAACTAAAAGCTCGTTTCGAAATCATTCAAGTTGGTGGAAAAGTGATTTATGAGCGGGCAAAATTGAATTTAAAACTGATTGTATAAAAAAATTAAAAAATCAAAACCTTTTCAACTGTAGACTTTACTAAATTGTTGGGAAAAAAATAAGGAATTTACTGGGTTGTAAATGGTTTTTGAGCATTAATGACACGAGATTTTAGAGTTGTGACGTCACTATTTCATGACGCAATTATTGAAAAACTTTTTCAAAACGGGTTCAATATGAGAAAGCGTCTCCGAATTTGCCAGTATTTTTAAAGCTTTTGCATAAAAATGTATAACAAAATACTTAATATCTGAACAAAACACTAGTACTATAATAAAATCCTGCTCAAAACTTTTGAAAAAAGCGAGGGATGTCTCCGTAGTGCACAATTTATGACATTCTGAGGCATTTATATCAGAAAAATCTGGTAAAAAATGCCTTTTGTTATGCACAAAATGACGACCGAGCCACCCCTCGGAAAAAATTAATACAAAACAAAAAACCTTACTCGGCAGTGCACCTAATTAAGACTTCAAAATCAAAAAAAAAAATACATACCTACAAACTAAAAAGTCAAAAAAATGAAAAAAAAGTAGATATATTTTAATTTTACGGAAAATTAAAATACCGTTTTTAATAAACAGGCTAATGCTCGTATCCACCAACGCAAAAATTCTCCGATTAGACTTTAATCGTGATTAGTCACTAATCGGTGTTTAGAATGTGGGGTTTTATGTTAAAACTTTGTTTGTCAAAACCCATTCCAAACTTCTGTTAGTGTCAATCATGATTATAGCTTAATCGGATAATTTACACGTTGGGAGGTATGGACATAAGATACGCACCATAAAAAGTTTTACAGTGGGAGTTACTAAGATCTAAAATAGTACCCCCCACAGGTCTAAATTTTAACACACACAGGATGTATTAAATTTTAAAACCAATTTTCAAAAAACCCTTATCCATACAGAAAAGACACAAAGTTATTATTTTGTATTTTTATTGCAAAATACCACCGAAAAACTGCTTTTTAGGAGAAAATCGGAAATGGTGAATACGCCAAAAATTTTGCACATAATAGCTTCTTTATTTGTGTTTGAGGTTCTAAAGTTGGTGATTTGTTAGACCACCTCTGGGGGGGGGGTGGTTTAAATTTATAGCCCACGGAAAGGATTCTTTTGTGGCAATTGGTAATAAGTTCGTTTATAATTTCCCTAAGTAACGGTTTTTACAAAGATTAATTTATCTTATTTAATATCCCAAGTTGTTTATTAACTCATAAAACACCTCCAATTTTGTCCAGAAAAGCGTCATATTTTAAACCCGTTTTTAGCACAAAAAATATATTTATGATGGAACTACAAGGCAAAACAGACATAAGTGAAGGTCAAAAAACCCAAAACAAGTATATAAATTTATTTACAAAATGACATTGAGGTTATCTTAAAGCTCAGCCAAGAAAACTTTCCTTACTCAAAGGCCACTCATTTCAAAGCTGTAGTTTCATCAGTAGAGGTTGGTGCAAGCCAAGATAGAAGCAGAGGTAAGAGATCCGAACTCGCTGTTTGTGATTTGAATGTAGTTTATATTGTTTCATAAATAAAATCACCTTTTAAATAAATACAAAATTAATCTACTTCTTATTATTTTATTATTACCCATCTAAATCGTTTTCTGACATCAAGTATTAATTGGAAAAATTAATTAACAAGGGTAAGTTTTAATTAGAGTGACATACAGGGTTCCTAAGCAAATCCTTAGGGGGCCAAGCAGCCGTATAAGACGCAGACAAACGAAAAAGCACATTAGGCAGAAAAGGATGGGCATGGGGCGATGTTGTCACTACATCTAACACGTAGTAAATCCATTCCAGGTTGTTGTTTTCTAATGTTTTCCATTTTCATACCTTTAGGACTGGAATAAAAATTGTTTTTGCTCGACTCTAATACCAAACTGATGAAAGATATCGTAAAAAAAATATTTTTCGGCTTTTCATTTTGTAACCATTGTCCTTACGCACTGTTTACAGGCTGGGGACTGAGATACATGCAAATACCTAACCTAAAACATTCATACACGGCCGGAGAAATCGACTGAGATATTTCCGTAGAAACTTTATCAAGCAAATAGGACGGGTTGACGTCTTCGAACGTCCAACCCGGGTTTTGCACTTTGATTCGAAATCAAAAAGGAGGAACAGTCAGATGTGGGGCCATGCACAAATTACGTAACGCTGATTTTACCAATTTTTTACCCCCTCCCTATTTAATGTTTTGTAACGGTTTGGCACGCCACTCCCCTAATATTACGTAACGATTTCAAGACCACTACCCCACCCCCAAAAAAAAACTTTTCTCTTAATTTCATTCCAAATTTTCTTAGTTTCACACAAATGCAAACGCTGTCGAAAACCCCCCTCCCCCCTACGTAGTCCCAGTGGAGGAGGGCGGGAAAATTGATATTGAAATATTAAAAATTATACTCTTTAGACCTATTTCTTTGCCTTCCCGAAATTACGTAATTTTTGAAAAAATATTGTAAGCGCGCCATTTTTATTTCGTGCTTTGCTTTTCTAACATTTTTGCGTTCGGCTAATTTAATTGAAAAAAATCTTCTCACTCGAAACCAAGATCCCCCGTTTTAGGAAAACTGTTCCCGTCTCTGTTTCTAAATTTTTTCGAATAAAAGTAGAGTATGACCATGGGGGAAATAATTTTTTTCTACGGTATGACGAAAATTTCGAGAAAATTGGAGAAAAAAATAAAAAAAGTGGCAGAGCTCAAGTTTTTAGTAAAAAAAACGTTTTTTGTAAAGAAACAGAGCCAAATAAATCGTTTCACCCCTTTCTGGGTGTTACAAATATTGGCAGCCCCTTATTTTTCGCTTTTACCCTCCCGCTAGTTTTGAAGAATTGGTTCGCTACGTATGTTTCGAGATCATGTCATAAAACACCTCGAAAATATCAAATGTGGTGTAAGGCCAGCTTTATTTAAAATCAATAATATCGCAAGCAAAAAGCTCTGCAGGAAAAACAGCGCCGTTTTTTGATTGCTTTGGCTGCTAGTGCTAGCTGCATGGTTTGGCCGTTTCCGGATAGATGTCACTAGTAGAACAGAATGGAAAGAAATTTAATTAAAAGCAAAGATATTTAACAACCTCACGAGTTTATCGCTCAGTATCGTAAATAATGGACCCTGCGCCTCCTTTAAGCAAGAAAAAGCTGTGGTTTGGACCTGAAAACATCTAGTTTTTCCTCGATCATCTCATGGTGTGGCCGCCATCTAGCGGAATTTGCAGACATCTTGTCACCGGTTATTATTGCAACTATGATTTATGCTCACAATGAAAGAGTGGCGACAATTTTTTCTCATGAAAGCAGTCCAGAGATAATTACCTGTTTCTTTTGTGCGCGCAGAACTTTCTATGCCATTTCTGTTTGATTTATTGAAATCCTATCCCTAAGGAAAATCTTAGGAACCCTGTATAACCCCAATTTTAATTTGTTCTAGAGAGTGTTTACTATTTAAACTCCGCGTGGGTTCAAATTTTCTTCTTAAATCCAACAAAAGATTGTGTTAAGATAATTATTCAATAAACCAATTTATTAAAATTCTTCTGTTAAATCAAACTATGTCCAAAACTCAATGTTTAAAATGCTTAAAATCAAAAACTTAAGACCGTTCTAAAATAGACTAAACCCTTTTCCCAGTCAAGTTTTCCAGATTTTTTTGAGTAAAAAGCTTATGGTTTCCGTCAAAGTAAATAAAATTGTTTTAAAAATGGCTCTTTTTCAATATGATTTACTACCCCAGCCAACACAGTTATGTAAATATTACGTAAAAGTTACAATACATGATTACTTTGTTACATAAATTCTAGGTAAACTGGAAGTCATAACATGGAAAAATGTAACTTCCATGTTATGCATAACGCCATGCACAAAGATCCCTACTTTTTACATAAGTAATATGTAATTAAAATAATGTAAATAAGCGGAAGATATCGATTAAGTAGTAACTAGAAAGTAAATCGAAAGGTAAAATGGGGGTAAACTTTTTACATAATATTTGTATATCTTCCAATTAACATCAAGGTAAATTTGACGTCATGTAAATAACCTACACTTTATGTAATTACTATATAAATTTTTAACATAAAAGTTACATAAATATTACGTATTGGAATGTAACATCTATGTAAAATTAAAGTCATATTTTGCATATAGTATTTATATACTTCTAATGTAATAATACAATGTAAAAAGTAACTTCCATGTTCTGCATAATGCCATGCACAAAGTTCCCTTCTGATTACGTAAATATAATGTAATTAATGAAAAATAAGTTATGTTACGTAAATATTACGTACATCTTTTTTTATCTAAATTTTTTGGATTTAGATTTGCATAAATACTATGTTAATGTAACAGATGTGTTTTCTCGGACGTTTATTTCGAGGGTCCGATCCGGATTGAAACTCAAACCGCTTGCAATTTAATCTTGAGCGTTTACCTAAAGATTGAAATTGATATTTGATGATTTTCTAACCTTAAAATGTTGTTTGTTGTCGTTTTGTAAAAAAATTGAATTGAAATCAAGATGGCAAAACGACACACTTGGACAAAGGAGAAAACCATGTATGAAATAATAAGATGTTTAAATCATAACCAACAAATTCTCGGGTGGAAAGTTAGCAATTTCTGCTTCTTTTTGAAAAAGCGAGAATCAAGGTCGACGGCAAGTTTAATCCGTCAAGCGCGTTTATATCGGCGGATTGACTTGACTTGACTCAATACAATCAAAAAATTTCAGGATTGGATCGAAGTTTTCGATCCCTTATCCGGTTCCGATCTGGATAGAGCCTTAGAACATTGGACTACTAGAAGGAGTCTGCTCTGTCTGGTTACACTGGTTGTTTGAGTGCAACATCTACAGTGGGGAAAAGGGAGAAAGAAATCTGTATTGCCAATTTTAATAACAAAATTATGCATCAAAAAACTTATTAAATTTGGATTAAGGTTTGACGCTTATTTATTAATTAATTAATGAGGTTTAAGATATATGTCGAAAAAGCTAATATACACAATATATAATACTCCAAACCTATTTAAAACTTTCGACGTTTTTTGAAAATTTAGCATGTGTTTTCCTTAAACATCTTTTTTTGTAGTCAACGTGGCAACATTGATTGTTTGTAGCGGTTTCTCGATTTTTCCTGGAATGTCATTATTGTTTTGAAAGTGAAAGTTTCAGCACTTGTTAGTAGTGTTTTTTTGATATTTTTGTGAAAAGTTTGTGGCGAAAAATGGTTCCGAAGTGTATTATTATATGCAAGTTGAAACAGAAGCCGTGGGACCGCAGTATTTCGTTTCACAGGTACGTTAAATTAAAATATTAACTAAATATTAGGTTACAATTCATCATATTTGACCATTCTTGTTAAACAAAGGCAGGAAATCTGTGTTGCCGGCTTGTCAATAATTTTAGTAGATTTTTTATAGAAGCATAGATTTTTATTACTATATCTAGACCCTTTAATTAAACCGAACTTATTGAAGGTATTTTAAATAATATTAATAACAGGGGAAAACGTATTAGGTTAACATGGCAACAATGAGATGACGATGTTGCACTCAAACACCCTGCCCTAGGTCTGAAAAAAAGCTTCTTCTAGTAGTTCAATGTTCTAAGGATAGAGCTGTCGAAATAAACGTAGTAATTGTCTGAAAAAAAATTGCTAGTGGCGCAGCGTTTTTAAAACATATTTTTGGCAACAAGTTTAAGGTGTTAAGATTTAAGACTCAAGGTTTCTTTATTATCCTTCTTCTACTACGCAGTAGCACAAGTAACTTCAATCAGAAAAATATTTGAACTTAAATAATGTTTATCGTTGCCCTTGTTTGATTTGCCCTCTCTAGTTCTCATTTCCTTTGCTGTGTTTACAGTCGCACAAATAAAGCAAACAACAAAAATTGTTATTTTAAATGACCTTTTGCATTGTTAAAAATACAAAGTCGCAGCGAAAAATATACAATGCAATCGACTTTTCTAAAGAGCCTTACAGAAAAAGAGATTATATTTTTAACAAGGTTGAGTATTTTGAGAGTTTCTGTAACTTTATTCATTGTGGTGTCTATTAGAATGATTGGATTGAATTTTATTAACTAAGGATAGTTTCGGATTAAGGTCAATGATTACCCTGCCTAAAAAACAAAATGAAGAAAATTTTTTGTAAATTCATACTCGTCAAGATGCCCTGATATCATAACCACCGTTGGTTTTCTCAAGTTGGCTCGGTTTTTGCTCATTTTTACCGGAGCTTTGTTTATTTTTACCGGGGTATAGAATAAACACCTTGGACGCCAGATCAAAAAGAACGATAGGAAGGTTTAAAATGATGTGTTTAGTTATGGCTAAGATGTTAATTTCATCTCCAGCACTTAAAGTTTTTGCGTAGTGTTTAATTTGAAAACCCACTACAAAAACCTGGTTGTTTACTTGTACATGATTTTTCAAATTAATCAAGGTCATAAATCAACTAAACTTTTTTTTCATAGTAAGCGGATATAAGTCAAAAATAATTGATAGTGACCTTGTCATTTTTGTTTTTTAACGAAATTGGATAAAATAAAATGTGGTTGTAGGTCGCCATTTTGATATATCAGCCGCCATATTGAAACGCATCATACCTCAACCAAATTTTTTTAACAGTTTACTGGACTCTACCTTTTTATCTTTCCTACCAAATTTGGTATTCTTCGCTTTAATAGTTGATTAATAGCGCCCTTTAGTATGTTATTTTTGCAATATGTTTATTTTACTCGAGGGATCGAATTTGGCATATATGCCTAATAGTTTGAGGTACATTTGAAGTTAGTGTGACAAAACCTCGAATTATTAAGATGTTTTGAAGAGAAAATGGCAAAAATCTTGTTCTTTGCGATTTTCAAGGTCATTTAAGGTCGGATTCTTAAAATTTAATTTTTTGGAATCCTTGTTCCCGAATTATATGGCACCGAATATAATCATGCGCCGGTTGCGAAAGTTGTAATTTTTATACTACTTTTGGTCGCCATCTTGAAAGATGACGTCATATCAACTTCTTCTACACGGATGAAAACAAAACATTCCGTAACACTTGATCGTGTGACTAGAGAGCTATTAATCCCACACAGTCACAAAACTCCTTCATTCAAAATCTCACGAGATAGAAATTATCGACATAGGCCCCCTACACTTGTTTTAGACAGCGACAATAAATATGTAAGAAACTAGTCATGTCGTTGATTATTTAAATTGTTACTTCAAACTGACGGCCACAAATTATTTGACATGCGAACTGTTGACAACAAAGAAATATGTTTTCAGAGGTAAAAATGACGTCAGTCCGCTTATCAAAAAATTGGACTATACAAAACAAAACAGTAAATAAATAAAATATACCGTTAAATTACATATGAACAATTCAGGACACTTTTAAAAATCTAGACTTACGTTCCCAATTCGGGAGGCGTCCCAGGTAAATTGGTATGGATGGTCTTAGTCTTGGTCTTAGTAGACTAAAACCGAGACTAAAATTCAGGTTTGAAAATTAAAATGGTGACATCACGGTTCAAAACATTTCAAAGGATTTCGAAACGCCTCGGCCGCCGCACACTGGTTCGGATTCGACATCTGGGAGGACATGCATATTTTTGCATATAATTTCATAAATAATTAACTCGAATTCAATCAAGTGGTTGCCTAAAGAGTACAGAATTATAATAAATTCTATTTTCTAACTTCACAGAGCCTGGCTGTTAACTGTCTGTCTGCCGACTTTTTGAATGTCTGTAGTCTATCTATCATTTATGAAATCATCTGGTGACAATACAGTTTTATGACAAAAAATGGGGCTGGGAGGTGGGTGAGGGGTGTAAAGGAGGTAAATTCAAAAATATGCTTCAAAATGTATAACTTTTAATCTTAAAGTGCTATAAATATGCAGTTAAAACTGCTATGAATATGCAGTTTTTTTTATTAGATTTGAATTTTACTGTGTATTTTCTAATCATAGAAGAGAGCGAAATGAGACAGATCTCTAGCGATCAACTACTTCTCTGGCAATATGTACTAAATTTTTCATTATCACTAAAAAGTAAAAAATAAAATAAATAAAAAAACTTTTTAAGTAAAACGATTTTATTTCATTCTGCACTAAAAGGTACAAAATAATTTTAATTCTTGTATTTCATTAAACAATGTCCATCACAAAATAAAGGAGTTGTAGACCCCTGACTAAAATGCAAACTTTTCAGTAACACCCTGTAACTCATAAACAAGTAAAATTATGGAAATATGGTTTTTTCCATTCAATTTTTAATGAAATTTGAGTCACACAAGCAAAAGTGAGGTCCGTTTTATTTCTACCTACCCGAGAATAGACTTAACCCTTTAAAATAATCGAATTTGGGACACCCTATACATAAGTATAACAACATATATGTAGGTGCAAAGAATGAAAAAAATGAGATTAGATAATTTTTTTTCTAATAGTCCAGCAAATAGTAAATTTCTGATTTTATTAGAAGTATTTTTAATTTTTCCTTGCACTTTCTAAAACTGTTTTGACAAGCGAGCGCAACCTAGCGCAAAAAGGCAAAAGTGGCCCTGTAAAGACAAAGGTTTAAGCTACCTTCTGCAAAAAAATTGAGACGAGACATCAAGACATATTTTTTATATTCTTCTTCAAAGTTTGTCATCTTTTTAAAAAAGTAAATTTTCTATCCAATTTACTAGCACGCTGTACTGTCATTAGCCAATGAAATTTGAAAAACTGTATTGTATTGTAAATTGTCTTTGTACTTACC
Source organism: Oxystoma pomonae (assembly GCA_963921995.1). NCBI lineage: Eukaryota > Metazoa > Arthropoda > Insecta > Coleoptera > Brentidae > Oxystoma > Oxystoma pomonae. The sequence goes on from OY998165.1 coordinate 112,545,822, forward strand.
ATCCATTGTAAGAACAAAAATATGTCAGTTTAAATGAAGACACAAAAAAAATATAAACTTATGACGTTTGGTTACAAAAAAATAAACGTCAAACTGCAAAAAACTGTCAAATTCGACAAACTGTAGCAAGTCTATGAGTAAAAATTATGAGGTAACTCTTACAATCATGGATGACTAGATATGTTATCTGTAGAATGTGTGTACTTTTCAGGTATTTTAACGCATATCAAAAATTCGTCTATGTCCTCCCATATTATATAGGACAGAACAGTGTGCGCCGTTTCAAACACGGTTCAATATGGCGGTACTTGTTAATTTTTAGCAATAATGAAAATAGGCCAAGGTTATCTAGCGACAACAAAAAAAAGGCTCACTTGTGGATCTAGGACATCTATTTCGAAAAATCACAAGATAAACTTCGAAATACAGAAAAACGAGAAGCCACACAAACACAGCTGAATAATGTCATTTAATAATTGTCATTTTGGCGATCAGTGGCGATGGTTCGAAACGGTGATGTTGCGGTTGAAACGGTGACGTATGTTTTCAAAATGTGCTTTCGAAAACATCGGTCGCGAAAAGACGTCTTAGGTATTTTTAAAAAAATGAACAAGACTTAGAAAGTAATAGAGTCGCAAAAAATTTTATGATTTTACAGATTTCACGGATTTCACACAAGATTTCACGGATTTCATACAAGATTACTTTAGACGTTACGATTACGTTAGACTGTAGCCCACCGTCGAACGTTAATTTTTGCTGACATCGGCATACCGTCGCCGTACGATTAAGGTCTGATATGGTTTAACCACATGGTACCGACCATCCGCCTATATAGCTGCTTAATTTGGTCGGTCTAACGTAGGTAAGCTGGTCTCGGCCTGACATCGGTAAACTATTCAAGTCCGACATTGGTTTCCTAAGGCAGTCCAACGTCGGCGATTGACGAATTTCTGTCGGTGGTAGCTTAAAGCGGTCCGACAATGGCAATCTACGAAGGTCCGATAATGGGTGGATAAGAAGGCCCCACATCGGCCTCTCAAAGCAAGCCGACTTCGGTGATTGTCGAAGGTCCGTCGGTGGTTGCTTGACACGATCCGACATTGGCAAACTACAAAGTTTCGATAATGCGGGTGGTTAACCAGTCGGGGTAGTTTAAGTGACATTAGCGCCATCTGTACATACTAGGAAGAAACTATTAAGCAGCAAAAATTTTAATGTGACGTACCATCGTCTGTGGCCGGTTATCGACCAATCGAACAAAAATCTGATCAGGCCATCGTCGGTCCTAAAGCAGTTAGAGAGCGTTTCGGCATAAAGTGGACTATAGTAAATCAGACCATCGTCGGCCGTAAAGCAGATAAAGTGGTCGTCGGCATAAAGTCGACTATAGTAAATCGGGCCATCAACAATTGCCGATTCTCGACCAATCAAAGTTCCAATCGGACCATCGTCGGCCCTAAAGCATATAAAGTGGTCGTCGGCACCGGCGACCGATTAAACAAAGTTGTCGACTATAGTAAATCGGGCCATCTTCAGTTGCCGATTCTGGTTCGATTAAGCAAAGTTCCAATCGGACTGTCGTCGGCCCTAAAGCAGATAAGTGGGCGTCGGCATAAAGTCGACTGTAGTAAATTGGTCCATCAACAGTTACCGATTCTCGACCGATTAAACAAAGTTCTAATCGGACCATCTTCATCCCTAAAGCAGATAAGGTTTGCGTTGGCATATTGTCGACTATAGTAAATCGGGCCATCGTCAGTTGCCGATGCTAGTCCGATTAAACAAAGTTCCAATCGGACCGTAGTTGGCCCTAAAGCAGATAAAGTGGGCGTCGGCATAAAATCGACTGTAGTAATGTGGGTCTCCGTCAGTTGCCGATTATTGACCGAAAACTGAAAATCGCAATCTGTCCAATATCGGGCCAGCGTGTAGTCGCCGATGCCGACACACTGCCGACGTTATCAACATTGGCCCGAGTCAATGCCGACGATTTGTGTTTGCTGGGAGGGTATGATGACGAAATAGTGACCCTATTGAATTTTTGAAGTTAAGAGTATAGTCTTCGTGGCAGCTTTCCTTGTCTAATACATGCAAAATTTCGCTTGCAAGGGTATATTTGGCTCCACGTTTTTCTATCCAAATACAGAAATTTTTTAATTATTTTAGTATTATTTTAAAGATAAAGCTTGAATCTAAGTTACTTTAGTATTAGTTTTTAAATGTTGACTTCCAATTATTTTGCTGGAGACCCCATTAAATATGTTGTTTTGAGTTGGTGTGTTACAAAAAAATTCATTTACATTCAAAAGCAAAGACTTTATCTACAACGCTACTAACGAACCTTTTCTTAATAAACCAAATTGGTACTTACTTTTACAAAGAATATGCTTGATTATTTGAAAATAAGGCTTGACTTGACAAAACAAAGTCCAATTTGATTGTACAAAGGCAAAATATATAATTAAAACTGTCAACGGAACTTGCGGTTTTATATGACCAAAGAAGAATAGGGATGTGAATACACAAAATGCAGTTTGTCTCTTTGTTCATGTTGTTCTTTAAAAAGATATACCTTCTTAATTAAGGTCCGAGGAAAAGTAGAGGATTCGAGAGAGATTATTAAATCCTATCCAAATTTATTGCTTTTATTAAAATGGATTTTAAAACAGGTGTCTACTTAATTATTCATATAAGCGCCTCCCTGTTGCACATGTTCTTCCTACGTCTAAATTCTTGTAAATTTGCGGTGTTTCACGACAGCCCTTCACTATATATGACGAACAAATGTCAACAGCGTCGAATAGCGGTAGTTTCAGGGCGTTTTGGGCACGACTAAAAACTAAGAGAAGTTCCTTTAGAGGCCGAGTTGTGACATATTTTAACAGTTTTATTACGGCTATTAAGCCGGCCGCCGTAGCGAAGTGCGCAGGGCATCTGCCTGCCGCACGAAAGGTCCCAGGTTCGAATCCCGGTTTGGCTCTCACTTTGGTAACACTGGGCATTTGATCCTAGAATAGATGGAAAAGTCCCAGTAGGTATAAAAAAACACTTTTATTACCAAATTTTTTTTACTTAACTTGTCTTACCGGGTAATTTTTAGCAAAAAGTAATTAGAGTTACCTTCATTTTCTCTATTTTTTGCTCTCAAAATGATTTTTTTTGTAAATAGTAAAAGCAAGGGGTATTTTAAAAGGCAAACTTATTTCACAGGTTTTTTTACGTGTAAAAAGAAAAAGCAAAATACAATAACACTAGAAAATATTCGAGCAATGCTGATTTTTGCGAATTACACTAAACAACCCCAATTACTTTATCAAGATATTTACTTAAGTACCTATGTCATGACAAAAACTTACAATTTGGTAAGCTTTATCAATTTGACTAGTAAAAGCATAGATCTAAGCAACGAATTCTTTTTGCCAATATTTTTTGGCCACTATTTTGAAATAAATAATTTTAGAATGTTCTGCATACCACTTTTTTAGAAGAAATTGTTAAGATTCTCTCTGTTATTTTAAAAAATTAATTTTACGCTTACAAAAAAAAATAGCCAGTTATTAAGCATCAATAAACATTAAAGTAACACTCGTGGCATATCGGACAAAGCGTTTTTGTTTCTCACTTCATTACGACCAGGTCTCCAATGTCTAATGGAGATGGCAGTTGAAGCTACACAGGTGTAGCTTCAACCGCCTGTGTAGCTTCTTGCTGATGATTCCTAATAAGGATGAAACAGGTCTGTAGCTGGATTCTCCATTAGACATTGGAGGCCTGGCCCCGTATTCTTCAATTTCGGGGAATGGAATGCTCCCAGGAATCATAAACGTACCTGATTGGTCGAAATCTCAGTTTTCTGTCACTATTCTGTCTGTTTTGGCACCAATGACTTTGTTCGTGAGCGGTTTTGCCGTCAGTTTGTTCTCCTCATATCCTCCTGAGACCCAGCGTCCATTAAAATGGACACACAAATAAAAAAAATATCTACTTAATTTTTTAGAAATCTGTGAAAAAACCGTGCGCATATTGTTCTAAGTGCTCGCGCACCACTACCGAATATAATCGCCACATTTTTTTTTTAATTTTTTTATTTTTGTGTGTAAATGTCTGACGACGAAGGAGAAAATGAAGATCCGGTTATTGTAAGCAACCAGGAAGAGAACGAAATTAACAATTTTGAGTCTAGCAGTGAAGATGAGGAGGACAATCTTCCTCTTAGTGTTCTTAAAAATAATTTAAGAACTTCCAATGAAGTTTCAACGTCTTCAAGAAGAACTTTTTGCAAGAAAACACCGTTATTCTCACCTCACGATTTTGGAGACCCTTTTCCTGCTGCACCCGATCCTCTTCTTTGAAGCACATGGACCGCAAAAGACTACCTTGAAATGTATTTTGATGACAAACTTTTTCAAACAATGCGTGACTGTACGAATGCTCGATATGTTGAATTAAAAGGAGTATCTCTGAAGCTTTTGTTAAACGAGATAAAACATTTTTTTGGCATAGTGTGTCTGATGCCCTGTTTAAAATATCCAAGGATTAGAAATTTATTGGGCTAAAACAACTAGAGTTTTAGCAATTGCAAATGTTATGATCAGAGACATGTTTTTTAGCGATAAGGGGCAATTTAAAACTTGTAGTAGATGGTGACTTCTCTGAAGATACACGTAAATCTGACAGATTTTGGAAAGTAGGTCCAGTTCTAGAGAGAGTGAGACAGGGATGTTTGCAGCTACCCCGAGAAAAAGTAGTTGCTGTAGACGAACAGATGATTCCTTTCACGGAAATTTGTCACATGAAACAGTTTGTCAGGGGTAAACCCAACCCTGAAGGTCTAAAAAATTTTGTTTATGCTGCTCCTGATGAACTTGTTGTGGATTTTGTTATGTATCAAGGTAAAAACACCTTTTTGGATGATACAGCTAAACTTCTTGGCATTGAACCATCGGCTGTTATTCGATTGGTACAGACATTACTTTCAGGAACTCATATTTACCACGACAGGTATTTCACAACAATTTCACTTCTTGAATTCTTCTATGAACGAAATTTCTATAGTACGGGTACCATAATGAAATCACGTGTACCAGCAGCTGTCCACTTGACACCCGAAAAAACTTTGGTAAAAATGGGCCGTGGAACTTCGGAGTAGTTTGAAAGAGGAGATGGCAAGTTGGTTGTTGTGCAATGGATGACTTAAAATCTGTTCTGATGGCATCTATAGCTTTAGAAACCCAACCTATCAATGGAATTGATCTCATAGATAGAATGATCAGTTACTACAGAATTCAAGCAAGATCCAGAAAATGGACAGTCAGAGTAAATTTACATTTTTTTGATTTGGCAATGGCAAACAGCTGGATTCTTTATCGGAGAGACAAGGTATTCTTTAAAACAAATTCTCGAAAAATACAGAAATTTCTTGAATTCAAAATAGAGATTCCACACACTTGCTTACAAGAGAACCAGAAGTGGCAATAGACACACCACGAAGTATGGGTACTAGAAGAAACCCAACAGGAAAAGTTATGGCTGACCAAGTGGTTGAATCTCCAATTTCAACTAATAAAAGAAAACGCGCACATTTTCCTGAAATAGATTTTGAAATTCTGTATGATGCAAAATAAAAAACTGTAACAAAAAAAAACAAATTTTATTACGACACGTGCAAAACATTTCTGTGCATAATTACAAATAGAAACTGTTTCAAAGAGTTTCACTCCAAACAAATCTATAAATAAGCGCCATGCATTTTTCATTATTTTTTTAACTATTTTTTTTTATTTTGCATTTAAAAATATCTCATTTTCTATCTTAAGTTTTTGGTTATGTTTATTTTCCTTAGTTTTTATTTTTGAAAATATTTTAGTTTAAAATACTTTGACTTTTTATTTTAAGGATTCAATATATTTTTGTTTTTTCTTGTATGGATTAAAACCCAATGTCCACTTAAATGGACAGTAGTTTTTTTGAAAACTATAGAAAAGAATAAAAAAAGTTATAAGCAAAAGTTGTTTCTTTTTGCGTTTTTAGACAAAATTTAAAAGGATTTCTTTTTTTAGAAAAAAACACCTCTGGGTCCCAGGAGGGCAAAATCGCTCACAACTAATGCCATTAGTACCAAAAATGAGAATTCGCCCAATCAGGTGCGTTTCTAATTCCCAGGAATACTCCCTTACCTGAAATCGAAGAATACGGGCCCTGGTCGTAATGAAGTGAGAAACAAAAACGCTTTGTCCGATATGCCACGAGTGTTACATTAATTTTTATTTGTGGACACGAGATTCATTTGGTTGTTTTTTATCAATAAACATTTTTTTATTTTTAAAATTTTTCGAGATATTTGACACTGACAGTTCCAATTAGCATCTGTGTTTAATTGGCAGCCGCTATATTGAAACTGTTCCGGAGAATTTGGAATGAGGTGTAGATACTACACAATTACATGGGTGTTCGTATTACTTAAAAAGTGACTAATTTGGAAAAAAACACCTTATTTTACAAAAAATGTGTATGTTCATATTATAATTTTTAAAGTGATATTAGGTTTTTCACTTATATTTCAATAAAATATTAGCAATAGCTATACCTATGGCGTGAACAAAGCTACCTACTTGATGTATTTAATTATTTGTTATATTTGAATGAAAAACAAGAAGTAAGGATAACTCTGTGTTTCGGACTTCCATTGTCTATATTTTATTTATACACGACGTTTCGATCAGTACAATCTCTGATAGTCTTCAGGTGCAAACTACAATCTATTTCTAGGGTTACGTACTTATATCCTATCGGAAATCACTCAACTCAAGGAGGGGCTTCCAAATATTTGGAATTTCAATACTTGGTTTACTGAAAACACCCTGATTCTGCCCAATAAAGTCAGCTTCAAGGAATTTTCGTTTCTTGCAGTGTGACTCCTTGTGCAAAACCTTTACTTCTGTCCATTTCATTCGGTGATGTTTTGACCATGCGTATTCGGCGATTACTGATTACGATGTTTCACCTCTTTGGGTATTCGTCTGATGCTTTTTAAGTCTAACAGATAGTAGCCTTTTTGTTTCACCTATGTTCACAAGGAACTTGGTAAATGCATTATTTATTTTGTTTGCTTTCCGGTTTCGTTTTACTAAGAAAGGTTCGAGTTGTATTATTAAATTTAAAAGTTGTTTTAATATTAAAGTTGTTCGCTACTGTTCGAATTTTCTCTGATACTCCTTTAATGTATGGAATTGCAAGGAATGCATTTATTAGGCAGAATCAGGGTGTTTTCAGGAAACCAAGTGTTTAATTCCAAATATTTGGAAGCCCCTCCTTGGGCAAAGCCAACTTAAACTTCACAGTTGAGTGATTTCCCATAGTATATAAGTACGTAGCCTTAGGAATAGATTTTAGTTTGCACCTGAAGACGATTAATAAATAAAATATAGACAATAGAAGTCGGAAACATAGAGTTAATGTCAAGATTTGAGTTGTAGAAATGTCTATTTTTCGTATCGTACAGTTTTCTTTTTATTTCAAAAATTAGAAAACGAAATAAACTGTCAGATCCAGTCTGGTAGAACCTTTCGATACGATCCGCGTTTTCACGACAGCTAGATTCCGATACGATACCAGAAAAAAGAAAAAAGGTGTATTGAACTGAGGCAAGGCCAACGAAAAAAAAACTTGGATTTGCGTTTCCACGATAAGTTGAAAGTGAATCGTATTAAAAACGCATTAAATTCTACATGAAAACGTAGTAATTAAACGTTCCACTCTAAAAAGTTGGACGTATTCTACTTGATGAAAGTTATCATACAGATTAATAAAAATCTGCTAAACCTTCGTTAGTTTTAAATAGAGTTTTTTATGTATTTTTTTAAATTTGTTTTAATTTTTCAGCTCTTTGGTCTCTTCCTTGCCTACGAAACCAGATCTCTAAAGGTGAAGCAAATCAACGACTCACAGTACGTCGCGCTGACCATCTACAACGTGGTACTTCTTTGTTTGATAACGGCGCCCGTTACCATGGTGATCAGTAGCCAACAGGACGCAAGTTTTGCCTTTGTTTCGTTAGCCATAACATTTTGTTGTTTTCTGTGTATGGCTTTGATATTTTTGCCTAAGGTAAGCTTAAGTAACGCTTAAAAACTAAGGTCCGGTTGTTCAATAGTATTTTAAACTTAGTTTAATAAAAATGTATAAAACTTACAAATTTAGACGAAATATGACCTTTTTCCCATAGTAAAAGCATAAACCAGTGGTTCTTAAAGTGTGCGCCACAGTGCCCCAGGGCGCCGCGACAAGAAACCAGGGGCGCCGCCAGGCGCTCCTGATAAGGTAGAATTTGAGTTGCGTTTGGCAACGCCGGCGCCACTTCCTCTTCTTCTAGAATTTCCAGAAGCCCGTATTCGACCTGCGCGTCGCTCGACGAAAATTTTCGCGAGTGCTCTTCGACAGTATTTAAATCGCCGTAGTCCGCTTTGCTAGGTTAGTTTACCGTAAGAGGAATTGTAAGCGGTTGACCTGTTATGATAAATAGAAGTAGTAATAGAGAGTTTTAGTAGTGATACAAAGTGTTGTGATTTACGAACTCAGGACACATAAACGTTTTAATATCGGATCGGTTTTTTCGTAAAAAGTTAGTCACAAGATGGAGAGATTTTTATTAAATAAGGAAACTGATAGATCGAGACAGAGTGATCAAGCATCGACAAGTGACGGAGGAGTTGACTTTGGTTTTACTTCAGTAGAAATAAATCATGAGGAAAGGCCGCAGTGCGTGCTCTGTTTGAAAATTCTAGCGGTCGAAAATATGCTCCCAAGTAAGCTAAAACGACATCTCAAAACCATTCATCCTACGATGGTTGGAAAGTCACGCGAATTTTTTACAAGAAAGTTACAGAATGTACAAAAACAAAAGATCGTGTTTACTCAACAAACTTCAGTAACTAGCAACGCACTGTAGTCCTCTTTCAAAGTGGCATACAGGGTGGCGAAGTGCAAGAAACCTCACACCATCGCAGAAGAACTTATTTTACAGGCTGCTGTCGACATGGTTAACATTATGATAGGAGAATCGGCGGAAAAACTAATTTCAAAAGTACCTTTATCTAACGACACTATTAGTCAAATAATCCATCATATAGCTGAGGATCTTAATGATCAATTGATAGAGAAAATGAAAGGCAAGGAATTTGGTCTGCAACTTGATGAGGCTACTGACAGTAATAAAGATGCACAACTTATTTCTTACGTACGCTTCCTGGATGATAATATTATTGTTGAAGAACTTCGTTTCTGCAAAAGGCTCAAGACTTGTTTCAAATTCTTGACAAGTTTATAACAGAGAATAATTTAGATTGGGAGAAGTGTATTGGAGTCTTATTTCGTACATTCCAGCTACATCAAGAAATCCACATTTTCCTGGAAGGGGAAGGTCATGCAAGCTCCAGATACTTTAAAGATCCCGACTGTTTGCTAAAACTGGCATATTTGTACGATATATTTGACAAACTGAATGTCTTAAATCTGTCTCTCCAAGGAAATAACATGCATATCTTGAAACTATCAGAGAAAATTGCAGCATTTAGGAAAAAACTGCAGTTGTGGATAAGAAAAATTAATGAAGATGGCGGTCAAGATTGTTTTACAGAACTGCATAAATTCTCAGCATCTAATGAGCTCGTTATCTCTCAAAACTTGCTGTCACTTATCATCGAACACGTTTCGAAACTCTCGGAATGGTTTGCAAAATACTTTACAGAAGAAAATGTCGAAAAAATTGCATGGACTCAAGATCCTTTCCATGCACAATCTCCACCAGAATTCACTTCACTAGAAGAAGAGAGTCTTATTGAACTCTCTTGCGACAACAGCCTAAAATCAAAATTCGCTTCTTCTGATTTGGTGGAGTTTTGGGTATCCGTCAAAAATGAATATCCGGCTCTAAGTTTAAAAGCTTTGAGGATTCTAATCCCCTTTGCAACATCCTATTTATGCGAACCTGGGTTTTCAGCTGTAGCTGTGATAAAGAGCAAATATCATTCAAGGATCAATGTGGAGCAAGAAATGATAGTGGCAGTGTCAAGCCTTACTCCCCGCTTTGAAAAAATGTGTGCAGATCACCAAGCTCACCCATCACACTGATTTTTTTTCCTTCAATAATAATGTATTCTTGTGTGTTGGTTTAATAAACCTATATGAGCGTTAGATGGAATTTTTTTCATTCATGTGTTTTGCAACTAGTGCCAATATATTTACAATGGTGTTAAATAAAGTATTGTACACTATCGGTATCGTAAAAGTGGTACGTGATAAACATAGGTATTTTTTAAATTTTATGGTTAACTACCGGATTATTTTGTGACAGACTTGTACTAAAATGTCAAAATATTGACATGAAATATTGCGTTCAAAAATAATTTTTGTATTACAATAATACGCTAATGCATAAAACAACTGTAACCAAAATTTTAAAAAAACACAACCTTCTTGGTAGAGAATCAGGCAATCAAATTTTCAATTTTCACCAAGCATAGCACCAAGGCAGAAATTCAATATTTTTCTCCCGAAACCAGGTTTGGCAAATTCTGACCGTATCAGCAGAGCAGTTGTCTTGATAAAAAATAAACTGGTCTTAGCAAAGTTCTTTGACGGCTGAAAGCATGGTTTTCTCTAAAATCTCCTCGTAAACCTGTGCTGTGAGCCTTCCATTCATTCGAAATAGAGCACCATGACCTCTAGCAGAAATTCAACCCCACATAATTCTTGGTGGTGGACGATACACCCGAATTTGTTTTCTGTCACTACAGGACTGGAAAACTTTTTCATCAGAAAATATTACCCTTCGCCTCCTCTGGTTCCTAGAGAATAATTAAGGGAAAAAAGTAACCTGGGCCCGTATTCTTGACAGCCTGTGAGGTGAGTAGTTACTTGTGAGTATAAGTGAGAAAATTGTTCACACTCACGGACACGGGTGTCAAGAATACAGGTCCTGGTCTGTTTTTTTTTATTCGTAAGTTAAATTTTTTTAGCAGCTACACGACATCTTTAATTAGAGCTTTTCCTTACGCGATTTTGTGCCACTCTAACACATGCTGGAAACTGGGTTGATCTCTTTGCCTGGGCAACAGATGCAAAAGGGTTTTCTTCCATAAAACCGATAAGGTCATAATCTTGTTCATCAGCTGAAACTTTCAATAAACCAGTCCCTTGTTTTCTTTCTATTGTCTGATCTTCTTTCCATCGTTTTTTAATTTTTATAATCGTGGTTTTACTGCGTCCATAATGTCTAGCCACGTCCGTAATTGATCATCCTAGTTGTAGTTTTGGCAAGAGTTGGGCTTTATCAAATAAAAAAAATTGTGGGGAAATTTTTTTATTCATTTGTCAGACTGAAATACAGAATGACATACTTTGATAGTTTAAGAAAAATAAAATATGGGTGACTTTGTTTGTAAAAATAGACCAAGGTATCACAACAAAAAGTATTGTGTACCACTTTTATGATGCCGATAGTGTACAATGCTTGCGCTTTGCTACTATACAGTAGGCAAGTTCCAAAGCACATATTTTATACATTATACATATGCAACACTTTGCTGGACACAACTATATATGCATATTGCGAGTAGGGGCGCCCTGACAAAATACTAAACCTGTAAGTGCGCCGCAAACTGGCATAAAACGATTGATTTATATACTTCATTTTTCTGAAAAACATGATTTTTGTATGTTTGAAAGTTTGAGACAATGATGTGTTTGAAATTAACTCTGTGTTTCGGACTTCCATTGTCTATATTTTATTTATACACGACGTTTCGATCAGTACAATCTCTGATCGTCTTCAGGTGCAAACTACAATCAATTCCTAAGGCTACGTACTTATATACCGTGGGAAATCACTGAACCTTGAAGTTTAAGAAGTTGGCTCCGCCCAAGGAGGGGCTTCCAAATATTTGGGATTTCAACACTTGGTTTACTGAAAATACCCTGATTCTGCCCAATAAAGGCAGCTTCAAGGAATTTTTGTTTCTTCCAGTGTGACTCCTTGTGCAAAACCTTTGCTTCTGCCCACTTCATTCGGTGTTGTTTTGAATGCATGTTCGGCAATTCCTGATTTCGTGGTTTCACCTTTTTGGGTATTCGTCTGATGTTCCTTAAGCCTAACAGATAGTGGTCTTTTAGTTTCGCCTATGTATGATTCACCACACTCACAAGGAACTTGGTAAATGCATTCCTTATTTTGTTTGTTCTTCGGTTTTGTTTTACTAAGAAGGCTTCGAATTGTATTACTAGATTTAAAAGCTGTTTTAATATTAAAGTTTTTCGCTACTCTTCGAATTTTCTCTGATACTCCTTTAACGTATGGGATTGTAAGGAAAGCATTTGCCTGGTTTTGGTCTTGTAATCTCTGTCCTGTTTGTTGAAATTTAGAAATAGTATCTGTTATAAGTTTCAGGCTGAAACCATTCTGCTGCAGATCCTTCTTAATGTTTCTTATTTCGATTTCCAAGTCATGAGAATTGTTACAAATTTGAACGGCTCTGTTATACAAAGTTTTGATTATGCCTCGTTTGGTTGTAGTAGAATGATTTGTTGGTCATTCCCGGTCCAGACAATAAAAGTATCATCAACATATCTCAGCCTTATTATCTCAGATTTTTGTATTTAAGCCTACGAATTTGGACGTTTGGGAAAACTGAGTTTAATCTTCCAAAAAGTTAACCCAAGTTAAAACTGCAAACTTTTCGCAAAAATAGGAAACGACTTTAATTCATCTCGCGAAAACGTTTAAAAGCATACTAGGTTGCAAAGAGAGAGATCGGATCAATCGCCAGCAAAAAAAGACTTGGGAAAAATCGAATTTTCGCTTAACAGTGAGAGTATCGCCATTTTTTGAGATGCTTCCACAATTAAAAGAAAATAACAAAATTAAAAAAAAGATTTCAAGAAAAAATTATTTGTTTTCACAACCAAACACAAGCCAAAATCCGCTGTGTGGGCTATACAGTTTATACTCGTCAAAATTTACCAATTTTAAAAAAATATAAAACTGACAAATTTAGACAAAATTCTATACAACTAATTTTTCTATAAAACATGTATTTGAAACTTGGTTTAAATCCACGAATTTCGCCGTTTAGGAAAACTGAGTTTAAAACTGTCTCCAAATTTGATTTAAGAGCCAACCAAGATAGAACGACTCTTTCAAAAACTTAACCTAAATTGGGCTAAATATTTGAAAATTTTAATGTACTGTTTAAGAGAAAAAAATATAATAAAAAATGTGTTACGTAAATTACATGGGTGCTCGAGTGTCAAAAAAATAATACTAAAGCATTACTGCGTGTATTTTCAACGTGGCACTTCTTTATTAGATAACGGCGCCCGTTACCATTGGTAGACAACAGGACGCTGTCGTTGGCCATTATGTTTTGTTGCTTTCTGTGTATGGCTTTGATATTTTTACCTCGGATAAGTCAAAGGTGGCTACGTAAAACGAAAAAAAAAACCCCGATAACCTCTGACCTCTGGGAACTTTTACTTACATGCGCACAGACAGCTAGTCACATTTATAACACCCTTTTTTAACATTTACGTCGGGGCGTAGACAACATGGCATAGAAAAATGAAGAGTAGATAATCTCTTTTTCCTGTCAGTGAAGTTGTGATGTTTTAAACGGGTCATGTTCTTGGTGGCAAATAAACATCAGAATTGGCTGAACTTTGAATGGAAAGCACTCGATACATCTCGGAGCACTTTTTTTAGCTTATTCGGCAAAAAAATTAATTCAAAGGTCAGCCAATAGACCATTTTCCGAGTTTGACAGGCTGGGTCGTAAAAAGGTTTGCCACGAAACTAAAACAAAATGATAAACAAAAAAATAAAAAATGCACAGGTTTTCAACGCCGTTTAAGTATGTTATTGGGACTGTCCTTGAGAGCATTTTGTCTCATAGACACAGGTGCCGATATCTACAGGGTGAATTATTATGCTTATGATGACCGCTATTGGCAAAAAAGCATTAATTCCCACTAAAATGACAACACTGAAGTTAAAAATGAAAATTATTTTGACACACTCAAATGCTGTCAAAATGGCGGAAAAATAATTAATGAAATTGAAGTTTTTGTAAAAGCGAATACCTTGTTTTTACACCGCTGAAACCGCAAAAAAAGTGACAGTTGTCTTAACTGTCATTTACTGTTAGATAGAAAACCACTGGTGCGATGACACATATTTACGAGTGGGGACTCGAACTACACTAAATTGAGGTCGATCAACTCAAAAATGACGTTAATTTTCACGCATGTCTGACCTTGTCAAAATGACAAATAGATAATTTGTGATTTTGTGCTTTTAAATAGAGCATGTGTACTTTATTTCCTCTCCAAAAAATAACAAAATGAAAACTTTAAAACATGTGATGCAAAGTTCAGTTTTAAAAGAATATATATATATAAAAAATATAATAAAAAGTTTAAGCAGAATCTCTTCATTGTTATTGATAAAAAAATAAATATAATTTAATAAATAAAGGCAAAAAAAAGAAAAAGAACGAGATTTTAACTTCCTATTTATCTATTTATTTAAAGTACCTACCAAGATTTTTTTTGCCTTTAACAGATTTTAAATAACGTAGTTATTATTATATTCTGCTGGAATGATAAGTGCGTCTTATTACCGCACTAGTTGAAGTAATAAACGCAATAGTACGATAATAAAGTTAGTGTGCGGTGTAAACTTAATTCATTAAAATAACGAGTGGGTAATATTATCTTGACTAGGTCGTACATCGAGTATTTAAAAAGTTGTCGCCATATTCATAAGGTTTAACAAATGCCATTCTTAAATATGTGTCATCGCACCAGTGGTTTTACCCATGACAATTAACAGAACTGTCACTTTTTTACGGTTTCCGACTTATTGTCTTCAGCAGAGTAAAAACAAGGTATTTGCTTTTCTAAAAACTTAAGTTCATTAATTATTTTCCCGATATTTTAATAGGGTTTGACAAGTGTCAAAACTAATAACATTTCTGAGTTCATCGACCTCAATTTAGTGTAGTTCGAGTGCCTACTTGTAAATATGTGTCAGTGGTTTTCCTCATAACAATAAATGACAGTTACGACAACTGTCACTTGTTTTTACGGTTTCCGATATAATGTCTTCAGCAGAGTACCAAAAAGGTACTTGCTCTCCCAAAAACTTCAATTTCATTAATTATTTTTCCGCCATTTTGGCAAAGTTTGGCAGATGTCAAAACTAGTAACATTTTTGGGTTCTTCGACCTCAATTTAGTGTAGTTAAAGTCCCCACTCGTAAATATGTGGTATTTGCTTTTCCCAAAACTTGAATTTCATTAATTACTTTTACGCCATTTTGACAGCGTTTGACAGGTGTCAAAATAAATTTAATTTTTAATTTTAGCGTTGCCATTTTAGTGGGAACTGATGCTTTTTTGTCGATATTGGTCATCATAAGCATGATAGTAAAAGCTCATCCCAAATTTTGGCAGCTAATATTGGCTTACTCTGCAGATATGGGCACCTGTGTCTATGAGACAAAATGCTCTCAGAGTTTATCTCAATCACATACTTATACGGCGTTGAAATCCCACTGAGATCCAGTTTCCATTTAAATTGTGCGTGGTTCTTTTGGTGTGAACCCTGATCGACGACAAACTTTTTTGTTTTTAATTTGCCAAAATAAACAAATGAGCACTTCAGTGAATTTAAGTTAAAATTTACATAAAATTACATAAGAGCTAAAGGTAATAAAATCACCGCGGGGTTACTTCTTGCTTTACGGAACTCTGACTGCGCCTTTAATCTTTACAATTCGTTTTTGAACATAAGCAATAACGAGTGCCCATATGTTTATTTTCGCAAATTAAAAACAAAAGAGTTTGTCGAAAATCTCCCAACGAAATTTACCTGACAATTTTTTTATTTTTTCTGTTAGTCATTTTGTTTTAGTTTGGTGGCAAACCTTTCTGCTACCCAGCCTGACAAACTCGAAAATGGTGAATTCTGATGTTTAGTTGACTCCAAAAAGTATGTACATCACATGACGTTTTGAACGTTACTTCAGACAAAAATTTTAAAAACTCCAAGAATTTAACAAATTATGTACAGAAATGGTTTTTTTAGAGATATTTTATATACAGCGTGCATCCTTTTTATGTCATTTTGTTTACGAGGTATGGCAAAAAAATATTTCTTTTTAAATAGGAAACCCTGTATATTTTGCAATTTTTGAAATCTGCAAACAAGTCTCTCTTTAGCAATACTACAGAGTAGGATCTATCCCCCGTAAATCAGGGCATAGACAAAAATTCCATGCAAGTATAAATGCCTCTATCTTGGAAACCATAAGAGATAGGGTATTAGTGTGTGGTATTGTCAAAAAGATAATTTTTGTAGAATTCAAAAATGTCAAAAAACTATACAGGGTGTATTTAAAACAAAATATTTTTTTGCCATACCTATAACGAAAATTAAGAATCTCAGTTGACGTGTTTTTGGATTTTTTTGTAAAACCAAATTCTAACCCGCTAAAAGCAATGTTCCGTTTAAAGAATCCACCCTGTATATAGATACGTGTGGTTGCGTTCAATAAAAACCTGCATGCGACACTTATTATATATTGTATTATTATAGAAAAGCAGATAATTAAGAAATTGTTTTCACAACAGTTTCAATGGATTTGGTAGCAGATCCAACTAAATTTAATTTTAAATTACTTACCACTCAATTGTAGAGTTGATTAATACTGTCCAGCAGGGAAGTTAATTTACATAATGGACTTTCCAAATTAATTCAAAACTGTATTTAGAGGCTCAACATGATTTAGCTCAATTTTAAATAAACGCAACCATACTCTCTATTAAATTACCATTAGTTTTTAATTTAATTTGATCGTTTGTTATATTACGGTATGTTTTGAAACCTAAAAATAAAACACGGTTTATGATAAAATTAAACACTTTTGGACATGCAACAAAAAAAAACAAACAGTGTATATTCCGAAAAAAAAGAAAAATAAAGAGGTCGGCCCGGTTTGATCAAGACCAGCAAATGGTATCTTGACCCTGAGTTTTAAATTCTGTAAACCTGTCAGCATCTTATAATGTTTCAAAATGCTGCGCATTCACTTTTTATTTCCACTTTCACAAAAATTGGTCCAATTTAAACGTAACATATCATCATTGGTTTAATGTATTTTTACATATTATTAATAACAATTCAATTGATAGTGAACAACAAATTTTTTTCTAATTAAAAATACATACACCTTGAGCTCTTATATTTCAGTTTGACGAAATAAAATGTTAGTGGTCGCATTTACCCCAATTTGTTGGTGTAGGTTCGAATTGTTGATATACATATTTAATCAAATGAAGGGAACATTTTTGGTGTAGAGGGTAACGGGTGAGGGAATAAATCGGATTTTTCCTCGGCCAGGATTTGAACCTAGGACCTCTACGCCACAAATCTTTTCTAAACTTTATTCTTATAATATTATAATAAACTTTAAAGTAGTTGAACTTCAAGCAGCTTTCCCAAAAAAGGGGGGCGTGAGGTCAAAATTTTGTAAGAGCGAAAAATAAATTTTATTCCAAAATTCTAAAATTAATGTAACCTTCGACCAAATACTGCGCCGCGCGCGAAAATTTTTGAAAAACTATAAAAACTTTACTGTTGGTATGAAAAATCGGCGATTTTTTCAATATATTCTCGAAAAAAGGGCGAGGGCGATTTCTCCCTCCCTCCTGCGACCGCCAATGGTGCAAGTTCAACAAACCTTTATTGTCAAAATAGAAATTTTAATTGACAAAGCAGATGTTAAAATTAAATAAAAATAAAAATTTTACAAAATATAAAATACAAGTAGAAATATATAATAAATATTTATACAGCCTTGACATAAAAACTTAAAATAAAAATTGCACAAAACATATATTGCCATATAAAAGATATAAATATTAAGCTTTCAACAGTATAAATAACTTTTTTTGTCAAAATTACATACATACAAACATATTACGGTATGTTTTGAAACCTAAAAATAAAACACGGTTTATGATAAAATTAAACACTTTTGGACATGCAAAAAAAAACAAACAGTGTATATTCCGAAAAAAAAAGAAAAATAAAGAGGTCGGCCCGGTTTGATCAAGACCAGGAAATGGTATCTTGGCCTTGAGTTTTAAATTCTGTAAACCTGTCAGCATCTTATAATGTTTCAAAATGCTGCGCATTCACTTTTTATTTCCACTTTCACAAAAATTGGTCCAATTTAAACGTAACATATCATCATTGGTTTAATGTACTTTTACATATTATTAATAACAATTCAATTGATAGTGAACAACACATTTTTTTCTAATTAAAAATACATACACCTTGAGCTCTTATATTTCAGTTTGACGAAATAAAATGTTAGTGGTCGCATTTACCCCAATTTGTTGATGTAGGTTCGAATTGTTGATATACATATTTAATCAAATGAAGGGAACATTTTTGGTGTAGAGGGTAAAGGGTGAGGGAATAAATCGGATTTTTCCTCGGCCAGGATTTGAACCCAGGCACTCTACGCCACAAATCTTTTCTGTACATATTTAATCTTTACGTCTTTTATTTAATGCAAGATTGTAATTAAACTTTATTCTTATAATATTATAATAAACTTTAAAGTAGTTGAACTTCAAGCAGCTTTCCCAAAAAAGGGGGGCGTGAGGTCAAAATTTTGTAAGAGCGAAAAAAATAATTTTATTCCAAAATTCTAGAATTAATGTAACCTTCGACCAAATACTGCGCGGCGCGCGAAAATTTTTGAAAAACTATAAAAACTTTACTGTTGGTATGAAAAATCGGCGATTTTTTCAATAAATTGTCGAAAAAAGGGCGAGGGCGATTTCTCCCTCCCTCCTGCGACCGCCAATGGTGCAAGTTCAAGAAACCTTTATTGTCAAAATAGAAATTTTAATTGACAAAGCAGATGTTAAAATTAAATAAAAATAAAAATTTTACAAAATATAAAATACAAGTAGAAATATATAATAAATATTTATACAGCCTTGACATAAAAACTTAAAATAAAAATTGTACAAAACATATATTGCCATATAAAAGATATAAATATTAAGCTTTCAACAGTATAAATAACTTTTTTTGTCAAAATTACATACATACAAACATATTACGGTATGTTTTGAAACCTAAAAAATAAAACACGGTTTATGATAATATTAAACACTTTTGAACATGCAAAGAAAAACAAACAGTGTATATTCCGAAAAAAAAAAGAAAAATAAAGAGGTTGGCCCGGTTTGATCAAGACCAGGAAATGGTATCTTGGCCCTTAGTTTTAAATTCTGTAAACCTGTCAGCATCTTATAATGTTTCAAAATGCTGCGCATTCACTTTTTATTTCCACTTTCACAAAAATTGGTCCAATTTAAACGTAACATATCATCATTGGTTTAATGTACTTTTACATATTATTAATAACAATTCAATTGATAGTGAACAACACATTTTTTTCTAATTAAAAATACATACACCTTGAGCTCTTATATTTCAGTTTGACGAAATAAAATGTTAGTGGTCGCATTTACCCCAATTTGTTGGTGTAGGTTCGAATTTGTTGATATACATATTTAATCAAATGAAGGGAACATTTTTGGTGTAGAGGGTAAAGGGTGAGGGAATAAATCGGATTTTTCCTCGGCCAGGATTTGAACCTAGGACCTCTACGCCACAAATCTTTTCTAAACTTTATTCGTATAATATTATAATAAACTTTAAAGTAGTTGAACTTCAAGCAGCTTTCCCAAAAAAGAGGGGCGTGAGGTCAAAATTTTGTAAAAGCGAAAAATAAATTTTATTCCAAAATTCTAAAATTAATGTAACCTTCGACCAAATACTGCGCCGCGCGCGAAAATTTTTGAAAAACTATAAAAATTTTACTGTTGTTATGAAAAATCGGCGATTTTTTCAATAAATTCTCGAACCGCCATTGGTGCAAGTTCAACAAACCTTTATTGTCAAAATAGAAATTTTAATTGACAAAGCAGATGTTTAGAATTAAATAAAAATAAATATTTTACAAAATATAAAATACAAGTAGAAATATATAATAAATATTTATACAGCCTTGACATAAAAACTTAAAATAAAAATTGTACAAAACATATATTGCCATATAAAAGATATAAATATTAAGCTTTCAACAGTATAAATAACTTTTTTTGTCAAAATTACATACATACAAACATATTACGGTATGTTTTGAAACCTAAAAAATAAAACACGGTTTATGATAATATTAAACACTTTTGAACATGCAAAAAAAAACAAACAGTGTATATTCCGAAAAAAAAGAAAAATAAAGAGGTTGGCCCGGTTTGATCAAGACCAGGAAATGGTATCTTGGCCCTGAGTTTTAAATTCTGTAAACCTGTCAGCATCTTATAATGTTTCAAAATGCTGCGCATTCACTTTTTATTTCCACTTTCACAAAAATTGGTCCAATTTAAACGTAACATATCATCATTGGTTTAATGTACTTTTACATATTATTAATAACAATTCAATTGATAGTGAACAACACATTTTTTTCTAATTAAAAATACATACACCTTGAGCTCTTATATTTCAGTTTGACGAAATAAAATGTTAGTGGTCGCATTTACCCCAATTTGTTGGTGTAGGTTCGAATTTGTTGATATACATATTTAATCAAATGAAGGGAACATTTTTGGTGTAGAGGGTAAAGGGTGAGGGAATAAATCGGATTTTTCTTCGGCCACGATTTGAACCCAGGACCTCTACGCCACAAATCTTTTCTGTACATATTTAATCTTTACGTCTTTTATTTAATGTAAGATTGTAATTAAACTTGATTCTGATAATATTATAATAAACTTTAAAGTAGTTGAACTTCAAGCAGCTTTCCCAAAAAAGGGGGGCGTGAGGTCAAAATTTTGTAAGAGCGAAAAAAATAATTTTATTCCAAAATTCTAGAATTAATGTAACCTTCGACCAAATACTGCGCCGCGCGCGAAAATTTTTGAAAAACTATAAAAACTTTACTGTTGTTATGAAAAATCGGCGATTTTTTCAATAAATTCTCGAAAAAAGGGCGAGGGCGATTTCTCCCTCCCTCCTGCGACCGCCAATGGTGCAAGTTCAACAAACCTTTATTGTCAAAATAGAAATTTTAATTGACAAAGCAGATGTTAAAATTAAATAAAAATAAATATTTTACAAAATATAAAATGCAAGTAGAAATATATAATAAATATTTATACAGCCTTGACATAAAAACTTAAAATAAAAATTGTACAAAACATATATTGCCATATAAAAGATATAAATATTAAGCTTTCAACAGTATAAATAACTTTTTTTGTCAAAATTACATACATACAAACATATTACGGTATGTTTTGAAACCTAAAAAATAAAACACGGTTTATGATAATATTAAACACTTTTGAACATGCAAAAAAAAACAAACAGTGTATATTCCGAAAAAAAAAGAAAAATAAAGAGGTCGGCCCGGTTTGATCAAGACCAGGAAATGGTATCTTGGCCCTGAGTTTTAAATTCTGTAAACCTGTCAGCATCTTATAATGTTTCAAAATGCTGCGCATTCACTTTTTATTTCCACTTTCACAAAAATTGGTCCAATTAAAACGTAACATATCATCATTGGTTTAATGTATTTTTACATATTATTAATAACAATTCAATTGATAGTGAACAACACATTTTTTTCGAATTAAAAATACATACACCTTGAGCTCTTATATTTCAGTTTGACGAAATAATATGTTAGTGGTCGCATTTACCCCAATTTGTTGGTGTAGGTTCGAATTGTTGATATACATATTTAATCAAATGAAGGGAACATTTTTGGTGTAGAGGGTAAAGGGTGAGGGAATAAAACGGATTTTTCCTCGGCCAGGATTTGAACCTAGGACCTCTACCCCACAAATCTTTTCTAAACTTTATTCTTATAATATTATAATAAACTTTAAAGTAGTTGAACTTCAAGCAGCTTTCCCAAAAAAGGGGGGCGTGAGGTCAAAATTTTGTAAGAGCGAAAAATAAATTTTATTCCAAAATTCTAAAATTAATGTAACCTTCGACCAAATACTGCGCCGCGCGCGAAAATTTTTGAAAAACTATAAAAACTTTACTGTTGGTATGAAAAATCGGCGATTTTTTCAATAAATTCTCGAAAAAAGGGCGAGGGCGATTTCTCTCTCCCTCCTGCGACCGCCAATGGTGCAAGTTCAACAAACCTTTATTGTCAAAATAGAAATTTTAATTGACAAAGCAGATGTTTAGAATTAAATAAAAATAAAAATTTTACAAAATATAAAATACAAGTAGAAATATATAATAAATATTTATACAGCCTTGACATAAAAACTTAAAATAAAAATTGTACAAAACATATATTGCCATATAAAAGATATAAATATTAAGCTTTCAACAGTATAAATAACTTTTTTTGTCAAAATTACATACATACAAACATATTACGGTATGTTTTGAAACCTAAAAAATAAAACACGGTTTATGATAATATTAAACACTTTTGAACATGCAAAAAAAAACAAACAGTGTATATTCCGAAAAAAAAAGAAAAATAAAGAGGTTGGCCCGGTTTGATCAAGACCAGGAAATGGTATCTTGGCCCTGAGTTTTAAATTCTGTAAACCTGTCAGCATCTTATAATGTTTCAAAATGCTGCGCATTCACTTTTTATTTCCACTTTCACAAAAGTTGGTCAAATTTAAACGTAACATATCATCATTGGTTTAATGTATTTTTACATATTATTAATAACAATTCAATTGATAGTGAACAACACATTTTTTTCTAATTAAAAATACATACACCTTGAGCTCTTATATTTCAGTTTGACGAAATAAAATGTTAGTGGTCGCATTTACCCCAATTTGTTGGTGTAGGTTCGAATTTGTTGATATACATATTTAATCAAATGAAGGGAACATTTTTGGTGTAGAGGGTAAAGGGTGAGGGAATAAATCGGATTTTTCCTCGGCCAGGATTTGAACCTAGGACCTCTACGCCACAAATCTTTTCTAAACTTTATTCTTATAATATTATAATAAACTTTAAAGTAGTTGAACTTCAAGCAGCTTTCCCAAAAAAGGGGAGCGTGAGGTCAAAATTTTGTAAGAGCGAAAAAAAAAATTTATTCCAAAATTCTAGAATTAATGTAACCTTCGACCAAATACTGCGCCGCGCGCGAAAATTTTTGAAAAACTATAAAAACTTTACTGTTGGTATGAAAAATCGGCGATTTTTTCAATAAATTCTCGAAAAAAGGGCGAGGGCGATTTCTCCCTCCCTCCTGCGACCGCCAATGGTGCAAGTTCAACAAACCTTTATTGTCAAAATAGAAATTTTAATTGACAAAGCAGATCTTTAGAATTAAATTAAAATAAAAATTTTACAAAATATAAAATACAAGTAGAAATATGTAATAAATATTTATACAGCCTTGACATAAAAACTTAAAATAAAAATTGTACAAAACATATATTGCCATATAAAAGATATAAATATTAAGCTTTCAACAGTATAAATAACTTTTTTTGTCAAAATTAGTTCTAACTGACTAAACTAAAACATTTTGCCGGATAAGTGCAACCCCCTCGATTACTAAAAAATGAAAGCATTAATACGGTTAATAAAACAAATATCGTTTGGTTTATTAACAGCTACACTATAAAAATAAAGGGATAAAAATAAATGTGAATGTTATAATTCTGTTATCAAAGAATTTATTTTACTGTTTTTTTAGAAACGCGAATTTTGGAATAAAGGGAATTATTTTAGGGGTTGGTAAACCTTATTAGGGATAAGAAAATTAAGTTACACGCTTTTGTGCTATATTTGGACCCAAATTAATAATATTTATATATTAAAAGCATTCCGGCGCTTGTAGTTTAGCTAAAACTTATTTTAATGCAACATTTGTTTGGTGCACTGTAATTAAACCGAAATTGAAATCCCAATCCCAAGCTAACTTCAGCCACATTTAAATGGGTAGGTATTAAAAAAAAATCACCAGGAAGTTTCCAAACAATTTACGTTTTTCCCGGAAAGGAAAAGATCAGTATTCACGGAAAAGAAATACCACGGTCTTAACTTTAAAAGGTGGAGTTTGCATTTTTCTTCCTTTTCGTGCATAAAAATTTTAAAAGACAGAATTAAGTCGGAACTTAATCAGGTATGTTAAAGCACCCGGCTCCATAAAAAATAAAGTTTTGAAACACCCCCCCTCCCCCCGCCTCCTAAAGTCATATTATACTGTACAAAATTAAGCGGCATATTTTCAAGCCTTACCACCTCTTTCTTTAGGAAAGGGTTAGTTCTTTATAAAATGGCAAGCGGCTCAGGCTAATCAATCGAACCGGGAGATAAGGGGTCCTTGCAAAAAATGATTAAGCAATAAAACTTTGCACGCCCACTAAATGAAGCCTTCGGTAATTTTGAGATTGTAGTCCACTGCAGAAGAGCCCTATTACTGAAAGTAAAACTTGGTAAGATTTTACGAAATTATGGCGGAGCGATAAAATTTGGTACAAATTTTTGTCAAAGTCCAAGCAAATTACTTAAGCTGCCTCGCTGTGGGTCCTAACTCTTGACATTAAACTAAAAAGCAGGGAAAACTCGAAACAACAATAGAAACTCTCCAAAGAAACGATAAAACTACCAAATTATTGTTTGAAAGTTACAGACAATGAAGTGTTTAAAATTAACTCTGTGTTTCGGACTTCCATCGACTATATATTGTTCATACACGACGTTTTGATCAGTACAATCTTTGATCGTCTGTAGGTGCAAACTACAATCTATTCCTAAGGCTTCGTACTTATATATTGTGGGAAATCACTCAACTGTGAAGTTGAAGTTCGCTCCGCCCAAAGAGGGGCTTCCATTTTCCATTTCGTTGTTTCACCTCTTTGAGTATTCGTCTGATGTTCCTTAAGCACAACAGATAGTGGTCCTTTTGTTTTGCCTTTGTATGATTCACCACACTTACAAGGAACTTGGTAAACGCATTTCCTATTTTGTTTGTTTTCCGGTTTTGTTTTACTAAGAAGGCACATTTAAAAGCTGTTTTAATGTTAAAGTTGTTCGCTACTCTTCGAATTTTCTCTGATACTCCTTTATTGTATGGAATTATAAGGAATGCATTTGCCTGGTTTTTCTCTTATAATCTCTGTCATGTTTGCTAAAATTTAGAAATAGTATCTGTTATAAGTTTAAGATTGTTACCATTCAAATTTAAATTCCTTTTCTTGATGTACTAGTAAAAAGCGACATCAGAACTATCTATCTATCGTCTATCTTACAGAGGACAATATTTAAATCAAGGTTCAAATCATTCTGCTAAAACAAAATGAGGCATAATAAGAACTTTGAAGAAGGATCTGCAGCAGAATGGTTACAGCCTTAAACTTATAATAGATACAAGTTCTAAATTTCAGCAATCAGAACAGAGATTACAAGACCAAAACCAGGCAAATGCATTCCTTGTAATTCCAAACATTAGAGGAGTAGCAGAGAAAATTCGAAGGGGAGCGAACAACTTTAATATTAAAACAGCTTTTAAATCTAATAATACAATTCGAAGCCTTCTTAGTAAAACAAAACCGGAGAACAAACAAAATAAAAAATGCATTTACCAAGTTCCTTGTGAGTGTGGTGAATCACACATAGGTAAAATAAAAAGACCACTATCTGTTAGGCTTAAGGAATATCAGACAAATACCCAAAGAGGTCAAACAACGAAATCAGGAATCGCCGAACATGCATAGTCAAAACAACACCGAATGAAGTGGACAGGAGCAAAGGCTTTGCACAGGCAGTCACATTGGAAGCAACGACAATTCCTTGAAACTGCGTTTATTGGGCAGAATGAGGGTATTTTCAGTAAACCAAGTGTTGAAATTTCAAATACTTGGAAGCCCCTTCTTGGGCGGAGCCAACTTCTTAAACTTCACGGTTGAGTGATTTCCCATAGTATATAAGTACGAAGCCTTAGGAATAGATTGTAGTTTGCATCTGAAGACGATCAGAGATTGTACTGATCGAAATATCGTGTATAAATAAAATATAGACAATGAAAGTACGAAACACAGATTTAATTATTACTAGATTGTTGTTACCAAAAATTCCTGCACTCATTTTTCAAGTGGTAAATAAAAAATCAACACTAAATAACTTGGGTCCTTTAGTACCAACTTCGGGAATTGGCGCACTCAGTGGGCGACCTTGTATTGGCAACATATATTAAAGTTTACTAATTTGGTTGCTTTTTAATATTTCAAAAATTTTTAGGACTTTTTACTTTATTTTAGAGAATAGGAGTTCGTTGTTAAGGACTTCGAAATGACGAAACTCAACAAATAATAGACATTTAAATTAAATATTTCAACGCATCGGTATCGGTATACGTATCGTATTCAAAATAAAGCCAAAATACACTACATTTTTTACTTTGTTTATGCAATGTTTCGAACGATGCCCGCTTTTTTGAAAGGTTTGGTGACAGAAATGCTAACAGCAATCGATGCGTGCGTTGAGATAGACTCAACGATACGTTCATCACTCCGTACGCATCGATTGCTGTCAGCTTTTGTGTCATCGCACCCGTCAAAAAAGCGGGAATCGTTCGAAACATCGCATAAACAAGTCAAAAATGTAGTGTATTTTTGCTTTATTTCAAACGCGATACGTATACCGATACCGATGCGTTAAAATATTTACTTTAAGTGTCTATTATTTACGATTATACCTAAGCATGGTAAGAATGTTTAATGTTTTTGCGGTAAAAGTGTATTTTTGTTAATTAACTTTAGGAATGGGGGTCCTGTGCCCAAATCCGTATACGTGATTTGATACTAGGGGGCTCGATAAACATTTGTGCCAAATTTGATAATTGTATGTATGTATGTTGGTAGAGTAGATAGCTAGAATAATATTGCAAAATACTGATGGTTGTATCAAAAAAGCAAAAAGGAGTTTTTCATAAATTACTATTTTTCTTAGATATATTTAACATATTTTTTGTTTTTAACATAAACTTGTCAAAATAACTCAAGTTGGACAAAAGTTTTAAAATGTTGATACGCTCTTCTGATCGAGTAGAGCAAGAGAATAAAAATGCAAATAAATTGTCATTGGAATCCCATTCCCGCCCGCCGAAACAAATTACTATTTTATAGACACTGTATTGATTCTATAGTACATCTCGAAAATATTTTAGACTATTCTTTCAATGAATTTTTCATATTGGAAATTTTTGAATATTTTATGTCTTGTATGTAATATTAGAGAGAAATATAAAATTCTACAGTGAGACTTACTAAGATCTAAAATAGTACCCCCCACAGGTTTAAATATTTACACCTGGGGGGGGGTACTAAATTTCAAA
The DNA here is from genome assembly GCA_963921995.1 of Oxystoma pomonae. Classification (NCBI taxonomy): domain Eukaryota; kingdom Metazoa; phylum Arthropoda; class Insecta; order Coleoptera; family Brentidae; genus Oxystoma; species Oxystoma pomonae. The sequence goes on from OY998165.1 coordinate 112,573,303, forward strand.
ACCAATTTTCAAAAAACACTTACCCATTCATAGAAGACACAAAGTCATTGACTATTTTGTATTGTTATTACAAAATACCACTGAATTTTTTTTTTACAGGTTTCAAAATGACAAATGGTAAATGCGCCAAAAATTTAGCACATAATAGCTTCATTGTTTGTGTTTGAGGTTATAAAGTTGGTGATTTTTTAGACCACCTCAGCCGCCAGAAAGGATTGTTTTGTGGCATTTGGTAATAAGTTCGTTTATAATTTTCCCAAGTAACAGTTTTTACAAGGATTAATTTACCTTATTTAGTAACCCAAGTTGTTCGTTACCCAATAAAACACCTCCTATTTTGTCCAGAAAAACGCCATATTTTTAACACGTTTTCAGCGCAAAAAATATATTTATGAGGGCACTACGAGGCAAAACAAATATAAGTGAAGGCCACTGATTATGCACGAACAATATACCTAGCAAAAAACTGAAAACAATTATATTAATTTATTTACAAACTGAAAGTAAAACATTGAGGTTATCTAAAAGCTCAGTCAAAAAACTTTCCTTGCTTAAAGCCCACTCATTTTAAAGCTGTAGCTTTCAGCAGTAAAGGTTGGTGCAAGCCAAGGTGCAAGCAGAGGTAAAAGATCCGAACTCGCGGTTTGTGATTGAACGCAGCGCTAATATTTTTAAATTGACATTTCGACAGTGACAGAAATGGAAAATAAACTTGCATTTAAGTTTTCTAATACATTTCATAAATAAAAACACCTTTTAAATAAATACAAAATTAATCTACTCCTTATTTTATTATTACTCATCTAAATCATTGTGTGACATCAAGTATTAGAAAAATTAAGTAACAATTTATTCCACAGAGTGTTTCCTATTTAAACCCCGCGTGGGTTTCAATTTTTTATTTTTCTTTTCTTCCAAAATGAAACTTTGTGTTAAGATGATTATTCAATAAACAAATTTATTAAAATTTCTCTTATAAATCAAACTATGTCCAAAACTTAAGAAAGTTGGTGTAAAATGCTTAAAACCAACAATTTCACTTAAACTTAGGACCGTTCTAAAATAGACTAAACCATTTTAGTAAATCCCACTGCTAATGTCCGTGGTAATGCAAGGATTTTTGCTTTTATTTTCTAAAACAAAAACGTTAACATCTTTCTATTACTGACGAGTTTTTAGGATCTACCACTGCCCTCTTCCATAATTGCGTAAGATGTTTTTAATGAAGGTTTAAAAATTGTAAAAACTGGGAGAAGCATTCAAAAAACTAATCACGGCGCCAGTTAAGGGTGAAGCACACATATTATTTTCTTTTGTGAACATCGACCGAAATGCGACTAAGCAAAGTAAATATTACTCGTTTGGTTAGTCCTTAATAATTACGAACTTTCGTAGACCTTGTAGATGAGTGTTTAATAAATGGCGTACGTAAAAATTGTTTCTGGGAGAGGGGGGTTTAAGTAACAGAGTACCATTTTTTTCTTGATTTTTCGACAATTCGGTTTTGCGGAGTCAACTTTCCACGAAGCTCAAGGGGGCTGGACCTTTACGCCCCTCCTCCCTAAGTACGCAGCTTATTTAATATTTCTAAAAAGGGATTTAGCGAGGGTGAATAAATAACAAAATCAATGAATAGCGAGCTTTCCCTCAAAAAAGGTAATGGTAACCGTAGATCTGGATTTCGCACTTGTGGTGCTCATCAGTACGTTGCTAGGAATTAGGAGATGAAATGTTGATGAAAAAAAGTGTCACACAGGATTCATGTAAAAGACAACCATCTGTCAAATTGCAGAATCGGCAGATGTACCTTCAATCTGAAGGAAAATTAAGCGTCTCTACGGAGACAGATATAATTATCTTGACACATATCCTAAGCTCTGGAGTTGATAAATCTAAAAAGGGATTTAGCGAGGGTAAATAAGTAACCAAATCAATGAATAGGATCTACGGTTACCATTACCTTTTTTGAGGGAAAGCTCGCTATTCATTGGTTTTGTGATTTAATATTGTTTGATCTCCGGGGCTTAACCCAAACGCCTTTCGCCTAAACTTGCTTCACATTTTAATAGAATAAATAACGAACCAAGGAAGACTTTTCGCTCAGTCTTAATGTAAACTTAGGAAAGCGTGGTTAAGTTTGACATATTTTTAGTACCGAATAAAAAACTCATATGACAATTCTTCATTATACTTGTGACCAAAAAAAAAGATCGCAACATAAGCGGTTTACAGGTTAAGGCCAACTTTTAAAGCCAAACAGTAATTTTTTTTATATTTGTTGCAAAAAATTTATCGACGCTTATCGCCAATACCGTCTGGTTACCAAACGAAATATTCCAGATTTTGACAGAGATCACAAAATAACGGTGGTATAGTATAGAAGTTTCAAAAAAAAATAATAATGAATATAAGAAAGTGTAACAAATGGCACATTAGTAAAGCCAAAAAATTATGCATTTTTAAAGGCAAAATTAGATAAACACTCCTTTATTTCTCTAAGTTCTTAGAAAATCATGAAGAACAGAGATTCCTTTTTTTGGTCAGTGACCTTAGCCATTAGCTCAAGAAATATCGAAGTGACGTTCAAAACGGGTCATGTGATATCCATACTTTTTGGAAATTTGACTCCAAAAAGTATGGATATCACATGACCCATTTTGAACGTTACTTTGACATTTTCTGAGCTAAGGTCACTCACAGAAAAAAGAAAATCTCTACTCGTAAGGTCGTAGTTACAATCTGGGGAATTGTTTTATCAACACTGTACGGGCAATCAATTTAACTATGTCGACCTGATTTTTTTGCAAAATTTTACGTTATGGAATTTGTTTTCCATGGCAACGCGGAGACTTTATTTATGTTTATTCACAGTGAGACCCTAAAAAAACAAGTAAAATACTAAAATAAAAGAAAACCAGTTATTGCAGAATTACCTGCTAAAAAAACGCTACCCAACTACGTATTAAAGTAACTGGGTGTAATTTTTAAGGTTGCATTCACAGGTGCATTTATAATTGAAATGGAAACACTCCCGCTAGCTGATACCGACAACAGGTTAACTTAAAGCATGCAGATTTAAAAATCGGCTACTGGCGCTAGACGAAATAATAGTATTCTATTTTAAACAGGAGCGTCAACGACTAGCAAGAGTCTCTCCAACCTCTAAATAGAGCTTTACTGACCTGTTTGGTTAGTATTCAAGTATCCGTGTGTTTTTGAAACTGAGGTTCTAAAATCTATCCTTTGCATTCCAAGATTTCAGTAGTACACTTGCACAACTATGCCGCAATAATTTAAATTTAAAAAAAATGGTTGAATCAAAATACAAACAAAATTATGTGGGGTTATGAACGCCGAATATTTCTATGCGAATTCCTAGTAATCCCAGCGAGCCAGTAAAGGTCTCTTGGTTCTTTGATAAACTCGGGGTAATGCCCGCGCAGCGCTAGGTTTTTTTCGGCCGGCGATCGCACACGCGGAGTTGTTTCATATTTGTTTTAGAACAATGTTTTTGAAAACACATTTTTAAAAGATAAACATAACCTCGTAAAAATACTCTTCTGTCCCACTGCGGACCGATTTAAAGTTCGTTGACAAAACACCCGCAGTTACCATGGAATCGTATAAATTCTGCTACCTATTGGCCAACACTTGAACTGCGTGTGTCTCCCAAATTCAATGAGTGGCTCAGGCTTTCAGAAAAAAGAAAACTTAGTTTTTATTTTCGCTAAAGCAAGGAAATATAAAAAGGAAAAATGTAATCCAGAGAAAATTGTGAGTATTTCTCTATTTTTTTTGTAAATTGGGTTTGTTTTACACCGCAATTATTTTGAGGCTTTTGGGATAGATGACAGCACCAGAGCTTTTATTTTGAAGAAAAAATAATTAAGAATTTTTAAAAATCCTTCAGATATTTTTTGTTAAGCTTTTAAAAATGATTACCTTTGCAAAATTTCAGCTAATTCTGATGTTTAGTTTTCCCTGTGCACTCTGGCAAAAAATTAAAAAATTAAAGAACCAGGCGTTGCCAGTTGTACTTTTTTTTAATTAAAATCTGGGGAGAAACTATAGCCTTAAGGTATTTTTTGTAATCTGTTATTGGACTTTTGCCCGTTGATTGCAAATAAACAAAATAAATAAAAATTATGGTCAAAATAGCTGCCGATCTGGCTCAAAGGACACTAAAACAGGAAGGAAAAGAAAAAAGATCTGTGTGGTCATACTAAACACTGTAAAATTACTGAGTGTAATTTTACAAAAAGATTGTGAATTTACCATATAATTTACATACCTGAAAGTGTATATTTACATTTATTTGTGTAGGTTTACAATGGTCAGTATATTGCTGCCTTGAATAAAATGTAGTTTAGCTTACATTTAACATAACTTAACAGTTTAGGAAGTAAAATTCAACACATATTAGGGATTACACCCCTCACATTGTAAAATTGCCTCAACACAATATATGATATGATTTTTGTTAGAGCTTACACAAGATATGTAAAAAAATGACGCTGATCTGTAAAAAGCACTCGTAAATTTTCGTAGTTTTCTAATAGTTACCTACTTTGTCTATACGGACCTCTTAAACCGCTTTATATAAGAATGGTTTAAACATTTTGTCGTACAAACACCACTAAAACCTTTTGGGGCCGGTTTGTTGATCCTGGGTCAACTCTAACTCTGAGCTAACCCCCGAATTAAGTAGAAAAGTGTTTATCCAAGCTTTTCTAACTCAGGGCTGGTAAACTCTCGGGTTCTTCGAATTACGTAACGTTGCCGGCTCACTTTTGTCGATTCTTTTAATTTTTCTGCTCATAACCTTACTTTTTTTTCGTAGACAAAAAGTATACGTTAAAAATCTTTATTTAGTTTGCGGGAGACTTCGCAAACAAAAGTAACAATGTCTGAAAAAGACGTTCAAATTTAAAAAATCAAGAAAACGTATCGGAAAGTATTGGATATTTTGTACTACCATTTTTTGTAAAAAAATTTTATGGTTTAAAAACAAACTTTAAATATATACTTTATAACAAAAATAATGAACAGTGGGAACTTACCCCAACAAACACAACGTGGTCTGGACGCTAGCGCATCTCTTACTACTTACTTACTTAATTTTTCGGAAGCCAGCTGGCATCTTGACAACTTGGGGCGCCGCGCCATGTATACCGCCTATGACCGCTTGGGCATGTGTCGGCCGACAGGCGGGTGGACGCGAGTATTTTACCTGTAAACAAAAAGTGTTGTGCGCAACCGGTATCCGAACCTGCGCGTCCCGGGTGAGAGTCTGATACTCTATCACTACGACACGAGCCTTTTATATCAAATCTCTCTTTTAACTTCAACCGTTGCGAACCAACCATAGAAATTGATTTATTTCTATGTTGCGAACCCGCCGCGAGAAAGGTTGCGTATAGCTGTCGCCTACAAAACTACAAAACGCCTAACCTTTAATAGGCGGACTGGGGTCTTTTGGTACTTCACACATTTATTTTTAGCACGGGGAATCCCATCCCAGAATTTGATACGTGGATGAACGAAGATATTGTCGAAGAGTATTACCTAGAATGCGGAGGATGTGATGGAATTCGACCGTAGTACTGATACTTCTGATTCCGTCCCAAATAATGCTGATAATCGTAAAGGCCCAATTTATGTAGGAAGAATGGTACATAATGGTCTAAACATCCAGTGGAAACACGACCAGTCAAGCGCCAGAAGGCTACTATATTGACTAAAAAGTTAGGACTTACCCCTTACAGTAGCAATTTCTCAACAATAAAAGAAGTTTTTTTCACTTTTTATATCTCCAGATATTGTTTCAAAAATCGATGTTGAGACAAACAGAAAAGGACAAGCCATTTTTGATAAATGGAATCAAGATCATCCAGACAAAAAAAGAAAATTTACACCTGTTAATGCTTCAGAGATTGAGGCATACTTCGGCCTTTTGATAACCCTTGGTGCTCTTCGCTCTTCCAAAGAGTCCGTAGATTCCCCTTGGTGTGAGAAGGAAGCTTAGTGTCGTCCTATAATCCCAGCTACGATGTCCAGGGACCGTTTCAAAGAAATAACATCTCTTTTGAGGTTTGACAACTTTGAGACGAGAGCATCACGAAAAGCCGTTGATAAATTAGCTGCTATACGAGACATATTCGAGGTATTCGGCAGAAACTATGGGAAACCCCTTTCTACAAGCAGTCATTCTTGCGTTGACGAGCAACTAGTTCCTTTTAGAGGCAGAGTGCCTTTCAGAGTATATATGAAAAGAAAACCAGACAAATACGGGATAAAAGTATGGGCTTTGGTCGACTGCGACACCTGGTTCGTTTGCAACATGCAGGTATATTTAGGTGAGTATTTATCCTGAAAAATATAGTCCTTGTCGTGGTGTGCGATTGTTTGTTTCAGGAAAACAACAAAAGAATTCAGAAAAGGGTCAAGGCCAAAGAGTAGTAATGGATTTGGTCTATTATTTGGAAAGCGGCTATGGCATTACGACGGATAATTTTTTCACCAGTTTGGAACTTGCCGAAAAGCTCTGGGCGAGAAAGCTAACTTTGCGTGGAACTTTTCGAAAAAACAAGACTTTCATACCATCAGAACTTTCATACCATCAAAAATTTTACCAGCTCCGTATAAAAATGTAAATTCAATTCAATTTTAAGAAAAATTACACTTTGGTGTCATATGTCCCGAAGAAAAATGCGGCCGTTATTCTGCTGTGGACTGAGCATATAAAGGATGAAGTATCTGGTGAAGAATTCTGCAAGAAGCCCGAGATTATTTTTCATTATAACAGAACGAAACGAGCTGTTGACTCTACAGATAAGTTGGCAAGCGAGTACTCTGTGAAAAGAAGATGTAATCGCTGGCCTGTGGTAACATTTGCACATCTTCTAAATGTTGCTGGTATCAACGGGTTGAAATTATGGCTGATGAAATTTCCAGATTGGAATAAAGCGAAACCGCAGAGACGTAAATTATTTCTTCTAGACTTGGGAAAAGATCTCATAAAACAGAATGTTACTCGGCGATACAGCAACAAACAGATTCAAATAGCCAAGAAAAGATAATGACTGCCGTTTTTCCCGATCTATCCCGAGAAGAAATCAGGCTGAAGCGACTGAAAATCAACCCACGCCAAATGATAGGTCACGATGCTATTTTTGCAACAGAACCAAAGATGGAAAATGGAAATGGAAAATATAAAGAAGTCTGCCGAAATGAATAATTTCGTTCAAATATTTTAAATGTTTTGAATTCTTATTTTAACTTAAGTTTAATTTTCAAAATGTTAGTTTAACACTATATTATTATTTTTAGGTATGTTGTTTTTTGAAAATATATGTGTCAAAACTGAGTCCTACCTAATTTATTGAAGAAAAAAATAGTAACAAAACAGTATCACAAATTAATAAATCAAAACCGAATTGCGGTCTTTTTCGACCCCAGTCCATCCCATATGTAATTTTCCGAAGTCCGCCTATTAAAGGTTAATACGGTCAGGCGTTTTTCAGCAAGCAACTAGCCTACTGATTAGAAAGCGCATTTTGGTGGCGTTTAACCAACCCCGGAATGAATTTGAATTAGCGAACGCCAAATACGTTCAGAAATACAGGACGATTTTAGCGGCTGCATTGCAAGTGCCTATACGTCCTGTCAGAAATCCGGCGGTATCACTTAGCGGCCGACTGTTTACCGCCATCACCTGGTTTGCTGGGACGGTATCTTTACAAATCATTAGATCTGCAGGGTAGAGGGAGGAAAAGTGAACAAAACTCCTGCAGGAGGCCAGTGGCGGCTCATGACTTTACAAATAGGTGACGCAGCATCGCCGATTTTTGCAGTAAAACACAAACATCATCGTACACAGGAAACATTGTCAACAAAAAAAAAATAAAAACAAATACTGCAACTGAAGAGAAACAATAGCAATAGCCCGGCACGCGACGGTAGATATTACAGTCACAAAATCATAATAGAGCCAGCTTAAAAGTTTGCGTCACATGTAAACACGCCCAAACCCCGACAGAAACGAGACGCGCGTACCGTCGTCATGGCAGTCGTTTCATTTCGGGAATTTACCCTGAACGCAGTCTGAAAGACACGAGGAAGCTGCTTCGTAGAGTGCCTTACCGTTTGTTTTTGCTCGTGGAGAGTTTTCGCATCTCGGAGACGCGGTTGTTCCGCTCGATTCTGATGATCGAATAAAAGATACAATATATACAAAATTTTGAAACCTTATTTTATGGAAGCGGAAGGTTTAATTTGTTCAGAAATATTGAAATGAAAATTGTTTAGTCAGACAGACAGCGCTTCACCTGCGTCATCGGGCGAGCCGCCACTGCTGAAGGCAAAGTAAACAATGCTCCCTAGAGAGAAAAAGTGCCATGAATTATGAAAATTATAAATTTAGTAATTCATATTTTTATGTAGACAGAAAACAGGAATTATATAAAATTAGGCACGATAATTTTATCCATTAGCCATTATATTTTTGTATAAACGTGCCTTAAAGTGTCCTATATAATATAGTACTTACCTAAAAAATAACAAAAAATGTTGAGGTTAACCCAGGGTCAGATATGCTAACTTGCCGTGAGAGGGCGGGTTAATTTTTTTCTTGGATAACTTTCGAGTTAACAGTTGACCCTGGATGGATAAATAAAAAAATAAAAAAAGATAAAAACTTGTCACAAGTTTGACCCAGGGTTTATAAACCGGCCCTTAAACGACTAAATCAATTTTAAGCAATTTAAGAATGTGGTTTAACGCTTTAAAAGCGATTTTAGGGTCGCCGTAAACACTTTAAAAATACTTTAGCACATTCCTTCCAACTTAAAGAAATACTCAACCCTGGTTTTACCGAAAAATCTGTTGTTAACTTAGTTGTTTTATTTGTTTTCTTTTTTACTGTCATTTAATTCCATTTAGTAAAGGACATATAAACATTCGGAAAAGGCGATTTTGTTTAAAACCGTTCTTAAATAAAACCGGCGAGTATAAACATAGCACAGTATATATAATAGATAGACTGTGAACATAGTAAATGTGTCTCTCGAAATCGGTAGAACTTAAAATTTAATCAAAACATTACCTTGCTTTAAAAATTAAAATAGCCTTGCATGACTTTTCTTTAACCTTGCTGGGCATTGTATGGACTACAGGAAACGGTAATGACAATTTTCTGTTTTTCTTTAAGCTTTACGAAACTAACGGGTCCATAAATCGTGTTAAAATCGATATAAATGGTAAAACGTTATAGTTTGTGATAGAAACTTATATATTATCCCTAAGTCGTGCTTGCAGTTCGTTATTTTGCTTTTTCATATTTGGTATTTAAAATTTGTCATTATCAAAGGAAAAGTTCTTCCTAGTGTAAACTATTGTGGACGCAATTTGACTTAAAGTAGCGAATTTAAATTCTAAATTTCTCTATCTTTCACGCCCTGCAAATTGCACTATTTAAGAATCGCCTCTTTTGCAGTTTCTTAAATTGCATGAGGTTGAGATTTTAGGATAATTCTGAAAGTTTGTTGTAGACGATTATATATTCTGAGATTTACAAAAAAGGTGGACCAAAAAATCCGTACTTTTTTTGGCTTCTGCAGAAAGCTAAAGCCTCAGGCTACATGAAACTTTTGTCAAACTTGACATTTCGTTAATATCTAAGATGACACACGATTTTTAATTTGTACCAATTTTAACACCCCCCGCCAAAATTTTATGTGCATCACTGTGCTCGAAATTAAACATTTTCCAGAAAGCCACGACTGTACAGAGTGGTATCAATTCTTTAAATTGGACAAAAACTAATAAAACATAACTCCACCAAAATAGGAGGTAAAAAAGAAGTTAAAAAACCCCTAAATCAGTTACTCCCATCGAAAAGAAACTAAAAAACACAGGATCAAGAGATCTTGGGTGGAAATAATGAAAATTCAAACTTGGAAACTTGAAAAGATAAATGATTAAACGATGTACGATAAGTACCAGTGCGGAACGATGCCTATTTGTGAGTGATTCAAAGTTGGAAATCAAAGTGTATGATGGTGTTTAATGATGTATGGTAGAGGGTGACCAGTGAAACCATTGATGAGCCCACGCTGGTTACCCAGGGCGAAATATCGTTTAATCATTTCTCTTTTCGCTTTGGTCTTTTGTGTGTTCCTTGTGGGATGCTCATCCAAGTTTGAATTTTCGTTATTTCCACCCAAGATCTCTTGATCTTTTGTTTTTTAGTTTCTTTTCGATTGAAGTGACTGATTTGAAGGTTTTTTAACTTCTTTTTTGGTTTTAATTACCTTAGGAGCATAATCCTACTGGAAATATTAACACGCCAGGACGAATCCTTATCAAGTAACTTGGATAAGTATCAGTGCGGAACGATGCCTATTTGTGAGTGGTTCAAAGTTGGAAATGAAAGTGTATGATGGTGTTTAATTATGTATGGTAGAGGGTGACCAGTGAAACCACTGACGAGCCCACGCTAGATACCCAGGGCGAAACATCGTTTAATCATTTCTCTTTTCGCTTTGATCTTTTGTGTGTTCCTTGTGGGATGGTCATCCAAGTTTGAATTTTCGTTATTTCCACCCAAGATCCCTTGATCCTTTGTTTTTTAGTTTCTTTTCGGTTGAAATAACTGATTTGGAGGGTTTTTAACTTCTTTTTTGTTTTAATTGCCTTAGGAGCATAATCCTACTGGAAATATTAACACGCCAGGACGAATCCTTATCAGGTAACTTGGATAAGTATCAGTGCGGAACGATGCCTATTTGTGAGTGGTTCAAAGTTGGAAATGAAAGTGTATGATGGTGTTTAATGATGTATGGTAGAGGGTGACCAGTGAAACCACTGACGAGCCCACGCTAGATACCCAGGGCGAAACATCGTTTAATCATTTCTCTTTTCGCTTTGGTCTTTTGTGTGTTCCTTGTGGGATGGTCATCCAAGTTTGAATTTTCGTTATTTCCACCCAAGATCCCTTGATCCTTTGTTTTTTAGTTTCTTTTCGGTTGAAATAACTGATTTGGAGGGTTTTTAACTTCTTTTTTGTTTTAATTGCCTTAGGAGCATAATCCTACTGGAAATATTAACACGCCAGGACGAATCCTTATCAGGTAACTTGGATAAGTATCAGTGCGGAACGATGCCTATTTGTGAGTGGTTCAAAGTTGGAAATGAAAGTGTATGATGGTGTTTAATGATGTATGGTAGAGGGTGACCAGTGAAACCACTGACGAGCCCACGCTAGATATCCAGGGCGAAACATCGTTTAATCATTTCTCTTTTCGCTTTGGTCTTTTGTGTGTTCCTTGTGGGATGGTCATCCAAGTTTGAATTTTCGTTATTTCCACCCAAGATCCCTTGATCCTTTGTTTTTTAGTTTCTTTTCGGTTGAAATAACTGATTTGGAGGGTTTTTAACTTCTTTTTTGTTTTAATTGCCTTAGGAGCATAATCCTACTGGAAATATTAACACGCCAGGACTAATCCTTATCAGGTAACTTAGATAAGTATCAGTGCGGAACGATGCCTATTTGTGAGTGGTTCAAAGTTGGAAATCAAAGTGTATGATGGTGTTTAATGATGTATGGTAGTGGGTGACCAGTGAAACCACTGATGAGCCTACGCTAGATACCCAGCGCGAAACATCGTTTAATCATTTCTCTTTTCGCTTTGGTCTTTTGTGTGTTCCTTGTGGGATGGTCATCCAAGTTTGAATTTTCGTTATTTCCACCCAAGATCTCTTGATCCTTTGTTTTTTAGTTTCTTTTCGGTTGAAATAACTGATCTGGAGGTTTTTTAACTTCTTTTTTGTTTTAGTTGCCTTAGGAGCATAATCCTACTGGAAATATTAACACGCCAGGGCGAATCCGTATCAGGTAACTTGGATAAGTATCAGTGCGGAACGATGCATATTTGTGAGTGGTTCAAAGTTGGAAATCAAAGTGTATGATGGTGTTTAATGATGTATGGTAGAGGGTGAATAGTGAAACCACTAATGAGCCTACGCTGGTTACCCAGGGAGAAACGTTTAACCATTTCTCTTTTCGCTTTGGTCTTTTGTGCGTTCCTTGTGGGATGCTCATCCAAGTTTGAAGTTTCGTTATTTCCACCTCTTGATCTTTTGTTTTTTAAAGTAGGAGGTATTTTAACTTTCTGCCTAAAAAGCTATTGTTGTTGTTCTACTGGAGATTTGCTAAATTCTGACCGAGTTTTGTGATTTTGGTCCCCGCGGAAAGCTAATGCTCCTACCTACAAAGTCGTGTGTCAAATTTGATATTTCATAAAAATCCGTAAAGTTTAAGTACGCCAACGTGCCTGATTATTTTAATTGTGCCACGGTTTTGGCATGTTGAAGGTGTCCAAAAATTCAATGGTTTTGAGGGGCTTCGAGTACTTCTAGCTTTCTAGAGGAGATAGAGAAAATTCGATCCCCCTTTGCCAGGCTCAAATTTCAAGATAAGATTTTTGGTAGAAACCGCATTTTGAGCTACGGGAGATTTTTGAAAGGACTTGATTTTGGGATAGGCCCTATAACTTTTTTATTTATTAAAATATTTTCGTGGTGTTAGTTTTAGCGTTTTTAAACTAGCATTTAATTGCGAAATCAGGTTTCATGAGTCCCTTTTAGTTTTTGAGATATAACACGAAGGTATTTTTCTTAAGGAACACCCTAATATTTTTTGAACGCCTTTTTAATTTTCTTCAAAACGATGTACCTCTTACGAAAATCGAATAAATAGTTGTCGAGTTATTAAATATTTTCCATTAACATTATAGAAGGCTGTGAAGAGTAAATTTTTATTTCAACAACAATTTTACAAATAAAATAAAAAGTTCTTGTGCTCTCTTTTTGAATCACGACAAGGACGTATCTTTCCGGGTAATTAAAATCAGGTTCATTGGCGTACAAAAACTTTTGGCAGGAGAGATGAAAAGTACAAGGTCAAATTTGTCACATCGTAAACAGAGCCTTAGCTTCCCGTAAAGCACAAAATTACAAAAATCGGACAAGGTTTGAAAAATCCCCATTAGCAAAAATCACACGTTTTTAGACCTATGTTTTACAGAGGATAAATACACCACATATTTCGTTCGGGCTAAGCTTTGTCCAATTTTAACAAATCATACATTTCTATGCTCCTCGAAAAAAACGTGGCTTTCTGGAGAATGTTTGATGTCAAGTACTGTGGCGCAAATTTTAAAATTATGCGCCATGTTGGATTTTAACGAAACCAGAAGTTTGATATAGTCTGAGGCTTTGGTTTATCACAGAAATTAAAATCACAAAGTTTTTGTATCAATAACTAAAAAAGCCCCAGTTTGGTCATTAGCGGACAGTTACTAAAATTGTGTTTTTCATAAAAACTACTATATTTGGTACTTATTTTGTTATTTATTAAATGTTAAGAGCAACAAAAGAGTTTATGTTAAGATCAGTGATTAATTTTTTACGTTAGAGCATTAATCAGATATTTTTTGGACCAAAGTATGACTGTAAAAACAAAAACCACAGTTTTTTTATGCTAGTTAAAAAATGATGACTATGTAAGGAAAAGTGTTACATTAAGTACCTACTTTTGCGTTTTTCTATAGATGCTTAGTGCCCTTAGCCACAGTGTTGCACTAACATCAAAATACTATCGATTAAGCTTATACGATCCAATAACTTTGTAGTATAAATTATACCTTCCTCTTGTTATAGAGGTCAAGTAGCCAGTGCTTAGGTGCACGCGCTGCCTGTGCTTTATGTGTAAAACAATACACAACACTCCATTTTCCTTTATTGTTACATTTTATCATTGGCTTTCATCAGGTATCTATGTATGTACAGAGTATTGCATTTTTAACGCGATTAAATGGGATTCTCGATAAGTATTGAAAAAATAAACAGCTGTTTTTACACTAATGGCCACATATACCCAGTGTAGGGTAAGTGTAGGGTCACAGTAGTAGTAGCAGTAGTAGTTAGTATAGGGGCCGCCCGTGGGCCTGGCAATTTGGCCTCTTCATGGGCCCTTTCTGTCATACCCCGTTCCTTACCCCTATGCCCTTACTTCTGCTGCAACTCTCTCTCCGGGCCTCCCTGGTTTCTTTACGAAGTTCAGTATGTCGGTGACCATTTGAGCGAATGCAGCTCTTCTGCCTCCATCGTGGGAAATTCCCACTTCAGCTGCGCCAATTCCTCGTTAAGTCCGCAAGCGCGTCACACGCCCAGTCAATGTCCTTTCGGGTCTTGCCTAAGAGCTACTTAGTTTGTTTGAAAGTGTAACACAATGATGTGTTTGAAATTAACTCTGTGTTTTGGAGTTCCATTGTCTATATTTTATTTATACACGACGATACGAAGTTCTTTTCGCTCAAGGAGGGGCTTCCAAATATTTAAAATTTCAACACTTGGTTTACTGAAAATATCCTGATTCTGCCCAATAAAGGTATCTTCAAAGAATTTTCGTTTCTTCTAGTATGACTCCTTGTACAAAACCTTTGCTTTTGTCCACTTTATTCGGTGTTGTTTTGACCATGAATGTTCGACGATTCATGATTTCGTTGTTTCACATCTTTGGGTATTCGTCTGATGTTCCTTAAGCCTAACAGATAGTGGTCTTTTTGTGTCGCTTATATATGACTTGCCACACTTAAGAGAAACTTGGTCTATCCATTCCTTATTTTGTTTGTTCGCCGGTTTTGTTTTACTAAGAAGGCTCCTAATTCTATTATTAGATTTAAAAGCTGTTTTAATATTAAAGTTATTCCCTAATCTTGGCATTTTCTCTGATACTCCTTTAACGTATAAAATCGTAAGGAATTCATTTGCCTAGTTTTGCTCTTATATTCTTTGTCCTGTTTGCTGAAATTTAGAAATAGTATCTGTTACAAGTTTAGAGCTGTAACCATTCTGTTGCAGATCCAAACGAGGCATAATAAGAACCCTGTATAACAGAGTCGTTCAAATTTGTAACAATTCTCATAACTTGGAAATCGAAACAAGAAACATTAAGAAGAATCTGCAGCAGAATGGTTACAGCTTTAAACTTATAACAGATACTACTTCTAAATTTCAGCAAACAGGACAGGGATTACAAGACCAAAACGAGGAAAATGCATTCCTTACAATTCCATACATTAAGGGAGTATCAGAGAAAATTCGAAGAATAGCGAACAGCTTTTATATAAGGACAGCTTTTAAATTTAATAATACAATTCGACACCTTCTTAGTAAAACAAAACCGAAGAACAAACAAAATAAAAAACGCATTTACCAAGTTCCTTGTGAATGTGGCGAGTCATACATAGGCGAAACAACAAGACTTTTATTTGTTAGGCTTAAGGAACATCAGACGAATACCCGAAGAGAGGAAAAAACGAAATCGGGAATCGCCAAACATGCTTGGTCAAAACTACACCGAATGAGGTGCACAGAAGCAAAGGTTGAAGCTGTCTTTACTGGGTAGAGTCAGGGTATTTTCAGCAAACCAAGTGTTGATATTCCAAATATTTGGAAGCCCCTCCTTGAGCGGAACTAACTTCTTAAACTTCACGGTTGACTGATTTCCCATAGTATATAGAGCGCTTCAGGCTACTGCGAACATAGGCCGGAAGAAGTCCAATTTGTCAGTGTACGTACACGCAGGGACACCGCACACCTATCAGTGGAGCAACCATCACTCAGGCTTGCGATCACCGTTTGCGGCTTGCGTTTAGTACGCCTCTAACCACGGTCTAGTATGAAGTGCAGTCCATGAAACCGGAATGTGGTCAATAAATATGGAGATTTATCACTAACAACGTGTTACCATGAAAATAATAAGGAGAAACAAAATAAAAGCACGTTCTCAAAATAAAATAATACTTTCTAAAGACCAAAAAGATTCTCCCATTCAAAAAAAAAATAGACCAAATCTTCGAAAAGTTCTCCTTGCTCGGCTAAATAATATCCGAGCCTATTATAAAAACCCCTTTTAACGTTTCCAAGCATGTTAGGGGTGATAGTTTGAAAAGCTTCTTCAACTTTTATCCGAAGTTCTTCCAAATTATTAGCCCTTTTATGCCCGTAAACTTTATTTCGTAGACATCCATTTTTACTTTTAAAAATGCATTATTTCACTTAAGAAATACTACCAATCTGTTTCTCGAGCAAGGCAGAAACAAAACAAAATAATTAAAACCAAATAAATTTTAAAAAGATAATACTGCAGCGTGCTTTGACCCCACCTCGGTCGTACGGCACGGGGAGTAAATTGGACTTGATTCCCCCTATGTTCGCACTAGCCTGAAGCTCATTGTATAAGTACGTAGCCTTAGAAATAGATTGTAGTTTACCCCTGAAGACGATCAGAGATTATACTGATTGAAACGTCTTGCATAAATGAAATATAAACAATGAAAGTGCGAAACACAGAGTTAATTTCAAGCCATTTAGTTTTAGCTACATTCGGACCATCCACGAATAGCTTGGACTGTCTGCACTCTGGATCTTGCTTCCAGGACGTATTCAGTTATTTGTTCGCCCATTCTGTTTAGGGCCAAGTAACACTTAGATTTTTGGAAATTTGAACATGTAAGTGTTTTTAGAACTACCCGGGGTTTGAACACCGGCAACCAAGAAACCTAACTTGATAGTGTCAGTCGGCTAACCGACTGGGCCACCGAGGACGGTCATTATTTTTATAACGGTAGCCAGTAAAAATCATGCCTGCTCATGAAAAATTATTACCATTTAAAATAAATAGTTGAATGAGCAGATCATAAAATTCTATATACACGTATTATACACTGGGTATAAATTAAACATAAGTTGGTGTAAAATATACAAAAAAACACAAAATTTTGTGACCACATCCAGTTCCAACTGTGTAAAAAAAATTCGAAAATATTTGTCCGTGTAGGGATCAAAGTGACCTTTTTTTTTTATCAAAAAGCGAAAAATTTGTAGCCCAAAAAAAGCCTACCTAAAATGTTTGGAAAATAGTTCATCTTTTAAAAATTTGTCATGGAGGTAACCTGAAAAATTTATTGAGATTTTTTTTCCCTGGAGACTTTAAACCCCGATTTTCTATTCAAAGTGTGAGTAACTAATTATGGATGCTGTTTTGAAGGAGCTTTTAGTTGTTTATTTATAATTAGTTTAGATACACCCTTGATAATATATAATAATAAACATTTTCAAATATTTATTGTACGCAAAATTTTAATAACTAAATTAATAGAATTATAATACCATAATTCAGCAAACAAATTAATAATTTGGTGTATTTAAAGGTATTAACAAAAGGGACGTGTAGAATAATAAAAACTTAAACAAAGCAGAAACTTAAGCCGATTTCAAAAAAGACAAGGATATAAGGTCGACGCCTATCCCTTTTTAGATGTTTGTTCGAGCATGGACAACTCTCAATCGGCTTAACCATTTTTAATTACTCGTACCTATTACGCCACTTTTACGACAAAACTAAAAACACTGTAAAATAAGGTTGTATTAAAAACCCTAATCCCCAAAATCTTATACTAAATCCATGATGGTTATCAGGAAAAGACACGGGTTTTGAGGGCTTCAGTGAAGATATCTACGTATTCTTTCCTGAAAACAATGATGGTCTTAAAAAAAGGAGAGAAGCATTTGTGCGAAATATGTGATGATAAATATTTACCGTTATTTGTCTATCCAGGTAATTGCAGTGATTACCAGACCGACCGACAAGGCCGAAAGCAAGTACAACCACGAAGAAAAACCTTCGAAAGAGGACGAAGAAAAATATCAAAAACTGTTAGGCGATAATGAGGATCTACAACGACTTATAGCACAGGTAAAACTAATTTATTTTATTCAAAACTTCGGGGTAGCTTAAAATTTACGATATCTATAAGGCGGACAAAAAAACTGTTGTTTTGTTACTGTAAATTCAGACTACACTAAACTTCTGTCCAAATTGATATTTTGTAAAACTTCAATATGGCGAATGATTTTAAAATTTTGCCATTACCAAAATTTTTTGTGCGCCACTATACTTGACTTTGAAACATTTATCAAAAAGCCACGTCTTTGCTGTGCACAAGGAAGTATCAATTGTTAAACCTGAACAAGAACGAATAAAGCTGCACCCCAACGAAGTTGGTCTGTTTTAACCATACAACTATGAGATACCCCGGGGCCAATGGATGAATGACGAGCACCAATGCACATGCGTCAGCTGAAAGTGCGCTTAACGAGGAATGAGGTGATTTGACGTTACAAAATCCAATTGATTACGATTTTTTCGCATGCTGGACCTTTATATAATAATAATAATAGTTACATGGTTTTTTTGCATGTGACTAAAAAAAATCTCTAGTTTTTGTTTTATTCGGGAATTGGTAAATCTTGCCCGATGTAGTTTTCTGCAAATAAATTTTGGATACTAAATAAACGTAAATTTTAATAGAAGTTGCGTGTAGTCTGAAGACTCAGCTTTTCGCACAAGTCAAAATCGCAAAAATCGAGCTTACGGTTGCCAGACTTCCGCCCAACACAAAATGTTGGGTGAAAATGTATTCCACGAACATTTATAGTCCAAAATAATTTTTTTATTTATTATCATCCGAAAATATCTTATTAGTGTTTTTTAAACCGACATTAAGAATATGCAGCTTAGGTTAACCTTCATAAGACCGACAAGGGTACAAATACACCCCATGGCAATGTTTTTTGATATAACCGAAAGGATTTTCAAATTATCTCTACTTCCTTCAGTCTATTTTCAATTTATTGTTTAAGCTACAGTAGGCAACATTCTTTCATTATTTATATTTTTTTGTTTTTGCTTTATGTTATAATTTTTGACATGGGGTTCACCTGTATCCCAGTCGGTCTTTTATGTGTGTATAAATTATGTGCTTTGACCGAGCGGGGTACATGTGTACCCTTACCGTCTTCAGTAACATACGAGAGTTGCTGCCTGCAACATATAAAAAATATTGCATTTCTAAAAGACAAAAACCATGTTTTCGTATGTTCCTAAAAAAAAGCTGCTGTTATTTTATTATCTATCAAACACAAAGACGATCAAACCGAAGGAGAAAATGAAAGGTATAAACCTTATATTATTTTGCTTTATAATAAAACTAAAGGAGCTGTTGACATAAGCGATAAATTAGCTAAGGCATACTCAATCCAAAGAAAGTCAAACCGTTGGCCGATGGCAATGTTTTACAAACTCTGCCTAAACAAATATCCAAATTGAGAAAAAGGGAATCTGTGTAACCGAGGATTGTTTTTGTTAGAACTAGGCAAGGAGTTGGGAAAGAACAATATTAAACTCCTTCACTGCAATCGTTCGTGAAGAAAAATATGCAGCTGAATGTGCAAGAACTAGTCTCTAAAGAAGTCGAAGATACAAATCCTTCTCCATCTCACACTGGCAGATGTCATAAAAAAAGATAGAAAAAGTAGAAATCGATGCTCCAAATGTAATAAAAATGTATGCAAAATGCATTCAGAAGTTCACTTTACTTGTAATAAATGTCCATAAACACATATCTGTTAGTTGAAAAATCTTTGTTTTTAATTCAAGGTACTATTTAATCATGTAGGTTGGAAATTTCACAATAAATAAAGAAAAAACACGTGGGGTACACAGGTACCCCACTTGAACTTAAACGTAATGCATTTTTGATGCTTTGTAAGAATGATAACCATTCTTTTTGAGAACACGTAAGACAGTGGCTGAAGCCGTATCAACTGCTTCGGTAATTTGGTGGCTAGTTAACTTTCGATTTTCCTCCACTGCAGCGCAAATGATCACATCTTGTACTTTCTGCTCGTTATTCAAAACAGTGGGTTTTTTATGGTTCCTTGGCACTACACAATCAAACTTTTCAAAATTCTGCACAAACCTATGAATCATTGCTAAACTAGGTTCTGGGCGATTTAAAAAATTCTCCAAAAAAAGATATTATACATTGCTAGTACCCTTTAACCATCTGCACTTTTTTGGCAACTTCGTAGACATTCATTTTTAGTTTTAAAAATGTATTATTTCACTTAAGAACTTATCAATAAGTTTCTCGAGAGAAGCAGAAATAAAACAAAATAATAAAAACAAAATAAATTTCAAAAAGATAACACTGCAGCGTGCTTTGACCCCACCTCGGTCATAGGGCACGACGAGAGTAAAATACACATATAACAATATTTGAAAGTGACATAACTATGTTTCAAGTTTTATTATTAATAAATGAGCATTTATTTTGGAACTTGACCGCGGAAAATATTTTTTTGTTTCTTAATACTTTTTTAAAACACTCAGGACATTTATTCCGATTGTCACTCCAAGCGTTTTCAGAAAGAGAAAATACACATTCACAATTAATTTAACAAAAAATTTTCTGATAAATTACGGGTTTTACGAATTCCAGGTTTCATATTGAATGAGTTTGATGAACAATGTTTTGATTAAAAACGGATCTTATAAATTTCGAATTTGTTATTGAATGGGTTTGAAGAAATAAGGTTCGGATAAAAAATTGCTTTAACGAATTGCTGTTCCTATAGTAAATGATCCTATAATTGAACAAACTGAAGTAATGTCAAGATATACGCTTCTTCCACACATAGGAGGAAACAACTGCATTAGGTTGTATTAAAAATGCAAAAAATTATTTTAAATATCAAGCTCATAACAAATGCGGCCGTGACTCAAACCGAGTCACAGTCAAGTCTGCCCGCGTATCGTATGCGCGTGGCTTTTTACTACTCTAGAAAAATCCTGCAGCTATAATAGGCCGATAGCAGAGACGCCCACGGTTTATCAGAATGTGCAAAATCAAACCCGTTAAATAAAAGAAAGTTCAATTATAGGATCATTTACTATAGGAACAGCAATTCGTTAAAGCAATTTTTTATCCGAACCTTATTTCTTCAAACCCATTCAATAACAAATTCGAAATTTATAAGATCCGTTTTTAATCAAAACATTGTTCATCAAACTCATTCAATATGAAACCTGGAATTCGTAAAACCCGTAATTTATCAGAAAATTTTTTGTTAAATTAATTGTGCATTCACCAATACACGCAGGTGGCGCAGCGGCGCGGCGTTTTGATGCATTTGTCGCTGTTACGCGCGCATACTTGTACAGGTTGCGTTCAATAGTTTGTGTATAGATGTCAATTGCATTCACCCGTCTTGCATTCATGTATTATTGGCGAATGCGCAATCAACTTAGCAAAAATTTGTTGATAAATTACTGGTTTTACGAATTCCGGGTTTGATATTGAATGAGTTTGATGAACAATGGTTCGATTAAAAACGAGTCTGTTAAATTTCGAATTTGTTATTGCATGGGTTTGATGAAATAAAGTCCGGATAAAAAATTGGTTTGACGAATTGCACTTTCTATGGTGAATCGTTCTTACGATGATTTTTTTTATTAAATGCGGTCTGATTAATTTCTGGTTTGATAAACCGTAGATTCTATGCTCGACGCATTCAGCAGGTTCAATGACACACAAAAACAAGCATACTGCTGCTGCAAACACCTATGAATGATTCAGTATAGAAACTGCACTTAGTCAAACCAATTTTTTATTCGAACCTTATTTAATCAAACCCAGTCAATAACGAATTTCATCAAAGTCATTCAGTACCAAACCCGGAATTCGCAAAAGCCGTAATTTATCAAAAAATGTTTGCTAAATTAATTGCGCATTCGCCAATACCACATGAACCGGAGACGTATACGCAGGCGGCGCGGCGTTTTGATGCATTTGTCGCTGTTACGCGCACATATTTGTACAGGTTGCGTTCAATAGTTTGTGTATAGATGTCACTTGCATTCACCCGTCTTGCATTCATGAGTTATTGGCGAATGCGCAATCAATTTAGCAAAAATTTTTTGATAAATTATGGGTTTTACGAATTCCGGGTTTGATATTGATTGAGTTTGATTAACAATGGTTCGATTAAAAACGACTCTGTTAAATTTCGAATTTCTTATTGAATGGGTTTGATGAAATAAAGTCCGGATAAAAAATTGGTTTGACGAATTGCACTTTCTATGGTCAATCGTTCTTACGATGAATTTTTTTATTAAATGCGGTCTGATTAATTTCTGGTTTGATAAACCGTAGACTCTATGCTCGATGCATTCAGCAGGTTCAATGACACACAAAAACAAGCATACTGCTGCTGCGAATACCTATGAATGATTCAGCATAGAGACTGCAATGGTCAAACCAATTTTTTATTTGAACCTTATTTAATCAAACCCAGTCAATAATAAATTCAAAATTTAACAGACCCGTTTTTAATCGAACCATTGTTCATCAAACTCATCCAATACCGAAGCTGGAATTCGTAAAAGCCGTAATTTATCAAAAAATTTTTGCTAAACTAATTGCGCATTCGCCAATACCACATGAACCGGAGGCATAAACGCAGGCGCCGCGGCGTTTTGATGCTTTTGTCGCTGTTACGCGCACATACTTGTACAGGTTGCGTTCAATAGTTTGTGTATAGATGGCACTTGCATTCACCTGTCTTGCATTCATGAGTTATTGGCGAATGCGCAATCAATTTATCAAATATTTTTTGATAAATTACGGGTTTTACGAATTCCGGGTTTGATATTGATTGAGTTTTATGAACAATGGTTCGATTAAAAACGAGTCTGTTAAATTTCGAATTTGTTATTGAATGGGTTTGATGAAATAAAGTCCGGATAAAAAATTGGTTTGACGAATTGCACTTTCTATGGTGAATCGTTCTTACGATGATTTTTTTTATTAAATGCGGTCTGATTAATTTCTGGTTTGATAAACCGTAGACTCTATGCTCGATGCATTCAGCAGGTTCAATGACACACAAAAACAAGCATACTGCTGCTGCGAACACCTATGAATGATTCAGTATAGAAACTGCAATTAGTCAAACCAATTTTTTATTCGAACCTTATTTAATCAAACCCAGTCAATAACGAATTTCATCAAAGTCATTCAGTACCAAACCCGGAATTCGCAAAAGCCGTAATTTATCAAAAAATGTTTGCTAAATTAATTGCGCATTCGCCAATACCACATGAACCGGAGACGTATACGCAGGCGGCGCGGCGTTTTGATGCATTTGTCGCTGTTACGCGCACATACTTGTACAGGTTGCGTTCAATAGTTTGTGTATAGATGGCACTTGCATTCACCTGTCTTGCATTCATGAGTTATTGGCGAATGCGCAATCAATTTATCAAATATTTTTTGATAAATTACGGGTTTTACGAATTCCGGGTTTGATATTGATTGAGTTTGATGAACAATGGTTCGATTAAAAACGAGTCTGTAAAATTTCGAATTTTTTATTGCATGGGTTTGATGAAATAAGGTCCGGATAAAAAATTGGTTTGACAAATTGCACTTTCTATGATGAATCGTTCTTACGATGATTTTTTTTATTAAATGCGGTCTGATTAATTTCTGGTTTGATAAACCGTAGACTCTATGCTCGATGCATTCAGCAGATTCAATGACACACAAAAGCAAGCATACTGCTGCTGCGAACACCTATGAATGATTCAGCATAGAAACTGCAATTGGTCAAACCAATTTTTTATTCGAATCTTATTTAATCAAACCATTGTTCATCAAATTCATTCAATATCAAACCCGGAATTCGTAAAACCCGTAATTTATCAGAAAATTTTTGCTAAATTAATTGGGCATTCGCCAATTACACATGAATGCCAGACAAGTAAATGCAAGTGACATCTATAGACAAACTATTGAACGCAACCTGTACAAGTATGCGCGCGAAACAGCGACAAATGCATCAGAAGGCCGCGCCGCCGCGCCACCTGCGTGTACGCCTCCGGTTCATGTGATATTGGCGAATGCGAAATTAATTTAACAAAAATTTTCTGATAAATTACGGGTTATACGAATTCCGGGTTTGATATTGAATGAGTTTGACGAACAATGGTTTGATTAAAAACGGGTATTATAAATTTCGAATTTGTTATTGAATGGTTTTGATGAAATAAAGTTCGGATAAAAAATTGGTTTAACGAATTGCCGTTTCTATAGTGAATGATTTGAACTTTCTTTTATTTAACGGCTTTGATTTTGCACATTCTGATAAACCGTGGCCGTCCCATCGAGTCACGGTCGCGTCTTATAGGCGGGTGTGCAAGCTATCATTGGAGTAGATAGAATAGAATAAAAGCATAGCTTTTATGAGGAACATATCAATATATGCAAACAAAACTTAGTAACTACAAGCGAGGATTTGGTCTCAAATCTGGGGAGGGGTACTCAGATTTGAAGTCGTTCATACATTTTTTATTTAAAAAAATGTTTAACAAAATTTTTGAGAAAATTACATTAAAACTGTAATTTTTGAGTCGAATTAAACTAAAATCGTAAATATCAACGGTATTGCTTCAAAAAATATTTTTTTTTATTTGAAATTAAACTAAAATTGTAAATATATTAATGTTTTCAAAGCGCAGCAGGCGAAAATTTTTAAGAAAATGACACTACAAATGCCATTTTTAACACAAAATTAAACTAATACCGTAAATATCAAAGGTGTTATAGCGCCGCAATTTATGCAAAAAAAAATTAAAGCCAGGGTAGGGGGGGGTTAACTACCCTCCTATCCTCCTGAAATCCGCGCTTGAGTAACTACGTATAATTTTTAGGCAGTTATAGAAAACATAGATAACAAACAAACCACAAACAAAACCCAATACTTTTTTTTTTGAGGTCTAAAAAGCTTTTCGTTGAAGCATTACCGTTATATCGCATATCTTAAACATAAGATGCCCATCTCAAAAAAAAATCATTTCCAGTTTTTTGTGCAAACCGGTCAATGACTCGCTCATTGTGAATTTCAATATGTCTGTTGATATGCAGCAACGCTAAGCTCGTCAGACGAATTTTCGTTATAGTGTTTTTAAGTACTTATGTTTTCAATCTTCTGAGGCATGAGAAGCTTCTTTCTGATGAGGCATTACTTACTGGCAAACATCCAAGAATGTTCTAATCAACGGAAAAATATTGCCACACTTGTTCATTGCCTCGAAAACGTTATAAGGTATGTTTTGATTTAAGCTTTTGCCTAATTCTGACCAATATTGTTTCCAAATACTGACTTCTCCCAATAAAAGTTCAAGAATTTGTGTTTTGGATTAACAAAACAGTTTATAGTATTTAGAAACGACTTTAGTTAATTTTGCCTTGATTTTGGCTTCACGTTAAACTTGGTATGAATATGTTCAGTTCAAAAATACTTTTTTTATGTCCGAATTGATTTTGTCTAAAACTTGTTTATAAATAGAAACTCTATAATACTGTTCGGTATTTTCGCGGTAAGTTCGTCATGCGTTTGTATATTGTTGGTCTGATGGATTAAAGGTCAAACTGTCCCAAAATATAGTGGAGGGATTCTAGAATGTATTTAAAGGAACTTTCTGCAATTTCTCGTTTTTCTTCTTCAGGGTTATTACCACCATCATCTTTGTTGTTGTTGTCTACTTTTTTCTGGAGCATTGTCTCTTGAAAATAAGCTTTTCCACCGCTTTTTCACGTTTTTATGATGACGTCATTGACGATATTGCAATAATTCATATAATCAATAACATAGTGCGTTTGAATTCCACAACTAATTGTGGTTAAAAAATTGTCTTTTTTGTTATTTTGTTAAAAAGCAGAAAAAATTCGAAGCGGCACAAAAAGGCTCAAAAATTAAATTTGTCGCCTAAAGCGGGACGCTTGGCAACCCTAGTGTCACGTCGTATTCTAGTAACGTTTTCTTGACCCTTCCGTGTGACATTTAAGCTCAATTTTACCTAAATAATTCCAAAGTTCTTTAAAAATTCATGAAATCGTTGGACAGCACGTAGATAGAGGTCTTCGTCCAGGACTGGAGTCACAAAAGTTTTTGAAATGTTAATGACTTTTTTAGGACAAAAAGACAGAGAGCCATAATACATTAGAGTTTTGACGAACACTGCCTATGTCAGCCATTTTTTATTTTTAATTAAAATGAGTCAAGGGATAAACGTTTGATCAAAAATTAGCAATATTTTGCACAGTAAACAGTGGGGCCCTTTCTTCCCCTCCCCTCTGAGAGGCTGTTGGGTTACGATCGGCACAATAAAATAAAAACAGAAATAAAATATAAGTATAGAAAGTAAAATAGCAAAATCACAATAATCATCTATCATTCTACTTCTAATATTACTAATATTGCTAAACTACCAGGTTGATGGTCATATGGGATGTACGCGTAAACGTACAGGGTGTTCATTTGAAAACTTCCTATCCAAGATTTACGTATAGTATAGAGTCTGGTTTTGAAGAAATCTACGGACAAGTCGATTTTTGTTCGAGGGGGACACGTAACCCCTTCAAGGGGTAAAATTTACCCTTAAATGTTGAAAGTGGGTCGAGTGATACCTTGTTTTGTGTGTAGTGTAATAATTTTAAAATCTACCAATTCGTTTTTGAGATATTAATTTTCAAAATAAACTGAAACTTTACAGGTAAATTTCACTCCTCGTAGGAATCCCAAGCAACAAAATCAGTCGCGACCTGCCATGGTGACCGTCTCCATGCCCTATCCCTAATAGAGTCGGGGCGTCATATAACGACGACAATTTGACCAGTTGCGTAGCCAGGGGGGGGGGGGGTTGTGGGTTAAAACCTCCTCCAGGAGGTCCAACCCAATCTATCATATATTAATCATGATCAAGGACCCCAGAAACAGCCATAGCTCCCCCAATTTTTTGACCCTTTCCTCCGGTTTGTGAGGTGTGTTTGGTGTGATGTCTTAAATTTTAAAAATTTTGCAAATTTTAGTCTAATTTTAAGTAATTTTTATCACCAGCATTGAAAACGTGTAATAAATGACATTCTTAGATTTTCTTAAAATTTTTATCTGCGGCGCATTTATGATCTGGCAACAAATCTATATACCTCCGGAACCCACCCCTTCTTGGCATCTAACCCACTCTACTTTTTCTAAAACATTTTACAAAAAACAATTTACAATTTTGTTTAATTTGAAGCAATTTTTTTTGTCAACAACATTTGAAACGCGTACAAAATACCATTTTAGTGTAATTTTTTCAAAATTTTTCAAAATAAGACTAAATGAGGCTTGCCTTTAAAAGAAAGTGTTTTGGTTTCGTATACACTAACTCAACAACTATTAAACCGCCCCTCTCCTCTCCCTTCAGTTGAAGAGCTCAAGCTATAGGCACCTGTCTAATTTTTAAAAATTTGCTATAGATAGGTAGTTGATGATGAAACCCCCCCAGAGTCGATTTCTATTTTATTTTATACTTCGAGGTATTCACCGTTTTTGGGAATGCATTGGGACGGTTATACAACTACATCGCGACGGTTATGGTTACTTTTAATATTGAAGTTATATCATCGCGGGGAGTAAACGGGCACGTTTTCCCGACGTCCTGTTTACCACATAATATAGTATTTCTGACTTTATAGGGTTTTTATAGGTTTTCTCTTTCCCACATTATTAATTAAAAATATGTTGATCTTCTTCTAAAATTTATCAGGACACATACCATAAAATATGCGAAGACATGATAGAAAACAAAAATAATATGATCTATATCATAACCTATACCTAATAATTACCATGTTTTTAACCACTTTCCTAAAGTCACAACATCTTAAATTTATAAACGAATAGCAATTTTATGACAGTTATGACGTCGATACTTACCAAAACTGACGTAGCCAAATGTTGGTGATACTCGCTACTTATCAGCGACGTAAATTAACGTTAATTTCGGCGACTTAATTTTTAGAATAAAATTTAAGGTCAGGCCAAAGTGAAAACGGACGTCAATAAATTTAGTTGTTGCCTAGATTTTCTGTAAATGGCAACCCTGCAAATATGAAAGTATTTTATAAATATACTTTAGATGGACTTATGTTAGAATAGAAAGTTTAAAAGTTTCTATTGTATAGTTTACAAAATAATCTTATAGGCCAGT
This sequence comes from Oxystoma pomonae, assembly GCA_963921995.1. Lineage (NCBI taxonomy): Eukaryota > Metazoa > Arthropoda > Insecta > Coleoptera > Brentidae > Oxystoma > Oxystoma pomonae. Next base: position 112,601,309 of record OY998165.1, read on the forward strand.
AACCTCGGGACAGCCGGTATAACGTCCAATTCATGAGACGTTATATTTAGTATGAGTTTTAAAGTAGAATTGTAATAAAATTGACGTTGCCAAACTTTTATTTAATAAATGTAACTATTCCGAGGTCCACCAACGTGGGTGCGTGACTTACAATTATACTTTCTTCTACAAGGCGACGTAGCAGAAGGTGTTCTTGTCCGAATAGGTAAATAATCATTAGAAATTTGGTCGGCGCCCGAAACGCCATTTTAAACGTTTAGCATCGATGCGCCATTACAACAGTACATTTAATTTTTTTAATTTTAAAGGCTTTATATGTAAATTAACTAATTTTTTGGCAACTCAAATGCATTTTTTAAATGCCTATAATGTTTTACTATAAGAAACGGGCTTCCTTATAACGATTTTATTTTTAGGTTAATTTTTTTCAAAATTAATTTCTTAATATTTTTGAATTATTTTTGTGGGTTTCTGTTTTTTTAATGTCTATTTTAATTATATTTATCAGTAAACTGACCTTCGTTGGAAGATTTGCATCCATAGAATGTGAGAAACTAACTTTTTTCAGTTACCTACAATAACTAAGATAATAATTATTGTCATCCACAGTTCATTGGGATGTGTTTGTTTAGACATATAAAAGTTTTTACCTAATAAGTTTAAATTTGGTGTGCACAGTAAAACTTTGGGTCGTGGGTCTACGTAATTTGACGTAATATTTGACCATTGTGCAGCACCCGACGTCGAAACGACTCGAATTTTGATTCCCCACTTAGGTGCTAAATCGAGTCCTCAGGAATACTGACGGACGTCGGAGTCGACGTCAGGTATTTCTTGCCCTACGTGACCATAACGTAATGTAACGTCCAAATGTTGGTTATTGAGTAAAAATGCTGATTTTTTTATAAAAAAAGTGCACACCCCAGTTTTCACCCATTTTTTTCTAAAATGTTCATAAAAAATGGAAATTATTTAAGGTTAGGATTTCCAAAATAAGTGTCTTTTCAGTTTTAATATGTTTTATTAAGTAAATGTTAATATTTTTACTTTCATTGGTACATGGAACTACTAATCCGTGACTTAATGAGGGATTTTCGAAATTTTTACGCGGTTGTTGACACATTCCAAAGACCTTCAAAATAAATAAAAAAATCGACGTGTACAAGGATTTTTCTAAAAAATAAAGTAAAAATCTACATATGTGAATTTTGGGTGGAAAGTTTTAAAATGAACACCCTGTATAACGTTCAGACCAGATACAAAATTACGTTCAATAACGTCTGCCCTACATTGCCGCAGGGAGTCAAAAAATCAACTTAAACTGTCTTACATAAAGAAATAAAGGTTTTAACAAGGAAGAAGAAGTTTTATTTGATAACTAAAACCATTCAGAGCAAAATAAGGTAATAATCGATTGTCGGATTATTGCACTAGTGTATGCTAAAAAGATGCACGATTTTTGTCAACTTAAAGTGCATTTGAGCAAGTTTCTCAAAAATTATTAATTAATTTAATAAATATTAAGTATCTACAGCAAAAGCCAATTACAAACACTAGCCTTAAAAGTACAATAATATAGGTTACAATTGTTACTGACTACTATTACGAAATTTAATATCAATTATAATTATTAAAAATGTTTCATAGATTATATATATGAGAACATTTAAATAAATTTGTTCTGGGGACGCTAAATAGAACAAATTTCTGCTTCTAGAATTAATTATGTTGATGGCAAGTAAATATTCCGGTTATACTCCATATTTTCTATAAAACATGCATTTCAAGAATTTCCTTTGCACCCCCTTAATAAGACTTACCCAGACATGATAGTGCGGAGACCATATTACACTACCATATTCTAATATTGGTGCAACCAAAGAGTTAAACAAACCAAGGCCCACCTCTATATCAAAGGACTATGTATTTCTCACAACATATCCAGATATTTTTTGTGCACTTTTAATTTTATGTAAGATATGTTCAGAGAATGTTAAGTTCGCATCAAAAGTTACCCCCAAATCCTTGTTATTCCTGATTATATAAAGAATTTATCAAAATTGTAATTGTAACGGTCTTCAAAGAACTTCTCGAAAAGTCTTTTGATTATGATTTATTTTATTTTTCATCGTGCAAAAAATTTGACCCAATCCGTTTACCTCCGGGCCCATTAACTTAAGCAAACATTAAAAATCAGTTTTATATTGTTAATGTTAACAATAGTACCCACAGCTTATAGTGTCCTCAAGAGATAATTCGAGGCAACTTTAAGGCTTCTGATATCAAGGTTAAATTAAAAATTTTATTGCAGAAAGAAGAAAAAATAAAACTCCTTCGCAACCGTTTGGCAGAGAAAAACCAGAAAATCGGCGCTACCGTGAAAACAACGAGCTTTGTGATAAGTGGCGGCGGCATGAATAATCCGGCAAAACTAACTCAGGGTAAGGATACGTTAATCGTAGCTGATTTTATAACTGACGCTGGAACCTCCGACTCTGCTTTTGGAGGGGGGGTATCAGTTTACACGCGGTCGTCTAGATGTAGCCAGTCTGATATCGAATTCAGTGATAGTTACCTTTGAAACCATTCAGTAATGCTGATGTTAATTTCCAAGGTGACCTTTTTGCAAGGTCATTAGTTTTTAAGGGTCATACATTCTTTGCTGGTATTTTTTAAATCTACTCATGATCCTTTTTACAAAGTAGAGCATATTAGGTTTCTTAAAGATTATTTCTTGTTAAAAACAGAAAATTATAGAGGCTATAAAATTATATTTAAAACTCCAAAATTAATAAATTAACTCCTATTTTTTGAACGCACAATAAATTAGAGAATAGATAGATCATTAATGAAATTATTACCGTATACCTTTTTTAATTTTAATAATCATTTGATACTCCCTTTATAATTGTACCTATGTCAATTAAATACACATTTTACCCTACAACTATACTGTCAGTGAGCAGCTAAAGAACTGAACCTTGAAAAAATCATATGTTTAGGGTCTTTTATTGGTGAATCTCAGAAACCGAAGTATAAAAACCAAAAAACACAGAAATATAGAAGTAAGGTTTCTTGTTTGGTTCAACCATATAGCTATAAGATACTATAATGGCCCAAGAATCGCAAAATATGTAACATTAATAACTTTAAAAAACAAGGAATTGTAGTTTACCTAACTAGTGTGGAAAGTGCCACATTTCCGCACGCGATTGCAGATGGCCGAACGACACGTTAGCGGAGTTCAGCCAGAAATTAAGTACGGAAATGTCACTTTACGCGCGAGTTAGGTTCAATATTTTTTTCTACTCGCTTGACTTATAAAGTATTCATTTTACCCAATAAAAGAAATTTTAAAAATGTTACTCTTTATTTATTCCTGCTAAAATGTTTACATAAAACAAAAAAGAAAATTTTTAAAAATATAGCAATATATTTATTTTTTTATTTTTGGTTGAGTGCGGAAAAGTGCCACAAAGTTAACTTTTCCGCACTAGTTTGGAAAAGTACACTTTTCCGCACGCAAAACAGTGCGCAAAAGTGAATTTTCCGCACGCTAGTAGAAAAAATAATTAGAGCTTTTGTTCAGTGGTTGAGTGTACATAGTTTGGTATTTTGTGCAAATAATAGGAAAATTAGGACGTACCAATTAAAAAAAATATAGTTAGGTAAGCTTAAAACATTAAGACTGCTTGGCCAAGCTTATCTAAATCTACCTGTCTTCTTGTATTTTCTAAATGTGTACGTCCAAATTTTTTAAGGTTTTTGTAAAAGTCCAATAACAGGAGTAATGATTGTTAAAGTCTAATGAAAATTTAATAAATTTGCACAAAATACAAAACTTCTTCCGATTTTTAAAGAAACTAATGTAAAAATCAGTTTTGGCCCTTGGAAGGGCCACTGGCGAAAAATTTACTACACATGCCTGACGTAGTCTGCTTGCACTTGTAGAGTTTTTGGCTCTGCATTGTTTCCAGGCTAATTTGATTAGGAGAGAGTTATTAGATACTTAAAGTAAATATTTCAACGCATCAGTATCCGTATACCTAACGCGTTCGAAATAAAGTCAAAATACACTACATTTTTGACTTGTTTATGCGATGTTTCGAACGATGCCACCTTTTTTGACAGAACTGCTGATTGAAATCGTTGCGTACGTTCATGGATCCGTAACGATACGTACATACTTCCGTACGAAACGAGATTCTGTCATCACACCCGTCAAAGAAGCAGGCATCGTTCAAAACATGGCATGAGCAAGTCAAAAATGTAGCGTATTTTGACTTTGTTTTGAACGCGTTACGTATACCGATACCGATGCGTTGAAATATTTACTTTAAGTGTCTATTATCGCTACGGTTTTGCAAGGCCGTTATGTTATCTCATAGTGATATAAGTTAAACCATAAACCTATTAGCTTAAATATGCGCCTTACCCATGCCAAACTTGTAAGCAACATCAATAATCTAGCCAGCCATAGAAATAAAACAAAAGACATTGGTTTAGCTTCGACCTTTTGCACAAGCGCGAAAATTCATCGATCCGAGGGTTTTCGGCCGGCTTCGCGGCCACGTCTTACGTCTTCAATCGAGGCGATGCCATTTTTGTTGTTTAATCGTTTTGATTCAGGGTTTTCATTGTACCGTGCGTTTTTTTTTTTCCTGTTAAAAAATAAAAAAAAGTTAAAAGATCCCGCTACGTAAAAAAGCAAGAGGAGCGATTACATCTAAGGTATCAAGTGGAGAAAGTCCAGTGGTTAGTAGTTCTTTTTGCTTTGGAAATCTGCAGTTAAACATCAACAAGTTTATGTTTCTTCCTCAGTGGGACATATTTTTTTTACTAGAAAATATTAAAATCCAGGATTTTTGAGAAAAGTAAACAAATAAAAGACAAATGCCGAATTCTTTTTGTCAAACAAAAATGATCGGCTGCATTCGTGGCTTTGGGTGTTAGCCGATGACGCTGACGCGGCGGGGAACTCACAAAAAAAAAGCCGAATTTACAAAAACCGAAACACAATTGAACAGAAAATAAAACGTCGGAACGAAATATGAACGAAAGTAAAACACTCAGAAAATAATGGATACGACTATAATTTAATAGAATTTTAATTTACTCGATCCTTAAAAGACACGTAAATAATTTAACCGGTTATAATTTTAGAATGGTGTAGCTAGAACATCTCTTTACCGATAACCGATCCGAACAGCCTGAAGAATTCTCGAACCAAGGCATAGATATAACACCAGAGGAAGTAAAACACGCAATATCTTCAGCTAAAAACAGAAAAGCGGTAGGGCAAGACGAAGTATACACTGGTCAAACTTTTTAACTTGATTTATCGTAGCGGTAAAATCCCTGCTGACTGGCTAAAATCAACCTGTGTTACGCTGCCTAAAAAACATTCAGCAAAGAAGTGTAGTTATTACCGCCTAATCAGCCTAATGAGCCATATGTTCAAAATATTTCTAAAGATTATCCACAGAAGAACTTATGGGAAATGCGAATCCTTTATGGGCGACACGCAGTTTGGATTTTGTGGTGGTTTCGGGACAAGAGAGGTCTTGTTTGGCATTTAAGTCTTTCAGCGGTCTAGGGATGTGTCGGTGCCAGTATATTCCTGTTTCATAGATTATAAGAAAACATTTGATCGAGTCCAACACGAAAAGCTCATAGAATCGCTAAAAGAAGTTGGTCTAGAGATCTAAAGATAATCTAAAGATAATAATAATAATAAGGTTGATGGCCAACTGTCCGAAGAGGTCGAAAAAAGAAGAGTAGTACGTCAAGGCTGTATGATGTCTCCGCTGTTGTTTAATATATATAGTAACAAAGTAATGGAGAATGCACTTCATAACTGCGAAGAGGGCCTGACCATAAACGGTATAAAAATCAACAACATACGATATGCCGACGACACTGTCATAATAACAGACAAGCTGGAAGGCCTGCAAGAGTTGTTAAATCAAATTGCGGCCAAAAGTTCGCAATTTGGGCCTAACTTAAATGTTGGAAAAACAAAATGGATGGTCATATCCAAGGAAAAGAACATCCGAGGCATGTTAGAAGTAAATGGGCAGCAAGTCGAACGCGTGGATTCATACAAATACCTGGGTTGTCTCCTCAATGAGAACTGGGACAACATGCAAGAAGTTTGTGCAAGAATTGAACAAGCCAGATCATCCTTTATCAAAATGAAATCAGTGTTGTGTAGTCACGATCTTCATACCACTCTCCGGATTCGTGTGCTTCGGTGTTATGTTTTTAGCATCTTATATTATGGCATGGAAGCATGGACACTGACTGAGGCCATGTGCAAAAAGTTGGAGGCATTGGAGATGTGATGTTATCGTAGAATACTAAGGATATCTTGGATAGACCGAGTAACTAATGTGGATGTTCTCCTGACTATCAAAAAACGAAAACTTAAATATTTTGGCCATATCTTGAGAAATGACAAATATAAATTTTTAAATTTGATAATAGAAGGCAAAATTGGAGGCAGAAAAGGTCCAGGTCGTAGACGGATATGATGGCTTAAAAATCTTAGAAAATGGTATGGTGTTAGCACTACGACACTTTTCCGAAAAGCAGTGGATTTTCCCAAACCTTAAAATATCAGAATTACAAAAGTATCGAAAATAATTGTCTAGAGACGAAAAATACCCGACCCACCAATCGATAAGAAATAATATGCCCGATCCTTAAATGAACAGAACCACAATCCAGCCGAATCGCTATTGGGCATGCGCCAAATCTCTAGAGCGCCATAGGCCCTGGATTGCAGCGTTGACAAGTTTCTCTATTTGGAAAATGACACAGGAATTTGTTTTATTAAACGATTTTATTTAACTTCACTGCTTCTGGGTGTCTAACTGTCTATCAAATCTTGCGATTCATTTTTGTAATGTAGTTCCGATGACAATACAATATTATAAAGATATTTGGGGGTAAGAGGTGGTTGAAGAATGTAAAGGGAGTAAATTAATACAATATCACAACTTACTACGACTCTTCCCTGCTGTAAGCCTGGCAACGTAGCAATTGAATTTGTGGCTATCGGTTCAAATCATTTTCGGCCAGATTGGGGTTCTTGAATTTTGTGGTTCGACATTATTATGTTTCTATTAAATTATTTTCGTTATGTGTTTTTATAAATATATGTTTCGTTTAAATTTAATTCTATGCATATATTTTCTAGCGATTTGATTTTTCCGTCATTTCATTTTCGAGACAATTTTTTTCGGACCAATTATTTTCTTTTCTTTCAAATTCTGACAAATTATGTTTCTGCCAAATTTGGTTTCGGGTTTTTAATAGAGACCCACGCGGCGCATGTACGGAACAGCGTTACTAAGACAAACGAGATAGCAGAGAGAGAAAGGGAGATAAATAAAAGAGAATATAGAGGACATCTTGCTTACAACTTCGGGCTTGCTAAAAGCATTGGAAGAACGTATATTTAAGCTAATAGATATATGAATTAAACCTATAAACGGCGGAGAAAAGCGCATTCGCAATAATAGAGAATGTGTAAGTCCGTGAGATTTTTAATGAAGGAGTTTTGTGACTATGTGGGATTAATAGCTCTTTAGTCACACAATCAATTGTTACCGGGAGTTTTGTTCGCATCCGCGTAGAAGGGGTTGATATGACGTCATCTTTCAAGATGGCGGCCAAAAATCATAAAAAATACAACTTTCGCAATCGCATGCTTATACTCGATTCCATATAATTCGAGGACGAGGATTCCAAAGAATTCACTTTCAAGGTCATCCGACCTTAAATGATTATTGCCATTTTCTCATCAAAAAATCTTAATAATTCGACGTTTTGTCAGAGCAATTTCAAATGTACATCAAACTATTAGGCATGTATGCCAAATTGGATCCTTGGAGTTTAATTCAGTTTAAAGCTTCATGACCTTGAAAAATACCCCAGTAAAATTAACAAATTGCTAAAATAACATACTAAAGGGCGCTATTCATCAACTATTGAAGCAAAATTTGGTAACGGAGATAAAAAGATCCAGTCCAACAATTTTGTTTAAAAAAATATGCGTCGTTTCAATATGGCGGCTGATATATCAAAATGGCGACCTATAACCACATTTTATTTTATCCAATTTCGTAAAAAAGCAAAAATGACAAGGTGGTCATTAATTCTTGTTAAATTATCTCCGCTTACTATGGAAAAAAAAGTTTAGTTCATGCATGACCTTGAAAATACCATGTAAAATTGAAAAACCAGCTTTTTGTAGTGTTTTTTTCCAATTTACCACTACGCAAAAACTTTAGGTGCAGGAAATTTTTTAATCTGGCATCCCAGATGTTTATGCTATACCCCGGTATAAATAACCTATATGCCTGTTGTTTTTATTAAGCTTCGGAACTGTGAATTTTATGTCCTACTTACTTGTCTAGCCAACAAAGTCATTTAAATTACCTATAAGAGAGTAAGCAAAAGTTAGATATACATTACCATATTCTGAACCAATTGTGTGTTCAAAATGGCGGTCGAAAAACTATAAAAAATTCTAAATATGCCAGTAGGCCATGACTATACTTGTTTATTACAATTCCTAATAAAATTCAAGGATGAGAATTTAACAGCTATTTAGTCACACATTCACGTGAAACCGAGTGTTTTGTTCGCATCCATGTAGAAGAGGTTGATATGACGTCATATTTTAAGATGGCGGTCAAAAATCATAACAACGCAACCGGGGTACGATAATACTTGATTCCCTATAATTTGAGAAGGAGGATCCCAAAAAATTTACCTTTAAGGTCATCCGGTCTTAAATGACCTTAAAAATCGCATAAAACAAGATTTTTGCAATTTTCTCTTCAATAAATCTTGATAATTCGACATTTTCATATATTAGCCAGCATATTGAAACGCGTCATAGTTAAAACAATTTTTTTTTTAAATTGCTGGACTTGACCTTTAGTATGTTATTTTTGCAAATTGTTAATTTTCCCAATAGTTTGAAAGACAGTTGAAGTTGGTCTGTCAAAACGTCGAATTATTAAGATTTTTTGATGAGAAAATGGCAAAAATCAATTAAGGTCGGATGACCTTGAAAGTGAATTCTTTGGAATCCTCGGCCTCGAATTATATGAAATCGAGTATAATCATGCCCCGGTTGCGAAAGTTGTATTTTTTATGATTTTTGGCCGCCATCTTAAAAGATGAACAAAACACCCAGTAACACTTGATTGTGTAACTAAAGAGCTATCAATCCCACATAGTCACAAAACTCCTTCATTAAAAATGCCACGGGATAGAAATTATCGACATATACCCCTACACTATAAACCGTATAATTGGTAACTTCGTCCTTTCTAAACTCATCCAGTTGTTTCCTATGTTTGCCGTGGACTGACCGACCCTCTTTGTATTGCCCTCCAAAACAAGAATATGTGAACTTTAAATGGTTTCATGTTGCTGGCTGGAGATTTGTTTATTATCCTTAGGGCCGGTTTCTACTAGAGAGTTAAATTGACTCGCTGTTTTAAGCCAATATTTTTTTAGGTTGACCCTGGGATAAAATAACTTACCCTCACCTTGAAGCCACAGGGTTACCCTGGAGTTACCTTTAACTAAAGATTTTTATAAGGTTATGTTGCTTGAGTTAACGCTAACTCGCTACTGAGAAACCGGCTCTTAGGGCCGATTTATCAATAGCGGGTTACCAGTGAGTTTAAAAATAAACTAACAGTATAAATCTCAGCTTTTTTTTTGTTTTTAAGCATTTTTTAAAGGTTAACCCTGGGGTAAGATAACTAACCGTCACTTTGAAGCCAGGGTTTTCTTATAGTTAACTTTAACCCGCATTTTAATGATTTTTATAAGTTTGTAGGAATAACGGGAAGTATAAAAAAAGTATATAAAAGTAAAAAAAAACCAATCCAAAAAAATTTTAAAAGTTCTACAATTTTATATATTTATACAATTATCATTATACTCATCAAAAAATAAAAAGGACTTCAAAATTACAAATGTATGAAGAGAAAACAATAGATAAACTGAAGAAGAAACAAAACGTTTCGAAAGCTTGGTTTTATAAAAGAGCTTTAATAAATTAGTTTTACATTTGGACCGAATATCCTGTTATTCCTACAAACTATATATCAACGGTATTTATTCGTTTAAGAGATTTTTATAAAGTTATGCTTCTACGCTAACTCGCTGTTGATAAACCAGCCCCTAGTCGAGCTATTTATTAAAAAAATTATAGGGGTGTGTCCGTTGAAAAAAAAGTTATGATCAAAAGTAATTGAATATCTCAGTTGATATGTATTCGAACATTTTTAAAAAACAAAATTTTAACCTACCAGACGCGTGGTTCCATTTAAAGTCCCTTCTATATCGTGTATAATCGTGCTCTTATTACCTATACCTTTTTATATAAAAACGAACTTACACCATAGTATTTTTTACCCTATATTTAGAGATACCTACTGTTTATAATATGAGTGTGATAAGTATAATTTTTTTGTAAATAATCACTAGAGATGCTAAGCACTAATATAATAATTAACTTGAAATAAAATGCATTCATGTGTATTGGTGAGACAAAATTTAGGTAAATAATATATTATTCAAAATGTTGTGCATATCCAAATTAATATAAAACGTTGCAACTTAATTCCTTTTTACATTATTGTTGTTACTTGTCACAATTTTTATCAGACTGGTTACTTGCTGTTGTTGCTGAGTTATTTGTATAGCTAGTTTAAAAATAAGTAACGACTTGTTAAAAATATATCAATTTTACCCTATGTTTAAACCATATAACTATGAGATACTATAACAGCCCAAGTGCCGCAAAATATGTAACGAAAATAACTTTGAAAAACAAAGAAGAAAATTGAAAATCGCGGTTGGCTTTGAAATTGTTTGAGCCACCAGGCCATAAACCAAAAATCTACTGCGCATGTACTATCAAATTCATGTCTGGTGCGTGACCTTCGATGTCGTAGTGACCTTACGATATTTTAATAACAAGGTATTAATTTGAGTGACAGTGACAACGACATCATCTGTCCGAAAACTTTGATTTTATTTAATTGAATGTATTTATTATATTATGTGATGTTATGGATAAAACATCTCCAACCGCAAGTTTAACCTTACTCGAGGGTTTCAATCCACGAGGTAAACGAGGATATGTTTATGTTATTGTGGAGTTTTTGTGTTTTAAAGTTTTGTGGCGGTATTTTTTGTATTTCCATGCGTTATTATTCCGGGAAACACTAGACAACACTTTTTTAATTTTTTTGTGTCCACTCTTTTAATAGATTCTCCAAAAGTAAACAAAAATATTAAACATAAACCCACATTTTTGCTATCACATGGTTGTCAGTTGCTTTCACTAATAACGCAATCGACGCGCCTGCCCATTACACTCCTCGTCTATGGTTTTTTTCCAGGACAACTTGATTGGGAGAGTTATTATCGGTACGCATTTGTCTCGGGAAAAGCAAGGAAAGAGCCCTTATATGATCTCATAGTTATAACAAATTTAAATTTTTTTTAAACCGGTCGTTCATCAAGGAATGTAAATGATAATTATAATCTTTTTATAGATACTAATAGAGCTACTTAAAAACATCTATAACGGAGAGATCACCGCGTAGCAATAGGCACTTTAAGCAGTGGCGTATCCAGGAATTGACTTCGGGGTGGGGGCGGGGGTTAAGGATAAATAATTTAAAAAAAATTGAAGTAAAAATGTGACAAGGCTTCTTGGGGTGGGGGTCACCCTTAAGCCCCCTCCCGCTCGGTGCGGCACTGCTTTAAGCTAATAACACTAGGCAACAAATTTTAATTTTTTTTAAAGGTCGTGGGTAAAAATAGGGTTTTTAGATTGTTTATGGATGAAATAGAGCCGAAATATTTTTTGAAAAATTTCCTTGGGTCGTAAATAAAAAATAGGTGAGATGGTTTTTAACTAACAATTAGGGTTTTCAGAAACTACCGTATCTCTACATATTATAAGAACTACTATATTTAATGTATCGTTTAATATTAAATCTAATTACCGTCGCGAACCTAACCTTACCGTCGCGGTTCGCGTCGGTAAAGTTAACGTTGGTAAGGTTCGATAATGAAAAAAAAAAAAATTTGGAACAAAAAAATTTTTAAAAAATTTATAAAAAAAGAAAAAAAAATTAAAAGAAAATAATTGAGAAAGAAAACTAGAAAAATAAAAAAGACCTGAAAAAAAATTGCAAAAAAATACATCAAAATTTAATTTCCCCAAATTTTATTTTTATTCTTATTTTCTTTCCAAATTTTTTCTCCCAATTATTTCCAAATAATTTTTTCCAAAACATTTTTTTTGCCAAATTTGTTTTTCCATATTTTTTTTATAAAAATATGTAACAAATTTTTTTTTTATAAAGTTTTTTTTTAGCGCTATTTTTTTCCCAACAGTTTTTTTAAATTTTTTTGTATATTTTTTATAGTCTCTTTTTTACCAATTTATATTTTCTATACTTGTTTTTGTTGTTTGTTTTAAACAATTTTAGGTTAATTATTTTTTAGCGAAATTTTTTTTCATAACTATTTTTTGGAGAAAATTATTTTGACTCCAATTTTTTTCCCCTTATTTTATTTTTCAAATATTTTTTTTGCCAATTTTTTCTTTCCAAATTTTGCTTCCAATTTTTTTTGTTCAATTTTTAATTACATTTTTCTCTCCAATTTTATTTTCAAATTTTTTGCCTAAAATATTTTTTTTTTCTATTTTTTTTGTTCTATTTTTTATTTTATTTTTCTCTCCATTTATCTAACCTTACCGTCGCTAACCTAACCTTACCGTCGCGGTTCGCGTCGGTAAAGTAAACGTTGGTAAGGTTCGATGATGAAAAAAAAATTTGAAACAAAAAAAATGTTAAGAAATTCAAAAAAAAGAAAAAAAATTAAAAGAAAATAATTGAGAAAGAAAACAAGAAAAATAATAAAAAATTCCTGAAAAAAAAATTGCAAAAAAAATACGTCAGAATTTAATTTCCTCAAATTTTATTTTTATTTTTTTTTATTCTTATTTTCTTTCCAAATTTTTTCTCCCAATTATGTCCAAATAATTTTTTCCAAAACATTTTTTTTGCCAATTTTTTTTTCCATATCTTTTTTTATAAAAATATATATCAAAATTTTTTTTTCTAAGTTTTTTTTAGCGCTTTTTTTTCCCAACAATTTTTTTAAAAAATTTTAGAATTATTTTTTTTTAATATTTTTTTTTTTATTTTTTTGTATATTTTTTTATAGTCTCTTTTTTTCCAATTTATATTTTCTATACTTTTTTTTTAATTTTGGGTTCAGTTGGCTGCTTAACATTGGGTTCGCCTCGGTAATTTTTTTTTTGCGAAATTTTTTTTCATTACTATTTTTTTGAGAAAATTATTTTTACTCCAATTTTTTTCCCCTTATTTTTTTCAAATTTTTTTTTTGCCAATTTTTTCTTTCCAAATTTTTCTTCCAATTTTTTTTTGTTCAATTTTTAATTACATTTTGCTCTCCAACTTTTTTTTTAATTTTTTTGTCTAAAATATTTTTTATTTCTAATTTTTTGTTGTATTTTTTATTTTATTTTTCTCTCCAATTTTTCCCTCCAATTTTTTTCTCAAATTTTGTTTCCAAAATATTTTTTTAATTCTTTTAATATTTTTTATAATTTTTTTGCCAATTTTTTTTGCAAAATTGTTTTTTCAATTTTTTTATAATGGGTAGGATTTTTTTTTTCTAATTTTTTGTTCTATTTTTTATTTTATTTTTGTCTCCATTTTTTCCCTCCAATTTTTTTCTCAAATTTTGTTCGCTGGGCTATCCCATTCGCTTAGAAAACAGCAGTATTTTGTATAGCCCAACTGAGTGCCAAGTAAAACAGCTACCACCTTCCAATCTGCACAAATTTGCCAACCATATTTGTTATATTGCACAGTTTCCAACAACAAACAGCATAATCAATTACAATACAGGGTGGATTCTTTAAACGGAACGGTGCTTCTAGCGGGTTAGTATTTGGTTTCATAAAAAAATCCAAAAAACGTCAACTGATATTTTTAATTTCCTTTAATCGTGCTATCTTGGATTTTTTTGTTTACGAGGTACGGCAAAAAAATATATTTTTTAAATAGGATGCCCTGTATAGTTTGATATTTTTGAATTCTAAAAAAAGTTATGTTTTTGACAATACCACACACTAATACTCTATCTCTTATGGTTCCAAGATGGAAGAGGCATTTAAACTTGCATGGAATTGTTGTCTATGCCCTATTTTACGGGGGATATTTGAATGAATATCAGGCCAACACACATTTTGGTGCCGGCGATTTTTTAACTGTTCCTGGGTAATTTTTGGGTGGAGAATCCGAAATAGCCATCAGATTTTGTCTATCAGATAGAGTTTTTAATAAAATAAAATAAAAATGATAAAAAGTAGCTTATACGACTTTCTAGCATGGATTTTACTGGTGTAGTCTCGATAACAACAACAGTAGTCGGCCATCATGTGGCAATCCCATCGTCCTTGATATTGATCTTCCATAGTTTTAATATCCTGATGGAATCTTTCTCCCTGTTCTTCACTACAGTAACCTAAATTTTCTGGAAAGCGATCTAGGTGGCTGTGAAGGTAGTGAACTTTTATACTCATGTTACAACCGAGAAAATAAAAATTTGAGAGCATAGTTTTCACTAATTTCCATCTCGATCTAACGTTTTCACAAACTGCTTCATAAGCCCCAACTTGATATGCAAGGGTAGTAGTAAGATTTTTTCTATCGTAACCAAAGGTTCATTCCCTACGTTTTGTTTTCCTTGAACCATAGTATCTCTTAAAGGCCAATTTCTCTTAACCCAGTGCTGATATTTAGCTCTTCTGTCTCAAGGACAGAGAAAACAGGGGTATTTTGTATATTCACTTTGCTGTCCAAGGACAAAGTTCACCATTTTCAAATCAACTTGTGCTATTGTTTTATACTCCTCTTTCATGGTATTAGAACGTACAATAGGAATTGAGGCATATTTGTTACCGTTATGTAAAAGGACATATTTTAAACTACGTTTTGAACTGCCAATGAAAAGGCGCCAATCGTCTGAAGTGTATTCTGGCAAACCCATTTTTTCTAAGAGTCCTTTTATATCGTTAGATAATACCAGGATATTTTCCTGAGTGAAAAAAGGCAGCAGATCATTTTCTCTCTTACGATAAAATGTTACAATAGTGCTTGGATAAAGAAGGTCCTTTTCTTTTAATCTGGATGCAAGTAATTCAGCACACTCCTTTGAGAGATATAGGTCTCTCACGAGATCGTTCAGTTCTTGTTGATTAAAACACTGAGGAGTTGTTAAATCTGCTTCAAATTCACTGTCGTTTTCTGACTGTATTCTTTGAACTTCATCAGACGTTGATGTTTCTGTATCATCTTCCGGGATTTCAGGAAGACTGGTGAAGGTTGGAGTGAGTATTTCCTTAGAGTGCGGTTTATTTGCAAAAACTACACAGTATACTAAGTCGAGAAGGATAAAGTTAGAAAAAAGGTACTATGTTTCCAAAACCAATTAGTCGGGGTTGAGCAGGTATGAGGAGATCGGTTCATAGGGAATGTTAACTATAAAATAGCTAATAAAATTAATGGGATTAAGTAATGCGGGTTAACCAGGTCCAGGAATATTGGTTTACGGACAATTTCAGATATATTTCGCTAATTAATGCTAGTTTTAGAATCAGCACATTAAGTATATGTAAAATCAGTTCTTAGATCTCAGGCACCAAAAAAAATTTTTTATTTTGTTGGCCTGTATCGAGGTTTTCCATACAGATTTGGATAAAAATATCTTGATTATCGTAAAAGATAGATCCTACTGTGTGGTATTGCTGAAGAGATAATTGTTTGCAGATTTCAAAAATTGGAAATTATACAAGGTGACCTATTTAACAAAAATATTTTTTTTGCAATACCTCGTAAACTAAATGACATAGGCAAAATCCAAGAATCCAAGAATTAAAGGAAATTAAAAATCTCTGTTGACGCGTTTTTAAGTTTTTTTATTCAACCACATTCTAACCCGCTAGAAGCACCGTTCCGTTTACAGAATCCACCCTGTATAATAATACCGGTTTAAGACGTACTTTCAATGAGTCTATGAAAAGCAGCCATTCATGAGGATGGTGTTCTATACCTAAAGCTTCCAATAGATTGACATCAATATCTTTTTTTGAAAAATGACGTATTCGATATATGACGACTTCTATAAAAAGAGACCTTTACTCTATCGTCAAGCAGGTTCCACTTTTGTAGTTCAGATGCTAACAACTCCGTCTTTTGTTTTGGCAAATTCAAATCTCTTATAAGGTCACTCGTAGACAGGTATACTGCCCGTATCATGCAAACCAGACCTCGGAAAATATTTTAAGCGATGGATTTGCGTCGAGCAGGTAAAAATCTATAAGACTGCGCTATTTTTATTCCCGACCTTTGTTTGTGTTGACTAGTGTAATTAAACGGAACCGTTCACTTTAACGCGTTCAAAACAAAGCCAAAAGACACGATATTTTTCACATGTGTATGTAAGCAACGTGGCCTGCTTTTATAGCATATAGAAAAAAAACGAGGAACATATCAATACATGCAAACAAAACTTAGTAAATAAAAGCGCGGATTTGGTGTCAAATCTAGAGGTGGGGGGGTACTCAGTCGTTTATTTCACATTTTTTATTTTAAAAAATGTTAAAAAGTGCCGAAAATTTTTGAGAAAATTACCTTAAAAATGCAATTTTTGAGTCGAATTAAACTAAAATTGTAAATATCAATGGGATCATGGGGCCGCAGGCAAAAATTAAAAAAAATTGCACTAGAAATGCTTTTTTGATTTAGAATTAAACTAAAATTGTAAATATATCAATGGTTTCAAAGCGCAGCAGACGAAAATTTTTAAGAAAATGACACTAGAAATGCCATTTTTAACACAAAATTAAACTAATACCGAAAATATCAAAGGTGTTATAGCGCCGCAATTTATGCCCTACCGTTGCCATACTTTTGATTTTCTAAATATTTTCATAAAAAATTTAAAACCAAGGTAGGGAGGTTAATCCTGAAATCCGCGCTTGAGTATAATTTTTTCAGTTATAAAAACATAGATAACAAACAAACCACAAACAAAACTTTTTAAATTGAAACATTACCATTTATATTGCATATCTCAAACATTAGATCCCAATCTCAAAAAAAAATTGGTTTGCGTTTTTTTTTGGGTAAACCGGTCAATGATTCGCTCAATGTCAATTTCAATATGTCTGTTGATATGCAGGAACGCTAAGCCCGTCAGACGAATTTCGATCATAGTGTTTTGAAGTACTTATGTTTTCAATCTTCTGAGGCAGGAGAAGCTTCTTTCTAACGAAGCATTACTTACTGACAAACGTCCAAGAATGTTCTTATCAACGGAAAAATATCGCCACACTTGTTCATTGCCTCGAAAACGTTGTCATATATGTTTTGATTTAAGCTTTTGCCTACTTCTGACCAATATTGTTTCCAAATACATAAATTATATACAATATACAATACAATAAAAGTTCAAGACTTTGTGTTTTGTATTAATCAAACAGTTTATACTATTTGGAAACGCCATTAGTCAATTTTGCCCTGATTTTGGCTTCACGTTGTATAAAACTTAATATGAATATGTTCAGATCAAAAATACTTAGAGTCTCGTTATTGAACATTGATTTTATGTCCGAAATGATTTTGTCTAAAACCTGTTTAAAAATTGAAACTCTGTAATACTGTTGTGTATTTCTAATATCGTGGTTTTCGCCTGTTTCAAACTGTCCCAAAATACTGTGGAGGGATTCTAGAATACCTTTAAAGGAACATTCTGCAATTTCTCGTTTTTTCTCCAAAGACTACAGGTCTACTTTTTTTCTGAAGCAAAGAGGGGGGGCGATCAACCTCCTGGGACCGCCACTGATGTTGATATCAATGCTTATGTTTCTAAGTAACACAGTTTTGACAATATAGACTTTAAAGCTTAACAGCTCTCCTTTTGCTTTAAAATAGCTAGCTTCGTTTAATCTGTAATTTTAGCTGTTAAAATTGTTTGACTACTAAATTTACATTCAATGTTATTCAATTCAATTCATTGTTTATAAAAAATTACATTTTCATAACAAGAAAATCCAGTTCAGATCACTACAGATAAATTTACATTAAAAATCTCTAGTTATATAATCTAGCTAATCAACTTTTAAAGGTAAAACTATACCTAAAAATTTGCTAAAACTTAAGTAACAAAACAGTTTCAATATTTACTTTTTTTCTTAAAATATGCCAAGATAGCAACGTCAGTTATTTGTTGTATCCTAGTGCAGTTTTTATTAAAATGCAGCTGCTTTCAATGCTATCTAGCATTTGAGAATAAGCGCCCTCTACGGCCGTGAGCCCACAGCAATAACACCAAGATTTGTTTTGGTTTTAGATTTATTGTTAAAAAAAATGCAAAGATGCTTGGTTGTACGGGCGGGCGAGCGGCCATGTTTTATATTATGGCAAAACATAACCTCTCAAAAATTTATAAAAAAATATTCTTTTTTATATAAATATGCTCAAAGGTCCGAAAATCCTTCAAAATTAACTAAATATGCAAGACATTATGGTTTTCCTTTAATTCTGGATAAAATTAAAAAAAAAATTAAAATTTTGTGATCAAAAAAACTTTTATTATCTCAAATTTTTCAAGTGCGTGTGATTTAACGAGGTATCATGACAAGTTCTGTCATCAAATTGGCCTTTGCATAAAGATTTGATTCTTAGGAAGTCCACAAAATGCGTAGTTTTGGTTGAAAGTTTGTTAAAAATCACTAATATTTATTTATTCCATCCATCTTCAGGCCTTTACGTTGGCGGACAGTTTTGATTTAATTGCTATTTTTAGATACATTTTTGGTCAGGGAAGTTAAAAAAAACAGCTGTATTTTCAGCGGACGGAAACGTTATCACAGGCAAAAAATATTCCTCAAAATAACTGTGACAATATTTTCATGAAGTTTTCAAAACATTATCTTGGGGTTCCTATAATCAACTGTTCTGTCATGGCTTCCATTATAAAAACAGGTCTTGTTTAAAATAAAGCATAAACGCGAAAAAATTCAGTGGCTTTGTTTTGAACCTGTTACGTATAATAATAAACAAGGGATATTCTTACATAGAATGAAAATCCGTAGTCCCAAAATGCATTTTTTTTAAAAAACCACATTTAGTGAAGGGGCAAGTGTAAGTTCGTGGGATTTTGAATGAAGGAGTTTTGTGACTATGTGGGATTGATAGCTCTTTAGTCACATAATGAAGTGTTACTGGGTGTTTTGTTCGCATCCATGTAGAAGGGGTTAATATGACGTCATCTTTTAAGATGGCGGCCAAAAATCATAAAAAATATAATTTTTGCAACCGGGGCATGATTATACTCGATTCCATATAACTAATTCGACAAAGAGAATTCCAAAAAATTTATAACAAATCAATCAAGGTCATACAACAACTAAACTTTTTTTTCATAGTAAGCGGCGATAAATCAACAATAATTGATGACCACCTTATCATTTTTTTTTAACGAAATTGAATAAAATAAAATGTGGTTGTAGGTCGCCATTTTGATATATCAGCCGCCATATTGAAACGCATCATAGCTGAACCAAATTTTTTTAACAATGTTTCTGAACTCGATCTTGTTATCTTTCCTACCAAATTTGGTCTTCTTCGCTTTAATAGTTGATTAATAGCGCCCTTTAGTATGTTATTTTTGCAATATGTGAATTATACTGGGATGTTTTTCAAGGTCATAAAGCTTTAAACTGCATCAAACTCGAATTTGGGTCGAATTTGGCATATACGCCTAATAGTTTGAGGTTCATTTGAAGTTAGTGTGAAAAAACGTCGAAATATTAAGATTTTTTGAAGAGAAAATGCCAACAATCTTGTTTTTGCGATTTTCACGGCCATTTAAGGTCGGATGACCTTAAAAGTTAATTTTTTGGAATCCTCTCCTCTTCTACACGGACGAAAACAAAACACACACCCGGTAACACTTGATTGTGTGACTAAAGAGCTATCTATCCCCCATAGTCACAAGACTCCTTCATTCGAAATCCCACGGGATAGAAATTATCGACATATGCCCCTACACTAATTGTCATCTGTGCTAAAATAGTATAATAAAAAAAGTTGTCCAGAGAATTACTCCCACGTAAAAAAATTATTAATCTTTTATGATCGACAGTACTTTATTTGATGTCCAGTTGGCGTGGTCCCGCGATATTATTATATCTTTTCACTCTACAGGGTTCGACAGTTCTCATTTAGGGATCCGAAATGAATGTGTCTGAGTAAGACCGCTATTCAATTCAGATGCACTGAAGAGAGACGCCGGCTAGGCAACGTTGTCAAGCAAACAGTGTAGGAAAATTGCTACACTTATTATTATTATTATTATTTGATACTGAAATGATGCAACTAAAACACCACAAAATATTTTTTTATGTAAGACCTGAAGGGCAGGCGACTCTGTATATTTGAGGAGAAGAGAGGAGCCCTGTTTCCTCGGAATATTTTGTAAAATAAAGGTATATTTGAGGAGAGGAGAGGAGCCCTGTTTCCTCGGAATATTTTGTAAAATAAAGGAGTCTACAAGAATCAGATTGTTTTTAAAAAACACCCCTCTGTATAACATCTTTAAATTCGTTTTAAAGTTAAACAGAACGTGCACACGGTTACCAAAAGTGTTCTAAGTAGAAAAGGTGACGGTTGCAGATTCAAAGACTGCGATAGGTCGTTTAAAGATATTTTGTCAGAAAGCGAGACGATAAATTGTCTCGTAGCGTCGGGACTTTAGCATAACTGGTTATGAGAGGTCCGGTTCAGACTTTTTGCAGCTTTATTGAAACAGTCAATCGGTAGTAAAAGTGTGTGATAAATGAGCATTTTAACTAATTTAACAGATTCGAATTTCAAACTAAAATAAGAAAATACTCATAATTACTGTTTTACGTCCTTTGAAGGCAACGTTTATCGTTAAATTTGACGGGATCTTATTTGGGAATCTGTTAGTTGATTGTGAGTGACATCGGCAACATTTATCGATTTTTTAAGTTTATTATCTCTTTCGCTCTCATTTACCAGCCATTGCGCTTCTTTTTTAATACACACTATTTCGGAACCCTAGACACAAACTGTCGAACCCTGTATATAGATTTTTAATTCAGAAAACAGGTGAGAATGATTTTAGTGTCACTTACACTCCCTTGGAAAAAATAGGTTCCATTGGATTTTGAAAAGCGTTATTTTTTGTTTACATATTCCTAATGATGCGATTTTGAAACATGTTTATGTTTTCCCCAAAAGTTAACCATTTCATGTAAAGAAAGTGTTTTCTTTAAAAATGTCACCTACACTACCCCCATTTGGTTGTAGGTAGTAGAGTAGGTGATTTTTTCCTTGATTTTTATCAACATTTAATTTGATCTAATAAAAAGTTCCTTTCAACATTTTTTGCATGTTATTTTGACTTGAATAATTTTTTAACGAATTACTTACTCTTTTACTTTTAACCAAAATTGGAGAAAACGGCACAAATTGTGAAGAATTCAAGTATTTGTTTTAAGATAGAAAGAAATATCCTCTTTTTCAAAAAAAAATGGTCTACAAATACTATGCCTCAAAAACTAGACTGCTATAGTAATTTACGTTACAAGGCCGGGAAATGCTCTATTAACGTACAAGTCTAGATGTTTCTAGACAAGGCGACAAAGGAGCCGAGTTTCTAGACGAGACTTTAATGACATTTCACGGCCGTGTATCGTACAACGTCTTATTTCATACTGTAAGTGGGAAATCCATTACTTTATTCTTATTTTTTTTTAGTTACTTTACCGGACTAGTGATGTAATGTATCATTTCCCGGATTGAAATAACAATTTCAGTCCGGGAAAATTACTTTTTCGGACTAGTGATGGAATGTATCATTTCCCGGACTGAAACCGATAACGTAATGGAGTATATTACAATACAGTATGAAATACAAGAACGCCTATACTTTAACAAACCAGGAATTTATCAGACCGTATTTAATAAAAAAAATTCATGGTAAGAACGATTCACCATAGAAACTGCAATTGGTCAAACCAATTTTTTATCCGAACCTTATTTCATCAAACCCATTCAATAACAAATTCTAAATTTATTAGACCCGTTTTTAATCGAACCATTGTTCATCAAACTTATTCAATATCAAACCCGGAATTCGTAAGACCCGTAATTTATCAGAAAATTGCTAAATTGATTGCGCATGAAATGCCTCAAAAACCGCGCCGCTGCGCCACCTGCGTGTAAGCCACCAGTTCATGTGGTGTTGGCGAATGCGCAATTAATTTAGCAAAAATTTTCTGATAAATTACGGGTTTGACGAATTTCGAATTTGTTATTGAATGAGTTTGAAGAAATAAGGTTCTGATAAAAAAAATGGTTGAACGAATTGCTGTTCCTATAGTGAATGATTTTAAAATTGAACTTTCTTTTATTTAACGGGTTTGATTTTGCACATTCTCATAAACCGTGGGAGTTCAAATAAAAATATATCTAGGTAAGATCTTTTAATGAATTTTTCCTTTAGGGTATTTTAATTCTAAGTGAGAACGACTCATAATAGATAACTGTATAAATATTTGCTAAGCCTAAAACGAAACAAAATTTTTGTGATGCTTTTTATTAGATTAGTTCTAGTGTTAACTATATAGTTAATAGTTATTATTTAACTAACACATAATATGCAGTAAAGTACAATCTTCCACATACAAAAGAGGTTGTAAAGTGCACTTTACCGCACGCGAGTAGGTAAAATTTAGAACGTTAAAATCCAAAATATACGTTGTTGATTTTTTTAAAGGTGTGGTCACTATTTAATTTTTGTTCATCAAAATTTTGGATTGTAACCTTTAGAAGATTATATTTTGTTTAAAAACATATTTAACTGTGCTGAGGCTTCAGTTTCATATTGCAAATAGCTGCTAGTTTTTTTCTAGATCTTCAAATTTTATTTAAAAGTAGAGATTATTTGGTTAAATAAAAATCAAATCTCGTTATAACATTTTTTATAAAAATCTAAAAGAAAGAAAAATATGCTTTCACTCCTGGCACTAAACCATTATAAATAATGAAAAGGTCAACACTTATAATGAATATATAGAAATCTCCTAAATTGTAAATGTTAAAAATCAAGGTTAGCAAAGATTTTTAAAAATATTAAAATCTATATACAATTACCGGCTTTTATCATTTAAACCAGATAATTACAATTTGTAAACTTAACAGTATATCACCCGGTATATCACATAACAAGTGTAGAAAGTAACTAATTTGTGCGAGGCAGCAGCTGAGTGCAAAAGCACAAGTGTGAGAAAGTCACTTTATCACGAGTTATGGACACTATTTTTCGACGAACACTCAAGATTTATACTAGTTTTTGTAATTATTGGTCTTTTATTTTGTTTTCCGCGCATGTGTGGAAAAGTACTCTTGTTTAAAAAAAACGCACTACTTTTCTAATAGTGTATGTATTCCATTCACCAGTTTAAAATAGACGGTATGCGTCAAACTGATTTTGACAATAGACACTTAAAGTAAACATTTCAATGCATCGGTATCGGTATACGTAACGCGTTCGAAACAAAGTCAAAATACACTACATTTTTGACTTGTTCATGCCATGTTTCGAACGATGCCCGCTTCTTTGACGGGTGTGATGACAGAATCTCGTTGCGTACGGAAGGATGTACGTATCGTTACGGACGCACGAACATACGCAACGATTTCAATCAGCAGTTCTGTCATCGCAACCTTCAAGAAAGCAGGCATCGTTCGAAACATCGCATAAAAAAGTCAAAATGTAGTGTATTTTTACTTTGTCTCGATCGCGTTACGTATACCGATACCCATGCGTTGAAATATTTACTTTAAGTGTCTATTAACTTTCAAAGCACAAATTATCATTCGAGTTATAGAAGATGGCTGGTCTGTAAGGAGAGCGGCCACTCATTTTGGGGTTGATAAAATGACGATAGTACGATGGAAAAAGCGCTGGATACAGAATAATTCGATGAATAGGAAACATGGATCAAGACGAAAGCCTGTAAGTTCTGAGATACAAGATGAAAGGCTTATCGACCACCTCAGACAAAATCCTTTTGCCACGTCCGTTGAAATATACTAGCTGAAAGTACGATTTTTTATATTTTCCTATGTGCAACACTGACTTTCTGACTTTGTTATTTTAGGTTATATTTTTGGCATATGTTAACTTTTTATAAAGATATAATATAATAAAAACCACTTTTCAAAAAAACAAGAATGTTTTAATAACTAAACAAAAGCTACACAGTAATTGGTCTATTTGGCTAGCTGATTATCCACGATAGTAACCATATTAAATCGATTTCAAGAAGGAACTGTCCCTCGAAAGTAAGGCACCGGTTTGACGAAAGTTACCACCGCAAAATAATTAAAAGGCCAGATCAAGTTATCGAAGTAAATAACATTTAAAAAAAAATCACAAAATTAAAAACAAAAAAATACTTATTTTTAATAGCGCGTCATTGCACCGTTGGCTGCAATGATGTTTTGAAGTCTTCTGGGCATTGAATTGGCTAAATTTTCAAATAAGTTTGGATTTCTAGCAATATCTTATCCATATGCCAATTCCTGGGAACGATATAAAAACTTGCTAATTTCTTTGCGATAAATCCCCAAACATTCTCTATTGGATTCGCATCAGGGGTTTTTGCAGGACAAGGCAAAACTTCGATATTATTATCCTGGAACTATCGCGATCGCTGCGCAATTCTGGCCGTATGAACTGGACAGTTATCTTGTTGGAATACAAAATGATCTGGAAAAGGGACTCTCAGCTCTGGAAGCATTACATTTTCCAGCATATTAACTTAAACTTCGGCTGTAAATTTCCCATTAATTCTAAATAGAGGGCCATGTCAACATTTACCGAAAATCTTCCCGCCCGCTTCGTGTCGAATTCTTGGCGGTCGATAAATAAAAAATTGTTTCGTATTGCTGTTGGACCAACACCGTTAGACGGTGTTGGTTGGACTTGATCTTCTCGTCTGTGAAAACCACCTGCTGCCAAAATTCTTCATCCTTCAGAGAATAATTCAACTGAAAAATTAATCGAGACTGCTTCTTTTCCTCACTTAGTTTAATTTCTTTTTTGATGCAATGCCTTGACCTCTGAATCCTCTTGCCAAATGTTGTTATGGATCCTGGAAAATTTGATGGAATTTTTACTTCTTTGGCTTTGCCAAACGGATGAATTTCCAGAAAATTGATTGCTTTTTGGTCTTCCTCTAGGCGATAGTAACTTTCGTCAAAACGGTACCCTCCTCTTGATATCGGTTGTCTATGTTTATTATCGTACACTTGCTTCTCCCAACGGTTTAGTTTTGCTAAGATTTGTGCTTTATCAAATTCGGAAAGATGCAGCTTTATTTGCATAATTTGAATAATAATTTGTTGCAAAAAAACCTTTTTTAAAGGAAGAACAAAAACAGACCAGGACTATTTTGGCACTGAATAATGTTCTTCATGATGATTACTTCTGGGAGAAGGTGGTCTCCACAGATGAAAAGATACTTTACTCGTCTTCGAACAGCAGAAGAATTTTAGTGTATCGTCCACCAAATTCTAGGTTTGATCCAAAATAGACCAAACAAATTAGGAAAGCTGGACATTTTTCAGTGAATATGTGGGGCTGGTTTAGTGCTAGAGGTTTGGGTATGTTTTGACAGTCAAAGTTATCTTGAGATTCTTGAGGATGTTTTGTTGCTATCTGTGCAGATATTTTACGAAACCAACGACTTCGGCTCGACTTCACTCGAGTGATAATTACTCTTTTGCAATTAATAAAGATGGTTTTTAAATATATATGTGCTGCTGTTTAAAAAGCGATTTTTGAACAAAGAAGAAACAAAAAACTAAACGCAAAACCCCCCTTTGACTTTCGTAGTTGGGTAATAAGAGTATTTGCTTTAAATTAAGGCATTTTTTGATTTAGATGCCTTATTTTTCTTTTTGACATATTAGACATTTAAAGTAAATATTTCAACGCATCAGTATCCGTATACCTAACGCGTTCAAAATAAAGCCAAAATACACTATATTTTTGACTTGTTTATGCGATGTTTCGAACGATGCCCGCTTTTTTGAAGGGTGCGATGATAGAACTGCTGATTGAAATCGTTGCGTTTGTTCGTGGGTCCGTAACGATCGGTACATCCTTCTGTACGAAACGAGATTCTGTCATCACACCCGTCAAAGAAGCAGGCATCGTTGGAAACCTGGCATGAGCAAGTCAAAAATGTAGAGTATTTTGACTTTGTTTCGAACGCGTTACGTATACCGATACCAATGCGTTGAAATATTTACTTCAAGTGTCTAATATCATCGTACTACCAAATTTAATGCTGACATTACAAGCTGGTGGTTTGTTTGAGTATACACTATTAGAAAGTCAGAGTTTGAGACATAGGGAAAAAAGCATGTATGCGTTTTTTTTGAAAACAAGAGTACTTTGCAACACATGTGCGTAAATATTTTTGCACACGCGTGAAATTTAATGGTTTATAAGGAACCAAAGTGTGTGATATTCATAATTTGTGTATGTGGACGTAGGAATTTTTTTTTAAGGTCAACATTTATTCTTTTAAAGACAAGATTTATTCTTTTAAGATCAACGTTTACCTTTTAAAGGTCAACATATTTTTTTCAAGGTCTTGTGTTTATCTTATTTTTAAAAAGCCTTGAGACGTGTTCTAACGAGATATGGTTAGCTTTTTGCTTTATTTTTTAGTGTTCTGGGAGTGCTGAGATATTTTTCTTTTTAATAGATACGAAGGATGAACGGATTTAGCTACCCTCAAGAGGAAAAAAATCAAATAGAAAATGTTACGTTGCCACAAAGAAGAATGTGTAGAATCAGGTGATCTGTGAAGTTTATTTTTTTAAAGCCGATTAATATAAAGAAAGGCTCGATTAAGTCGTTTTTAATGTCCAACCTCTACGTGGTTAATGATCTTCATCTGTTAAAAAATTAAACTTTTTATTGAAAATAGAGACTATTAAAAAAAATGTTGTTTAATAGAATTTTTGCAGCACGTTTTGTAAAATATTTGTTACTTGATGCCTAGTGAACTTTTATAAAATTTAAATATTTACGCAAGTGTTCTTGACATTTTTATACTCGATATAACTATACATAAACTGGACGACATTTCGAGTGCACATCGATTTTTTATTTTTTTTCTTGGTTCTAAGAAGCTTCTAATATATATTATGGTACGGTCATGATGGTAACTAAAATATTTTAGCATAATTTAAGGGTTAAAGTTTTTGTTTAAGGCAACAAAAACGGCATAGATGTAACAACAATACTTTGCTATTTTTTTGAAAGATCAACAATAGGTGGCATCACAAATAATATTTCAAGTTAAATCGTGCATTGTTCAGAACACGGTGGGAACACCATATGTGAGGAAGAGTATAACTTATTAGGAACGTAACCATGGCTTCATGATTCATGAATTGCAATGTCTCGAAATTAAAAATAATCAAAAGAAAAATCATTATTCACCATCAAAAAAATAACAAATTTCTGTATTATTTTTATCACTTGACATGTATTAATTTATTGGATGAATATTCCATTAGACAAGTGGCCGGTACGTGACATTGGCGTTTCAGAATTTCGGCAGAATATTGCTTACAAAGAGAAAAACCATAACTTTTTTGTTATCAGACAATAGGATTTATAAAAATCTACAATCGTATCCAAAGAATTTTTCAAAATTTGGTGTATTTATTCAAAAAATAAAAAAATCCAAAAATTGCTGTTAAAGATTTCTGTATTATCGACGTGGCTAAAGAAAAAGCCAGGTAAGATTTTTGACTATTGTTACCCGTGTTTATTTTATTTCGAAAATGAGAGAGACCAGCAAAAATCTCGATACGGTTGTGAGGAATTCAAAAATAAACATTCCTGCCAAATTTGAACAGATTCCGTTTTCTCGTTTCCGATATTCTGCCCGGTAAAGATTGGTCCAAAAACAGCAAAGCAGTGTTGTCAAATCTATACCCTTTATGTGGCCTTAACCAATTTTTTCTATGTTTTTCCCATATTTAAGCCATGATTTTGCTTAAATTTTAAAGCTTTCTTTCCAAACTTTCAATTTCTAGAATAAAAAACTCACTTTTTTCAAGTTTTTACTGTCTTTTTAGCGTTCAAAATGAGTACTGCAAATTAGTACTTTTTACAACTAGTAGCTAAAATAGTGCTTTTTTTACAAGCGTTGGTTTAAATAACGAGCGCAGCGAAATATTTAAAAACGCGAATTAAAAAGAGCAAAGTTTAGCCGCGAGTTGTTAACACTATTTTTTTTAATACCTTTATCAAAAAATACTTTTGAAAATCTCGAACGAAGAGCACTTCTCGTAACACACCATCTTTTACAGTATAAATTAAGGCGGCTAGTAAATGAAATAACAATGGTTTCCATAGCGATGTGAATTCTCAAACGGTGACGTTTATTGTTGCGATATTTTAAGCTTTGACAGTTTGATATTTTGACGATGTTTTAAATGATTTTCTCGTAAATACTTGGTTAAAACCGACTACTATTTTCCGCTATTTCTCTTTAATTTTGAGTAAAAAACGGACAGAAATCTTTCTTTGCACCCGTGATTAAAAAAAAAGTTTTTTTTGCATCGGTAACCAAAAAAGTCAAGCTTTAGTTATATGCAGACAGTTACTAAAATAATGTTTTTGATAAAGGCATAAAAAAAACCTTTTTCCTCTGTTAAAATGAAAAATATTTAGAGAGAGAGGACAGAATTTTAGAAGAAGATGCACTGAGAAAAAGGATATCTTGGGTGAAGAAAAATTCTCTTAAATAGAGCCAACCCTCCTGTGTTTTTCGTTAAGGCTATATTTTCTCCCCAGATTTTAAGTAAAAAAAGTACAACTGGCAACGTCTTGTTCTTTAATTTTTTAATCTTTTGCCAGAGTGCACAGGGAAAAGTAAACATCAGAATTACCTGAAATTTTGCAGGAGTGGTAATAGCTGAAGGGTTTTTTAAAATTCTCAATTATTTTTTCTTCAAAATAAAAGCTCTGGTGCTGTCATCTATCCCAAAAACCTCAAAATAATTGCGGTTTAGAACAATCCCGATTTACAAAAAAAATAGAGAAATACTCACAATTTCCTCTGGATTACATTTTTCCTTTTTATATTTCCTTGCTTTAGCGAAAATAAAAACTGAGTTTCCTTTTTTCTAAAAGCCTGTGCACTCCGGAAAAGAAAACCGATCAATCAATCACACTTCATTGAACTTGGGAGACACACGCAGTTTAAGTGTTGGCCGATAGACCGCAGAATTTATACGGTTCCATGGTAACTGCAGGTGTTTTGTCAACAAACTTTAAATCGGGCCGCAGTGGGACAGGAGAGTATTTTCACGTTTTCTGATAGAAAATCATTCGAGGTTGTGTTTATCTTTCAAAAATGTGTTTTCAAAATCATTGTTCTAAAACAAATATGAAACCACTTCGCGTGTGCGTTCGCCCGACCAAAAAGACCTAGAGCTGCGCGGGCATTACCCCGAGTCTATCAAAGAACCAAGAGAACATTACTGGCTCGCTGATATTACTAGAAATTCGCATAGAAACATTCGGCGCCCATAACCCCACATAATTTTGTTTTTATTTTGATTCAATAATTTTTTTTTTATTTAAATTATTGCGGCATAGTTATGTGCAATTGTACTGGTGAAATCTTGGAGTTCAAATTATAGATTTTAGAACTTCATTTTCAAAAACACACGGATACTTGAGTACTAACAAAACAGGTCAGTAAAAAAGGTTGGAAAGCCTCTTGCTAGTCGTTGACGCTCCTGTTTAAAATAGAATACGATTATTTCGTCTAGCGTCAGTAGCTGATTTTTAAATCTGCATGATTTTGAGTTAACCTGTTGTCGGTATCAGCTAGCGGGAGTGTTTCCAATTTAATTGTTTTTTAATTTAACTGTAAATGCAACCTTAAACATCACACCCAGTTAGTTTAATACGTAGTTGGGTAGAGTTTTTTTAGCAGGTAATTCTGCAATAAATGTTTTTTTTTTATTTTAGTATTTTACTTGTTTTTTTACCGGCGCAGAACGCGAAATGTCAAAATAAGTAACCTAACCCCAAATTTTTGACCCGGTGCTAAAAAGTCTCTGGTGTCCCACTGTGGATAAACATAAATAAAGTCTCCGCATTGCCATGGAAAACAAATTCAATGACGTAAATTTTGCAAAAAGATCAGGTGGACATAGTTAAATTGATTTCCCTTACAAAGTTTCTAAAAACAATTCCCTA
This sequence comes from Oxystoma pomonae, assembly GCA_963921995.1. Lineage (NCBI taxonomy): Eukaryota > Metazoa > Arthropoda > Insecta > Coleoptera > Brentidae > Oxystoma > Oxystoma pomonae. The sequence continues at coordinate 112,631,795 of OY998165.1, forward strand.
GATTGTTACTACGACCTTTTTTTTTCAATTTTCTCATAATCATAACTATCTTCAATCAATGACACAAGGGGGTTGGCCCTATTCAGGAGAATTTCTAGTAATCCTTTTTTTCAGTTGAGAGAAGGAGAAGAAGATTTATTATTGATATATTTTATGATAATGAGGGAAATAAAGAATTCCTGGAAAAATTGGTTTAGTGTTATGGCAATAACGGAAAATAATTTTTCACCTCTAAAAACATTTTAACAGGTACTTAACTAAATTATTTTAAGGTTCATCATGGCCGTACTATTAGGTTTATTGTCCGAAAACGGGGTGTGTACTCTATTTGCAGTCCAGTTTAGAAAAAAATGGTCAATGTTAAACATAAAAATAGGAATTTAAATACGTGTTATTGACAATATTTGTTTAATAGATTTTGTGCAATATTTTATGACTCATTAGTAACACTAACATTCGTAGTTTTATATTTCATTTGTCATTTACAAAAAAATTAAATAAACTTATTGAACTTGGCTAGTTCCGTTGCTTAACTCTACGGCGGCGCTTGTTTCTTTGGTAATTTTAAAAGATGGTGGCCAGAGAAAATCACGTGGGAGGGGCAAGCTAAATATATCTATAAGAAACAAAAAATTTGACGGCACCAAAATAGTATTTCTCTTTCTTTCATTTACACATACTTTAATATTAAACAATGCTGGCTTGCTTGCTATATCGGATATTCTCATTCAAATTTGCATTTAAAACTTTGAAAAAAGAAGTTTTTCAGGAATTTTTTATCAGTTGGGTTTTTATTTGCTGCGCTTTAAAGTTATTATTTACAACAAAATGTAGAATATTTGGAATGAATCGGGCAATGCAAATATTCTTTCTAAAGCTAGGCAAAAAAATATAAAAAAAGCTTAATGTGCTTATTTTTGTATATTACTAATTTTTTAATTAAGTAAATAATACGATATTATCTTATAGTCGGGGGTTTATTATATCTTTTTTTTTTTTTGGTGATTTTGTTTTAACTCGGTAAACACTTAGGTATGACTTCGGGGACCACCAAATGAATATTCGTTTGTTCGGCGACGGCGTCCGTTAGGCGTCGTGACGCCCTAAACTTTTTTTAGGACATGGGGTCATTTTGACAGCTATATCTCGGTCAGGTGTCAACATTTAAAAATTTTGGTGAAACCCGCTAAAAGGCTATGAAATGGCCTTTAATATGGTATGCAAAACACGATATTTTACTTCCGGTTAATTGCATAAAAAAATAATCAATTTAAAATTTAAAAAAAAATTATATTTTTTTCTAAAAATTTACAAAAAAAAATTCTATTCTCTATTTATGAACGGGATTGTTCAAATTCATTCTAAAGTAACTATAAGAAGGTCCTAGCTATTCGTCGATATAAAAAAACTGCAAATTCGTGCCACGGAAAAATAACTAAAAAATTGGAAATTGACGCATGTTCAGAAGATTTACAAAATCTCAATTTTTTCTACGAGCGTGCGGAAAGTGTCACTTTTCCCCACGCATTTTAGTTTTGAAAGTGCAACTCTTCCGCACTACTTTTCCGCACGCTCTTGAAAAATCTGAATCGGTACCTTAATAACAATTTTTTCGGTGTCCTTATAATCACTCAACTCTCAAATTGTTGTCAAAAACTAGTCAAGTCACAATTTTAATGCTGTATCCCCATGGCAACAAAATGCATCTAATTGCAGTTCCACTATCAACATTATCAATAAACAATAGTTATAGGCACTTACTGTTATAAAACTATAGATCAATAAACGTTTCTTTAATTCTTTATAACTTTATTTTTTACGTTTTCCGCACGCTCGAAGAAAAAATAGCGTTCCTAACACTTGCGGAAAGTTTCTTTTCCGCACTTGATTGCTGGCCGAACTCCGCTGGGCGTCGTTCGGCCATCTGCAATCGCGTGCGGAAAAGTGATACTTTCAGTACTTCTTACAGACCTGCGAATAATGTTTTTTTAAAGGTTATATAACACTCTAGAATATTAAATGTAAAAGTCACAATGGGCCCCCAAGTTTTAATAAAATTAAACAACATACATAAAAAAAAGCTTTTGCTAAAAACTTCAAAAATAACAAAAATTATGTCACGCTTTATATTTTGTCGTGTATTTAGAAATTTTTGCAGGGTATTCCTGAAATTTTTACAGCTGCTTGAAGGCAATTAATTATCCTTTTAAATTGAATCTTGGACGTCTTCAGGATTTTTGTCTGTGAGCTGTCAAACCTAGATGATTATGTGTGTGTGGATGCACCTAATCGGCACTCGTTTCTACCATTTGATGGTTTTATACGTAATAATATATGGGAAGGGCCAGAAAATCTTGGACTGATTTAATTTTCTAATTATTTTTTTGTTCCTTAGCCGATTTTTATAAAATTTGGCAAAGATCTGAAACTTTTTTTTAACCTCCGTGTAATTTTTTATTGTCAAAATAGAAAACCTTATGCCTTTTAAAGGATGGATTTTTACAGGTATATCTTTTCTGAAAAAAAACCCAAGATAACGTACATACCTAGTCAAAACTTACTTTTCCAAAAAAAAACTAATTTTAAACAAAACGAAGATTCTTATAATTTTGTACTTCTTAACCGAATTTTGATATCTTTAAACGTGAAATGCTTGTCTAGATTTGCAATAAAAGATAACAAAAAGGTCAAAAAAGTAATTTTTTGCTTTGAGTTTTTGACATTTGACGTTTTGACGGTTTATTTATCTTTCCAGAAATAATATAAATTTGTAAAAATTCGATAAGAAATAGATGTAGATTATTTATTTATTAGTCTTTGGGAGATATTAATACTTTTAAGGACAATAACCGATATATATATATATATATATATATATATATACCTCTTTAATATCTTTCCATTGTATTAAGGCAGTTCGCCCACTGGAACTCTTGTTCATGTATTTTTGTATACGTAAGAACAATAAACAAACATTGAACATCGATAAGAAATAAGAAAGTTCTTGGGAGAAAAAAGAGACATTATTTTGGGGTGGTTAGAATATACGAAATTTTGCGCCAATGCAACTTTTGTACTACTAACCGAATTTTATGTGTGCTTCCTCGTTAGACTTAAAAAGGAATAAGGTTTCCTATTTAGGCAATAGAAAATTACAGGGAGGTCGAAAAAAGTTTCAGATCTTTTTTCCAGACTAAATTTTTGACTACGTCCGCCATCTTGAATTTTTCTTGTTCTTTTAACTTCCTAAAATGCCAAACTTTAGAAAAATCGGCTAACAAAAAAGTAATTAGAAACTTCCATATATTATTATGGATTAAACCATCAAATGGGAGAGACAAGTGAAGAGGGGGTTATTTTTATGTACGTATTGCTGATTGGGTGCACCCGCACCGATAAAAAATACTTAACTGCTCAAAATTGAATAAAATAACAAAAGAAGCAATGGTGTTTTGTAAAATTGGACGACTTGTAAAAATCTTCTATGTTTGACAGCTCACAGACAAAAATTCTAATGGTGTTCAATATTCAAGTTTGGTGTTTTTAAAAGGATATTTGATTGTCTTCAAGCAGTTGTAAAAATTTCAGGAATCCTCTGAAAAAATTTCTAAACACACGACAAAATATAAAGCGTGACATAATTGTTGTTATTTTTGAAGTTTTTAGCAAAAAGATTTTTTTATGTACGTTGTTTAATTTTATTAAAAATTGGGGGCCCATGGTGCCTTGTTACATTTAATATTTGAAAGATCTGTAAAGGGAATGTGGATTACAAAATTTGAAGTTAAGCAGCCGGGGTCAAAAAATTGAGCCTTTGTAAATTTTCTGAACATGCGTCAATTTCCGATTTTTTGTGATTTTTCCGTGGCATGAATTTGATTTTTTTATATCAGCGAATAGCTAGGGCCTTCTTAGAGTCACTTCAAAAATACTGAATAGGATTTTTTTTTGTAAATAAAAAAAAAATCCAATTTTTTTAAATTTCAAATTGATTATTTTTTTATGTAATTAACGGGTAGTCAAAAATCATGTTAAAGGCTATTTTATAACCTTTTAAGAGGTTTATCCAAAAGTTTAACATATTGACTCTATATCCTAAAAAAAAAGTTTAGCCTAGCCGAAAAAATTTATATTGATTTCGGGATCCCCGGAGTCTTGGTAAGTGTGTGCCAAATTAGAACAAAATCACCAAAAATCTTCCTATAGGTTTGAAAAAACCCCCGATTATTATACAAATCACATTTATTAGGCTAATTTTACTTTTAAAAAAATTACTAGAGAAATATCCATAGTAGTGACAAAATAACTTTTATAAAAAAGAATCTCAAAATAACAGAAACCAAACGAAATTATCGAAAATCATGTCGAGGATTTTTTGCTGTGGAAACCGCTCGATAGTTTGCCAAGAGCGGTTTCCTCATGGCTAAAAATCTAAGAATGATTTTCTGATTATTTCGCCATCCCGAAATGAATTTTGAAGATTATTTACCAAATCAAATACAATAAACTGTGCAAAATAAATCGCTATTTATATATCATCAAACGACACATCGACAATAAAAATCTGTGGGTACAGACGTGTGATTTTGAGATTTAAAAAGGGCAATTATTTATCAGTTTTGACAAGGGAGGTTTTTACCCGAGCGGGATATTTTCGCTGAATAATCAGGTGGTTTGAGGTAAATAATTAATAGAATTGAACTACTATACGCTGACTGATAAATTTAATGTAACAGTAAGAAACTTAAGAGCAAATTTGAATCCTTAAAACAGTTCGTTTGCTTAAGCAAATAAAGCGCACATCAAGAATTAACAAAATTTTGCACAGCGAAGGTTTCTGGTATCCTCCACAGACCATTCGCGTGGTTTTTCAAAAATAATGTATCTTGTTTTTATTTACTTTTTTAAAATAATCGATAATTTTTAACGTGAATTAAACATTTCTGGGATACGTGAAATTATTTGAAAAACTTAAACTTATGCAAAATCCATGAAATAGTTCCGAGGTAATGCTTTAAAATTTCACAGTTCAAATTTTGATACAAATTTGATTAACAGTTTTTTAGATTAAGTAATTGGAAGAAGCGCAGTTTTTATTCAAATTTACCCTTAAAGGGCAATTTTTCTAAGGACTATGGTTTAAACCCTGTCGCACTTAGGAATTAACTTCGGGGGGAGGGAGGGGGGTTTTAGGTTTAAATAATAAAGAAAATCTAATTTAAAGTAAAAATATGACCATAACCGGGCTTCTCGAGGGAGGTGGGGGGTTAACCCCAAAACCTCCCCTCGGTGCGCCAGTGGTTTAAGGAAAGTTTAGTTTGAAATTTTGACATATGCATGGGTTTCTAAATATTGATTTTGAGGCGAACCATACCGGAATTAATAAGGTATTTTTACCTGGATGGACGTCAAAATACACTCGAAACCATCCAAATAATCCGTAAAAATCTGGATAAATAAGAAATTAGAGAACTGTCAAAGTGACATAAGATGTCGTGTTTCAAGCAAAATTATCGTATATTGTAGACCACCTGGTTACCGAGGTGAATAAAGAGGTAGGATAAGATTACATTTTACACTCATAACCTGGAATTTTTGACGTATTTAATTCAAACCCATCGGCTAGAAGATCTGTGAAACCAACAAAATTACCCTTGAAATTAACTCTCTGCTTCGGTCTTCCATTGTCTATACTTTATTTAGATACGACGTTTGGATCAGTGCAATCTCTGATCGTCTTCAGGTGCAAACTATAATCAATTCCTAAGGCTACGTACTTATATACTGTGGGAAATCACCCAACCGTGAAGTTTAAGAAAGTTGGAGCTTCCAAATATTTGGAATTTCAACACTTGTTTTATTTTACTGAAACTACCCTGATTCTGCCCAATAAAGGCAGCTTCAAAACCTTTGCTTCTGTCCCCTTCATTCGGTGTTGTTTTGACCATGCATGTTCGGCGATTCCTGATTTCGTTCGATTCGTTGTTTCGCCTGTTTCACCTGTTTGGGTATTCGTCTGATATTCCTTAAGCCTAACAGATAGTGGTCTTTTTCTTTCGCCTATGAATGATTCACCAAACTCACAAGGAACTTGGTAAATGCATTCCTTATTTTGTTTGTTCTCGGGTTTTGTTTTACTAAGAAAGATTCCAATTGTATTACTAGACTTAAAAGCTGTTTTAATATTATAGTTTTTCGATACTCTTGGAATTTTCTCTGATACTCCTTTACTGTATGGAATTGTAATGCATTTGCGTGGTTTTGGTCTTGTAATGTCTCCGTGTTTGTTAAAATTTAGAAATGGCATCTCTTATAAGTTTAAGGCTGTAACCATTCTGTTGCAGATCCTTCTTAATGTTTCTTATTTCGATTTCCAAGTCATGAGAATTGTTACAAATTTGAACGGCTCTGTTATACAAAGTTCTGATTATGCCTCGTTTGGTTGTAACAGAATGATTTGAACCTTAATTTAAATATTGTCCTGTGTGAGTGGATTTACGAAAGACTATTGTTCTGATATCGCTTTCTACTCGTTGGACAAGTACATCAAGGAAAGAATTTGACAATTTTGCTCCAACTCCATTGTTAATTTAATGGTGGGTCTTATGTTATTTAGGTGGTGAAGAAATTCTGAAAGTTGTTGGTCATTCCCGGTCCAGAAAATAAAAGTATCATCAACATATCTCAGCCAGACATTAGGTTTATATGTTATGAATTCGAACCACTCCATGTAAATATTGGCCACCACTGGTGAAAGCGATGAACCCATTGGCAGACCGTCATCCTCACGATAAAACCTTTTTTTCACTTGAAAATATGAGTTATGTAGACAGCATTCCAACAACTCTATCACTCCCTCCAGTGGTAGGCTGGTACGTTTATAAAGGGACTCGCCATCAACCAGTCTCTTTCTAATATTATCTAGCGATTCCTTTATCGGGACATTGGTGTATATATTTTCGACATCAAAACTGACAAGTCTATCCTTGGGTTCTAAAATAAAAGATTTAAGAATATTAACAAAATGGTTGAAATTTTCTACAAATGAAGCGGTCTTGCCTTCAAGAGGTTGAATAATTTTAAAAAGTAATTTAGACAGATTGCTTTTTGGAGAATTTCTGGAACTTGTAATTGGGCGTAAGGGCATTGCATCTTTTTGAATTTGGGAAAGTTTGTATAGATGAGGAGGCTTGCTATAATGTGGTGTAAGTTGAGACCTTGTATACCATTTCTAAATTTCAACAAACAGGACAAAAATTACAAGACCAAAATTAGGCAAATGCATTCCTTACAATTCCATACGTTAAAGGAGTATCAGACAAAATTCGAAGAGTAGCGAAAAACATTAATATTAAAACAGCTTTTAAATCTAATAGTAATACAATTCGAAGCCTTTTTAGTAAAACAAAACCGGAGAACAAACAACGTAAAGAATGCATTTACCAAGTTCCTTGTGAGTGAATCATACATAGGCGAAACAAAAAGACCACTATCTGTTAGGCTTAAGGAACATCAAACGAATACCCAAAAAGGTGAAACAACGATATCAGGAATCGCCGAAAATGCATGTTCAAAACAACACCAAATGAAGTGGACAGAAGCAAAGGTTTTGCACAAGGAGTATACTGGAAAAAACGAAAATTTATTGAAGCTGCCTTTATTGGGCAGAATCAGGGTATTTTCAGTAAACGAAGTGTTGAAATTCCAAATATTTGGAAGCCCCTCCTTGGAAGGAGCCAACTTTTTAAACTTTTCGGTTGCCTTAGAAATTGATTGTAGTTTGCACATGAAGACGATCAGAGATTGTACTGATAGAAAAGTCGTGTATATATAAAATATAGACAATGGAAGTCCGAAACACAGAGTTAATTTCAAACAAATCTTTGTCTCAAACTTTCAAACAAAATCACTCTTATATGGTTCCGGGCCACACAGAAATTGAAGGAACGGAAAAAGCTGACTCTCTTGCTAAATCAGGAGTGGAACCCTCGTTCTTAGGGCCAGAACCCTGTTTTGGACTAACTAAAGCTATGGTCAATACGAAATTATCCGAGTGAGTTAAAAGAAAAGGGTGCAGCACTAGCGCTCAACTTCGGAACAACAGCACTCCAAAGCGTTTCTGAATAAGCCAGACAAACGTAGAGCAAAGCAGCTCCTGCAATTACCAAGGAACAACCTGAGAATAATCATAGGTCTGTATATAGACCAGTGCCGACTCAACCAACACATAAACAGAATTGGAGTAAGCAATACACCGATTTTTGGATTCTGTAGAGGAGAGGGGGAAACGCCAGTACCTATCCTAGGCCTCTGCGTAGGATTAATGAGAGAGAAGGGCGAAAATATTTGACCCTGTGTTGAAAGTGCCCCAAGATTTCGAGGAAGTCTTACCAAATAGACTGATTTCCTTTATCAAGGAAGTTGGGATGGCATACAGGTTGCGTAAATTTTTTGATTAAAATCTTTTAAATGGGGAAGGGCCAGTGTCTCCTCTGGCTACGTCACTATACTGTGAGTTTTAAGATATTTATATTATTAAAATAATTTAATTTTTTAAACTTGTTATTTAACTGATTTATTTTTTGCTTCCTTTAAACTTAACAGGTTTTTTCTACACTAATAAAAAATATTAGTGAATCTACACAATCAAGCATTAGTTACCGTGTGGCCTAGATACTGTAAAATTGATTATTATGTGTAATTATTTTATTATTAGATTGCGAATTTATCTTACAATTTACATACCTGACATTGTATATTCACATTTTTTTGTGTAGATTTACAATGTTAGTGTGTGTTGCTACTTTGTACAAAATGTAGTTTTACATACTTAAACCATAACTTTACATTTTAGAAAGTAAAAAGAAAAAATACAATAGCTCATATGATTTTTGTCAGAGTTTACACAAATGTATAAAATTAGTTATATTTTAGAAAAGCTCGCCGTAGACTTAAACAAAACGAATATGTAATGTTGTTTAACATTTTAGGAAGTAAATAAATAAAAATTCTAAATAAATGTGATAGAAATCTGTAATAGACCTTAGACAAAAATTGACGGTTTTAACTTTAACCACATTGTTTTTTTAATAGCAAAATTTAAGATTTGTTGTGTTCAATTTTTAGTTGTTGCTATCTTAAATGTGATTGCAGTTAATACATTAAAATTATGTTCCCTGAAAACTTTTTGCCTTTATTTCCATATTTGGGCAAAAAGATAACTTCAAAATTATTTTAAAAATGACATATTTAATAATAAAAAAAAGAGTTAATTCACGAAGTAGTATTAAAGAACATTTTCCAAACAAAACGTGTTTTAATAAAATCCTTAATTAAAAATTTTGTAACATTTTATTTAATTCCTAAGTAGTAAAAGTGATATTATTTAATCCCTGCACGTTAGCTTGGTAATCACAGCAACCATAACCATAAAAAGGAATGCAAATAGTTCGAAAATTAACGTGGTCGGGACTAAAATAGCTTTTAATCATTGGCAAATTATAGCCTGGCTCCGCTAAGGCTACACATATTTTACCTGGGAATTAAAAATGTCACTTTACTCTCTTGGTATATTACATACGTTAACCTTTGGTGAACATGAGGGAAAATAATAAAATTAGATCAAAAAATGTTATAGCGAGATTTAAAAAAATGATATTGTATTTTTAATAAGCAATATTGGTTAACGATCTATTGTTACTTTTGTATAAAAATATTTGAAAAATTTCGTGTTGTCTACGACCTATCCCTAATACTAACTATTCTAAAAAAAATAAAGTCTGAGATCTTTAAAGTTATATGTATTTTATCTAATAATTTGTTTTATTGTTAATTTTTTTAAATCAAAATTTTAATAAAAGAATTTAAAACATATCAGTAAAAACAGACTGACGAAAATAATTGAATTTGTTAAAGATGGTACAGAAATTCTTTTATTAAAATATTTAAATTTTGTTATTTTTTTACAAAATGTCAATTATTCGAAAATTATGTTTTGCATTGGATGCGTGCATGGTGGTAAAATATATGTACAATTAAATTATATATTTTTACTTTGTTAAGTTAATAATCTTTATGAAAAATCTTAGCTTATTAAGGCTCAAAATGGGCTAAGTTTTTTTTTATTCTTATTTAATTTGTAGTAAGTTTATAAAACTGATCAAAAAATTATGGTGATAATTCATTTTCTGACGTTTGCTTTATTTTATTTTGTTTATTAAGTAACAAATATAGACACCTCTTTAATTAAAGGGAAATATTTTTGGTCAGTTTTTTTACCAACTTTGCCATGTACAAAGTATTTTCACCCATTGTATTATAATACCCTTAATAAATTTATGCTATTAGATAAATTAAATGATAATGGGTAAAACTGATAAATTGTAATAAAAATTTATTAATTAAATTTAAAATAGAAATACTTACAGCAGTCTTACTGTGGAATATGTGTTCAAATCCCAATCAGAATACCTTTAATAAACTTATGTCAAATTAACAAAAAAGAACAACATGTGTATTATTTTTTAATACCTACTTTTATGTCTTCTACGTTTACATGTGAATGAATTCGTTTTGAATGCCGTTTCCCATATTTCTTCAATATAAGAAAAGATACAATTGACCTTTGACTAAAATAAATTGATTTATTGTCATCTGAGATCGAAAAGAATACAGGGAGGTTGAGTTTTTGGCATGTTCTTTCGGGGGGGTCTGAAAAAAGTGTAGTAGAAACAAAAATCTTTGTCATGAAATTTGAAATAATTTTTGTTACAGGTTCAACTCTTTGTATTTACTTTTTAAAAAGATAGAGGGCGTTGAAGTTACGATAAATCAGTTTAACGAATAAATGTTAGTCTGTCAGATAATTGCACCAATTTTCATGCCGACAGACCGGGTCATTTAAGTAGCGCACGTCACAAGCTTTAATTTGATACCTTACTTGTACTGCTCTTACTATGAATAATAATATAAAGGGTGTGGGCCAAAAAATCTTGCACACTTTTGAATATGCTATAAGTTTTGATCGAATCAATCGATTTTAAAATGTTTTAACTTTTTGGAAAGACAAGACATGAGACTTTTCCGATCCGTTCCAAAATTTGGCATTTCCTAAAAATCCAAGATGGTGGACCGTTTTAAATAACGGGAAATTTTCACCCCCCCTGCAAAAAAAATATGTGCGGCACTGGAGAAAATATAAGTCATTGTGACAAAATGCATTCTCTCTATACCAAGGCATTAATTAATTAAATCGGTTAAGAAGTAAAAAAATACGGACTTTTATATTGAGTGGAGTTGTTTGCTGTAACTTTAGATAGATTATTATAAATATTGAGCTTTTTAGAAGTACAAGACTTAAGGCTTTTATGTTGTGGTTTAAAATTTAACAATTCTCAAAAATTCATGATGGCGGACGTTTTTAAATCATGGGTAATTTTCACACCCTCCTCGAAAAAAAATCTTCCCCGAAAAAAAATTATGCTTGATACCTATACTGAAGAAAATCTAAATTAATGCGGCAAAAGTTCCCTCCCTGCTGCGTATATGAACGTATCACTAAATTAAATCGGTTAAGAAATTAAAAATTGAGCATGGTGACGTAAAGTAAATGCCTTTTTGCTTAAAATTTGTTTGTTTTTGCATATAGGAAAAAGTTTCAGATTTTATTAGGCCCATTGAGTGGCCTGCTAACAGCCCCGATTTGAATCTGGTAGACAGCCATTATTGGGGAGATTTAGAAAAACAAGTGTATAGAAATGGCTGCAGCTACGCGACATTAACCAATTGTGTCAAGGCATCACAGAGGCCCATCGAAGTTTGCCCCAAAGAAACATTACCAATGCTTTTAATAAATGGCGTAACGGTTTACATACTGTCTTAAGAACACATGGGGATCAGCTTAGAAAATCTGAGTAGCCCGATCTGGATTATTATACGTTAACTAATGGTTATTTTGATTTAAAAGTATAAGTGTACAAAAAAATTATAAAAAATATAAGTGTTTGCTGATTAATCACAAAGTAAGCTCAGCTTAAGCTCGTCCAAATAACTTACACTAACTTGTTTACTTCTTAACTGATTTAAGCAAGTGATACCTCCAAATACCTAACAGAGATGGGAGGTAGAATGGCCTAGATTTTGTTTTGTTACTTTTTTAGGGGAGTGAAACTACCCAATGGTCAAAGCGAGTTAAAGCTGTCCGCCATCTAGGATGTTCGAAAAATGTCAAAGCCGCAAGCTTTGTTCACCCAAAAATGTAAAAATGTTTAAAATCAATTAATCCGATCAAAAGTTAAGGCAAATGCAAAAACAGCAATTTTTTTTTGCAAATGACAATGTCGAGTCAAAAAGCCACTTATTTCAGAGGTTTATAGTTTTCTTATCTCTTAACCGATTTAATTAAGTAATGCCTTGGTATAGAAAGCATACATAAGGCTTTCGTTGCAATGATTTAGATTTTTTCCATCGCCGCACCTATTTTTTTGCGGGGGGGGGGAGGTGAAAATTACCCGATATTAAAAACGGTCCGCCATCTTGTATTTTTGCGAAATGTCAAATTTTGAACCGGATCGAAAAAGTCTCATGTTTTGTCTTTCAAAAAGGTTAAAAAAAATTTGAAATCGAGCGATATATAATCCACAACACACAACACACGACTTCATGCATGCCCAGAAAGCGCTTCTCAAAGAATTTTACTGATGCTATAGCTCAGAAACTGTTTAGTTAATTATAAACAATACACATATTTTTTTACAATTTTTTCATTTAAAGTTTTTAAAAAAATCTCTTTTTGTTTTTTCAGCGCCATATTTTTGTACCATGCCTGCCAAAAAAACCACTTCAAAACTCTTAAAAACTGATCAAGTCTTGATGAGATTTTAAGAGATTTTATTGGTTTGAAGAGACTTGACCTGGCAAAAATTTATGCCACATGAAAACTGACAAATTGTAATGATGTTTCATGAGAATCATTTTCATATAATTTCTGACTATTGAAAACTCACAAGATTTCAAAAGATCCTAAAGACAATAAAATTTTATGCTTAGATGTCTTACAAGATTTTATTATGTTACACCATTAGCTTTGGCAAGCAATATTTCTATAAGATTTTACAAGATTTCACAAGTCTAAAAGAAGGATCGTTTTTAAAAGATTTTGCAAGTTTTCAAGAGAAATAGGGTAGTAAAAAACAAAAGATTTTGGGTGGAAATAACGAAAATTCAAACTTGCATGAGCATCCCACAAGGAACACACAAAAGATCAAAGTGAAAAGAAAAATGATTAAACGATGTTTCGCCCTGGGTAACCAGCGTGGGCTCATCAGTAGTTTCACTGGTCACCCTCCACTATACATCATTAAACACCATCATACACTTTGATTTCCAACCTTGAACCACTCACAAATAAGCATCGTTCCGCACTGGCACTTACTTATCCAAGTTACCTGATACGAATTCGTCCTGGCGTGTCAATATTTCCAGTAGGATTATGCTCTTAAGGCAATTAAAACAAAGAAGAAGTTAAGAAACCTCCAAATCAGTTACTTCAACCGAAAATAAACTGGATGCTACTGCTAAAGATATGTGGATTTTCTCATGTAATCTTGTGAAATCTGATGGAGGATGGAAACATATGTATTCTCATAAAACCTTGTGAAATCTTATTCACTTTGATTTAAATTTAAAATCTGCTCAAAACCTAACAAAACCAGTGGAAGCAGAGCCTTTAAAATACTGGTAAAATCTTATTAACTCTTGTCATAAATTATTTTCAAAACTTTTCAAAACTCATGATGTTTGACGAGTTTTAAATCTCTTTCCAACATTGAAAGTTCATGAGATTTCACCCGAAAGTGGTGTTTTATAAACCGCATGAAATACCGACTAGAACTCGTGAACTTTCACTAGTTTTTTTTTACGAGTTTTGTCGCGGTATTTTTGGCAGGGCATAGGACCCTCAAGACGCTCACCATTCCAGCGAGACCGCTGTTATCAAAATCAGTTTATCCTTTTGGTTTCTAGCGTCGTCCCTATAAAAAAAACGCATTAAACCTGTTACAAAAGTTTAACAACTGTCTATAATGTTTTATCAGGTTTTATATATTTTCCATGCGGTATCTGAAATAAACTTGTTAATCCCACGACAAATCTCATAAAATACAAATTTTATCTATCAGTTTATACTAGGAAGACAGCCTACCTCGTAGAATCATATAACATCCTATGAAATGCAGGTTTTTTACATGGGGGGTGGCACATATTATATACGGTGGGCCAAAAAAAACCGTACATATTTTTTCGGCCGTAGTTTTGCTACCGTGAGTTTGATTTTTGTGATTTTAGCTTCTGCAAAAAGCTAAAGGTTCAGACTATATGAAACTTTTGTCAAAATTGATATTTTTAACACCCCCCGACAAAATTTTCTGTGCGCCACTGTAGCCGATTTTAAACATTTGCTTTAAAGACACGTTTTTGTCGTGCACAGAAAGATATCATTTCTAAAAATCAGACAAAAAGTAATGAAGCTCACACCCAACGAAGTAAGTAGTGTTTTAACCCAATGTAAAACATAGGTCTAAAAACCTCTAGGTTTTGTTCTATTAGAGATTTGTCAAATCTCGTCCGATTATTTAGATTTTGAGCTCTCCGGGAAGCTAAGGCTCTGACCTATATACGCTATTTGTCAAATTTGACTTTTTATGAAATTCCGTAATGGCCCATGCTTTTGAAAATTAGATATTTTTCACTCCTTCCTGCCAAACTTTTTTTTTATTCCAATATACCTGATTTCAAATGTCCTGAAAGTCACATCTTGTCAGTATACAAAGAGGTATCATACGCAAAATTCGCACAAGAACTAAAAAAGCTTTTCTTAAAGAAAGAGGTGCTGTTTTTAATCCTGTAAACAGTGCACCTAAAAGCACTATCCTAATAAATTTAATCTAATACGCCATTGATGTTTTTGTCAAAACTACGTTGCCATATCATTTTGGTTTTCCTGACACTCAGTATAAAATAATAAAATCGAATAAGTTAAAAATAAATCAGCCAAAAGCAAAGCTTTTATAGTTCTTGTTCGATTTTTTGGACTGATACCCTTTTTTACACTGAAATGACGTGGCTTTCCGAAAAATTGAAATCAGGTACATTGGCTACAAGAAAAGTTGGGCAGTAAAAAGTGAAAAATATCTAAATTTCAAAAGCATGCGTCATTACGGATTTTCATAAAACGTCAAATTTGACAAATAGCGTATATAGGCCAGAGCCTTAGCTTCCCGCAGGGCTCAAAGTCTAAAGAATCGGACGAGATTTAACAAATCCCCCCCAAAGAGGTTTTTAGACCTGTTTTACAAAGGGTTAAGACACCACTTACTTCGTTGGCGTTGTGCTTTATTACTTCTTGTCCGATTTTTAGAAGTGATACTTCTCTGTACACGACAAAGACATGTCTTTATGGTAAATGTCTAAAATCTAGTACAGTGGCGCACATAAAATTTTGGCGGGGAGTTTTAAAAATGGAGAAATTTAAAATCATCAATCATCTTGGATTTTAAAGAAATGACAATTTTGACAAAAGCTTCATATGGTAGGAAAACTACAGCCGAAATAAAAATGTACGGTTTTTGTTGGCCCACATTATATGTATACAGTAAAAATTTGAAAACCTTCAATTCCTATATTGTTCAAACTAAATAAGATAAACAAAATAGCATCTTTTTTGATGCTTGTGTGAAAGGTCGAAAATGTCAAATCAAATTGTTTAATTTTTTTTTAAAAATTATTACTTTTTGTTAAAAACAAAAATAATATTTCAAAAGTCGTTAAAAAAAAACAAAAACTTAAAACAGAATTTTTCTTAAAATCCCAAAAGTTATAAACAAATTTTAAAATTATTTTGTTTTAATAACTGGCAAAATATTTTCTTTCCACAAAAGTGATTATAAATTAATATATTAAATGGTTTTTTTTGTTTCAGAAGTAGTAAAATAAATAAAAAATAAGTTGAAAAAAAAACTAGGTATGAAAAATTTTAAAATATTTTTGTTTTCTTTCGATATTTTTTGAAAAATATTTTCTTTTTAGCAGCCAACCTCAACGATTGTTAGAAAAATTTTTAGTTAATGATTTGAAAATACTTTTTCCTTGTTTCATAAGTTTTCCAAAATAATTTTCATAAAAGTTTTAATAAAGTTTTTCAAAATAATTTTCATAAAAATTTTAATAAATTTTGTCTTCAACATTTTCTTTTGTAAAAAACGGGAGATTTATTCTAAAAAAGAATATTTCTTACCCAAAATAAAAAAAAATATTTAAATTTAAGAAACCAACAGTCACAAAAAAGTCTCTAAGTCTAAACACCCACTGTGTTCTATGCGAGGTTCTATGTCTATGGAATAGCGCGCAATACCGAGTTGTTGCTTCTTCAACAAATTGTTAAAAGCTCCGAAAAACCATACCTACGTGGCGTCAGTTACTAAGAATTGTTCATCACATGACCACGAGATCACTGTAAGACCGCGTGATAGGACGTGTATTCTTGGAAATCGTACGATATGTGATCATTTTCTATAGCGAATTATGCCGCTCCCTGTCCAGGAATAGACTTCCAGCACGTTCGCTACTGTGACGAAAGCGCGTTTTTCTGGGAATTTCGGCGCTTACGTCGAACATTCCACGCAAACATTTTGCTATAAAAGCAAAATTTAGCTTAAACAGAAAACAGTTTTAAAATGAATCTCTAAGAGGACAGTTTTAAAATAAATCTCAAAGAGAACAGTTCAAAATTAATTCTGAAAGAGAGGAGTTCAAAATAAATTGTCAAAGAAAATAGTTAGAATGTAAAAAGTAAAGTTTGTTTTGTTAAAGTATTTCAACATGCTAAAATTTTGGAAGCCCGGTATAAAAACTGTCGGTGTAAGTTAAGAATCAAACGAATGGTGTAAAAATGTTAAAAAGTGTAGTATAGTGATTAGGCAGGACGCAAGATGTAAGTCGGAGATTTCCTGGACTACTGTATCGGTCAGATTTTGTGTAATGGTAAATGTTCATGCAAAATACTTGTATTAGTGTAGGACTGTTTGTTAAAAATATTATATTACAATGGATTTGAACTTTACCAATGGCAATAAAATACCTATTATATTTCTGAAAAATCGAATTGTCTGTTTGTACATACATCCCCAAAAATTAAATATTACTATGCACACTAAAACGCTCATATCCAAAACAGTGTAAGAAAATATTGTGGCGTCTCTTAAGGAGGCATTATGTAACTGTAATAAACTGTTTTTAAATTATTATATATGATTGATGATGATATGATTTAAAAAATACCTAATACGCAGTAATATAAAAATAAACACAGTTAAATTGTGATTTAAAAAATCTACAAAAAAGCAACTTACAGCAAACTGAAATTTTCAAGAAATATACTTATCAAAAAGCTTTATTAAAAGAAACCTGGAAAGAATGCACAAGTGGTGTGAAAATATGTACTATTATTAAAATGGCAACAAAAATATACACCAATATTAATGGATAAACATTGTTACACAAAAAAAGTATAAATTAAGAATACATGTTAAAAAATATGACAAATTGAGTTAAAATCTATTAAAGTCATTTCTCAAGTATATAATATAATATAACATGTGAAATTTACTTTAAGTTTGTATCTTCACTTGAGGATCACTGCATTTTCGATGGAAAATACGTCATCTGTGTTATAATTTTGAACTAAAAAGTAAATAGTTTTTTTATTCCTTTATCAAAAATACGAACTATCCTCAAATAATTAAACCAAAGCTTTTCTATCAAATAAATGCGATTACAAAACCAGTTATTTTTTCCCCTCTTTTGTTAACAGTCGTCGGCTACAAATAAAAAATATTGTAATAAAAATTAAATAATGGAAAAACTTTTAAATCAAAAATAACTTCAATTTTCCCTCATCAAATATTAATTTTACCAGTGTCCTAGAAGCAGAGGCGAAATTTATAGTATAAAAATGGTTTCCTTCCAATATTTGTTGTTGTGTTTCTTACCGCCACTTGCAGCGACTTTTTCTTAATGGAGGTTTAAGCTAATGGTCCTTTAAAGTACCGTTAGTGATTTATGTATCTTGCGCCGGTTTTAATGGACAACTAAGCGTCCATTAAAGCATATTTAGCTAACTGGCCAAAATCGGCCAATTAAAACCACTTTAAATCGACTTTAGTCAATTCCTAACCCCAATATTTCATGTTTTTTAATTTTTTTGTTTTGTATTTGTTTAATTTTGTGAAAAATGGAATACCTCGACATGTTTAATGAAGTTCTTGTGGAGGATATTCTGGAGGACGAATTAGAAGTGCTGGACTTCGTAGATATGGGTTTTCCCCGTAGGCTCTTTCATAGGCCCAACCGTTACGAAGAACTATTACATTTTTTTAGAAGATTTCGCCTAACCAAGCCCACGGTCATAGTTCTTTTCGAATGGCTCGAGAATCAACTGGAGTACCCAGATGATAGGTAGGTCCGAGGGGAAAACCCACTCATGGCATTATCTATACGTATTAACATGACTTTTTACTGGCAATACCTCATACAGCTTACCTTAAGCGGATTTACTGATAAGGTAAGCAGTATGATATAAGACGCAAGGAAGATAAACTATAGCAAACGCATGCTGCGGTTCATAGTGTTCGGTAAGCGGTAAGAGCAGCAAGCATTTACTATTGTTTATTTTCCTTGTGGCTTACGCATACCTCGTACCGCTTACACCCGGTTCCCACCTACGACTTTTTCGTGCATGCCCGCTCACGCGTCTCATGACTGTCATAACATTTCATATTGATATCACGTGACGCGTAAGTGAGTATTAACAAGAAAGTCGTGGATGGGAACCGGGTGTTACCTTACGGAATCCTGAATCCGCCTCTACAGAACTCTGAAATCTGCCTTAAAACTAATAATAAACAGAAAAAATAAATGTTATCCTAAGG
This sequence comes from Oxystoma pomonae, assembly GCA_963921995.1. Classification (NCBI taxonomy): domain Eukaryota; kingdom Metazoa; phylum Arthropoda; class Insecta; order Coleoptera; family Brentidae; genus Oxystoma; species Oxystoma pomonae. Next base: position 112,650,778 of record OY998165.1, read on the forward strand.
CTTATGGCGATAATAACAGTGATGACACCAGACAGCCAAAAAAATCCCTAGGTTAATGCGCTGTTGCCATACTGTCAGGTAGCTAAAAATCATTTTAGCAAAAGTTCCGCAAATATTAGTGCGCGCAAGTCGTTGAAAGTCAATGGATGTTTAAAATTAATTGGTTCTTTTGTTAATGGGCGTTTCAAAAAATGTCGCTGCAAGTGGCAGTTAGTCTTTTGTTTTGTATAAAGTTATTAACGCCCACTTGCAGTGACTTTTTGCACCGATTTTAATGGACCTTTAAATTAATATTAATCCACCATTAAGCAGTTCTAACCTAAAAATATGCGTTCTTTTTTTTAAAACGAGATTTTTTTGTTGGAAAAATGGAATATATCGACTTTATTATTTTATTTATTATTATTAAATTAACTGATAGACTTTGCTGATATGGGTTACCCAAGAAGACTCTTCTTCCAGAGACCGAACCACTATGAAGAGATGTCAGTAATGAACTTCTTCAGAAGGTTCGGAATTACAAAGCCTACTATGAATTTATTGCAGCTAATTGAACATCGGCTGGAATGCCCATATGATAGTTGAGTCTTAGCAGGTTCCCGTTCGCTTGAGCCCATTGCTAAGTCTTTAACCTAACCGAGGGGTTCCCACAAACCAAAATTTTTTTCAATGAATTTGAAAAAAACAAAAAAATAGCACAAATGTTTTTTGAGGTTAGATCAGACTTTGGCTGTCAAATAACAAAAATTTTCAATGTTCCCACCAAATAAAAACGAAAATCTCGGGTGAAATCCAACGTTGCCAGATTGTAATAAAGATAATATGATCATAGCTAAAACGCCGTCGGAACTTTGCGATGCAAGCCAATTTAATTTAAGTGGCACATACATTTTAAAGGCCGCATTGTTAATAGACGCATAAATAAAAGTCGCTGCAAGTGCGCGTAAGTTTCTTTGCTAACCTACGCTTGTAAAAATACACTATTTTAGTCACTTTTGATTTAAAAACTACTATTTTATGTAAAAAGAGCTAAAAAGGAGCCTGTACCGTTTAATTTTTTCACTGCACTAAGGGCTAACTTTACAACCAAAGGTAAAACTCCAGATTAAATAACGTTTATTAATTAATTATTAATTTTTAGACTTAACCATTGATAAACAAGCTGCTCAATTTTTTAAGTCGCCGTGAAACCACGACCAAGAAGAAAAGAAGAGCTGTTGGATTAGCTGTATGATTAGGAGCACTACAAGTTTTTTCTAGTTTGAAAAGACTTCATTTTCTTGGCATATAGGTTGATAATTTTAACCATATCTTTAAAATGGCACCAACTGGAGCCAATCCCAGCATAGTTATCAAATTTGATAAACATCAGTTAATTAGTTTTTGAGATATGAGCGTTGGTTACAGACAGATACACAATCAGACGACACAACCAAAAATGTTGAAAATTAAGAGACTTTAAATGGAATATTGGCCGTAGCGGCTTAAAAATTGTTTTTTGGAAAAATTAAAAAACACGTCAACTAAGACTTGTAGCAGCTGGGTAATTCTACTTCTACTACAACTGGAACATTGCCCCTAGTGGGATGGAAATTCGTTTTTTTATTTGAAAAACTAGACCCCTTTCTGATGGTAGGTTCACAAAAACTTTAGGCCAAAAATTTTTATTGCTAGTTTTTGGATTTTTCCAAAAACAAATTTCTAATCCGCTAGGGGCAATGTTCCATCTAAAGTCTTACACAATTATTTTTGGAGAATTTTTGACACATTTATTGACAAATGTTAAAAAAAATTATACAAGCGTTTGTCTTTTTACATAAGTTTTCGAACACGGTGCCACAAGCGAAAGTGTTGATTATTAAAAATGTTAGTTGAACTGTTTTTGGATTTCTCTAAAAAACAAATTTCCAACCGGCTAGGGAAATGTTCCATTTGAAGTCCAACACAACACAAACAAGAGGATTTTGACACATGGATTGGCAAATGTAAAAAAAAAAATGACACAAGCGTTTTTATTTTTCGATAAGCTTTCTAATAAGGTGCTACAATAGCAAACACGGTTCCCTCGGGCCTTCGTCGGTCCGATGTCGATTGCCGTCATCGGCACGACGTCGATATACGACACCGTACCAGCAGTATTTTTTGTCCGCTTTGCGATGTAGGCCCAATGTATGTTTGCCGACGCAGCGTTAGGGTGTAGCCCGCCGTCGGACCAATGGTAAATTTTACTTCTTGCGGCATACCGTCGTCGTACGATTATGGTCCGATATGGTTTAACCACATGGTATCGACCATCCGCCCATAAAGCTGCTTAATTTGGTCGGCCTAACGTAGGCAAGCTGGTCTCGGTCCGACATCGGTAAATTATTCAAGTCCGGCTTTGGTTTCCTAAAGCAGTCCAACGTCAGCGATTGACGAAGGTCCGTCGGTGATAGCCTAAAGCGGCCCGACAATGGCAAACCACTAAGGTCCGATAATGGGTGAATAATAAGGCCCCATATCAGCCTCTCAAAGCGGCCCGACGTCGGTGATTGACGAAGGTCCGTCAGTGGTTGCTTGATACGATCCGATATTGGCAAAATAAAAACTTTCGATAATGCGGGTGCTTAACCAGTGGGGCTAGTTTAAGTGGCAGAAGAGATGATTCTTGTAGAGAAGTACCACCATCTTGTCAAGTACCCATATTAGTTTTGAAATATCTTTGCTTATTATATATATAATATTATCTTCGACTGTACAGGGAACATAGTGACAGTAGCGCAATCTCTACATACTAGGAAGAAACTATTAAGCAGTTTAAAAATTTTAAGGTGACGTAATCGGACCATCGTCGGCCCTAAAGCAGATAAAGTGGTCGTCGCTATAAAGTCGACTATAATAAATCGGGCCATCCTCAGAGTTGCCGATTCTCGACTGATTAAACAAAGTTTCAATCGGACCGTCGTCGGCCCTAAAGCAGATAAAGTGGGCGTCGGCATAAGGTCGACTATATTAAATCGGGCGATCATCAGTTGCCGATTCTCGACCGATTAAAGAAAGTTCCATTTACATCATCATCGGCCCTAAAGCAGATAAAATTTGCGTTGGCATAATGTCGACTGTAGTAAATCGGGCCATCGTCAGTTGCTGATTCTCGTCCGATTAATCAAAGTTCCAATCGGACCGTCGTCGGCCCTAAAGCAGATAAAGTATGCGTCGGCATGAAGTCGACTATAGTAAATCGAGCCATCATCAGTTGCCGATTCTCGACCGATTAAAAAAAGTTCCTATCCGATCATCATCGGCCTTAAAGCAGGTAAGGTTTGCGTTAGCCTAATGTCGACTATAGTAAATCGGGCCATCGTCAGTTGCCGATTCTCGTCCGATTAAACAAAGTTTGGCAAAACTGAAAATCGCAATCTGTCCAACATCGGGCCAGAGTGTAGTCGCCGATGATTTTTGTTTGCTAAGTTTGGTGCTAAAAATCTTAGTTGACGTGTTTTTTGGATTTTTCTAAAACACATTTTTTTTAATTCGATACGGCCAATATTCCATTTAAAGTCTCCACCCTGTATATATATATATACGTGTGAGCTCGGTGTGGGAATAAAACTTACCTACTGGTCTGTGGGATGTTTCAACTCTTGTCGAGTTCCCTCGTGCCCAATTTCCATTTCTCTTTAGATAATCTAGGATTTGATCTAGGACGAATAATTTTTGGTCTTATTGGTGCTTCGACAATGTCAAAAATTTCATCATCATCTTCATCCAGTTGATCAAAAATAAATTCTAAGTCATCGATCATAGCGATTTCACTAAATACTTACTGCTTTTTACCAAACCCAAATTTTAAATAAATTTTTAATAACTGTTTTGAGGTTAAACCAAAGTTTGTTGGTAAACTGCACCTACAAAACGTTTAAACTGAAGTTTGACGTTTAACTGTGAGTTTAAAATTGCGCCTAAGTACCTGAAGTAACTAAAATTCTGGTTTCACGAAAGTCTTTGAGAATATTGTTTTGTAGGGATTTATAAGATTCACACAGAATGTGTTTCTAACCAAAACTGAAGTCGCGATTTTTATAACTTGTTTTTCTTCTACCACTTACCTACTCATAAAAAAAACATATCCTTAAAAACTGATAAACAGCCATTTGCATTGCAAAATAACCTAAATTAGACGAAGAAAATCACGCTTAATAGGTGCGTTCTAACGTTGTTTTCTCAAATCACGTGTTTTTACATGATTTTGACAAAAAACGTTACCTATTAAGCGTGATTTTCCCTGTGTAAATGCAGCGGGTAGCTACATCTGTATTAATAGTTCCCAACCAAGCAAAAGGCGATTACAATAAGTCCCTCTTTTATCGAGCTAGCTCTACAACGCAACGCACAGCTTTTTGAGCTGCTCAATATTGATTTTGCCATTCAAACAATCGTTTCACAGTTTCAGATATAGAGTTGCTAGAGTTCCATATTAAGTGTATTGAACGCTGGTGTCTAGTATATAAAATCAAATTGTAGAGGGAGCAGGAAGCGGAACAGCAATTACTTTTTGTGGCCGTTTTATTTCTAAAAGCAGTTATTTGAGTTCTCAGTTTGTATGACGTGAATATTACCCTAAAAGTTTGAATGGTTCACTTTGATTGAGTTTTTTGGCAATCCCTCATATCGTTTTGAGGATTATTCAGGTTTAAATTCAGCGTAATGGTGTTTTTTTTTTATTCGAACTAAGCATAGAAAGTCACTCACAATAGCCTAAGGTAACACAGGATTTTATGAAAAGTTTATGACAAGTTCAAACTTTATGTCAATGGTATTGACACAAATTTAGTTTAAATGTCATAAAATTTAACTCAATTTTTCGTGGACTTTGTTAACGCAATTTTTTGTCAAAACGAGTCCACGAAATGAAATTAACTCTGTGTTTCGGACTTCCATTTTCTATATTTTATTTGTACACGACGATTCGATCAGTACAATCTCCGATCGTCTTCAGTTGCAAACTACAATCTATTCCTAAGTCTACGTACTTATATACTATGGGAACTCAATCAACCGTAAAGTTTAAGAAGTTGGCCCCGCCCAAGGAGGGGCTTTCAAATATTTGGAATTTCAACACTTGTTTTACCGAAAATACCCTGATTCTGTGCAATAAAGGCAGCTTCAAGGAATTTTCGATTCTTACAGTGTGACTCCTTGCGCCAAATCTTTGCTTCTGTCCACTTCATTCGGTGTTGTTTTGACTATGCATGTTTGGCGATTCCTGATTTCGTTGTTTCATCTCTTTGTGTATTCGTCTGATGTTCCTTAAGCCTAACAGATAGTGGTCTTTTTTTTTCGCCTATATATATAATTCACCACACTCACAAGGAACTTGGTAAATGCATTCCTTATTTTGTTTATGCTCCGGTTTTGTTTTACTAAGAAGCCTTCGAATTGTATTTCTCAGGACTTGAAAATCGAAAAAAGAAAGATTAATAGTTACAGCCTTAAACTTATAACAGATACTATTTCTAAATTTCAGCAAACAGGACAGAGATTACAAGACCAAAATCAGACAACTGCATTCCTTACAATTCCATACATTAAAGGAGTATCAGAGAAAATTCTAATAATACAATTCAAAGCCTTCTTAGTAAAACAAAACCGAAGAACAAACAAAATAAGGAATGCATTTACCAAGTTCCTTGCGAGTGTGGTAAATTATACATAGGCGAAAAAAAAGACCACTATCTTTTAGGCTTAAGGAATATCAGACGAATACCCAAAGAGGTGAAACAACGAAATCAGGAATCGCCGAACGTGCATGGTCAAAACAACATCGAATGAAGTGGACAGAAGCAAAGGTTTCAGAGTGGAAGAAACAAAAATTCCTTGAATCTGCCTCTTTTATGCAGAATCAGGGTATTTTCAGTAAACCAAGTGTTAAAATTTCAAATATTTGGAAGCCCCTTCTTGAGCGAAGTAAACTAAATACAGAAGTACGTAGCCTTAGCAATAGATTGTAGTTGGCACCTAAAGACGATCAGAGATTGTATTGACGGAAACGTCGTGTATAAAAAAAATATAGACAATGGAATTCCAAGACACAGAGTTAATTTCAAGTACATCATTAAGTCCACGAAATATTAAGTGAAATTTTTCGACATTTAAACTCAATTTTTGTGAACACCATTGACACAATGTTTGAACTTGACAATGCCATAAACTATTCACACAATTCTGAGTTAACATACACTATGGCGAGTGAAATATTTTTTCACTCAGTGACAGTTGAGTGAGTAAACCTAAAATTTAATTTTTTACTGTGTATACTTGCTGAATGTCTACCTAGGATATTAACTACCTATCGCAAATAAGATATTATTTTTTTCCAAAGAACATAGTGGCACGTACAACCAAATGGGATCTCAGTGTGCGAAAAGTTTTAAAACTTGAGCTCAACATCCTTGGAATATAAGCAATGGCACACAGAGGGAGGGGGGGTTGGAGTTAATCTCCCCTCCCCCGAGAAGTCAAAAATGGCATTTTAAGTATTATTTCCTCAAAAAATTTTGGCTGCTTCGCATTGAACCATGATTTTGACATCAAATTTTGGATAATTTTGGGAACGCTCTTTAATATATAATTCTAAGAATATTGTAGATAATAGCTAAGTAGAAATTTTTAGTCGTGAAGTTAAAAAATCTCCAAATCAGTTACTTCAACCGAAAATAATCCAAAAACCAAAGGTCAAAAGATCTTGGGTAGAAAAAACGAAAATTCAAACTTGGATAAGCATCCCACAAGGAACACACAAAGGACCAAAGCGAAAAGAGAAATGATTAAACGATGTTTCGCCCTGGGCAACCAGCGTAAGCTCATCAGTGGTGTCACTGGTCACCCTCCCCAAACATATTTAAACAAGGGAAGATCAAAAGATCTTGGGAAAAAAAAACGAAAAATTCAAAATTGGATGAGTGTCCCACAAGGAACACACAAAAGACGAAAGCGAAAGGAGAAACAATTAAATGATGTTTCGCCCGGGGTGACCAGCGTGGGCTCGTCAGTCGATTCACTAGTCACCCTCAATCCAGACATCATTTAACACCATCGCACATTCTGACTTCCAACTCTGAATCACTCACAAATAGGCATCGTTCCGCATGGTACTTATTATAAGTCACCTATAAGAATGTGCTCCTAAGAGAATTAAAACAAGAAGTTAAACTTACAAATCAGTTACATCAACCGAATATAATCTAAAAAACGGAAGATCAAAAGATCTTGGGAGGAAAGAACGAAAAATTCAAAATTGGATGAGTGTCCCACAAGAAACGCACAAAAGACCAACGCGAAAGGAGAAACAATTAAACGATGTTTCGCCCGGGGTGACCAGCGGTCACGCCAGGACGAACCCGTATCAGGTGACTTATAAGAAGTACCAGAATTGGAAGTCAGAGTGTGCGATGGTGTTAAATAATGTCTGGATTGAGAGTGACTAGCAAATCCACTGACGAGTCCACGCTGGTCACTCCTGGCGAAACATCTTTTAATTGTTTCTCCTTTCGCTTTGGTCTTTTGTGTGTTCCTTGTGGGACACTCATCCAATTTTGAATTTTTCGTTCTGTCCTCCCAAGATGTTTTGTTTCTCCCTGTTTTAGATTCTTTTCGGTTGATGTAACTGATTTGGAAGTTTAACATTATTAAACACCATTATACACTTTAATGTCCAACTTTAAATCATTCTCAAATAGGCATCGTTCCGCACTGAAAATATTAAAACGTCAGTACGAACCTGTATCAGGTGACTTAGCAACGTTTTCTGGCCGGGTTGTTGTAGACGCGGGCGCGACTATTTTGATCCAACCAATTTTTATGTTAGGTTTGCAACTAACCAATTTCGTAGCACGGCCTTGTGTCAATTTCCATTTGGTAAAATTGAGGCTTGTTCGGGTCTGTTAGCCGGGGATCCGTTTAAAATACAGTATAGTAGTTCAATCCGTTAGAATACAGCAATGTTTTGCTTGTTATAAAAACTAACACTTGCCGCCATGTGAGACGCCATTACACGTTAATTTGTGAACAATATTTAAAAATAATATTAATATTTACATTTACACAAAATTTGAACTATTTGCGTGTAAAAGCTGGTATTTTGTCTTTGGGAACCTTAAGGCGCATTTACACAGACAAACTTTCCTTTGATGTTGAAATGCCGACAAACATTTACACGAGCCTCTTGAGCAAAATGTTCAAAAAAAAGTTCGAGCAAAATCTCGTACAAAAAGACTCACGGAAATTTTGGAAAGAATGATAAGCAAAATTTGTTTGAAGGAATGTTGGTATAAAAATTTCTTACAAATTTAAATGTTATAGTTTTATGGGAATTCATTGAACTTAACTGAAAATAGAAAGACTAAGTTTTTTGACAAAAACAAGGTATTTTTAATTAAGCGCTTTCCGACGGAAAAACGATATGATGTCGAAATTCACATTTTACCTCATAAGGAACTTCGATTGACCTGATTTTTATAGGAGATATGCCAGTATACTTGTAACTTTTTTGGGGTTGTAAAAAAAACGAGAATAAAAAAATAAAAATTGGCACTTGTTTATTGCTGTTGCCTGTAAAATCTATTGATAAAAATTTACATTTAAAAGAATATATCTTTATTTTACTTCTTAGTTTAAAACATAATACAATAATAATTAATTCAAATTAAAAAACCTTTATACATTATATTAAATCTCAAATATATGAACAAAAGCAGGTTCGGTCTAAATAATACCCATTTATTACCCACTTTTTCAACCCTGCGATCCCGACCCTTGTCTAAAAAAATATAATTTAGCAGTAATAGACTAGACTTCTGAATCGGAATTTTGCTCTTTTGCATATTGTTTGTTCAGTGTCAGTAATCGACCTTGATTATTACATTAAATTGACAGTAAATATCTATCTTCAGCATTTTCATGAACCTTTTGCTTTTTTAAGCAACCGTTGGGGCCTTAAACTAACTAGGTAAATCTGGAGAGGAATTAAAAAAAAAATAATCAAAGCTAAGGGTAAAGTAAAGTTACAAAAATATGTTAAAAAAAATCCTCTCCCCACCACTCCTCATAGTCTTGAGGCGCGGATTACAGCTTAAAAGTGCAATTTTTGAGTTTTTTGCCGATTTTTGGAAAACTCAAAATTTTTTTGGAAAAGAAAAATTTTCCTGGATTGTTTTTTGAATTTAAGAAAAAAACCCTTGGAAACAAAAAAAACTCGGAAGAAAATCCCAAAAAAACCCCCGGGCAAAAAAATCCGGGAAAAACCCTAAGAAAAAAATATTATAAGTAACCCTAATCCATGTGACAAAACTGATAGCCAAGAATAATATTTCGCTTGCCGTCGGCTTTTTTTCACAAAAATTTAAAATAAAAGTTGGTGTTTTTTAAAGAATTGAGGTCAGTGATCACTGATATGAAATTTTATTTATTCTCATCTTTAAAAATATGTTTACAAAACAGATAGCAATAATTTGCTCAAAAATTTACCCGAACAAAATGTTCAAAGAAAAGCTCATTTTTGAGCAAATTATTGCTATCTATTTTGGAAACATATTTTTAAAGATGACAATAAATAATATTTCACATCAGTGATCAGTGATCTCAATTCTTGAAAAAAATGGAACACCAACTTTTATTAAAAATTTTTGTGAAAAAAAGCCGACGGCAAGCGAAACATTATTATTGGCTCTACTATCAGTTTTGTCACATGGATTAGGGCTACTTATAATATTTTTTTCTTAGGGTTTTTCCCAGATTTGTTTGCCCGGACTTTTTTTTGGGATTTTCTTTTGAGTTTTTTTTATTTCCTAGGGTTTTTTACCTAAAGTCAAAAAAAACTCAGGGAAATTTTTCTTTTCCTAAAAAATTTTGAGTTTTTCAAATATCGGCAAAAAACTCAAAAATTGCTCATTCAAGCGGTAATCCGCGTCTCACGACTATGAGGAGTGGTGGGAGGGGATTTTTTTTTAAACATATTTTTGTGACTTTACTTTACCCTTAGCTTTGATTGTTTTTTTTTAATTCCTCACACGAAATTTAACTAGTTAGTTTAAGGCCCCAACGGTTGCTTAAAAAAGCAAAAGGTTCATGAAAATGCTGAAGATAGATATTTACTGTCGATTTAATGTAATAATCAAGGTCGATTACTGACACTGAACAAACAATATGCAAAGGAGCAACATTCCGATTCAGAAGTCCAGTCTATTACTGCTAAATTATATTTTTTTAGACAATGTTCGAGATGGTAGGATTGTAAAAGGGGGTAATAAACGGGTATTATTTAGACCGAACGTGCTTTTGTTCATATATTTGAGATTTAATAAAATGTATACAGACCGCTTCAAGCTACTGCGAACATAGGGCGGAAGAAGTCTAATTTGCCAGTGTACGTACATGCAGAGACACCGCACGCCTATCAGTGAAGCAACCAACACTCAGGCTTCCGATCGCCATTCGCTGCCGTTCGCCGCCGTTCGCCTTGTATTTAGTACGCCTCTAACCACGGTGCTGTGTGAAACGTAGTCAATGAAACCGGAATTTGGTCAATAAATACGCAAATTTTTATAACGTAATTTTCTTATTTTTTGTCACTGATAAATAAGAGCGTTTTATTGTCAACTGCTCAGATTTATCAGTGACGACGTGTTACAATGAAAATAATAAGGAGAAACAAAATAAAAGCAAGTTCTCAAAATAAAATAATACATTCTAAAACCCAAAAAGATTCTCCCAGTCAAAAAAAAATTAAAGCAAATGTTCGAAAAGTCCTCCTTGCTCGGCTAGACAATATCCGAGCCTACTATAAAAACCCCTTCTAACGTTTCCAAGCATGTTAGGGGTGATAATTTGAAAAGCTTCTTCAAAAACAGATAGAAGTCATTAGGAGCAAGATCGGGAGATCGACCTGGCCATAAAATAGTTCCCCGTGTACTTATAACCCGATTAGGAAATACATTATCAAGATATTTCCTAACAAGGCCAGCGGAACAACCATCTTGTTGAAACCATGTTTCACCAAATCTTACACCTAACAACTGCCTAGCAGTTGGAATAATGTGCTGCTGCAGTAGATCCAAGTATCTAAGACCATTCAAATTGCAATTGCCGTTAATAAAAAATGGCCCAATTACGTGTTCCCCTACAATACCCCCCCCCCCAAACATTTAGTTTTTGGGGATACTGTGTTCTTACGTCAAAATATAAATGCAAATTTTCCCTCGACCAATATCGAACGTGTGTTGGGTTATGACGATTTGACCATCTGCACTTTTTCGGCAACTTCGTAGACATCCATTTTTAGTTTTAAAAATGTATTATTTCAATTAAGAACTTACCCATCTGTTTCTCGAGCAAGGCAGAAATAAAACAAAATAATAAAAACAAAATGAATTTCCAAAAGATAACACTGTAGCGTGCTTCGAATCCACCTCGTCGTAGGGCACGGAGAGTAAATTGGACTTGATTCCCCCTATGTTCGCAGTAGCTTGAAGCGGTCTGTATAGGTTTTTTAATTTGACTTAATTATTATTGTATTGTGTTTTAAACTAAGAAGTAAAATAAAGAGATATTCTTTTAAACGTAAATTTTTATCATTACATTTTACAGGCAACAGCAATAAATAAGTGCCATTATTATTTTTTTATTCTCGTTTTTCTACAACCCCAAAAAAGTTATAAGTATACTGGCATATCCCCTATAAAAATCAGGTCAATCGAAGTTGCTTATGAGGTAAAATGTGAATTTCGACATAATATCGTTTTTCCGTCGGAAAGCACTTAATTAAAAATACCTTGTTTTAAAACTTAGTCTTTCTATTTTCAGTTAAGTTCAATGAATTCCCATAAAACTATAAAATTTAAATTTGTAAGAAATTTCTATACCAACATTTCTTCAAACAAATTTTGCTTAACATTCTATCCAAAACTTACGTGTGTTTTTTTGTACGAGATTTTGCTCGAACATTTCTTTGAGCATTTTGCTCAAGAGGCTCGTGTAAATGTTTGTCGGCATTTCCACATCAAAGGAAAGTTTGTCTGTGTAAATGCGCCTTTATGAGAGCATCTTTAAAGCTTTATTGAAACAATTTAGAATTCAGTATAATTATTTCTGTTTCATAATTTCATCTTAAATTGAAAGCACTCATGTTTTTCAGAGTTAAAATCATATTTCACAGTGAACTGCGGGTTGTTCATAAATTTCGGCGTGTATTGGTGATGATAAATATCTTATGGAAATAGTTCATTCTTCAGTTAAATAATTTATTTATCAATTTAGGTAATATATACGGTGGGCTTTAAAATTTTGAACTATCATGATTTTCTAACAACTTTTTTGTTGCTTAACCGATGTTTATAAATGTTAGTTTTTTGGAAAGGAAAAAAATTAAAATCACATTTTTTAAAAAAGAGCTGCAACTTTTTTTACCACCCTAAATTTTTTTTTATTAATTAAAAATTAAATTAAATTCGGTTTACTGATACAAAAGTTACGTGTGTTCAAATTTCCTCTAAATACAGAATCTATTCTAAATACCAAAAAATGTTTTTTTTTAAATGACTTTTTTTTTATCGGATTTTTATAGAGAAAGCCTTTTTGCAAAAAAAAATTTTAAAAATTTACGATTTGTATATAAAAAATGTCAAATGTCAAAAGTCCAAGGCGGAAATAATATAAAACAAGATTTTAAAAAACAGCAACTTTTTTGTGAGCACTCTGTCAACTTTTTTAATAAAAATTAGAAATCCTTTACCAGCCACTCACAAAATTTTTTTCATTTATGCAAAAGTTACGTTGACTCAAATTTCCTTAAAATAGAGAACATGCTCTTAACACCAAAAATGTTTTTCGAAATAACTTTTTCATTTTTTATCGGATTTTTATAGAGTAAGTGTTTTTGCAAACAATTTTTCCAAATTTACGATATTTTTTACCGAACATGTCAAATGTCAAAAGGTCAAGATGGCGAACATATCTGCAATTTTTTTTGTGAGCACCTTATAGATTTTTTTAATAAAAATAAGAAATCTTTGGCCATTTGTCGTTTAACAAGGTATTATGAAAAAAGATTTAATTATTGTTGCTTGATAGTTTATGAAACTCACAAAAGCTGAAGACATATTTTTATGACCTTTATATATCAAAAAAAAATATTTTTTTTTCATATTTTTGCGCGATTTCAAAATATTCAGAAGTTTATAGTAAAAGCAAAAAGTAAGCAGGCCATGGAAATAAAAACTTAATCATAATGCCAAAACGTTACACGACGCCTTTACTTTTTGCAATTAACATGGCTTTGACACATGAAGACTATGTTTGAAAGTTTGAGACAATGATGAATTTGAAATTAACTCTGTGTTTCGGACCTTCATTGTCTATATTTTATTTATACACGACGTTTCGATCAGTACAATCTCTGATCGAAACGTCGTTTCTCTGATCGAACCGTCGTGTATAAATAAAATATAGACAATAGAAGTCCGAAACACAGAGTTAATTTCACATGAAGACCAGGTACGCCATCTTGGACTTTTGACATTTGACATGTTTGGTAAAAAAATCGTAAATTTGAAACAATTGTCTTTGTAAAAAGGCTTACTCTATAAAAATTCGATAAAAAATTAAAAAGTTTTTTCAAAAAACATATTTTGGTGTTAAGAGTTAATTTCACATTAAGACCAGGTACGCCATCTTGGACTTTTGACATTTGACATGTTTGGTCAAAAAAATCGTCAATATGAAACAATTGCCTTTGTAAAAAGGCTTACTCTATAAAAATCCGATAAAAAATTAAAAAGTTATTTCAAAAATCTTATTTTGGTGTTAAGAACAGGTTCTGCATTTAGAGGAAATTTGAGTAAACGTAACTTTTGCATAAATGAACCAAATTTTATGAGTAATACTTCGCTAAAAGGTTTTCTAATTTTTATTAAAAAAGTTAACAGGGGGCTCACAAAAAAGTTACAGATCTGTTTTTGAAAATCTTGTTTTATACTATTTCCGCCATCTTGTACTTTTGACATTTGACATTTTTTATACGAAAATCATATATTTTGAACAATTTTTTTTGCAAAAAGTCTTACTCTATGAAAATCGAATAAAAAATTTTAAAGTTATAAAAAAAAACATTTTTTGGTTTTTAGAATAGGTTCTGTATTTAGAGAAAATTTGAACAAACGTAACTTTCGTACAAGTAAATCGAATTTTATGAGTGGTACTTCGTTAAACGTGAAATAGCATGTGATTTCTTACTTCTATAAAAAAAAAATTACAGGGTGTTAAAAAAAAGTTGCAGATCTTTTTTTAAAAATATTATTTTGAATTTTTTCCGCCATCTTGAATTGTTGATACATGACTGTTTTTGTCAAAAAATTGTAAAATTTGTTTAATTACTTTTCGAAAAAGCTGACATTTATAAAAATCGATTAAGAAACGATTAAGAAATTGCACTCGAAACCCTCTTAACTAAAACTTTAACAGATTCCTGACTAGTCACGATCGCATCGTGGATTCAACCAAAAAATCATTCACCAAATTAGTCGTGTTTGACCATAGTTTATTTTCAAATTTTTAACAATGTTTTTATTCTGTGAATGCCCTATCATATTCAGATATTCCCAGCACATTAGGAAAATATCCCAGGAATATACTTTGCTATTATAGGGATAGGAGTAGCGTACGCAGGGTGTGGAAAGGGGGCTGGGGAGTCAAGTCTTTCCAGAGCCATTTTCTTCAAAAATTAACCCCCCCCCCTATATTTACGTAGGCAAAGGTCTATGGAAGAGTTATAATAAAACACAGATAATTTATTATTAATGACCTAACATTGGGGGTGCGAAAGCCACTGGTTTGGAAGCGTAAATTTGGTTATTAGCTAGCCGTAGTCACCCCCATTGGGCAAACGTTAACGAAGTATAAGCCAGGGAGAGATGTGAGGTTATTTTAGCGACCTTCCCCATCATTTCCCCCTCAACTTCTCCCCTAATTGGAGCTTCGGGGAAATAATAAATTTAGATTGGCTTGTAATGGAGTTTTCGAGGGTGTTATATTGTATACAGGAATTTGGGGTTTTGAGTTAATATTTCAAACGATCCCGGAAAATCATTAGAAAGAGCAAACTATGAAAGCGGGAGCTTTTGTAAGAATTGTAGTACCAAGCTAGTACATTACAGTTGTACGATCCGAGGTAAAAAAGTTACAGGGTGATTCATCATATTTTCTACCTTCTTTAAATTCCTTACTATTGTAACTAGAAATAAGTTTTAACCACGGAAGTTGTACAACTTTTTATAAACTTGACTACAGTTCTTGTCTAAAACATTGCCTTTATGGAAAATTATTTTTGATTATACCCGGGAACCATCAAGAAGAACAACGGGCCAATCTAAATTTTAAAAAAATTAAAATTTGACATTTGCAATGACAGCTGTCAATTCTTAACTCCTTTATTTAAAATTTCATAGAACATTTTGCAATTCTGTAAATAAATATTTTTTTAACTTCATAAATAAGGCAGGTGAATCACCCTGTCTGTACATACGGTTGAGGTTACTACAGGAAGGAATCATGGCCAAGACCCAAGCCATACCTAAGAATATACTAGTACATTCCCAAAATAATATTCTTTCTAAAATTTTTCGTAAGTATATTTTAGTAAATAAATATTTTAAAATGATATTACAAACTTGGATATTACCAAAATGATAAGTAGAGCCAAATAATGAAATGTTTTAAAATTTTCACTTATAATCTTCCGATAAGTGCTGGAATTATTAGGGGACATTTTCCCAAAAGCATTAAAAAAATGCAAGCATAAGACGATTTAAGTTTTTAATTTATTTGTCTTTTAAAGTTGGAATTTACTTTTTTAAATTATTCGTTCCCTTTCTTTCCTTAATTAAAATATGGTGGCTGTCGGCCAAAAGAATTGCAGAAAAGGATTCTTTTGTTTGAGAAAAAATAAATGCTTTTTGGACCATAAAGTCGCCGCCAAGAAGTATAAAATAACGAATTAGGGGCAGTTCTCCAGTATTTGGTGATGTATTATCAGAGAACAAAGAATTTCATCGTTTTTGCCAGGGCATAGATGAAAAAATGCATGCGAACGAGAAAAAAATATTGTGCAAAATTTGTAGTTCTATATATTTACCTATGTTAGATAGTGAAAGATTCAAAGAGGAGCCATTATGCACTACTTGCACCTTATCTACTGCCTTTCTGAGCAGGGTCGTAGAACTAAAACTAATGTCTTTCTAAGCAATGTCTTTAAACTATAAGAACTGCTTTTCTGAGCAGTGTCGTAGAACTAAAACTACTGCCTTTCTGAGCAGTGTCGTAGAAATAAAACTACTGCCTTTCTAAGCAATATCTTTCAACGAAAACTACTGCCTTTCTGAGCAGTGTCGTAGAACTTAAATTGATGCCTTTCTGAGGAGTGCCTTAGAACTAAAACTACTGCCTTTCTAAGCAGTGTCGTAGAACTAACGCCATATTATTGTCAAAGATTTTTAACCCCATGATATTCGTCTGCGATCCGCAACTATTCTGCCTCTACTTTTTTCTTCTCTATTATTAACAGGGGCTTTTTGAAAAATTTGCATTAATTGTGAAAATTTCTGTTACAAATGACTTTTGTGTTGATTTTTGAAAGAAGAATTCGACAGATAAACTGGATTTTATCTCAAATAAAATCTATATATTTATGGCGGATTCATTCATTCATTCAAGTTTTTTCCACTAATTTAAGGATAATTAAAAAAAGTAAAAGTCAGTCAGTTGTATGACAACAGACAAATAATTTTAAAAATCAAAAAAATTGTAAAAAGGTTAATTCCTTTGATAACGGCAGTAGAGTTTTTGCCGGAACGTCAAATAAGTACTTAGATTCTAGTTAGGATTTGCGAGTCTGTACAGATTAATTATTTTTTAAGAAATTTTCTAAAATTAGTGGGGAAAAACCCAAAAAAATGTAGTTTCTGGATTTTATCTGCCACTTTTAGTTTTTAAGATATAACACAAAGTTACTATTTTCCTTATAGAACAACCCTTTTTTTTATTTTTAAAAACTCGATCAAAAGATATCATAATCTATGAAACAGGCATACTTGTAGGGAAAGGTCCCTAAGCCGTATGTCCAACAAAGCTACAAACTGTCCGGTGTCCATAAAGCATTTACATTTTCCATAGAAAAATTTATAGAAAACTTTAAAAAATACCTTAAAATTTTTAATAAAAATTGATATTTAACAATTTGGATAACTTTAAAAAATACTTTTTTTTTGAGAAGAAAAAAACCCTTGGAAATAAAAAAAAACTCGCAAGAAAATCCCAAAAAAAAACCCGGGCAAAAAAATCTGAGAAAAATCCATGTGACAAAACTGATAGTAGAGCCAATAATAATGTTTCGCTTACCGTCGGTTTTTTTTCACAAAAATTTTAAATAAAAGTTGGTGTCCATTTTTTTAAAGTATTGATATCACTGATCACTGATGTGAAATTTTATTTATTCTCATCTTTAAAAATATTTTTTCAAAATGGATAGCAATAATTTGCTTCAAAATTTACACAACAACAAACAACAAACAAAATGTTCAAAGAAAAGCTCACAAAAATGTTCACGCAAAAAATTTTAGATCTTTTGCACGAGCTTTTATTTGAGCATGTTCGTCTGTGTAATTGCGCCTTAAAATTTTGTCTTTTTGTACGAGATTTTGCTCGAACTTTTCTTTGAACATTTTGCTCAAGAGGCTCGTGTAAATGTTTGTCGGCATTTCAACGTCAAAAGAAAGTTTGTCTGTGTAAATGCGCCTTTAGAATAACTCTTTATACAGGGGGACGATTTAGACATGTATGTGTCGACAATATTTTTAGTTACTACTTCTTGACTAAATTTACCGATTGTAACCATGATACTGTGAAAGTTTTGCTCGTATTGTTTTTAAATTCACTACTGTACTTTTAATATATTTTAGTTTTACCAAGTTTTACCTACAACTAGCATTAAATTAACCTTTTAATCATCAAAATGCCAAGACTCAAGCAGTATGGTCAAATTTTTATCTATTATTTTTCTCTACTTTTAAAAATTAATAGCACATAAATTAACTCTAAACTCGGATAAATCAAACTATATATTTATAACATCAAATTTAAAAAACTACAATACAGATCCAATTATCATCAATAACCAATAAATAAAGTATACTGCTGTAGTAAAGTATCCTGGTCTTTATATTGAAGAAAAGCTAAATTGACATCACCATATAAATAAAATCCAAAAAAAAAATTGCTGCACCTGTTGGTATTCTTAAGAGGTTGAATTATTGCGTTCCAAAACACCTACTAAGGCCTATTTATTTCAGTACGATTCACAGTCACCTGCAGTACTTGCTCCTAATTTGGTTTTCAACACAAAAACAATTTATTCAGCCCCTAAAAACACTCCAAAATAGGGCAATAAAAAATCTATATAACTCACCTCTTAAGGCGCAATTACACAGACGAACATGCTCAAATAAAAGCTCGTGCAAAAGATCTAAAATTTTTTGCGTGAACATTTTTGTGAGCTTTTCTTTGAACATTTTGTTCGGGTAAATTTTTGAGCAAATTATTGCTATCTATTTTGGAAACATATTTTTAAAGATGACAATAAATAAAATTTCATATCAGTGATCAGTGATCTCAATTCTTTAAAAAAATGGAACACCAACTTTTATTAAAAATTTTTGTGAAAAAAAGCCGACGGCAAGCGAAACATTATTATTGGCTCTACTATCATTTTTGTCACATGGATTAGGGTTACTTATAATATTTTTTTCTTAGGGTTTTTCCCAGATTTGTTTGCCCGGGCTTTTTTTTGGGATTTTCTTTTGAGTTTTTTTTATTTCCTAGAGTTTTTTTTCCTATAGTCAAAAAAACCCAGGAAAATTTTTCTTTTCCAAAAAAATTTTGAGTTTTTCAAATATCGGCAAAAAACTCAAAAATTGCACTTTTAAGCGGTAATCCGCGTCTCACGACTATGAGGAGTGGAGGGGAGGGGATTTTTTTTAAACATATTTTTGTGACTTTACTTTATCCTTAGCTTTGATTGTTTTTTTTTAATTCCTCACACCAGATTTACCTAGTTAGTTTAAGGCCCCAACGGTTGCTTAAAAAAGCAAAAGGTTCATGAAAATGCTGAAGATAGATATTTACTGTCAATTTAATGTAATAATCAAGGTCGATTACTGACACTGAACAAACAATATGCAAAGAAGCAACATTCCGATTCAGAAGTCCAGTCTATTACTGCTAAATTATATTTTTTTAGACAATGGTTGGAATGGTAGGATTGTAAAAGTGGGTAATAAACGGGTATTATTTAGACCGAACGTGCTTTTGTTCATATATTTGAGATTTAATAAAATGTATATAGGTTTTTTAATTTGACTTAATTATTATTGTATTGTGTTTTAAACTAGGAAGTAATTACATTACAGGCAACAGCAATAAATAAGTGTAAGTTATTATTTTTTTATTCTCGTTTTTTATAACCCCAAAAAAGTTACAAGTATATTGGCATATCCCCTATAAAAATCAGGTCAATCGAAGTTGCTTATGAGGTAAAATGTGAATTTCGACATCAAATCGTTTTTCCGTCGGAAAGCACTTAAAAATACCTTGTTTAAAAACTTAGTATTTCTATTTTCAGTTAAATTCAATGAATTCCCATAAAACTATAAAATTTAAATTTGTAAGAAATTTCTATACTAACATTTCTTCAAACAAATTTTGCTTAACATTCTCTCCAAAATTTACGTGTGTTTTTTGTACGAGATTTTGCTCGAACATTTCTTTGAGCATTTTGCTCAAGAGGCTCGTGTAAATGTTTGTCGGCATTTCCACATCAAAGGAAAGTTTGTCTGTGTAAATGCGCCTTTAGTTTAGCCCTTTTAATATTGAAAACTTAGAGAATATGTATAAGTTCCAAACATGTATGTTCCTATTTACAGTAAAAAATGAACAACCTCATTCTAATCTAATATTGTTTATTAGAAATCAAATTCACACTCATAACACAAGACAAACAAATATTATTGCTCTGCCAAAAAGTCAAACCAACCTTCTTTGTAACTCTATACTTCATAAAGGGGTAAACCTTTTGAATAAAGTTCCTAATGAAATAAAATATCCAAAGACTTAAAAAATTTTAAGAAACAACTAAAAATGTTAATAGCTGCAAATAAAATATAGAATCTAACAACTATTCAATTCTTATTGTAAACTAGCTTATTATGTATTAAGTTATGATTAAGCTTATCTTTTAGTTTTGAATTTTTTTAAACAAAACAAAAACTCTGTTACCTATAATATAAGTGAGTACTTTAACTGATTGTGTAGAACCTAAAAATCTTTTACCTATGTTAATTAATGTAGAGGATGACCCTTTATAGAAAATGTATGTTCTCTTATGGAACAATAAAATTCTTGTTTTCAAAAAAAAAAAAAGATTTGTTTGCTCAGTCATGCTCGTCTTTTGAGCTTATATTGAGTGTAATAAAGTTTTGTAAAATTAGACGATAGCGGAGAGTAATAGTATATTACATAACAAGAGAAGAAAGTGACAAATTTCACACCAGCGTGAATGTTGTGAACGAGGCGCTAGCCGAGTGAAATAACACGCGATTATAAGAAAGTTACTTTCTATCGAGTAGAACATTGATGAATTGCACTAGTTTTTGTAAATTTGGTCTTTAATTTTGCACAAATCAAATGAAACGTCATCGTACACTTTTCCACACATGTGCGGAAAAATTTCTGCAGACGGGTGAAATTTAACCTTTTCTAGAATTCAGATCGTGTGAAATCCATTATTTTCATAGGTGATCGTAGGATATTTTTCTTTTTAACCTTGAATTTGATATTTTTGTTAAAGCAAAAACCTAAAAGGCAATGCAAAAAAGACAAATTTCTTCCTTACAAAAGTTTTAGTTAAATTTAAGGTACTTCTTCAGTTTTTTAAAATATCACAGCAGTGTGCTCCTTCGATCCACTTAAAAGAGCAAACTTAACGAAATTAATAAATGAAAACCATAAAATACAGGATACCTATGTAGACAAGACGTAAAAAAGGTCTATAGGTAGCTAGTGTAAACCTGATTTTAGAATTTTCACACAGTGGAACCTAGGACGACGCGGTTTCATCCTTCCTAGAGACTCATCAGCTAGGTCTACCACACAGACAGAAAATCCCGCACAAAAATTAATACATAGCAAAAACATATCATTTCAAAATAAGGGCACAGTTACTCAAGTTTTAATGCATAATTTTAATTTCTAATGCTTAATTTTTTATTTCTATTTCTGTCTATTTTCATTCAAAAAGTAGAGAAAGAAGACAGAATTGTGCATTATTCAATAAGCATTAGCCATTAAAACTTGAGTAAATAGGCTTTAAGATGTTTTAATACCCAATTCGAGTAAAGTGTAGGTAAAGGTATAAAACAATTAATGCAAAATAATTAATTCTCATAAAAATATAACCTCAACGTTACTCTGACATTTTTTTTTGTTTGTAGTAATTTAATTTTGCAGCGTAGTCAGCTTGTACCATTAATCGATCAAAAAGTTGTCGAAAAATATTTGTCTACATGCGCTCAATCGGCCCCCTAGTTCTATGGTTCGGACAATTCAATTTTCAATTCAATTCAGTAGTTTATTGTTTATAAAGAAAATATACATTTCTTGTAACAAACAGCTTGGTTACAGTGCTTATACGAGTTTATGGTGTAACGTATAATAAAAATAAAAAGTAGTAGTATGTGCTGAGTCAATAAGAAAAAAAACAAATTTACACATGAAAAAGTTTTACAAATGAAGGCCTATAAACTAATTTTTTAGAGATTACAGGTGGCTGGTCCAAAAAAGATAAGGAAAAAACACTGGTAGAAAAAAGCAAATTCAAAGGAACAAAAAAAGAAAAAAATATATAAAAGTTTATAGTGATATTGATTTTTGAATGATTTATAGTGAAGAAAACATAAAAGAGTTGTTACCTTAAAGTTTAAATTGAAACGAACAAAAAAGAATAAAATGCTATGATTCCTCTATCCTTTGCAATTAAATTTTCTTTGCCTCTTCTTGCTGTGATATATGGGGGTAAAAAGGTCCAAAAGTTCTAGCTATACGAATCTTAACTTCACTTAACTTCAGTCCGGAAAGACAAATGCGTGTATGTGTTATTGTTTCCGGTTTTTTCGAAAAGAAACCCTCTTAATTTGGTACGCGTTACTTAGTCAAAGGCAGAGAATCGAGAGGGTGGGGAGAAGGTGCATAGACAAGTGCCAAACTAATTTTACGGTAACGCGATGAAGATACGTCATTTTGATGCCAACCTTACTTTTTCTGTTTGGTTTTGACCGGCTTTGTCCTTTTGATATTCACTTGTTCTGTTCGGCCGCAACATTCTGAGTTTGTTGCGTTTAATCAGTTTTATTTTAAAAACGTCTTTTTCTTGATCAAGCATTTAATTTTTCCGCCATCGCAGCAATCTTTTACATTAACATTGTATTTACGTGAATCTAAAGTCAACAAATTTACATAATAAAAGTTTTCATAAAATTTACGTAATATTTACATAACATAACTTCTGTTTCTTTAATTACATTATATTTACGTGAGAAGTAGGGCACAATATGAGTTTAATTTTACATAAATTTTACATTGCAATACGTAATATTTATATAACATTTACGTTTTAAATTTATATAGTACCGGGTGGGCCATAAAAAATCGGACAAAATGTTTTTCGTTATAACTTTCGAACCATAACACCGATTTTAATGCAACAAAATGCTCTTTGCAGGGAATTGAGCAAGACTTTGAGTAAAAATATTTTTTTGTTCGCCATCTTAAAATCTAAGATGGCGGAAAGAAACATACTTTAACCTTCAAAGAGCCACGTTTATTCTTGTATTACGGAAGATTTTTGGTCTCTTTTATAAATTCGTAAAAAAGCTCTGTTTCTGCCAGGCAGAACGAGGTATGAATTATTAAAATCGGTTAAGTGGTTCTCAAAAAAAATAAAAATGTTCAATCAGTGTTTTACGGATTATGCAATTGCCGTCTCAATTTTGTCTCCATACATTTTCTAATAAATTCATTATTACTAAACCGATTTTGATGAAATAAAAAGCCTCATGGCGAAAATCGATTTTTCTTTAACCACTGCTATTGAAATTTGCCGCCATCTTGAAATCGAAGATGGCGGACAGAATCAAACTTGACCCTTCAAAGAGGCTCGTTTATTCATATTTTCTGAAAACTTTTTTATTTTTTTTATTCGTAGAAAAGTTCTGCTTTCACCACGCACAACGAGGTATAAATCACTAAAACCGGTGTAGTGGTTCTTAAAAAATTAATTTTTGTTTTCATCATTGTTTTCCAGATTATACGATTGCCTTCTCAATTCCGTGTGCATTAATTTCGTCATAAATTCATAATTACTGAACCGATTTTAATTTAATGAAGAGCATAATAACAAAGATTCATTGAACTTTAAAGACCACTATTGAAATTTGTCGTAATTTGTAAACCCAAGATTGCGGATAAAAGCAAATTTGACCTTTCAAAGACGCTCGATTATTCTTATGTTTCGAGAACCTTTTCGACTTTTTTTAAATTCGTAAAAAAGCTCTGTCTCCACCGAGTATAACTAAATAAAAACAATTAAAAACGGTTTAGTGGTTATTAAAAAATTAATATAAATATATAAAAGAGTACAAAAATTACTCGCAACAAAAAACAGAGCGGCTTTTTTAAATGGTGGCAAATTTCAGTAGCAGTGGTTAAAGAAAAATCGATTTTCGCCATGGCGCTTTTCATTTCATCAAAATCGGTTTAGTAATAATGGATTTATGAGAAAATGTATGCAGACTGAACTGAGATGGCAATCGCGTAATCTGTAAAACACCGATTGAAACTTTTTTATTTTTTTTTTGGGAACCACTTAACCGATTTTAATAATTAGTACATCATTCTGCGTGGAAGGAACAGAGCTTTTTACGAATTTATAAAAAAATTCCAAAATCTTCCGTAACGTAATAAACGTGGCTCTTTGAAGGATAAAGTTTGTTTCTTTCCACCATCTTAGATTTTAGGATGGCGGACAAAAAAATATTTTTACTCAAAGTCTTGCTCAATTCCCTACAAAAAGCAGTTTGTTGCCTTAAAATCGGTGGTATGGTTCGAAAATTATAATGGAAAACATTTTATCCGGTTTTTTATGGCCTACCCGGTAGTTACATAAAGAGTACGTTATTTACGAGACGTCAAGTTTACCTTGATGTGATATTATGTACAAAAATTTACCCTAATTTTTCCTTTTGATTTACTTTCTAGTTACTAATTATTTGATATCAGCCGTTGCCTAATTTTTTGTTACCGTGTATTATTATTTACGTTATTTTAATTACATCTTATTTACGTAAAAAGTAGGGAACTTTGTGCATGGCATTATGCAGAACATGTACGTTACTTTTTAACCTTGTTATGAGTGAAGGTTCTGAAGGTCTCCAGGGTAAAGGTAAGTAGTCATTTTAAAGAAAAAGAAAACAGTGGTCCTTTTACTTCACAATTTATAATTTGTTCAATAATACCTATTATCCCTGACGCCTTTCGAGCAAATAAAGCTCATAAACTCTCTACAGTAAAATATTAAATTTACCATGGAACTATGTGACTCAAATCATTTTTTTACACAAAAATTATCAGCCTTTTACTCTTACATCCACCGGCTTTTCACAATCCGCCTTCTCCCTTTGGACTTTGAGAAGGAAAAAAACATTATATATCAACTTGCAGAGAACAGTGGATATAAAAAACAGACCATCGACAACCTAGTCAACAAAAAAAATCGTAAGCTAACAAAAAACTCTCTAAACACCGAAGACAATTCAGATATTCCACCCTGGCAGCCTACCAGGGTGTCGATTCTTGAGTCAATAGAAAGGTCACATCGTCTGACTTTCATAAGAAAGCTCTCTCAAGATTCAAAATGCCATATTCCTGAGAGGATCACATCACGTGCACTTCTACTAAAACTTGAGAGAATCGCTTCTCTTGGTCAAAAGCAGTAGATGTAAGGGATTTCAATAGAACAGATGCGCGACGCATGCACGCGACATTTTGCAAGTAACCTCACTTTTTTTGCATACTTGTTTTTGTTTTAAACAATTGAAGAATTTGTTTATATTTTTTTTAATTTTGATAATGGAAGACGAACTTTATAATGACGACCTGGATATACTACAGAATAGATTTCTCAAAGCTCAGATGGAAAGGCGTGATCATTTTGAGACAATGCCTAATTTGGCTTTCTTTAGAAGATTTCGACTAACGAAACCAACTGCGGAAGGGTTATTAGAAGAAGTGGAGGAACATTTGGCATACAATAATAGAGTGTAAGTAGGATACCAATGTGTGTGTTAAACATTAATTAATTTGGTGTGTTTGGTTGTCAACTTTATTTGTTATCAACCAACCCGGCTGCCTTATATTAACAACAAGGAAACAGATTCACTTGTATGAGTTGAGAGAGTACCGGGGGGTAACCACCTCAAAAAAATTTGTAAACAATACCTCCTCAACTCTCTAGAAATTAAACTTTGATCAGTACAAGCTGTTTTTGACACCTTTTGTAACCGTTAACAATAAGCTGTTACCTATTAACATGAAATGATTGTCCTTTGCATTAAACCAATTATTTATTTATTGACAGTCAAGCAATGTACCAGTACAAAAAGACTGGGAGCCAAAATGTACAAATATTCTGAAATATGGTTATTCCCTTGAAGGTTGAAATAATGTTATTATACACAAAATTCCAGTAGTGGTATACCTATACAGAGAGTTTAAAAAATTTTAAATGCATATATTTTTTTAGTAACAACAACACAAAAATAACAAAACACCATCAAACTTTTTCTTATATTGATTAATTATATGTACACTCTACAGTTCAGTGAAACGTAGTATTTTTCTTGTATAATGTAACCCGTCCGCAGTGACCTGAAACAAGGAAAAACAACATAACTTTACACCAAAACAGTCTTTCTAGCACATAGTTTAAACCCCCAACTTACTAGGTTAGTATAGTAAAGCCTTTGTTTTTTTATCAAATTCTCACCCCGTCAACTACTTAAAACCCAAAAAATAAAGTAGATAATAAGAGTATAATCGATATTATAATATAATGGTTTTATAACCTGTGTCAAAAAAAGAGAGACTTACCTGTCTTGTACTTACTAGAAACTAGTTTCGGTTCATTTGTTGAGTTGTAGAATCTTGTCATCAGTAATGTGTTCAAGTTTGCCAGTTTCTGTGAATGATTGTCTCAGATTTGCACAGGCTTGAAGGCCCCTAATATGTCCTAAAAATAACAGAACCTAGTTTGTCACCAACCATTTGATACAAATATTACAAAATCACTCTTGTCATCATTTGACAAAACACTCACCTGTTGGTTTTGTTTTGATGTCGATTATGCTTGAATTCCTCAAAGAGCCTTGCCTAATCTCTTCAATTGTCTTGTTTGTTTCTGTGTGCATTTTTGGTCCGTACGTTTCACACTTCAGTGCAGTCTTCAGCAGGCAACATTTAAACTAGCAGTTAGCTTTAATCATCCGTTTCTTAACAGTTGGTTAGGGTGTTTATTGGTGGATATTTTAAGCCCTTTTATACGACAACCAGCAAAGAAAATTCTTTACCTCATCCATAAAAATTTGTCAACTGTCAAAAATCCATAGAAAAACAACTACAGAAACTTTCAATTTAGTTCTGACATACTGAAAACTTAGATCAAATCTACCACGGAAACTTCGCAACATTTTAAGAGAAGCGGGTGGGTTCAAAAAAACGACCTTCTTTCACCGAAAGAAAACCTTTCTATCGGGAATGCTCTCACAAGAACAGTTTTTTCTCGATAGAAGGTTCACCTCCTATGACTTCAAGAATCGGCACCCAGATATATCCCCATTACTTTCCTAGGTCCCATCTCCATTAAAGTAGGCAATGTTCTCAAAAGTTTAAAGGACAATATTTTCAAACAGTTTCAACTCTTTTGACAAAAAACAAAGACAAAAGACAAGATTTGTAAAAGAATCGGGTCTATAAACTGTCTTGTAACAATTCTCAGTATGTCGGACAAACAGGTCGAAACTACAAAACTAGAATAGAAGAACACCTTTTCAGTCAAAAATCCCTAAAAACAATAAATCAGCATTCGGAACCCATCTAAAGGAAAATCTGCATACCTTTGATATTAAAAACAACTTTAAAATAATGCACAACCCTCAAAGAGGCCTAAAACCTAACGCTCTCGAGAACATGGAGATTGCTAAATTAGAATCCCACACAGACACATTATGTTTAAACGACCCGGTATTAAATCATTTTAAGGATGCTGCGTGCATTGTGAAGCTATTTAAATAGTCTACTTTGCTGAAATTTTGCTCCCTTTTTCTCCCTTTTTTTTCGCCTTTTTGAACTAGTTCTTGTCCATCCAATAAATTGAGTCATTATTTATTATTAAACTTATTAACAAATGTGTATTTGGTTATTATCAAACCTCCCAACAAAATGTGTTTCTGGTTTTTATCAAACCCTTAAACAAAATGTGATTCTGGTTCTTATCGAACCTTCCAACAAAATGAGTCATTGGTTCTTATTAAACTTTGCAACTTTGGGTTGTTATCAAATCTTCCAACAGAATGTTGTTTTGTTCTTTATTAACCATCCAATAGATAAATTTTAGTCCTTACTTAACTTTCCAACAAAATTTGTGCCTGGTTCTTATCAAAGCCTCAAAGAAAATGTACTTTTGATTCTTATTAAATTTGCCAGCAAAAATGTTTCTCGAGACTTTTATCAAACCTCGTACAAAATGTTTCATTGTTCTTATCAAGCTTTCCTCTGAAAGCTGCCTTTCTCTAAAATTAACAAAACCTTTTTACTGAAAGAGTACAACTAAAAATGTCAAGTACTTGGTCTGTCCAAAAATAAAATTATTATTTTGTATTTTTTAAATGTGAATGTTTTATATGTTAATTTTTTTAAAGTATGGCCTTAGAAACTATAGTATGGTCCATACAGGAGTCTCTCTTTGTTGTAAGTTTAGCATTCCTTTATATAAATATTTTTTTTTGTATTTTTTTTTAAAGAAATTGTATTCTGACCAAAGTTATATTGTTTTAGATCTAAGTTTTATTGGAACCCTTTGAAGATGAGCTTTATTTGCTCGAAACGCGTCAGGGATAATAGGCATTAGTGAACAAATTAAAAATTGTGAAGGAAAAGGACCACTTTTTTTTTCTTTAAAATTGTTGTGAGTTCCAGTTTACCTAGAATATATGTCACAAAGTTGGCTGGAATTCTTCCTATGTTCTAACGAAGTTCATCTAACTGCTCCTGCAGCACATAAAAAAGTCGTTTAAGCCAGATCCAGTTCGGCATGGAAATGTATAGAAACATCAAAATGGCGGCGACACGTATTGCGCAGTTTGAAGCCTGATCTCCCCACCCCCTTATATCTCTGGTCAAACGGCCTGAAAGAACAAGAAGAAAGAATGGAGTGAAATCCTTGCGACAATGGATAATGGAGTCGGTCTACAATTAATTCTTTGCGGTTTGTCGCTTGGGGGTACATTTATTTTAGTTTCCTGTTTTTGTTTTGCGTGGTATATACAGTGTCCTATAGAAAGAACTGGACATAATTTAACCACTAAGAAAAATATGTATGGATAATCTTTTTATTTATTTTGGGTTTTTCGATACATTTACATATTTGGATTTACAGGGTGTCTGGAAAGTAAGGACACCCTTACATATCTTGACAGACAAACAGTTTTTAAATAAATTGGCAAAAACTTTTCAACAAGAGCAACAGCAATAAGTTAGACAAAGAATCACCGAATTTAATTTTTTTTTGTTTCCTAGTTGGTCTTGTGAAGATTATTTTGCCATTTTATGTAAAAACCGTTAGAGAAAAAGGTAACCTATTAGGTAGTTTTGGAATCTTATGCTTAAGGGAAATTGCAAGAACGGATAAAGGTGGTCTAATGATGAGACTTATAGACGTCGCGTGGGTTCTGAACGCCCTAGATTATTACAAGGTCGTGATTTACGGCATCTCAGACTTCTTGGTCTCAGAATTCGACAGGACAGTATAAGCCAAGTAAGAGATATTCTGGTTGCAGCTACAGGACAAGTATGACAGTTAATCGAAGATTGCTTGGTATGAAGCTGAGGACTTAGCGTCCGCTTTTGGTGCTACCTTTGACCCCACAACATAAGGCTCGCCGCTTGGGGTGGTGCAGAGCCAGGCAAAACTGGAATGACGAATGGAATACCATAAACTTGAGCGACGAATCCAGGTTTTGTTTAGGTGGCCATGATGGACGCATGAGGGTTAGGCGATTTCGAGGTGAGAGACGAAATGCAGACTTTGCTGTTGAACATGATACAGCAAGGCAGCAAAGTACCATGGCGTGCTATATGTTTAGGAAGCAGATCAGCTCTAGTCATCATTAACGGCAATCTGACTGCTCGGCGATATATCGATGAAGTGCTGGCAGCTAGTTTTACATCCCTACCTACAAACTATCCCAAATGCGATCTTTCAACAAGACAATGCCAGAACTTGGCATATAGACTTTGGAATGGCCAGCAAGATCGCCTGACTTCTCACCTATAAGGAGGATTTGGATGAGTGTTCCTCAATATGATACAGACCGTCTTAATTTGTCAATGCCCAATAGAACAAACGAGTGCATAAATAATCATGGAGGAGCCACTCATTATTAATTTTTCGATGTTTATCATGAAGGAATCTTCTTGGAAATATAATCAATTACTAATAGCATCCTAATGTATTAATATGTATATAAATTACTTTAAAAATATTTGTCCTTTCTGGTGTTGCATTTTTTTTTGTTCTCCAGTATATATGCAGTTTCAGCAGCTTAAAGATAGATTCGAATTTTTATCTAAAAAATCAATGACCCATGTACTTTTTTTTGTAATTATGGTTTTTTTGTTTTTGTTGTTGCGCCCTCGAAACCACAAAAAGGGGTTATGTTGTGACAGTACGAATCCAAAAGGTTTATGCATTCAAATGTAAACGTAGTTGTGATGGTGAGGCGTGGATATACAACTTGCAGTGCTTGTTTGTGGATCGTAGGTTTCAGAACTAAAGGTGTTTCTTTGTTTGACTTGTTTATTATGGAATTAGTTATGACGAGGAATACAGGCTGTCCCATTTTCGATGGGATTCCATGGGAAACTCCGTTGTTATTGAAAATAGAAACATGCATTTTTCGCATTACTGTCTTACTTTTTTGAGCTTTAAAAACTGGTATTGACAGATTTATTCTGTTCCTTGTAGTTTTTGAGCTACAGGGGAAAGTTGAAAAATGGTCGGAATTACCAATTGATGATATCTCCCTTAATTTAAGAGATAATTGAGTTCTGTAAAAACATGTCTGTGGCAACCTTTTTAGAAAAACACAATGGTCGAAATTTTAATCCGACGTTTCGTTTCGTAGATACCATCCCCAATTAACATTCGCTTTGCCGCCATATCTAAATCCAAGATGGCGGAGAAAATCAAATTCCTACTTTTTTTAAACCCCTTTTTGTTATATGTTGTCATTTTTTTTAAAATACTTTGTTTGGTATGTCGAAAAGTAATATTTATAACCAATATCTTTTTTTCAAAAGGCTTATTTGTCTTATCAATACAGTTTTTTATTATTGAAAATGGTAAAGTTATAGCAAAAAACAATTTGTCCGGTTTCGTTTGGTTTGGTTGTCCAGGTCTACTATAGTAGTTAAATATAAATGGTCTCAAAAACAAGTACATTAAAATGGGACAGGACCTTATCAGAAAATGCACTGAAGATGATTTTTGTGGAGATCGAAACTTAAAACTAATAAAATTATATTTTATTATCAAACAAACCTAATACTAAAATATTAAGTATAACATTTTGGTCCGTATTTAACTTTTTGATCCTAATGACCCAACTAGTATTTTTCCGCCTTCCGACAAGTTCTGTACGGCATCTAACGTCAGAGGTAGTATAAAATATAGTCAGTTGACGACTTTAGTGGTTTAAGCCAAGTATTATACTTTACTTTTCGTTGTTACGACGTCTTAGCTTGTATAGACGGACGTAAGTCTTCGATATATCGTCGATTAATTGAAATTGACAAAATTTATATATTTAGAAAGAAAATGAAAAACATTTTACTAAACAGCAACCGGGTCATGATAAGAAGTTTAATTTAATAATATTTTTTAATTAAACCTAAAAAAAAAAACACAAAAAAAAATCTAATCTTATTAAAAATAGAGACAAGGGCTAGTGAAAAAACAGGAACATGTTATTTAGTGTTAAGGCTAGGGGTAGTTATTAGGCCTGCATTTCTTAAAATATTTTTTTTACTAGAATATATTAGATTAAATAATGGATCTACATTGCTGCAAGTATCTAAAAACATACCACGCGCGACTTCGGTCTTTGCGGTCTTTTCTTTGTTTGCACAATATAAATTCATTTTGCATTATGTAATTATTATCTGTACGTTGCAAATAAATAAATAAAAAATAACGTTTGGAGCAGTTTTGTGTAGTCTAGTGCAGATTCCCAGAAAAAATTTTAAAAATGTTAATCCAACACTAAAAAATACTTCGTTTTTGAGTAATACTAGTATTATGGAAGTACAAAAAGAGATAAAACAATTAAAAAATAAATATCTCGGCGATGGGACGAAATACGGAGTGAAACGCTTAAACAAATTTCTACAACTATTGCCCCTGTTTTAACATTTACAATAAACAAATGCTTTCAAAAAGGTAATTTTCCCGAATGTTTAAAAATTGGAATAATAAAACCTATATTTAAAAGCGGAGAGTAAAACAAAGTCGAAAATTTTAGACCAATATCACTACTCTCTATCTTCTCAAAAATTTTGGAGCGACTAATCAAAAAAAGAATTGCCAAGTTTTTCGACCGATATCAAGTCCTGTCAAAATTACAATTTGGTTTTCGTGAAGGTTAATCCATGCAGGATGCCATACAACTTCTAACTACAAAAAGCTATGCTGCAATTAATAACCGCGATCCTTCATTATGCTTATTTGTAGACCTATCAAAAGCATTTGATACGGTATATCGCGAGACTCTGTTAAACATTTTTAATCTGTTAAAAAGCTACTTGTCAGACAGAACACAGCGGGTTCTGTTAACGGTGTTCTCAGTAACAAGAGAAAGATCCAACATGGAGTTCCTCAAGGTACCGTACTTGGACCACTCTTGTTCGCAATTTACATAAATGATATGCTTAAATTAAACGTCAAAGGCACCATTGTAAGTTTTGCTGATGATACCGTGATATTTTGCACTGCTAGATCCTGGGCTGCCTTAAAAAACTGTATTGAGGATTATATTTAACTTTTTAAAGACTGGTTTGATTATAACAAACTCACGCTAAACGCATACAAAACGAAGTATATTCCATTCAGTTCATAAAAAAACCAACTACCTAACTTTGGCCCTCTGAAGTGTGGAAACTCCGAAATACCTGAATGTTCATCAATCAAATATCTTGGAATTTATATAGATAGCCAGGTCAAATGGGATGTACATACAAAAAGTGTTACTAACAAGTCAGGGGTTTATTGTCTAAATTTATGTACTTGAGAGACTTTCTCAGTATAGAGCAATTGAAAATTTTCTACGGATCACTAATACAGAGCCACTTGACTTACGGAATCATTGGGTGGAAGGAGTGTCTGAAACTTATTTAAAGAGTTTAGACACTCTTCAAAAATGGTTTATAAAAATTATTTATAATTAAAAAAAAACCTAGTCCACTGACCGTTTGTTTGAGGAAAGTAAAGTGTTGGACATACGCCAGTTATTTAGCTTAGAAATTCTAGAATATATTAAAAAGGGCAAAATAGAACTAAGTATTAACGAACATAACTTTAATACAAGATACAAAGGTGCGTACCTAACAATTTTCCAAAAAACTCACGGTCAGCGCTCAATTAACTACTACGCTCCCGGGTGGTACAATATGTTACCAGAAAATCTAAAAAATATTCAAAATTTTAAAAATTTTAAGAATAGATTAAAACTCTGGATTTATCTCAAGGGAAGGCCCTTTTTTAATGATCTAATAAATTTAAAATATTTAAGGTAAAAAAGTCCTCTCCTTTATAATGCATATCCCGAAATGTGACTTAAACCAGATAATGACTCTTACTACTTATGACTTCTTTCCTTACTAAGACAAAAAACCCGGCTATACTAAAAAAAAAAGAAAAAAAAAGGAAAAAATTCATTCATTTAAGTTGATTTTATAAGCTACTATTATTATTATATTTAAGAGTATTTAGTTTTTCCTTAAAATGTACGAAAAATATTCCGCACAAGCACTTTGTATGTTTCAGGGATTATTCTTCCTACGTTTATTATTATTATTAATACAAGCTATCTATTGTGAAATTTCTAACCTAATTACTATAATAAACGTAAAATTTATTATTTATTTATTGTTGGTAGTTCCGACCAGCTCAAAAACTACCAGGGACAGAATAAGTCTCTTAATACCATTTTTTAAAGCTCAAAAAAGTAAGACAGTAATGCCAAAACCGCATGTCTCTATCTTCAATAACAACGGAGTTTCCTATTGAATCCCACTTAGTTGCCGAACTGTCGATTATAAATAAAAATTCTTTAGTGATATAAATTGTTTTTAACTTAGCTATCCGGTTTTTCCCTCTCCTTCCTCTACAGGTGTATAATGTGAATCGGGAAGTAGAACATATGTTAAAAGGAAGTAAAGCAGATGCTAAAGCAAGCAACTTCCACTAACTTCGCATTTCCAATCGATACAATTTGCAGATAAGTCCCCCAATATCATTCTAACTGCGGTCGTGACAAAAATTTTAAACTTAACCTAATTTGTACACTGAATCATTTTAACTACGGTATAAAGTAATGCGCTTTATCCATAAATTTTATTCACCAAATTAGCTCTAATTTGCTATGGTCACGACCCCAAAATCCCTACTCAATTCGGGGCTATTTGATATAGTTTAGCTCCCTCGATAAAGCTCTTTATTTTTGGCCTTTGTGCTGTGTTGCAAAAAATCAAGGGTTTCCCTATAAGAGAGTGATTTATAATCCACATAAATATTAATGTAAAAGCTCAGGATGGATGGAAAATTTCGCTTTTGTCTGTCAATCCTTATGATGTGTAATGTAACGTAAATATTAGGATATTAGAGGATTCTGATATAGATTGTTTATAGGGATAGGGTTTTCAGTTGATTAACTGGGCAGCTGGATAGCAGTTGTTTCGCGATATTTTTAATTAGTAAAATTAAATTATTTAAATTTTAAATTACACATCTTACTTTGTTGGTTAAAATCTTTTATTTGTCTGTAGACCATTTTTATAGCATAGGCATCGACATATATATTAAATATAGAAAAAATTAAGACAAAAAAATAATTAAAAGATCTATTTTAACTACTAATGTAAACAAATCAATTAAGCAATCAAAAAATATACAAACAACAGTACTAAAATTATTATTGTTGGAAGTAAAAACTAATTAAAGTAAAATGTAAATACATCAAATAATTTACATGAAAATAAGAAAAGATGTAACTATAACAAAAAAAAATAATATATATATAATATAACATAAAAATAATAATAAAGTAGAAATTAAAATGATGTAAAATAAAATACAATTATATGGTGACGTCAGTAAAAAATTCTTCAAAGAAATATTATTCTTTTTATTTCATTTTTAAAAGATTTCTTGTGGTATTGCAAATTTTACCAAGTTTTTATGGAAATTCGGAGATATTTTGGAAAAGGCCTTGTATTCACCACTCTTATATCAAATGTTAATAATTGAGGACATGCCTGTTAAGCGACCAAAGACCAAATTCGTGATGGCCACGCCACCAAAGGTCGGGATATCAAAATATTCAAGTTCGCCAAAGTCTATTTAGACTACGTTTGTTGTTGAGTTTGAATTGAGTTCTAAGTTTCTTCTAGAAGAAAACAAAATGCTAAATTTGGTCGCAATTAATCTGGGAAAAAGAAGATTTAAATTTCTGGTTAAATAATTTTATTTACTACCTTGCCAGAAAATGACATTTTCGACCCGCATATGAGGGGCCAACATGGCACTTTACCTCCTCAGGGAGTTTTACATATTTTAAGCTCCCGGAGGGAGGTAAAGTAACAGCTTTACCTCTCCGTACCGCCCAAAACAAAGAATAGTCGTTTTTTCTCAAATAATTATTTATTATTATTGTAAAGGATAATTCTGAACCAGCATTGTTATTGCCACTGTTGAATGCTGCAGGAGAATTTAAAACTTTGTTATTCATTGGCTGTGATGTGCTCGGGGTATCATCTTTCCATGTCTCTATTCCCTTATATTATGCTGCTGGCAACCTCGCAGTTATTCGACAGAGACTCGTTTATGTATCCTTCGGCCACTGTAGAAGAATTCCAGCCTCCGTGTTGCTTGAGTGTAAGTAAATTTCCACCTGCATTCACTAATAGAGTGGCAGAAGTTCTGCGAAATGCATGACCAGTATAGCTCTCCTTGTTCTCCAGGTTCAAAAATTCTTCTATTTTACTAGGTATTTGTGCCATGGTATTTTTCCCTATAACCTTGGACGAGCACCTTCCAATTTGATAGATAAGGAAAAACCGTTGGTGACTCACATTTTTCGATCTTAGTGATACGTTTTTCCCATACAGATCCAGCACAGGAACCCCTCCCAACGTGTCATCCGTGATCGTGAACGTTCTTTTTGTCTTGGTTTTTGAATTCGGCATTCTGGTGACCAACATGTCACGCTGATAATCAATCTCAAGAACCATCATGATGATCAACTCATCGCAACGGCAGGCTCCCGCTATTCCAAAAAGTAACGTCACCTGAAAATAATAGAACATTGAGTTAGTTTCCCAATAATATGCAATTTTATAGCCCAACATTTTACGAAAATAAAAACTAGTCTAGCCTACCTTCATGTGCAAGGAATATTCCTCCGAAGCCTGGCTCATGAATGCGTTGATTTCGTCGTCGTCGTATTTTATGTCAACATTTTCCTTCAAGCTAATGCAGGAACGCAGCATGCTGTATTTGCTCCATAATGATGATGGCTTCAGTTTGTCTGCCAGCATGGAGAAGTGCACAAGAACGGAACTTTCAGAAACTGTTCTCACGTTATTTTCCCCCATCATTTCTGAAACATGCCATAGCAAATCTAGAACGATAAGCTCCGCTTTTTCTCCCTATCTTAGTTTTCTTCAGAAAATTCCATATTTTAGAGATCGACGAACTAACACAGATGAATAAACTACAATCTTCTGTTTCAAATAACAACCATTAGCGTCCTAGCAACAAGCCTACTAGATTGTATTTTTTCATTTAATGTTTGCATGGTGTTTTTTAATTCTTGTCAAACAACAATACTATACCTCACCGTACCGCGTAGTGATCCTTGCTGAAAAGCGGGAATTGAAAAAATCGGCCAGAAGTATTATTTTGTTAGTGCATCTATTATTAGGTAGTAGATAAAATCAGATACATGCCTCTGGAGTAAAGTGCATTTCGTCCCTTGGTTTTTAATGCCCTCCTAACGTCGCGCATCAAACAAACCGCGGGAGAAAATGTGGCACTTTCCTCCCTTGGTATGTAAATAACTATTAAAATTGTGTATAGAAATAAAAAAATAAAATAAGTTTTACCAAATTAAATCGATTTAAAAGCGCATAGCAACTGTCGAAAATGACAGACATGGTGTACCTGCCAAGTTATTTTGGAAGATTTTACCGTCAGAACTTCCCTAAAAGTATCAGAATGGGTCAGGTTTTGAAAAATTTTTGACGCTTTTTAAATGTTTTTGTGTTATTGACGATACTTTTCGAAAGAAGCATGCAAGTAGTAAATTGACATTTGTAAATTTTAATTGAGTAAAATTTGTAGTAATCAATTTAATTTCCTACATTTTGTTTTGTTATTTAAATTATCAAACTCTCGTTTGGTTTAAAATTGTATAAATATTTCAAAGTACTAAACAGTAATTTTTCCACTAAGGTCGTAGTTACAATCTGGGGAATTGTTTTTAGCAACACTGTACGGGAAATCAATTTAACTATTTCGACCTGATTTTTGTGCAAAATTTTACGTCAATTAATTTGTTTCCGATGGCAACGCGGATACTTTATCTATGTTTATTCACAGTGGGACACCAGAGATTTTTTAGCACCGGGTCAAAAATTTGGGGTTAGGTTACTTACTTTGACTTTTCGCGTTCTGCTCCGCTAAAAAACCAAGTAAAATAGTAAAATAAAAGAAAACCATTTATTGCAGAATTACCAGCTAAAAAAACGCTACCCAACTACGTATTAAAGTAACTGGGTGTAATGTTTAAGGTTGGATTTACAGGTGTATTTACAATTGAATTGGAAACACTCCCGCTAGCTGATACTGACAACAGGTTAACTTAAAAGCATGCAGATTTAAAAATCGGCTACTGGCGCTAGACGAAATAATCGTATTCCATTTTAAACACAAGCGTCAACGACTAGCAAGAGTCTTTCCTACCTCCAAATGAAGTTTTACTGGTCTATTTTTTTAGTAGTCAAGTATCCGTGTGTTT
This sequence comes from Oxystoma pomonae, assembly GCA_963921995.1. NCBI lineage: Eukaryota > Metazoa > Arthropoda > Insecta > Coleoptera > Brentidae > Oxystoma > Oxystoma pomonae. The sequence continues at coordinate 112,688,535 of OY998165.1, forward strand.
GTGAAACTGAGGTTCTAAAATCTATCCTTTGCACTCCAAGATTTAACTGGTGCAATTGCACATAACTATGCCGCAATAATTTAAATTAAAAGAAAAATGGGTGAATCAAGATCAATGTAGAGTTATGGGCGCCGAATGTTTCTATGCGAATTCCTAGTAATCCCAGCGACCCAGTAAAGTTTTCTTGGTTCCTTGACAAACTTTTTCGGAGGGCGACCGCACACGCGGAGTGGTTTCATATGTTTTAGAACAATGTTTTTTAAAACACATTTTTGAAAGATAAACATAACCTCGAATGGTTTTCTATCAGAAAACGTAAAAATACTGTTCTGTCCCACTGCGGCCTGATTTAAAGTTTGTTGACAAAATACCTGCAGTTACCATGGAATCGTATAAATTCTGCGATCTATCGGCCAACACTTGAACTTTTCTTTTCCGGAGTGCACAGGCTTTTAAAAAAACAAATTTAGTTTTTATTTTCGCTAAAGCAAGGAAACATAAAAAGGAAAAATGTAATCCAGAGGAAATTGTGAGTATTTCTCTATTTTTTTTGTAAATCGGGTTTGTTCCAAACCGCAATTATTTTGAGGCTTTTGGGATAGATGACAGCACCAGTGCTTTTATTTTTATGAAAAAATAATTGAGAATTTTGAACAATCCTTCTTTTTGAGCATTCAACTTGGTAATTTGTCTATTACAGCTTGTTTCTAGAAACAATTTTGATAAATTTAGAATGACAAAAATTTTGAAAAATGCAAAAGTCTTTAAACATTTACGATCTTTCTCGTTCAAATCCGAAAACCGACTTATTCAAAGGTAAAACACGAGCATTCAGGGCACTATTTCATAAATAATTCTTGAGCGATTTGCTCGGCCACTAAGAGCCTCCCGTCAACCGTAACTCGTTGTGTATTCTCCTGCGGCTTTTTGGCCTTTTCGGCGCGTATCAGCTCGCTTTACTACATTTACTGGCTTGGATTTGCTCTCTGAAAGGTCAGCAACAGCCTGCTTGATTTACATGCTTAGCCCTATCTCATTACCTTAATATATCAAGCTCTACATGTCTCCATCTACAAGCCTATCTACCTTCTTTTTAAGAAATTTTCAGACTTCTGCAATTTCTTTTGGTGTTTGGATTTTTATCTTCGTCTAGAATTGATTCCAACGTGATATTAATTCCATTTAGTACCAGTACATGCATATCTTATTCTTATCGTACACTTTATTTCAAATTTAATCTGATCAATTTTTGGACAATAACATTTCCATTTACGTTCTAATCTATCAAGATCTCGATATATTTATCTACAGTTGATTACAAGCCGAATAGGACCACTTTTTTGATATTTATATTAGTTCAATATTAGTTTCTATGTTTAAATATCAAGATGACGTCGTAAATGTGATCCGGAAAACTTTGTTTCAAATTCTATCGGATCAACTTTTAAATAATAATACTTCCATTTAGTTTTTGTGTGTAGCTGTCATATAATCTATCCATCTTATTATTAATGTGTGGAGCACCAATGAGTCTATTGCTTGTGATTTTATAAATTAATCTTTAATAATGTCGATTTTGTTATCATTTTTTGTTAAAATAAGTGTAGTAGTGTGTTATATAGGCTAGTTATGTCTTTGTCTAGTTTATTTTTGAAACCGTTTTTGCTAGGAAGACTTACAGTTTCTACATTTAATGAGTTCCATTTGTAAACCACTCCATTACTCAAAAATAATTTTCTTCCATTCTAAGCACTTTTCTGTCTTTCAATGTTGTGAGGTTAAATCTCTGCAGTCTCATTTCATAAGGTTGGTTGCAGAGTTCCAACGGGATTTTTGTGATTTTGCGTTGGATAGGTTCCAGAAGTTCGTTGTCCTTAATGTAGTAGAAGCTCTAGTTTTGGTCTTATGTAAGTTGTGTGCAGTTTTTTGATCATACCCATCGACTTATTTTCAAAAGATTGCTACATGAGGCAAATAAGCTGATTGGTTTTTTTCACAGTTCTGGACAAATGGGTTTACTATTTGAGGTCGTTCGTGATGTAAACACCAAGGTATTTTTTTCTAATACCTGCTTTAGCTCAACATTGTTTATTTCATAGTGGTTTTTTGTGTTGTTTCAACCAACGTGTAAAACTGTACACTTGCTTTTTGTCCACGTTTCTATTGTGTTTAAGTCACTTTTAAGTTGCTGGACTTACCTTATTAGCAAATCACTGGACGTTTGTTTTGATTAGTGGACTTAGGAACAGTAAAGCCAACAGCGGGCCTTGAGGAACTCCGCTAATAACTGAGTGAATGACGGTAAGAATATGTTGCATTTGCTCTAACATGAAATTATCTATACTTTAAGAAGAAGAGTCGTTCGTGCGGAACTATGTCAAAGGCTTTTTGAATATCAAGGTAGATTACACCTACTGGTTCTCCTTCATCAATAGCTCTGGACCGTTTATCTATGCAGGTGATCAGATTTGTCGTGATCGAGCTCTTTGGTGAAAAGCCGTGCTGCTTTATTAATTATAAATAAATTAAATATATAACTATTTTCTGAACTGTGATAGAAATAAGCATAAAAAGTGTTCTAACCGTCTCGAATAAAGTATGCCGTTATGTCTATTTCATTTCCCTTCTCTCTTTTGGCTTAATGCCCAAGCGCATAAACAAAAAAAATTTAATTTACGCTGGAATGAATTTTCCGTAATACCATCAAGGCTTGTTGCATAAAATGTAGACAGTTCAGTATGGTTTTCCTGTTAAACTCGACCTTTAGAAAGGCGTTCCTAAAAGCCCTTTTCAATGTTTTCAATAAAACTCAAACGATTTTATTTTAGTGCTTTTTGTGTAAAAACGGTTATTGCGGGAGAAACAAACAAAATATTTTTAGTTTTCTATGAGCGTCCACAAAAAAATGATTGTTTAAAATTGACAGGTGCACAATGAATCATATTCTAATCATATACCAGCTTTTGTTTTTAAACGACATATAACAAAAATTACGGGGTTTGTTTGATTTTATTCGATTTTTGGCTCGGGTTTTGGCAATATGGCTTGCACTTTTGTAAAGCGTGTCTGTGATAACTTTTAACACAATTCATAAAATATTTAGATATACAGGAATCACTGGCCCACCCAATAATAAAAAAAACTTAATTTTAAATAAAAATGTAACCATAACTAAGTTTTTCAGGGGGGGGTAACCCCAAACCCCCCTCCCTCGGTGCGCGCATTTTGTATTTGTAAAAAAATCTTTCACCTGATGGGTTTGTCGGCCTTTGTTGTTAGATTTCTAACTCCTTCCCATTTTTCTACACTTTTTTACACTAAAAAAGTTAATGAAGAAACTTTTATGAATCAAAGGTGTATTCTATATATACAGGGTAAAGTACTGATACTCTTAAATATCTCAAAACCCAAAAGAGTGAGACAAGTCAAATTTTACACACTTACATGGAAAAAGGACCTTTTTCGACGCTGATGTGTTTGAGGGCGAGTTACATTTTTATGTAGGACGGGGTTTTTCTTATCTTTAAACTTTTTTTATATAAAATGGCAAAATCATCGCCGTAAGATCAATGAGTTATACAAGAAATATGATATGTGGTGATTCCGGGTGATTATTTGTCTAGCTTTGATTAAAACGTTTTTGTTATTTTATTTAAAAACCGATATAAAAAAGGTAACATATTAGGTCTTTTGGGAATTAAAAATAATAGCCCCATTAAAATTTGGCAAAATAAATTTCAAAAAAGTAACATTTTTACTTTTCGAATACCCTATACAGGGTGTTTTAAATTCAATGCTCACCATGGGTAGGAAATACGAAAAGGTTTAAATTAGGGCAAAGTTGCTCAAAACCAAAAAAAAAGTTTACAAATTCCGGGTAGTTTCGGAGATAGGCAAAAAAAACCGAAATCTTTATTTTTAGTTTTCAAGATTTGACATTTTAGTGTGAAAGGAGCACTGTCAAGTTCATTTTTTCTAATTCTCCTACTGTTTAGTTCATAAAGACTGACAGATATTGTACAACCTCATTTTGATAAGTACCCTGAGGTTTTGAATTAATTGACCATCATCAGGCCAAATTCAAAGATTAAAAAACAAAGAAAAAAACTTTTTTTAATTTTTAAAATGCTAGGTAAAGTTATTTTGTTATGACAAAATGTCAAAAAAAGTGACATTTTTAAAATGTTAAAAAAAGTACAGCAATTGGGTTTCCAAAATATCTTGAGTAAGTTAAAAGCAAAAATTAAATTTGGGCTGATGATGGCCAATAAACCCAAAACGTCAGATGACTTGTCAAAAAAATCAAATTGCAGGAGAAAAAAAGGAACTGTCCATAAGAAAAAATAAACTTGACAGTGCTCCTGTCACACTGAAATGTCAAGTCTCAAAAACGGACCTCTCACTAGGTAAATCCTAAAAAAGTACATGCAGAAAGTTTTAACCGTTTTTTGACAGCTTTAAGAATAAGGGCGCACAAAACTAAAAATGAAGATTTTGGTTTTTTCCGCCTATCTTTTCTCTTAGAACAAGAAAAATTCTCTCGTCGCAAGCAAGTTTCTTTTGATTCAAGATAATTATGATCTTGATTCAAGGACACAAGTAATCCTTTTTTTCAGTGTCTCAATATCTTTCAAACGGTCACATAGGCAAGTGGAGGTGGAGAATACCATACCACTAGGCTAACTTCAAACAGAATTTAAATCACTTTTTTATCATATTTTTTATGACACTGCCGATGCCGTAAAACTTTGCCTGGATTCAAAATTTTGGAACACCCTGTGTCTGCCGCTTTTAGACTCAATTTTCTACTTATTTTTGTTATGAAATTCGACGGGAAAGAGTGGTTAATTTAGAAGTAGGTGCGTTAAGACCACTAAGCGGCACGTTGCGGCCAGCCGTCACTTCAGTGTGCCACGTGGGGCACTTGATTTATCGCCTGTTAATATCTGTAAGAGCACTTATTCCCCGTTTGGAATTAAGGACTTTACAAAATGGAAAAATGTTTCAGCTTTCAGAAGTATTGGGGGAGAGTATCAATAGGTGAATATTATATTTTTGATATTTAACATTGTTCATTTACCTCTGTTTCATATAATATTAAGTTGAAAAATTTTGAAATTGAAAACTTTGGATTTACGTTGTTGTGCTATTGTTTAAAACCGAGCTGTGTTTTTTTGTTAGAAATCCTAACTACTAACAAATTTTTATTAAAAAAAATATTTAAAGAACAAGCTTTTATTAAATGGACTCAAAAGTAGAAAACAATTGTTTATCTACTTTCTTATATATACCATAACAAAAGCGATGGGCACAAATTCAAAATTCTAACTTTACTTATCACATCGACGATTCACCTAAGAAAGAGTAGTGTTACTCTATAACCTAAGGACATTTTTAAAGGCTTGGCAAGCACGGCAATCTCACCCGTTCTCAGCTTCTTTAGATGAAAGCATTATGTTTATCATTCGAATAGAAGAAGAATTTAGTTTTCTTTTGTAGTTCTCTCTTTGCCACCGTAAAGTTGAATTTTTTAATTTAGTATGGTATAAGAAAGATTAAAAAATTATTTTTTACTTTTGAGTGCATTCAATAAAAGCTTATAAAATTATTTTTTAATTTTTAGATTTGTACCTTAAATCGTCCACTTTGAATCCGCCATATTAAAATTTTCAAATGTGATCAAAAATTCTTATCTCCTTCCCGAAAAAACCCTGTATGCCAATTTTGATTTAAATCGAACAAACTAAATCTTTTCCCCCCTCCATTTCCCTCTTTAGAGAGAAAATTGTTCCTAATAATACCATATTATTGTATTTTCACTGGAACTATAAACGCATACAAAATTTGAACACAATCGGATGTGGATAAGTCAGTTAAAATTGGTTAGCAAGAAAAAAAAAATCGTCCATCTTAAATCCGCTATATTTAATTTTCAAAATCTGATCAAAAATTCGTATTCCTTATCCCCGAAAGACTCCGTATACTTCTCCGTATTGGTTGAAATCGGACAAACTTAGGTGTTTTCCCCACTCCATTCCCCTTATAGAGGAAAAGGATAATGACATATTATTGTATTTTCACCGGAACTATAAATGCATGCCAAATTTGAAGGCAATCGGCTGTGTATAAGTTAGTTAAAATTGTTAAGCAAAAGATGACCAAACATCGTTCCAATAGAAATTCGTTATCTCCATCCGCAAGTGCCCCAACACACCAAATTTTAACGAAATCGGACGTACTTCAACTGTACTCTCCTCCACACCCTTCGAGTAGGGGGATTTTATGACTCTATATTCTTGTGTTGTCACCGCACCTATATAAGCACGCCAAATTTGAAGCCGATCGGATGTCGGGAAGCTGGTCAAAATTAAGTTGCAAGATTCCACCCGAACAAACATACATAGATACATTGCAAGTTAAATAAAAGCTTGTAAAGGCGCATTTACATAGAGCGAATAGGTTGGTTCCAAAATTCGGGCCAAATCTGACGAACCTTTTTCGACAAATGTTTGCCCGAACACTCCAACATTTGCAGCGAGTGGGAATAGATAATATTTTTGGTCTCACATCACTGACCTCAATTCTTGAAATTAAATTAGAACCCCAAAAATATTTTATTTTATTTTTCGATTAACTAGTAAAAGCCGACGGAAACCGAAAAAGTATTATTTGCTGAATAGCAGGTTGTGAGGTTGGTAGATATCTACGCTTTATGACTTTTTTGGTTTTCCTTAATTAAGTGTAAACTCATCAAACCCCACCACCAAACCCATCCATCAAAGCCCCACAAAATCAAATAAAGTAAGCCTCATTATTTTTTATCAAGTGCGTCAAAGTATTTTTTTTATACGCACATACATACTGTACAGGGTGTCCAGCCTTCTCTGCTTCTGGATTTTGGGGGTTTATTATTGGTTGTAGAGCAGAAGTGATCGAATAAGATTTGTAGGAAAAAAATCAGCGCGTATTTAATTGGACTACATTGTGCATACAGGGTGTTCCAAAAAAAACTATTTTGCAAAAAAATATATTTTTTTATTTTTTTGTGGAATTAAATGTGTTAGCACTTAAAGATAAAATATATATATATATATCCTTCTTAATTTTGACATTTGCAAATGTGAATAATTGACATAAACTTTTTTATTTTTTGTAGGTATGTATGTATGTAGATTTTTTAAGAAGTTGATAGATATTTTTGTTTCTGAATTCAACAGTACCCTACACTCTATATCCACAGTTATAGTTTTAGAGATCTTGACTAAAAAACTGTTTAATAATTTTAAAATAATATAATTAGTATATCTGCCAGGCTATATCTGCCTTTTTTGCATGAGAACCTAGTTCATAAGCATCACTTTTTTGTTCCCAAAGCCACCTATATGATACCGTATGTTTCTTTTGGAACAACCGTCCATGGCCTTCTTGGTTCGATGTTTTATTTAAAACTACTTAAATAGTTTTTTTTTTTAATATTTCTTTACGAAACAGTTTTTTGTCAATATCTCCAAAACTATAAATGTGGATATAGAGTGTAGGGTATTGTTGGATTCAGAAAAAAAATCTCTATCAACTTCTTTTTTGAAACACCCTGTATGCAAAATTTAGTCCAAATAAAATACGCGCTGATTTTTTTCCTCCAAACCTAACTTCAACTCTGTTGCTCAGTGATGAATCAGGAAGACTTGAAGTCGACGATGGCATTAACCAACATGAGCAGTGTTACTTTCAATGTTACCGTGATTAATAATTACCATAAAAATTAATTTTTTAAGATTGTTAAAGTTTAGTTCTGAATAAAACATAAAATTCGTAGTTTTGACTATTTCTTCATTTTTAGTCTGCTAGGTTTAACTAAAATAATGACAAAATATTTTGATATTCCGCACGCTCGTAGGAAAAATTTTGTACCTAACGCGTGCGGAAAGTATTTTCCGCACTTACGGCTTGCCCGAACTCCGCTGGCGCGTTGTTCGTGCAAACGCCGGTGCGTGCGGAAAAGTATAACTTTCCGCAAATTAGGTAAATAACCACTCCTGTTTTTCTTGGATTTTTTGATAAAGATATTTAAAAAAATAAGGTTGATAACTATCGGCTAAACTATGCTTTTTTACTCGCATTTTTACGCATGTAAAAAAGCACTATTTTAGCCACTAGTACTGAATACTACTATTTTTGGTTAGATTTAAGAGCACGCAACCTCTACCCATTAGTTTTTTAAGTAGGTATTTGATAAAAAATATGTAAATCAAATAACGCTATAAAAAACCGTTTTAAAACACTTTAATTGGCACGCATAAAAAAATACAAAAACAAGACAAAAGGTAGCCTCATTAAGTTATTCCCTGATTAAGATCCTTAAGAGATTAGCAGTAAATTGTTCTCATTACGGCAATTTTGTATTTTTAACTGACGAATACATTACATGTTCACTGAACAGCGTTTAGAAGATAAATGAAAACTTTTTAGACCAATTAACCAAGACCTTAATTTACCTTAAATTTTCAATGGTCTTCAAAAAACAAATAAAAATACCTCTTTTCCTTATACAGACCGCTTCAAGCTACTGCGAACATAGGGGGAATCAAGTCCAATTTACTCTCCGTGCCGTACGACCGAGGTGGATTCGAAGCACGCTACAGTGTTATCTTTTGGAAATTCATTTTGTTTTTATTATTTTTGTTTTATTTCTGCCTTGCTCGAGAAACAGATGGGTAAGTTCTTAATTGAAATAATACATTTTTAAAACTAAAAATGGATGTCTACGAAGTTGCCGAAAAAGTGCAGATGGTCAAATGGTCAAATCGTCATAACCCAACACACGTTCGATATTGGTCGAGGGAAAATTTGCATTTATATTTTGACGTAAGAACACAGTATCCCCAAAAACTAAATGTTTGGGGGGGGGGGGTATTGTAGGGGAACACGTAATTGGGCCATTTTTTATTAACGGCAATTGCAATTTGAATGGTCCTAGATACTTGGATCTACTGCAGCAGCACATTATTCCAACTGCTAGGCAGTTGTTAGGTGTAAGATTTGGTGAAACATGGTTTCAACAAGATGGTTGTTCCGCTCACAATGTTGGCCTTGTTAGGGAATATCTTGATAATGTATTTTCTAATCGGGTTATAAGTACACGGGGAACTATTTTATGGCCAGCTCGATTTCCCGATCTTCCTCCTAATGACTTCTATCTGTTTTTGAAGAAGCTTTTCAAATTATCACCCCTAACATGCTTGGAAACGTTAGAAGGGGTTTTTATAGTAGGCTCGGATATTGTCTAGCCGAGCAAGGAGGACTTTTCGAACATTTGCTTTAATTTTTTTTTGACTGGGAGAATCTTTTTGGTTTTTAGAATGTATTATTTTATTTTGAGAACTTGCTTTTATTTTGTTTCTCCTTATTATTTTCATTGTAACATGTCGTCACTGATAAATCTGAGCAGTTAACAATAAAACGCTCTTATTTATCAGTGACAAAAAATAAGAAAATTACGTTATAAAAATTTGCGTACTTATTGGCCAAATTCCGGTTTCATTGACTACGCTCCATACAGCACCGTGGTTAGAGGCGTACTAAATACAAGGCGAACGGCAGCGAATGGCGATCGGAAGCCTGAGTGTTGGTTGCTTCACTGATAGGCGTGCGGTGTCTCTGCATGTACGTACACTGGCAAATTAGACTTCTTCCGCCCTATGTTCGCAGTAGCTTGAAGCGTCTGTATACTTAAAACCATGACACTGAAAACAAATCTGGCTCCGATGTAAGCGTAACATTAATTTTATTCCTCAAGTTCATCGGTTTAATGTACTTTTTCATTAGTTCAATGTATTTTTACATATTATTCAAAACTTTTTTATACGTACATACATACTGTACAGGGTGTCCAACCTTCTCTGCTTCTGGATTTTGGTGGTTTATTATTGGCTGTAGAGCAGAAGTGTTCGAATAAAATTTGTAGGAAAAAAATCAGCGCGTATTTAATTGGACTACATTGTACATACAGGGTGTTCCAAAAAAGTTACATAAAAAAACTATTTTGCAAAAAAATATATTTTTTTATTTTTTTGTGGAATTAAATGTGTTAGCACTTAAAGATAAAAAATATATATATATATCCTTCTTAATTTTGACATTTGCAAATGTGAATAATTGACATAAACTTTTTTATTTTTTGTAGTTATGTATGTATGTAGATTTTTTAAGAAGTTGATAGATATTTTTGTTTCTGAATTCAACAGTACCCTACACTCTATATCCACAGTTATAGTTTTAGAGATCTTGACAAAAAAACTGTTTAATAATTTTAAAATAATATAATTAGTAATCCAGCAGGCTATATCTGCCTTTTTTGCATGAGAACCTTGTTCATAAGCATTACTTTTTTGTTCCCAAAGCCACCTATATGATACCGTATGTTTCTTTTGGAACAACCGTCCATGGCCTTCTTGGTTCGATGATTTATTTAAAACTATTTAAATAGTATATTTTTTAAATATTTCTTTACGAAACAGTTTTTTGTCAATATCTCCAAAACTATAAATGTGGATATAGAGTGTAGGGTATTGTTGGATTCAGAAAAAAATCTCTATTAACTTCTTTTTTGGAACACCCTGTATGCAAAATTTAGTCCAAATAAAATACGCGCTGATTTTTTCCTCCAAACCTAACTTCAACACTTTTGCTCTACAACCAATAATAAACCCACAAAATCCAGAAGCAGAAAAGGCTGGGACACTCTGTACGTTGATAATAGTACATGTAACCAATGTAATTAAGCAATAAAATTTTACTAGTAATTAAGAAAAAGAGACAAGCAAAATATTTTTCAATTAAAGGCAACATAAAAATTACGTTATCTATGATTAAGGTCGTTTACTTAGAAGACACGTTTTCTTTCCTTTTATTTCTAAAACATTGGTATAAAAAAATTACACACAGAAACTGGTTCATTCAAAAGTTTGCGAGAATACTTGCGATGATTTTTCGGTAAACTTTTGGACAAACTTATGGACATACTTTTCAACGAACTTTCAAACTTCAAAATATTTTTGTTCTATCACCACTGATCTCAATTTAAGAAAAATCGAAAAGATACAAAATATTATGTAATTTATTTTGCCAGAACGTTTGTAAACTTGTACGTAAACGTAATGTCATTCCTTACAAACCCCTTATAACTTATTTGACTCTGACCACATCCGGTCTTATCATCTCTACCTAAGTCTGGTTTTTTAAAATTTTTATTTAATACAAAAAAAAAAACTGGTAGCATAAAGCTGAATAGCATATTGTGGTAGAATGGACCTATCCAAATACGAAAATGATAATAAAAAAGTTGTAACACGTAACGTTTTTTATAGTAACACATGTATTGTTACAATATTTTAACATCTATTGAAAAAATAATTTAAAAAATTTTTAACAGTGTATATTGGATATGTTTATATTTTTACACTAAACATACCTTACATCTAAGAAAAAAAGACATTAAAAATATTAAGTGAACACACTAATTGAGTTTAATTTTTTCCTTTTATGACGGGTCGTATCTTCTCTTTTCAAGAACCAACAGTAATCACGCATCAGCGGATTTCCATTGTCTTGGAACCTTTCACCCTGCTCGTCACTGACAGCTCCCAAATTTTCAGGAAAAAATGACACATGGGAATGGAGGAAGTGAATTTTCAATAACATTCGGGCACGAAGCGATTTGTAGGCATCTAAAAGTTCATCAACTAACTGTTGGTCCCCTTACTACACTAACAAATGAGTTCCATACTCTGAGCTCCTGCCTGGTGAGCTTATCTTTAAAGTTGACATCGTCCAGCAATTTTCTAATTTGTGGCCCAATAAAAATGCCTTCCTGTAAGGTAGACTTGTCTTAGGTATTTGAATCTATCACCGTCTTTGTTCATTGCTTTCACAAAGTTTTTTTATCAGCCCAAGTTTAATGTGAAGAGGAGGCAGAAGAATATTTTTGGGGTCTACAAGAGGTTCAAACTCAACATTTTGAGATTCCGGTTGAAATTCACTTATTTCTGACCAATTTATTTCATAATGCTGATCTACTGCACGACTGTCCCACAAACAAAAAAAACAGCAATATTTTGTAAATCCTCCCTGATACACATCTGCCATTTATACCTGCTGTAGTTTATTTTATTTAAGATTGTGTACATATTTTCATAAGTTTCTTTCATTGTCATTGAATGGTCAACTGGTATATAGAGGGTTTTAAATTTCCTTTATGCAATAACGCAGCTTTTAAACTGTATTTAGACGAGTCTATACTCACCGGGAGAATGCTCAATATAAAGTTCGTGCATTAAACCATCGATATCAATACACGCACACAACGAATTTTCCATTCTGTAGAACAAAGAAAGTAGTAGAAAGTTGTAATTTTGGTTTCTTTGGCTAACAAGTTCTATTCCTTAAGACGAAAACCAAGAAGTTCTGACTGTTGGTTTGATAACCGCAAATCACGTGCTAAATCATTTAACTCACTTTGAACAATCAAATGTGGCTCACCAGAACTGGGACCTGGAGTAAAAATAGGGTCGGTACACTGTTCCTCGGAGCTGCCTGGTTATGCGTTGGCTCCAATATCTTCCAAAACAGTATTTTGCCGATCTAAAGGTAAATCTGTATTATGAGGAACAGGTCGTATGGCAAACTGCAAATTTGGATAGTCAATCTTGTGTTTTCTTTTTTTGGAATAACCTTCAGTCATTGTCAGGTAAAAATAGCAATCGTCAAAATGATTAGTGGGTTCTCGCCATACCATTGGAACTACAAATGGCATGCTTTTTCTCTTCCGTTTCATTCACTCCACCAATGACACGCTACAACTACTGCTTGTCTTGATCTCCAATTAAAACACCAAAATATTTGAAGTAGGCTTTTTTAACTTTTCCCATAAATTATCCACAAATGTAGCAAAATCTGTCAGGAGAAGTCTGCAATTCCGGCGCGTTTGACTCGACATTTTCTTTCTTAAAAACACTTTTTTATCTATACACAGAGAACCACTCACTTCGAAACTCAACAGAAGACTAACATTTAATGTTGATTTTATGTATAATATTTAAACAATACAGTCCAGGTAAATTTTCTGTTATAAAATGCATCTATGTTAACCTTCCCCTAATAAAATTAACTACCTGCTAATGTAAAATGGCCTAATTAAGCTATTGAAAAACAATACGTGTTAGGACTTTCCGAATATTTTTTCTATTATTAGAAGGGTATTTACATTTTAAAAATAATGAAATGACCTGTGTTGGAAAAATTTTATCGACTACTGATAATTATTCAATTAATTTTTTAGGTTTTCAAATGCTTCTCCAAATCAATATTCGGCAAACTTTTTCACAAACTTTTGTACAGACTTTTTGCGGTATAGGTTTTAATAAAAGTTTGTCGGCATCTCAGCATCAAAGAAAAGTTTTTCTTTGTAAATGCCCCTTTTGCTTCGTCTCTGTTTTTTTGTTTATCTATGCTTACATCTTATTAAGTGCTCTCAAAAGTTTAGTTTAGTTACTTTTTCAGCTGCGTATATTTGAGTCATTAGTTTATGCAGACGCACAACAGTTTTTAAATGAAATTGTATTTACTACAGCAGTAAAACACTAAAAAGAATCTTAACTTGAATAAGTTTTTTAAAAGACTCCAAGGTTGGAGCGAGAAAAAGTGAAGGTGAAGTAGTAGAAGAAAAATCGTTAAGTAACTTTAGGGTTCTTAATATGCAGGGTGTAACAAAATACAAATTTAAACTATTTGTTAGTGTTTCCAATTTTAAAATAAGTTAAGTTTGTGTAATTTTTTTTTTGAGCACCCTGTATAAAAGAGTATACATTTTTTTTAACTGCTTTGTACCTAAAATGATCCTATTTACCTAAAAGTTCTCTCAGAAAATCTATTATTCCTGACTTTTGGGGCACATTGTATGTATAATACCTGCCTACTGCCAAAGCACCTTAAAGAGGAAATCTTTCACAAGACGTTTAAAAAAGGGGTAAAGAATTGGTTTTTTTTTGTAGATTTATAAACTAAAGCCCAAATGTGACTTAGAAGTTTAAACCAAAAAGTGACTCTTTGTCGGATTGTGGCAAAAAACCTTACTAGAGACACGGTGCTTACAAGCAATGTGTTGCTTCAACACCTTAAACTGTTGCTCCTTACCGTAGACTAGTGATGGGTACAAAACATCGATGTTTCAAGAACATCGATGTTTTTTGTTCAATATCGATATTTTTAACATCGATGTCTATAAAATATCATCGATGTTAAAACATCGATACTTTTTTTAAACATCGGAACATCGATCATCGATCCAAAAAAAATTATTGCACATGCACTATACCCACTGCGGCTCAAAAAACAGGAATTGCCTATTTTTGAGATGTCGGTCGGCTTTGCCGCCAATAGGTGTCGCTACCTAATCTGAACCAATGGTATATACAATATATAGTTTCTTTTGAATGTACTACTCATATTTTTTGTGAGTTTTTACCGATTATTATTATAAATCTCTTATTTGCATGGTTATTATTAGGAGTGTACCGAGTATCGAGCAGTTCGGTGAATTTTAACCGACTAATATGTACTCGGTGCGTGGTTTTACTCGGCCGAGTAAAGTACAAAATAGAAACCATCCATTTATACATGTCAAAAACAGAAAGAGATGGGACGCAGAGTGGCAAATAAAAAATAAATAAAAAGATATTCATTCATTACTCTTACTAATGTATTTGCTGATAATAAATGAAAGAACTTTTAACTCGATTTCTTTAATGTTAAAGTATATATTTATATTCAGTGGCAATCTCTTATTTGCATGGTTATTATTAGGGGTGTACCGAGTATCGAGCAGTTCTGTGAATTTTAACCGAATAATATGTACTCGGTGCTTGGTTTTACTCGGCCGAGTAAAGTACAAAATAGAACCCATCCATTTATACATGTCAAAAACAGAAAGAGATGGGACGCAGAGTGGCAAATAAAAAATAAATAAAAAGATATTCATTCATAACTCTTACTAATGTATTTGCTGATAATAAATGAAAGAACTTTTAACTCGATTTCTTTAATGTTAAAGTATATATTTATATTCAGTGGCAATCTCTTATTTGCATGGTTATTATTAGGGGTGTACCGAGTATCGAGCAGTTCGGTAAATTTTAACCGACTAATACGTACTCGGTGCTTGGTTTTACTCGGCCGAGTAAAGTATAAAATAGAAACCATCCATTTATACATGTCAAAAACAGAAAGAGATGGGACGCAGAGTGGCAAATAAAAAATAAATAAAAAGATATTCATTCATAACTCTTACTAATGTATTTGCTGATAATAAATGAAAGAACTTTTAACTCGATTTCTTTAATGTTAAAGTATATATTTATATTCAGTGGCAATCTCTTATTTGCATGGTTATTATTAGGGGTGTACCGAGTATCGAGCAGTTCGGTGAATTTTAACCGACTAATATGTACTCGGTGCTTGGTTTTACTCGGCCGAGTAAAGTACAAAATAGAAACCATCCATTTATACATGTCAAAAACAGAAAGAGATGGGACGCAGAGTGGCAAATAAAAAATAAATAAAAAGATATTCATTCATAACTCTTAGTAATGTATTTGCTGATAATAAATGAAAGAACTTTTAACTCGATTTCTTTAATGTTAAAGTATATATTTATATTCAGTGGCAATCTCTTATTTGCATGGTTATTATTAGGGGTGTACCGAGTATCGAGCAGTTCGGTAAATTTTAACCGACTAATACGTACTCGGTGCTTGGTTTTACTCGGCCGAGTAAAGTATAAAATAGAAACCATCCATTTATACATGTCAAAAACAGAAAGAGATGGGACGCAGAGTGGCAAATAAAAAATAAATAAAAAGATATTCATTCATAACTCTTACTAATGTATTTGCTGATAATAAATGAAAGAACTTTTAACTCGATTTGTTTAATGTTAAAGTATATATTTATATTCAGTGGCAATCTCTTATTTGCATGGTTATTATTAGGGGTGTACCGATTATCGAGCAGTTCGGTGAATTTTAACCGACTAATATGTACTCGGTGCTTGGTTTTACTCGGCCGAGTAAAGTACAAAATAGAAACCATCCATTTATACATGTCAAAAACAGAAAGAGATGGGACGCAGAGTGGCAAATAAAAAATAAATAAAAAGATATTCATTCATAACTCTTAGTAATGTATTTGCTGATAATAAATGAAAGAACTTTTAACTCGATTTCTTTAATGTTAAAGTATATATTTATATTCAGTGGCAATCTCTTATTTGCATGGT
The DNA here is from genome assembly GCA_963921995.1 of Oxystoma pomonae. Classification (NCBI taxonomy): domain Eukaryota; kingdom Metazoa; phylum Arthropoda; class Insecta; order Coleoptera; family Brentidae; genus Oxystoma; species Oxystoma pomonae. The sequence continues at coordinate 112,704,865 of OY998165.1, forward strand.
TATTATTAGGGGTGTACCGAGTATCGAGCAGTTCGGTGAATTTTTACCGACTAATATGTACTCGGTGTTTGGTTTTACTCGGCCGAGTAAAGTACAAAATAGAAACCATCCATTTATACATGTCAAAAACAGAAAGAGATGAAGCGCAGAGTGGCAAATAAAAAATAAATAAAAAGATATTCATTCATAACTCTTCCTAATGTATTTGCTGATAATAAATGAAAGAACTTTTAACTCGATTTCTTTAATGTTAAAGTATATATTTATATTCAGTGGCAATCTCTTATTTGCATGGTTATTATTAGGGGTATACCGAGTATCGAGCAGTTCCGTAAATTTTAACCGACTAATATGTACTCGGTGCTTGGTTTTACTCGGCCGAGTAAAGTATAAAATAGAAACCATCCATTTATACATGTCAAAAACAGAAAGAGATGGGACGCAGAGTGGCAAATAAGAAATAAATAAAAAGATATTCATTCATTACTCTTACTAATGTATTTGCTGATAATAAATGAAAGAACTTTTAACTCGATTTCTTTAATGTTAAAGTATATATTTATATTCAGTGGCAATCTCTTATTTGCATGGTTATTATTAGGGGTGTACCGAGTATCGAGCAGTTCTGTGAATTTTAACCGAATAATATGTACTCGGTGCTTGGTTTTACTCGGCCGAGTAAAGTACAAAATAGAACCCATCCATTTATACATGTCAAAAACAGAAAGAGATGGGACGCAGAGTGGCAAATAAAAAATAAATAAAAAGATATTCATTCATAACTCTTACTAATGTATTTGCTGATAATAAATGAAAGAACTTTTAACTCGATTTCTTTAATGTTAAACTATATATTTATATTCAGTGGCAATCTCTTATTTGCATGGTTATTATTAGGGGTGTACTGAGTATCGAGCAGTTCGGTGAATTTTAACCGACTAATATGTACTCGGTGCTTATTTTTACTCGGCCGAGTAAAGTATAAAATAGAAACCATCCATTTATACATGTCAAAAACAGAAAGAGATGGGATGCAGAGTGGCAAATAAAAAATAAAGAAAAATATATTTAGTCATAACTCTTACTAATGTATTTGCTGATAATAAATGAAAGAACTTTTAACTCGATTTCTTTAATGTTAAAGTATATATTTATATTCAGTGGCAATCTCTTATTTGCATGGTTATTATTAGGGGTGTACCGAGTATCGGGCAGTTCGGTGAATTTTAACCGACTAATATGTACTCGGTGCTTGGTTTTACTCGGCCGAGTAAAGTACAAAATAGAAACCATCCATTTATACATGTCAAAAACAGAAAGAGATGGGGCGCAGAGTGGCAAATAAAAAATAAATAAAAAGATATTCATTCATAACTCTTCCTAATGTATTTGCTGATAATAAATGAAAGAACTTTTAACTCGATTTCTTTAATGTTAAAGTATATATTTATATTCAGTGGCAATCTCTTATTTGCATGGTTATTATTAGGGGTATACCGAGTATCGAGCAGTTCCGTAAATTTTAACCGACTAATATGTACTCGGTGCTTGGTTTTACTCGGCCGAGTAAAGTACAAAATAGAAACCATCCATTTATACATGTCAAAAACAGAAAGAGATGGGACACAGAGTGGCAAATAAGAAATAAATAAAAAGATATTCATTCATTACTCTTACTAATGTATTTGCTGATAATAAATGAAAAAACTTTTAACTCGATTTCTTTAATGTTAAACTATATATTTATATTCAGTGGCGGTCGCAGCTTTCCCATAAGGGGGGGGGGCAAAATTTTGTAAAAGCGAAGAAAAATTTTTATGCAAAAGTCCTACAATTAATGTAACTTTCGACACAATAGGGCACCGCAGCCGAAAATTTTTGAAAAACTCAAAAATTTTACTGTTTTTATAAAAAACCGGCGATTTTTAAAATAAACTTTTAAAATAAATTCTCGAAAAAGAGGGATGACAGATCGCCTTCCCCCCCCCTGTAACCGCCGCTGTTATATTATGTAAAAATATAATATTATTATGATGATATAATAACTGTTAAGACTATTAAAAAACGACAATTCCACTACTCGGCAGCCGAGTACTAGGTAATAGGCCTTTACCTTTAGCCGAGTACTCGGTACTCGGTCAAGGTACAAAACAGGGCTTATTAAAGCATTATTAGTATTGTGTAAAATTAACAATAATTCTTATATAAAACAGTTTGCTTGAACAACAGAATACTTTCTAAAAAAAGCAAAAAAAAACAGCGAAATTCAAAAACATCGATGTTCAGAAACGTCATCACTACCGTAGACAAAAGAATGTATTAAAGTAACACTCGTGGCATATCGGACAAAGCGTTTTTGTTTCTCACTTCATTACGACCAGGCCTCGAATGTCTAATGGAGAATCCAGATACCTACAGACCTGTTTCATCCTTATTAGAAATCATCAGGGAGTCATAGGATTGTATCTGGCAGTTGAAGCTACACAGTGACCATGCACACCTCTCGAATTTAAAACAAAAAGTTTGGAATCCGAGTAGGAGACGTAGTAACTATGTGCGCCACCTGTCAAATAAACCGAGAAACAAAAACATCAAAATTGAAAAGTGCAGAACACCGTAAATACAGAATCCTGTACCTTTCAGCAGGTTATAAAGTAGAAACCTGTAAAAGTATAAGGTCACTGTAACATGATTCTTAAAAAGAGGTAAGGTTCGCAGCACACTGCCACGAGTGTTACTTTAATTTTTATTTACACAAGATTCATTTTGTTTGAAATTAACTCTGTGTTTCGGACTTCCATTGTCTATATTTTATTTATACACGACGTTTCAATCAGTACAATCTCTAATCGTGCAAACAGTAGTTTGCACCTGAAGACGATCAGAGATTGTACTGATCGAAACGTCGTGTTTAAATAAAATATAGACAATTGAAGTCCGAAACACACAGCATCATTGTCTCAAACTTTCATTCATTTTGTTGCTTTTAAAATATTTTGGCTTTTTAGTTCTGCGCAACAAGACTCCTCCGGAGCGATTGCTTGCTGATGTCTTAAAATTAGGGCCACGTAGTATGAAGCTCCAATTGGGGGCGGTGCTGCTGCGAACGTTACTTATTTTTAAGAGTCATGTTACAGTGACCTTATACTTTTACAGGTTTCTATTTTATAACCTGCTGAAAGGTACAGGATTCTGTATTTACGGTGTTCTGCACTTTTTAATTTTGATGTTTTTGTTTCTCGGTTTATTCGACAGGTGGCGCACACAGTTACTACATCTCCACGGATTACAAACTTTTTGTTTTAAATTCGAGAGGTGTGGATGGTCACTGTGTAGCTTCAACTGCCACGTACAATCCTATGACTCTCTGATGATTCCCAATAAGGATGAAACATGTCTGTAGGTGTCTGGATTCTCCATTAGACATTTGAGACCTGGTCGTAATGATGTGAGAAACAAAAACGCTTTGTCCGATATGCCACGAGTGTTACTTTAATTTTTATTTGGGCACACGAGATTCATTTTGTTGTTTTTAAAAGAATGTATACTTACTTTTTATGTATTGTAATTTACAAGAACAATATCGATATTTAATTAATTTTATAATAATAATAATATATAATATATAATAATAAATTTTAGGCTAGGTTTTGTTAAATTTTCATGTGTATTTATGAAAAAGAAGTATTAAAATGCATCAAAATTTTCCTTTTTATTGGTCTAAGGAAGATATTCCTTACAAGCGGAAATTCGTTTTTAAGCATTCTGCTTTGTTTACAATTATTTAAACTTAACCGTTCGGCAGTCGTCTGGTTAATTTTATATTTCCAACGACCATATCACCTGTTTTCTTATTCTTTCTTCTTTTCCGCCAAGCTTCTTAATTTTGTCTTATTATCTTTAGCGACGAATTTATTTGCCTTTCTCCTCCTCTGGGAGAGGGGGGCTTAAATAACTGCAAAGACTCAGATAATTATGTTATTCTTCTCAAATATTGAGATGTCGATTTTTAATAAAGAGGGGGGCATGAACTCCTAAACCCTCTAGGCGTACGCCACTGTTTTAACTTTAAAACTTAATATATTTAGCTGTAATTAATTTTGGACCGAGTGGCCTTAAAATTGATGATGTGGGAGATGAGACATATCGAAATACATTGTTTTTGGGAATCATCCATAAGCACATCACCTAATCTACATAATGATTATAAATGAATCTTCTTTTATTTATGTTTAAGATAAAAATCTATTTTACCAATAAGCCCATTACTTTCTTGTTTTGATAAAAAAATAGCTTCGTAGTACTTAATAATTCATTAAAAGTCTCATTAAATTAGCTTGTAATTGACACCAAAATTTAAAAATTATACTAAAGAACCATCCAAACATGCTCTCGAAACAAAATTGACTTTAAAATAGTTTATTCGAAAGATAACAAAAAATGTAACGAAAATTGTACGAAGATAACCCGGAGCAATCGATCAAGATGATTAAATAAGAGCTAAATGACATTTTAGTGTGTTTACAGATAAGGTTAGGCTTAAAATTAGTTAAGTCGATTGAAGAATTATAATAAAAATAAAAGGAAGACACAAAATATTGAATAATCTTCCCACACACTGCTAAATATCATATATAGGGTGGACTACAAAAAACCGGACTGTTTTGTTATAACTGCCAATTTTTTATTTATTGTCGGATAGTAACGAAAAAAGTTTTGGAAAGGTAATGAAGTAGATTTTTTCCAAACATGTCAAAAGATGATATTTATCAAAAATTGAAAATGGCGGATGTCCAAAAGTTTTATGCATATTAAGAAACCGTTGGGTTTTTTTGAGACACTTTGTATATTTTTTTTTACATCTACAAAAAACTTATATCCAGTGTCTGTAAACCGATGTATCATTTGATAAATTCTATTAAGAAATAATAAAAATATTTTGATTTTAGTTGAATCCTTTTTTTTGCATATTATAACAACTTTCTGTAAAGATGACGAAATCCAGTAAACTTAAATTATTAGCAGTTTTTATTTTATGCAGGAAATTGATATACGAACAAACCCATAGCTTTTTATTTCCTAATAGAATATATCAAGTGATACATCAGTTTACAGACAAACTTATTTGAATAATAATAATTAAACTTAGTGTAAGATCACAAACTCTTTGTTGTAAAACCTAAAAATTGAAGGAAAAGTATTTCTTAGCGTAAGAATTAAAACAAAGCTATGATTGTTTTCCACAAACGAAAACTACACTTTTTTGCACTCGACGCGCGTTTCGCTAACAACGTTAGAATCATCAGGAGACGATAAACAATCAAAACAAATTGTTTATCGTCTCCTGATGATGCTAACGTTGTTAGCAAAACGCGCGTCGAGTGCAAAAAAGTGTAGTTTTGGTTTGTGGAAAACAATGATAGCTTTGTTTTAGTGCAACCAAAGGTTCCAAATTCCCAACATAGCGTAAGAATTGGTTACCTATATTTGTTTTAATAGTGCAAGTCAAATTTAGTGTTAATATTGATTTAAGGTTATTAAGTAGTAATTTAAAAACACTTACTTTTGAAATTTAAGAACAAGCAAATAGCTGTCCGAAGTATTAAATAATGTTTATAGAAGAATAATATTCATGCATTAAGTATATTTTTTAACCATTCTTAAATACCCCTTAATACAGCGTCGACAATATAGACTTTAAAGCCAAGTCAATACTGCAGAAACGTTAGTACAGCTCTCCTTTTGCTTTAAAATTTTAAAATTTTGGCTGTTAAAATTGTTTGACTACTAAATTTAAATCAAAAATGTTTCATCATCTACCTAATTAACTTTTAAAGGTAAAACTTATACCTAAAAATATGTTAAGAATAGTTGCAATCTTAACTTTTTTTCTTAAAATACAACTGAAAAAATATCAAGATGGCAACGGCAGTTATTTGCTGTATCCTAGTACAATTTTTATTAAAATGCAGCTTCTTTCAATGCTATTTAGCATTTGAGAATAAGCGCCCTCTACCTCTAGGCTGGAACCGTGAGCCAACACCGTTCTCAACTATGAGCCCACATCAATAACGGCAAAATTTGCTTTTGTTTGGTATTTATTGTTTAAAGAAATGCAAAGATGCTTATGGAGAAACATAACCTTTCAAAAATTTGTGAAAATATAATATTTTTTACATAAATATGCTCAAATTTAAGTCTGAAATGTTTCAAAATTTACTAAATATGCAAGACATATGTTTTTCCTTTAATTCTGCATTAAAATTAAAAAAAATATTATCTCAAATTTTTGAAGCGCGTGCAGTGTAACGAGGTATCATGAGAGGTTTCGTCATCAAACGGGCCTTCGCACAAAATGTGTATTTTTGATTGAGAGTTTGTTAAACGACATCACTAATATTTATTTTAGTATTATTTTGTATTCCGTCTTCAGTCTTTTATGTTGGCGGAGAATTTGCTTTAATTGCTATTTTTAAATACATTTTTATCAGGAAAGTTCAATTTTAAACAACATTGCTTTCATGTCCAAAAATGCTGTATTTCCAGCTGCCGTAGACGTTGTCACAGGCAAAAAATATGCCTCAAAATAGCTGCGATAACATTCTTATGACGTTTTCAAAACGTTGTGGCGCGCAAAAGCATTATTGTTATCTTTTTTTGATGCGGAAACGTTATCACAACTCATTTACAGAACCCTGTGTTACTTGGGTAGAATACCATTTTTTTCAGTGTTGATATTTGTTTCGATATAAAATACCTCCTACAAATCTTAGTTACTCAAAGTTCAAGCTCGTTCCTTTTGCCTTTTCGTTTGTGATAGCATCACGTACTTCTGCGTTTTTCGGTTTTTCACTCGCTAAACAAATACAATTTAGACGTCAGCTTGGTAGCAGCATCTCGTTACAGAGCCGTTTTTATCCCAGACCGTTAAGGACTTCTGGTGTTCGTATTTGTTTACCAAATTGGTTATTGGTTTTAGCTGCAAGAATAAAACAGTTACAGTATTCTTCGTTACAATTACGAAGAAAGAAATAATTTTACCAAACGACAAAATTTTTGGATTTTAGACTGCTCCACTAGTTACATAACTAACCCAATTAACAAAATCAGTCGCGACGTGGTCACCGTCTCCACGCCCTATCCCTTATAGAGTTGTGGCGTCGCGACTGTTTTACTACTACTATACCTCGAGTTATTCACCGTTTTTGGGAATACACTGGGACGGTTATACACCTACATCGCGACGGTAATGATTACTCTTAATATAGGAGTTATGTCGTCGCGGGTAGTAAACTGGCAGGTTATCCCGACGTCCTGTTTACCACATAAAGTAGTATTTATAGACATGACAGAAAACAAAAATATTATCTCTATCTTAACCTATACCTACCCAAGTAGCACAGAGCACTGAAAATCAGTTGTAGAAGTGTTGCCACAGCCAAATCTGTAGCAATATGGCTTTAGCTGTTGTCCCCAAGACGATAAATCGTGCCCAGGGGGCAGGGCCCCCGCCGACCTTATGTTGGCGGCCTGCCAGTAGGAGTTGGACTTTGGGTGGTGGTGGTTGAAAGCCAAATGCTGGTCGAGACGTCATTTACGACGATGTCGGCGGGTGAGCAGCGTACCATCTGCTCCGGCGCTGACCTGGATAGTCAGCAGAGAAATGGATAGTTTCTCGGCTTCACCAGTAGTTCAATGAGATGCCTCTCTGAGAGAATTGGGAGAGCACCTCGGCGTTCGGAGTTGATACACTCTCTTCGTATCCTGTGGCCGTATTGTTAAGTCGCAAGACAGGCACATTGCAGCACGTTAAATAAACTTTGACTTAATGTATGCACATTTATTTGTTACTGCGTAGTAGATTAGCGACACTGTATACTCCATACCTTTGCAGTTTTGTATTGAGAGGCTACTGAATTGCAACCAAATTAATATCAGTAGAATCGTTACCTCATAACAGTAATATTAACGAAATTAAATGAGGCAACTATGAAGTAAGCCTGGGACTGTAAAGTTTTTTCGTGCTTCTAGTAATGGTATATATAGTGGAATATATTACTTTCGCGTATAACTTTATATTTTTACGACACTGTGGTAATTTTTCAACCGCAATAATGACATTATTCCTATACATAGTTTTTTTTGTAGGAAATATTACTACGCTTTAACCCATTTTTGGTGGCAATGACAATGGCACCAGTAAAATTGACTATAATTGTTGCTCCAAACATTGTGATAGTTCATCCCATATTTTTGTCTTCTGTAATTCTTAAAAACCATCAGGACATGACCGTTGAAATTAAAAACAAAATCGTTTGGTATTCTTTGACTATTAAATATATCTACCGCGTTATGTTTTTGTTTTAAAGAGGCAGTTCACCAAAGAAAACATTTTTTGGTGATTTTATTTTTTTTCTGCGGAGACTAATCAAAGTTAATGAGATATAAGCGCTTATTTCACTTTCTATTGAATATCTCTGTAGATATTTTGTCAAAAGATAGAGTCTAAAAATTGGCCATTTGCCATTGTCCTCACATTTCTTCTTTGACAATCAGTCAACTAAGAAAAACACAAAAGATATACATAATAGGTGATAATTAAAATTTGGAACATCACAGCAAAATTAATCATGGATGAATATTATGAAAAATATGTCATAAAGCTTGACCCATTTCAAGATATAATTTTCAAATCTGCAAGAGAAGCAAAAAACGCAAAACGACGGGATCTGCAGTCCCAAGAGGACAAGAAAACAGTAAGCTCAATTGACTTGAAATTTGATGAAATTCAGAAACTACCGAGTAGCTGTGATGAAGGAACACCAAACGGGTTGCAAAAGAAGCTATTCTTTGTGTTATCCTATAAACTAGAGGAAGAAGTGGACAATGCAGGTGAAAAGACCAATAAAATTTAGTACAATCCAATTTTTGGAAAAACCACTCAAGGTGGATCTAAGTCACGCGCTTCGTCCAAATGGCTGATACTGAATAAAACTAACCCCAATTTTTGTCCGGTTCGACTTTTTTATGCATTGAAATCAAAGAGAGATAGCGTTGAAAATGATCGCTCTGGAAATTGAGACGTCAATGGTTTAAGAACATACCCACGCAAAAGCGGAGTTGCTGAACAGGAACTTATAAAGGTGACAGGTCATGCTAGCTCCAAGTCCATCGCGAGTTATCTGCAGATGGACCAAGAGCATCATCAAGCGATAGTCGATAAAATGCGAGGAAGTCAGAGCCGCACCAGTTCAGGAGAACGAATGCATGGCAGGACGAAGAAGTGTAACTTCAGTAAGAAAAAAATACTTGTGTTTATATTACCTATAATAATTGTACAATTAATTACAATAAAAAGTCTAATTTCTATATTCTTGAAATTTTCTAACGAATTAATTCTGAAAAAACGTGTTTTTGTTGAAAACCGCACTCGGTTATTTTTTCCGTTGTATCAAAAAGTTTCTGCTTTGACACAACGAAAAAAATAAACACGTTTTTTTCAGAATTATCGATAATTCTCAAGGCACTTATGGTATTGACCCCGATAACACCTCCCCCCAATATAATTATTTTTTATTAAAGCTTTTTACAGTTTAAGTCTAAATTCTCAGCTACTGAATAAGATAAGTTTCGATCGACTTCGAAGATCTAAACGATGTTTTATCAAGTTACTAGCTTCACCTCTTTGAAAGTGGAATTCATATAGTTTTTTATTTAGTTTTTGAGTCTACTGCTTTGAAGTCTCAGGTTGCAAATGGTTTTTCAAACGAAATTGGTTTTTAAGATTGAAAAACGTTCAAGAGTCATTTTGTGGTCAAGCGTAATACTGGTTATAATGGTTGTAATACATTTCCATTACAAAGCATTACCGGGGTAATTTATTTGTTTTCGCTTTATTTTTGACAAAAATATAGAAAGCTCTAATTTAAAATAATATATAGTTGATATTTGTAAGTATTATTTTTGTAAATATAAGTAGTTAAACTAAAAAAATTGTTTTAAGCATTTTAAACACAAACCGAGGTGTCAAACCTATTTAGGTAGAAAGAGTATACAACAAGCGATACAATAATAAATAAATAAATATAAATATTTCTTTATTCGTCATAAACAAGTAAATTAAGGTAATTAATTCCGGGCTTCATTTGCTTCAGTTTGATACCCCACAACCCATATTTTAGCGGATCAAAATCTTTATCAAATATGGGAGATAATTCCCCCTATTAATAGGAGGTTAGTAGAAAAACGCTGAAACACGCTATCTATTTTATTGGTAAAGTCTATAATACCAATTTCTAAACCTCTGTGACTTTTTTCTTCTGAGATACAGAAGATCCATTTACCCCCTTCGAAATCAAAGACCCCTATTTCTCAACCCCCAGTAAGGGGCGGCCCCCAGGCCCGACAATTAGGCCTCTTCATGGGCCCTTTCTGCAATACTCGTTCTGCCTCTCTCTCTCTCTCTCTCCGGGCCTTCCTTACGAAGGTCAGCACGTCAGAGTGTAGCTCCTCTTCTTCTATTGTAGGGGCACCCCACGTCTGCTGCCTCAATCTGTCAGCATTCCTACTAACAGTACAATGTCCTTGAGAGTTTTTAGCAGCAGCCATTTAGTTCTGCCTGCGTCTGGTCCACTCACAAACACTTTGGACTGTCAGCACTCTCAATCTTCCCTCCAGGACAACTTCAGTTGATCGCTCGCCTATTTATTGAGCTCGCTTCCCACCTTTCTTGTGATTCCTAGGAGCGGTTCCGGTCCAATATTCCCTCCTGGCCTGGGACCCACATCAGTGTCAACCTCTTGTTTTTAACTAATGTCTGTAGCTCGTTAATGCACTCCTCCACTAGGATACTGACAATTTCTGGTAAACTAAGAGCCTTGAGAGCAGCCTGGCTCTTGGAACATGTGCAAATGTAACTCCTGCCATTTCTGACCTCTGGTAGGGTTGTCGCCATGATAATGTCGTATACCTTCGCCTGAAAGACCGTAGCGTGCTGGCCAAGCGGGTAGCTTTCTTGAACTTCTAGGTCTTCCACAACCACTCCTGCACCTGTTGTCTGCCTGGCTGACAGTTTTGATCCATCAGAGTAGCAGACCGTTCAGGTATTGTGACTTTGTACTTTTTGTCAAACCTGGCATCTTTAGAAGAGGCAACTCCTTTGTTACCAGTTCCTTGATTGCAGATGACCCACTTTTTCCCCTCTGCCTTCCATAGGCCCTTGTCCCTCAGTCGCAGGTGCGTCGCCATCGCTTCTTGATCCAAGTTGGAAGCGAGAGGAGACCCAAGATGGTTTCTAGGGCTCTAATGGGGGTAGTCCTCATTGCGCTTGTTATTCCCTTGCAGAAGAGCCCCTGCAGGCTCTTGAGCTTTCTGGAAGTGGTCAATTTTTCTACTACAGGCCACCAGACTACTGACTCATATTGAATTCTCGATCTTATGATGGCCATGTATGACCAGTATAGGTTCCTGGGGGTGATCCCCCAGGTTCGACCGACCAGTCGGCGCAACTGCCACATTGTTACCTGGACTTTTTCAGTCATTTTGGCAAAATGCTGCCTCCACGTGGGTCCCTTGTCCAGTATGACCCCCCTATGTGCCTACAAGTTTTATACAATTGGGAATAAAAGAGCCAAAATTTTGTAAAAAAAATACACGAAAGAAAATTTCGAATATTTTGCCGTAAATGAGCTTTTCGTGTTTTTTGGCATTCGATTTAAAAACCTAAATATTTATTTAACAAATGCGCTAGCTATACATTTGATTGTCATTCATATTAAGATCCTTCCAACGAAAAATGCAAATTTTTTTCTAAATAGCCTCTGTAAAAACTAATATAAACCGGAAGCGCACTTTACCAAATTACAGGCCAAAAGTCTATGGTCACATCTCTCGGATCAATCATCAAAAACAGACAGACAGACTTTTTCGTCTTTCACAACTCAAAAATTAAATTACTAGGTCCCAACATCTAAGACAAAAGTGCCCTATAATGGACGCTACTCATTTAGATAGATAGGCATCATAGTAGAAGAGCTAGCAATAAAAATACTCCGCTTGTTCCAACATTTTCAATCAAACGGTCGGTTACGTAAACTCTGGTTATTTTTTAAAATGAGTTTAATTTTGCTGTTGCATTTGGAATAAATTGAACAAGAATTTTCATCGTGGCTTTACATATAATATCTGCAGACAACAAAATGAGCATGAAAATAGAAAAACGCTGAATTAATTTAATAAATTAAAAACAAAATATTCACCAATATATTTTTGTAAAGTTTTTTTTTGTGACATTTCAAATCATTTAAAAATATTATATGTAGGCAGATTTAGATTAAAAAAGAAAATATATTTTTATTTTAGACAATAAAGCATCTTTATTTTGTACCTAACCTTAAAATCTACTATCAAATATTTCAAACTGAGAACACAGTTTCTGGTTTAGGTAATTTTGGAATATCAATTTGTCCCCAAATTTATTAAAATAGGGCTATAACAACTTTTTTTTGTTGACCTTGGTATACAGTGTGTGGCAATAAACACAATCTTTTTAAATAGAACACCTTTTATATTTTTGCATTTTTGAATTTGAAAAAAAAAGCTTTACAAAGATATCAAACACTTTTTCAATATCTTTTGTAGTTCCTGAGATATTTGCGTTTAGGTTTTAAGTTACAGCAAAAAAAAATTTGTCCGGTTTTTTTTTCGGTTCACCCGGTATGTTCGTATAATATATCTTGGTTGTCCAGGTCTACTATATAGTAGTTAAATATAAATAGCATCAAAAAGATAATAAATTGGAACCGGGCCGTACCAGAAAAAAAAGGCACTGAAGATGATTTTTTTCGGGATCGAAACTTTAAAATAAAAAAATCATTTTATTATTAAACAAACTCAAAAAGAAACTAAACAGTAATGTAATAACAACTGAAATCTCAAATTCCGTATAGATATTTACTTTGTGATAATAGCAGCTAGTAACCAGCTCTCCATCTAAGTCCTAATGGCCACTATTTATTTAGAAAACCATTAGCTTTTATCAATGAACTTTGGAGTCCAAATTCATTTTTTTCGTGTCTAATTCGCCCGAGTCGGACCTCTTACTCATTTTGTACGTGGTAAACAAAAAGGTCCGAATGTTCTTTTCAAGAAGGGATTTGAAAATTGTAAACGCTGATGGTGTGTGGGATGAGAACACTAAGATCTACTATTAATGGTCAATTACTCAGTCAGTCGGCAGTTTTTGTTTCGTGCTCTTTGGTCATTCAGGTTTTTAAGTTGTTTTTTTTTTGTTTCGTTCAGGTAAATCTGACTTAATTTCGTTATAATTGACAATCATTTTCGACAAAAAATCTGTCCTCGGGGCAGGTGAGTCAGTGTGCCATAGAAAAAGAATGAGCGTTAAGTCAGTGGTGGTTGGCACCCTTCTGAAAGCACGTTGGCCAATTGATGGAGAAGAAAAAAATCTGATTTGCACCGATTCAATCTCTACAAAAATAAACACCCAACAGCAGTAGCGTACTCCGGGGGGGGGGCGGATTAGAGTCTCAAACCCCTCTAGACCATTAAATGTCGACGGTTTTAAAAATCCATAATAAAATGGTTATCTACGACAATGCTGTTACCCCCCTTCCTAGAAATTTCTGCATAAAAATAAAATATTTTCTATAATAAGAAAATTTATGAGTGAATAATTTTTTTTTCAAAATTTTTGCCCACAACCGAAGTCGGCAGTTAAACAAAAATTTGATTATTTCAATTAATTAAAAATATTCTGTATTTTTTGCTGTTAACAATAGTTACCGAGATACATGGATTTTCTCCAATTTAATATTGAAATAAACCAAAATTGATTTGATTGTTGGCTTAGGGTCACAGATTATTTCATCAGCAATGTTTCGGCACCGTTTATTGTTTCATCTTCAGAGCTCGAACTATTTGGGTTTTCTTTTTATTTGAAAAAATACAATTAACAACTGATGACAAAATAAACAGATATTTAAAAAAAAAATTAAATACAAAGTAGAAAAACGTACAGTTATTATTATTTCTTTGGTCTGGGGCAATTACACCATATACAGGGTGTACATTTGAAAACTTTCCACCCAAGATTTACGTATTTAGAGTATGATTTTGAAGAAATCCGCGGACACGTCAATTTTTTGTTCGAGGGGGACACATTTTAAAATATTAGGAATTCGAAATTAGTTCTTAATTTTGGGATAGTTGCTTTTCATTTTTTTCTACGCTTTAAATGAGGGGGGCGTAGCTTGACGTCTGGCTGCACCCCCCATTTGAAATATAAAAAAAACAGGAAGAAGTGTGGCTCAAAATTTTTAAAATTGATTTAAAATTATTTCGAAATTGGTTCGAAATCATAAGCATATCAAAACTCGAATATCTTTGGAGGGGGGCTGTGTGGCTTGACTGACCTTAAAATGAACACCCTGTATAGACTTTAGCCTATCTAGAGATCTTGTTTCCTCTAAGCCCCAAACAAACCCATTGTAATTAGGACAGACTCTGTTTTAAATTCGTTTAAGGTCTCTTTTGCATGTCCTCAACGGCAAGATGAACGGTTGGTATAATTTGTTTTTTAATGCCGTCCTTGGATCCTGCCTTGAATTTTGATCAATGGCAGAATATAAGAGTCTTTATATGAACATATTTCCAACACATATACCGGATGGCCCAGAATTTGTGTTATAGGGTTTATCTCCCAATATTTAAATCTTGCTCTCTGTGGTTCGGGCGTTCGTATTAGCAATCTATTGATTTTTTTACTCTCTTCGGCAAAACTCGCTACGTTTTGTCCCATATCTCTGCTTGCGGCTGATCTAAAAACGTGACCTTGATGAAAAAACTTAACGCTAGACCGCAAAAATTGGACACTGATGTCTCTACACTGAGAAAAATGGTGGTCTACGAGAACTCAAATATGTGTTCTCCTAGACCCAGCCGTGGTGCCAATAGAGGACAGCCCAGACCTCTGGGATGTGAGAACCAAGTCCAAGGGATTGCAGGGAAACACGGTTCGTGTGTTGTGTTAGCTCAAAATATGCATTAACACTGAATGTATTTTTTTTGGTTATTTAGGCTGCCAGAACTCAACATCTAGGTTGTGGTGACTCATGATCTGGGTTGGGAGAACCCTACCTTTGGGCTACCAGAACTCAGCATCTGAGTTGTAGTATAGTCAGTCGGGGTAACTTGGAACCATTATGGGTGACTTTGAGCCACTTGGAAAATTCAGTTTAGACGCATGAAAAGTTTCAACACATAATTTTCCGAGTTGCTCAAAGTTACTCACAGTGGTTCAAAGTTACCCCAAATGTGATTTAAAAATAAAACAAAATCCAACCAAGCCTTGACTGTATACAAAATATAATAAATAAATAGCTAACTATACAGCACTATCCATTATAAACCAGTATAGAATTTTTGACTCTTGATCTTAGATTAAAAGGGCACTCAAAAGAAATCATTTTCAGTTTTTCTGATAAATTTGATATTAGAATACTTAGGCTCTGTACATGTATTTTGTTACTTTAAATGAAATACCCTGTATTTTGTGTAATTTTTTATAGCTAAGCAGCCTTTACCCTTGCCAACAATGCTGAATAACTCAAAAACTAAACGAGATTTTTTTAAATTTCTCTTAAAATGAGTTAGAACAATTCAGATCCTAAGTTTTCGTAGCCCAGAACGTGAATTACCACAGACCCAAAAAGTTAATACATGAAACTGGGCTGGGGCAATCCCATGCCTGAATTGTGGAATCCCACGAGTTGCTGAGTTCTTCCAGCTAAATTGAAATGGTTTGAAACAATCATACCGTGTGCTATAGTAACGCACGGTGTGAGTTTTGGTAGCCCCAAATTTTCAACCCACGCTCGTGGGTTGGCCCCGTTTTCTCAATGTATTCGAGCGGAAGGCTTTGTTTTTTTTACAGGTTAAAAAAGACAGAACATTGCACTATTTTCCACGTCTACGCGAAAGGCCGATGACCAACTTAAACTTTCTAACGATGATCGGATGTATAGGAGCCAAGATGGCGGCGATTTTTTCAAAATTTTATTTGTTTGTGATAATTTTTCATAATTTAATTAGCCGCGACAGGCTTTTTTTTGCAGTTTTATAATTTAGAAAGAACATCAAAATAACTTTTCTAATTGACTTTTTGCTTACAGGGTGATTGATTTAGTTATAACAGGCCAGTCAATGTAAAATTTTTTAAAAAAGCTACATTATTATTCGTATCTTTTTTAGTTTTTGAGGAAAAGATGTTAAGTTTGGTATAATTATTGCAATTGTCAAGGTCAACTGATATTCTAAAAAATTTTTGGATAGGTGGCGCTGCGGACGACGCGGCATGCAAATTTCCGATTTTAAATTTGATAAAAGTTCATATTTTTTAATAGCTTAGATAAGATATGCATATTTAATAAAATAATCGATTATGTATAGCTGAAGTATATAAATTTTTATAAAAATAATTTTAGTTCGATATGGTCATTGGTAACCTAATTTTTTTTTTATAGTATGTAAAAAAAACGGGTTTTTCAACGTTTCCTTCAATTCTTCCTAGCGACCAAAAATTTGGCTGGATATGCACGTTGATAAATTCTGCTAAATTAGAAGGCCCCAACAAATCGACTCAGGTATGAAATTCACAATTCAATTGGGCCGTTTTTACTCTATAAGCCAGTAAAGTTGACCTATCATGTGTTTAGTCGCCCCGAATAGTACTCTTATATACCCGATTATTCATTTTTTGCGGAAATTTGATTACCTTGAAAAATGTCAGTTTGCCTTAAAAAAGGACTTTTCCAGAGCAAGTTCCACAGCTTTTTTTTAATATTTTATAATTCTGAAAAGGGCTACAGGTCTTCTTTTATTATTATTCAAATTCAATTTATTATTGAAATTTGAAAATGCTAGTTTCAAAAATAAATTTAAAAAGTCAAAAAAGGGTGAGGGAATAAATCGGAAAAAAAGTTTTTCCTCGACCAGGATCCCGGGTTCAAGTCCTGGGTTCAAATCCTGGTCGAGGAAAAACTTTTTTCCGATTTATTCCCTCACCCTTTGCTCTCTACGTCACAAATCTTTTCTGTAAGTTTATTAGCGCGCTAAATTTTCCCTTCATTTTGAACAGATGATAATGTGGCTTTTTTTAAAAATCTTACTAAACCAATCAATATATAAGCAAAAAGTCAACAAAAGACCTGTCGCGCCTTACTAAATTATGAAAAATTATCAAAATGCATTTTTTTAAACAAAATGTCACTTTTCAAGGACGATAAAGGTCATACGTCAATATAACCATTTTTTTTTAAATTCCTCTTTATCGAATTATATGGATTCGAGTATAATCTTGTTTTGATGGCGAACCTACAATTTAAAAAAAAATGGACGTCCATTTTAAAAAAATTGTCGCCTCTTGGCTTCTATACAATCGATCGATCGACCAAAATTTTAAAGAATTGTTTAAAAAATAAGTGTGCCAAATTTCATGCATTCTGCACAAAATGAACAATTGGGGACCTAAGCCGGACAACTATAAGGTATTTTGGAACCTTAGTAACTCATTTTTGATAAAATTAAGGAAAGTCAAAATTTCACGATTTTAATAGTCCCCCATACTATATTGGTACTAGAAAGCACAGATGGTAAACTATACAATCAATTATTTTATGTTGAAAGAAAATAAAAAAATCTCGAAAACTGTAGCTTTGAAAGATTTGAGCCTTATAACAAAATTTTTGGGTAATATTTACGAAAACCAAAATCTGAAAACCGCATATTAATAGCTGCTTTACTTCTAAAGTTATGATTTTTTTTATATTTTAACGTTTTTTCAAGTAACTCGGAAACTAAAGCTCCCACGAATTTGTGCTTAATAACAAAATTTGTAGTCTATATTCATGGAAACTTAAATCTGAAAACCATATATCGCCACTTGCTTTTGTTTTAAAGTTACAATTGTTTAAAATATTTTATCCCCTCCACGACTTTACCCAAAACTTAATCAGTTCATGGTCAGTCGATAGAGGATTTTTCTACCAGATTTTGTTAAAATCAATGAAGGCGCTCTTGAGTTGTTGTGTATACAGACAGACCGACAGACAACTTGTTAAAGTTTAGTTCTAAATAAAACGTAAAATTCGTAGTTTTGACTATTTTTTCATTTTTAGTCTGCGGAAAGTATTTTCCGCACTTACGACCTGCCCGAACTCCGCTGGCGCGACGCTCGTGCAAACGCCGGTGCGTGCGGAAAAGTATAACTTTCCGCACTTGTTAGGTAAATAACTATTACCGCATTATAAATATGTTATTTATGCTAAATAACTACTATACCCACTAATGCTAGATGAGAACCGACCTGTTTAAAAGTTATTTATACGGGAACAGACCATTTTAAAAGCTGTTTATTTGGAAACAGACCCGTTTAAAATCGGTTTCTTGTCGTCTGCTTTATCTAAACAAGATGACGTCAGAGACCTTTTCCTGATAAGCTCCCCCGGGGGACGGAGGATGTAGAACCCGCCATCTACCACTACTAATCGTTTCAATACGTATTGAGTACGATGTGAAAACATACTAAATATTGGTGGAAAAACGACGTAATACTGATTGGTAAAAACGTGTGTGTCATAAATTTATTGAATTCTCCGTCGTGGAGCAGCATAGTAATTTAGGTGGAGGGATCTACACAACTCCACAAAAATGAAAAAGTTTTAAAAATTAAAAAAAAATTAATGGTTTTTCTCCGACTTTAAAAAGACATTTTCAAGGAGATCTGAAAAGATGCACAAACCAAATTGTTCGGTAGGTCTCTAAAAAATGATGTAAAACAAGGTAATAAATTATATCTGAAGAACTACGCACGTAAAATAAAAATTAAAAATCTGTGCTTACAAATCAACACCGTTCTCAACTAAAAAGCCAGTTAACTCCTAACGCCTCAGTGCCCTTTAGCCTACTGTGGCTGCCATTTTTATAACGAAAATGACAAGTAAAACATGGATTTTTTTTCAGTTTGGTGTCAATATGGCACCGATCATAGGCCAAAGGATACTAAAACGAAAATGAGTTAACTAGCTTTTTACTTGTTGTGTGTTGTTACAAATCTGGTTCTTCGTTGAAGATAAGAAGATCGATCAAACATATAAATATGTAGAAAACGTCACAACACACTTTCTGACAGTAAACAAGTGAAAAAGTTGTTGTCTTTTTAAAGACGAAACGTGCGTCAGAGAAAAACCATTAAAAAAAATATTTTTTATTTTTTTCCAGTTTTTCATTTTTGTGGAGTTGTGGACATCCCTTCCCCTAAATTGACAAATTTATGTTACTAATTAACCCTGAAGAAAAAAAAAGTAACAATACCGAGCCTCATGAAATCGAAGCGAACCAGAACGGGTCATCGGCTCCTTTTTGGTCAAAGTGGCGCCTAAATGCTTGTCCTTTTATCTGATCCCCAAATCTGACCACAATTTGTCGGAGGGCTAATGGTACTCGTATCTCTTAGATCAACCTTAAGATCATCGAGTAGTGTGTGGGCTTTGACAAGGCAATGGTGACAGAAAAGTCGTTAATTATCATTTTAAGAATTTCTCAGTTTAATTTCGAACTCTACTGGTAAAGCCATGATGGTAATTTAAGGCTTAAAATAATGTAGGATAATTTAAGGGGTAATTTTTACTGTTTTTCAGGTTTTTATGCCATGATTTTGCTCTCATTTTAAAGCTCTCTATCCAAACTTTCGATTTCTAGAATAAAACTCTCACATTTTTTAAATTTTCAATGTATTTTAAGCGTTCAAAAAAAGTACTGCAGCAGGCTATAAAAAAGTATTTTAGAAAAAGATGGAAATAATTTAAGGCAATTGTTTAATAAAAATTTCTGTTTTGTCAGTCATCTTTAGTGGTGTCATGCATATGATAGAAAAAACAGTAAAAATTGTAATTGTTCAAAGCGTTAAGTATATAAGACATAAGTTGGTATTAATTTCTTTCAAAGTTCTTACAGTCTTTAAATTTATCAAAAAACGTGTCACCTACTAACTGTAAGTGTACGGGAAAAATGAGATAAAAATAGTATATTATATACCTAGGGACTAAAGTGGTACTTTATATCCCAAGGCGAAGGGAAGGCTAAAATTCGCTAAGGGATAAAAAGACACTTTAGTCACATGATATGCATACTATTTTTTGTACTTTGAACCGTTTTTATTATTCTTTTTAAAAAAAAAAAATCTTCATTATACTGTCGTATAAAATTGTGACAACCGTAGAGAAAGTAATAGCTACACGAGAGTGACCGATACTGTGTTATACTTGGGGAACATTGTTTGTCAGCGACACGAGTGCAGCCATTGGCTACAGGAAGGAACTACTTGTACAGCCAGACGCATAATAAAATATATATATTCTTTTGTTTAATTTTTTACAGACACTTATTTAATAATAAAAAGATATGAAAAAACTTAACAGGCGTAGTTTTTTCATACTTTTTAGTGTTAAAAAAGTAATGCATTCGCGAAAGGTTTTAGCTCTATACAAACCTTAACCAGCTTTGCACTGTTCCATGCAGCTAAAAAACTTTCTTTAGCTTACAAAAAGTTTTTTGGACACTTTAAAACTTTAACTATGTTGAGGAATATTATCAAATATAAAAAGGAACAACATTTTATTATGTTATTTTCTATTATTAATTGTCAAAAAATCTCAGAATAAAAGTGTTATAGACTTTATAAAGTTTTTAACCTATATCTCTTTTTTTTTTGTTGTATTTTAACCTATTATCTTCTTGCTTAACACTGTATAAATAATAACAATATTTTCTTCAGGGATTTGGTACGCAAAAATCTGAACCCCAATTTTCGGCAATCTTGTAGTTGTTAATCCACTATATAGCTAATCCCATAAACTCTCGCGATTTCCAACCAAAACTAATTAAATAACTCACTTTTGAAAATCTAAAAAAACTGCTTGCCAGGCTTAACAGACTTTGACAAGTGGTTGCAAAAACCGGCAGGTACTAAATTAAAATTGTGTGAAATATATTTCGACATTGAAAAATGTTCTGTCTTTCTTTCATGATCATATAGGAAGAGATGGACGGGGCAAGGTAGGTGTTTACTTAATACAAGCATTACTTTCACTCTCCGCCGCAATACGCTATGCGCTACAGGAACGTAGTTCCTGCGCGGACCTATTTTTCTGTTAGTCTCCGTAAGTTATTAGGTTGTCTCTGGTGACAACCAAACTACCATTCACTCTCTGACGTTAAGTCAATTCATATTTATCTGATAATACTTAGTTGCTAGGGTGTAGACAAGGTACTAGAAAACAAATGGTAAGATACAAACAAAGCCTATAGCTGTCAAGATTTTTGCGAGGGTATCCAAAAGTGGAAAAAATGGACATCGATGAATCAATCAGAAAAAATATATGAAAAACAGACAACCATTTCCTTCATTGGTGTCAATCTCAAGATGTTGCTGATGTAACCCAGGAAAAAGTGCTTCTGGCTTATTTCTTTCATCATGCCAAAAACCTCAAGGCTTCTACAGTTTGGTCTCATTATTCAATGATAAAATCGAAGCAACACCGTTCTCAATTAAAAAGCCAGTTAACTCTTATCTCTTCAGTGCCCTTTAGCCAAAGATTACCGCCATTTTTATACCCAAATTGACAGGTAACACATGGATTTTCTGTCAGTTGGGTGTCAACATGACCGCTATAGTAGGCTAAAGGATACTAAATCGAAAAAGAGTTAACTGGCTTTTTAGTTAGGCAGGTGTTGATCGAAGCTGATTGCGGAAAAGTTAATAAGGTTAATAAGGAGCGGGACTAAAATATTTTAGTCCCGGGGACTAAAATATTTTATTTCCGGGATAAAAAAAGTACCATTTTAGTCTTTTAAATGAGGGAGTAAAATACGTTTTTAGTCTTGACAGTTTCTAAATTTACCAAAAAACGTATCTTACTATAGGTGTATTTTAGCACATCTAAAAATAATTTAACAGGTCAGTTGTCCCAAGGAAAAACATAGTAATTGACTTGGGAAAGAACTAGAGAAAAATGGATTTAAATGAAATAGTTGATAGGCAACATATTTTACATATATCTAATAATGCGTGTGAAAACAGCTGAAAGTGACCTTTGACTCCTTAAAGCTTAGAGCCTCCAAATTGATATTGGATGGAGCAACAATTAAAAAATGTTTTTTTTTTGTGTGAAAATTTTGAATTTTGAAGCTTGTTGTCACACTCATTGTGTTTAGTTTTTGTGCCATAACTCGCTTATTTTTTATCCGATTTTTTTCATATTTAGACAGAAACGTACGGAAAAGTTCGGTAAATTTAAATCTATTAAAAACACAATTTTTAGAAAAATGACTTGTGTTTTTGCTTGGGACAGCGAGGAATTTAACTAAATTATTTTAAGATTCATCATGGCTCTACTATGTGGCTCAATAGGTTCATGCCTTTCAATTCAATATTGGGCTTTTCATTAAAACCTTGAGGAACGTAACTAACGTACAAAAAATTTTTACGCAGTAGTTTTTAACATAAAAAAGAAATTAAAAAAAAACCTCGAAATCAGTTACTTCAACCGAAAAGAAACTAAAAAAACAAAAGATCAAAAGATCTTGGGTGGAAATAACGAAAATTAAAACTTGGATGAGCATCCCACAAGGAAAACACAAAGAACCAAAGCGAAAAGAGAAATAATTAAACGATATTTCGCCTTGCGTAACCAGCGTAGGCTCATCAGTGGTTCCACTGATCACCCGCCCCATCCATTATTAAACACCATCATACATTTTGATTTCCAACCTTGAATCACTCACAAATAGGTATCGTTCCGCACTGGTACTTATCCAAGTTACCTGATACGGATTCGTCCTGCCGTGTAAATATTTCCAATGTGATTATGCTCCTAAGACAATTAAAACAAAAAAGGAGTTAAAAAAAAACCTCGAAATCAGTTACTTCAACCGAAAAGAAACTAAAAAAACAAAATATCAAAAGATCTTGGGTGGAAATAACGAAAATTTAAACTTGGATAAGCTTCCCACAAGGAACACATAAAGGACCAAAGCGAAAAGAGAAATGATTAAACGATGTTTCGCCTTGGGTAACCAGCGTACGCTCATCAGTGGTTCCACTGGTCACCCGTGCCATACATCATTAAACACCATCATACACTTTGGTTTCCAACCTTCATTAACTCACAAATAGGCATCGTTCCGCACTGGTACTTATCCAAGTTACCTGATACGGATTCATCCTGGCGTGTTAATATTTCCAATAGGATTATGCCTCTAAAACAATTAAAACAAAAAAGAAGTTAAAAAAAAACTCCAAATTAGTTACTTCAAACGAAAAGAAACTAAACAAAAGATCAAAAGATCTTGAGTGGAAATAACGAAAATTCAAAGTTGGATGAGCATCCCACAAAAAACACACAAAGAACCAAAGCGAAAAGAGAAATGATTAAACGATGTTTCGCCTTGGGTAACTACCGTCACATCCAAGTTTGAATTTTCGTTATTTCCACCCAAGATCTTCTGATCTTTTGCTATTTTTTAGTTTCTTTTCGGTTGAAGTAACTGATTTGGAGGTTAACGTAATTTATGAACAGTCCCCTAATAAGAAAATGTTATTCTTCTGCTTCTTGTTGGCTGGATAGCCATTGCCGCTAATGCCAGTAGGTTTTAAGATCAAAACTAAAGAAAAAAAACATAAACTTTTGTGGTTAGAAATGATTTTTGTACTTTTAACTTGAGCAAAATTGTAAGGAACGTT
This sequence comes from Oxystoma pomonae, assembly GCA_963921995.1. Taxonomy (NCBI): domain Eukaryota; kingdom Metazoa; phylum Arthropoda; class Insecta; order Coleoptera; family Brentidae; genus Oxystoma; species Oxystoma pomonae. Next base: position 112,728,680 of record OY998165.1, read on the forward strand.
AGAAAAATTATAATGTAGTGCCTATTAGCGTCACACAGCTACTTCAGTGATGACTGACGACCAATTATGACCGACCATGGCCAACTTATCAAGTAAAATAATGATAAAACAACTCATGAAAGCCAGATTTCTAGGTTTGTCCTTTACTTACCTATATTTATAGCATAGGTGCTTACTTTGAGCATTAAAAATGTGTGGTCAATTTTTCAGAAAAATATGCCACCAATACATTCATTCATTAATTTCATAACGTTTTTTCATCAAAGTTCCGCTGGTAGATTTTTCAGGCAGCAAATCGAAAGTGATTGTTGAAGCAGCTTATATTATTTCCTCCGCTTTCAATTCATTTTACAGATCTGAGTCCATTTTTTTAAACAAAACTTTTGACACAAATTTAAAAGGGTTTTTTTTAAAGTGTCAAAACTGCCAAGAGATCGGAAAATTGAAGTGGAAATATTTCGAAAGAACATGCCTTGTAATGTAGAACTTTCTGTTCGAAATATCGTACGGAAAGTGGCTATTTTCCAATCGTTTGAAACAAAAATTACGATGGGACACTCTCTCTCTCTATCTCTTCAAATTTGTTTACCCTTACTTTTTCGAGTACCGTTGGCACCATTAACCTAATCAGACAGGTCATCAACTACTTTCGAACCCCAGACCAGGTCTTTTGTCCTCCAGTAGTCTACCTACTACATAGGGAGTGTGTAAGTAGGTCCGCCTCCACGTGATATCCGATCCCATCCCGCCTGGTAACCGGGTGGATGGAGGGGTAGGACCTTAGATACCTTTCCGGTCTAATCAGCACCCCCTAGGAAGGTAGTTTTATTTTTCTAGAGGGATCTAGACCTAAACCTCTTTGTCGAGGCTAGGGATCTTTAACGTGCTCCACTATCAATATATGAATCACATGATACCGTCCTTTTATCGCCCTCTACGAGAGACGGTATGAAATCGTGTTAGCCTGCCTTCTAGCTAACACGGCTTACTCCGCTCCATACAGCGGTTTTCCTTAACGGCGCAAGAACAATCCAGAGATAATATAAATTTGTCAATCGATTTCAATACGTCATCTACCACTCATTATCTATCTCTGGTTTCTTTACTGTATTCTCCTGTTCACAGATTGCGCCGCGAATCATTGGGGATTAGGGTCACTGGATCCTAAAACCTGCGGCTGGGACCACAGGTCTCAGGATCCAGTGACCCTATGGGGGATTGTTTATTTATCACCTAGGTGATCGAATTGAGAGCAGTGACAAATGGCCATACACACAGACCACTTAAGGGTTCTAAAAAGTAGCTTTTCACCAAAGGAAAAATTATTAAATAAAACACAAACACCAGGCCGACGAACTCCAAAACAAAACGACAAAACTAAGGTTATGAAGAATGTCAGGCAGACACACTGACATTGGTTAGTTGCAAATACAGTGAGTCGACCAATTTCGATGTTTGCATGGCATAATTTTTTTTCCTGGTAAGGGGTGTTACCTAGGTATATATGCTAGATCTCTCTTAGCCGAATACATTTAGGAAAGGAGAACACTAGAAACTATGCCTAGGGTAAGCTCACAAAAAAAAGACGTGGGTGGTTAATTTTGATGGTGGCGGTATCTATAATATAACCATTTAAGTACTTTTTGATGCTAGGCATATAACTAATATTGATAGGTAACCAGTATAGTCCATGTTTTTACATTTCCGCATGTTTTAGCTTTAGAGGAAAATAATACTCAATTTGTTTTTTATTAGAGGAAGAGGATTACAAAGCTTATTAGTACAATCTAGAGAGTTTTTGAAATTAGGTGTCCATTATTCGGAAAATTACAAATATTTCCAATTTAGTTTTACAGGTCTCTATAAAGGGTATTTCTGACTGTTTCTGACGTGATACGGGCGCGCCAATTTTGAAACACCACAAAAGCTAAAACAGTTTTTTTCAAAAAATAAACAAAATTTTAAAAAAGTACCAAGATTTGATGGAAAAACATAGTCCGATAAACAATTTAGGCAAAATTTCAGGCCATTTGGAAGTCCCGTTTCCGAGAAACATGCGGAAAAAGAATTGCCTAATAAACGGACCCAACAGCGTTGCCGGTTTAACGATGTAATTGGGCCGTTAAGGCTATAGTTTCTCCCCAGATTTTAAATAAAAAGAGTACAACTGGCAACGCCTTGTTCTTTAATTTTTTAATCTTTTGCCAGAGTGCACAAGGAAAACTAAACATCAGAATTAGCTGAAATTTTGCAGAGGTGCTCATTTTAAAATGCTTAACGAAAATATCTGAAGGATTTTTCAAAATTCTCAATTATTTTTTCTTCAAAGTAAAAGGTCTGGTGCTGTCATCTATCTCAAAAGCCTCAAAATAATTGCGGTTTAGAACAAACTCGATTTACAAAAAAAATAGAGAAATACTCACAATCTCCTCTGGATTACGTTTTTCCTTTTTATATTCCCTTGCTTTAGCGAAAATAAAAACTAAGTATCCTTTTTTCTACAAGCCTGTGCACTCCGAAAAAGAAAACTGATCAATCAATCACACTTCATTGAATTTGGGAGTCACGCAGTTCAAGTTTTGGCCGATAGACCGCAGAATTTATACGATTCCATGGTAACTGCAGTTGTTTTGTCAACAAACTTTAAATCGGGCCGCAGTAGGACAGAACAGTATTTTTACGTTTTCTGACAGAAAACCATTCGAGGTTGTTTATCTTTCAAAAATGTGTTTTCAAAAACATTGTTCTAAAACAAATATGAAACGACTCCGCGTGTGCGGTCGCCCGCCGAAAAAGGCCTAGCGCTGCGCGGGCATTACCCCGAGTTTATCAAAGAACCAAGATAACTTTACTGGCTCGCTGAGATTACTAGGAATTCGCAAAGAAACATTCGTCGCCCATAACCCCACATAATTTTATTTTGATTCAACCATTTTTTTTAACCTAACCCCAAATTTTTGACCCGGTGCTAAAAAATCTCTAGTATCGCATTGTGGATAAACATAAATAAAGTCTCCGCGTTGCCGTGGAAAACAAATTCAATGACGTAAAATTTGGAAAAAAATCAGGTCGACATAGTTCAATTAATTTCCCGTACAGTGTTGCTAAAAACAATTCCCCAGATTGTAACTACGACCTTAATCTAACAAAATTATGTAAGATGCGACACTCAATTTACCGACAATTTTAGTTCGACTCGAATCATCATGAGCGCTGTAGTCGATTCGGCGGGCACTACTATCTTTTCTTTAATAAATGTTCATTTTATTAAGTAAAACAAGAACATTAAGCTATTTCTAGCAACAATAAAAATAAAACCACTGTTATTTACTAAAAAATTATGTAAATATGTTCTGTTTCCCTTTGCCAGCAACATTGTGTCATCAAGAAAATGGACATAAAAACTCTATATTTCCGTATACAGGTCTGCACGTAGTTGTTTTATCTGCGTTTTTTTACGTGGTGAAATATATATTTCTTTTAATATTCAAAATATATTTTTTTTTATATTTTGGAAGCTGTAGGTTAGCGGTTTGGCATTATTTACAGCAGTATCATTGGAGATTTATTCAAACCTGTTCTTAACTGGTTTCAGGCGCGTATAAACATAGTAAATAATCAAAAAGTTGAAAAACTAGTTTTATATTCTGAAAAATTGACTTAAAAACCCAATTAAACTTTCCATCCACACAAAACCCTCTCAATTTTCCATCCTTAAAAACGACAATATTACCAGTTAAATTACCCTATAGACTCAACCTTTCTCTCTTGTAACTGGATATATTTACCCGAAACCTCGATCCCTGCAAGTCCCAATCCATGAATAACAATATAAAATGATCCCCAATCATCTTATCTGGACGAAGTATACGGATGATGAGTCACGAGTAGGCTTTATGCAACTAAAAAAATTACCTAACAAACGCAGTTATTAAGGCGCAATTACACAGACGAACATGCTCAAACAAAAGCTCGTGCAAAAGATTTAAAATTTTTTGCGCGAACATTTTTGTGAGCTTTTCTTTGAACATTTTGTTCGGATAAATTTTTGAGCAAATTATTTCTATCTGTTTTGGAAACATATTTTTAAAGATGAGAATAAATAAAATTTCACATCAGTGATAAGTGATGTCAATTCTTTAAAAAAATGGAACACCAACTTTTATTTTAAATTTTTGTGAAAAAAAGCCGACGGCAAGCGAAACATTATTCTTGGCTATCAGTTTTGTCACATGGATTAGGGTTACTTATAATATTTTTTTCTTAGGGTTTTTCCCGGATTTTTTTGCCCGGGGGTTTTTTTTGGGACTTTCTTGCGAGTTTTTTTATTTCCAAGGGTTTTTTCCCTAAATTCGAAAAACAACCCAGGAAAATTTTTCTTTTCCAAAAATTTTTTGAATTTTTGAAATATCGGCAAAAAACTCACAAATTGCACTTTTAAGCGGTAATCCGCGCCTCCTGACTATGAGGAGTGGTGGTGAGGGGATTTTTTTTAAAACATATTTTTGTAACTTTACTTTAACCTTAGCTTTGATTGTTTTTTTTTAATTCCTCACACCAGATTTACCTACTTAGTTTAAGGCCCCAAGAGTTGCTTAAAAAAGCAAAAGGTTTATGCAAATGCTGAAGATAGATATTTACTGTCAATTTAATGTAATAATCAAGGTCGATTACTGACACTGAACAAACAATATGCAAAGGGGCAACATTCCGATTCAAAAGTCTAGTCTATTACTGCTAAATTATATTTTTTAGACAAGGGTCGGGATCGTAGGGTTGTAAAAGTGGGTAATAAACGGGTATTATTTAAATCGAACGTGCTTTTGTTCATATATTTGAGATTTAATAAAATGTAAATAGGTTTTTTCATTTGACTTAATTATTATTGTAAAAGACTAAACTAGAAAGTAATATAAAGAGATATGAGTGGTAAGGCGTTTATAACTAACGTATCAAAAAGACAATAAATACCATAAGTACCAAAAATACTCTCACCACAACTACGACGTGTAAATATAAAGAATTCTTTATCTGGTATTGTAAGTTCAATTTTTTGTGAAGTAAATCCAACCCAACTCGACCCAAACTACTCTACGTTTCTCTGATATATGGATGGACATTTTTAGTTTTAGTTTGCGCCCGTCGCTTTTATTATTATGATATGAGAATGCTAAAATTTATTTTCTACTTTTTAGTGCACTTTATATTTTATAAAAGCTTCTTTTTATTTAAAATAATTTTTTAATTTTTAGACTATCATAAATAAATTGCTTACGAGGTAAAACGTGAATTTCGACATCATATCGTTTTTCCGTCGGAAAGCACTTAATTAAAATACCTTGTTTTAAAACTTAGTCTTTCTATTTTCAGTTAAGTTCAATGAATTTCCATAAAACTATAAAATTTAAATTTGTAAAGAAATTTTTATACCCCCAATTCTTCAAATAAATTATGCTCAACATTCTCTCCAAAATTTACGTGTGTTTTTTTGTACGAGATTTTGCTCGAACATTTCTTTGAACATTTTGCTCAAGAGGCTCGTGTAAATGTTTGTCGGCATTTCAACATCAAAGGAAAGTTTGTCTGTGTAAATGCGCCTTTAGATGGTCTCGTTGGTGGTGTTTAAAAAAACGGTCATAATTTGTAACCTTCAGAGTAGATATATTTTTTTTTCTGTCAGCAGCATCCGGACGGGGTTACGACGAAAATACTATGAACTTTATGAACTTTTTTTCAAATAAATGTTATTAACTTTTTTCCAAAGTTATAAACTAAATCTGAAAGCCTAATATGTATTATTTCACAAAAATATTTATTAAAAAAACAAAAGAGTATTTTCAGTTAAGTTCAATGAATTCCCATAAAACTATAAAATTTAAATTTGTAAAGAAATTTTTATACCCCCAATTCTTCAAATAAATTTTGCTCAACATTCTCTCCAAAATTTACGTGTGTTTTTTTGTACGAGATTTTGCTCGAACATTTCTTTGAACATTTTGCTCAAGAGGCTCGTGTAAATGTTTGTCGGCATTTCAACATCAAAGGAAAGTTTGTCTGTGTAAATGCGCCTTTAGATGGTCTCGTTGGTGGTGTTTAAAAAAACGGTCATAATTTGTAACCTTCAGAGTAGATATACTTTTTTTCTGTCAGCAGCATCCGGACGGGGTTACGACGAAAATACTATGAACTTTATGAACTTTTTTTCAAAAAAATTTTATTAATTTTTTTCCAAAGTTATAAACTAAATCTGAAAGCTTAATATGTTTTATTTCACAAAAATATTTATTAAAAAAACTTTTACACAAATATAATAATAAACACAAATTAATCCCGCTTCTCTCAAGTATAATCAGATAACTGTTAAACAACTACTCCTGGCAAGTTCCTTGATAGGTATTGAATTACAGTGTCGCGTTATGGTAAAAATTTAATCTATGTGCGTACAGAACTCTGACACCGATACGATCCAAGAATCTTTTCTTGCCTCCTGTCTTCCAGTTTGCCGACTAGTTTCTAACTTATTGTGTCTCCTGAGTTTTCCAGAAATCTTTGGCTTGTTGGAGAAGTTGGAGATTTATGGAAACCCACGTGGTTCTGAGAAGACCCAACAAGGTCAAAAGTAGTCCACAAATTGGACGACAGAAAGAAAGAAAAGATTCTTGGAACGTTCTGGTAATTTTCTGGATTTGTTTCAAAGTGAGGTATCAGAGTTCCCTGCAAACGGAAATTAAATTGTGACCAGTTGGTAATTCAATACCTGTCCAGATAATACCAATGGGAGTAGTTGTTTCGCAGTCGTTTGTTTCTACTGAAGGGAAATAAATTTGTGTTTATTAAAACTCAACCTTCTTGAATCTATTTCGTTTAAAGAATTTAAGTCTGAGTTTTTTTAAAAGTTATCCAACAGGTCAGATTTTTTCTTATTGCACTCTTTTCCATATTTATTGTTTCTTTTTTTAAAAATTATTTTTCTTTTATCAGATCTTTTGGCTGCCTTAATCATAGCCTGTGCAGCAGTCGCTTTCACCAAGTCTTCGTTTCTAAGGACCTGCTTCAACCGCTCTTCTGCTACATTTACCATTTCAAAAGCACCTATATCTTTTTTCTTCTTTCTTGTTTGGGTAATTTTGTTTCCCAAATGCTTTAGACTTTGCCTTTCCGAATTTTTCTTTTCCAACTCTTTTTGAACTATTTTTCCATGTTATCTTTTTTTCTCTTTTACTCGTGTTTTCTCTTTAATCTTTTCTTGTTCAATTTTTAGTTCTTCCTGATAGTGATCTCTTGCCCTTTTAACCCAAGCATTTTTCACCTAGAAGATATATGCTTATTTTTCAAAATCAGCTCTTCGCTCAGGTCTATTATCAAAAAAAAATTGTTTTTTGGTATCTAGTTCAGATATATGTAGATTTTTACAGACATTTGGTCTATCTGAAACCAGCGCTACTAATTTCTAGATATCCATGTTGCTTTCAATAAGAATATCCAGCAGAGCCTTTAAAATATTTTCTGCATTGCCATATTTTTTAGACCAATAGCAAACTTTTGCTTTTTTAGAAGAAGTGTTGGTAGTCTCATCAAATTTAGTATTAACATGCATGGAAGAGAACATAGACGTATAGTAGTCTGATAAAAATATTTTGTGAACAATATTTTGCCTTTGAGTAACTGACTAATCTGGAGAAATTCAATTTATGAAAAACATTGGCAAAGATGTGCGGTATTTCAGTTGTTACACTAGGGCATGTTATAAAAGTCATCCGTGGGAAGTCTGAAAAAATTAACTTTTTATGAACCTGGACAAAATTTTGAACTTCATGAACATAGTCCCGACGCGGTGTCAGTGACCTTAGCTCAGAAAATGTCAAAGTGAAGTTCATAAAGGGTCATGTGATATCCATACTTTTTGAGGTCAAATAAACATCACAATTGTCGAATTATCTGCACTTTAAATGGAAGGCACATTTTGTAAAAAGAATGACATGGCTCGGAGTACTTTTTTGATTGTTTGCGGAATACGATAAAATTTCTTTATAAGGCCACCAATTCAAAATATTCAAACATTTGAATCGGTGGTCTTAGAATAGTCATTTACGTTACAAGGCCGAGAAATGGTCTATTAAAGTACAAGTCTAGATGTTTACGGACGAGGTGGAGCCGAGTCCAGAATATCTAGAAGAGTACTTTAATTACATTTCACGGCCGTGTATCGTACAACGTTTTATTTCATACTGTTTTATTTAATTTAAAATAAAACTAATTTTTTTTGAGAAGACAGCGACAATCAATATACCAAAAAAGTGTCATGTCATCTATATTTGTTTCAGCAATTACTTTACAATTTTCCATTAAATTATTGTCAAAATTTTGAAGTCCAGTCATCTTTGAATTGGTTGCTAACAGAAACAAAATAAAGTTTATTTGTTTCTGTCACGTAGAGCAGTGAAAGTGGACGCAATTTTGAAAGAAAGTCCAGCCGCAACAGAAAAACTGATTCCAGCCAAATCTTCAGCAAGATATAAAAAAGAATATGAAACATTCTGCGAATGGAGAAAGATTTTTAATGTGGAAAATACCGTCAACGAAAATGTTATGTTGGCCTACTTCTTAGATGTGGTAAGTATTAAATTAGTTTTATTAAAAAAAATATGTTAAATACCTACTTTGTAAAAATACGTCGTATTTTCGTCATTTTTAATTTCCTTACTTTTTCAGTCACAAAAATCCAGCAGTTCAACGCTTTGGGCAAAATATTCGATGGTGAAATCTATGTTGGTAGTAAATGAGAACGTGGATATATCCAGATTTCCCAAACTGATAGCATTTTTAAAGAAAGAATCTGTAGGCCACCAACCGACCCAATCAAAAATTTTGATCAGAGAGGAAGTGAAGGTAAGTTTTTTGGTTGCCATTAAATAAAAATAAATTTTTTTAACTGGATTTACGCAATAGGCAATTTACACAGAGGGATTTAGTATTTATACTTTTCTGCCTTTTTAAATTATTATTTTTTGTATTGTTTCAGGTTGTGGCGCTACTAGGTATTTCCGGAGGGTGTCGAAGGGAGGAGCTCTACAACCTAAATGACGATGATATTCAAGATACAGGGACACAGTTGATTGTAAGCATAAACCAAACAAAAACTTGCATCAAAAGAGTATTTACAGTCATTGAAGAATCATTTTTAAGCATATTCCGTAGTTATCGCCATCTGCGACCCATCAACATTCCCGAAAAAGCGTTTTTTGTCGGCTACAGAAAAGAAAAATGTATTAATCAAAGAGTGGGCATCCATACAATTGGGGGAGCGCCTCAAAAAATTGTGGAATATTTGAATTTCTCCAATCTCGAAAGGTACACGGGACACTGCTTCCGCAGAACGTCTGCCACGCTATTAGCAAACGCGGGAGCAGATGTTAATGTGCTAAAACTTCACGGCGGCTGGAAGAGCACCTCTGTGGCCGAAAAATATGTCGAGGAGTCTTTAGAAACAAAAACAAAAGTAGCTACAATGATCCAGGGAGGAGAAAACTTTCTTCAAGTTCTACACCAACAATACCAAACCCAAAGTTACTCTTCCTCGCGAAAAGGTAACCCCCAAAAAGATTGCTCGGCTGCTGTTTATGTAATTTCAAATAATTCCTATTGCACAATTAATGTGAATATTTATAAGTAATTTTTAGTAATTTATTGTATATAATATTTGTTTTTCGTTAATAATAAAGATTTGTTCAAAAATATACCATTTTGCTTTTAAAAATTCAGAAATTTAGTTTGTCTCCGTTAATGTTATTTTACCGGACCAGTGATGTAATAGGTCATGTCCCGGACTCAAATTAATTCCGTAAGAGGGAACATTACAATACAGTATGAAATAAAGAAATTTTACCGTATTCGGATTGTACGGCCCCTATACTTTCCGCCACTTGTTGATCAGGCATTACTCTGCCACACACCAAACTAACTTGTATACTTTATTCTTATCGGTAAACATATCGCGGGCATACGCGCCTATCTATCCTCTATCTTCCCCATCTATCCAGCTTATTCTCTGGTACTTTGGTATCCAATAACAGAGTGGATGAAGCCTTTTACACAACTGGGATTCAAAATTTAAATTTCGTCCCTTTGATATGCAGTGTGTCTGTCGTATTAGTGGCATGTAAATTGTTTCTGAATGTTTTTTAGATTTGTTTGATATCGTTTTTTTTTCCCATATGTTCCTTTTTTTCAGTCAAAGAAAGATGATATAGTATTACGTCCTCGATTTACATTTTTATTTGTATGATTTTTTATAAAAATATTTAACACAAAATAAAAATCAACTTTAAAACAAATACGTTCTCATTGACCGATTTGCTATTTGTATCAATAAAATTAATCAAAAAGACCATCAAAACTAAAATTTTCTGCTTCAGAAACTTGCAGAAAAGTAATATTTAATTTCAAGAATATGACGAATATTTTTGAATAAGTATCGTAAGGTACTACAATTCTTTTTCTGAATATTTGGATTTTTTGGAAAAGGAAGGATCGTCTCCCTCCTCCCACCTTGTATCCTTCACTGTAATCAATAGAATGCGGCACGCTTCCTACGTACAGGGTGATTCACCATATTTTCCACTCCTCTTACCTCTCTTATATTGTTGTTATTCATAACTTTCTCAAAATTTGAACGGTTCTCTAGTAAAAAGAAAAATGCTTTCTCATAAGTCTAATAGATAAGTGTTACTAAATCAATGAATGGCGAGCTTTCCCTGAAAAAAGGTAATGGTAACCGTAGATCCGGATTTCGCACTTGTGGTACTCATCAGTACTGTGCTAGGAATTAGGAGATGAAATGATAATGAAAAAATGTGACACAGGATTCATGTAAAAGACAACTATCTGTCAAATTGTAGAATCGGCAGTATAAGTATTACACTTATGGGAAAATATTTATTATTTTACTCGAGAATCATTCAAGATCAGGAAAAGGAGGCCATTCTAAATTTAAAAAAATATTTTATTTAAAATAAAGAAGTTACTGTCAAAAGTTGAAATAACTGCTGCCAATTTTTAAAGACGTCATTTAAAAATTTACAAAAATTCTGCAACTTTTCTAAATAAAACATTTTTCCAGCTCTAATGATAAGGAAGGGTGGGGGGGTGGAAAATATGGTGAATCAACCTGTACTCTTTTAAGTCTTAAGTTTAAAAAAATCGGTCCGATTCAGAGGCACTTTAACCAAAGATTTTTCAATCTTAATAAAAAATATTTTTCATTATTTTGGAAAAATTACTGCTGATAGTTTTTTCCGCACATTTTGTACTTTTTCAGTATTCTACAGATGGTACCTATATAAAATGGAAAAAGTACTATTAGAGAATCCTAGATCTAAGCTTTTTATATCAAATAAAGCAATATATAAAAATAATTTTATATAAAAAAAGCTTTACAAGCTTTTTTAAAATATAAAGTGCGCTAAAAAGTAGAAAATAATTTGTAACATTCTGATATCATAATAAGAAATGTGATGGGAGCATTATAGGAAATTATACTATGATTGTTTGCAAGAATCTGAATTCACTATAAAACAGAAAAATGCAAGGGTAAGTAAATCCAACCAAACTCGACCCAAGCTAAGCTAACATTTCTCTAATATATGGATTTGTGCCCATCGCTTTTATTATTCTGATATCAGAATGCTAAAAATTATTTTCTACTTTCTATTACACTTTATATTTTATAAAATTTTGTATTAGGAAAGCTTTTTTTATATAAAATTATTTTTTAATTTTTAGATTTGTACCCAAAATCGTCCATTTTGAATCCGCCATATTGAAGTTTTCAAATCTGATCAAAAATTCATAATACCGTCCTCTGTATGCCAGTTTTGTTTGAAATCGAAGGAACTAAATCTTTTTCCCCTACACGTCCCTCGTTGGAGGAAGATGGGTACTTGATAATACCACATTATTCTATTATCTCACCGGAACTATAAACACATACCAAATTTGAAGACAATCGGATGTGTTGAAGTCAGTTAAAATTGGTTAGCAAAACATGACATCGTCCATTTTGAATCCGTCATATTAAATTTTCAAGATTTGATCAAAAATTCGTATTCCTTATCCGCAAAAAGCCCCGGATACAAATTTTGGTTGAAATCGGACAAACTTAGGTGTTTTTCTCCCTCCACTCCCCTCGTAGGTGAGGGAAGGGGTTACCTAATAATACCATATTATTATATTGTCACAGGAACTATAATCGCTTGCCAAATTTGAATTCAATCGGATATCTAGTCAAAATTGAGTTGCAAGATTGGCCCCGAAAATACATATTAGTGAAGTTAAATAAAAGCTTGTAGAAAATGATTTTCTTCTGAAGAACCCTGCACAAATTACATTGGAAATGGCTTTTGGCTAAATGTGATAATTTTTTTATATGTTGTTGTACTCGATCAACAAAACACAAAAATAAAAAAAAATGAGATAGGGAGCAGGATTACTTTCTGAGATATGGAGCTTTAAAGTTGACGTGTTTTAGGCTATATTTTTGGACATGGTCCAAGTTTTTTCCATAACTTTGTTAATTACCGCCGAAATAAAATGATTCGAACCTCGATTTATCTGGAATGAAACACCCCTTCCAAACATATAGAAATGTTTTTATATGGTTTCTTTGGTACCAACAGAAAAGTCTGATTTGTAAGTTTTAAAAAAGAAAGAAAACGACCATTTTTAAAAAAATTACAATTCTCAATTCTTTAAAAAAAACGGCCAGATTTTAAAAATTTTTACATGTGTTATTAAAAATAATGCCACTTGGCTAAAGAAAAAATTTTTAGCTTGGGTGGTACCATAAATGTCAAAAATGTCCTTTAATGTTTTTTAATATTTTTGATATTGGAGAAATACGAAAAGTCATTTTAAATATATTTTAGGTGGGTTATAAAAACTTTTTATGGACAAATCCAATCCAAAAGCTTAATACCAATATGTTGGTACCAATTAGTACCCATTGGTACCTGTATTTGACCAATCAAATTGCTCGTGTGGTATATGCTTTTAGGCTAACTTGGGGTCGCCGGTAACGAATTTCATAACATTTTGTCGGTTACTATTACCGTTTTTCTACGAGAAAAAAAAAGTAGGTAAAGCGTTTTTCCTATTGAAGTGCGGAAAAGTGGTTTTTACGCATGCATTAGCGTGCAAAATGTTAAAACTCTTAAGATATGTTTAATATGGCGGCATGCGGCGGCTTTGTATTTAAAAAAAAATCAAGGTAGGCTTGACAACGTCAAACTTTTGCTTAAGAAACGACGTCATTTGCTGTCAGGTAATTTTACGCATTCACCATATTCGTTACCGACAACCCCAAGTTAGCCTAAAAGCATATAACACACGAGCAATTTGATTGTTCAAATTAAATCACTTTTCGTATTTAAATATTAAAAAGTATTAAAGGTAACTACCATTTTCCCAATTAATGGTACCACTCAAGCAAAAATATTTGCAGCATTATTTTTATTAACATATATAAAAGCTATTAAAATCTGGCCGTTTCTTTCAAAGAAAATAAAAATTTTCCTTCGTTTTTAAAATTTACAAATCAGTGACTTTTCTGGTGGTACCAAAGAACCCTTAAAGAAATATTTTTACATGGATGAAAAGGATGTTTCATTCTTGACAAATAGAGAAACGAATCGTTTTATTTTGGCGCTAATCAACAAAGTTGTGGGAAAAAAATTTGGACCATGTCCAAAAATATAGCTTTAAAACACGTCAACTTGAAAGCTCCATATCTCAGAAAGTAATACTGCTCTTTATCTCGTTTTTTTTATTTTTGAGCTTTGTTGATCGAGTACTACAACATATAAAAAAATTATGACATTTAGCCGAAAGCCATTCCCAATGTAATTTGTGCAGGGATCTTTAGGGCCAAAGCGATCCTTGCAAAAACAATTTACCTTATTAAAATTTGAACCAGCAAAAAGAGGGGTATCACTAAATCACACTCATGCTGAGAAAAGAGAAGGAAATATGACTGATTCAAAGAATTTTCAAAATATAAGTACTGTTAATATACAGACCGCTTCAAGCTACTGCCAACATAGGGCGAAAGAAGTCTAATTTGCCAGTGTACGTACATGCAGAGACACCGCACGCCTATCAGTGAAGCAACCAACACTCAGGCTTCCGATCGCCTTTCGCTGCCGTTCGCCGCCGTTCGCCTTGTATTTAGTACGCCTCTAACCACGGTGCTGTGTGGAGCGTAGTCAATGAAACCGGAATTTGGTCAATAAATACGCAAATTTTTATAACGTAATTTTCTTATTTTTTGTCACTGATAAATAAGAGCGTTTTATTGTCAACTGCTCAGATTTATCAGTGACGACGTGTTACAATGAAAATAATAAGGAGAAACAAAATAAAAGCAAGTTCTCAAAATAAAATAATACATTCTAAAAACCAAAAAGATTCTCCCAGTCAAAAAAAAAATTAAAGCAAATGTTCGAAAAGTCCTCCTTGCTCGGCTAGACAATATCCGAGCCTACTATAAAAACCCCTTCCAACGTTTCCAAGCATGTTAGGGGTGATAATTTGAAAAGCTTCTTCAAAAACAGATAGAAGTCATTAGGAGCAAGATTGGGAGATCGAGCTGGCCATAAAGTAGTTCCCCGTGTACTTATAACCCGATTAGGAAATACATTATCAAGATATTCCCTAACAAAGCCAACATTGTGAGCGGAACAACCATCTTGTTGAAACCATGTTTCACCAAATCTTACACGTAACAACTGCCTAGCAGTTGGAATAATGTGCTGCTGCAGTAGATCCAAGTATCTAGGACCATTCAAATTGCAATTGCCGTTAATAAAAAATGGCCCAATTACGTGTTCCCCTACAATACCCCCCCTTCCAAACATTTAGTTTTTGGGGATACTGTGTTCTTACGTCAAAATACAAATGCAAATTTTCCCTCGACCAATATCGAACGAGTGTTGGGTTATGACGATTTGACCATTTGACCATCTGCACTTTTTCGGCAACTTCGTAGACATCCATTTTTAGTTTTAAAAATGTATTATTTCAATTAAGAACTTACCCATCTGTTTCTCGAGCAAGGCAGAAATAAAACAAAATAATAAAAACAAAATGAATTTCCAAAAGATAACACTGCAGCGTGCTTCGAATCCACCTCGGTCGTACGGCACGGAGAGTAAATTGGACTTGATTCCCCCTATGTTCGCAGTAGCTTGAAGCGGTCTGTATAAATAATTTCTCACTACAATTGCTCGCAATCTATTCACATATTTCGACCCTACATGTAAAACTAAGACAAATTTCCCAAATTACGAACAACTACCCTTAATAAATAAGCCCTCAATATCGTGGGATATGAGAGTGTTAAAATAAGCCACGAGGGGATAGTTTATAACTGCATAAGTGCTACCTAATCCCTCTTTTATGGCGCAAAGTGGCCGGCAGCGCGCCACGCATTAGTTTGTCTCTTATTTTTGTGAGGGGGTTCAAAAAGTTAAGTACGAATGAATTTTGTCAATATACCTTTAATATTTATTGGTAAACTATAAGTACTCCACTGAACTGTGGATAACTATAGATGCCTAAGCAACTCCGGTCGCGATTTTGTTTTGTATGGGTGACCGCAAGGAATAGCTGCTTACTAAGATGATAGGTTTTTTGGGTTTTCGATCGTCAATTATTAAATTTCGGTTGCTTTTGCAACCTTCTTTTGGATGCAAAGTATAAAGGCGCAATTACACAGACGAACATGCTCAAATAAAAGCTCGTGCAAAAGATCTAAAATTTTTTACGTGAACATTTTTGTGAGCTTTTCTTTGAATATTTTGTTCGGGTAAATTTTTGAGCAAATTATTGCTATATGTTTTGGAAAAATATTTTTAAAGATGAGAATAAATAAAATTTCACATCAGTGATCAGTGATCTCAATTCGTTAAAAAAATGGAACACCAACTTTTATTTTAAATTTTTGTGAAAAAAAGCCGACGGCAAGCGAAACATTATTATTGGCTATCAGTTTTGTCACATGGATTAGGGTTACTTATAATATTTTTTCTTAGGGTTTTTCCCGGATTTTTTTGCCCGGGGGTTTTTTTGGAACTTTCTTGCGAGTTTTTTTACTTCCAAGGGTTTTTTTCCTAAATTCGAAAAACAACCCAGGAAAATTTTTCTTTTCCAAAAAATTTTTGAATTTTTGAAATATCGGCAAAAAACTCAAAAATTTCACTTTTAAGCGGTAATCCGCGACTCCTGACTATGAGGAGTGGTGGGGAGGGGATTTTTTTTAAAACATATTTTTGTAACTTTAATTTAACCTTATGATTGTTTGTTTTTAATTCCTCACACCAGATTTACCTACTTAGTTTAAGGCCCCAAGGGTTGCTTAAAAAAGCAAAAGGTTTATAAAAATGCTGAAGATAGATATTTACCGTCAATTTAATGTAATAATCAAGGTCGGTTACTGGCACTGAACAAACAATATGCAAAGGGCAACATTCCGAGTCAAAAGTCTAGTCTATTACTGCTAAATTATATTTTTTAGACAAGGGTCGGGATCGTAGGGTTGTAAAAGTGGGTAATAAATGGGTATTATTTAAATCGAACGTGCTTTTGTTCATATATTTGAGATTTAATAAAATGTAAATAGGTTTTTTCATTTGACTTAATTATTATTGTAAAAGACTAAACTAGGAAGTAATATAAAGAGATATGAGTGGTCAGGCGTTTATAACTAACGTATCAAAAAGACAATAAATACCATAAGTACAAAAAATACTCTCACCACAACTACGACGTGTAAATATAAAGAATTCTTTATCTGGTATTGTAAGTTCAATTTTTTGTGAAGTAAATCCAACCCAACTCGACCCAAACTACTCTACGTTTCTCTGATATATGGATGGACATTTTTAGTTTTAGTTTGCGCCCGTCGCTTTTATTATTATGATATGAGAATGCTAAAATTTATTTTCTACTTTTTAGTGCACTTTATATTTTATAAAAGCTTCTTTTTATTTAAAATATTTTTTTAATTTTTAGACTATCATAAATCCATCCTTTCGATAATTCTCTGCCCTAAAAACCCCTGTATGCCAATTTTGATTGAAATCGAACAAAATAAATCTTTTTCTTCCTCCACTTCCCTCATTAGCGGGAGGGGGTGTCTAATAATACCATATTATTGTATTGTCGCCGCAACTATAAATACACACCGAAAACTGAAATGGAATATCAAATTTGAGTTGCAAGATTTGAGCCGAACATACAAACATACATAAATAAAAGCTTGTAAAAATCGCCAAAAATTTCAATATTTAAAAAATCGGAAACGCAAGTTCTACGCGTCAATAAAATAAAACGAATTTCTTTGTTTTGCGTCGGAGAGCCCTTTCTTTATGGAAAGATTTGTTTTAAAACTTTCATAAAAAAACTGCGTTGACCCTTGTTTGTTGTCATGTAATTTTGTGTGTCAATGTTCATTTGACCAAAACCCCCTCTCACTAGTCTACGGTTTTTACCTTCTCCTAACCCAGCATCAGCAACAAATAAGTGCCAATTATGGTATACTGGCATATCCCCTATAAAAATCAAATCAATCGAAGTTGCTTATGAGGTTGTTTTAAAACTTAGTCTTTCTATTTTCAGTTACGTTCAATGAATTCCTATAAAACTATAAAATTTAAATTTGTAAAGAAATTTTTATACGCCCAATTCTTCAAATAAATTTTGCTCAACATTCTCTCCAAAATTTAGGTGTGTTTTTTTGTACGAGATTTTGCTCGAACATTTCTTTGAACATTTTGCTCAAGAAGCTCGTGTAAATGTTTGTCGGCATTTCAACATCAAAGGAAAGTTTGTCTGTGTAAATGCGCCTTAAGGTGACGAGACTTTATCAGATGTTTTGGCTGCTTAACGAAACTAATATGAATATTTTATGAAGTTCTGTTTTAAACGTTTCTCTGTTTTTTTTTAATTTTCAAATAGAAATATAATATCAAAATGTCTCGCATTTGTTTCGGCACATCTGAGGATAGGTTTCGCAATAGGCGTTTTCAGCATAGTTCTGAACTAGTTTTGGATTTCACGACGCCTGCGTATTGTCATTTTTGACTTCCATTCCTACTACAGTTCTAGGATTTAAAATCCCGGATTCTCCTAGTTCGATGTTCTTTAATGTTAGAAACCGTTTTCGCTCCCGAGCGGGGGGCGGACTCTGAAAGCCAGACGTAAAGTTTTTCCGTCTGTCTCTTTCTATACCGTTTAAAATGAGAGGCGAATGCCATGTCGGTATGTTCGGGCCGCGTTCGAATACGAACCTTTTTGGCCAAGATTCATCATTAATTCGTGTGACTTTGAAAATTTGGCCCCAGGTATTTTGCAGGATTTTGTGTTCACATTTTTGTGACTGAATTTGGGTTAAAAAAAATACGGAAAAAGAAGTTTAATTTTTTTTTATATTGATTGCTGTATAAAATAAGTTGTCACAGTGATAAATAATGAAATTTATATCCGAACTTTTATAACTTTCTTTATTTCTACAGATGATGATGATGCGATGACTGTCTAGAACTATTATCGAAAAATATTGAATTATTGTATATATATCTACGGTGGAACACAAAAAATAAACCACTCTAGATATAAAAATTAAATAAAAGAAGACATTTTAAAGACTTTAACAAAGAAGAATACAAAAAAAAATCATCAATCAAGTTTTCCAGCCCAGCGCACTAGGGCAAGTTCACTAAAGTATTAAACGGTTCTCCGATGCAGTGCTGGAAAAGCTCTAATAACGAGTTAGCGTAAGTAGAGCCTTATAAAAATATTTAAAATGCAAATTTAAGGTAACGGAAAGTTATCATACCTCTAGAAAAAAAAATTAGATTTATGGCCCGAGTTAATTTAACTCGCTGTTAACTCGCTATTAAAAATCGGCCCTGAAAGTATAGTAAAAATTGCTAACATTATTGTAAGCCATGCAATCAAACCTCTGACTGCGAACTGAATATAGCTGCTTAAATTTACTAACTGCAAATTGGAAACAACCTGAAAGGCGTGAACTGCGAACTAAATACGAACGTACGGTTTATAATTCCGGCTTTATTTAGCTTATTTATAACTATCCACACTAACTAACCCCTATATACACTTGTTTCTCTGTTATATTAATAATTTATTTTAGGTAGGTAATACTTATAAAACCGAGACTGGACTTGATTAACTAACATATTTAATTATAAATACTCATACTATCTTCATCTTAAGTTGTCTTAAATAATATCTAAACACGGCTTCTGTTTTAGAAGTCTTATGAATTAATTGTTTTAATGATTTCGGTTAGGTAGTAGCTCTAAGAGTATTAGTTTGGAATTCCAGCTCGTGATAAAGTTAAGAAATATGTATTTAATTCTATAGCCCAATAAAATGAATTAATTTTGTTTGTATCCAGTGGAACCTAAAATAAAAATAAAGTAAATAACAACTCGCTCCGCTGAAAAATTGTTTACTTCGATATAAGTAGGTTGGTTAAATGTACATTTTCATTAGTTCAATTAATTTGTACATATTATTAATGTATAGTCTGTATGTATAAGAAAGTTATAAATAATATGTAAAAATGCATTGAACTAATGAACAAGTACATTAAACTGATGAAATTAAGGAATAAAATTAATCTTACCCGTACGACGCTCGACGGAGCAAAAATTTTCCAATTTTGTTAGTCACTCCATTGGTTTTAACTAAAAAAATAATAAAAGTAACTGGAGGTGTGACTTATTTAAATATTTACCCTATATACTTTGCAACTTTATTATGAATACGGTATAATTAGCAGTAACTCATCGAGAATAGTAGTTTTCAGAACTAGTGGTTAAAATAGTGCTTTTTTTTACAAGCGTTGGTTTAAATAACGAACGCAGTGAGGTATTTAAAACCACAAGTAAAAAAGAGCACATTTTAGCCGCGAGTTGTTACTACTATTTTTTTAATACTTTACTTGGTGACTTTCATTGTTGCGACATTTTAATCTTTGACACTTTGATATTTTGACGATGTTTTTAAATGATTTTTTCGTAAACACTTGGTAAAAACTGTCGAAAATGGCTTAATTTTTAGGCAAGAATAATTAGATTTTTTGAATATTACTTACAATTTTCCGCTAGTTCTCTTCAATTTTGGGTAACAAAGTGACAGATACCTTTTTTTGAACTCGTGATAAAAAAATAGTTTTTTTGCATCGGTAACCAAAAAAGCCATGCTTTAGTTATCTGCAGACAGTTACTAAAATCATGTTTTTGATGAAGGTATAACAAAAACATTGAGGGGGCGCCCAATATTTTTTTAAGTTTTGATCAAGTTTATTTTATTGTTATAAAAACAACGGCAGGCCTAGCTTCATAAAAAAATACTTCGTTAGAATCAATACTAGGGAATTTTTGTACAGCACACAAAAATAACAACCTTTGTGGTTATCGTTATCTGACAAGCCGTCAAGAATTATGTTATTTCGGTTTATTTTCCTAACTATTTCTACGCTTACCCATTAAGTAATGTATTCTGCATCTTCCTTAACCAAAAAGTAACAATTTTAAGCTTTTTTTCGCAAAATTCTTCAAGTAAATATAAACAAAATAAAGATAACCACAAAAATAATGTAATTTTGGCGGTAATAAGCACACTTGGTGGTTATCAACATCGATTTTGTTTATATTTACTTCTGTCAATTTACGTTAAAGGGTTTCTGTTTTTGGCGAATTTTGCATAAAGAAAGCTTAAAATTGTTACATTTTGATTAAGGAAAATGCAGAATAAATTGCTCTATGGGTAAACGTAGAAATAGTTAGGAAAATAAACCGAAATAACTTTATTCTTGACGGCTTGACAAATAACGATAACCTAACGACTGCAGGATTGTCAGTAGTAATATAAATAGTAAATGTCAGATTTCCAGGAAATATTGTTTTAAGCCAATTTTTTAACAAGAGCTTGAGTGCATGCGATCTGAAAAAATCCAGAAAACCCTTGGGGTGAGGGATTTTTTCTGGCGTCAAGCACGAAAGCTTTTGTTAAATAAAATTGGCTGAAAACGAAATTTTCAAAAATTTTCGAGAAGTGAAACTGCATATTTCTATCAGAGGACCAAATTTATTTAAAACACTAGAAAAAAAATTTTTGACACATGTCATGCGATTTCCAAAGATTTCCAGTTATTAATCCAGAAAAAAAAATCAAGTTATTAATATGCACAAGGTATATTCTCTTAAAAATACTCCCTTTAATAATTTTTTATTCGTTTACTTGTTTTTATTGATTTAAAGTGTTCAAATCTTGTTGATTAAACAGATTTCGAGTTTATTTAACTTTTTTTTATGGAAAAGTGCTAAAATCGTAAATATCAACGGTTTTACAGCGCCGTAGGCGAAAAGTTTTGCAATTTAAACTTTTTAAAATTTAATTTTTTTCAAATATTATTTTTAGACTTGGAAGGGGGGCTTCCGCCCCCTCTCGGGTGCATCCTTGAGTTACTTACAAGGTTTTAGTAAAACCATAGCCAGACAATTTTTGTTTTGGTCTTAAGAAGCTGACATCTTGAACTGTCCTATTGTTCCACAGAAAAAAATCAACAATTAATTTAACTAAAAGTTCTACGGTAGTCAGTAGCTCGTCGGCATCGTGCTGAAAATTGATAAACCTTGTCGGGTTCTGAAAAGAAAAATTAATCTTTAGAATAAATTATTATACACTGCCTATATTCTATTCATTTTTCTATGGATGTCGTGACTTTTTTTAAGGAGGATATAGAGCTCAAGCTTAGATAAGGTTAATGCTATTTTGTTGTTATTCGAACTTGACTTTCATAAATTTTTACAATCTGAAATAGGGTAATTATTATTGTGGAGCTATTACAGAAAGGCTTTAATTTAAAATATAAATAGTTAAAAGGCACTTTAACGCCCGCATTTTAGGGCGTAATAAAGCACTTTAACGCCCGTGGGTGTTAAAACAGTACTTTACCGACCGCGCGCGTTAAAACTTAATTTAAGGCCCGAATGTGTTAAATTTAGGGGCATTTTTAATTACCTATGAAAAGCAGTCATTCTATAGTTTTTTGTAATACTCTTTTCTTGAATTTGTAGACGAAAAATTGCAAATTTTTGTTTCAATAACTTTTATTAAACGAACGCAAAAATAAAATTACCTATAGTAAAAAAATAATAACTATAATAATAATAACTAACTATAATAACTCCATAGGGAAGACGGCTTGTGTTGTTTCACTTTTTCGTTGAAGTATGCAAGTAAGGCGTCTTCTTTTACGATTAGGTTGCTTTCCGGAATGTTTTTGCCAGTACACCACAAAACATAATCTTTATAGGTTTTTTCGTATAGTTTTCTTGCTTTGGCCAGCAAAAGATTCGTGTTCACCTCTTCAGCAGCCTCCAGTATATCTCTAGGGATTACTTTTTCTTCAAATTCCATAATATTTTACAAGAGAAACGGTAAAAATAGCGACTTAAAAAGCGACATTATTTGTAATGATGACGTTGTTGATATGGTTGCTAATGACAAGCAACTGTTTGTGTCTCAGATTGCTTGATTTAGAATGACAGAAATAACCATACAACAGGTCAGTTTCGAATACTTAACTATTTGTCAACTGGTGATTTATCTATTGTCAAAATATTAGAGAGATTTTGACACCAAAAAAAATATTTAAATTTTTTTTTTTCCAAAAATCATGCGGTTGTGCATAATTGTATGTATCTCAGTCATAAAATGCGTCTAACACCCTCAGCGTGTAAAAACCCTCGCCTAGCAGCTCGTGTTTTTATTTCCACGCCGCGGGCGTTAAACACCTCCCTTATGACCTAGATACATAAATAGCTATTATGCACAACTGGGCGTTAAAATGACTTTTACCGCCCGTGTTTTAGAGCTATAAGTGACACTTTAACGCCCTAGAGCTCACTTAATGCCCGCGGGCATTAAAGTGATTTTTGATCAAATTTGATAGTAATTTTGCTTTTTCTGTTTGGCTTGTATTTTGTTCGTTCAAAACAAAGAGATTTTTTACCTAGATATGTTTTTTCATAGATGTAACAGCAGTGAAACGCTTTTCTTTTTATATTTCATTTTTATTGATTCGTTTCGCCTTTTCGCTAAAGTACGCCAATAAAGTGTCTTGTTTTATGTTTTATAGTCCTTATATACCTTTTCGTAAAATTATCTGAATTTCGCGGGCAACAAGTTCTTCTTTGCCTCTTTGGTGACATCCAGGATTTCTCTGGGGAGACTTGGTGAACTATGTTCCTCGATATCCATTGAAATCGCGAAAACAATGCAGTTTGTATAAAAATTTAAAATAAAATTTTCAAGTGACTCTCAGTTTATTTATTTGGATGCTACGTATTGCTAGGAGCGTTATTGAATGTTTTTGTCAGTTTGCTTGATTAAAAAGTGACATGAATAGACTGGCAGCCCGTTTACCATAGAGAGAGTAATAGCTACGCGAGAGTGACCGATACTGTGTTATACTTGGGGAATATTGTTTGACGGCTACAGGAAGGAACTACTTGTAAAGCCAGACGCATAATAAAATATTTATATTCTTTTGGTTAATTTTTTACAGACACTTACTTATTTAATAATAAAAAGATATGAAAAAACTTAACAGGCGCCGTTTTTCCATACTTTTTACTATTAAAATAGCAATGCATTCGTGAAAACCTTAACCAACTTTGTACTGATTTATGCAGCTAACAAACTTGCTTTAGCTTACAAAAAGTTTTGTGGACCCTTTAAAAATCTAAAACAGGAGGAGGGGGTTATGTTGAGGAATATTATCAAATATTAAAGATAACAACATATCATTATGTTATTTTCTTTTATTAATTGGGAAAAAAATCCCAGTTTAAAAGTCTTACAGATTTTATAAATGTTTTAACATATATCTCCTTTTTTTTTGGTTTGATTTTAACCTATTATCTTCTTGCTTAACTCTGTATAAATCATTACAATATTTTCTTCAGGGATTTGGTTCGCAAAAATCTGACCCCCAATTTTCGGCACATTTCAAATACTCTCATGCTCTCTAGCTGTAATTGTAGTAATAATCCACTATATAGCTAATCCCATAAACTCGCGCAATTTCCAACTGAAACTGATTAAAATAACTCACCTTTGAAAATCTAAAAAAACCGCTTGCCAGGCTTGACAGACTTTGACAAGCGGTGACAAAAACCGGCAGGTACAAAATTAAATTGTGTGAAATATATTTCGATATTGAAAAATGTTCTCTATGTCTTTTATGATCATATAGAAAGAGATGGACGGGGCAAGGTAGGTGTTTACTTAATACAAGCATTACTTCCACTCTCCGCCGCAATGCGCTATGCGCTACAGGAACATAGTTCCTGCGCGGCCCTATTTTTCTGTTAGTCTCCGTAATAACAGGTAAAAAGAAGACATCAGCAGATATTGTCTTCTTTTAACCTTATCAGAAAACTTGATGCATGGAAAAGTTGCATATAGTGAGAACACGGCTTAAGTTATTGTGTTGTCTCTGCCGCTTACAGTGATTCGTGGGTTGTCGAAATGTTAGAAAGCTTTAGACCAACAATTTTTTTTTGTGGAATAATTGATGAACTCTTTTTTCTCCTAAAAAACACGGTTGTGGTGGTGCAAAATGAGAGGGAGATTTGAACGCTTATTCCGCAAGGTGGTTTCTGAGATGGAGAGCTAGTTTTAAAAGACCAGTGAGTACGATAAGAAAACATACTAATTATTACAGCAGGCCATGGCAGCAATGCAATAAGTTATTGTCAGAATGGTTTGACTATTCATAGGATACAAATATCTCATAAACGGCTCTACCAAACTATCACATATGCTATATTTGTGAAAAGGAAATTTCATCACAAATACAAAAATTAAATAAAATATGGGGTGTTCCATAAGAAAAATGCTAACTTTGGCTTATGTTTTGGAAACTAAAGGCAGTGGATAAAATCTGGAAAGATAATTAAATTCTTTGTTAAAAATTCTACAAAAAAGCTCTTTACATCAAAATTAAATTTTGAGTAATAACGAAGTTATAGACCCTCTTTCAAAATACAAACTTTTCGAACCCTCCCCCCCACCCCCCTACCATAGCTTGTAAATGGCTTGACATACCAAAATACACAGATTTTTACTATCTCGCCTGTAAGAACCTTAAACCACCCAAAAGTGCCCAATTTGGGAGACCCTGTACAAAGATAGACGTTTAAACCTGCAAATAGCCTACTCCAATGATAGCTTCCGCGTCCGCCTAAAGCATGCAGCCGCGACTCGATTCTCGATGCATTCAGCAGGTTCAAAGACCTCTCGACAGTCACGAAAGCAGGTATACTGCTGCTGCCGGCGTATTAAGAGGGCAATCAAACCACACCAACCCCCCCCTCTGAAAGATATTCTACTTTTGATCTGCTTATAATTTCGACCAATTTTGAACCACTTTTAAAAATTTTGAACCACACTCCTTCTTGGTTTTTTTAATATTGAAAATGGGGGGTGGAGCCGGATGTCAAAACCTCATTTAAACCGTAGATAAAAATAAAAAGAAACTATCCCAAAATTAAGAACTAATTTCAAACTCCTAATATCACCAAAAAGAATTTGGAAAACCCACTAGTAACCCTGTTTTTTCAAAAAAATATGGCGGGGGGTGCAGGTTGACGTCAAGCCCCCCCCCCCTCCGAAAGATATTCGCGTTTTGATATGCTTATAATTTTGAACTAATTTCTAACTAATATTGAACCTTAAAAATTTTGAACCATACTCTTTCGTGGTTTTTTTTTTAGCTTGACGTCCGGCTGCATCTCCCATTTTGATTATTAACCACTAGTCTTATTTTATTCAAAATTTTTGTGTCGGGGCGTACCCCTAGGCCAATTTTGCGGTTTTTAAGTATTACTCAGGAGCCACTAAACCTAGCACAAAATTGGTACCATTTTAAGAGTCTTTTTATTAAAAACTCAGTTTCGTCAAAATTCGCATTTTTTTGGTACACAAGCATTAAATACGAGGACCGTTATATAATAAATCTACTCAAAATTTGTTTTAGAAAAACTCGGTTAATAAATAAGAAAGTTACGATTTTAAATAATACCCCTGTCGGTAATTTTTAATCTAAGATGAGGGAGGAGGCAAGCGTCCTCACAGAGAATTTTTTTTTTACAAACTACTGTGGATATAAACTAGCATCAGTCAAAGATCCAGCTTCAGCCTTTCACTAAGTTACCTATTATACACTACCTAACTGTCCCGGTACCCCTGTGGTTCGTCCTCCACAAAAAATGAATAGAAAAAGTTCAAAACAAATAAAAAACCTAGAACTACATTTTTTTCATTTCTGATAATCCTAATAATTATCTAGGGGCTGGGGCGGGATTGGTTGTGTGCACCGTATTTTCAATTGCAACTTTTTTGTATTGAGTGCAGTTTTATGAATCTGTTAGGTTAGGCGCTTTCGCCATTGCGGCATCATCAGAACCTTTTTATAATTTTTGTGATTTTCCAAACATGTTACATGTCAACTTATGTCTAAGAGGAGCACTCCAAGACGTATATAAACACTTTAAAATCGGGACAAACACAAATAAAATAAAATAATTTTTTTTTTTTCGTTTCATTTCAAAAAGCGAACAAAAATAGATACGAAAAAAAAGGAAAAAATTCTCCAAAAATTTAAATTTTATTTTTACACTTTTCCAGTGGTTATTTTTACGAAATTTTGGCAAGCTAACTGGTTTTGGGTATAGTAACAATTATTATGGAAATTGGAACTTAACGAGAGTAAAATCACCTGGTGTAATTAAGGCCCCTTTGCCTCGGACACGATCGCTGTTAGTTAAAACAAGTTGTCAGAAAAACAAACAAAAAAGTCGTAACACCCAGACAAAACTCTCCGTTATCCAAGTTTTATCGCCTAAACTTTGACCACCTTATATACTAATTGACCAAATTGGTCTTAAAACTTGTCACATGCCAACCAATCGCTGCACAAGCTATCAATATTCTTAACACTCAGGCGGGCTGTCTCCCCTATTTTGTTTGCTGATGTGCATGTGATAAAATTAAAAATTAAAAACAAAGGATTTTGGCTAATTCTTTATAAAATAAATTGTAACAAGATACCGTCACCAAACGCTCTGTTTTTTCCCCTTTTTTTAAAATTCAAAACTAGTTTCGCTACAAAGAACTTGCTTGAAACTTGAAGGTCATGGTGTTGAAGACATTAAATAAAGACTCCTTGTACCCCTAAGTGCATGTGGATGTTTTTCGAAAATCTTACAAGAGAAAGCGGGCGCCGAAAACTTTTTAAATTTAATAGGTGCCCTTGACCAACGAGGATATAATCTAAATATCCTCGTTGCCTTGACGTGCATGGATGTTTGTCACACCTTGACCACATAATTTAACGAATTATGGAAATGTTTAATGAAGTCAATGTTTTGGTATAAGAAACTATCAGCACTATTTTCTATTTCCGTTGAAGTTACTTAAAATAATAAAGTCGGCATTATTTTTGACTTTGACACTTTACCCAGTTTAGAAATGACTGGAAGAAATCCCCGAATTTTTCAGGGGGTTTCCATTTGAGTTAGTTAAGCAGGTGTTGGACCGATTATTACGATTATTTTGAAAACATTGAAGTTAGACCGTGCTCTAAAACTAAAAAAACGTTATTTTCATCGTGAAAAAACGCTGAGTATATGCTAAATAGAAGATTGTTTGAAAAAAACGTTATAATAACATTTAAATAACATTTCTTACGAAAAAACGTTTATTCAGCGTTTTTTTCAGTACAAAAATAACGTTCTTTTAGCTTTGTTTATTAGGAATAAGTCCCTAATATTTACAAACTTCACTTTTAACACTGGCGTTTCTAAAAAATTTTTGCATGCGCACATGATACAGTTTTTTGTTGCTAAAACATGGAAAAAGGTAAACAAACTAATTGATTCAAACAAAATCAAGTTGTTTTTTAAATATCACAAATTTTCCTTCAAAATTAAAGTGTTTCGCGTTCTCAATAACAGAAGACAGAAGACCAACCTTTTAAAATTAATTTAATGGCGAATGTTTTAAGACAAATTTTAATAAATAAATCAAACAAATATGGTCTTTCTCCACTAAATTTTATTTCTTATTATCGAAAACCCGACATGTTTCGGCAGGAGAAGAAGAAATAGACTTATTGTACAGTTGTAGTAAAGAGTAAAGTTACTTATTCTTTTATTTAGGTGTTTTTTTTTTATTTTTATATATTTTATACAAAGGATTGATTAATTTTGTTAAAAATTTCTTTTTTCTTTACCTCTAAGAATTAAGTTAACTTAATTTAAAAGGATAAGTTACTTTTCATTAGTATCTTTAAAAATAAAGACCATTACAATTAATAAAATCGCTTACCCTGGTTTGAGCTACAGTAAAGCAGTACAGGCGAACGAAAACCAAAGAAAATTAAACGGGCCGAATCAACGGACCATCAGTACCTTCAGCAATGGAGAACTGTAAAACTAAAAGTTAAGTTTTAAATATCTGTGTTTCAATATGGGAACTCCTCCCCCCTTTTCGCTGATTTCCATTTTCTTGATTACAGTTCTCCATTGATGAGGGTACTGATGGTTGTAATGGTTTTTTTTAAATATATTAATGAAAAGTAACTTATTTTTTTAAATTAAGTTAACTTAATTCTTAGAGGTAAAGAAAAAATAAATTTTTAACAAAATTAATCAATTCTTTCTATAAAATATATCATAATAAAAAAAACTCTTAAATAAAATGATATGGCCTACTTCAACAATTTTAATAAATATAATTACACATATTAATAAAGTATATTGTCATTCTACAGCTGTCATTGAGCGAAATGTCAAAAGAAAAGTACCTCATGTCTCAATCCAGGTCACACCCTATCGTCTTACCAAATTTTGTTCAAATCGGTTCACCCGTAAATTGAGGCACAAACACAATTAAGTTTATTATTTACAACAATTATGTCTAACTTTCTTTTATTAATAAAATTTATTACTAAGATCTGCACCAAACTTCTAAAATAAGTCATCGAAGAAAGGAATAGCGAAAAAGTATTGCACAAATTTTCAACTACTTGAATATACGATTGTTGTACTTTCTTCATAGAAAGCAAAAAAAAACTGGTGGATTATTCCTAAGTTATTTTCTGCAATGCTGTTAACAAAATTTGAGCCTTCAAAGGTTAAGTAGGTAAACTTAGAAAGTAGGAAGGACAACAATATCTCGAATATGCAACATGTAATACACAATTTTCCATAAAACAAAATTGGTTAATTAATTACCGAAGAAACCCGAAGGCACCACAAGGTTTCAAACTGTATATAATTTATTTGGGTCACTCTTGAAAATGTGTACAAACGGGAGTTTTCGCCTTGTTTTGAATAAATAAAAAACTGGTTACTACTTTTTCGTTTAAACATTAGATAATTTATTTAGTGTGTATTTTTATTTATAGAATTCAACACAATTTACAGCCAGAAAATTGAAAAAATTATTTGTTACAATCAATTTTGAAACACTTGATTCGCATTATCAAAAAATTTTTTGTGAACAGTTGCAGATCTACTGTGAAATATAAATCAATTTTGAATAAAGGGCTTTTGCAATTTTAATCAATTAAAAAAGGAAATCAAACCAAAAACTTCTTTTAAAATCTTTAAGGTGTTACCTATTAAATATACAACAAAATTGACCATAAATGTTTTATATAAAATATTTTGCTTTTAAATAATTTGTGAACTAGCAGAATGCTAAATACACTACTAATACTACCACTGCCTAAAACGTAGAAAAAAAAAATTCTTTAAAAATAAATGGAAAATGCACATAAATATCACTATCGTGGACGTAACCACTTGTAATTTTTCACCATAAATGCACTATAGCTTTAAATCAATTTTTAAAATATAATATTTTGTTTGAAATTCATATATCATATGCCAGCCCTTAGCTATTTATAAGTATTAGTTATTTGTTGCTCATTTTGCCTTTTTTAAACATTGAAATAAATGTATCTAAACCACGTGTCCGTGGACAATATTTTCATTAATTTTCTTATGATTTAGTCCATATGTTTTGATGCGCATTGGTTCAAATAATTTCGGTTTTCGATCGGGAGCGTCATGTTGTTTTTTGAATATTTTTTAGTTATAATGCGTAAAGAATCAAAAATTTTTATTTTTTATGTTTCTATGAAATTATGTTGCAAAAATTTTGCTTTTGCTGAAATCAGGAAACCTAGCCTAACATTTTTCATTCTGTAAATAAATATTGTCGGTAAAAAATCACTTCTGTGGACAAGAGGTGTAAATAATCGACAGCAGTACATTTTTAAATCTAAAGAATTACGTAATATTATAAATATTTTTAGATGAATACTAGATTTTTATAGTATAACTTCCGCGGAAATTTTTGTTACTCCTGTTACTTTTTTGGCACAAATAAATGTAATTTTTTTAATATCATACATATTCTCGAATATATTTTCTTTTTAATTGAAAAAACTTATAAAGTATCAATCTTAACCAGATATAATACATAAAAGAATTAAATTAAAGAATTTATTGTAAAAGTTGAACCCTTAATACTTTTAGTTTGCTGATTCTTCCTTATTTTTCTTAAATTACTCAAAATCTAATTGACTACAAGCCTTCAATCCAAGGCAAAAATCAGCATTTAAATTCGCTAATTTCCTAAATTTTATTAAGAAAATTTGCTCATATTTCGATTAAAATAACCAAGTATGGAGCGCTAATTTCTCAAATTGGTTCATTTTCATAAATTTAATTTTCAAATGCAAAAATATTTTAATATTAATATTATTGTTCAAATATAAAACCACTGTATATTTACATAGTGCTCCCTATTTAAAAGTCATATCATGCAGGGTAAATCATCTCGAAAATTGCCCATTGCAAGGTTACATTTATGCGTTTTTGATATTTTTATACTATATGTATACAAATTAAAATAATTGCTTGCTTATATGGAATATATTGTTTAAAAAAAATCATAGGCAACAATAATTGCAAATAATTGTTCGAGTGTAAGGGTATTTACCATTTTAAATACGCTATTGTTTTCGTTATTAATATCATTTAATACGTGATTTTTTTCCGTGTAATTGACTTCATTACCTTATAATAATGTTATACAGTTTAATTCAAAAGTCCGAGTACTCTCTATAGGTTTATGATATGCTTACATAAAATAAATTTTTATTAAAAAAAACTTTTAAAGAACAAGCTTTTATTAAATGCACTCAAAAGTAGAAAATAATTTTTTATCTTCCTTATACCATAATAAAAGCGATTCTTTTGTAGTTCTCTTTGTCACCGTAAAGTTAAAATTTTTAACAAAATCAATGAATAGCGAGCTTTCCCTCAAAAAAGGTAATGGTACCCTCACTAAATTCCTTTTTAAATTTATCAACTCCAGAGCTTAGGATATCTGTAAAGATAATGATATCTGTCTCCGTAGATATGCTTAAATTTCCTTAAAATTGAAGGTACATCTGCCGATTCTGCAATTTGACAGATGGTTGTCTTTTACATGAATCCTGTATCATATTTTTCCATCATCATTTAATCTCCTAATTTCTAGCACCGTACTGATGAGCACCACAAGTGCGAAATCCGGATCTACGGTTACCATTACCTTTTTTTAGGGAAAGCTCGCTATTCATTGATTTGTTTGTTTGTTATTTATTCACCCTCACTAAATCCCTTTTTAAATTTAAAATTTTTAATTTGCGCCTATCGCTTTTGTTATGGTATAAGAGAGATTAAAAATTATTTTCTACTTATATATATTATTGTATTTTCACCGGAACTATAAACGAATACCTAATTTGAACACAATCGGATGTGGATGAGTCAGTTAAAATTGGTTAGCAAAACATGAAAATCGTCCATCTTGAATCCGCCATATTGAATTTCCAAAATCTGATGAAAAATTCCTATTCCTTATCACCAAAAGCCCCCGTTCACCAATTTTAGTTGAAATCGGACAAACTTAGGTGTTTTCCACCCTCCACTCCCCTCGTAGGGGAGAGGGGTGCCTAATAATAACATATTATTGTATTGTCACCGGAACTATAAATGCATGCCAAATTTAAAGGCAATCGGATGTGTATAAGTTAGTTAGGTTTGGTTAGCAAAAGATGACCAAAAATCGTCCATATTGAATTTTCAAAATCTGATTATAAATTCGTTATCTCAATCCCCAAGTGCCCCAACACACCAAATTTTAACGAAAACTGTACCCACCCCCTACATCACACTATTATACTATATTCTTGTGTGATCGGATGTCGGGAAGTTGGTGAAAATTAAGTTGCAAGATTCCACCCGAACAAACATACATATATATATATATATATATATATACATTGCAAGTTAAATAAAAGCTTGTGAAAAGTGGTTCGATTGTAGCCGTTCAAGCTACTTTTACTCTCATAGGGTAATTTTTATTTTTGGCTGCTTAAAGCCGACTTGGCCAAAGGTTGCAGATTGCACTCTTAGATTAAATTACTATGGTTTCCTTAGCGATTTTCCTTTTTACTCGGTGACGTTCATTCCTGCGACATTTTAATCTTTGACAGTATGATATTTTGATGATGTTTTTAAGTGATTTTTTTCGTAAATACTTGGTGAAAACTGGCAGAAATGGCTTAATTTTTAGGCAAGAATAATTAGATTTTTTCAGTATTAATATACTCCGCTATTTCTCTTAATTTTGGGTAAAAAACGGACGGAAATCTTTAAAAATATGTAGCATTTTAAATGCAGAGGGAAATATTAAAATCCTTTTTTAGAGAATATTACGTAATAACTATAAAATTTATATATTTAGTTTCTATTAAAAAAGAAATATTTGGGTATGATTTTATTTTAAAATATTAACTGATATTCGGTTAAAAAATATAAGGCTTATACACAAAAAACATATATTTAGGATGTACGACAGCGCATATACAGTGAATATACAGTAAATATCCGTTCATGTTTTCGTTTTCTAGAAACGAATCATGTTTTTTTTTCTAATATATATAAAATATACATGTAACATACAAAACGTCTATCTCCTAATTTTAAATATCTTTGTAATATACAATATCCAAGGCTTGCTATGTGGGAAGTAGTGGTAAAAATACCATTCGAGTGAAAAAAATTTATTTTTATATTTTTTTTGCAAGTCAACTATTAAACCGTAGGTAGAGGGTATTCTCTATCTACAATTAAACAATACAATTTATTGAATCAGAAATTCAGTAAAAAACCGGCTGAAATTGCAAGGACGAAGCACTGAAGTCATCTGACTTGCAACAGCATGTTTTTTAATTTTTTTAAATCGAAGATATAATTTTTAGTCCACCAGACTAATATGGTAAGGGGGACTATTAAAATCGTGAAATTTGCACTTTTCTTAATTTTATCAAAAATGAGTTACTCAGGTTCCAAAACACATTAATCGACAAAAAAAAAAGTGGTCTGTCGATCTGTTGTCTGTTGTCTGTCTGTATACCCGATAACTCAAGAAGGCTGTAATCGATTTTAACGAAACTTGGTACAAAAATCATCTATCGGCTGACCATGAACGGATTAACTTTTGGGTAGGCTGGTGGGGGGTTGAAGGGGGCAAAAGGGGGATAAAATATTTAAAATTTGTAACTTTGGAACAAAAACAAGTAGCGATACAGGGTTTTCAGATTTAAGTTTCCATGAATATGGACTTCTAATTTTTTATAAAGTCCAAATTCGTGCGAGCTTTAGTTTCCGCGTTATTTGAAAAATCGTTAAAATATATAAAAAAATCATAACTTTAGAAGCCAAGCAGCTATTGATATGCGGTTTTCAGATTTTGGTTTTCGTAAAAATTACCCAAAAATTTTATTATAAGGTTCAAGTCTTTCAAAGCTACAGTTTTCGAGATATTTTCATTACCTTTCAACATAAAATAATTGATTTTATGGTGGACTATCCGTGCCTTCTAGCACCAATTTTTTACAATTTTAATACATCAAAAGTTGTAGACCACAACGGGATGAATTTTAAATTTAAAAAGTGTACTTAATTTTTGATTGTAAGTATTTAGTCATGTGTTGTCGCAAAAATAATTTCCGTAGCCCCAAATTAGGGGTATACATAAAACCGCTCACCACAATTTAAAAAATTGCCGCTTTTCCGTTGGCTGAACTGTCCAACATTCCCAAGTGAAACCAATTTCTGCATCAACCAATCGCACGCCTCGACTTTAAACAACCATCTACTCTTAATAAGTACCTTTATCAACAAATAAGTACCCTGGATTCAAGCCCGTATCAACCGAAGATCTTTCAATAGCACAAATTGGTTTGAAATATCACGTAAAAGAATTAAACACTGCGTTCAGCCGTCCTTTTACTTATCTTAACTTTAATTTTCGTCTGCTGCAGTGAACCAGATGAACTCTGACGGGCTAGGAGGCAACGGTGGGCTGAGTAGTAACTTGGACAATTGTATCACTCGTATTCAGAGGTCTCATTTTGTCATTACTGCAATCTATGAAGGAAAATTATCTTTATCTGATGTTTCCTTACCGCATCATTGGTCCGGTGAGCAATGAATGCTCATGAATCTTTTGCTCAATTATCAGAGTATTCGTTTGTTAGATCTAATTATTCTTCACTATATGCATCTTTCTCAATTTTCTACTCTAACGAGGGATAACGCGTGAGTTCTCTACTTTTATCTCATCGTAAAATTAATTTGCGAATTGTTATTACCCTTTACTTGAGTAGAAGTATGGTATCTTCACCTAAATGATCTGCAATTTGGTAAGACCTATCCATCCATATGAACTGCAATTTTCTATTATCTTACATCACCAATCGCAAAGTTTTATTTTCGTGGATGGATTCGTTTAAATTCTACTTCCTTACTAGTCGGGTGTTTTTTATATCTTTTTTCCAATGAATATTAGTTTTTTCAGCGACGGCGTACGTTAGGCGTCCCGACGCCCTAAACTTTTTTTAGGACTTAGTGTCATTTTGACAGCTATATCTCGGTCAAGTGACAAGATTTTATAGTTTTGGTTAAACCTTTTAAAAAGCTATGAAATGACGTTTATTAAAGTATGCAAAACATGATATTTTACTTCCGGTTGATTGCATAAAAAAATAATCAATTTGAAATTTTTTTAAAAATTGTGTTTTTTTTATAAAAATTTACAAAAAAAAATCTATTCTTTATTTATGAACGGGATTATGTAAATTCATTTGGAAGTGACTTCAAGCAGCTATAAAAATTTCAAGAATCCCCAGAAAATACACGACAGAATGAATATAAAGCGTGACATAATTTTTGTTATTTTTGAAGTTTTTAGCAAAAAGCTTTTTTATGTATGTTGTTTAATTTCATTAAAATTTGGGGGCCCATCGTGACTTGTTACATTTAATATTCTAGCGTGTTATATAGCCTTTTAAAAAACATATATTGGCAGTTCTCTAAAGGGAATGAGAATTTAAAAATTTGAAGTAAAGCAGCCGGGGTCAAAAAATTGAGATTTTGTAAATTTTCTAAACGTGCGTCAACTTCCGATTCCTTTGCGATTTTTCCGTGGCATGAATTTGCATTTTTTTGATACCTGCAAATAGCTAGGACCTTTTAACAATCACACAAACACAATTTTTTTTTAAAATTTCAAATTGATTTTTTTATTATGCAATTAACCGGAAGTAAAATATCATGTTTTCCATACTATATTAAAGGTCATTTCATAGCCTTTTATTTTAAAATGTTATCCTTGACCGATATATAGCTGGCAAAATGACCCTAGGTGTTAAAAAAAGTTTAAGGCGTCGCGACGCCTAACGTACGCCGTCGCCCAAAAATTTTATATTGGTTTGGTGGTCCCCGGAGTCATGCCTAAATGTGTGCCAAATTTGATCAAAATCACCAAAAATCTTCCTATAGGTTTGAAAAAACCCCCGACTATACATTTAAAAATCGCGTAATGCCTTTGCTTCCGCATCAGTGGATGGCTTCTGGATTTGGACACCTAACTGACATGCTAAGCATTCGCATATTGTACCAGCTATAAAGCGATCACTCAATTAATTTAGAAAAAAGGAAAACAAAATTTAATGGGGCTCTCCCCCCCCCCCCCCATTTCAAGAAACCGAAAATTTGGTCTACTCCACTTTGGAACCAGTCCATCAACTAGTCGAGCTTTTCATTACTACAAATCCATCTTATCGCTTTCTATCGTCGCGCCTAGGTACCGGTGCGGATAGCAAAAAAACAAATTATATTCCGGAATACCACAAGGATACATACCAGGTGCAACTTAAGGACTACACGTATATATTGTTGTCTATGACTTGTTGATATGATCAATTTTCTTCGTCTTTATTGATTTATGGTAATTATGGTGCACTGATGAGTGCCTAACAAGGGCGAAATATGTGTTTGCATTTAATCTTTATCAAAACATTAACTCGTTACTTACCTCTGTCAGAACTGATAAGATTAGTGGATTTAATATAAATAAAAAGAGAGTTTTACCAACAGAAAACTGTTGGATTTTTTGCCTTCTCCACCAGTTCTACCACTAACTGTTTTCCGACACAGTCCATCCACCAGTCGGGCTTTCTACTATGACGAATCGATAGCAAAAAAACGAACTTTATAAAATCCACCGGAGTACCACAAGAATACTTACCGGGTGCGACCTGGAGACTAGACACAGACACGTGTTTCACTCTTGTTAGAGATCATTAGTGCGACATAAAGTTTTTATAGTCGAATAATATGAACGATCTAATCAACAAGTCATGGACAAATGTTCGGCACAACATTAGTTAACAGAATGAGAAATAAATTGGGAAAAAGGACTGTGTCTGAAACCAGTTAGTGGTAGAACTGGTGGAGAAGGCGAAAAATCCAACAGTTTTCTGTTGGTAAATCTCTCTTTTTATTTAGATGTTTTAAGGGTCAAAAGAAACCAATAAGATTCAAAATCTGATCGCAAAAAGTATCTATGTGAAGCGAGCACGTTAAAAAAAGTTAACTGTTTTTGACATTGGTAACATTTTTTTAACTGTCACTCATGCAGAAAGTCGGTAACTGATGTAAAAATATTTTTTTTGCTTTTTAGGGACTAAACGTATTTTATTCCCTCATTTCAAGGACTAAAATGGTACTTTTTAAACCTGGACTAAAATATTATAGTCTCCAGAATTAAAATATTTTAGTCCTGCTCCTTATTATGAGGCTATATAAATTAACTTTTCCGCAATCAGCTTCGATTTAATCATTGAATAATGAGACCAAACTGTTGAAGCCTTGAGGTTTTTGGCATGATGAAACAAATATGCAATGAGCATTTTTTCCTGGGTTACATCAGCAACATCTTGAGATTGACACCAATGAAGGAAATGGTGGTACTGTATGAAGTACACCTATCATTAAAAATAATGGACCCCTCTTACTCCAAAACTTCATTTCATTTAATTCTTTTAACGAAAAGGCCACGCATTATAAAAAGCACATTTGCAGTTAATGGGTACCCCGGTGCGAGTTTCTCATCGGACAGATCTTGGTTTTAATATCGAAATGACATGGTTGCCGCAACAAATGCTCGCTACTAATGTCATTTAATTTAAAGCATGTGTTTAGACGACATTCGGCGCTCTTGTAATCATTACGTTGCCATTGTCTGAAATGACGACTAATCTGCAATTTTGAGAAAAGGTAGCACAATTAGGGCCCTTACAGATACGAAAATTCTAACGACGGTATTAAGTCATCCATATCTATGTGTATTCTTTACACAAAATTTAGAGAAAAAACTTTATATTATTTACAAGAAAACTCAAGGGCCTTGTTCCACTTGGTATTACCCAGTTGTATTACCAACAGCTATATTGTTATATTGATTTTGCTTGACGACCAATCTTCTTTGTCTAGTAAATCTCTCTTTTTATTTAGATGTTTTAAGGGTCAAAAGAAACCAATAAGATTCAAAATCTGATCGCAAAAAGTATCTATGTGAAGCGAGCACGTTAAAAAAAGTTAACTGTTTTTGACATTGGTAACATTTTTTTAACTGTCACTCATGCAGAAAGTCGGTAACTGATGTAAAAATATTTTTTTTGCTTTTTAGGGACTAAACGTATTTTATTCCCTCATTTCAAGGACTAAAATGGTACTTTTTAAACCTGGACTAAAATATTATAGTCTCCAGAATTAAAATATTTTAGTCCTGCTCCTTATTATGAGGCTATATAAATTAACTTTTCCGCAATCAGCTTCGATTTAATCATTGAATAATGAGACCAAACTGTTGAAGCCTTGAGGTTTTTGGCATGATGAAACAAATATGCAATGAGCATTTTTTCCTGGGTTACATCAGCAACATCTTGAGATTGACACCAATGAAGGAAATGGTGGTACTGATGATGTGGATGATTATGTGGTACATATTTTTGATGTTGAGTAGTCACTCTCGCCACCCCAGTGGTCATAATTCTGTAGATTATCTTTTGAATGATTATTTGTCTAGCTCTTGATAACTATGTTGGGAATTTGGAACCTTTGGTTGCACTAAAACAATGTTATGACTGTTTTCCACAAACCAAAACTACACTTTTTTTCACTCCAAGAAAGTGAAATTTTAATCTCGTTTGATGTTAGTTCGTTGTTCCCTAGTGTGCCGATCCCCAATACCTTATAATACCTGGAGGAACTACTAAGAAAAAAACAATCTAGAAGACAAACAGACTTTAGAATACCTATCTTTAACAAAACTCTGCATGAATCAAAATTACTTTCAATATAAAAATAACTACTACCAGCAATTAGAAGGACCCACTGGGTAATAGTTTATCACCCTTTATCACAAACCTCTTTATGAGCAAATTTGAATCAGATATAAGTAAAGAATTTGAGTATTTCCCCAGAGTATGGTTTCGGTATGTAGACGATGTGTTTGCAGTATTCAACACTAAAGTAACTAGTGTTGAAAATTTTATGGAAAAAATAAATAACAAATTTCCCACAATTAAATTTACTTATGAAACAGAGAACAACGGTACACTGCCATTTCTAGACACTTTAGTTATAAGAAATAAAAATAAATTGGACTTTGACCTATACAGAAAAGGAACGGCCACCAACAGGAATATTCCAAATGACTCTTTTCATTGCTTACAACATAAGCTTGCAAGTTTGCGCTTTTTAACATATAGATTAGTAAATTTCCCCTTAAACAAAGAAAGATTTGAAGCAGAAAAAAATAGGATTAGAAATATAGCTGGCGAAAACGGTTACGACCAAGGCTTAATAAATAAGCTGAAAACGAAAGGATTACAAAAAGTATTTAATAACATCGGTCTTAAATTAGTATATTAATCCGGTAACACAATAAGAAGCTTACTAGGAAATCCCAAGGATAAAACTACAGTTCTAGAAAAAAATGGAATTTACGAAATTAGTTGCATGGATTGTGACAAAAAATATGTTGGCCAAACGAGACGCTCTATTCAAACACGTTTTAAAGAACACTTAGCACACTTAAAATACGGAAGAACAGAAAAGTCAAGTGTGACCGAGCATGCTTTTGAAAACAATCATAGATTCACATTAGATAACCTAAAACTTCTAAAAAGTGTACCAAACAAAAGACTTTTGAATGCATATGAAAGTATGGAAATCATTAAATCCAGAAATAGTTTAAATAAAGATAGAGGACCCATCCCGTTTAGTACACTTTATTCTTTGGTTGAGGGGAGATAGGATTAAAAATCGTGATCAATCAAAAATTATTAGTCTTATCTCCGCCCACTAAAGGATTGTATATAAGATAGAGCGTAGATTAATTTAGTTCAATGTTTATCGTCTCCTGATGATGCTAACGTTGTTAGTGAAACGCGCGTCGAGTGCAAAAAAGTGTAGTTTTTGTTTGTGGAAAACAATCATAACTTTGTTTTAGCTCTTGATGATAATTGTCGCCCTTCTATGTTTGTACATTTGTTTTTGCCTCACCTCTCCAGAAACATATTCCAGGTAAATTGCTATCTAGGATCACCTCCCACCCCCAGATAATTCCGCATCGTGCCTTCTTTTTTAAGTAAACTGCATAATCACGATCTTTCTGAGATATTACAATACTTTTCCAAGGTTTTAATATCTCAAACTGGACAAAATGATATCAAATTATTTTCCATCATCTGCAAGAGCAACAAAAACCGCAAAACCTCCGGATAATATCTGTTTTTTTGTTTTCCTTTTAATCTTTTTTTAAACCTCTAATGTCGGATCATGTGGGATCTACTATTTTTACTTCTTTGACTAATAGGCTATGATAAGTGGTGTTTTGTTTCGAATTGGAGGAGACATTTTATTAGGTGGATAAAATGACATTAGTGCATAAGGCAATTTCGGTAATTGCATGGGTTCATAATGATGACAGATTTTTTTTTTGTTCATTTCATGTAATGGACTCAG
Organism: Oxystoma pomonae; assembly: GCA_963921995.1. Taxonomy (NCBI): domain Eukaryota; kingdom Metazoa; phylum Arthropoda; class Insecta; order Coleoptera; family Brentidae; genus Oxystoma; species Oxystoma pomonae. The sequence continues at coordinate 112,769,275 of OY998165.1, forward strand.
ATTTAAAAGAAGCATGTTCCCAAAGAATATTATAAAAATGAAGAAGATTTAGATAATGATATTCTTAAACCTTAACCAATATTAAGTATTTATTTACAAGAATGAACTTTATATTGATTGGGATCAAGTAGATCCAGATTATTGTTTAAAACATTGACTTTTTACAAGCTTTTATTTAACTTGCAATATATTTATGTATGTTTGTTCGGGTGGAATCTTGCAGCTTAATTTTGACCAACTTCCCGACATCCGATCGGCTTCAAATTTGGCATGCTCATATAGTTGCGGTGACAACAGAAGAATATAGTGTGACGAAATTGACAGCTATCCCCCACTTGAAGGGGGTGGATGGAGGTACAGTTGAAGTACGCCCGATTTCATTAAAATTTGGTGTGTTGGGGCACTTGTGGATGGAGATAAAATGGACGATTTTTGTCATATTTTGCTAACCAACTTTAATTAACTTATACAAATCCGATTGCCTTCAAATTTGGCATGCATTTATAGTTCCGCTGACAATACAATAATATGTCATTATTAGGCACCCCTCCTCCCTGCGAGAGGAAAAAACACCTAAGTTTGTCCGATTGCAACTAAAATTGGGGAGAAGGAATACGAATTTTTGATCAGATTTTGAAAATTCAAAATGTCGCATGGACCATTTTCGGTCATGTTTTCCTAACCATTAACTGATTATGCGTATGCGTTTATAGTTCCGGTGAAAATATATTCTGAGGTAACGAGGGAAGTGGAAGGGGAAAAAGATTAATTTTTTTCGATTTCAATCAAAATTGGCATTCAGGGGTTTTTAAAAAGGGATATTATGAATTTTTGACCAGATTTAAAAATTCAATATGGCGGATTCAAAATGGATGATTTAGGGTGCAAATCTAAAAATTAAAAAATAAATTTTAAACGCGATGGCTCCAAATTAAAAATTTAACTTTACGGTGACAAAGAGAGAACTACAAAAGAAAAACTAAATTCTTCTTCTATTCGAATGATAAACATTGCTTTCATCTAAAGAAGCTTAGAACGGGTGAGATTTCCGCGCTTGCCAAGCCTTTGAAAATGTCCTTGGGTTACAGAGTAATACAACTCTTTCTTAGGTGAATCGTCGATGTAGCCGATATACGATACCTAAAGTTAAAATTTTTAATTTGCGGCCATCGCTTTTATTTTGGTACAAGAAAGATAAAAAATTATTTATTACTTTTGAGTGCATTTAATAAAAGCTTGTTCTTTAAAAGTTTTTTTTAATAAAAATTTATTACAAAAAGCATTTAAAAAATCCAAAAAAAATTTTGTCTGCATTTAATTTGTAATGTAATTTTCTTAAAAATTTTCACCTAAGGCGCATTTAAGCCATTTTTATGCCAACAATTTTAAGGTAAATAAAGGCTGGTTCATGCTTAAATTGTTATTGTAAATTGTTGTTCATGCTTGTTCCTTTTCGTATCTTTTTCCTTAAGCGTTAAAGAATGAGCTTGAAAGTTAACCAATATTTAACTTTACGGGAAATGAAATGGAAAAATTGTATTGCGCAAGTGCGGCCCGAAAAATATTTGTTGACGTTTTAATAGATTTAGTGAAAGAGTTTTTACATTTGAGGGCCAAAAAGAACGCCAAATTTTGTAAACAAAAGGACAAAATCGCGAGTTCACCTGTCATTAGTGTCAACATTTAAGACCAAAGTTAAGAAGAAGGAATTTTAGCATGAACCAGCTTTTAACTTAAGGATAAAGAAAAGGCTAAAGTTAAATTAAAAAGTTAGGGAAAGGGAAAAGGTATGTAGCTATGAACCAGCCTTAAATAACTTAAAATCTGATTACTCCTCTAGATTTCAGGCCAAGGGCGGATCCAGGAGGGGTAATGAGGATCATGACCCCCCACTGGGCGGTTCACATCTTTTTTTTTAATATCTAAATAACAAAAATACTTTAACTTGGAAATCATATCTAGTCACTTTCCAAAATTTTATGTGAAATTCTTACAAAATACGTAAAAGCTATTGTGGAGTCAAAAATAGTGACATAGCATTCATAACCCATTGCAGATGCGCTGGCCAGGAAGGCAGCGGGACAAACACTCTTTGAACCTGCCCCTTCTGCGTGTATAACAGCATTAACAGTAGCGAACCAAATACGAGAACATTCCCAAAAAGACTTCTGAAAAAAATGGGATGAAACTAGAAAATTACTACGTTACCCTGACCAAGCAGCAGTAAAAAAATTCCTGTCAATGACCAGACCGAAGCTGCTCTTTGTCACGGGCATTCTGACTGGCCACTGCCAACTAAATAAACACCTCAATAGAATAAGTAAACAAGAAGATGAAACCATGAAACACATTCTCTGCGACTGTCCAGCGCCGTCATCTACCCGGAAGGCTATTTTCTACAAGTTTTGGCCAACACCAGCCAACATACGGGGCTCCCTTGGCGACATTATCAACTACGTTCGAATCGTAGGATGGCTGACGAACTAAGGGGAAGCCCTACAGGAGGATGCGCAACGCGTCTAATGAGGCCCAGGTGCCATGAGGTTCAATCCCCACCCTCTCAAATTATCAGATCAGATACGGCGTCGTGCAAAACCAAAACGAACGCTGCTGGTAATATTATTTTAGCAAGAGCGTCTACATCCCTATTCTAGACTTCATAATAAACGACCTTCAAGAGCGGTTATCTCCAGACGTACTTGGACATAAAAATGGTTAAGCATGTCGTCGTAACTTATAAAGTACTAATAGGAAACACCTCATTAAGGATTTTCGTTTTACAATTGGTCCTGGTTCTGGTTGAACCAGAACCGCAACCGGTCCTTTCGTTTTAAAACAATGACGTCACAGTTGCAACCCGGTTATGAAATTTTAGAACCAGCCTGGGAGGTTGGTTCGGCCCTTTGGTTGTAAACATAACCTCTAAAATTTTGCAAAATTATAGATAGTCTTTTTTTGAGTAAAATCAATGATATCTTAATTATTTTAGAACCGCTGTCAAAATTTATGTCAAAACAATGTCAACCGGAACCAGGACCAATACTTAAATCGAAAATCCTTATTGCAGTGTCGGTGGTAGTCAATGAATATCGGTTGTGGGCAGAAACATGGAAACGGGAGCAGGCTATACAGTAGACGGTTCCTGATCTTATTGGGAAATCAAAATAAGCAAAGCGGCCTCTAACCTAAAGCCCCCAACTATCCTAAGGCCCCCGATACCATGCCAACTGCAGGTGTTTTGTCAACAAGGGCCGCATTGGGGCAGAAGAGTATTTTTACGTTTTCTGAGAGAAACTCATACGAGGTTATGTTTATCTTTCAAAAATATTTTTTCGAAAACATTGTTCTAAAACGAATACGAAACCACTCCGCGTGTGCCGTCGCCCGCCGAAAATGGTCAGCGCTGCGCAGGCATTACCCCGAGTTTATCAAAAAACCAAGAGAACTTTACTGGCTCGCTGGAATTATTAGGAATTCGCATAGAAACAACAAAACACAACGCCTATAACCTCACAAAATTTTGTTTTTATTTTGATGCAATGTTTTTTTTTTAATTTAAATTATTGCGGCATAGTTATGTGCAAGTTTGCTAGTGAATTCTTGGAGGGCAAAGGATAGATTTTAGAACCTCAGTTTTAAAAACACACGGATACTTGAGTAATAACAAAACAGGTCAGTAAAGCTCCATTTAGAGGTTGGGGAGACTCTTGCTAGTCGTTGATGCTCCTGCTTAAAATAGAATATGATTATTTCGTCTAGCGTTAGCAGCCGATATTTAAATCTGGATGCTTTTTAAGTTAACCTGTTGTCCTGAAACCAGTGGCATCAGCTGGCAGGAGTGTTTCCAATTCATTTATAAATGCACTTGTAAATTCAGCACAATAGAAAAACTTATTGTTTTTGTCTGAAAAATCAAAATATACACGCGGTCACATGGAACTAGAGGGTTATTTGCGCCGTGGTACGGTACAGCGGTGGTAATGATAGTAAGGCAAGTTCGGGCTACAGCCACGCATCATGACGCGGACGCGTGCCAGACCGCACACACTTTAAGAAAAAAGCGAAAGTAAAAAAAACTTATGTACTTATGTACTTTAGCGGCGCGGAATGCGAAGTCAAAATAAGTAACCTAACCCCAAATTTTTGACCTGGTGCTACAAAAGCTCTGATGTCCCACTGTGGACAAACATAAATAAACTCTCCGCGTTGCCATGGAAAACAACTGCAAAAAAATCAGGTCGCCTGTATTCTTGCTACACTACCAGTTAGTGTAGCGCCGGCATCAAAATTTCTGCAATACTCTTACACTACATATGGAAGTGGAGAAAGTAATTAATCATTTCGCGAGAAGACAAAAGAGAAAAACTGATTTTGTAATTTGATTCCATTCTTTAAGTAAAATTTTTGGCTTTTTGCGTCTTTTTTTTTTCTCGTCTTGGGATTGGGAAAATATGTCCGCTTACCTTTATGCCACTGATAGGACCCCCCCCCCACCTTACTAAAAAGCTGGATTCGCCCCTTGTTTCAGGTCAGGTCCACGCTTGGTTTAAAACACCTTGGTTCTGCAGTAATCGGTTCGCCACAGCACATAGGGTCTCTCATTTTATTAAAATAGTCATTGTATAGTAAAATAGTTTCAAAATTTAAATCCGGCAACAAGAAGTTTCTAAGAGCAACAAAACTAATAAAAACCTAAACAATTGAAACACACAGTTTTAATCTAGTAATAGCCATGCATAATAATTTTCTATTTTCTAGAAGTCTTGTAAATTCTCGTGTAGTTGTTATTATTCACATAAAAGTTTACATTTTCACGCCTAGTAACTTTAACAGCAAAAAGGGCGTTTAAAGGCTTCACTCACTTCTTCATGAAAAACTGGTTCAAGAGTGCCCAATCAAGGTTCTTATCTTTCTCAATCAAACTAGAGTGTCCGAATGTTTTAGCTGTTTTAAACATGCTTAAAACTAAAAGGATTTGAGACTGGTAACCACGGTCCCCTGAATAGATACAGTCTAGCCAGCTGCTGATTTTTAACCATTGAAGTTAAATTTTTAGATTTTCCTTCCTCTTTTGTCTAAATGATTGATGCAAGGGCTATTTTTTTCTTTTATCTTGTACTATAACTTTTTGTGTACACGTAAATATCATTAGTTGGCAATAGATTCCCTCAAGAATTCTATCAAATCACTTGAAGTTGTTGCGTAGTCATAGTGCAGAAGTTAGATTATGTAGTTGTTATTTTTCCTGTTTTGGAAGCTATTTTGTTTGTACTTGATTTTTGCGAGAGTGATTATATTATTATTTAGATGGAAAGACCTGTTGTGTGAACTATATGCAAAAAATCTGATTGCAAATTTAAAACCACAAGGTTCCTTTTTCCTTGGTTCTTTCGTTGATGATGAACCTTTCCACTAATGAAACTCATAAATGCAGCTACCTATAACAAAAATAATGTAAGGAATATCACTGGGTACTCAATTTGGTACAGAAGAAGAAATGATGAACAATTACAATTTTTATTACAAAAATTTTTACATAAATAACATAACCTCAAATTTCAACCATCGAAAGTCAATAAAGAAAACCGGCTGATATCTTTAGGTGCGTTCGCGTAGAAACCTCAAGCGCCCGGAAGTCCACTTTTCCATTCGAGTTGACGTTCGGGGTACGATCAGGGTGCCTATTCTTGAATTTCATAGGAAAGGTCGCACGGGAACGGTCACCTCCCTGATATCGACCAATAACACGCTTTAAAGTTATCACGAGTTATCCGAAACCTACCCGACCCCTGTCGAGTCTTCTTATTGATCGAAACCAAGGATGTGAACGTTCCCAGGCTATCATTCTCTCGAAATTTAAGAATCGGGACCCTATTGCGTTCGAGATGACATTCGGGACGGTCTTCGGGCGCGCCCTGTTCTGATCTGACCTAGGCCTTATTAGACCCGTTGCGCATCCTCCTATAGGGCTTCCCCCTATCCCATCCTACGCTTCGAACGTAGTTGATAACGTCGCCAAGGGGAGCCTCCCGTATGTTGACTGGTGTTGGCCAAAACTCGTCGAAAAAGCCTTTCGGATAGATGACTGCACTGGACAGTCGCAGAGAATGTGTTCCATGGTTTCATCTTCTTATTTACAACCTCTACATAGAGGTGTTTCAGACAACATCATTCTATTGAGGTGTTTATTTAGTTGGCAGTGGGCGGTCAGAATGCCCGTGACAAAGCGCAAGTTATGTCTGGTCATTGATAGGAATTTTTTTGCTGATGCTTGGTCAGGGTAACGTAGTAATTACCTGGCAAGGTTGCAGTTGCAGAAACTGCGCCCTGTTTCATCCGAGCCAGCGTTGCTAGGTCGAATTTGGGGAAAGCAGTAGGTCATAGATAAAAAAACAGTAGATTTCGTGAAAAAACCGTATATTTTTTTTCCCAATAGTTAACGATATATAGCAGCAAAAAGGGAAAAAATCTCTCTCTAGTTTTTACAAGAACTCATTGTAAACCACTTTTTATACAGAATCAAAAACTTGCAATTTCATGCCATTTTATTCTTGTTTAATTCGTGTTTAATTCATAAAAATCGATTACACTTTCCACAACATCAAAATGAACATTTTACAAATCAAATAAATCAAGTTCCCCTTCCTATTTCTCACTTCGCCTTAGTAAAGCATTTCTTCATTTGCAGTTTAAAGCAATTTCAAAAAACTGTTAAACTTTTTTTAAGAGAAAAAGCTTTTTTTAATAGAAAAAGCTTTTTTTAATAGAAAAAGCTTTTTACGCTGTGCAAGAATTTCTTCAAGGCAGTAGTTTAAAAATGTAGTTACCAATTTCTGTATTTTATTTTTTAACTTAAAACTGATATTTTTAAGATATGTGTATGTATAAGAAAGAGTTTATGGTTTTTGTTTTGTAAATAAGAAATATTTTACCTTGTACAGATATTTTTTGGACAATAAAGCATTTTTTTATTCATTCATTCAAAAAATCGACCATAGACATAAAAACATCATGGGGCTGATGTTATAATTAGAGTGGGCGTTTTCATATCATTTTTTTTTACGGATAAAATAGGTTTAAATTTTCTTGAAAAAAAAACAGTAAATCTACTGCTCATATTTTTTTAAATCGAAAAAAGCAGTAGATTCCGCCGCAAAACCAGTAGTCAGTACACAAAGACCCCAAAGCAGTAGATCTACTGAAAAATCAGTTGATCTGGCAACGCTGATCCGAGCTTGAAGGCGGAGAACAGCCGGCATCTTACAATACGTAACCCGATTTTTTAAAGTTGGGTTATATTTTGTATGCCGATTTTAAATTTTAATAAAAGTTCGGCATTATCAGGCTCTGTCATAAAATTTTGCTCTATTTCTTGGAGAGAGGCAACGACGTAGGACGTAGCAAAGCCCGCATTGGCCTTTCTCCGTATCAGTTATCACTTTTCTCAGCGAAAAACAATTTTTTTACTTAAAAGTGTATGGCCAAACCGCAAAAACCCGGAATTCTAGTAATTTTGTTTTCCTTTCAAGGACAATGAACAAATTTGGGGTTCCCTAGTTTCTGTTATTAGCCATCCATACATAGTATGCAGGCTATTGGGATCGGCAAAAAGAGGTTTTTATTTCCACTAAAATTAAATTATTTGAGTCAAAAAAGACCTAAATCTACCTAAACTTTGTCATGGTGTCTGTAAGACGATTACGCAAAAACCGCTTAACCGATTTTTATAAAATTTGGCACAAAAATTCTTTATCCCCAGACGCAGAGCTGATTGGTTTATGATAAAGGTGCGGGGTTGGCAAGATTCAAGATTCTTTATTCCACCAAAAGAGCATTCCAATAATGATTTAGGCATTGTCAAAATTAATAATTATAAAATACAAAATAACAGTACAAGAAGTTAAAATAACGTAAATTAAAATAATAGGGTCAATATATATGAACTATCTTAATAATTATCTATAATACATACCAAAGGTTATAGTAAATTTTTCTTTATAGCAGTTTACTTAAGACACGTCTATTCCAAATTAACTGAAATCACAAAGTTCAACAAAATCAAAACTAATATATTTCTTTTTTAAATGATAATAAATATTACCGAAATAGGACCTTACACAAAGGTAAAAAAACACAAAACAATTGAATTGGCATAACGCAATAGTCGACGCTACAAAAAATTGTTATCATGAATTATATGTATGAGTAATATTCCGTATTCAATAATATTCTATTTATTTATTTTTCAAATAATTCTTGATCCATTTGTTTTAATTTATCTGGAATGTGATTGTAGCTTTTAATCGCTCTGTAAACCGGACTATCTTCATAGATAGCTAAAAGATGTGTTGGAATTACTGAAATATGTATATTTCGAGTGTGTATATTACTGATGGCTAATTTTTTCAGATTTGGAAACTCAGACCTGGCATAGATCAATAGACTCTTAATGTAGATGGTGTACAGTGTTAATATTTTAAGTTCCTTAAATATAGTTTTACAACTTGTTTTCTTTAAAACCCGTTTTATATTTCTAGTTGCTCGTTTTTGTAATTTAAGGATATGCTTTTTTTAAAGAGCAACCTTATGCAATTATTCCGTAGGACATCCTTGAGCTAAAATGGCCGTGATAATCCATGAGCAAAGCCTCCGTAGTTACGAAATCTTTCAATTGTTTCAAACAGTAGCAAGCTGATGATAGTTTTTTCTGTAGGCTATCAATTTCAGTTTTCCATGAGCAGTTTTAATTTATATGTATCCCTAAAAATTCTACACATTCAGTTTGAGGTATGGAGCCTTTCCGAGTCCTAATTAAAACACAGCTTCCATAATCTTTCACATGGTTTGCATTAAATCTGATACAATTCGATTCTTTGAGTTTAAAACCAAGTTATTTTTTCAAAACCAACTTTCAAAATTTTGCATCAGTTCGTTTGAATTTTTTATACATTCATTTACTACCTGTAATTATTGCAGTATTATCATCGGCAAAAGTAAATTGATTTTCCGCATAGAGGTCATTAATATATATAAGAAATAATAATGGTCCTAAGACAGACCCCTGGGGTACTCCTGTGTTTAACTTCAATTTTTCTGATCTATTACCATTATTTCTGTATATTGATCTCTCTCTCTTATGATGCAATAAATCTAAAGAACTAAGTCAAAAGCCTTACTCAAATTCAAAAATATCCCGACGGGATTTTTACCTTGATCGAGATTTTTGTAGAGGACATTCAAGAACTTATTTATTGTTGTAGAGGGTAGGAGGAGGGATTGAACTTTTTGAAAAAATTTTAACTCACGCACCGTAGCAGCTAAAGACACTCGGTTTTCACATTAGGATAGATAATTGCATTTTGAACCAAAAAAACATTGAAAAAATTTTTTGAAAAACATTTTTTAAAAAAATTATTTATTTTTTAAACATTTAAAAAATATTATAAATTTTTTTTAAAGAGTTTATGGATGGCTTTACGTGCCTGCTGGCGCCATTTTTTTTTGTTAAATATGCCCCGTAAATAAGTAGCTGTATAAGAAGCAACTCGATTCGTAGGTCCTCTAGTAAAAGGGTGGCCAATCGAGGTTCTTATCTTACTAAAACGAACCCAAATCGTGGTCACTAACAAATGCGCGGTTATCATTTAATGATCAAAAAGGAAGTGCACCTCGCCGGAAGCGGTGAGAAAAACGTCATTTTTTACGCTTGTTGGGTTCGCTTTCGTGCCAACTCGAAACCTGCGCTATTATTCCAAATCAAACTATATGCACACGTTAAGTAGAGAACGGTGAAGTTTTAGTGCCCTTAAGGCGAATTTTAATGGCAACCTATGCTGCAATTAATTTGTTTTACCAGAATGATGTTGGCAACGAAACAATAAAGAATTAAGTTGTAATCTTGCAACACTTTTTAAATTCAAAATCAAATTATGCAACAACCACAGGCGTGCACAGCATTTAGGAATAGGAGAGCCATGTTAAACTTTATAATTTTTTTATTAATCCTTTAAATAGAAACAGTTAGAACATCAATATTTTTTATAAAATCAACCTAATTAAATTTTTTTTCGATTAAAACAACAGTTTCGTTAAAACAAGTCCACCAAAAATTAAGTCAACACCGTACTAAACTAAAAAGCCTGTTAACTCCTACCGCTTTAGTGCCCTTTAGCCTATTGTGGCTGCCATTTTTATAACCAAATTGACAAGTAAAACATGGATTTTCAGTCAGTTTGGTATCAATATGGCGCCGACCATAGGCCAAAGGATACTAAAACGAAAATGAGTTAACTGGCTTTTTAGTTGAGAACGGTGATGATTAAGTGAAATTTTTTGACATTTGAACTGAATTTGTGTAGACATCATTGACACAATGTCTGAACTTGTCAATGTCGTAAACTTTTCACACAATTCTGAGTTACCTTAAACTATTTTGAATCACGTTCAATCAATTTTTAGTGAGATATTTGGCGAGATGGGTGGAAACAATGGAACGGTTGTGAAAATAAAGCGGTTATGAAAAATGGATAAAATGGAAAAAATGGAGCGGTTGGGAAAATGGATAAAATAGAAAAATTGGAGCGGCTGTAAGAAACTTAGCGGCTGTATTATGTTTTAGTGCTATTGTTTTGTAAATAGAGTGTACCGTTAAGGGTCAGTTAATAATTTTCTCATTTTTATAAAAAAAAAATATATTTTTATCCATCAACGGATTGTAGCCCTTTCTTCGCTCAGACTAGAAACTTTTTGACTGGGAAAAGAGTGCCACTTTAGTCCCTAAATTTATAATGTACTAATTCACTCGCTGCACTCGTTATTTAAACCAAAGCTTGTGTTTAAAAAAATATTTGACAGATGGTTGTCTTTTTCATGAATCCTGTGTCAGATTTTTTCATCATAATTTCATCTCCTAATTCCTAGCACCGTACTGATGAGCACCACAAGTGCGAAATCCGGATTTACAGTTACCATTACCTTTTTTGAGGAAAAGCTCGCTATTCATTGATTTTGTCATTTATGCACCCTGGCTCAAGCCCTTTTTAAAAATATTTAATGTTAATTTTCTCACCACGGCATTAAATACAACAAAATCCCAAAAAAGTCCTTGACAGCAAAACACTGGCGATCAGTGTGATTAAACTTCCAAAGAGCTTTTTTTCGAACTTGTCATTCGAACTGCGGTCGCCTAATCGCACCCAACGTATCAATTATTTGCCCATTAGTATATTAATGGGCTTAAAAACGTTTTATTTTAGACAAATGAAAGACCTTATGCTAGAGTACCCTTTTTAGTTATGCGCATTCTTAGATTAACTTAGCGACGCCATACATGGGTAACGGATACCAAAAGTTTGCGTTTGTGCATCTCCACTGTCCAGAGACTAACCTTAAAACATTAATTTTTGTTCGTATTCGTATCCCTCCTGCATCATTTATGATAATTTCGTGGGTTATGGGATTTTAGCAATTGGAAAAAGACAGTTTTTTCTTTGGGACGTTTCGCCTCTATATTGAAGCTTTTTCAACCCTAGAGACAGAACACAAGCAATTAATTAACCTAACAACAATAAGCAAAAACTCTTTTGTACTTTGTTTTATTAACAAGGTTGTAACGAAAAAGTATAAAATAAAGTACTACAGAAAACTTTCTTTCAAAACTTACTTCAGAAAAGCTAGTCAAAAAGCCCGTGCGTATGGGATCACCATCACTTTGTCCTTGGCTGAACACCATTTTATTATTCAATTTTAAAAGCAATTGGCAAAATTAATTCCAAAAATTTGTTTTTTATATATTTATAATACCTTATGGTTAGTGGCACAATTTACTTTTCGGTCAGTTGAATTTTAGTTCAAGCATTTGAATTTTTCGTTGGCCAATAGGTGCATTCAATTTAAACGTAAATCAGGTAGTTTCACACTTTAGTCTGTTTTTGCGATGGTAAATATGGTAAATATGGTAAATATTCAAGCAACCCCATCGTTTCCCACACTCACTACAAACATACGCTTTCGAAGGAAAAAGACAGTAAAAAAACGTCAAAACATAGCATTACAATGTGCAAAGTACTAATGTAAATTTAAAACTTAACAATTAAAAACTTCTCTGATTTTAGTCTAAGACATTAACAAACACTTTAAAATAATTACTTAATAGCTAAAATTAATTTAAATCACATATACAGAGAAAATATCACAGAGCATCAATGACAATAAGAAAATTTGATCATTATTAAATCAGGTACCCAAATTAGTTTTGTATTTATTTAGTAAATTGCAATACAAAGTACTGAGACCCCTTTAACAAATAAGGTAGGGATAGTCAGTGGTCTCATGCATCGAGCGACTAAGCTAAGTAGCCCAAAATTTCATATTGAAAATATAAACAAAGTAAAGCTACTTTTAAGAAATAAAAATTACCCTATGAACTTCATTAATACATCAATCCAAAAGTTTTAAAAAAATAATGGATCCTCTAAAATCAGAAATGATAAAAAATATTTTAAGTTTCCTTACATAGATGGCTTGTCTCAACAAATCAAACGCTGTTTCAGAGATACTAACACGGAACTTGCTTTTTACAACATCAAAACAACTCGATCTTTCTTTACAAAACTTAAAGACCCCACTACTCTAAGTAAAAAGTCTAATCTTATTTACTGCATACCGTGTGAATGTGACAAGTTTTATATTGGACAGACGAAACAATATTTAGAGAGGCGGTAACAACAACATAAAAACGATTGCAGAAATGATAAAATGTATGACGCAGAAAAAACTGCGCTCTCTAAGCATCATTTTGAGCAGCAACATAGTTTTCAATTCCAGAATACCACTATTCTGGATAGTGAACCTAATTACACAAAAAGATTAATCAGTGAGATGATTCAGATTCAGTTATATGATACAGTTAATCTAAGAACAGATGTCAGGGGTCTCAGTACTTTGTATTGCAATTTACTAAATAAATACAAAACTAATTTGGGTACCTGATTTAATAATGATCAAGTTTTCTTATTGTCATTGATACTCTGTGATATTTTCTCTGTGCATGTGATTTAAATTAATTTTAGCTATTAAGTAATTATTTTAAAGTGTTTGTTAATGTCTTAGACTAAAATCAGAGAAGTTTTTAATTGTTAAGTTTTAAATTTACATTAGTACTGTGCATATTGTAATGCTATGTTTACACGTTTTTTTACTGTCTTTTTCCTTCGAAAGCGTATGTTTGTAGTGAGTGTGGGAAACGATGAGGTTGCTTGAATATTTACCATGGTAAGCTCGCAAAAACGGACTAAAGTGTGAAACTACCTGATTTACGTTTAAATTGAATGCACCTATTCAACCTAAAATTCAACTGACCGAAAAGTAAATTGTGCCACTAACCATAAGGTATTATAAATATATAAAAAACAAATTTTTGGAATTAATTTTGCCAATTGCTTTTAAAATTGAATAATAAAATGGTGTTCAGCCAAGGACAAAGTGATGGTGATCCCATACGCACGGGCTTTTTGACTAGCTTTTCTGAAGTAAGTTTTGAAAGAAAGTTTTCTCTAGTACTTTATTTTATACTTCTTCGTTACAACCTTGTTAATAAAACAAAGAACAAAAGAGTTTTTGCTTATTGTTGTTAGGTTAATTAATTGCTTGTGTTCTGTCTCTAGGGTTGAAAAAGCTTCAATATAGAGGCGAAACGTCCCAAAGAAAAAACTGTCTTTTTTCAATTGCCAAAATCCCATAACCCACGAAATTATCATCAAATCATAAACTTAAAACATTAAGTTCGCGATAGACAAAAATAATTGTCATTTGAGGGTGGCCATTTTCAATCCATATTACAGCCCCTGTCTTATTTCTAAATTTATCTAAATCGGTTCAGCCGTTTTTGCGTGATTGAGGACAAAGACACACACATACACTGATAAAAAAAAACTAGTGAATTTAAACAATCATTACAACTCACAATTTGGATACCTGGGTCGCCTTTTCGGACCCATTGCACCCCGTGAAGGTTTTATTTTTAGCTTAACTTTTAAACGGCCCAGCCGATTTTAATAATTCTTTTATATTCGATTCAGGAGAAAAGTATACTTTCCCCGCCACTGGCACGACAAAATCAAAAAATAATTTTAAAAGACTAGAAGTCGTCACTTTGGGCTTGTACGCGATTTTACGCGTAATGAGAATTAATTTGGACACTTGAGCTGCTTCTTGTAGAGGGTTTATTTTTTTGAAGCATAAATTTGAAATCGCTTGACCAATTTTCCTAAATCTTTTTTAATCGATTCAGGGAAGCTCCAATTTTGTATTGTTTGAAAAACGTAAAACGTAAAATTCGTCAGTTTTTATGAAAAGATAAGACGGAGTGGAAGTTGCATTTGGATACTTTGGCCGGGTCCCTATAAAAAACCCGAAACCGAATTTGGCAGAAATATAATTTGTCATAATTTAAAAGAAAAAAAATTATTGATCAGAAAAAATTTTCTCGAAAATGAAATGACGGGAAAATCAAATCGCTAGAAAATATATGCATAGAATTAAACTTAAAGGACATATTTTTATAGAAACACAAAATGCCAGAAAATATTTTTAACGAAAATAATTTAATAGAAACATAATAGGGCCGAACCGCAAATGATTTGCACCGATAGCCACGAATTAAATTGCTACGTTGCCAGGCTTACAGCAGAGAAGATACGAAGTAAGTTTTGATATTATATTAATTTACCCCCTTTACATCCTTCAACCACCCCCTACCCCCAAATTTTTTCATAATATTAAAATCTGTTCATGGGAACTGTGTCAAAAATGAATCGCAAGATTTGATAGACAGTTAGACAGTCAGAAACTGTCAAGTTAAATAAAATCGTTTAATAAAAAAAAATCCCCAATCTTCCAAATAGAGAAACTTGTCAATGCCGCAATCCAGGGCCTACTGCGCTCTAGAGATTTAAATTTGACGCATGCGCAATAGCGATTCGTATGGATTATGGTTCTGCAATTTTCTAGAAAATTATGTTCGTATCCATTATTTTCTGGGTGTTTTTCTTTTATTCATATTTCGTTTCGGACGTTTTATTTTCTGTTTAATTGTGTTTCGGTTTTTGTAAATTTGACTTCCTTGTTGGTTCCCCTTTGGCCGTTTTTCTGAACCCATTGTACCTCGTAAAGAATTTAATTTTTTAATTTTAGTAATTATTATTATATTCCATTCATGAGAGCTCCAATTTGGTCCGTTTTATTTAAAAAACATACTTTTCTCACCACTCTTATGACAAGGCCAGTAACATCGTGACGGGGGGGGAGAGGGTTTAGGAACAACCCCTCCCCCGAAATTTTCAGGGGGGGGGGGTTTTACTCTGAAAAACGGTTATGATGTCCGAAAAAATTTCGGAAATATGCCCTCCTTCGAAAATTTTTCTTACTGCGCCACTGGATAAAACCAAAAAAAATTAAAAAAAAAATAAATAAATTATATTCGTCATCTCTGACACAGAGTAAATGTAATCTATGTCAGCATTAGTAGCCGGTCATTTTGGGGTAATTATACCTTTTGAACACATTTTGACCAACACAGGATATAAAGCACAAGTGAGAAAAAAACGACTTGTAAGTTAATGGTGTCAGTTATGAATGAAATTTTGTGTAAAAAATTAAAGGTCATTAACAGGCAAGTGAAGTGATCATAACAAAATACTCTTTGGTTTTCTTGTTTATTGCTCGATCTATCATTATTATACAATTTGTTAATTCTTGGTGTCGGTTTTTAACCAAACGATATAGATACCAAAAATTCAATTTTTAGAATTTTTCACTGAGATTTACTAAGATCTAACATAGTACCTCCCACAGCTTTAAGAATTTACACCTGTGGGGGTACTAAACTTTAAAACCCATTTGCGAAAAACAGTTACCTATACAGAAAAGACACAAAGTTATTCATTATTTTGTATTGTTATTGCAAAATACCACTGAAAATCTACTTGTTTTCTTAAAATATACCATATTTTAGGAGAATATGCCCTTAAACTAATTTTTTTTTGACAGGCTTCAAAATGACAAACGGTGAATACGTCAAAAATTTGGCACACAATAGTTTCATTATCTGTGTTTGAGGTTATAAAGTGGGTTATTTTTTAGACCACCTCTGGGGGTGCTTTAAATTTATAGCCCTCAGAAAATATTGTGTTGTGGCAATTGGTAATAAGAAGTTCGTTTATATTTTCCATAAGTAACCGTTTCTAGAAGGATTAATTTACCTTATTTAATATCCCAAGTTGTTCATTAACCAATAAAACACCTCTAATTTGGTCCAGAAAAAGGCCATATTTGAACCCGTTTTCAGCACAAAAAATATATTTATGAGGGCACTACGAGGCAAAAAAAAAATTAGTGAAGGTCACTGGTTATGCACGAAAAATATAACAAACAAAAAACCCAAGACAACTATATAAATTTATTTACAAACTGAAATTAACACATTGAGGTTATCTAGAAGCTTAGTAAAGAAAACGTTCTTTACTCAAAGCCAACTCGTTTCAAAGCTGTAGCTTTCATCAGTAGAGGTTGGTGCAAGCCAAGGTACAAGCAGAGGTAAGAGATCCGAATTCGCCGTTTGTGATTTGAACGCAGCTAATATTTTGAAACTGACATTTCGACTGTGACACAAATGTAAACAAAACTTGCATTTAAGTTTTTTAATACGTTTGATAAATAAAAACACCTTTTAAATAAATACAAAATTAATCCACTCCCTATTTTATTGTTACCTATCGAAATCGTTGTGTGACATCAAGTATTAGTTAAAAAAATTAATTTACAAGGGCAACTTTAAATTAGAGTGTTTACTATTTAAACCCAGCGTGGGTGTAAATTTTTTAATTTTCTTTTTTTTTTAATTGAAACTTTCTTCTTAAATCCAACAAAAGATTGTGTTAAGATGATTATTCAATAAACCAATTTATTAAAAAAATAAAATTAAAAAAAAGCTATGTCCAAAACTCAAGGAGGGTTGATTTAAAATGCTTAAAACCAAAAATTTCACTTAAACTTGGGACCGTTCTAAAATAGACTAAACCCTTTTTGTAAATCCCACCGTTTATGTTTGTCTATTCTTTTGTTCCAGCATAACGCAAAAACTACTGATTTTGATGAGAGTTGACCAATTTGTTGCTATGAAAATTAGTTTTATTAATTTATTTCTCAACTTACTTAATTTTTCTAAATTAAAATTTTCTAAATAAATTATTCCACGCTTGTTGAATTTCGGGGTGAGACAAAAGCTTACATCAAAATAGGTTCAAGGAAACAAAAGTTACGGCCATTTAAAGCAAAAAACCGGAAAAAACCTAGCCAACTGGGTATTCGACTGCGGGTTAAAAGGGTTGGAGGGCCAGAAGGTAAAATGATGAGGGGAAAAGGGGCGGGGAAGGCCTTCTGTCCTGTGGTGTAAGAGGGGAAGCGGAGGGGTTTGGCTACAATTTTAAACAGCCCAACGAAGTCGTGTGCAAAGCTATTATAAAATAATTATGATAACTTTGTATTAAAATGTTCTCTTCACTATTTTAAATTTATTTGATGTCGAGTACCTATATATAATACTTAATTAAAATTTCGCAAATTTATTATTTAACAAATTATATAGTTCCGCGTTTTTACTTGCATACGTCGGTTGTGAACAATAACAATTTTATTTAAATAACAACCATGAAAATGTCGGTACTTTTAAGAAATAATATATTAATATATAACAGCTATAGGACAAGCATCATAATTATAATAAAATAAATAAAAATTCTCTTTAAGTAAATCGATTTTATTGAGTTCCGCACTAAAATGTAAAAAATAATTTTATCATACGTATTATACTGAATATGGCATGCGTAGAAATAACTATAAGAAATATAGTTCAACTCCACACTTAAATTTTCACCAAAGACACTTTCAGTGAGATTTCCTAAGATCTAAAATAGTACCCCCCCAAATATTTACACTTGTGAGGGGTACTAAATTTTAAAACCAATTTTCAGAAAACACTTACCCATACAGAAAAGACACAAAGTTATTGATTATTTTGTATTGTTATTGCAACATACCACTGAAAAACTGCTTTTTTCCTCAAATTACACCATATTTTAGAAGAAAATGCCCTAAAACTAATTTTTTTTGACAAGTTTCAAAATGGCAAATGGCGAATACGCCAAAAATTTGGCACATAATAGCTTTATTATTTGTGTTTGAGGTTATAAAGTTGGTGATTTTTTAAACCACCTAAGGGGGGTGGTTTAAATGTATAGCCCCCAGAAAAGATTGTTTTGGGGCATTTGGTAATGAGTCCGTTTATAATTTCACTAAGTAACTATTTTCGCAAGGATTAATTTACCTTATTTAATATCCTAAATTATTCATTAACCAATAAAACACGTCCTATTTTGTCCAGAAAAACGCCATATTTTGAACCCGTTTTCAGCACAGAAAATATATTTATGAGGGCACTACGAAGCAAAACAAACATAAATGAAGGTCACTGACTATGCACGAAAAATATACCAAACAAAACAACCCCAAAACAACTATATTAATTTATTTACAAACTGAAAGTAAAACATTGAGGTTATCTAAAAGCGCAATCAAAAAAACTTTCCTTACTCAAAGCCCACTCATTTTAAAGCTGTAGCTGTCATCAGTAGAAGTTGGTGCAAGCCAAGGTGCAAGCAGAGGTAAAAGATCCGAACTTGCTGTTTGTAATTGAACGCAGCGCTAATATTTTTAAACTGATATTTGGACAGTGACAGAAATGTAAAAAAAAACTTGCATTTAAGTTTTTTAATACATTTCATAAATAAAAACACCTTTTAAATAAATACAAAATTAATCTACTCCTTATTTTATTATTATTAATTGGAAAAATTAATTAACAGGGGTAAGTTTTAATTAGACTAATATATAGCCCCAATGTTAATTTATTCTACAGAGTGTTCACTATTTAAACCCCGCGCGGGTTTAAATTTTTTAATTTTCTTTTCTTCTAAATTGAAAATTTTCTCTTAAATCCAACAAAAAATTGTGTTAAGATGATTATTCAATAAACGAATTTATTAAATTTATGTTTATAAATCAAACTATGTCCAAAACTCAAGGAGGTTTCGTTGAAAATGCTTAAAACCAAAAATTTTACTTAAACCTAGGACCGTTCTAAAATAGACTAAACCAGTACCCTCTCCAGATAGGCCGATCAACTCATACCGATTTAGTGTCCTTTTATCCACCTTCGCCGCCATTTTCACTCAAAAGTGACAGATAATCCATTAGTTTTCTGTCAAAATGGCGGCGAAGATGGATAAAAGGACACTAAAACGATAAGAGCTGATCGGCCTATGTGGAGAGGGTAATAACTAAACCTTTGGATTGCCTTGAATTTCCAGTGTAGTACGCCCCACGATTTTTTGAGTAGGTACAACAAATTTAGTATAACATATATGATAGAATTATTTTTTACCTTTAGTGCGGAACTAAATAAAATCGTTTTACTTAAAAAGTTTTTTTTTATTTATTTTATTTTTTTACGTTTTAGTGTACATAAACCACGGCCCCTGGAATGGATACGGTCTAGTAATTTTGCCCCACTCTTCGACCCGATGACGACACAAAGATAGCAGCCTAGTTTTTGCTTGCATCTTTTATTATAACTTTTTGTGTATAAGCAAATATAATTTATTTTTGGCCAGCATGCGTTGATCTTGCACCAAATAGAAATGAAAATCATTAGTTGGTAATCGATTCCGTCAAGAAACTCATCGGATGAGTTGGAGTTAGTTCGAGTTCGTAGTTCAGAAGTTAGGTTATGTAGTTATTATTTTTCCTGTTTTGGAAGCTATTTTATTTTGTACTTGATTTTTGCCAGGCATTTTTGGGAGAGTGATTATTTTATTATTTAGAAGGAAAGACTTATTGTGCATACTATATGCATTAAATCTGATTGCAAATTTAAAGCTATAAGGTGCCTTGTTTTTTTGGTTTTTTAGTTATTTAATGATGAACCTTTCCACTAAAAAAAAAAAGTAAATAGTATCTATCACAGGTTATTTAATTAGGGCCAGAAGAGAAGAACCGATGAACAAATAAAATTTTTATTACAAAAATTTATGCAAAAATAATATAACCCCAAATGTCACCCATCAAAAAAATCAATAAAGAAAGCAGCTGATATATTTGTGTCGTCATCAGACCGTGTACATAAACAGGATACTTCATCAAATTCCGTTAACGTAAAGTGAGATGCAAATTTTTCCTCCTTCGTCAATGACGTCATCATAAAAACGGGAATGCTCTGACAAGCTTCGCAGAAGTTTATTTTCAATGGACAAAAGCGAGATTTGCGAAAGTCTCTCCTAACCTCGATGCACGATGCATTTATCAGGTTTAATGACCTCTCGACGCACACGAAAGCAGGCATACTGCTGCTGCCAGTGCTGAGAACAGAGAACCTAGGAGCGGGGATAGCTTCTATTAAATTTTTCCAGAGTAGCGAAAAGTCGCGCGCACACAACACGCGAACACACTTTCTGCTATGAATGGGTTTGAGTCAAGGCCGCATTTGTTATGGGCTTGATATACAAAATAATTTTTAGCATTTATATTAAAATCTAAAGTAGTTGCTTCCTATTTCAAAAATTAGATTTGAGGTCGTAGTTACAATCTGGGGAATTGTTTTTAGCAACACTGTACTAGAAATCAATTGAACTGCAAAACATTGAATTTGTTTTCCATGGCGACGCGGAGACTTTATTCATGTTTATCCACGGTGGGACATCAGAGATTTTTTAGCACCGGGTCAAAAACTTGGGGTTAGGCTACTTATTTTGACTTTTCGTGTTCTGCGCCGCTAACAAACCAAGTAAAATACTAAATTAAAAGAAAACCATTTATTGCAGAATTACCTGCTAAAAAAACGCTATCCAACTACGTATTAAAGTAACTGGGTGTAATGTTTAAGATTGCATTTACAGGTGCATTTATAATTCAATTGGAAACACTCCCGCTAGCTGATACCGACAACAGGTTAACTTAAAAGCATGCAGATTTAAAAATCGGCTACTGCCGCTAGACGAAATAATCGTATACTATTTTAAACAGGAGCGTCAATGATTAGCAAGAGTCTTTCCAACCTCTAAATGGAGCTTTGCTGACCGGTATTGTTATTACTGAAGTATCCATGTGTTTTTGAAACTGAGGTTCTAAAATCTATAATTTGTACTCCAAGATTTCACTAGTACAATTCTACATAACTATGCCGCAATAATTTAAATTTAAAAAAAAAGTTGAATCAAAATAAAACCAAAATTATTTTATGTAGGGTTATCGGCGCCGAATGTTTATATGCAAATTCCTAGTAATCTCAGCCAGCCAGTAAAGTTCTCTTGGTTCTTTGATAGACTCGGGGTAATGCCCGCGCAGAGCTAGGCCTTTTTCGGCTGCCGACCGCACGCGCGGAGTGGTTTCATATTTGTTTTAGAACAATGTTTTTGAAAACACATTTTTGAAAGATAAACATAACCTCGAATGGTTGTCTGTCAGAAAACGTAAAAATACTCTTCGGTCCCACTGCGGCCCGATTTAAAGTTTGTTGACAAAATTCTGCGGTCTATCGGCCAACACTTGAACTGCGTGTGTCTCCCAAATTCAATGAAGTGTGATTGCTTGATCGCCTATCTTTTCCGGAGTGCACAGGGTTTTAGAAAAAAGGAAACTTAGTTTTTATTTTCGCTAAAGCAAGGAAATATAAAAAGAAAAAATGCACTCCAGAGGAAATTGTTGCAATTATTTTGAGGCTTTTGGGATAGATGACAGCACCAGAGCTTTTATTTTGAAGAAAAAATAATTGAGAATTTTGAAAAATCCTCCAGATATTTTTGTTAAGCATTAAAAAATGATCACCCCCTGCAAAATTTCAACTAATTCTGATGTTTAGTTTTCCCTGTGCACTCTGGCAAAATATTAAAAAATTAAAGAACAAGGCGTTGCCAGTTGTACTTTTTTTTAACTTAAAATCTATAGCCTTAACAAGATAATGTTTTTCTAGGAGAAGCACTGCTTCGTTTGCTTTCATGGACTGCACGCCGCTGTTCAAATATCTAATTTACTTGTATGTTTTATCTTCTTACGGCAAATAATAAAAAAGTTAGTGTGGAATTCTGACTAAAGAAACTCTTTGTTTTTAATCCAATTAAATTTTCAAATCCACCTAAAACCTGTGGAAATTTCTTTCTAATCCGTCTCCTAAGACAAACAAAATTCAAAAAGGTCTAACAATAGCTTTGGATTTTGGATAAAAAAATATTTAAAAACTTGTCGTTATTTAAATAAATCTTAACTATCATAGCTTTTGGATATATTTCTCTTAAAATAGTAAATTATTACAAAAATCGCCACGTTTAGAATCATGCGAAAAAAATTTGCGGGTTATTTCCAAATGGGTTTTGATGTTATTTTAACTTATTTTAACTTATGTTCCTCCCTATATATATAAGTAGTATAATACTAATTACGCTAAAATTCCCATAATACCTACAGTTTTTCTAATTTGCCTTCAAACTTTGAATAGCGTGAAAGTTTCCCGATTTATTGTTTATGTTAGTTTGCCTTCACTTGCAAACCCAATCACAACAAAAGACAACGGGAAATTTCCTTTTCGTAAATTTAAAGGGTGCAGGGTTCTTAAGAATCTATTTGTTTTTTTAAATAATTTATCATGGTCATCAAGTTTTAAAGTGCACTTCGAATTATACAAGAGGCTGTAAATATACCTACCTACCCGATTGGTTTCGTGCTAAATGCGCGATTTTGCACTTATACCACACACATTTTTTTTAAACAATAATTGTTTTAAACATGCACTTTATGTAATACATTTTAAAATGGTATTATTTTAAAAATAACTGTTGGTGTGGGATTTCATACGAGGAAATAGGAACTTAACATAGTTTAAAATGATAAGATCAGTTTTCACATCTCTATTACCGTTTTATTCAAACTTAATTAAAAATAAAAAATTTCACCCCTTTATAAATTTACAGACAAATTATTTCTGGCGTAAAGGGCGAGGGATAGGTGAATAAATAGGAAAAAAGTTTTTTTTTTATACCATCATCAAAAACATGATTTTAGTAACTGTCTGCAGATGGCATGGCTTTTTTGGTTTTTTTTGATTACGGGTGCAAAAAAGGATTTTTGTCCGTTTTTTACCCAAAATTAAAGAGAAATAGCGGCAAATAGTAATATTGAAAAAAGCTAATTAATTATTCTTGCCTAAAAATTAAGCCATTTCCGCCAGTTTTCACCAAGTATTTACGAAAAAATCATTTAAAAACATCGCCAAAATATCAAACTGTCAAAGATTAAAATGGCGCAAGAATGAACGTCCCCGAGTAAAAAGACACATCGCTATGGAAACGATTGTTATTTTATTTACCAACCGTCTTGATTTCTAGTGTAAAAATGGTGTGTTGCGAGAAGCTAAAATAAGTCCTTTTTTTACAAGCGTTGGTTTAGATAACGAGCGCAGCGAGGTATTTAAAAACTCGAGTAAAAAAAGCACAGTTTAGCCGCGAGTTGTGAACACTACTTTTTTTAATACGTTTATCAAAAAATCCAAGAAAAACAGGAAAATGCTTTTAAAAATCTCGAACGAAACATCATTTACAGTATAAATCAAGGCGGCTGGTAAATGAAATAACAATATTGTTTCCATAGCGATGTGCCTTTTTACTCGGTAACGTTTATTGTTGAGACATTTTAATCTTTGACAGTTTGATATTTTGCCGATTTTTTTAAATGATTTTTTCGTAAATACTTGGTAAAAACTGGCGGAAATGGCTAAATTTTTAGGCAAGAATAATTATATTCTATATTACTATTTTCCGCTATTTCTCTTCAATTTTGGGTAAAAAACGAACAGAAATCATTTTTTGGACCCGTGATCAAAAAAAAAGTTCTTTTGCTTCGGTAACCAAAAAAGCCATGCTTTAGTTATCTGCAGACAGTTACTAACATCATGTTTTTGATGAAGGTATATAAAAAAGTATTTTACTGTTTTTCTTGAATTTTTGATAAAGGTATTAAAAAAAATTGTGTTCACAACTCGCGGCTTAACTGTGCTTTTTTTTACTAGCGTTTTTAAATACCTCGCGGCGCTCGTTATTTAAACCAACGCTTGTAAAAAAAGCACTATTTTAGCCACTAGTTGTGGAAACTACTATTTCTGGACCGGTATTTGAAGCCGGAACCTCTATAGTATTTATTTTTTACAAGCTTTTATTTAACTTGCAATGTATGTACACTTCTCTCCACTTAAAACTGGTACAGAAGAAGATAGCTGCAAATACGATTTTTTATATTTTCCTATGTGCAACACTGACTTTTTGATTTTGTCATTTTAGGTTATATTTCTGGCATATATAAACTTTTAATAAGGAAACGGATTGTTAATTTTTTACTAATTCAAAATATAAGGCCATTAAAAATAAAAACCACATGTCAAAAAAGCAAAAATGTTTTATTTACTAAACAAAAACTACACAGTAATTGGTCTATTCGACTAGCTGATTATGAAAAAACCAAGTCTACGATAGTAACCAAAATAAATCGATTTCAAGAAGAAGAAAGTGTCCCTCGAAAGGAAGGCACCGGTTTGACGAAAGTTACTAGCCTAAAACAATTAAAAGGCCAGATCAAGTTAACGAAATAAATAAAAAAAAAATAACAAAATTAAAAACATAAAAAAATTATTTTTAATAGCACTAATTCTAAATAGAGCGCTATGTCCTCTAGCCGATATCCATCTCCAAACATTTACCGAATATCTTTCCGCACGTTCTTCGTTTTCTGCAATATATTGGCGATAGATAAACCAGAATTTATTTTTTATCGTTGTTGGACTCATTTGTAAAAACCACCTGCTGCCAAAATTCTTCGTCCTTCAGAGAATAATTCAATGCAAAAATTAATCGAGACTGCTTCTTTTTCTCAATTGCTTCTTGGTCTTCAGGGCTATTAACTTTCGTCAAACCGTTGCCTTCTTTTCGGTAGATACTTCCCTCATCTTGAAATCGGTTTTTTATGTTTACTATCGTAGACTAGCTAATGAACAGCACTTGCCGAATAGACCAACCACCGTCTAGTTTTGTTTAGAGCTTTATCAAATTCGGACAAATGTGGCGGCATTTTTTTAAATTTGGATGACACTCACATGCAAAACATGATATTGTCAGGTATCTGTGACATTGTCACTTATAGGAAGACAATGCCGTACTATAAAAATTTAAAAAATTAAACAGGCTGCTAACTTCTGCTGTATCAGTTTTATGTGGAGAGAAGTGTACCTTTTTGTTGCAACTTAATTTTGACCAACTTCCCGACATCCGATCGGCTTCAAATTTGGCATGCTTATATAGTTGCGATGAAGGATATAGTGTGACGAAATTGACAGCTCCCCCTACTCGAAGGGGGTGGAGGGGGGATAAAGTTGAAATAAACTTGATTTCGTTGAAATTTGGTGCGTTGGGAAACTTGGGGATGGAGATAACGAATTTATAATCAGATGTTGAAAATTCAATATGGCGGATTCAAGATGGACAATTTTTAGTCATCTTTTGCTAACCAATTTTAACTAACTCATACACACCCGATTGCCTTTAAATTTGGCATGCATTTATAGGTCCGGTGATATTACAATAATATGTCTTTATTAGACACCCGTCCCCCCTACGAGGGGAGTAGAGGAGAGAAAACACCTAAGTTGGTCCGATTTCAACCAAAATTGGGATACGGGAGCTTTTAGAAATAAGGAATACGTTTGATCATATTTTGAAAATTCAATATGGCGGATTCAAGATGGATTACCGGTCATGTTTTGCTAACCAATTTTAACTGACTTATCCACATCCGATTGTGTTCAAATTTGGTATGCGTTTATAGTTCCGGTAAAAATACAATAATATGGTACCCAACTCCTTCTAACGAAGGAAGTGGAGGGGTAAAAGATTTAGTTTGTTCGATTTAAATCAAAATTGACATACAGGGGTTTTTCGGGAAGGGGATTATGAATTTTTGATCAGATTTGATTAATTCAATATGCCGGATTAAAAATAGACGATTTAGGGTACAAATCTAAAAATTGGAAAATAAATTTTTATTAAAAAGAACTTTTAAAGAATAAGCTTTTATTAAATGCACTTAAAAGTAGAAAATATTTTTTTATCTTTCTTATTTTTATCTTATAAATTTTAACTTTACGGTGACAAAGGGAGAACTACAAAAGAAGAACTAAATTCTTCTTCTATTTAAAGAAGCTGAGAACGGGTGAGATTGCCGCCGTACTTGCCAAGCCTTTGAAAAGGTTATAGAGTAATGCAACTGTTTCTTAGGTGATTCGTCGATGTGACCAGTACGATACCAAAAGTTAAAACTTCTAATTTGCCCCCATCGCTTTTATTATGATATAAGAAACAGTAAAAATTATTTTCTAGTTTTGAGTGCATTTAATAAAAGATTGTTCTTTAAAAGTTTTTGATAATAAAAATTTATTATTATATTTTTGTGAAATAAAAATGTAAGATAAGCGGTATGAGGTATGCGGTAGGACACAAGGAAACTATAACAAACGCATGCTGCTGTTCATTGTGTTCCTTATTTCGCAAGCGGTTAGCAGTTAATGCAGCATACATAGAGACTTAAAGTTCCATAAAAAAAGAGTGCTTATTCCTTGTATCTCAGTATCTCATTGCGCATGCTCAAAAGGCCATACGGCGTTACGTCTCACCCATACACATTTAAAGTTGCACATAAAAAGGATGCTCAGTCGTTGTCGTATCTCAGTGCGCATGCTCAGAACGGATACACCGTTTAACAGAAACTACGTCTCACCTATCTCTACGACCCCCTTTGCAGTATTCGCAAGCAGTTAGCACATTGTATCGGTCCTGAGCATGCGCACTGAGGTACGACAACGACTAGGCACCCTTTTTAAGTACAACTAAATGTTTATGGGTGAGACGTAATGCCGCCGTATGGCGGTTTAAGCATGCGCACTGAGGTACGACAAGGAATAAGCACTATTTTTATGTGTAACTTTAGTGTCTATTGTTTATTTTCCTTGCGTCTTACCGCATACCTTATATCGCTTACCTTACGGAACTCTGAATCCGCCTTAATACTTAAGTAATAGATTTAATTATTAGATCCTAAAATGCCTTAACAGTTACCTTACAGATTTTTTTTGCAACTTCAGTCTCTCTCAATGTTCCGCCGTTGAGATGACTTCACCAGGTTCGTCTGCAACTTTAGAGCTGTCTTAAGACCTGTTGAGATGACTTGACCAGGTTCGTCTGCAGCTTCAGAGCTGTCTTAGGACCTGTTTTTCTTATTCGTCGCCTGTGCGCGCTGACCAACGAATATTTTTTTTCTATTGTCAACAGACAGGCGCATACTTACTTACTATAAAAAAGTCACTAGGCACTATATAAAGGGTCAAAATTATCTTTTTTTTTGCCTACCTATGTTGGCAGTTGATCGATACTACGTTAAACTTAGTATTTTTTAAAGATCACTAAAATAATTACTATCAAAATAACTACATAATAAAAAATATAACAATCACAAGTACTTAAGCCTTTTGGTAAAGTCATGATGGGCTTCTTCCAATTAGTTAATCTAAAAACTGTTAATCAAAGAACCCCGCACAAATTATATTGGAAATGGCTTTCGGATAAATGTCATAACTTTTTTATATATTTTAGTGCTCGATCCATAAAGCACAAAAATAAAAAAAACGAGATAGGGAGCAGGATTACTTTCTGAGATATGGAGCTTTAAAGTTGACGTGTTTTTACGCTATATTTTTGGACATGGTCTAAGTTTTTTTCGACAACTTTGTTAATTACCACCGAAATAAAATGATTCGAATCTCTATTGGTCTGGAATGAAATACCCCTTCCATCATATGAAAACGTTTTTATATGGTTTCTTTGGTACCACTAGAAAAGTCACTAATTTGTAAGTTTTAAAAAAGAAAGAAAACAACCATTTTTAAAAAACTTACAATTCTCATTTTGTTTAAAACGAACGGCCAGAGTTTAAAAATTTTCACATATGTTAATAAAAATAATGCCACTTAGATACAGACAAAATGTTTAGCTTGAGACTTACCATAAATTTCAAAAATGGTATAGGCACCTTTAACGTATTTTAATATTTTTGATATTCAAGAAATACGAAAAGTGCTTTTAAATATATTATAGGTAGGTTATAAAAGCTTTTTATGGACAAATCCAATCCAAAAGCTTAAAACGAATATGTTGGTACCGATTAGTACCCATTGGTACCTGTATTTGACCAATCAAATTGCTCGTGTGGTATATGCTTTTTGGCAAACTTGGGGTCGCCCGTATCGAATTTGATAACATTTTTTCGGTTACTATTACCGTCTTTCTACGAGAAAGAAAAAGGAGATAAAGTGTTTTTCCTACTTAAGTGCGGAAAAGTAGTTTTTACGCAAGCATTTGAGTGCAAAAAGTTAAAACTCTTAAGATATGTTTAATATGGCGGCATGCAGCGGCTTTGTATTTTTTTTTTAAATCAAAGTAGGCTTGACAACGTCAAACTTTTGCTGAAGAAACGGCGATTTGTTGCCAGATAATTTTAGGCATTCTATTGGGAACACAGTGTAAAAAACTAGAAAAATGTTATCATATTCGTTACCGGCAACCGCAAGTTAGCCTAAAAGCACACGAGCAATTTAATTGGTCAAATAGAGGTACCAATGGATACCGATCGGTACCAACATATTCGTATCAAGCTTTTAAATTGAATTTGTCCAGAAAAAGTTTGTATAACCGACCCATAAGTTATTTTGAATCACTTTTCGTATTTCACTACTATTTCAAAAATATTAAAAGGTACCTACCATTTTTCCAATTAATGGTACCACTCAAGCGAAAACGTTTTTTTTTAGCTTACTCTCATTATTTTCATTAACATGTAAAAACTAATAAAATCTGGCCGTTTGTTTTAAAGAAAATCACAACTGTCATTTTTTTTAAAGCAGTCATTTTTCACAAATCAGTCACTTTTCTGGTGGTACCAAAGAACCCTTAAAGAAATATTTTTACATGGATTGGAAGGGTGTTTCACCCAGGACAAATCGAGAAACGAATCGTTTCATTTTGGCGGTAATCAACAAAGTTGTGGGAAAACAAATTGCACCATGTTCAAAAATATAGCCTTAAAACACGTCAAATTTAAAGCTCCATATCTCAGAAAGTAATCCTGCTCCCTATCACTTTTTTTTTATTTTTGTACTTTGCTGATCGAGCACTATAACATATAAAAAATTATGAAATTTAGCCGTAAGCCATTCCCAATGTAATTTGTGCAGGGTTCGTTTTATCAAATTTTGTAGGGTGAAAGAAAGAAGAAAACCATGGCTAATTTACATATATTTTTTTTGAAAAACCACGCGTGTGATCTGTGGGGGATACCAGAAGCCTCCGCTGTGGAAAATTTTGTTAATTTTTGATGTGCGGTTTATCTGTTTAACTAAACGAACTTTTTTAGGATTCAACTTCACTCTTAAGAAAAAAATATATATAATCTTTAAAACATAGATTTTTATTTTCGATACATCTCCAACTACCATTTACCCTAAAAAGTAAAATCCCCTATGTAGCCCTTTTGATATTTGAAGTCTCGCTCTTTTCAAGGGTACGCCATATCATAAGGGTTAGTTTACTAATTTACAAGATATTGACTTTCAAAGCCCATATCTTAGAAATTAGAGAAACTTTTGAATACCCTTAAATATCCTTAGTTTATACCACAAGAATTCATGGAGACCAGATTTCCGAGATTGGTTGTATCACAGGTCCCAGAACATTTCTGCAGCTTCTTAAAAGAGGGTTGTATAAAATGGTGGTCAGAACTCCTATATAGTTCTTCATTTAAGAGGTTTAGGAGGTATAAAAGTGTGACAGTGACACAAAAGGTTCTAGTAGCCAAGCTTTACTAGTGACAAAAATATAAAAAAATAGTATATTCAGTAAATATGAAACCACCAGCAAAAATTGACTTACTGTTCTTATCCTAGATATCCCATCAAGTGTCTATAAAATTATACACAACATTGTAAAAAATAAGGAAAGTAAATGGATGGTTATTTCTCTTACGCAAAAACTTGCACTTTCGATGAAAAAGATAGTCATAAACACCGCTAAACCAGATTAAAAAAGCAAAACATTACATAATTTCACTCGTATAGGTGGATAAACACATGCTTTAAGAAAAAATTTCCTTTTTCCAAGTGTACCACATTATTTAAAAACGAACCCACATATCTAATGTCCAGAAATACTTATACAAAATAATTGTTGTTAATAATAGTGGTTATTTTCATAATTTTCTTATTAAAAATTGGACTGATTTGCTTCATGGCGAACAATAATACCTTTAGTAGTGTGTAACTAAATACCGGTTGGTTGGAATTAAGATTTATTTTTATGTAACAGTTTATACTATGTTTCTATTAAAAGAAAACATTTTAAGTTGAGTTTGGCCCAGTTAAACATTTTTTAAGTTATGTCGCACCTAGAAGGGGGCTTGCAGATCTGGGACAAAATGCGACACGGGTGAAGGGGAGTCGGTGGCCTATTGTGCCTGCTCCCTTTTTCAAATATAAGGGGGGATTACTTTTGTTTTGAGCCGTAATTTTAGGGGGGAAGAGTATCAGAAACATGATAATTGCTGACAAGTCGAAATAAGGGGGAAGGTCTGACATAATTTTCGGATAACCCCCTAGAAAAACTAAATTTCATAAGTTGAGCGTAACCCCAAGTTTTATTAACAATCATCAAATATGGGCTTACGTATCATTTTTCATGTTATTAAAAAATATTATTTGTTTTTTTTTAATATTTGCAAAATATTTTTAAAACCTGTAACAATACATATTTGCCTTCTCTCAGTCTCATTCAATTTTGTTTGAATGATTGTAAACATAGCAATTCTAAAGGCTGCTTTGTAAATATAGTTTAATATGCTCTAATTCTTCATCATTTTAAGTTTCCATGTGTGTAAAAATAAGACACACACACATCATATACATTACATTTGATCAATTGTTGTTGCAAGTCAGTTAGCTCATACTTTCACTTATAAAGAATTATCTTTTTATTATTGTAATAATTATTTTTAAATTCAATAATTCTACTGTAAAAAAGTATAAAGCCTTTTTTTACCCCCCTTCTCCGGAATTTTAAATAGTATAAAAAAATAAATTAATGGCACACCAAAAATTTGCACAAAAACATTACAATGAAAACCAATGTTTTTTTATTTCCGTGTCGTTTTATAGTTCGTGTTATGAATTAAAATGGCAATCCCTGTCTATATGCATATTTTAAATGCGACAAAAAATAAAAAAACCAAACGGGCATTTTTGTAGTTTAATTGCTCTTGATTGTCTGTGTAGTATGCCAGTTTTTCGCCAAAATTTGTAAACTCAGCCTATAAAGTACATTTTTTGCCTATCTTTTAAAAAGTTTTTTCATACAGTATGGTCCCGATTCTTTCTCCTAATAAACAGGTGCAGTGTGTCTACAGAATGGGGAAAATTTTTCACGAATTAAAATTTTATTTTAAAAAATTTAAAGCATTTGTATATTCTTAAGGCTTTTTGCGATTTCTTCATTAAAGAATATCATATTTTTATTAAGAGTGAATTTAAATTCTAAAAACAGTTCGTTTAGTTAAACAGATTAATCGCACATCAAAAATTAACAAAATTTTGCACAGCGGAGGCTTCTGGTATCCCCAACAGACCATTCGCGTGGTTTTTCAAAAATATATATATATATCTTGTTTTTATTTAGATTTTCAAAATAATCGATAATTATTACCGTGAATTAAACATCTTTGGGATACGTAAACTTATGTAAAAAACTTAAAAGGGGTAGGAAGGGATAATGCTAAATTTTCACCGTACAAAATTTGATACAAATTGGATTAACAGTTTTTGAGATTAAATTCACCCTTAAAATGTAAAAATTATTTTTGAACTGTTGAATAGCTTATTATGAATATTTTTAAAATTTTCTTTCTGGAGCGTGTTAGGTAGCTAAATCCTCCCCTCCCTCCAAAAAAAAAACATTAAATATTGCCCCTAGTATAAATATTTTTTTTCTTCGCTGAATTTACCATCTGTTCTGTTAATTGACTATCTGTTACATATTCATACTTTTTTTAAACTAGAGTCTAATTGCTATGAATAAAAGAACTTTTGTTCTTTGGATGTTTTCATTTTCCATAAAGCCCCAATTTTGGGAAGCTTTTAACTAATGGGTTTTTTTTGAAGAATATAAAACTTTAATACAAATTTAATTTATTTTCTTGGTTTTTTTGTTCATTTACAAACCAAACAAAAGTTCTATATTTATTTATCCTTTTTCGACGTTGGGTTTCTCTCAAAGGGGCTTGAAATAAGCAATGTGAAAAACAGGATGGTTTATTCGAAATTTTCCCTTACTTATTATTAAGTAAGGGAAGCAATTTTTAAAAACTTACTCTATAATTAATCTTCTTACTTAACTGTCCAACATTTTTATCATTATTTCCGTTAGCTGAAGTTGACATTTTAGTTATTTAATAAATATAATATAAATATTTTTCATATTAAATCAACCAAAGTTTTGTCCTCCCATCTCTTTGATGGCAGGGAGTTCAATAAAAAAATTAAAAATTCAAAATTTCACTTGACATACTTGTTTTTTCCAGGTACCTAATTAAAAAAATGGCAATTTCTCAAAAACTAAAGTAAAAATCGAGGCTAGTGCTAGATTTTTTAAAGGTCTTTTAAAATTTTTTTCTATGACCTATCCTTTCCAAAATATGATTTAAAAAATATTTTTTTGGGAAAATCTTTTATTTTTAAATTTATTATTACAAAAATAAGATTGACCATATCTCTCTCATTCAAAGTTTTAGGACACCTATAAAAATTTTAGGACAAAATGAAAAATTTGTTAAAATTTTAGGATTATTAATTTTTTTTCTTGAAAATTCTAGGACTGTTGAAATTTTAGGATCTAAGGACATTTGAGGATACTGTAACTGTAACACATGAAAACCATTTTTACATGTTTAATAAGTAAAAAATAAACATTACTTCAAATAATACTTTTAAAATGAAACTAAGCAATTGTCAATTAACATTGCATAACATTTATCTTTTTGAAATTAACTCAGTGTTTCGGACTTCCATTGTCTATATTTTATTTATACACGACGTTTCGATCAGTACAATCTCTGATCGTCTTCAGGTGCAAACTACAATCTGTTCCTAATGCTACGTACTTATATACTATGGGAAATCACTCAACCGTGAAATTTAAGGAGTTGGCTCCGCCAAATATTTGGAATTTCAACACTTGGCTTACTGAAAACACCCTGATTCTACCCAATAAAAGGCAGCTTCAAGGAATTTTCGTTTCTTTCAGTGTGACTCTTCTGCTTGTGTCCACTTCATTCGGTGTTGTTTTGACCATGCGTGTTCGGCGATTCCTGATTTCGTTGTTTCACCTCTTTGGGTATTCGTCTGATGTTCTTTAAGCCTAACAGATAGTGGTCTTTTTGTTTCACCTATGTATGATTCACCACACTCACAAGGAACTTGGTAAATGCATTAATTATTTTGTTTGTTCTCCGGTTTTGTTTTAGTAAGAAGGCTTCGAATTGTATTATTGGATTTAAAAACTGTTTTATTAATAAAGTTGTTCGCTACTCTTCGAATCTTCTCTGATACTCCTTTAATGTATGGAACTGTAAGGAATGCATTTACCTGGTTTTGGTCTTGTAATATCTGTCCTGTTCGCTGAAATTTCGAAATAGTATCTGTTATAAGTTTAAGGCTGTAACCATTCTGCTGCAGATCCTTCTTAATGTTTCTTATTTCGATTTCCAAGTCATGAGAATTGTTACAAATTTGAATGGCTCTATTATACAAAGTTCTTATTATGCCTCGTTTGGTTGTAGCAGAATGATTTGAACCTTGATTGAAATATTATGCTGTGTGAGTGGGTTTACGATAGACTGTTGTCCTGATGTCGGGGGGGGGGGGGGTCATGACTAATTTAAGAATAAAAATTTGGCTTTCAGCCCAACCCAACTCAAATAATGATTCTAAAATATATCTTCCTTGCGAATAAAACTGACGGGTCCAAACCTTTAAAAGAATAAACATTTATACCCAGAAACGGGTACCTAATTAAAAAAATGGCAATTTCTCAAAAAGTAAAGTAAAAATCGAGGCTAGTGCTAGATTTTTTAAAGGTCTTTTAAAATTTTTTTCTATGACCTATCCTTTCCAAAATATGATTTAAAAAATATTTTTTGGGAAAATCTTTTATTTTTAAATTTATTATTACAAAAATAAGATTGACCATATCTCTCTCATTCAAAGTTTTAGGACACCTATAAAAATTTTAGGACAAAATGAAAAATTTGTTAAAATTTTAGGATTATTAATTTTTTTTCTTGAAAATTCTAGGACTGTTGAAATTTTAGGATCTAAGGACATTTGAGGATACTGTAACTGTAACACATGAAAACCATTTTTACATGTTTAATAAGTAAAAAATAAACATTACTTCAAATAATACTTTTAAAATGAAACTAAGCAATTGTCAATTAACATTGCATAACATTTATCTTTTTGAAATTAACTCAGTGTTTCGGACTTCCATTGTCTATATTTTATTTATACACGACGTTTCGATCAGTACAATCTCTGATCGTCTTCAGGTGCAAACTACAATCTGTTCCTAATGCTACGTACTTATATACTATGGGAAATCACTCAACCGTGAAATTTAAGGAGTTGGCTCCGCCAAATATTTGGAATTTCAACACTTGGCTTACTGAAAACACCCTGATTCTACCCAATAAAAGGCAGCTTCAAGGAATTTTCGTTTCTTTCAGTGTGACTCTTCTGCTTGTGTCCACTTCATTCGGTGTTGTTTTGACCATGCGTGTTCGGCGATTCCTGATTTCGTTGTTTCACCTCTTTGGGTATTCGTCTGATGTTCTTTAAGCCTAACAGATAGTGGTCTTTTTGTTTCACCTATGTATGATTCACCACACTCACAAGGAACTTGGTAAATGCATTAATTATTTTGTTTGTTCTCCGGTTTTGTTTTAGTAAGAAGGCTTCGAATTGTATTATTGGATTTAAAAACTGTTTTATTAATAAAGTTGTTCGCTACTCTTCGAATCTTCTCTGATACTCCTTTAATGTATGGAACTGTAAGGAATGCATTTACCTGGTTTTGGTCTTGTAATATCTGTCCTGTTCGCTGAAATTTCGAAATAGTATCTGTTATAAGTTTAAGGCTGTAACCATTCTGCTGCAGATCCTTCTTAATGTTTCTTATTTCGATTTCCAAGTCATGAGAATTGTTACAAATTTGAATGGCTCTATTATACAAAGTTCTTATTATGCCTCGTTTGGTTGTAGCAGAATGATTTGAACCTTGATTGAAATATTATGCTGTGTGAGTGGGTTTACGATAGACTGTTGTCCTGATGTCGGGGGGGGGGGGGTCATGACTAATTTAAGAATAAAAATTTGGCTTTCAGCCCAACCCAACTCAAATAATGATTCTAAAATATATCTTCCTTGCGAATAAAACTGACGGGTCCAAACCTTTAAAAGAATAAACATTTATACCCAGAAACGGCTGTCTCTCGTTTTTAAATTTTAATTTTAAAACCCCTCTCTACAGATATATTTTCAGAAAAACCTTACCTTCTCAAAAAGCGTAAACTTGCGCAACTTATTTTTTTTATATTTTGTAAGAAACAATTTCTTCTACATTATATCAAAAAACTAAGACAGAAATAAAATACAATTTTTTTCGCGGGATTGCAAAGTCAAACAGATATCGGAAGGGAAGAACATTTAGTGATGGTTATGATTTTTGTGTTCTTACGATATGATCAAGAAGTTTTTTTTTGACAAAATATTGAACATATTTTTGGAAAACAATATAATCTTCCTAATACTTCAGAAAAAAATAAATCGAGTAAAGGTTTACTCTAAAACTTCCCTCGCTCAGAAGAACATATATATAAAACCACTACTCATATATACATGGGTTAGATTGGATTGGTCAGACTTTTCCAGGGTATATCCAGACTTTGCTTGAGTGTATCTACACTGTTTAGGGGTATATTCAGACTTTTCCATGGTGTACTACGACATTTTCACAATGTATCCAGGTTTTTCCGAAGTGTATCCAGACTTTTCCAGGGGTTTTCCAGACTTTTCCAGAGTATATCCAGACTGCCAGGGTCTTTCCAGACTTTCCAGAGTGTAGCAAGACTTTTCCAGGATCTTTCCAGAGTGCATACAGACCTTTACAGAGTGTTTCCAGACTTTTCCAGGGTCTTTCCAAACTTTTATAGAGTGTTTTCAGACTTTTAGAGGGTCTTTCCAGACTTTTCCAGAGTGTATCCAAACTTTTCCAGGGTCTTTCCAGACTTTCCAGCGTGTTTTCAGACTTTTTCAGGATCTTTCGAGACTTCTCCAGAGTGTATCCAGACTTTTCCAGAGTCTCTTCAGACTTTTCCAGAGTATATCCAGACTTTTGCAGAGTATATCCAGATTTTTCTACGGTGTGCCCAGAATTTTCCAAAGTGTATCCAGACTTTTCCAGGGTGTTTCCAGACTTTCCAGAGTGTATCCAGACTTTTTCAGGGTTTTTCCAGACTTTTCCAGAGTCTTTCCAGACTTCTCCAGAGTGTATCCTGACTTTTCCTGGGTGTATTCAGACTTTTCCAGGGCCTTTCCAGACTTTTTCAGAGTGTATCCTGACTTTTTCTGGGTGTTTCCAGACTTTTCCATGGCGTCCAGGCATTCCAAGGTGTATTCAGACCTTTATGGGGTTTTTCCAATACATTTTATATGTTCTATATATATACTCGTATACATAAGATTTTTGTCCATTAATCACGCAATAACGCTAAACCGATTTGTAGATCTTAATATAAGCTACTTTTTATTTAACATTTTCGCTTCATAACTCGAGATATATGGCACAGAAAATTGAATTTTTCAAGAGTTTTTTGCATTTTTTTATGTGTTATATATATATATGTAGTCACAAATTTTGGCGCCATTCAACTACAATTTTTATAGGCTACCACACGGTAAGAAAAAAAAATTTTTTTTTAGGGATGAAGTTTTTTGGGGGTAGCTCCGAAGGGTCTAATAGGAGAATGCTCAAAAATAATAGGGGTCTGCGCGTCAACACAAGTATTTTTGATTTTGAGTTTGAAAGTAGGCAGACAGAGCGACGGTGCGCGGCGTCTGGATTCGTGCTTATCACTATTCGGAACCTAAAAATTCGTGGAGGATCATGAAAATCTCGAAGTGAGATTTTTGGATGATTACATTACTTCCCTTAGCGAGGGAAGTAAAAAGATTGCATACATTAAGTTGTCAGAAATTTATGTAATGAGCTATTTTTTTGTGTTTTAAAAGTTATCAAAGTGTTTCGAAAGCTTAATCCATGTGTGAAAATACTTTGCTCCCAAACCATAACTGCGACATGAAAAATATTTATATATTCTTGCATTCTAGATATTTGTAATTATAAATTGAACAAAATATTCACATATTTAAAAGGTGAAAAAAATAATTTTGTCCCCCTTTTGCCGTATGTGCAGAGGGGCTAGCTTCTATTGGATTTTTCTAGAGGAGTGACTCGGTTTGAGACAATCAAGGCAGCATTTGTTATGGGCATAATATTTAAAATATTTTTTGCATTTTTAATACAATCTAAAGTAATTATTTTCCTATTTCCAATATTATATTTTAAAAGATGATGTTTTTCTAGGCAAAGCACTTCCCTTACTTCCATGAACCACACGCCGTTGTTGTTAACAGGGTACCTAAAATATAATGAGATACTCTGTAGCTTCTAACAACAAAAGCCGTATCCAACCAAATTTCACCCCACATAACTCATGACAAACCTACTGCTGTCTTTTGAGGACAGCACAATTAAGAAGCTGTATCTTAGTATATATACCTGTGCATCTACACACATTCACAGCTATAAACTTAATAAGACGCTGTTCTAGGAACTTAGACAAACTTGGAGCTAATTTATGACTGACACTATAGGAAACTGAGAGGCAAGGTTTCTAAGACATTAGTGAATTTTAGCAAATAATTACGTACCTATATCTCCTTTATACTATATAGGTCAGATAAAAAGTCAGCCCTTATCTCCTTAGTGTAGATTTTTTTGTTAATTTGGCCGCGATAGTAGGCCAAATGCAGAGTGGGGCATAAGTAAGAGCATAGTCTTAGATTACATTAAGGCGCAATTACACAGACGAACATGCTCAAATAAAAGCTCGTGCAAAAGATCTAAAATTTTTTGCGTGAACATTTTTGTGAGCTTTTCCTTGAACATTTTGTTCGGGTAAATTTTTGAGCAAATTATTGCTATCTATTTTGGAAACATATTTTTAAAGATGAGAATAAATAAAATTTACATCAGTGATCAGTGATCTCAATTCTTTAAAAGAATGGAACACCAACTTTTATTTAAAATTTTTGTGAAAAAAAGCCGACGGCAAGCGAAACATTTTTATTGGCTCTACTATCAGTTTTGTCACATGGATTACGGTTACTTATAATATTTTTTTCTTAGGGTTTTTCTCGGATTTTTTTGCCCGGAGTTTTTTTGGGATTTTCTTGCGAGTTTTTTTTTTATTTCCAAGGGTTTTTTTCCTAAAGTCAAAAAAAACTTTTCTTTTCCAAAAAAAATTTGAGTTTTTCAAATATCGGCAAAAAACTCAAAAATTGCACTTTTAAGCGGTAATCCGCGCTTCACGACTATGAGGAGTGGTGGGGAGGGGGATCTTTTTTAAACATATTTTTTACCTTTAGCTTTTATTGTTGTTTTTTAATTCCTCACACCAGATTTACCTAGTTAGTTTAAGGTCCCAAGGGTTGCTTAAAAAAGCAAAAGGTTCATGAAAATGCTGAAGATATAGATATTTACGGTCAATTTAATGTAATAATCAAGGTCGATTACTGACACTGCACCAACAATATGCAAAGGGCAACATTGCGATTCAAAAGTGTGGCCGGCCTACTACCTGCGAAATCCAAAACGCGGGATGATAGATCGGCGACACAGTCTACTAAATTACTGCTAAATTATATTTTTTAGACAAGGGTCGGGTTGGTAGGGTTGTAAAATTGGGTAATAAACGGGTATTATTTAAACCGAACGTGCTTTTGTTCATATATTTGAGATTTAATAAAATGTATATAGGTTTTTTAATTTGACTTAATTATTATTGTAAAAGACTAAACTAGGAAGTAAAATAAAGGGATATTCTTTTAAACGTAAATTTTTATCATTATATTTTACAGGCAACAACAATAAATAAGTGCCAATTATTATTTTTTTTATTCTCGTTTTTTTTACAACCCCAAAAAAGTTACAAGTATACTGGCTATCTTCTATAAAAATCAGATCAATGGAAGTTGCTTATGAAGTAAAATGTGAATTTCATCAAATCGTTTTTCCGTCGGAAAGCACTTATTTAAAAACTTTGTTTTTTCTATTTTCAGTTAAGTTCAATGAATTCCGATAACAATATATATTTTGAATTTGTAAAGAAATTTTTATACCCCCAATTCTTCAAACAAATTTTGCTCAACATTCTCTCCAAAATTTACGTGTGTTTTTTTGTACGAGATTTTGCTCGAACATTTCTTTGAACATTTTGCTGAAGAGGCTCGTGTAAATGTTTGTCGGCATTTCAACATCAAAGGAAAGTTTGTCTGTGTAAATGCGCCTTTAGATCTCAGATCTATTGTGGTTGTCCTTTCTTTTTCCCTGCTTTGCTAGAACTACAAAAAAAGTTGCAGCCCCGTCCTTGTCATGAAACCCAGAAGCCTTGCCAGTGTGTCCTGTATATAGCTTTCTGGCCGCAGACATTCTAGGTCCCCCAGTACACTGAAAAAAAACTTCGCTTGAGACAAGACCCCAAATTATCTTGTTTTTTATTTTTTCGTCATAATTGAATCTATTTTAGCATTATATCTCCTTCCTCCAATATAGAACTGGATTTCTCCGAACAAGATTTCTAATAAAGAGAAGATCAAAAGATCTTGGGAGAAAAGAACGAAAATTCAAAATTGGATGAGTGTCCCACAAGGAACACACAAAAGACCAAAGCGAAAGGAGAAACAATTAAACGATGTTTCGCCCGGGGTGACCAGCGTGGGCTCGTCAGTGGATTCACTAGTCACCCTCAATCCAGACATCATTTAATACCTTAATCGATGTGTGAAAATGCGATGGTGTTAAATGATGTCTGGATTGAGGGTGACTAGTGAATCCTCTGACGAGCCCACGCTGGTCACCCCGGGCGAAACATCGTTTAATTGTTTCTCCTTTAGTCTTTTGTGTGTTGCTTGTGGGACACTCATCCAATTTTGAATTTTTGTTCTTTCTTCCCAGGATCTTTTGATCTTCTCTTTTTTAGATTCTTTTCAGTTTATGTAACTGATTTGGAAGTTTAACTTCTTGTTTTAATTGTCTTAGTAGCATATTCCTATTGGAAAAATTACCACGCCAGGACGAACCCGTATCAGGTGACTTGTAATAAGATAATAATTATATAATAAATTTGTGAGTGATTCAGAGTTGGAAGTCAGAGTGTGCGATGATGTTAAATGATGTATGGATTGAGGGTGACTAGTGAATCCACTGACGAGCCCACGCTGGTCACCCCGTTGTTTCTCCTTTCGCTTTGGTCTTTTATGTGTTCCTTCTGGGACACTCATCCAATTTTGAATTTTCCTTCTTTCCTCCCAAGATCTTTTGATCTTCTCTTTTTTAGATTCTTTTCGGTTGATATAACTGATTTGGAAATTTAAAGATTTCTAATATCTTGGTTTTATTTTATCTGTCAAGAGAAGTATGCTCAACACTTGTTACAAATTTAAAAGAAATTAATTCAGTCCATGATAAAAGTTTTTTTCTCAAGAGACAAGTATTTCAATCCGTTCGGCTAGTTACCGAGCACATCCGATCGACGGCTACCCTGCCAGCCGTCAATTGATAGTCACTAGTCAGATGCCGACCATGATAAGATCAAACGTGTGGTCTGTGCAGTTGGTTGTAAAAATAGGTAATGTGGGCACCTCAAAAATATCGTGGTTGGACGAACTGCTACATATGTATGGGCAAGGGGCACTTGGAATCGAAATTTAGAGGTAAGCATGTAGTATTTTTTGAGTAATTTAAAAACGATATTGCGAATTCTTTATGTGTATAACTTATAAGCACTTTCTAGTAGAAAGAATAGAAATTTATGCCTTGTTTACCGAACTTTTAATGCGTAATGGCTAATGGATAATGTTTAATAATAACCAAAATAAAAGAGACAGGCATATATAAAAATTATGCATTATCCATTTTGAACTAGCAATTACAACTTGGTAAACTAGAAGACAGTAAAATAGAGAACATGCATTTCTTTTAAACGCTCACCTAACCTTAAAAAAATAGGTCTGTGTCAAGTGAATTATTGTGAAGTATTTTTCAAAAACATTTTGATCTTACTCAACTAAAAACATTGGTAACAGTATAGTATCCGGGTTTTTTTATTTTTAGTTTTTTATGATTTTTAACAGGCTTAAACCCTTCCCCCTTCCATCCGCCTGCTGTTAGGAAAAGTGACTGACTGGAGGTGCCTTGATGATGTATAGCCCACACCCATAACCTAAGAAATCAGCCTTTTTGGCAGTTTTTGTTCACGAGCTCTCTGACTTTAACGTAGGGAGATAAAACTTAAGTCCCACTTTTACTGTCAATTATTTTTGATATTTTAGTTTAAGAATTATGCTATGTACTTTTCGTTGAACAAAGCTAAAAAGGAAAGACTATTAAAATGAAAATTACTGTCAGATAAAAAAGCTACCTCATTTTTCTTAACTTAGATATGTTTTCGAAAAACACAAATTATTCCCATAATTCTCTTTAATTAACCTCGTATTTCGTAACACTAAGACATCCGTTTTTTCAGTGAAAGTATGTAATGAGGTTTCTTCCTCTTTCTTGCAGAAGCGGCAAGTTGCATCTTTTACCAATCCCATTGCAAACAGCTTTGGTGAACTTTCTTTAATGAACTTTGTCCAGGCGTTTGCTCCCACAGACCGTTCGTCTCTTTGGTGAGCCATGCTTTGCAGTCTATCTATTGCTTTAGCGATTCCGCGAAACAGTCTTAGATAACCATTTTTATTTTTGAATTTTGTTAAATCCACTGCTGAAAAACTTACCTGCACGTCATAGGGATAGGGGAAGTTTAATAATTTGCTTAAATTTCCTAAGGTCCTGCTTACGGGAGTGTAAAATATAGTGTTTAAAGTGAACAGTTCCTTTGGGGTGCCTTTGTGTTGTAAATGTAGGTAAGATTATGAATAATTATTTGCAACACAAGCTAAAAACGATTGGATGTCAGAGAGCATCATGGTTTAAATCCTGCTTATTTTCTCATCGTTAATGTAATGATCTTTGAAAGGGGCCTCAGGGGCCCGCTTTTCTTGATTTTAAAAGAAAGTAAAAAAGTTAACAAATTCAGAAAAACTTAGGCTTCTAAAAGAACATTTTACTATATAATTAAATATTTAAAAATTTGGCATTATCTTTAAATTATTTAAGTTATCCCACCTTGTGCACCATAAAAAAAGAACTAATAAAGGATTTATTTTTGTTGCGTTAAATAACAATTGGCATTGTCCCCGTCGTTTTTTAATAGAATGAAACCAAACTAAAGAATATTAATTTTCTGTTCCATTTTAGTTTCCTGATATTTCCTCTATTTTGACGTATTAATACAATATCTATGATCCCCTTCCTCCACCCTAAATTTATTAGTCTTCTATGCTCCATATTTTGACGAATATATTTCCAACTACCTTCTCGTACCCTAAAATATTACTTTTCTAAAAATTTCAAAATAGTGTTTTAGATTCAGCACTCGGACTAGATTACTAATCGGCTATAGGGGGTGGTTTTACTCTCCCTGTTTAAATTTTTCAAAAATCCATAAAAAAATATTGACTAACTTTTAAAGAGGAAGGTAATTGTTAATTCTCAGCTCTCTATTAATATGGAACTCCAAGTAATTGTGAGTTATTTGTACCCCCTTCAGAGAAGAATTACCTCTATTTCTCCACCCCCGATCCTAGTATTCAAAAAAGTAGAACCACTTGTTTCCTTATTTTATTAGTCTACTTGCCAATATTCAGACGAAGAAATGAAAATAATGTCACTTAAAGTTCTCAAGACGTAATCGGTACAACAGAGAATTTCCTAAAAGTAATCGCAACTTACCCCCATTACGTTCCTGTATACTATACCGCGACGTAGTAATTTCCTAAATGGGGAACACTTTTCCGTTTATTATTACGCATAGCCACGACTTGAAAGTTAGGTACCCAATACCACACTGCTATGTCGCAACCACGTTCCTGGATACGTTGTGGAGGCGCTTATGTGATGACTTCTATTCGGTTTTTTTTGGTAGTAAAAAAGTGATTAACAAAACAAAGAATGTCGCCAAATTTGTAGGTTTGGTTGTGGCTAGTATGTATTATATGTCATCAAAAGGTATGGTGTGGAGTGGAAAGTCAAAATTTAAATGCGATGGAAATTTTTATCTGAAATATACGACATGTTTATTCCAAAAAATAAGCGCGGCCTCAAAATTCTACTGTTTTCTTGTAGCTTTTTTTTTGAGGTTATGTTTTCACAACCAGCAGCTGGGGTTCTTAAAGTGTGTTGGATATAGACATTTGCTGAACATAATATATTTTGGGTTTAAAATAGGTTGATTGATTGATTCGTTTGTGAGTATGCCAGTATGGCACTGTCCACTGCCACCACTATTGGGTCTATTGTGGCTCACTTTTAACATTTTTTGTTGCTACAGAATATTCAGCCCCTTAAAGAGGCTCGCAACTTGCTTTGGTGAAGCATCATTCAGATCCAGTTCGTTGATATGTGGTTTACCAAAATACGTTGACGCTGACGCGCAATGGCCGGACA
Source organism: Oxystoma pomonae (assembly GCA_963921995.1). Taxonomy (NCBI): domain Eukaryota; kingdom Metazoa; phylum Arthropoda; class Insecta; order Coleoptera; family Brentidae; genus Oxystoma; species Oxystoma pomonae. The sequence goes on from OY998165.1 coordinate 112,813,461, forward strand.
TTCACACAGCACATGTCTGGCCGTCTCATCATACTCCATACAGAGCCTACATTCGGTGTCCTCACTTAGACCCATTCTGTGTAATGGTTAACTTGTTTTCCATCCAGCCTGAGAGAGCAGTGTTTCTCCGATGCTCAGAATGTCCCGGAATCCATACGAGCGACACAGTGTTTATTCGCCTTAGGGTAATCAGTGTGTCCTGGCAGCTCCTAACGGTTCTCGATGAGCACTTATAGGATTCAAGAGCCCTAAGGACAGCTTGACTGTCGGAGCGTATTTTTATTGATCTGTTGTGCCAGTTATAATCTATCATCGAACGTCCGCTCATTTCAATGGCCAAGAGTTCCGCCTGGAAAATTGGAAAATTGTAGCCATTCGTTCAAGACTATGTCTAATCCTGATATTTTCACGGCTGCAATAAGCTCCGGATCCAATGCCTGAAGGCATTTTGGATCCGTCAGTGTACCAGCAGCTATCTTCACTTGAGAAAGTTATTCGGTTTGTCGTCCAGGGCGGGCATTAGATCCGGTAGCAGCCCTAGAATGCAGTGGCTCTCAATTGCCTGCGTTAAAGGGTTTGGTACTACTTGACTTACCCTGCCACCCCATTGGTTGGCTATGATTCTGTAGGTTGCTTCATAGCCTCTTTCTCCAAGACAAGGTGTAGAGGAGGAAGGTTTAGGAGGCATTCAAGCGCTGCTGATGGTGTGGTGCTCATAGCGCTACATATCATCATACTTACTTGACGTTGGATGCTTGTTAGTTTGGCACGAGCCAGCGTTTGTCTGATCTTCGTGTACCAAACTATTGCCCCATACGTAATCATGGGCCTAACTACTTTGATATACAACCAGTACATTTGTTTGGGGCTAACGCCCCAAGACTTACCGCAGATATGTTTGCACGTCCATAGAGACAGTGCTGTCTTTTGTTTTACTTTCTCCAAATGTGCATTCTATTGTAAGTGTTTTATCGAGGGTCACCCCCAGATATTTTAATGCGAATGGAATTGCTTCACCGTTTAGTACAGGAGGAACTTGGTGAACAGTATAATAATTGTTTTGCTAGGGTTTACAGACATTTGTTCCCTGTTGCACCAATCATTTACTGTGTCTAGGACCTGTTGTGTTTTTCCGGAGATAGACCTCTCTGGAATATTTTTCACCACGACTACTATGTCGTCAGCAAAGCCTTGTGCAATTACGACCATCAGTTGTAGACTCGCAGGGAGGTCGTCCACTTAGAGCGACCATAAATAATAATAGTAGGACTCAAAAAGCGAAAATAAAAGAAGGCGGATTTTCAGTCTCCCGAAAAAACATGGCCGACCAAGCATGGTTCTCTGAGAGTAGAAAATGTTACGTTAAAAGGGTTGCGACTTAAAAGTGGTCATAAAAAGTTAGTTCCCCCACACTACGACATCATTGTGCAACTACGATGTCGCAAACTTTTTTTATAATTTTTAAATTATAAAGGAATTTCGTAGTCGTGGCTACTTCAAGGAGGCTTAAATTCATTGAGGGATGGGAACTTGCTATTGTCCCATGGTGGTAAGGAATGCTTTCAAACGGCACTTTAAAGGAATACCACTAAGAAGTCGTTTCTGGGATGATCACTACATAAGATCCACTTTTACGTGATGCTATCCAAACTTATAAGTCCCAATTTTTTTTTTCTGACGACCACACTACTACTATAGGAATGTAGCGAGAACTTTACCCATGTGGCTGTTACTATAAATGTTAGTTGGATGAGAGATATGTCAAAAAAAAAGTAGCTTATATTTCAATCCATGTCTCACTCCGACACACATTGCACACACACACACTTTCGCATTTATAATATTAGTAGGATTGATAATCTTAGTGTTTTTGTACAGCCTGTATCTCATATCCGTGTCCAGTCTTCTGATGTGTAGTCACAAAAACTTTAAAAATCTGTTAATTTGAATAAATGCTTACCCAAGAAAACAAGCAAATCCGCTCTATTAGACCAACCATCAGGAAGGAAACAATTATTTTTAGTTCGCAACCTGTCGTGCTGGGAACCAAAACGATAAGATCGATCTTTTTGCTCGATAAAAATCCAACTGTCGCCTTTTAAAAAGAACACATGGGCATTCTTTTCAGTTAGTTACCTAATTGAAAAATTTTGCAATTATGTGGGGTGTATATTTTTTTTACTCGTGGCACTTTTACAAGGGAAATCTAAGCTTTTTGTATATCTCATTAAAATATTTTTAATTACTAACAGTCCGCAAATAAAAAAAACACTGGATTTTTTGGTTATCGATGCAAAACATGTCTTTATTGTTCAGGTGTACTAAAACATTACTTTTATTATTTTTCTACACGCAACCGATAATGTCAAAAAATTAAATGGCCAACAAAAGGATATAGTGCGAAATGGTGTTGTTCTAGATTTTTGAATATTTCTTTCCGTTTTTTGAATTTTTGATAAAGCTATTAAAAAAATAGTGTTTACAACTCGCGGCTAAACTGTTTTTGTTACTTGCTTTTTCAAATTACTCGCTGCGCTCGTTCTTTAAAACAACTTTTGTAAAAAGGCAGTACTATTTCCACACATTTTGACCATTTTTTTTGACAAAGAAATAAATAATCGATAATTTATTTCCTTTTTTTTCAACAGACCGAAAAGTACACACTTTCAACAAGATGAGTACAAAGATAGAACCAGAAAATAAAACATAGACCGGAAAAGGAAGAAGATACCGGAAAATGATGATTTTCCGGTCTGTTTTATTTTCCGGTCTCATTTTTAGTCAAGTTGGCTAGAACGTGTGTTGACAGTTTTAAAACATTTTTTATTAATTTAAAAAAAAAAATTATGAACGACCTCTAGGTGTAAACATTGGCGAATATTAGTTGGTTGAAAAAAAAAAGTACATTACATGACCGGAATGTCACTTTACAGGTTTAGTAAGACTAGTAAAGACACCATACAGATAAATAGCACAATACAGTCTAGGAACACTCCCAGAATGAATTATTTGGATGTTCTCAATGACCCACAAAAGTCCCATTTAGGTCAAATCACAACCCAACCCAACCCGCATAACGTCAGAAGAGCATAATGATTCTTAGAAGTATCACCATTATGTTCCTAAACATCATGATAATAATGTTCATGTTCATAATTAATGAACCTCTCACTGTCTATAAACATATATATATATAATAATAGTATCTTCTATAGAGAAAACATATTGAAACTAGCGGCATCTACTCACAATAGATGCAAAATAACTATTTTCTAACAAGGTGCAATTGTGGTCTACAATACTTGCTGATTTTCACCTCTATTGTACATGTTTGCCACTACTACTAATATGCTTAATTAATTTTTTTTGTACATATTTTTTATGATCTATTTTTACATCTAAGAGTTTTGCAGCCGGCCCCCGTAGCGCAGTGGGCAGCGTATCTGCCTGCCACACGGAAGGTCCCGGGTTCGAATCCCGGCTAGGTGCATGGATACTTTGTGTTTGTCTTTAACTTTGTAAACACACGTCACTAACGCTGGGCATTGATCCTGTAATGGATGAAAAGTCCCAGTATAAAAAAAAAGAAAAAAAATCTAAGAGTTTGTCTATTTTTTGCTTATACTAAAATACTTTTGATTCACTTGTTTGGATATACTTAAAAAATGGTTTTTTGCCATTAATTCTGGCTGCACTTAGAATTTTTTTAAAATAAAGTACAATTTTTTGCTTTTACAGGGAAACGAGGAAGTACAGGGTAACCATACCACCTAGAAAGGCATGGACTAGGAACGAAGTCGACCTTTCAAGCAATGCCATGATCTGCTTCACAGATGGATCAAGGCTAGCAGACAAGGAATTGACAGGAGCCCACTAGGTCGGTACGCGACGGTTTTCCAGGAGGTATATGTCATACTGGCAGCCGCACGAGAGGAAGAATTAAGGACCAGAGCAGAAGATAAGGTCTACATATGCACGGACAGCCAGGCTACCATAAATACACTTTGTAAACCTACAATGCCAAAAGGACTGGTTCAGGAATGCGCGGACGCCTTCCAGGATCTAGCAGGGGAAAAAGAGGTTGAACTTTTCTGGGTTCCAGGACACATGAGGATCCCAGGTAACGAGATGGTGGACGAGCTTGCAAGGAAAGGGTCAGCTCAAGCATACGTCGGACTGGAACCGTGTCTGGGATTTACCAGAGGTGAGATGAAATCTGTCACCAAGGAATGGACCCATACAAGACTAAATCAGGAGTCGCAACACACAGGGGACGCCAGGCAAGCCAAGGAGCTCATCCATGGCTTCAGCAAAACAAGAAGGGACTGGTTACTGTGCAGGAAACAAACAGAGATCGGACCCCTAATAGGAGTCCTCACTGGAGACTGCAAGCTCCAAAAGCACCTGGCAAGGATGAAGGTAGTGCGGAACTCAACTTGCGGAGATTGCTGGGAAGAGGATGAATCCTCACACCACTATCTTGTAAGGTGTCTGGCCTACAGAGGAATCAGAGAGGGAATCTTCGGAGAGGAAGTGTTCGAGCCGGGACACCTTCCGATGCTGAAATGGTCGGATATCCTGACCTTTATCCAAAGGACGGGAAGGTTCGACCATGGTGGAGTGGGAGCGTGAGGGGAAGCTCTGGGGGATGGCGAAAAGGGCTCGCGTAGGGCCTAGTCGCCGGGCCGGGAGCCCCCCCTTATTCTACAACTACTACTACTACTACTACTACCACTACTACTACTTGCTTTATTTAAAACAAAGTACCAAAAGTTTGCTTTTTTCCCACTTTTTTGGAATGTGCGAACTATACCATATAAAAATAATAAAAAATGCACATCACTGCCGGTGCCAGCACTTGCCAACAGTTAAAGTATAATATTAGTAAAGTGCCAGCAGATCGATGTTTGCTGGAACGTCATAGCACCACAGGCAAAATTTTTAAAATTTAAGATATCACACCAAACACACGTCACAAACCGAAGTAAAGGGTTAAAAAAGTGGGGGACTATAGCTCCCCCACTTTTTTTGGACCCTTGATTATGATTAATTTATATTATTGTAGATTGGGTTGGACCTCCTGGCTACGCCACTGACTGTACTGGAAAATTTAATCTTATTTTCGCTGACCCAAAAACTCCCTATTTACGTCTACTGTATTACCTTTTTTTTTGCGTTAACGTATCCACTAATGCCCCAAAGGCGCAATTTTAAACGAATCACTAACGCCCACTACATTCAGCATTCTAAATGAAAAAAATTCGCAGTGCGCGGCCAACTATGACACCTTTAGGGCTTAATTTTGACATAATTGTTACAATGACACCATCTGCTTCCTCTTCCAACATAAGAGTCCCTGCATTTACAAATTTATATTGTTTTCGATTACGTTGGATTGAAATGTTTCTATTTCTCCTTGCTACAATATCCACTGGTTCCCAAAAATACTAAGAAGTTTTTAGCAACACTGTACGGGAAATCAATTTAACTATGTCGACCTGATTTTTTTGCAAAATTTTACGTTATTAAACTTGTTTTCCATGGCAACGCGGAGACTTTATTTATGTTTATCCACCGTGGGACACCAGAGATTTTTTAGCACCGGCTCAAAATCAGAATTACCTGCTAACTAACTAACTGGGTGTAATATTTAAGGTTGCATTCACAGGTGCATTTACAATTGAATTGGAAACACTCCCGCTAGCTGATACCGACGACAGGTTAACTTAAAAGCATGCAGATTTAAAAATCGGCTACTGGCGCTAGACGAAATAATCGTATTCTATTTTAAACAGGAGCGTCAACGACTAGCAAAGAGTCTTTCCAACCTCTAAATGGAGCTTTACTGACCTGTTTTGTTAGTACTCAAGTATCCGTGTGATTTTGAAACTGAGGTTGTAAAATCTATCCTTTGCACTCCAAGATTTCACTGGTACACTTGCACATAACTATGCCGTAATAATTTAAATTAAAAAAAAAATATGTGGGGTTATGGACGCCGAATGTTTCTATGCGAATTCCTTCCGGGATAATGCCCCAGTGCTAGGAGTGGGTTAATATTTGTTTTAGAACAATGTTTTTGAAAACACATTTTTGAAAGATAAACATAACCTCGAATGGTTTTCTGTCAGAAAACGTAAAAATACTCTTCTGTCCCACTGTGGCCCGATTTAAAGTTTATTGACAAAACACCTGCAGTTACCATGGAATCGAATAAATTCTGCGATTTATCGGCCAATATTTGAATAGCGTGTGTCTCCCAAATTCAATGAAGTGTGAGTGATTGATCGATTTTCTTTTCCGGAGTGCACGGGCTTTTAAAAAAAAGGAAACTTAGTTTTTATTTTCGCTAAAGCAAGGAAATATAAAAAGGAAAAATGTAATCCAGAGGAAATTGTGAGTATTTCTTTTTTTGTAAATCGGGTTTGTTCTAAAGCTCAATTATTTTGAAGAAAAATTAATTGACAATTTTGAAAAATTCTTCAGATATTTTTGTTAAGCATTTAAAAATAATCACCCCTGCAAAATTTCAGCTAGTTCCGATGTTTAGTTTTCCCTGTGCACTCTGGCAAAAGATTAAAAAATTAAAGAACAAGGTGTTGCCAGTTACTTTTTTTACTTAAAATCTGGGGAAAAACTATAGCCTTAAAATTAAAAACGACGATTGGGATTCAAAAGTAACCATAAGTAAAAATACATTTATATCTTAATTAAAACCGTATTTAAGTTATTCATGGACAATAAATATAAATAACTAAATCACCACTATAGGCCATTTTCCTCAATTTGGCGCAGTTTTGTGTCGATGCGCCTCATTAGGGCATTCTTCGACTCATTTTGTACTTTTCAGCAATTCAAGGCGACAATTATAACTCCATACATCAAAGGATTCTCAGAAAAGATAAGAAGAATAGGCAACCAACTCCATCTTTGGACTGTCTTCAAAACGACCACAAAAGACAAAAACTAAACCACCATGCCACGACTCCAAGAACTGCATCTACCAGGTTACATGCGGCTGTGGAAGTTCATCTTACAGTACACAAACACAAAACTCTGAAAATAGCTCAACATTGTTAAGAAAATAAACATAATATGGAATGGAAAGATTGTTGCCAAGGAGGAAGATCTATTCAAGCGGAAATTCAAAGTAACTAAACTTCATGGTTCACTGAACACAAGTTAGTTTTATGGTTCACTGAACTTAGGTAGTCGTAGTTTTTGTTATTATTCATATGATATTCACCTGATGATAACTGCATTTGCATAAGCATTCGAAACGTTGTGAAAAAGTCAAAATAAAAGCAATGGAAGTTCGAAACTCTAGTTTAGTCTCAAGTTCAATATTGTCTTCCAAAATTGATAGATGTTATTAACGGGCAGCACGCCAACGACAGCATTTGTCCGTTATGCCACTGTGTCTATTCTTGAATCGAGAGAAAACCAGAGAGTCAAATTCTCTCGCTACTATGCATCTCATTGGTCCAAATCTTCGGTTTAAATCGGTTTTTTCCAGTTTTTCCCGATATTTATCGAAAGTAATTCTCTTAGTCAAGACCAATAAAATTATTTTCGATCAATATGGCGCAAAAGTGAGAGAAACCGATTTAAACTGAAGATTTGGACCAATGAGATGCATAGGAGCATGGGAGCAAATTTTCTCTCGATTCAAGAATAGACCCCCAGGATCACGTGCGAATGGTTAGGGGGCCCTTGTGCCTAGACAGGACTACCCGCCCAAATGTTCCCCAAGTCAGATCAACCGAAACATTTTCGGATGGAATTTCTAGTAAAATTTACCAGAATTGCTGCACTGAGAATTTTTTTAGGAAAGTGGTTTTGGCTGGCACCTATGTTGCCAAACAACCTTGCTGGAAAATTAAAGTGTCTGCTACAACACCAAAGTTTCTTGCTAAAATTCGGATAGGAAAATAATGGACAATTACAGTGGGGGGCACTAAATTTTAAAACCATTTCTTAAAAAACACTTACCCATACAGAAAAGACACAAAGTTATTCATTATTTTGTATTGTTATTGCAAAATACCGCTGAAAAACTGCTTTTGTTCTCAAAATATACCATATTTTAGAAAATGCCAACAAACTAATTGTTTTGACAGGTTTCAAAATGACAAATGGTGGTTATAAAGGTTATAAGTTGGTGATTTTTTAGACCACGTCTGGGGGGTAGTTTAAATTTATAGCCCCCAAAAAGGATTGTTTTGTGGCAATTGGTAATAAGTTTGTTTCTAATTTCCCTAGGTAACCGTTTTTTGAACCCGTTTTCAGAATAAAAAATATATTTGTGAGGGCACTACGAGGCAAAACAAACACAAGTGAAAGTCACTGAGTATGCACGAAAAATATACCAAACAAAAAAAGACAAAACAACTATATTAATTTATTTACAAATTGAAATTAAAACATTGAGGTTATCTAAAAGCTCAGTCAAGAAAACTTCCCTTACTCAAGGCCCACTCATTTCAAAGCTGTAGCTTTCATCAGTAAAGGTTGGTGCAAGCCAAGGTACAAGCAAAGGTAAGAGATCCGAACTCGCTGTTTGTGATTTAACTGACATTTTGACAGTGACAGAAATGTAAAGAAAACTTGCATTTAAGGTTTTTAATACATTTCATAAATAAAAACACCTTTTAAATAAATACAAAATTAATCTACTCCTTATTTTATTATTACCAAATCGTTGTGTGACATCAAGTATATTATTAATTGGAAAAATTAATTAACAAGGTTAATTTTAATTTGTTTTCCAGAGTGTTCACTATTTAAACCCCGCGTGGGTTCAATTTTTTCAAAATTTTATTTTCTTCTAAATTGAAACTTTCTTCTTAAATCCAACAAAAGATTGCGTTAAGATGATTACATAATAAACATGTCCAAAACTCAAAGAGGGTTGCTTTAAAATGCTTAAAACCCAAAATTTCACTTAAACTTAGGACCGTTCTAAAGTAGACTAAATCCTTTTAGTAAATCCCACCGTCAAAGTTAATTTTCGGTTTTATCAGCATTCGTATTCATATCTTCATCGAGTCGACCTCTCGAGCAGGTATACTTTTAAACTAATGGCGAATGCGTGATAGCTCCAGCTGATCAAATGTGCGAAAACATCGTTTCATACGCAGGGATGGTCGTAACCTTACGACTCCCTTATCGTACCTAACCAGGTTTTCGTGCATTTGATCAGCTGGTGGTGTCACGCATTCGCCATGATTTTAAAAGTGCACCTGCTTGATTGGTCGACTCGATAGAGATAAGGATACGAATGCTGATAAAACTGAAAATTAACTTTAAGTGTTTATTGTTTAGTAGCCCTAGCCAAAAAAATAGTTAACCCAGCAAAAAAAAATTAGTAACATTCTAGCAAAGAACTTTGCTGTCCGAGCTAAGAACGTTGCTGTTCCAGGAAGATGTTTTGGCTAAGTATGAGCCAACAAGGCTCTTGCAAAAACTTAGAGAGCTTGTTGTCGAATACTGCCCAAGAGCAGCAATGAGGCGTGATGATGAAAATGACCTCTAGCGGGGATATAGTTTGTATTTTTGGTCCATGAATGACTTCATATATATACTGTAATATGTTTATAAATTTATTCTCAAAACTCATCTTACGAAGAAGTAAGGGAAAGACTGTGTTGGCATTTTCTACTCGTTTCTATCAACAAAAAAATTAAAAACAAAAGTCCAAAATATTCACATTTTCTTGAATCGATCTTGTGTTTTTAGAGCGATATTTGAAATCACTAATTGAGATTTCTTGGGCAAAGGTTAAAATTGATACCAGTTGAAAGAAAATAGAGGATAGTAAAACGACAAAAAAAAACCAATCGAGTGGCCACATTTAGGCACTCTATTTTAACCGAACCCGGTAAATGGACATCAAATCTGATTAGTAAGAAAAGCGAGTATATTTTTAATTCACCCAAATGAGCTTATGTCTTTTTCTTTTACACAAATAATAAACAAAGATAGATGAAATTTAATCAGATGTTAACAATATTTGCAATCATGTGGGGTGTCCACGGCAAGGGCATATGGGATAATTTATGGGAATAAGGATATTTTAGTGACTTTAGTGATAAGAATCGACATTTTGTGAAATGTTTAATTTTTGTTTGACTGTTTCTTTAGATTTTTTACAGCTGTTAACATAATATATTAATACCTACCTGTTTGTGTATTTCAAAAAAAACTGTAGACGCAGCAAAACTACATAAATACCAAATAAATTTTTTATTTAAATTTTTTAACACGATATTATGCATTTACGTTATGCGGTATTTTGTTACGCTAATAACTGACAAGAACAAGTTGAATTGGAGTTACTTCATAAATTCTTTAATATCTACAAAAAGACCCTTAAAAAAATTAGGTACACTCCCTCATGGAGGTTTTTGTCAACAGTTTCAAATATAAAACAAAAAAAGAATGAAGTTTGAGCAAATACAATTTTATAATCACAAAAATGTAATAAAAGAAATAAAGCCTTATTTTTTAAAGTTATCTAATAAATAATAAACCAAACAATGCGGAAAAGATGTATAATGTTTTCCTGCAAAACTAAGACAATAACATTAAAAACGCGGTATACTTGATGCACTATAATATGTTATTATAAAAAATTGAAAGCTTAATTACTTTAATTAATAGAGAGAAAGAATTGGGTTTAAAAGGAAAGAAAAATGATGTTAATTAGATATTATAGAGAAACGCAAACTATAATATTATGTAGGTGTGATGCGTTTGTTATTTTATTTTTTAAATTTAGTTCTTACTTAATTAATGAACATATTAGGTAATCAATCAAATATAAAAATGTGACAGCTCGAAGGAAGTTACGGTTTGGTATCTCAGTCAAATTTTAGTTCATTTAGAGGCTTGGATTTGTCCGAGAATGCCTGCTTTTTACACTATAAAAACGTTTTAAAATGCAGCTTAGCACTTTCAAAACTGCCAGAACTCACACTCACATGTTTTTAAAATATCGCATTTACTATATTTTATTTATCGTTTTGAGAAAATGTTACTAAGGGTACCCTTTTTGAGACTTTTGAATGCTACTGATAAATATTCGTACACGGAAAAAAACGTTTAGCCAATTAAATATTTGTTTCCCATGGCCCAAAGAGGTATTTATTTGAATCAAATAAATATTTATTTCTGTCAAGCACGATTTATTTGACTTAAATAAATATTTGTTTCGACCATGTGAAACAAATATTTATTTGGCTCAATAAAATCTTTTTTTTTGGGTATAATTAAATCGTACATTTTCAAAATTTAAGGCGAAGTTCCTTTAAACTTTTCATTTTAAGGAGAAGGCTCGATTATCTTAAGCTCTCTCATCACATCTTCACTCGTATATCGGTCACATCGACGATTCACCTAAGAAACAGTTGTATTACTTTAGAACCTAAGGACATTCTCAAAGACTTGTCAAGCACGGCAATCTCACCCGTTCTCAGCCTCTTTAGATGAAAGTATTATTTTTATCATTTCAACAGAAGAAGAATAAAGTTCTTCTTTTGTAGTTCTCCTTGTCACCGTACAGTTAAAATATTTAATTTATGCTCATCGCTTTTACTTTGGTATCACAAAGATAAAAAATTATTTTCTACTTTTTAGTGCATTTAATAAAAGCATTTCCTTTAAAAGTTTTTTTTAATAAAAAAATATTTAACAAGAGGTTTAGCCGTGAAAAGCCCCCCCCCCCTTGATTTCTAAAGTGAATAAGCTACCTGGTCGTGCCATAATAGTTTTTATCGAAGACTTATCACAGGAACTTTATTTTACGCTGATCCGATAGAATTCTTCTACCACCCAGTACAAGTCTTTCCCGTGGATTACCTCTACAAACTGTAAAGATAGCTGCTTGAATCTTGTTTGAGTTGATCGTGATTTTCCATTGCTTAGTCCATGAGACGTGCTTGGATCCTACCCTGTGTGTATTGCAGATTCACATATAACTTAGTTCTACGGTGCTTGGGGATATCGCAAGTATATAAGAAGTCTTGCTCTTAAAGTCGGTTCGCTGTCTGAAATCCAATATCGGATTAAATCTCCAAAAGATGTTATCGCTTTTTGAACAGTAAGTCAGTTAAGTTAAAATGCCCTCGCTGTACTTGATCGTACCAGACATCTCACTGATTCACTGTATTCGAGCGGGCTAAATGAGCGGTCTTAAAACAAAATTATTTAAGAATTACGTGTTATACTTATACCACGATAAATATTTCATTTTATTTTTCACTTATACTTTTGAAAAACTTTTTGCGTCAACAAGTTAAAGATTTTGACAGGTATTTTTTTCGAGAATTTAATTATTTTGCGGTCATTATAGGTAAATCTGGAGCTGTCGTCAATGCTAACAATCACTATTTTCCAAGAAATAATTAAAATTTGCTCCAGTTGGGGATGGTATGTTCTATTTTAAATAAGTAGGTATGCTTTTATTTTCTTTTAGTTTGTTTCTTATTGTGTGTGAATTACGGAATTTAAAGTAGTTATAAAGCAAAGTTATGGAAAATATTCAGCAAGGTGACACAACGCCTAGAAGGTGTTTATCTCCAGGTAAACGCCGTTTGGTATTACAAGTGGAACGTTATTTTACGTTAGAAGCAAATAACTCGGGCCTGTTAGTGTCCGTTTTGGCAGTGCAAAAACAAACGTCTGATGCTTGCGGCATTTCAGATAAGACCTTAAGAAGACTTCGAAAAAAGAGTGAAGAGGAATTGCACACATCATATAAAAGCGTTCGACAGCATTCAAATCCCAAGGGATTAAACTATCGATTAGAAATATGGTTTATGATATGTATAAGTCAAACGAATATGTTACCGTCAAAGCTATTCTAGAAAAGATAAAGGAAAAACAACTTTGCGATATTGGAATTACCAGTTTGTCCAAAATTTTAAAAGAGATGGGCTTTATATATAAAAAAACGAACAACAGAAAAGTGCTTTGCGAGCAATTCAATATTGTGTCAAAAAGATGACAATTTTTAAGAGATTACATAAAAAATAAAAAATCGGAATTGCCAAGGAAAGTTGATTTTCTTGACGAAACATGGGTATTTGCACACGGAACTTCAACAAAATCGTCTTGGCAGGACGAATCGAAACATTGCTTTCCAGTACCCGTGCAAGTAATGGAAAAAAATTAATTAATTAATTAATTAGATAATACATGCAGGCAATGAAGAAGGGTTTATTTCAAATGCCAGTTTAATATTTTCATCAACAAAAAAAACTGACGATTATCACGGAAATACGGATGCTAAAATTTTTGACCATTGGTTTGAGGAAAAACTTTTAAAAAGTTTATAAAACCCTTCCTTAATTGTTTTGGACAATTCGTCTTACCATACGAGACTCGAAGAGAAATTTTCTACAAGCAGCTGGAAAAAAGAGAAAATAAGAGAGTGGTTGTCAAAGAAAAACATAAACCATGAAAATTTATTTTTAAAAAGTGATCTTTTAAGCAAAGAACAATGGCGGAAATGTATTGAACACACGGAAAAAATTATTTTTGAATCTTATGAGACAGAACAGGTTATAGACGAAGTAAGACCGTTAATTATTACGGATGATGATACGATATTTCAGATGCAGAGGAAGACTATTTTTAGTATGCATTTATAAGTAGGTGCGTTCTATCGCAAAACTGCAAAATCGATTCTTTTTAGAACCAAAACTTTATAAAAAAGAATTCGTAAAACTAATTTGCCTAAATACTATAAAAGCTAAGAAATAATCTTTTTTTACCTAATTATTTTTTATTAACTTTAAATAATTTATGTACTGTTTACAAATGTCCAAACCATGACTTTCCTAATTGCCGATGCAAAAAAAAAAAATTTTGTGTGCGCTTGTTATTTAAACCAACGCTTGTACAAAAGCACTATTTTAGCCACTAGATGTAAAAACTACTATTATTTAGAAAATGTAATTCGTCATCTTCCAAAAATATAATTTATTGTTTGAAAACCACCGACTGACCTGCTCAAGAGGTCTTATTGCTTAGCGGACTTCTTACAACGAATGCACTTTATCTGCCTTAATGCCTCGAACTCTATTTTTTAATCACTTCATGCTTCTTTTTGAAGTTGGTAGGATTTGCCCCCCTACCTCAAAATACTTTTCTGGTTGCGCCACTGCCTGTTGGTAACTAGTATAATTACACAGCAAATCGCAAGCTGTATTTCGGTTTTATATTTTTTACTGATAAAAAAACGCTCTACAAAACTTTGTACTCTTAAGGCGCAATTACACAGACGAACATGCTCAAACAAAAGCTCGTGCAAAAGATCCAAAATTTTTTGCGTGAACATTTTTGTGAGCTTTTCTCTGAACATTTTGTTCGGGTAAATTTTTGAGCAAATTATTGCTATCTGTTTTGGAAATATATTTTTAAAGATGAGAATAAATAAAATTTCACATCAGTGATCAGTGATCTTAATTCTTTAAAGAAATGGAACACCAACTTTTATTTTAAATTTTTGTGAAAAAAAAGTCGACGGCAAGCGAAACATTATTCTTGGCTATCAGTTTTGTCACATGGATTAGGGTTACTTATAATATTTTTTTCTTAGGGTTTTTCCCGGATTTTTTTGCCCGGGGATTTTTTTGGGATTCGAAAAACAACCCAGGAAAATTTTTCTTTTCCAAAAAAATTTTGAGTTTTTCAAATATCGGCAAAAACCGATATTTGAAAAACTCAAAAATTGCACTTTTAAGCGGTAATCCGCGCCTCACGACTATGAGGAGTAGTGGGGACGGGATTTTTTTTTAAACATATTTTTGTAGCTGTACTTTACCCTTAGCTTTGATTGTTTTTTTTTAATTACTCACACTAGATTTACTTAGTTAGTTTAAGGCCCGAAGGGTTGCTTAAAAAAGCAAAAGGTTCATGAAAATGCTGAAGATAGATATTTACTTTCAATTTAATGTAATAATCAAGGTCGATTACTGACACTGAACAAACAATATGCAAAGGGCAACATTCCGATTCAAAAGTCTATTCTATTACTGCTAAATTATATTTTTTAGACAAGGGTCGGGATCATAGGGTTGTAAAAGTGGGTAATAAACGGGTATTATTTAGACCGATCGTGCTTTTGTTCATATATTTGAGATTTAATAAAATGTATATAGGTTTTTTCATTTGACTTAATTATTATTGTATTGTGTTTTAAACTAGGAAGTCAAATAAAGAGCATTCTTTTAAACGTAAATTTTTATCATTACATTTTACAGGCAACAGCAATAAATAACTGCCAATTATTATTTTTTATGATTCTCGTTTTTTTTTACAACCCCAAAAAAGTTACAAGTATACTGGCATATCCCCTATAAAAATTAGATCAATCGAAGTTGCTTATGAGGTAAAACGTGAATTTCGACATCAAATCGTTTTTCCGTCGGAAAGCACTTAATTAAAAATACCTTGTTTTAAAACTTAGTCTTTCTATTTGCAGTTAAGTTCAATGAATTCCCATAAAACTATAAAATTTAAATTTCTAAGAAATTTTTATTACCAACATTTCTTCAAACAAATTTTGCTTAAAATTCTCTCCAAAATTTCCGTGAGTCTTTTTGTACGAGATTTTGCTCGAACTTTTCTTTGAACATTTTGCTCAAGAGGCTCGTGTAAATGTTTGTCGGCATTTCAACATCAAAGGAAAGTTTGTCTGTGTAAATGCGCCTTTACAGCTAAATTATATTTTTTTAGACAAGGGTCGGGATCGTAGGGTTGTAAAAGTGGGTAATAAACGGGTATTATTTAGACCGAACGTGCTTTTGTTCATATATTTGAGATTTAATAAAATTTATAGAGGTTTTTTAATTTGACTTAATTGTTATTGTATTGTGATTTAAACTAGGAAGTAAAATAAAGAGATATTCTTTTAAACTTAAATTTTTATCATTACATTTACAGGCAACAGCAATAAATAAGTGCCAATTATTATTTTTTTATTCCCGTTTTTTTACAATACTGGCATATCCCCTATAAAAATCAGGTCAATCGAAGCTGTTTATGAGGTAAAATGTGAATTTCGACATCAAATCGTTTTTCCGTCGGAAAGCACTTAATTAAAAATACCTTGTTTTAAAACTTAGTCTTTCTATTTTCAGTTAAGTTCAATGAATTCCCATAAAACTATAAAATTTAAATTTGTAAGAAATTTCTATACCAACATTTCTTCAAACAAATTTTGCTTAACATTTTCTCCAAAATTTCCGTGAGTCTTTTTGTACGAGATTCTGCTCGAACTTTTTTTTGAACATTTTGCTCAAGAGGCTCGTGTAAATGTTTGTCGGCATTTCAACATCAAAGGAAAGTTTGTCTGTGTAAATGCGCCTTAAGATAGGATAGAAAAATATAATTTATTGCTTTTTTTAAAGGACTTTTCCTTTGGTTAACTGCTTCAAAACATATTTTGATCTCAAAAAAAGGTTAAGGTCCAGACGTTGTCAAAAAGCCCGACCAAATACCTTACCTTTGAAGTTTACTAAGCATATCATAGCCTTAAACATTCTTAATCGTCGAGTTACATAAAATTAAAGAGAGTTTTGTTAATTTTTATGGTGTCTGGACACGTGAGTTTAATCGTGATCTGGACAGGATATCCTAAGTGACCATTTTCCCAGTAGTTTACCGTGAGTGTAAAGTCTGGTTTGTAGGTGAGAGTGCGGGCTGGCTGGACAATAACAATAGGAAAATCAGAGAGATTTTGTGGGTAAAATAACGTAGACTATAACGTATTAACGTTAAGAGGCAAAAGTCAATTAATATTAATAGTACCACGCTCTCTTCGAACGTTGGCCATCATCAGCGCAATGTGCACCTTATACTACCATTGACTAAGATTCTTAAACCATAATATCTCTTTATTAGGACTTTAATTTTTCCTTCTAGCTATTATTAACATGTACATTTTTCATTTCTTAAAATTAGTACAAAACCTTCACAGTGAGATTTACTAAGATCTAAAATAGTACCCAATTTTAAACGCAATTTTCAGAAAACACTTACCCATACAGAAAAGACACAAAGTTATTGATTATTTTGTATTGTTATTGCAAAATACCACTGAATAACTGCTTTTTTTCTCAAAATACACCATATTTTAGAAGAAAATGCCCTAAAACTAATTTTTTTTGACAGATTTCAAAATGGCAAATGGTGAATACGCCAAAAATTTGGTACATAATAGCTTCATTATTTGTGTTTGAGGTTATAAAGTTTTTTTAGACCACTTCAGGGGGGTGGTTTAAATTTATAGCCCCCAGAAAGTGTTGTTTTGTTGCATTTGGTAATAAGTTCGTTTATAATTTCCCCAAGTAACCCATTTTACAAGGATTAACTTACCTTATTTAATATCCCAAGTTGTTTATTACCCAATAAAACACCTCCTATTTTGTCCAAACAAACGCCATATTTTGAACTCGTTTTCAGCACAAAAAATATATTTATGAGGGCACTACGAGGCAATACAAATAGTAAAGTGAAGGTCACTAATTATACTCGAAAAATATACCAAACAAAAAAACCCAAAACAACTTTATTAATATGTTTACAAACTGAAAGCAAAACATTAAGGTTATCTAAAAGCTCTAATTTTAAAGCTGTAGCTTTTATCAGTAGAGGTTGATGGAAGCCAAGGTGCAAGAAGAGGTAAAAGATCCGAACTCGCTGTTTGTGATTGAACGCAGCGCTAATATTTTTAAACTGACATTTCGAGAGTGACAGAAATGTAAAAAAACTTGCATTTAAGTTTTTTAATACATTTCATAAATAAAAACACCTTTTAAATAAATGCAAAATTAATCTGCTCCTTATTTTATTATTACTCATCTAAATCGTTGTATGACATCAAGTATTCATTGGAAAAATTAATTAACAAGGGTAGGTTTTAATTAGAGTGACGTATACCCCCAATGTTAATTTATTCTACAGAGTATTTCCTATTTAAACCCCGCGTGGGTTTAAATTTTTTAATTTTCTTTTCTTCTAAATTGAAAATTTCCTCTTAAATCCAACAAAAGATTGTGTTAAGATAATTATTCAATAAACAAATTTACTAAAATTCTTCGTATAAATCAAACTATGTCCAAAACTCAAGGAGGGTTCGTTTAAAATGCTTAAAATCAAAAATTTCACTTAAAATTAGGACCGTTCTAAAATAGACTAAACGTTTTTAGTAAATCCCACCGTCAGATTCTACGTCTTTTGATGGTAAATAAAACTTTAACACCCTTACCTGATCTAAGCAGAAAACCCACATTACGTACTCTGTCCATCCAAGATATCCTCGTACCACAGTCAATGTCCATGCCCCTACGCTATAATATAAAATACTAAACACCTAACTGAAAAAAACGTATTCTATGTTTAAGAATAACCCTGATGATGTACACTTCCCGACACATAAAACGCATACAGCAGAAGTTAGGCACATGTCTATATTTTAAAAATTTTGCTTGCTTATTGTTACCGACTTTTGTAGGTTAACACTTTTAGACAACATAAACAAAAGGAGACTGAAAGTATTTTTACCGATATTTGCTGGTTCTATAGTTTTAAGGTTGCTGTTACGAAATATAAAATACACTTTCAAAACATTTTTTTTATTATAAACGAAGCAATTTAATCAAATTTTGACAAAACTAGAAGAAGTTTAGTCTCTTCGTCAAATAGCCGGTCAAAAGGGACGAAACAAGTCCACTATAAAGGCGCATTTACACAGACAAACTTTCCTTTGATGTAGAAATGCCGACAAATATTTACACGAGCCTCTTGAGCAAAATGTTCTAAAAAAAAGTTCGAGCAAAATCTCGTACAAAAAGACTCACGGAAATTTTGAAGAGAATGTTAAGCAAAATTTGTTTGAAGAAATGTTGGTATAGAAATTTCTTACAAATTTAAATTTTATAGTTTTATGGGAATTCACTGAACTTAACTGAAAATAAAAAGACTAAGTTTTAAAACAAGGTATTTTTAATTAAGTGCTTTCCGACGGAAAAACGATTTGATGTCGAAATTCACATTTTACCTCATAAGCAACTTCGATTGACCTGATTTTTATAGGGGATATGCCAGTATACTTGTAACTTTTTTGGGGTTGTAAAAAAACGAGAATAAAAAAATAATAATTGGCACTTATTTATTGCTGTTGCCTGTAAAATGTTATGATAAAAATTTACGTTTAAAAGAATATCTCTTTATTTTACTTCCTAGTTTAAAACACAATACAATAATAATTAAGTCAAATTAAAAAACCTATATACATTTTATTAAATCTCAAATGTATGCACAAAAGCACGTTCGGTCTAAATAATACCCGTTTATTACCCACTTTTACAACCCTACGATCCCGACCCTTGTCTAAGAAAATATAATTTAGCAGTAATAGGCTAAACTTCTGAGTCGGAATGTTGCTCCTTTGCATATTGTTTGTTCAGTGTCAGTAATCGACCTCGATTATTACATTAAATTGACAGTAAATATCTATCTTCAGCATTTTCATGAACCTTTTGCTTTTTTAAGCAACCGTTGGGACCTTAAACTAACTAGGTAAATCTGGTGTGAGGAATTAAAAAAAAAACAATCAAAGCTAAGGATAAAGTAAAGTTACAAAAATATGTTTAAAAAAAAATCCCCTCCCCACCACTCCTCATAATCGTGAGGCGCGGTTAAAAGTGCAATTTTTGAGTTTTTTGCCGATATTTGAAAAACTCAAATTTTTTGGAAAAGAAAAATTTTCCTTGGTTGTTTTTTGAATTTAGGAAAAAACCCTTGGAAATAAAAAAAACTCACAAGAAAATCCCAAAAAACCCCCGGGCAAAAAAATCCGGGAAAAACCCTAAGAAAAAAATATTATAAGTAACCCTAATCCATGTGACAAAACTGATTGCCAAGAATAATTTTTCGCTTGCCGTCGGCTTTTTTTCACAAAAATTTTAAATAAAAGTTGGTGTTCCATTTTTTTAAAGAATTGAGATCCCTGATCACTGATGTGAAATTTTATTTATTCTCATCTTTAAAAATATGTTTCCAAAACAGACAGCAATAATTTGCTCAAAAATTTACCCGAACAAAATGTTCAAAGAAAAGCTCACAAAAATGTTCACGCAAAAATTTTTAGATCTTTTGCACGAGCTTTTGTTTGAGCATGTTCGTCTGTGTAATTGCGCCTTAATGCGACTAAAAGGAAAATACGAAGAAGAAAGAACTAGAAAGGCTTTTGGGTTATGCAAGCTAGGTCAATACACATCAACAGGCTCAGTGTTATAAACAACAAAACATTAGAAAACAAATACAAATAAAAAAAACCTATCGATAAAGAAAAATCAAAAATATTAACTTCAGTATTGGTCATTGCGCCATTTGCTTGAATAATTTTTTTTAAACGCCTTGGCATAGAGTCTGCTAAATTTTCAAATAAATTTAGATTTTCTTTAATGATCTGTTCTTAAGCTATAACTATTAGCTCCATCAAATGGTCCCCCATACATTCTCAATGAGATGGGCATTGGGGGTCATTGCTGACCCAACACCGTTCTCGCTGACCATGCCAAAAAATCAATATGTACCGGGCAGTTGTCTTGCTGATACACAAAACAATCGAGATATAAAGCTGATATTTCCGGAAGCATAATATAAAAACGCACCATGCTCTCTCGACGAAATCCAGCTCCACACATTGACAGTACTTGTCTCATCCATGATCGGCGACCCGACGAACAGACCAACATCCACCTAATTTTGCTAAAATTTGGAATTTATCGAATTCCGATAGCTGTCGTGGCATTTTTAAGTAGGACAAGACTGTGACAACAAAACATGACAATGAGTGGACTTTGACACTTTGTGACAGAAAAGGTTGCTAAATCGTAAAGGATATATTGCTTATAAAATCGGCGTATGCGTTTTATGTGTCGCGAAGTGTACTTAAGAAAATATAGTTGGTGATTTACAAGGTGTCCCATTTTCGAAGGGGTTCAATGGGAAACTCTGTTGTTATTGAAGATAGAGACACGCGGTTTTTGCATTACTGTCTTACTTTTTCGAGCTTTAAAGAATGGTATTAACAGATTAATTCTGTCTCTTGTAGTTTTTGAGCTACAGGGGAAAGTTGAAAAATGGTCGCAAAGAGATAATTGAGTTCAGTAAAAACATGTCTGTGGCAACCTTTTCAGAAAAACACAATGGTTCTGTCGAAATTTTAATCCTACGTTTTTTTTCGTAGATACCATCATCAGGATCAAAAAGTTAAATACGAACCAAAATGTTATACTTCATATTTTAGTTTCTTTGATAATAAAATATCTGTTTTTTTTTATTCTGAAGTTTCGATCCCGATCATCAGGTATGGCCGTGTCCCATTTTAAATTTTTTATACCATTTATTTTAAACTACTATATAGTGGACCTGAATAACCAAGATATATTATATGAACATACCGGGTGAACCGAAAAAAATCCGACAAATTGTTTTTTGCTATAAATTTATCAGTTTCAATAAAAAAAACCGTATTGTTGAGACAAATAAGCCTTTTGAAAAAAAAACCATTCGCTTTGCCGCCATAGTTAAATCCAAGATGGCGGAGAAAATCAAATGTCTTCCTTTTTTACACCCCTTTTTGTTATATGTTGCCACTCTTTTCTAAATACTTTGTTTTGTTTGTAACACTTATTTTTGTTTGTAACACTTATACCTAAATAAGAAAAACAGGTTTGAAAGAAGGTGCGTGCACACGAATTCGGAGATCGTCATTAGGGTCGCGACTGCGCAACACTGATATCATTCATTTAGATAAAATATGATCTGGTATGTTTAATCCTTGCATGGATCTCTTGTAAGGCCATTAATGTTTTTCCTTGGATATAACCATCCATTTTGCTTTTCCAACGTTCACATTGCGACAGACAATCTGGAAATTTAGTCTTTTTAGATGTCAGATTATTTTTGTTAAACGTTTTGGTTCTCCGGGGAAAAAAATTAATGAAAAGTTAATTGTTTTTACGCTCGTTTTTACGTCCTTATAATAAAATATTGTCATGTTATTCCGTAAACTCTCTAATACGCATGTACGCTCTACAAATTCAAACTGCTCAAAAGGTTTGTTATCAGATATTATCACACGTTTTAATCGTAGAACAGTTTTTCTCCCCTCGCTTGTTCATTCACGCTCGCACGCCAGGGGCTAATTTTGTCTTTGTCACTATTTGCGGCGAAAATCGTTATACAGGACGTACAAAAACGAATAAAAAATGTTTTTGTGAAATATAAGAAAGTCAAGTATGAAAAAAAATTTTCACAAAAAGAAGTGGAGTCAATATACAGACCACTTCAAGCTACTGCGAACATAGGGCGGAAGAAGTCTAATTTGCCAGTGTACGTACATGCAGAGACACCGCACGCCTATCAGTGAAGCAACCAACACTCAGGCTTCCGATCGCCATTCGCTGCCGTTCGCCGCCGTTCGCCTTGTATTTAGTACGCCTCTAACCACGGTGCTGTGTGGAGCGTAGTCAATGAAACCGGAATTTGGTCAATAAATACGCAAATTTTTATAACGTAATTTTCTTATTTTTTGTCACTGATAAATAAGAGCGTTTTATTGTCAACTGCTCAGATTTATCAGTGACGACGTGTTACAATGAAAATAATAAGGAGAAACAAAATAAAAGCAAGTTCTCAAAATAAAATAATACATTCTAAAAACCAAAAAGATTCTCCCAGTAAAAAAAAAATTTAAGCAAATGTTCGAAAAGTCCTCCTTGCTCGCCTAGACAATATCCGAGCCTACTATAAAAACCCCTTCTAACGTTTCCAAGCATGTTAGGGGTGATAAATTGAAAAGCTTCTTCAAAAACAGATAGAAGTCATTAGGAGCAAGATCGGGAGATCGAGCTGGCCATAAAATAGTTCCCCGTGTACTTATAACCCGATTAGGAAATACATTATCAAGATATTCCCTAACAAGGCCAACATTGTGAGCGGAACAACCATCTTGTTGAAACCATGTTTCACCAAATCTTACAGCTAACAACTGCCTAGCAGTTGGAATAATGTGCTGCTGCAGTAGATCCAAGTATCTAGGACCATTCAAATTGCAATTGCCGTTAATAAAAAATGGCCCAATTACGTGTTCCCCTACAATACCCCCCCCCCCCCCAAACATTTAGTTTTTGGGGATACTGTGTTCTTACGTCAAAATACAAATGCAAATTTTTCCTCGACCAATATCGAACGTGTGTTGGGTTATGACGATTTGACCGTTTGACCATCTGCACTTTTTCGGCAACTTCGTAGACATCCATTTTTAGTTTTAAAAATGTATTATTTCAATTAAGAACTTACCCATCTGTTTCTCGAGCAAGGCAGAAATAAAACAAAATAATAAAAACAAAATGAATTTCCAAAAGATAACACTGTAGCGTGCTTCGAATCCACCTCGGTCGTACGGCACGGAGAGTAAATTGGACTTGATTCCCCCTATGTTCGCAGTAGCTTGAAGCGGTCTGTATACGTTTAAAAATAATATGTTCTCCTTACTACCTTATATTAAATACCTACTAGGATTTAATTAATTGCAACCTTTTTCAGTCCAAAATCGTGAAAATTCGAGTTTTCATAATTTTATCAAAAATCAGTTACTAAGGTTCCAAAGCACATTAATCGACGAAAAAAAAAGTTGTCTGTCGGTCTGTTGTCTGTTGTCAAATCTTTCAAAGTTACAGTTTTCGAGATATTTTCATTTCCTTTCAACATAAAATAATTGATTTTATGGTGGACTATCCGTGCTTTCTAGTACCAATTTGTTAGTCCACAATATGGTATGGTGGACTATTAAAGTCGTAAAAATTTGATTTTCTTAATCTTATCAAAAAAAAAAAATGTCTGTCGGTCTGTTGTCCGTCTGTATACACGATTACTCAAGAACGCCATAATCAATTTTAATTCATTTCATTCATTTTCCTTTATTGTGTGTAGCATATTATAAATATACATATCATAATGAGTTTGAAAATGGTATAACAAAAATTGTAAATTTCATATAGTAATTATCCCTACACCAAAGAGGAGAAATATAAATAGTCAAAAAGAAAGAAAAACAGGCAATAGAATAAAAAAAACAAATTAAAAAGTGCTAACAGTAGGATCGGCGAAATATAAATAGGGAAATATCACATACTACCAGCGGGGCGGGGCTACTCATTACGCATGAAAGCCCGCAGTCTCATTAGTGATTGGACAAAAGAAAATATATTTTTGCAAGCTTTGCTTGACATTTTTGAGTTTACTATTTCTATAAGTTTTTCAGGCCCAGATAGCCAGTCACCAATAGGAGGAGCTCTAAGGGGTTTGTATGCTGGGCAGTGAAAAAATATGTGTTCAATAGTTTCATTTTGGTTACAGTTGCAAACTGTACATAATTATATCTTTTTGATTTATCATGTATGTAAGGCCATTGAAGGTAAATTTAAGAAAGTATTTTGGAGATAATCTTATCGGCGCAATTGTCCGAATTTAACAGAAGGGGATTCTGATATAAGTATGTGGTGAACGACCAATCGAGAAGAAGTTGTAAAAGTTGGAGTATCTGGATGTACTAAGCATATCAACCATAATCAACTTTAACGAAATTTGATAAAAAAATCCTCTATCGGCTGACCATGAACCGATTAACTTTTGGGTGGGGTGGTGGGGCGTTTAAAAAAATTGTAACTACAAATTTTGTTATAAAGTTCAAATTCGTGGCAGTTTTAGTTTCCGAGTTATTTGAAAAAACATTAAAATATATTAAAAAAATCATAACTTCACAAGTAAAGCAGCTATTGATATGCGGTTTTCAGATTTTGGTTTTCATAAATAATACCCAAAAATTTTGTCATAAAGTTCAAATCTTTCAAAGCTAAAGTTTTCGACATATTTTCATTTACTTTCAACTAGCACCAATTTTTTAATTAAAAAATTATTAACTTATTATTAACTTGATTAAAATAGTTAATTACCTAACAAGTACGGAAAGTGATATTTTCCGCACGCGACGGCAGTTGCACAAACGACGCGGAGCGGAGTTCCGGCCGTCAACGGCGGAAAATACACTTTCCGCACGTGTCAGGTACAAAATTTTTCCTACTTGCGTAAAAAGCGTCTAGACAACATTATATTTTCATTTTTAGGCATTAGAATAGCAATGTTTCTTATTCTTTATATTTGAGTTGAAATATATATCTAAAAAGTCGAATTAGACCTAAAAAATCGGTAAAAAACCGTGCGTAAAAGTTTTTATTATGTACGCCGTGCACGAAAAAATATTTTCCGCACGCGGAAAAGATACAAGGTAAATCCATTCCCGCACGGCGTGTAGGAATGCAACTTCCCCCACGCAAATGCGTGCGTAAAAGTGCACTTTTACGCACGCTAGTAGGGAATAGTAGTTCACCTAACTAGCGCGGAAAGTGCCACTTTTCCGCACGCGACTTCAAATGAACAAACGACGCGTCAGCGGAGTTTGGCCTGAAATCAAGGAGAGCACAGTCACTGTACGCACGTGTTAGGTACAATTTTTTTTCTACGACCATTTGAAAGTGCCGTCAAACAGACGTAAAGAGAGTCAGGTGGACGTAAAGAAAAAAAAGCCAATAATTAAAAATCCTAGTGCGGAAAAGTATGGGGGAAAATTCATTTCCACACTCGGTGCGGAAAAGAGCAACTTTTCGCACGAAAGTGAGTGCGGAAAGTGAGTACTTTCCGCACGCGAGTAGAAAAAATATTTTTGTGTATGTAGGTAGCTATACCTATTTATTTTCTCGCAAAATCTGTGTGCTTAATTATTTCCGAATTTTTTTTCGCCAGCACGCATTTTTTGAACATTGTCAAGAAAATAGGCTTTCTTAAAATGGAAATTCGGCAAGAAAATTTTACACAAAAACTCAATAATATGATCTATTTCATAGTTATTTACGTTACTTAGACCGGAAAAGGGTCGAAACAGAAAGTTTACGGGGCGAGCCGTAGGCAAGAGAGAGATTATTAAACTTCTTTGCTTGCTTTTTTAAAGCCTAATAAGTTGAGAGCCCAATACTCTAAAATAAAACTATATACCTACTTTTTGCGAGAATATTGGAAGTGCTAACAGCTTCTTATTGGTGTCATCAGTCAGCCCAGAAAACACCGTTATGTAAAAATTACGTAAAATTTACATAACAGATTTACCTTGTTACGTAAATTTAATGTCACTCAGAGGTCACAATAAGGTAAGATTTAAGTCACATTAAGGTGCGAAAACTCTACATAATGCCATGCGCAAAGCAAATATTACATCCATGTTACGTAAGAGTTAAGTAAAAACTACGTAAATTTGACATAAAAGGTTTATCTTGTTATGTAAATTTAAGGTCACATAGAGGTCGCAATTCTTTATTATTAAGGTAAAGTTTGGGTCACATTAATGTGGGAAAAGACCGCATAATGTCATGCGCAGAGCCCACCTAGTTCTTACATAAATGTGATGTAAATAAAATGACATACCTTTTACATAAATATTATATCTATGTTACGTGAGAATTAAGTAAAAACTACGTATATTTTACATAACAGGTTTACCTTGGTATGTAAATTTAAGGTCAAAATAAGTTATTAATAAGGAAAAATTTAAGTCACATTAATCTGCATGACATGCGCAAAGCGTCAACTATCTAAGTCTTGAGGCGGGCCAACGTCGGTGACTTACGCAGGTCGGTCGGTGGTTGCTTGGCACAGTCCGACATTGGCAAACTACAAAGTTAACCAGAGTGGCTCGTTTAAGTGGCGGAAGAGATTATTTATGATAGAGAAGTATCACTATCTTCTCACTACCTCAAAGTCCGCCTTCTAATTTGAAATATCTTTGCTCTTTATGTATATAATATTATCATCCACTTTACAATTGTAAATGTAAAGTTAAGGTTCAAACTGTTTCATAATATTTATGTAAATTTCAGAATTTTAATGTGACGTAAATCATGTAATAATGGTTATGTAATATTTCAATAGTAAACCTACGGTCCAATTGATTATATAATAATTATGTGAAATTTAGAAATTTAATTTGACGTAAATAATTTTACAGGACAATTACATAACTTAGTGACATAATTAATACATAAAATTTTTTTTATAACAGTCATGTAAAATTTTAAATGTAAATTAAGGTTCACAGTGTTTCATAATATTTATGTAAATTTTAAATTTTTTAAATGTGACGTGAATAATGTTATAGAGTGTTTACGTAATTTAGATGATATAAATATTACATAAAATGTTTTGTATAATAGCTATGTAATATTTTAAATATAAACGTATTGTCTAAATTGTTACATAATAATTATGTAAATTTTATTACTTTCGTTTAAAGTAGATTATTTTATGTAACGTTTACGTAAATTAGATTATTCAAATATTAGATATATATTTTTATGTAATAGGTATGTTATATTTTTATGTAAAATTAAGATCCCACTATTTACGTAAATTTGAAGAATTTATTTATAAAGTCATATTATTTACGTAAATAACATTGCTTATGATGAATTAAATTGACAGTCAAAGTTTTGACGTAATGTTTACATAATTTTTTTTATAAATTTTTTTTAATGTGAGAATTACGTAAATATGATGTAACATATTTTACATAAATATATGAACCTTAGATTTATATAACTATTAGGTTAAAGTCACAAATGTGTTTACTGGGAGGTTGATACAATATCCGTTTTCATACAGTTGGATCCTGATCCGATCCCAAAAAAAGAGGTATTGAACTAAAAAAGTTCGATTCGCCCCGTTTTCATGGAATATTCACGTATTCAGTTCCACGTGTAAACGTATTAATCGCGATAAAAAATATCTGTAATATAAATTTGATAAGCAGTTGATGCCATAGCCACCAGTCAAAATAAAAGTGTCTAATTGGATTGAAATTATAAATATCAAATTTTAAAAATATTTTTGGTTTGGTGCCAGTACTGACAACTAATGATAAACTCCAAAAATAAGTGCAATTTTTTCGGGCAATAAACTACGAAACAAAGGCATACCAAACAAAGAACTTGACATTATACAGCGTTCAAAAACAAAAAACTATATACACCCGATTTCCCCTGAAGACTCTCAAAAAGCTTCAAAGCTGAAAATAACTTCCATTATGAGAAGAAAAGGGCCTTATAAAGCTCATAAGCTCAAAGGCAAGGCGATATCAAGCAAGCTAGGCGCTATTAAGCTAATAAAACCTGAATACAACAATAACACAGGCCATTATATAACCAATGGCAAGCACTTTGGCGCAGAAGCTCGAAACCATAACAAATTCGTAGAAATAGCAAAACTGCAATTTTCAGATTTTAAAAGCACTTGGGTTTGCGTTCCAAATTCGATGCTCACCATCGAGATCTTCTACCGGTAGGAGATACAAAAGGCAGTAGCGCACCGAGGGAGGGGGGTTAAAATACTAAGAAGACTGGGTATGGTTACATTTTTACTTGAAATTCAGTTTTTTTTATTATTTATCCTAAGCACCACTGCGAAAAGGAACTAAAAAAAAGTTTCCAAAATCGGGTAGAAAAAAAAAGAAATTGTCATGCTTAGTTTTTAATTTTCCTTATTAACGTTGTTTGCAAACCTATTTTAACATTTCACCTGAAGTTTTGGGTTAATTAACCTGTCGTTAAGTAGATCTTAAAAAAGTACCTGTAGAAATTTTTAAGCGTTTGTTGACAGTTCCAAAAATTGGTCCTAATTTAAACTTTTTCGTATCTCCTGCCGTTTAGGTGATCCCCTTGATGAGCATCGAATTTGGTACATCCTGTATACCCACACCTGACTGTTTTGGTTTACAAATGTAAATAGTTTTGGACAAAAACAATACTTTTAAAGATTTGATATTGAAATATCTATCTACTTTCTTCCTTATTGCGTTCCTTAAGCAACTTAATATCTCCAGTGTTTTACTCAAAACCCTTACGAATAAACCAAGGGCTATCCGGTAAGGCTCTATTCAATATTTAAGCTCCGTTGCGACATAATCATAAAAATGTATAAAGAAATGTTCAAGATATTTTTAATTACAAACGAATTACCTAATCCATCATCTTAGCTCGTTCCGCGCCCTAAAACTGTTTTCCTAAATACCCTACGATCTAATAAAACTCGCAATCTCAAACCCAACCCATAAAATAAATACAAGAAAGCACATCACGACGCCTCAGACAAATCCCCGCTTTTCATTGGCAGACAAATTACCGCCGCGGCTACGCTATTGGATGGCGCGCGGTGGTAGGGATTGTCCCTTGAGAGGGGAACAAAACATGGCTGATTTAGTGCTAGTGTAGTCCCAATGTGTAGTTCGAAAAGGAGTTTAGTTATGATCAACACCTCTGCTTGAGTGCCAATGACGTTGTTAATGTAGTTGAGCGTGTTGAATTTTGACAGTTGTTATCACATCGATTTCATTTTAATTGTGATTTTCGATAGAAAGTTTAAAAAAGTGATACAGATTGAAAAAATATTTTTTCAAAGACAATTTTTGATACTCGAACAGTAACAAAACAACTATTGTTAAAGAATTTAATAACGGTGTTATAAACAACAATTTGATAGTGACTTAAAGTGTTAAAAATCTTGAAACCAGTGCTGACTTCAAACAAGTGACTCTAAGTGATCAAACAAGAAAGTTAGTTCCACGAAATTGTGACTGACAGATTCAATTTTACCCAAATGACTTTTTAAATTCAACAATCTGAAAACTCATAAGTATTGGTTCGACTAAGCAAAATTTATAATTTTTCAAGACACTTAATTTTGGATTTAAATACGTGATTAACGCTCTCCATAATAAAAAAAAAAAGCATTGCTCAAATATACTGGAATAATATAGTAAAACTCGAAGGATCCGGTAAAATTCATGATAATATCGATATAGATACCGACTAGACTATAGTGATTCAAATTCTTAATGCTAACCCATTAATTCTGCAAAAACTCTGTAAAACTGTTGGGCATAAGAGAACCAGTGTCAAGTGCGGCTATGACCGTACAGGACGAAATACGCACCATGCCCCAGACATCGGCCACTAGATCTAGGTTTATGATAACGGACATATTAAACAACAAATCTGGCGATCCGCGGCTAGATGGTCGGCTCGACGTGAGGCTGGATACGAGTCCTCTTCATATGCGAGGTGGTCGAAGTCCCAGTCCTGGACCAAGAGATTTGAGTTTGCATTCCAATCCTATACATGATAGCGATACTGACTCTTCAGGACATCCCGATACTGGCAGTATTTGTTCAAATGGTATGTACATTTTTTAAATCATATAAAGAATTTTCATAATATTTTCTATTCTTTTAAATTTAGTTATAATCACTTTTTCTACAGTGTCCAACCCAAATTCTTAAATCTTTTTTATTTATAGCATTGTTTCAACAATCAATTAAGTAGATATTCACGAAGTATAAATTCAATAGTGAACCTGTGAGTTTGTTCTTGGTTTGATTATTTTAATCTACAATTAGTCTTTTGTTTTGGTTTTTTTAGTCTTCTGAAGGAAGGTTTCAACCCCAAAAGTAAAATTACTTCTTTTTTTTTGGATAAGTTTAAAAGGCGGCAAGTATAATTTTTACAATTAACAATAAAAAAGTATCACTATAAGACACTTTTTACTCTTTTTTCCTAACTATAAGTTAGCATCCTCCAAAAAGATGTTAACTATTTTTTTAATTGAATAAAATGATAAATCGATTTAATTTTCTCCTGAAGGTACTAAACTAGACAGCAAAATACGTGCAAAGAGTGAAAAATGTACTTAAAGTTTTGGTGAGGTTGTAAGACGTTTAAGAATTAATAAAAATAATGATTCCGAAAGAGAAACAAAGAAAAACAAAGACCATATTATTTAATACGATGCAGGAAGCAAAAGCGCAAACAATTAAGAATGTGCTAGAAAACATTATATAATTTATAATAATTAATATATTTATATACCTACGAAACATGCAAGGATGTGCACTTTTTTCCTTGAATCTAAGCATGCAATTAATACAAAAGAAAAAGTAGAATTATATGTTAATGAATAAACTAAATTATTTAATAGAAAACGATCTATAACGGAAGTATTTTTTATATTATCGTAAAGAAATTCACAAAATTTAAATAACTGGTGAAATGTTTACATATTTATTAGAAATACCTTCAGGAAAAGAAAAATAGTATTTAAATAAATAAACCTAGTTAACAGGCTTAGCCCTAATTTAACTAAACCCTCATGATCTGCCCCAGATCAGTGGCAAATCTGTCAAAGTTTAAACTGACTTTTTAACAGACAAATCTGTTAAGCAGATTAAGACTTTCGAGAGACGAAACGAGAAAGGTGCCAGCACCCGAATTTAATCCTATCAAAAAATTGACGGCTAAATGAATGAAGCGCTTAAAGGCCGTCAAAAGAAGGAGCGAAAGATTTGGTTGTTGTTGCTTTACTACCGGTTTTTTAAAAGGCATTTCTCATGTTAAAGAATAATGTTGTCCAGGAGAAAGCTTGTATTGTATTAAGATCATTGTTTCACTCGTATCCGCCTTTTAAGAAAAATTCAAGCATGTTTTTTTCTCCATCTACTTAAATCAGGCGTGATTTTGTTCCATCAAAGAGGCGGTATCAATATAGTTTCTTTTAACGACTTTAATTGCTTAACCTATAGCCGGCTCTATTTTAATTTATAATTCTTGATGATCTATTATAATGTTCTGAATTTTTTTATTGAAAGAAAAATGTATAGAGCCGGATATTTATTCCAAAGGGGGTTTGCTGGTATTTTTAATGTCTTTTCTCTCGCCTGGTTAGGTAGCAAGATTAAGATGGTATCATTGATAAAGTTAACCGCCTCTTTATAGTATTTGGTTACTAGATTTGATTCGAAGATTTGTTTTCCTTGTATATTTGTATACCATAGGATAGGGTTTTCTTGATTTTATCTTTTTGGACGCCAACTGGAGCAGATCTAAAAATTTCTAACAAGTCTGTTGAAATCTCAGACTAACAACTAAATAAGAGAACAAACATTTCCTTTGGAAATTCTTTAATGTTTACAATCCAACACCCTCCTAGACGAATACATGAGGAAAAAAGAGATAGACGGATGAAACGGCAACACTGTTTAAAGTCGCTTTTCCCATCACCAGTGGCGGCGACTTTTGCGTGCACTTCGCTTCAAATCATAAAATAAAATAAGTTTGTAGCCAAAATTAAAATACTAGCCACCTAATTAGAGTTAAATTTATATTGGTGTCCAAGGCTTCCTACTTTGCTACTCACGGAAGAAGGAAGCCTTGCATGGACAGCAATACAAGGCCCTTAAACTGCGGCGAATATTAACAGCACTCCACTGCAATAGTTTTAAATTCGTTTTCTTAAATAGTTCAAAATTTAATTTATTCGCAGAGAGGCGTCAACTGTCCTTGTATCTGCTTAATTACCTACTCTACTTGGGATCTTGAGTTTACCAACGCATTCGCCAGAATTCTAATATACGTACTGGTGTTGAGATTTAAAATAATTTGATCTAAAACAGCTTGAAGTTCTCGGCCTTGGATTAAAAAATATCTAAAACTACGCCCATTACTAATGAGTCGAAAATTTTGATACTTTTTAGGTTTCTTGCTATTAACCTCTCTCCAGAGCAACTTTTGAATACCTGAAATAATTGCGAGCATATTTTGAAAACAAGTGGGACAAGTTTAAGTTGTATATTCAGTAGCGCACCCAAGAATTGACTTGGGGGGGGGGGTTAGGGATAAATAATAACCAAAACTTAATTTGAAGTAAAAATGTGACCATAACCAGGCTTCTCGGGGGGGGGGGGGGTAACCCCAAACCCCCCCTAATTATTTGGTGGTAATCGAACTTACGGCCTCCTGCTCTTAGAGCTAGCACATTACCCACCACACCACCATGACATTTAAAAGTAAATAGTAGGTACAAATTTTAATTAATTCTTTAGATATTAGCTGAGTTCTCGGGAGCACAGTACAAAGTTGTTTTAAAATACACCTTGCACAAAGAGATTATAATTTTACTATGCCAATGACTAAGCTAAAATGACACAATACCTACCTTACCTTCGAAATAATAATTCTAGGCAGAAATATTCTGTTTTTTTTTCATACCACGCATTGTGCTAATCCTCAAAAAGACTTTATATAGTTTTTTTTTTAAATAGTCAAAATAAAAGTAAAAAATCACAAAAAAGCACCAACACCCGTTAAAAACCCCCCGCTTATCTTTGATTCAACGTTGCCGGTTTGTATTTGTTAAAGCCTCAGACTAATATTGTTAATCTAATTTTAATTAATTAAAAAACTTAGTGATTAGTCTAAGGCTAACTAACTTTATCATTAAAAAAGCGGTTCAAAAACTGTATTTAGTTTTGTTCTTACCAAATCCGACAGCAAATTGGCAACCGTGCATTTTATGGGGAAATGAACCTTATGGTTGGTTGATCGGGGTAGTATTGTTTACTGTTATATCTCTTTTTATGTTTTAATCTGAGGTTGAAATAAATTACACTTTTAAACAAATAATATAATTTTCTTAATATTTTGTGTAAATATAACATATGCCATACCCAAAACAGGTGTTCTGCCGGAAAAAAAAAAACAATCAAGAACAAAAATATTGACCAATAAACCCTTAAATAAACAACAAAGTACTCCGGGAAAACCACACTCAAATCAAAAGCCTACTAAAATATTTAGTATTCGATTAAGGCGGCGTTCGATGATGTTGGATCAAACATAGTGGCCAAAAGACTACTATTAAATGGGTAAATATTTGATTTCAATATAATCGAACGTCATATCACGCACCGTGATAACCTTAAACGCGAACGCGAGGTTTATTTACAATTTATGGGAAATTGGAGAGTATTGAAGCATGTTGTGAAACAATTTGATTGGGGGATTTAATTATTTAAATAAAGAATTTTAATTGTGTTCGTATTCTTTGCGGTTTTATCAAGTTTAGTTGGATCCTTGCATTCCAAGAATGTGACACAAGAAGCTCATAATCCGTTAAAATGAATAAAAACCATTCGAAAAGAATGAAGTCAATTAAAATATTTATCAAAATGATATTTCCTGTTATTTAGTAGGCTTCATTGTAAAAATTCAAAAAGCTAAAACCCTTAAACCCCTTTGCCCACTAGCCTTCTATATCTGTGAAATTGATTCCAACAAAACGACAGTGTTATAAATTCGGAAGTTAAGATTAACGTCAATTTTTGACAATAGATTAAAGGGTGTTGGCTTTATGGTGTTTATTGGATTTAACCCCAAAACTCAAACCGGTTCAATAGTTGGCTTTTATAGAAAACTTTATTGAATGGTTAAATGAGACTATGCAGGTGTAGACAATTTATTAGAATGAAATTGATTGGCTTTGGCCATTGAAATGCGTAGTGATTTGGACAAAAAAAGGTACGAGCTAAGGTCGGTTATTAAACGCATACAAATATCATTTATTTCAGGAAAAGATTATTAACTCATATTATTAATCTCATATTAACCTCATATTGTGGTACTTGTAAATTGAAGAAAATCTCTACCGCGACAGGAGTCTTCATTGTGAAGTTCTATCAGGCCCGAGAGTATTTTAACGAATACTAAAGATTTCTTGGTTGGTTGATAAAATTGTTTTCTTTAATTTCATGTTTATCTCATCTACTTTTTTTAGTGGAAGGAGAATCCTTTATGGGTACCTGATCTGACACATATAGAAAGATAGTGTGAGACTCTTGCTCACTAAACCTCACGTCAGCCTGAAAGGCTTATTGTATTATTCCTCCTTCTATTGTACCTATTTGAAGCGACTTTTCCCCTGGTCCAGGTTGTAGGCAACCAAGGGACGGGTACTTAACAGATCGCTAATAAAAATGGTCTTATCTATATTCCTTCCTTTCAGGCTCTTTAAGGGATGACCATGCAAATCTCCCATTCGTCAACAGAGGACTCCCACTTAGATTGATTAGGAACCACCTTGAGTGAATGAATTTAATGTTCGGCTTGATGACTGCAGAGATTCCTTTGCCATCTAGGTTAATATCTACTACAACTAATTTATCCTGACTTGTACATAATTTCTTGACAAAGAGCGATCTTGAAAAAGTATTTTTATAATTTAATCTAATTTTGATTCGACTAAAGGTGACAAACAATACTAATCTGATTACAAGAAATATAACTCAAATAAACATACAAATGAATCAAGATTATAGCTATTAACAGCCGAAACCTTAGCAAACACGATCCCCAATCGATTTTCTAATAAAAAGGAATTAAGCATTGTTACATATAATCATTAACTCAAGCAGTTCGTGGTCTGTAAAAATCGTATACCTAGATAACCATCTCTGTATAATAATGTTATTCAAACGGTTGGGTAATAAAAGAGACTTTTGAATCCTGATTATTACTTTTTTATGAAAGTCAAAGTATCTTAAAAAAGAAAGAGTATGTGCAGCGTACACAAATAATGAAACAACACCAAGGACAGATTTTATCTGTCACTTTGTTAAATTGTAATCATCGTACCGATTAATCCGCCAACATAAGCCCGGAAGCCGACTCAAAAGAAAGAGAAGCACTTAGAAGTTTATAACTTTATCTTGTAAAACAATACAGCAATTTTTGACGTGAGATGTTCTCATTTCTTGTTAGCGATTAGTTTCTGATTTTAATTATAAAAAAGTTTTTTTGGGAGAACTTCCTGTATATGTGATGAATTTTCACATTATTAAGTTAAAAAAGTTTGTCCTAGAACCGTAAAACCATCCATTTTTGAGAGCTTTCTGATAACTTAAAAGACCACCAGTTCAGGTCAGAGCAACTAAGTACCTCCCCCTCCTCTACATTCTAGAAAAGAAGAGCATCTAGGATGTTATCTAGTGTTCCTTTTACGTTCTACCTCACAAGGATTCCAGTCAAATGGTACAGAGATCTCTTACTCTTGATTTTTGGGGTTCTCATTTCCGTTCCACCAGACAACAGCAATTGTTTGATATTTTTTGTTTATTTTATTCAGTTAGTTATTTATTTCTCGTGCGTCTACATACTTTCCTCTAAGTCAATATAGCAAAACGCCGCTAAGGTTGGACAATTTGTTTGATGTGATCCGATATTCAAATCATCTGAGGATCACGCGAACTAAATGTTAACGGCCACATAGAAACCATCAATCGTTTGTCCGGTATAATTAACACTGTCCATGCATTCGATAAGGATGGAGTTTGTGTTATTAATGGATTAGAAAGAGAAAGAGTTCGACAAGTTGGGGGTGTGAAACAAAAAAGTTTCGTGGGTTTGACTTTAATACATTTTTTGACAAAATTGCGCCAAAAGAAAAAGGTGCAGATAATATCAGCCTGGGTAAAGAAAGAAAAAAATTATACCTATACAATGTTCTGAAGTCCACAAAAAATCACCTTAAGGGGTAAGAGGCCAATGAGCGTGTTTTATGGTTAAGGAATCCGATTTAAGTAAATGAGTATGGAGTCGACTAACGCGTTAATCTTTGTTTTGATGTAAATTGTTTTTTAGTAATAGATTAACATTAAGATGAAAATTATACTATACTAATACCAATTAGTAAATGCGAGCTCCCAGAAGGGATAGTTTGAGTTCTTTGATTACCAAAAATAAACAATGAATATTTACAACTTGCGAAGGACCCTTTATATAACAAAAAATAAATTAGTGTATAAAATTAGATCAGAGTGACGAACTTAATGACTAAGTTAAACGTTATCTAAAAATGAAATCGTACTAATTAAAATTTTAAATATTTATCACACTGAACATCTCAAAAGAAAGACATTAATTTTTGAACTCAAAGTAAAATGATGCTCGGTTTATAATAAGCGAACAAAACATAGGTAGCACTTAACACTGTTATTTAAACTAATTAATATGGCCATGCTTGCCTAACTTAACTGTTCTTTAACTACAGACAATGTATTGTTAAAACGAAAAACGGTATCAAATTGTCTTAATAACTCTTTAAGTTATAAATTTCTCATACTCTTGTTAATTGGCGCTGGAAAAAATTCTTGCTTGTTTATATAAATGGGTATATCTGCTTTTTCTTTTCAGAGACCTTATTATCTCTCATTAACGAATTCGTGCATTGAAGGTATAATTTTTAATAATCTCGATCTAACAATACGGGGAAATTTGCAATTAGAAGAATTAGATTGGTAGTTTGGTATGACCGAATCAGGCGAGGTATATAATTGGTCTTATTTGTTTGAATAATGAGGGAATCATCAACCTCAGCACAATCCAAAAGACCTTTACTTTTTTCTCGTATCTTGACAAAAACCATTCTATCATTGTTTAAAACCCAATCAACAAGTTAAACAGTTTCTTAAGGCCAAGTTTCTATTTTGTACCATCAAAGTTTTACCTAAGTTAATATTTTTGGCACCTTATATACCAAAAGAATTACGTATAATTTTTATAACTTACCTAAATAACTTTTTGACAACTCTTCATATTTGTTTCAAAAACATTTTAATGAGAAAAGTGTTTCTTACTTAGAATTCTGTACATAAGTTGTGGTGATATGCATTCCCAGCAAACACTAATCGTAGGCATTGAATCGGGCCGATATCGACGACGTCGGCAGCGTATTGGCATCGACGACTACACGCTAGCCCGATGTTGGACAAATTGCGATTTTCAGTTTTCGGTCAATAATCGGCAACTGACGATGGCCCGATTTACTATAGTCGACTTTATCCTGACGCCCACTTTATCTGCTTTAGAGCCGGGACGGTCCGGTTGGAACTTTGTTTAATTGAACGAGAATCGGCAACTGACGATGGCCCGATTTACTATAGTCAACATTATGCCAACGCAAACATTATCTGCTTTAGGGCCGATGATGGTCCGATTGGAACTTTGTTCAATCGGTCAAGAATCGGCAACTGATGATGGTCTGATTACGTCACCTTAAAATTTTTAAACTGCTTAATAGTTTATTCCTAGTATGTAGAGATGGCGCTAATGTCACTATGTTCCATGTACAGTGGAAGATAATATGATATATATAATGAGCAAAGTTATTTCAAAACTAGAATGTGGACTTGACAAGATGGTGGTACTTCTCTACAAGAATCACCTCTTCTGCCACTTAAACCAGCCCGACTGGTTAAGCACCCGCATTATCGAAACTTTGTAGTTTGCTAATGTCGGATCGTGTCCAGCAACCACCGACGGACCTTCGTCAATCACCGACGTCGGGCCGCTTTGAGAGGCTGATGTGAGGCCTTATTATCCACCCGTTATCGGACCGCTTTAAGCTACCACCGACGGACCTCCGTCAATCGCCGACGTTGGACCGCTTTAGGAAGCCAATATCGGACTTGAATAATTTACCGATGTCGGGCCGAGAACAGCTTGCTTACGTTAGACCGACCAAATTAAGCAGTTATGGGCGGATGGTATCATGTGGTTAAACCATATCGGACATTAATCGTACGGCGATGGTATGCCGATGTCAGCAAAAAGTAAAATTTACCATTGGTCTAGTCCGGGCTACAGTCTAACGCTGCGTCGGCAAACATACGTTGGGCCTACATCGCAAAGCGGACAAAAAATACTGCTGGTCCGATGTCGTAAATCGACGTCGTGCCGATGACGGCAAATTCGGCAATCGACATCGGACCGACGAAGGTCCGAGGGAACCGTGTTTGCTGGGTTGATATTTTAAAAACCCTATTAGACTCTAGACCAGCAAACACAAAAAGAACATTCAAGA
The DNA here is from genome assembly GCA_963921995.1 of Oxystoma pomonae. NCBI lineage: Eukaryota > Metazoa > Arthropoda > Insecta > Coleoptera > Brentidae > Oxystoma > Oxystoma pomonae. Next base: position 112,852,329 of record OY998165.1, read on the forward strand.
AAATATGATGTAAACAGAGGAGGTTTTTATGTACTATTTATATGATAAGAACATTAATATTTTCTTAAATGTTCTTCTTCTGTAGATAAAAATATAATACAATGTAATATAATATAGAAGTATTACTTAATAATAGAAACATTTAAGAGTGTTTTGTCGAAGATCTGGTGAATAAAATTTATAAAAGTTTAGCATGTTGCAGGAAAATGAAAAAAATACTATTCTATTCATATAAATAGTACGTGGAAAAACTCCTCTGTAATCGATTTCTATCAGAAGTGTTTCATCCTTACTAGAAATCATCAGGGAGTCAGAGGCTCACACCTGGCAGTTCAAGCTACACAAGCAACCGAAATTTTTGTTCCAAATTCGAGAACTTCAACTGCCAGGTGCAATCCTATGACTTCCTGACGATTCCTATTAAGTACGAAACAGGTTTATAGTTATCTGGATTCTCCGTCGTAATGAACTGAAAAAGAAAACCTTTTGTCCGATATGCCACGAGTGTTATTTTTGTTATTATTTTTACGACGACAGTCATAAAATCATAAAAAACAAGTATTCCATGTCAGGCTTTCCTGCAACAAAGCCAAGAATGAGCCTTAGTCCCAAGTGTCAACTTAATTTTTCTTTGGGCACACATCTAAATTTTAATTCTACCTGACTTCTTCAAAAAAGTAATCGGGATTTCAAACCAACAATTAAAATATTCAATAACAGCAAAAAATAAAGAACCAAATTCTTCCCTTCTTGTAACTTACAAACTCCTCCCCTGTAATTAACTCGAAGAAAATTTACAGTTTGCGTGTTGTTTTAATGGTTCTTTAACTAACCCTCAAAAATGCAGTAAAGTAATAGCGTGGGATTAGCAATTTCGGTATTATGGTAAATGACAGAGTGTAGGAATGTATTGATAGAGAGGGTATAGCGTCAATATTAATCATTAAAGGCCCTGCCTTTTCATTTTCTGAAAAAAAAGTCGTAGCGATAATAACTCTCCCAATCAAGTAAGCCTGGAAAAAATGCAGAGCCAAAAACGCTATTGGGCGCGAGCCACGGATGTAAAAAAGAAACCCTTGTTGGAAAATCACTGCCGTGTGTCTTCCGCCATTTTCGCCGCCATGTTGTGGAGATTTAGGTTGGCGACATTGGCTCCTTAATTTTAAATAGTAGTGTGGAACACTGACTATCAACAGTGTCAAAAAATGACGTTTCTAGAAAGGTTATTTTTGTTGTTGTTTTTTAATACAAAAACAAAAAAGTGAGGAACCAAGCAATAAAAACCATTTAAAAGACAGACAAATGCTTGAACGGCCACGCCATGATAATCTCTCTCATTCGGTCTGGGGAATGTGCAAGTTTTGAACAAATAAATTACAACATGGAAAAATTACCCCCAATTTATAAACTCAAAGGGTCCTGTCAACCATTGCTGCTGGCGCTCCCGCTCAAGATAAACCTTCATTAAGTTGATCTGAATCTGAAACAGGAACTAAAACGGCTAGGGACAGATATGCGCCAACAGTTTATAAATCCGAGGTTGTTATAGATCTAGAAGACAAGAAAAATAAATGAATAGACGGAGATACGGAGTTTAATAATAGAATATATGGATCAGCTGAAAACCAGAGCGATGGCAAGCGATCACAAAGTAGTCATGAGTTTTAAAAAGAATATTAAAAATTTTTTTAATATGTATATTATCAGTATATTTCTTTTTCTTTTTCTTGTTATCATTTCCATGTGTTCGTAACTTTCTATATGTAATTTTAAGTAAGTAGTTTAAGATTTCATTGTCAATTTTTGTGACATTGTGGCCAGTATATTTTTGACATTTTAAGACCAGTAATTATAAGATGTTTTACCAGTTTACTAGAAATAAAGAAAAATCAATATTTATTTTTTAATCTTTATTAACAAAACCTTAATGTTAACATTGTTTAATATCTAAATGTCATTTTGAGGACATTCTTAGGTTAAATTTACCTTAATGTTAATTTTTAACACTACATTTTGACGCTTATTTATTCAATTGTGACAATGTTTTTTGTTAACAATTTTTGTAATAAAAGTTTTCTGATTCTGAAGACCTCAGCAGAAAAAATTATTACTAAGATATCCTTAAGTTTTGGGAAGTTTTCAGCATTTGACATTTTTTTTTGTAGATTCGTTTTTTAAGGATGATGCACTTTCCTTATGGAAACTGACTTTGTGTGTGATTTTGCTCTTGATGAAAATTATCATTGCCCCATAGCAATCAATAGGTATACCCATTTTACTAAAATCAACAAATATGGCTAAAAATGTTACAAAAGTTTTTGTTTTGAAGCATGTTTGTTAAATACTAAGTGGCAACATAACAATTGAAATTTGCCTTTTAAAAAAGTAATTTCTTGGTCATATGAATTTAATATTTTTTATGTTTGTGATGCCTATATTTTTCTGCTACTTATTCTCAGACTACAATTTGGTTCATAAATATAATTTACATTTTCATAAAAAGTGCAAAAAACTGATTTTAGGGAAAAGCCAGAATACCAAAATGTTTAACTTTGACCGCAGTATCTCGAAAACCACATACCAGATCACTGTGGAGCAATGATAGATTTTTATCAGGACAATGAAACCTACAACATTGCAGTTTTGAGCAAAATCCCACATCCTTTATAAAAGATAGAGCTACAAAAAAAATGTTGAAAACTTAACAAAACTCAAGGATATCTTAGTAATAACTTGTTAACTTAGAGAAGGTATGGTCGACACAGATGTTAGTTAATAGGTTTTTCCGCCAAGGTCTTCAAATATTGTAAAACTCCATGCTCGACTCCATGTGCCAAAGATGTGCTTTTTTTTATGATCGCTAAATGTTGCTTGACTTGCCATGGCTCTGGCTTTCAGCTGAGCCATATATGCTAGTATCAAAGTCAGTATCTCCCCCTATTAATTTATTTTTTATTACTGTATCACCTTGGTGCATCTGTTCTTAGCTGTTTTAGTCCCTGTGCAGATTCAGATCAACGTAATCAAGGTGTATCTTCAGCGGGAGCGCCAGCAGCAATGGTTGAACCGAGCATTTATTACAATTTATAACGTGTGGCTTTGAGTTTATAAATTGGGGGGGGGCAATGTTTTCATGTTGTGATTTATTTGTTAGAAACCTGCACATACTCCATATGACTTGTTTCTTTACTTTTTTGTTTTTGTATTAAAAAACAACAACAAAAATAACCCTTCAAAGAAATGTCAAATTCAATATTTTTACTCTGTTGACAGTCAGTGTTCCCACACTACTATTTAAAATAAAATTAAGGAAACCAATGTCGCCAACCCAAATCTCCACAACATGGCGGCGAAAATGGCGGAAGATACGCGATAGTGATTTTCATGAAAATTTCCCATAGGTATTAGCAATCCAAGGTTTCTGCATCCGTGACGCGAGCAGACTATGTCAGACATGCGTAGTAGATTTATAGCTGTTGGCCTTGGCCAGGGCCAATCCTCATTTTTACATTATTTTCTTTGTTTATAGTTTTTGATAGTTATATGACTTAACAGCTTCATTTCGTGAAAGTTAAAGCTCCAATAGGGCTATAATTAAGTTTTGTACCTCGAGTTAATAGCCTACATTGCAGTGTGCTCCAAGAGCACACAATAGGTAGAGCAGGACTCAACAACAGACAATTCAACATTCCAAGATACGCAGACTATGGAGAAATCGGAGAAATAATATTAAAAAATGGAAAATTCGAACTCAAATGGTTATACAAAGGAAAGGAAATCTCTATCGTGAGAGAGCGGATGTGTGACTGGGGTACTCTGGGGGATGGCGAAAAGGGCTCACGTAGAGACTAAAGTCTGTTCATAAAGAAGAGAGAGTAATAAAAATGCAAATTTGGATAAATTTTGTACTGGATGATTTCTTCTCTTTTAAAAATTTTCTAATGTACCTCAGGTACAAATCCTTTATTTTTATATACCTCACCTTGTTCGACCGGAGAATACAATAGAACCCAAAACTGAGAACATCAAGCGATAAACTATTCTCATAGGCGCCGCAATTGGGGGAAACTTACAGTACTTAAGTACCGTGGTATATAGGTATTAGTGAAGAAAATAGTAAATATGTGAAAAGTTCTATACAAAACCGGATTGACGTTTTAACTATAATTAATAAGCACACCTAAAAATTAAATTAAGGCTAAACAAATGATTGGTACATAAAAAAAATGTTACGGTTGTCAATTATTATAGCTACAAAAATAATTAAAATAAATTGGAGGTAGATACGTTTCTTTAAAACCAGTCAAAAATAAAATAGGAATATGTTACTCAGATTCCGAAGAACAGTAAATGCTCTCATCATCACTCTCATTTTCTTCCAAAGAAATAATTAACGGTTCCACAGTTTCTTCGATTAAACAATGAAGTTTCCACATTTTTTCTTCTACGTTTAAAACATGTTGTACACATTTATGCCAATTACCTGGAGTTATTTTTTAACTGATTCTTGAAAAAGCACCTCCACATCCTTTAATTTATAGGTAGTATTATTCCTAGCTACATACCCTTTCATTTGAGCCCATATGAATCCTATTAGATTAAGTTCACAATGGTAAGTCGGCAGTCTTAATACTGTTATATTTCGTTTTTCAGGCATATCATCGACAACTTTCTTATTGAAATTTTCTTTGTGGCTATTTACTAATGATAGTAGTTCTTTTTTACTATATTTGCCTCAAAATTTATGTTTTTTTTTTCTTCTGTAAGCCACTTATATCAGCTTTTCTCTGATACTTTTTTAAGGTTTCTGGAATGGTAACTGACGTTGTCCATTGCTATTACTGAACTAGGAGGTATTAGGTCTAACATTTGCTGAAAGAATTCTTCAAATGTATGGTTTGATGGAAAGACCAAAAGACCTCCTTTTACAAATTCTTTTTCATTGCCAATATGGACAATTATCAAACGTTTTCCCTTTCCTGACAGCGGCTTTATCTCTGTCGACCAACCTTCCATGAATGCCTGTCGGGCACTTTTTACATTTTTGTCTGGTCAGTGTTTGCCAACAGTGTGACCTTGATTTACCCAAGTTTCATCAAGAAAATATATATTTTTGCCCTCCTCTCGAAAGTGCCTAATTTGCCTTAAATATTTTCTGCTGTCTTTTTCCTATTTTTTTTAAATTGAAATGTTGGCAAAACACCTACGCTAATAGTACGCTCGAAAAAAATGGGTTTTAAATCGTTTTATTACTCTCTCTTCTTTATGAATGGACTTTAGTCACTGAGCCGGGAGCCTATACTACTACTTATACTACTACCACTACTACTACTGCTACTACCTAAAAATTTGCTCAAGCCGGAAACCATAAGTGGAAACCCACTGAATTTAAATCAGATAAACTTGAACTTATATAGCCTCAATAACGAAGGTCAAAAACGCCAGAAAGGACATATGCATGTTCCAACAGCCAGGCTGCCCTTAAGGCTTTAAGTGCACTCAGAATGGTCAACAGCCTGGTGGAAGAGTGCGCTGACGGCCTGCAGATATTGGCTCAGGACAAGGGGGTGACACTGATGTGGGTCTTGGACCATGAGGGGATACCAGGGAACGTGAAGGCTGACGACTTAGCTAGAGCAGGGGTCGGAAACCAATATGGGAATGACAAGGAAACAGATTTAAAGTGAACTCCTGGAGGCCAGAGCCAGGGTGCAGACAGTCCCACTATTCGTGGATGGCCCGGATGCAACCAGAAACAAATGGCTCCTGAGCAAAACTTGAAAGGACATTGGACTGCTGGTAGGAATATTGACTGGACACAATCGGATGAACGAACACCTGTCGAGCATCGGAGTAGCAAAGGATTCTGTCTAGCCTGCGGGTTGGAAGAGGAATCGAATAGTCACCTGATAGGAAAGTGTGCCGCACAGGCCAGATTACCGCAGCTGGCGTAGGGTTGCCCCACGATAAAGGAGGAAAAGCTGCACTTGCTTCAATGAGCCGACATATTGAACTTTGTAAAGAAGACAAGAAGGCCCAGAGAGAGAGTCGCAGTCCGCTAGAGAAGTAGGAGGATAGGGGTACACAACGAGGTATGGCAAAAAGAGCCCATTGCCAGGCCCATGGGCCACCCCTCTCTACAACTATTACTACTATGTAGTCTCAATAGTAAAGGGACATTTTCTAAAACGGGCTCCAAAGCCTTATTTCATGTAAAAGTAAAGCAGTTAATTGATTTTTGTTGATGCTATTTTAGAAGCTTTTAAAATTTGCTCAATCTGGCAACTGCGAGTGAAAACTCAGTTTAAATCAGATAAAACTAAACGTAAAAGCAATTGTCAAAAGCCGTCGACTGATAACATGGCTAGACACTTAACGGCACGCGAAATACTCATAACGTAATTGCCGCCTATTAGGGGAAAAAATGGTCGATTTAAGGGGACTTTTACCACTGTTAGAAAATGGGAAGTTTAAGCATGTGGGGAATAAGATTTAAATACAGTGGAATTACTGAAACAAAAAATGCAATAAAGTCAAATTGCTATCCGAAAGTGTTTTTCCTAAGTGGACATTTCGATTAAACAGCCATTCGGAATCGTTTACTCATTCGAAATGTCATGAGGCATTTTAGTTATCGTTAATAAAATGCATAATAAAATAAGCGCCAAATTGTTCCTTGCATTTTAGTACCTCGTCGTCGTCGGACAGAACTTGTTTTTGGCATTTTTGAAGAAAGAATAAAAAGGCTGATAGTTCAGTAATGAATTACAGAAACAAGATAAAATTAAATATGTGCCCAAAAAAAAAACAAGTTTCTTTTATCTAGACTGTTTGTTGTACCAGCCAATATCCCACCTATTCTTGCATTTCTTTCTTTCTTATCTCTGCCGTGTCTTATTTGTGACCTCGTTTTGGGAACATTTGACTGTTTAAAACCTATTTCTAGAGTGAAAGTTACAGCCTCTTTTGTTCGCATACTTTGCATTTGTTTATCACCTCAATGAAGGTTCAGGACTACATACTTTTCAGGAGACAAATGTGGCTGCACCTTTATCTTATCGCTATCTGGAATGTCTTTAACATGTTCCAAGTCATCACCTTTGCTTTTCTACGAATTCCGATATCTAATACCCTAGAAGTTACAGCAATGATACTTTGATCAATGTATTAGATGGCTCAAGAAGAGGGTAAGTGAACTAATAGAGTTTGCCAGGGAATAAATTAACACAATGATTAGTTTATACACCGGACAATGCAGGCTGATAAAACCACTCAGCAAAATGGATTTTATCCAGATGACGCCGATTAAAAACTTTGTATGGAGGGCGACGAGATAGCCATAGCCACTCAGACTCACAAGAAGCAAGTTACTAGTAAAAAAGTAAGCAACACACACTGCTAGTGACCGCTGTGGAAGATGCTGCTGCAGGAGTCCAAAGCAACTAGCATGGAACACCCTATTATTAAGCACCGACGTTGCTAATGTAGAATAGTGTTCGGATCCAGCATTGGTTTATAAACAGTATTTTCGACCCGAAATTTATACAGATTTAATTGACGTCAACTGTCAACGAGAATTTTCGATTCTACGTTTTGATAATTTAATTTGTCCCTAAAGAGACAGTTGGTTATATTTGGGCCATTGTTTCCTTTATTCTTACTTTTATCATGTTATCGTAATATTGTTTTGAAGATTTTATACACCTTGCATAGTTTTTATCTACAATTTTGGAGATAATATCACTTTCATAAACGGAACATTTCAAATTGTTTGTCCTTATTTCCGGCTTTGTCTAGCCAAATACATTTGTATATTGTGGTATTTTTATTGTTCCTCTTTCCCTTAAAATATCTGTCAGAAAAAATTTAACTTGAAAACTTAACAACAACAACAACAATCTAGGGCGTTTCGATTTCTGTCAGTTTTCAAATCTGGTTTTGTTCAGTGGGTCATTGAGGCTAGGTTTTGTCTAAATAAAAATGTAATGAACTGTAGCAATCAGAGAACGAAACATCGTCCAGAATAAGAATGGAAGATGATCATTCCCGGTACCGAGTGATTGCCTCTGATGATAATGATGATAGTAGATTTTTTCTTTTAGAATCTTTTTCGATATTTGATATTTTCCGATTTGTTCAATTTTCTTCAACACTTACCACACTACTAGAACAACTGGAACCTTTGGTGTAAACGACTAATTCAAAGACGTTTTACCACTTCGCCAAAATTTTATCTTTTTCACTGTCATCACTTGTTTCTCTAACTAAGTTAGCATCTTCAGGAAAAGATTAAAACTGTATAAAATGATTAATCTTCTAGTGAAGTTGCTCTTAGTTGGAACACATGTAGAGAATTAAAAATAAGTTTTGGTGAAGTGGTAATAGTAGTTTACATAATAGGCATGTTATGATGGTCATTACGCGCTTTATCTAATCGCTATCTCTAAATTGCGAAGATGAAGTTTTAGACGCGAGTCTCTTAATTCATCTGAGCATGTAAGGACTAAAACATGTGAGTTAGGTAGTGTACTATACTCTACCTTAGACCAATAAAAATTTAATAATTAATATCAAAAATGATTAAAAATACCACATCTAAACACTCCTAAGTACATACTTTGTATTATTTATGCAACATTACTGTTTCCAAGACAGACAAAATTATGACATTTAAGTTTTTCAAAATATCATAAAACTTTGAAATTTGAAAATATTTGAATTTTGAAAATTTTTGGAATTTTGAAAATGTTTAAATTTTCGAAAATTTTAAAATATATTTTTTTGAATTTTGAGAATTTTTGAAAATTTTGGGAATTTAATATTCGTTTTGTTACAAATATTAAAAAAATATTTACATTTTTGCGTCAATCAGTGTCCTTACGAAAGAAAGTAAATTTTAAAATATTTGAATATTTTAAATTTTTGAAATATTTTTGGAATTTTGAAAATATTTAAATTTTTTATTTTTTTTTTAACTTTGAGAATTTATATATTTAATATACGACTTACGTCTAAGCTTCATTGTTATCCTAGGAGCGTAAATGGTCCATTAAAGTCGTGCTAGGACGCTTGTTAAACTAGTATTATGGGTTGGTCGTAAGTAAAACTTATTACACACTAGAGCCTGGTTCTTTTTCTGAAGACGCTGTAGGTAGTGGGCGCAGCAACATCGCAAAATACTTAATTGAAATAAACATTTGTGATAAGAAAACATTTAGATAGGAAATTTAAACAGCGTTGTATGTTTCTCTTGGGTTTATCTTTAACACGGGCTTAATTTTAAATCGATTTGAAAGGTCTACAACGACTATGTTTAGATAAAATAATATGTGGGTTGGTCATAATACGAAATGTGTCCTGTTTCTTCTTTATTTTGAAAGATCTTGAAACGCTTTAAGTCCCATTTATCGATCGCTCAATCCCTGTAGACCAACTGTATCATGAGTTTGTTAGACAAAGGATCGGCTAACAAAACCTAACTACGTTTTTTGACCGCTCAATATTTGTAAAATTAAAGAATTCAATGCTGGACCCACCGGATTGAAGAGCTTGAAGATACACTCTTTGACGATAAGGAATGGACAGTTTGGTTTACGATGGAATAATAACTTATTTTTCTTCATAGACTAAACGTAAGAACATTAATAAAATTGTTATAGAGCTAGATTGACCTAATTCTTATATTTGAGAAGCAGATTATCACAAAAACGTCAGAAATAATTTTTTTCGCCAAATTTTTGGCATATAGGCGTTTTTAATTTTATTGTTCGACCATTGTGGATTAATAAATTTATGTTAATTTTGTATAATTTTTGTTCTTTCCGCCTGCACCTGGAAATATTTAACTTTATTAAAATTGATTTCCTGGATAATTTCTAGGAACTATTTCCTACTCAAACCTTTTTTCTCTTTTAGAGCTGCAGCGTTTTTCTTTGTACCTTGGTGCCTTCCCCCTTTTTTCGGAAAGCCTCATCTTCCCCTGACTTTTCCAGTACAGTCCGGTGTCTTAACCCCAAAAAAGATAAAAAAAACTTAAAACTTGGATGAATCTGAGATTTTTAGTTTTGCTGAAAGAGGAATCTCTAAGCTTTAAAAAAAGCCTGAGACACAAGCTCTATGTCATCCTGTTCGCCAGATATGACGTCATAAATTTAATGTCATCAGATATTCTTCAAACTACGATAATTTTAGATTTATTTATTTTTTAAGCAAATTCATATGTGTACGAAGAAACCCTAATGAAGCATTTTACCAACAATAGAATTTCCTTTTAAACCATATGTCACTTGTCATCTTTCGGGTACACGTAAGAGTTCCAGTACCGTAACGGAAAATTGTTGATAAATCCGTAGAAAAATATTACAGTTTCATTTTACATGTCTGATCAGTATGACATTTTACTTAGATAATGTTTTTTTGCAACGAAGGTTATAAAAAACGTGCAAGATGTTATAATGACGTCATAAAATTTAAATTATGTTTTTTAATTAATTTGATTTTGTTTTTTAGCTAAATCTTAAACTAATACACGGCTTTGGGTACCCCTCCCCCCATTTCCAACGTGTTCGAATAATTAATTAATGACACAGTACAAATAATAATACTTATTGTTTTTAATCAAAAAATTTATTAAATTTTTTTTTTACAAAAAGCGAAAGTTACTAACATAAATAATGCCTAAACAATACTAATAGTAAATCATAAAAAGTCTAGAAAAAAATATTCTGCACAAAATTTTTACGATTAAGGAAAAGTTATCACTCTGTTGATAATTGTTTGCGAAAAAAATATTAATAAATTATTAAGTTCTAAAAAAAATTAAAAACAACGTGGACAGCTCAAGCCAGTGGCGCGCTATATAAAAACACTAATCAATTTTTTACCTTTGAGTATTATATTTATAATATAATTATAATATTTTTACGTAATTTTAGCAACAAAATTGCTTTAGTCGATTTAAAAGCCAATCAATTAAGTTCAAAGCCTGAATATGACAAAAAACTCTCTTCAAAACTTAGCGAATGAATTAAAATAGTATATGATAGCACCTTATTTCCCACAAAAATATTCTCTAGTCCAAAGACACAAAATAGGGTGACATAATTTTTAGGTACTTTCACCGACTTTTTTTTAAATGCACTTTAACTAATTATCATTTTATCAATGTGTGCGCAAGAGATGGAAACATCTGGTATCCCTTTCGCAACCATTGTTAAAGAGAGAATTAGTTAAACGAAAATTTAAAAAAAGTTGGTGCAAGTGGCCGTTAGATACAGAAGGTACAATAAGCGTCCCATATAAATGTGTAAATCGCGAATCGTAAACACTCTTAATTTTTGTTCTGCTTGTGCGCTCAGGTACTTATATGTTGATCAAATACACGAAAATCCAAGCCAGAAATCGATAGCAGTTCGAAAGGGCAAGCACAAAAGCAACAAAGAGGGTCTTTCGGGTAACTGTAATGAAATTTAAAATCCCCAATACTTGTCTGAAACGGTTTTCGAAAGCCTTTTGGAAAACGTAGTTGTGCCCGTTTTATTCACTAATGGTCAAATAAGGATCTCTTTATTCCCTTTATTGTAGCTTTTAGGAAATTTAGAAGTCTTTTGCGAAGTCTCTGGCGTGTTTTCGATTTGGAAAGCTTGAAATGTTGCCAGAGAAACAATGTTTCTGTTCTCAGTCTTTTTTATAGTCTAATTAAATATATTTCCACTTAACATTTATTTTAAGCTATAGAATGACCAGGTTTTAATGGGGTTTGAATAAAAACAGGTAACCCAAATACTACAGAATACTATGTAGATTATTATTTTAGAAATAGAACTATCCCACACCACATTTACTTAAAGCATTCTTGATTATTATTGCTCTCGAGCAATCTGGAAGGTATGTGTGTATTTCTCAATAATATTGACTTGTGTGTATTGACTGGCTGCACTCTCTTCAAACCTCCCAGTTTTTTTACCAATTCCATTATGTCAATCATCTTATTGATATCCGCTTTTCCTGTCCTAGCCCCAACAACACTCAAGACATTCCAGGAACGTTCCTTCTGAACCTAAGGAACATTTTAGGACAGTTTGAAACGTTACAAAATGTTCTCGGAACGTTCCCGGAATGGCAAATATTACCACATGTAACGTTCCCTGAAAGTTCCTCTGGAACATTCCTGGATGCTTCTTTGTGACGTTAAATAATTAAGTCCTAAAATATGGCTTCAAGTAAAAATATATTTTTGAATTTTCACAATACAGCCTAATAAATAATAAAAAAAATTGGAGGCAATTACAGGATTGTAACCCATACTCTTGATCGCTAGGCCAGTACCATAACCACTGGGCCATTGCGCGCTATATAATGAGCTTCAGGCTACTGCGAACATAGGGGAAATCAAGACCAATTCACTCTCCGTGCCGTACGACCGAGGTGGATTCGAAGCACGCTGCAGTGTTATCTTTCGGAAATTTATTTTGTTTTATTTCTGCCTTGCTCGAGAAACAGATTTATAAGTTCTGAAGTGAAAAAATGGATGTCTACGAAGTTGCCGAATAAGTACAGATAGTCAAATTGTACTAACAAGGCAGACCATTGAGACTTATTCAAGAACTTTTTTGGAGAATTTTTTAAATCGCCCAGGACCTAGTTTATCAACGATTCATAGGTTTGTGCAGAATTTTGAAAAGTTTGGTTGTGTAGCGCCAAGAAACCATAAAAAACCCACTGTTTTGAATGACGAGCAGGAAGTACGAGGTGTGATGATTTGCGCTGCAGTGGAGGAAAATAGAAAGCTAACTAGCCACCAAATTGCCGAAGCAGTTGATATGTCTTCAGCCACTGTCTTACGTGTTCTCAAAAAGGACAACTATCGTCGTATGGAATTTTGCGAAACAATGATGGAAAGGGCTAATAGTGCTGAAAACTTTCTGAGATCTATTCTTCTTACAGATGAAAGCACTTTTCTATTATTGAATCGTCATAACCCAACAAACATTGGATATTGGTCCTAGATACTTTATAAAATATACTTTATAAAAATATTCTCTAGTCCAAAGACACAAAATAGGGTGACATAATTTTTAGGTACTTTCACCGACTTTTTTTTAAATGCACTTTAACTAATTATCATTTTATCAATGTGTGCGCAAGAGATGGAAACATCTGGTATCCCTTTCGCAACCATTGTTAAAGAGAGAATTAGTTAAACGAAAATTTAAAAAAAGTTGGTGCAAGTGGCCGTTAGATACAGAAGGTACAATAAGCGTCCCATATAAATGTGTAAATCGCGAATCGTAAACACTCTTAATTTTTGTTCTGCTTGTGCGCTCAGGTACTTATATGTTGATCAAATACACGAAAATCCAAGCCAGAAATCGATAGCAGTTCGAAAGGGCAAGCACAAAAGCAACAAAGAGGGTCTTTCGGGTAACTGTAATGAAATTTAAAATCCCCAATACTTGTCTGAAACGGTTTTCGAAAGCCTTTTGGAAAACGTAGTTGTGCCCGTTTTATTCACTAATGGTCAAATAAGGATCTCTTTATTCCCTTTATTGTAGCTTTTAGGAAATTTAGAAGTCTTTTGCGAAGTCTCTGGCGTGTTTTCGATTTGGAAAGCTTGAAATGTTGCCAGAGAAACAATGTTTCGGTTCTCAGTCTTTTTTATAGTCTAATTAAATATATTTCCACTTAACATTTATTTTAAGCTATAGAATGACCAGGTTTTAATGGGGTTTGAATAAAAACAGGTAACCCAAATACTACAGAATACTATGTAGATTATTATTTTAGAAATAGAACTATCCCACACCACATTTACTTAAAGCATTCTTGATTATTATTGCTCTCGAGCAATCTGGAAGGTATGTGTGTATTTCTCAATAATATTGACTTGTGTGTATTGACTGGCTGCACTCTCTTCAAACCTCCCAGTTTTTTTACCAATTCCATTATGTCAATCATCTTATTGATATCCGCTTTTCCTGTCCTAGCCCCAACAACACTCAAGACATTCCAGGAACGTTCCTTCTGAACCTAAGGAACATTTTAGGACAGTTTGAAACGTTACAAAATGTTCTCGGAACGTTCCCGGAATGGCAAATATTACCACATGTAACGTTCCCTGAAAGTTCCTCTGGAACATTCCTGGATGCTTCTTTGTGACGTTAAATAATTAAGTCCTAAAATATGGCTTCAAGTAAAAATATATTTTTGAATTTTCACAATACAGCCTAATAAATAATAAAAAAAATTGGAGGCAATTACAGGATTGTAACCCATACTCTTGATCGCTAGGCCAGTACCATAACCACTGGGCCATTGCGCGCTATATAATGAGCTTCAGGCTACTGCGAACATAGGGGAAATCAAGACCAATTCACTCTCCGTGCCGTACGACCGAGGTGGATTCGAAGCACGCTGCAGTGTTATCTTTCGGAAATTTATTTTGTTTTATTTCTGCCTTGCTCGAGAAACAGATTTATAAGTTCTGAAGTGAAAAAATGGATGTCTACGAAGTTGCCGAATAAGTACAGATAGTCAAATTGTACTAACAAGGCAGACCATTGAGACTTATTCAAGAACTTTTTTGGAGAATTTTTTAAATCGCCCAGGACCTAGTTTATCAACGATTCATAGGTTTGTGCAGAATTTTGAAAAGTTTGGTTGTGTAGCGCCAAGAAACCATAAAAAACCCACTGTTTTGAATGACGAGCAGGAAGTACGAGGTGTGATGATTTGCGCTGCAGTGGAGGAAAATAGAAAGCTAACTAGCCACCAAATTGCCGAAGCAGTTGATATGTCTTCAGCCACTGTCTTACGTGTTCTCAAAAAGGACAACTATCGTCGTATGGAATTTTGCGAAACAATGATGGAAAGGGCTAATAGTGCTGAAAACTTTCTGAGATCTATTCTTCTTACAGATGAAAGCACTTTTCTATTATTGAATCGTCATAACCCAACAAACATTGGATATTGGTCCTAGATACTTGGATCTACTGCAGCAGCATATTATGATTTCACCAAGATTGTTGTCCCACTCACAATGTTGGCCTTTTTAAGTGATATCTTGATAATTAATTTTCTAATCGGGTTATAAGTACACGGGCAACTATTTTATGGCCAGCTCGATCACCCGATCTTGCTCCTAATGGCTTCTATCTGTGGAGTTATATCAAAAATAAAGTTTACGAGCATGAAAGAGCTAATAATTTGGAAGAACTTCGAATTAAAATTGAAGAAGCTTTTCAAACCATCACCCCTAACATGCTTGAAAATGTTAGAAGGGGTTTTTATAATAGGCACGGATATTGTCTAGCCGAGCAAGGAGGACTTTTCGAACCTTTGATCTAAATTTGTGTTGACTGGGAGAATCTTCTCGGTTTCTAGAATGTATTATTTTATTTTGAGAACTTGCTTTTATTTTGTTTCTCCTTATTATTTTTATTGTAACACGTTGTTAGTGATAAATCTGAGCAGTTGAAAATAAAACGCTTTAATTTATCAGTGACAAAAAACAAGAAAATATAAAAATTTGCGTATTTATTGACCAAATTCCGGTTTCATTGACTACACTCCACATAGAACCGTGGTTAGAAGCATACTAAACACAAGCCGCTAACGGCCGAACGGCGGCGAACGGCGGTCGCAAGCCTGAGTGTTGGTTGCTCAACTGATAGGTGTACGGTGTCACTGCATTTACGTACACTGGCAAATTGGACTTCTTCCGGCCTATGTTCGCAGTAGCATGAAGCTGTCTGTATAAACATTTACGTATAATAAGGTTTTGGTATTCTTGATAATCATTCTGTAATTAATTCTTTACATAAAATAGTACTAATGCCAAAATTAAAAAATATTACGATCCTCCCCACCTTCCTTTGAACCCTCAATATGGGACATTTGTGAAACGATTGAGGAACATTTCTCTGAAACGTTCCGTGGAGGTCTGTTAGAAACATTCCTGGAACGTTCTAATTAGAGCGGAGGAACGTTTCCAACCAATAGGAACCTTAATGAAATGTTCTGGGAACGCTTTGTGTTGTTAGGAAGCATAGGTGAACTCCACGTCAGCTGACTTAACCTGGCACCAGCCTTACACTAGTCTATCTCTTTTACTCCGAAACGATTCTTTTGCCCACCCGCAAGCTGTACAGACAGACTTGAAATTGGACCACTGAACAAAATTTGCAATGCATCTCCATATTAATATGGAATGTTTTAAATTCCTTTCTTTACAAAAACTTTACTAAATCATTATTTCTGATAGCAAGCACCTGGATGTAATAATCTGAGTTATTTTTCTTATATTTGTGTTTGTTTTTTATTCCAATTAAATCCTTTCGATGTTCTTTGCTTAATATCGGTGTCGGGTATTCATGTTTTTGCAATTTATAAATAAAACTTGCTAGATTTCTTCCGCTTTTTACTCATAAAAGGTTGCTAAGATGATTGTATCTCATTTAATTTCGAATGTCGTTAAAGATTAAAAAATGTGGGAAATAGTAGCTAGCACCGCACCTGGACAAATCTACAAGTAATTTAAAAATAAAAGTTGAAATGAGAGGAATCCAGAGATTGCATTAGCAATGCCAAATGTTTTTTTTTAATTAGCTTATTTCTAAAGAGCAAGAAAAAATTTCAATCACCTGTGACTAAATAAGGTTTAAATTCTGGTTACAGGAGAAACTAGTTTTGCAGAAAATATCGTCGGTTTACTTATGGGATTCTAAGAAATTTAAAAAAGTTGATCGAGTTTTGATTTCTGTTTAATTGTTTCCTAACAGTTCGAAGTAGGCACAGTCTACTATTAGATTATATTACACTGTGGTATAAGTAGGTATTTTTTAGTGGCTGTTCCTAAAATTAGATAACATTTGAGAGGAAAGAGGGTTAACCGGGGTTAAGCTTAGCGTTATGAGAAAGTGAGGAATAGGAGGGGGGAGGTTGGATATGGTTATACAATAAAAACATTTCACGGAAAAATTAAACTAATTTTTCCCACATTTTCGGTGAGGTTTCGGGTTTTTTTCTTTGTTTTAGGTGCGCATTTAAAGTTTTTGAAAATGTTCTTTCAAACAGAGCGTATAACAACGAAATAAAACAGACATTTTAGAGTATTTGGAGTAACTGCGATTTCAAAAAAAACCTCGAAAAGTGTTAATTTGTGCAATTAGAATTTTCGCAGGACACACTCGCTTGAGGTGAGTTTCACCACCATAATTTAAACAGGGAAAGTGATTCGAGTGATATATTACTTTAAAGGTCTTTTAAATGCCTCTAAAAAGGAGGTGTAATTTAAAAAAAAGCGATTCGTTTTTGAGATATTCACTGCAAAAAAAAACATATTTTTTGAAAATTTCCTTTTTGAGAAATATCAGGACACGTCGATATAATTTTTGTTAATCTGGCGCATTTCTTGTGAGAAACCCTTTATGAGAATTTTTACTTTGACAAGGCTACTAATTATAAAATTCCAAAATTAATAAAAAAACTTAAAGTACAATAATTGAAACTTTTTCAGAACGTTTTATTGGTTTAAACCGTGTGAAATACCGTCATTACTTGGACAAGTTCGCAAAGTTTGTCGATACGGTCTTGAATTATTTATTTCGAGAAAGAAATGATTTATCGTGCTGGCTTGCTTCAGAATTTAAGAGTTCCCAGACAATTAATTACAACACTTGGGTTTAGTGAAAAAAATTGTAAGTTTAGAAAACATGTCATCATAATTACTACGTTTTCACGTAAAACTGAATACGTTTTCAATACGGGTCCCTATAGAAAACCCGAAACCAAATTTGTCAGAATTTAAACAAAAAGAAAATAATTTATCCGAAAAAAATTGTCTCGAAAATGAAATGACGGGAAAATCAAAATGCTAGAAAATATACGCAAAGAATTAAATTTAAACGTATTCGGCCTTAAACGACCTTAAAAATCGCAAAAAACAAGATTTTTGCCATTTTATCTTTAAAAAATCTTAATACTTCGACGTTTTGTCAGACCAACTTCAAATGTGCCTCAAACTATTAGGCATGTATGCCAAATTCGATCCTTAGAGTTTGATGCAGTTTGAGGCTTCATGACCTTGAAAAATAACCCAGTAAAATTAAGATATTGCAAAAATAACATACTAAAGGGCGCTATTCATCAACTATTAAAGCGAAGAGGACCAAATTTGGTAAGAAAGATAACAAGGTCAAGACCAATAATACTGTTACAAAAATTGGTTCAGCTTTGACGAGTTTCAATATGGCGGCTGATATATCAAAATGGTGACCTATAACCACATTTTATTTTATCCTATTTCGTAAAAAAGCAAAAATGACCAGATAACCATCAATTATTGTTTACTTATAGCCGCCTACTATGAAAAAGAAAGTTTAGTTGATGCATGACCTTGATTGACCTTGAAAATACCATGTACACGAAAAATCAGATTTTTGTAGTGTCAATATCAATTTACCACTACGCAAAAACTTTAAGTTCCGGAGGTGAAATTAATATGCTAGCGTTAGTTAAAAACTTCATTTTAAACCTCCCTACCATTTTTTTTGACTGGCTTCCCAGATGTTTATGCTATACCCTATATTTTTTTTCGGAAATGTCCAGCCAACAAAGTAATTTAAATTACCTATAAGAGAGTTAGCAGAAGTTAGATATACATTGCCATATTCTGGACCAAGTGTAGATGCCATTTTCCAAAATGGCGGTCGAAAAATCATAAAAAATACAGTTTTTGGCAACCGGTGCATGATTATACTCAATTTCATACAACTCGAGGACGATAATTCCAAAAAAATCACTTTCGAGGTCATCCGACCTCAAATGACCTTGAAAAATCGCAAAAAGCATAATTTTTACCATTTTCTCTTTAAAACAATCTCCATAATTTAACGTTTTATTACACGAACATCTAGGCCGCCAGATCAAAAAAAAAGGTAGGGAGGTTTAAAATGAAGTGTTTATCAATGGCTAAGATGTTAATTTCATCTCCGGCACTTACATTTTTTGCGTAGTGGTACATTGGAAGAAAATACTACAAAAAGCTAGTTTTTCACTTGTACATGGTATTTTCAAGGTCAATCAAGGTCATGCATAAACTAAACTTTTTTTTCATAGTAAGCGACGATGGGTCAACAAGAATTGATAGCCACCTTGTCATTTTTGCTTTTGTACGAAAGTGGATAAAATAAAATGTGGTTATAGGTCACCATTTTGATATATCAGCCGCCATATTGAAACTCGTCATAGCTGAATCATTTTTTTAAAAACAATATTGGCGCCCAAGTGCCGAACCCACTTCCTGCGAAAACTCGCCATCGTCGAAAAATTTACATTTTTGACAAGGTGTGGTTTTGCCATTTTGTTTATGTAATGGTAAAAATATGATGGTAATTTAAGGCTTAAAATATTTTAACATAATTTAAGGAGTAATGTTTTTATTTAAGCAATTTTTTCTATGTTTCTTACATTTTTATGCCATGATTTTAAAGCTTTCTTCCAAACTTCTATTCTAGAAGTCTAGAATAAAACACTCCCTTTTTCAAGTTTTCACTGTTTTTTAAGCGTTCTCTGTTAAAATGAAAAATATTTAAGGTTGTTGAAGAGAGACAACAGGCTATAAAAAAGTATTTTAGAGAAAGATGGAAATAATTTAAGGCAATTGTTTAATAAAAATGTCTGCTTTGTCATGTCTCTCTCTCTTATCTTTAGAAATCGATTAGAAAATTATCAGGCGAAAGAACTACACTGAGCGTCAATGCTATTCTGGAACTTCTCACATTTTCAGTGGGAAAGTGATTTTTTCCAACAGGATTTTGGGATGTTAACGGGTTCTCCACTTTCTCCTCTAATGAGTAATATTTTTATGGAAGATTTTGAAAATAAAATTCTAGAGGAATTTAGTTTTTAACCGGTCATTTGGTTTCGCTATATAGATGATATTTTTAGTATAGGGCCACACGATTTAAATAAACTTAATGATTTTCTTAATTTTATAAACGGTAAAGAACCAACAACAAAATTTACTTTAGAAGTAGAGAACGATAGCAGTTTATAGAAAACCAACATATACAAATAGATATCTAAATTTTAACTGAAATCATTCCTCATCGGTTAAAATAGCAGTAATAAAAAGTCTATACGATGGAGCTAAAATAATTTGTTCGAACAATAACACATTTTTAAAAGAAAAACAAACAATAAAAGAGGTCTTAATTAGAAATTCATCGAAAATTCTTTTAGACAAATCGACAGCGCGAACGTAGACATAATAATGTATAACCAACAAATTTAATAATTCCTTTTATACCAAGTATTTCGGAAAAAATTAAACGAATCGCTAATATTTATAATATTAGATCAATTAAAAAAAATAAACTACTCTTATCTTATCAATTCTAACCAAAACAAAACCATTAAATGCTGAACAAAACTCCAAAAGTATCGTTTATAAAATTCCTTGTGAGTGTGGTCAATTTTATATTGGACAAACTTTAAGGCCTCTTCAAGGGGTGACTGGGAAAGGTCTAAAATTTGCCAAAACATTCTTTTGAAAATAATCATAGAGAAACCAGTATATTACAAAAAGAACCAGACAAAATTAAACGAAAAATCAAAGAAGCAGCTTGCATCTATCTAAATGAAGATGAATGCATAGCTATCAGTTGATCTAAACAAGATTAAAACAAGATTTTCAAAAAGGTTTTTTTTAATAAATTAAAAAATAGCTGTTTTTTGTGTTTTGATTGTATTTCTTAAAGTCAGTCAAAAGATAATCTTTATAATTTTGATTTTACTTTAAATTTTGTATTCTTATAATGTAATCTAAAATCGAAAACACTCAAAAAATATAATTTTGTTTAAATTTTATTAAACTCACCCAATACCTTGTTGACTACTATCGACCCACCAAGTTATTCAGTTGTATAACAACAGACAGATATTTTTAATTTTGAAAAGCATAATTCGTTTGATAACGGCAGTAGAATTTCTGCCGAAACCTCAGATTTTCATTTCCATATTTCCATTGAGGAGAATAAGTAAAATCTAGAGCCGTTTCAATTTTTTTCATATCTCATTTCTACAAGAAGTTCAATATAGTTATATTCAGCAGAATGTTCAAATTCCAAAATCGTAAAAAAAAATTTCTATAGAAAAATCCCTTTTTTTCAGTTTTTCCCAAAAAAATAACGCATTTTCGCACATTGCCATTTTATTTTTTCTGTAACATACTTCTACACAAAGTTTCCATTTTTTCCATTTTTCTCGAAAACGGCCCGTTTCCGCAATTTTTTTTATGTCATTCAATTCAGAAGTCCTCCTACAAGACATTCCAAAAGAAAAAATTTTCTCTAGATTTCATGTAAAAAAAAAATTTGACCCATATTGAATACGATGTGAAAACATACTACATATCAAAAAAAAAAAAACAAGTGTTTGTCACAAAAAAATACTTTCACTAGTACGGGTGCTATAACTTACTTATAAATAATATCCTCCCTAAGAATTTAGGGGTGTGTGGCAAAATTCAAAAAAAGATGTATGGGTAAAATTGGAATTTGTCAAGCGATAAAAATTTGTTTATTAAATCTTATCGGGGGGGGGGGGGAGGGTCTACTTTACTTACTCGAAAAGTTCGCTAATAGTTTCGGGAGCAATAAATATGCATAAAAAAAAAATACATCTGGGAAAGGGGGGGGGGGGGAATTGACTAAAAAGGAAGCTGAAAAATTCGTTTTGTGCGGAGTGAGTATTCTCTTTACCCGGAGTTCCCCCTAATCCGCCAAACTTGTTTTAACAACACTCTGTACATTTTTATCTGCCTTAATCATCAGGAAAAGTTGAGTGTGTGGTTACACAAAGGTAAAACGTTTTATTAAATTTTTATTTAAACGAACATATTGCATGTCTCTGCCGATAATCACTCGAATTAAGGTGAATTAAAACCACTTTTTAACAGCAGGCTATCAAAGCCTAACGATGCGGCAACTATACATTTTTTATATAAAATTATGCTTTAAATTGTAAGCAATTCCTAATTCCTTTATTTTATTTAAACTGAGTATTACGTAGCTGATTAAACGATTTCTTCGAATGCGCAATTTAAATGTCATTATGAAATTAATTCCGATCAAACGGAAGTTGTTTTTTATGTTTTTTATCAGGCCTTCGGCGCTTCAGTGCGGGTAACCAACTGACGACAGCAACCTGATGGTGTTGTGTCCGTTTTAGTCAAATTTGGCCCCAAGGGGCAGTATTCTTGAAAATGTGAGAAGGGTCCGGACCAACCGAGATCCGTAAAACATGAGCACTCTCGCTTTCACTTGAAGTTCGGGGAGCACTCTCTGGGTGACATTTCAAGAATACTGGCCCTGATATATAGTTGTGGAAAAACCCCAAGTCCTTTTTGTATCCTTTTTTGTTTTATGATTATGAAGAAAACAAAAGAATGGCACAAAAAAAAAAGAAAGAACAAATTTTGACAAGCAGTCTAAAAGTTTATAGCAAAAGGAGGTGGATTTCTGATCAAGGAAAAATGTTTATCTTAAACGCCAGTGCTTTCTTCGATCGAAATAAAGATCTTCTAAAAAACCGAGAGAAAAAGACGCATGAACTAACTGCAGAAACTTTAGGAATATCAAGAAAACTGTATTAAGAACAATAAAAAAGCAGACTCTTTCCGATTCTGAATTCAAAGCAACCATTTCAGAAAACATTACAGCAATCAAAACATAAGTGACACCTCTCATTTTAAGTAGTTTACAAGATGTACAGCGAGAAAAAGTATGTCTTCATGAAAACAATCCACGAAAGATTTTTGGAAAAAATGCCTGAGGTATATTAGATAAAAAAAAACTAGCACTAGAAAGTTTTTAATTGAACTCTCTGCAGTGCAATCCAAAAGGATAGAATTTCTACGAAAATATTGCAAAGAAAAAGAAATTGGTTTGTACAAGCCAAAAATTCTGGATGACACATGGGTTTTTACCAAAGGCACTTTTAGGAATTCATGGCAAGATGGGACTGGAAGGATCTAGATTATATTGTCGTGCATGCAGGAGGAGAAAATGGTCTTGTTGAAAATGCAGGGTTAGTTTTTAAAAGTAATCGTAAAAATAGAGACTATAATGATAATATAAAAATTTTGAAAAATGGTTTAAAACTCAATTAGTACCGAATTTAGAAGAAGTATTTAATCAATTAAGTTTAATTATCATGGATAATGATACTTGTCATTCATTCACGAATGGTAGAACAGATCCGTTAGTTGGTCGAAAACAAAAATGTTGTAGTGGACTAAGGCTAAAAACGTCAATGTTCAGGAGGGACTTATGAAATATCAGTTGTGGGAAGTCATAAAAACCAGACTACCTAAAAAAGCATACTACTTGGATCGGTATGCAAAAGAACAGGGATACAAAGTCTTGCGTTTAACTCCTTATCACTGCAAGTACAGCGGCATCGAATTGGCTTGGTCAAAGCAAAAGAGAGTATGATAAAGAAGTGGTTAAAATTACATGAAGCATGTGACGATTTAATTTTTAAAGATTGGAAAAACGAAAAAGCTATTGATGCGTCTGAAATCGATCCTTTGGTAATAACAGACGATGGCAGCCCGTCGGATGAGGATCTTTTCGACGATGAAGAAGATATATAATTTTTTTGCATTATTTTTGGTTTTAAAAGTTGAAATTTTAGCAACTAATGTTTCTTCTGTATTTTTTTTTGTTAATTTAAGTTACATTAGCTTTTTATTGTTCTGATCTTTTCTGAAAGCGTTGCTTTGAATTCAGAGTCAGAAAGAGTATGCTTTTTGATTGTTCTGTTCTGCAGTTTTTGTTGAAATTCCTAAGCCTCTGCAGTTTATTCATGCGTGTTCTTCCCTAGACTTTTTAAAAGGTCTCTTTAGCGGAATACAGATCTTTTAATAAACAATTGTTTTTTTGGTGCATTTTACAACGTCATTGCAAATTAAAAATATTAAAGAAAACAATAAATACATTATTAATAATTATAGAATATTTCTTATGCCTTTTTTCCCTACTTTATTTGGAATCAGTTAAATATTTTTGACCCAAATTTATTTGGAATCAGTTAAGTATTTTTTAAAGGCTCGCATATGGATGGAAGTAAAAATAACTAAATCTAAAAGTAAAGCCGCAGCTGTTAGATTTGCCTTATCATAAGGCGAATCTTCATTTTTGTTTATCCTTCCAACAGAGAACAAAGACGTGCATGGGTCGCATTAAGGCTTGCTTTTGACGGTGCGGCGACTCTGACTGTACCCTAATAAAATACAAGACCTATACATAATACCGAAAATCATTTTTTATTAGCGTCTCTATAGGTGCTCAATTTATTCTTCCAAATTTTCTGGGACTCGCTTAATTTCGAGAAGACCTCCAAAATATCAAACTTAACTGCACTAACAACTAAATTTGGGCGATGCGACTTGATGTTCCGCACTCGGCACTCAGTTTTTAAACAATATATTAAATGGTACCAACTACACATCATTGATAATAATTTTTTTAAACTTTTCAAATAAAAATAATTAGTAAACATTGTAAAATTATATTTCTTTTTTTCCTTCAGTCAAACATTTGAAAGCTATTGACACTTCGAAACTGAATAAAGAATACACGTGCGTTTTGTAACCAGAGTTACAGTGTGGTCAAATAAAAGGACTAGCCCTATTTCCACGACTATACCTAGCTATTTTTAAAAATTAAGAGTAAGGATTTTTTTTTCTGTCAGTAATTTGGAGTCAAATAAACATCAGAATTGGCTTGACTTTGGCTCGGAGCCGAATAATCTAAAATTTATTTCTAAGCATTTGAAATATTTGAATTGGTGTACAGCTGGATTCTTTAAATTTTAGGACGACTTCAGAAAGTGTTTGATCATTGTGAGCAGTTTATACTATTAAGTTGACATTAAAAATTTTGTAGGTTTTTTACAACTACAGGATGATCTATGTTTCTTTAAGGGAACTGCTTATACTTCTTACACTAAGGTCTTCTTTATTTTTTTATTTTGTTTACTTTATTTATAAGACTTTTATACCAAAAGTCTATGTATTTGTTATAATAATAACAAAAAACTACAAAAAAATCAATATTTTGTCATGTCTCCGTTTACGTCAATAACGTTTTGTAATCTGCGAAACATTGATTCATAGAAAGACAACGTGAAATTTTCTTGGCCTGCAAGGTCTTCCCATATCGTTGTGATTTCATCCCAGAAATGTTCCGCATTTTGTGGCAAGAACCTGCGTTGTTGGAGTCTGTATACAATAACACTCCAAACATTTTCTATTGGGTTCATATCTGGGCTGTAACTTGCCCAAGGAAGCAATTCAACGTTGTTTTCTTGTAACCACCTTGTTATGATGTTCGCGGTATAAACCGGACAATTATCTTGTTGATATATAAAATTGTTTTCTGGAAAAATCTGTTCCATACTTGGCAGCATGACATTGTCCAATATCTCTAAATAGGATTGTCCCACAAATCTTCCGTCAATTCTCCATATCACCCCCAATCCTCTCGCTGACATCCATCCCCATACATTCACACTAAAATGACCAGCTGCTCGGTAGTGACTCACATACTGTGGATTGAATCTGGTGTTATCTGGCCTATACACTCTAATTTTGCCTTTCTTTGATGACTGAAAGGTTTTTTCATCCGTAAAAATCACGCGGTTCCAAAAATCTTGATCTCTGTTGATATAATTCACAGCAAAAAGCAAGCGAGATTTTTTTTTTCTGTTGCGGTGTGAGTTCAGTTTTAGTAGTAGCAACACGGCAATTTAAGTGTGATCTCTTTATCCTTCTGAAAGCAGTTGTCTTGCATCCTGGGAACTGAGACAAAATCCTTGCTTGTTTTGCTGTTAAAAAAGGGTCCTCTTCGAGTCTTTGAATGAGAGCTGCATCTTCATCCTGGCTGGAAACTGCGGGTCTGCCTGATCCTCCTCTCCTCTCTAGCGTTCTTTCTTCCGTACACCTTTTGCTATCAATTCCTTCGTCGTGTGTAGGGCCATGATCTAAAGTTTCTTGACTAAATTTAAGAATTTTATGTGACTGGATTTTCACGTTGAAAATAAATTTTTGAAGTAGAATGACACTATAATTTGACTGATATTAAATTGAAATAAAATAAAATACACTGCTCAAATTCAAGAAAAAACTGCTTTAAGAGTCGTCCTAAAATTTAAAGGACCCAGCTGTACGTACCAACGTTGTAGAAAATATACCGGTACTTTAAGTATCTCTGTGCTGTGCTTTCGTATTTATCTTTTTAATAAAAATCAGCTACATACTTATTTACTGAACCAAACTATAAAAAAACCTGAAAATTGTTGGACAAATATACTTATATTGGGACGATTACCTAGTCTATACATGTAGATACTCAAAGACTACTTACAAAGGAGATAATTTTTTGCTACACTCCAACACTGTTTGTTTTGCCTAAAACGGGCAATACTTGTTCATTCTTATATCACTTGCGCAAACCAAGGTCTAATGGAAATTCTGAAATAAATACAAATTTTTATTATTTGTACAAAGTTTGGTTTGGCCTGACGGGTTCTTGAAGAATCGCGACCAAAGAGCCATAAGGAGGGGAATGATTTTCTACTGTAATACCAAGTCTATCTTAGGGCTAATTTTACAACCAAATGTTAAACTCCAGATTAAACTATAGTTCATAACTTCAGTTTAATCTTAACGCAAGATATACAGTATATATGCATCGCTCTGTGTGAGAATAAAACATACTGGTCTGTGGGATGTTCCTCCAACTCTTGTCGAATTTCATTGTGCACAATTTCGCATGTTTCTTTAGATAATCTAAACCTCTTTTTGAAATCTACATAGTCGTACTCCTCCAAAAGATTTGTTCTAGAACGAATAATTTTTAAACATCTAGGTGCTTCGACAATGTGAATAATTTTGTCATCATCTTCATCCAGTTGATCAAAGTCATTGATCATAGCGATTTTACTAAATATTTACAGTTTTTATTCCAAAAATAAATTTTTAATAACTATTTTGAGGTTAGAATCTTTCGGTAACTTTTAAACTTAGATCTAACCCAGACCCAGACCGCCGGTAACGGTTAAACCGAAGTTTGTTAGTAAACTGCACCTATAAAACGCAAAAAAGTCGCCATCCGTGGTTTAAACTGAGGTTTGACGTTTAATTATGAATTTTAAAATTGCTCCTTAACATACACAACCGTAGATAGCAACAGAATATGTCGCTGTCATTGTTCAGAAAACTCACACAAATTCTGTCTTTTCTTTTAAATGGTGAGAATTTTCGACACTTTTTGGCGTTTATTATAGTCCTGCAGCATTTCTTTAAAATATTAAATTTACAAAATATTGTTAAAAAAATGACGCAGCTTCTACTATAACTTTGGGATAAATATTAATAATAATAATAAGGAGTTATAAACCCTGGGAGAAACCGATTTTATTTAAAACCGTCCTTATATAAAACCGGTTTTAGGCGCGTATAAACGTAGTAAGTAATATTGTTAGTATGCAGGTCGCTTAAAAGTGGATCTTGTTCGAAATATTAAAAACTCAAAAATGTAGTGTCTTTTGGCTTTTTCTTAAATGCCTTAGCTATACACCTCAGTCCAAATTCTCCGGAGCAATTTCAATATAGCGGCTGACAATTAAACAGAGAAGCTAAATGGAACTGTCAATGTGAGTGTCAAAAAACTGATCCGCAGCAATTTAGAATAGAGTGTACACATACAGACCGCTTCAAGCTACTGCGAACATAGGGGGAATCAAGTCCAATTTACTCTCCGTGCCGTACGACCGAGGTGGATTCGAAGCACGCTGCAGTGTTATCTTTTGGAAATTCATTTTGTTTTTATTATTTGGTTTTATTTCTGCCTTGCTCGAGAAACAGATGGGTAAGTTCTTAATTGAAACAATACATTTTTAAAACTAAAAATGGATGTCTACGAAGTTGCCGAAAAAGTGCAGATGGTCAAATGGTCAAACCGTCATAACCCAACACACGTTCGATATTGGTCGAGGGAAAATTTGCATTTGTATTTTGACGTAAGAACACAGTATCCCCAAAAACTAAATGTTTGGGAGGGGTATTGTAGAGGAACACGTAATTGGGCCATTTTTTATTAACGGCAATTGCAATTTGAATGGTCCTAGATACTTGGATCTACTGCAGCAGCACATTATTCCAACTGCTAGGCAGTTGTTAGGTGTAAGATTTGGTGAAACATGGTTTCAACAAGATGGTTGTTCCGCTCACAATGTTGGCCTTGTTAGGGAATATCTTGATAATGTATTTCGTAATCGGGTTATAAGTACACGGGGAACTATTTTATGGCCAGCTCGATCTCCCGATCTTGCTCCTAATGACTTCTATCTGTTTTTGAAGAAGCTTTTCAAATTATCACCCCTAACATGCTTGGAAACGTTAGAAGGGGTTTTTATAGTAGGCTCGGATATTGTCTAGCCGAGCAAGGAGGACTTTTCGAACATTTGCTCTAATTTTTTTTTGACTGGGAGAATCTTTTTGGTTTTTAGAATGTATTATTTTATTTTGAAAACTTGCTTTTATTTTGTTTCTCCTTATTATTTTCATTGTAACACGTCGTCACTGATAAATCTGAGCAGTTGACAATAAAACGCGCTTATTTATCAGTGACAAAAAATAAGAAAATTACGTTATAAAAATTTGCGTATTTATTGACCAAATTCCGGTTTCATTGACTACGCTCAACACAGCACCGTGGTTAGAGGCGTACTAAACATAAGCTGCGAATGGCGGCGAACGGCGACGAAAGACGATCGCAAGCCTGAGTATTGGTTGCTTCACTGATAGGCGTGCGGTGTCTCTGCATGTACGTACACTCGCAAATTAGACTTCTTCCGCCCTATGTTCGCAGTAGCTTGAAGCGGTCTGTATGTGCAATAGTATTTACAAAAAATATATCACATTAAAAACGAAAAACAAAGGACTGATCTTAGAAATTAGTTTTAGTTTTTCATTAAATTTTACTTCCCTGTGATGTTCTTAGATGTTCACTTTACCCAGACTTCCCCTGTCTATCTATCGAACGTCACCGACAAAACAACATCAACCAACCAAATTTCTTGTAATGATTAAACCATAAGATTCGTTTATACGTTTCCCACAAAAGATCAATAAGATCCAACAATAAACGACACTACTTAACATCCAAATGCTTTTTTGAGAGCAGCGACCCGTCCCATTACCAAAATCAACCCCTAAATAAATATACGACATAGCAGGACAATTTAGGACTCGTAAAACTGTGAGCTCTATGTTGGTTATAGGGAGAGTCGAGAGAGGAACGGAACGATAAGGGCACTTACAATGATAAAAGTCTTTTAATCAATTAAAAGGGAATGAAATATGATTGTGCATTTTTTTACTTAAACATAATTTCTTAAAATATTTGTTCTTACATATTCATTAAAAGATTCGATAAAAGTTGTTATTAATTAGGGTCGGTCAAGTTTGCCCACCCCCCCAGCTTTGGTGAAAAATTTTAATGTCACAAAAATTTTGTTGTTTGTACTTTCTCCCACAAATAAATGTGGTCATTTTCATATACTTGATTGACGGTTGCATCCCTCAAACAATATTTTTTCAAAATTTTTATGTCGTTCAAAAGAAGTGATTTTGCACACCCAATTTCAACCCTCAGGAGGGTTATCGAGTAACCAACCGAGTTAGCCCTCCGAGACAATATTTTTTGTTTGCACACTTATTTTCAAATTTCGCACACCCCCTAGAATCCTCCAGGAAGGTTTTAACGGCGCAAGAACAATCCAGAGATAATATAAATTTGTCAATCGATTTCAATACGTCATCTACCACTCATTATCTATCTCTGGTTTCTTTACTGTATTCTCCTGTTCACAGATTGCGCCGCGAATCATTGGGGATTAGGGTCACTGGATCCTAAAACCTGCGGCTGGGACCGCAGGTCTCAGGATCCAGTGACCCTATGGGGGATTGTTTATTTATCACCTAGGTGATCGAATTAAGAGCAGTGACAACTAGTCAAATGGCCATACACACAGACCACTTAAGGGTTCTAAAAAGTAGCTTTTCACCAAAGGAAAAATTATTAAATAAAACACAAAAACCAGGCCGACGAACTCCAAAACAAAACGACAAAACTAAGGTTATGAAGAATGTCAGGCAGACACACTGACATTGGTTAGTTGCAAATACAGTGAGTCGAACAATTTCGATGTTTGCATGGCATACATTTTTTTTCCTGGTAAGGGGTGTTACCTAGGTATATATGCTAGATCTCTCTTAGCCGAATACATTTAGGAAAGGAGAACACTAGAAACTATGCCTAGGGTAAGCTCACAAAAAAAAGACGTGGGTGGTTAATTT
Organism: Oxystoma pomonae; assembly: GCA_963921995.1. Classification (NCBI taxonomy): domain Eukaryota; kingdom Metazoa; phylum Arthropoda; class Insecta; order Coleoptera; family Brentidae; genus Oxystoma; species Oxystoma pomonae. The sequence goes on from OY998165.1 coordinate 112,882,756, forward strand.
TGATGGTGGCGGTATCTACAATATACCATTTAAGTACTTTTTGATGCTAGGCATATAACTAATATTGATAGGTAACCAGTATAGTCCATGTTTTTACATTTCCGCATGTTTTAGCTTTAGAGGAAAATAATACTCAATTTGTTTTTTATTAGAGGAAGAGGATTACAAAGCTTATTAATATAATCTAGAGAGTTTTTGAAATTAAGTGTCCATTATTTGGAAAATTACAAATATTTCCAATTTAGTTTTACAGGTCTCTATAAAGGGTATTTCTGACTGTTTCTGACGTAATATGGGCGCGCCAATTTTGAAACACCACAAAAGCTAAAACAGTTTTTTTCAAAAAATAAACAAAATTTTAAAAAAGTACCAAGATTTGATGGAAAAACATAGTCCAATAAACAATTTAGGCAAAATTTCAGGCCATTTGGAAGTCCCGTTTCCGAGAAACATGCGGAAAAAGAATTGCCTAATAAACGGACCCAACAGCGTTGCCGGTTTAACGATGTAATTGGGCCGTTAAAGTAACCGACGACCTAGCCCCCCTCAGACAAAACTTTTTTAAACTTTAAATATTATTAGAAAGGCTGAATTTTGCACAAAATTAAAAAATAATAACCTCCCCCCCCCAGAAACCCTTCTTCCATGCCCGAATTTATGTTTGACTATTTTTCAACAACACGCCCCCTTATATCTTGGTTATCTTTTGACTACAAATTTATGGACCGGGAAAAATTTAGTACGTAATTTCTTGCACCCCGGTAAATCAGTGGCCTTATTGTCGATAGATTTCCGCCATTGTTTCGCGCGTCGCGACGCCAAAACAGCATCGAAAAAGGGCACGCACACAATGGAAAGCTGGGCCGTGGAAGCTCCATTATTCTCCCATAAAAGCCGATAACATTAGGCGCGTCTCTCCTCAGATTATCCCGGCAAGCTGTAGCCAATCGAATCGGTGAGCATCGCGCAAATGATGTTTTATATGTAAGTGATCGGCGGCGGCGCTTTAATATAGACACTTAACACCCCTATAAGTCAAAAAATTAGAAAAAAAAAGGTAAAAGCTTACCTAACCATGTTAAATATGTCCTAAATATTAGTACTACACACAATAAAAATTAGTAAATCTTGGGATCAATATAGCGTCAATTACATTTGTATTTAATATTAGTACAAGTTAACCGATATTGAGGTTGCCTGATTTTGAACTATAAATTATTATTTTAAGGATAAATATTAGTGTAAAGCCTCACTAATATTTATTTTGAGGAGAAAGTACAGATTTTATTAATATTAACAGAATCTGTTTTAGCAACCACTCTTTGTCAGTACTTTTAATAATAGTATTTAGCATTTGCTGAACTAAATCTCAAACATCTTGGAGTACTTTTATATTAATACATTTGTACTAATATTTATTATTTTTAAACCGTTGTACTTTTATACTAGCATGTGTGTGTGTGCCACAAACGCCTTTTAATCCTAATATTCAATACTATTTTTACTAAGTTACAGTTCTTTTTGCACTACATATGAGCTCATCGTAGATTTAAATGTAGTATACAAGCATACTAAATTTGAGTATATAAATAAGTATTGTTTTCTGAAATTTAAAAATAATATTAAATTTTCTAGGTAACGGACAAAAAATATATAATATAGAAGATTAAGAAAATCTATTAAATAATAGAAGTTATGGATTTGTATAGGTCTTACTGTAATTACTCATTACTAGGATAACTGGTTGGAACGTTCTTCTAAAGTCAGATAGATAGTCTGCAACTGTACTCTATTGTTTTTAAAAATTTACATTTTTATACAATATCGTTCTAAGCCTATAAATTTTTATAGCGTTAGAAGAAAAGACCTTACAACTAAAATTAATAGCAGATAAATGTATTAGTTCTCGAAGTTGCGATTTTTTGATAGATAGTCCTCTATGATTGCTGGTCATCGGCAGGGCTAAATTTTCTTTGTTGTCATAGTAAATCGATGGGCATAGTGCATTGTAAACAACTTAACAATTAAAACGTTCCTTGAATCTAAAATAAAAAATACATGGATAATAATTTAAAAAATTACATAATTAAATTCATAATTATTTAATAAAAAAATATTTTGAATAGTTTGTTTAACTTACCTTTAAAATAATTTTCCTTCCAAAACTAAAAACAAATACCAGGTGTTTTGCCTTGAAACACAATAACCTGTACAACATGCACCCGTGAAAGGTCTGGGATAACTGACATGATCCTGATACAAAAACTTTTAATAAAAAAACCTTTAAAAATTAGTACAAATAAATTATCTTTAGTACGTTCATGATGAATATTATCACAACTGCATTATTCATTTTACTAGTATCTATCTTTATATACTAAGTGGTAGTAACATAACTTACTAATACTAATTTTTATAAGGAATAAAAGCTACTCCTATATTTAAGTACTGGTATTAAGTAATTACGTAGTTATCATTAGTTCAATTAATGGTAAATACTAAAACCAAAATATTCTTCAAATTATATTTAGTAGCAGCTGTACTAAGATAGATCCTAGTTAGGCCGTACTAAATTCAAGTAAACAGAAGATAAAATCAAATATATTGTACTAAATTTTAGTAAATTGACACATTCTAAAATTGATGACATGATTCAATAAATTCTAAAACGTTTTTTCTTTCCGTGTTAGGATTCCCTTAAAACCAGTTTCTTGAGTTTCACAAATTTCCTGTATTTTTTTACAGGTCAAAACGGCGACGACTCTCTCAACTCCTCAAAAGGTTCCAACGGCGGCCTTAGCAAAAAACAAAGGAAGGCGAGAACGGCCTTTACCGACCTTCAACTTCAAACTTTAGAAAAGAGTTTCGAGAGACAAAAATATTTGAGTGTGCAAGACAGGATGGAGTTGGCGGCCAAACTGGGCTTGACAGACACTCAAGTGAAGACTTGGTACCAAAATAGAAGGTAAGCAAACCCTAAAGTTTTCTTCGTATCGCCCTCACCGTGTAACAGCCCTCGGCTAAAGCCTCAGGCTCTTATTTTCACACTGCTGGCGTTAAAGCTCTGCATTTTGATCTAGGTGCATAAACAACTATTATCGGAAACACACAAACAAAGAAAAAACTATCGCTCACAACAAAAATTTACTAAAAGAAATAGAATCATTAGTATTGTTTTGCGCCTAATTGCTCTTTTTGTAAAGAATCGTCAATCATATTGCATGCAGGCCGATTTTTCGCGCTGTGAATCTCTGATTCGAGGCAGTATTGTGATAGCTGGGGCCGCTTATTGTTGGCGGCAAAAATATACAAAAAGGCAATTTGGGCTTCAACCCAGCAAGGCGGTGGCTTTATTTTCGTGAGAAATTAAACCGTTTAAAAGTGGAAACCTGCTGGGATATTTTAGAGCGTGTGTAGCACCTGCGCGGGGTAATTACAATACTGCTGCTTGTGCTTCTGTTTAAATTGTTGGCTTGGATACTGTTTTGGGCATGAATGAATTACTTGTGAACGATACGGGGAAACCGGTACTGATTTTATATCGTTTTTGTATCATAGTACAGGCAAAAGAAACTGTTCGCTCTCTAGCTGCGCGTTGAGTGCTTTATGAAACAAGCAAAGGCAGACATTTTAAACCAGATAAAATTGTCTTTCAATTTGCAATTTGGAGTCATTTTGTTTATACTAAATTATCTGACAGGTTGCATGTCAAAACCAAAGAAATTAAAAGATATGGAAGAGGTCGAAACTATCAGTTTTGATACTGAAAAACAAAAAAACTACAACACCAGAAAGGCAAAATATTTTTAAAGTAATTTATTTATATATTAATACAGGATAAGATGGTCTATATCATATTGAGGATCACTCATCCAAATCCTCCTTACGACATGCCAGAGTTTATGTAAGTTTCCAGGGGGACGTGGTAGTCGACTAAGATTGCGCCCTATCATATCCCAGACGTGTTCGATAGGCGACAAGTAAGGCGATCTTGTTGGCCATTCCGAAGTCTCTATGCCAAGTTCATGTAAGAAATCCATTGTTTCACGAGCAATATGCGTTCTGGCATTAACCCTTCTTGCAATTTTCCGTAAACCAAAACAGCCTTTTTCGTGCCCACGATGCATGCTTTCTCGAAGTCGTTTAAATGATGAAATTGTTGGCGACCGCGAACTCTTGGTATTTTTATGTTTTAAGTAAACTGTTAGCAATCCAAAAAGACCAAAGACTACGAGAAAAATGATTGAGAGTTTTCAGGAAAGGTCCTTTATGTGTTGATTATTTTTGAAAATGAATAGAAAAAATCTGTGAAAAAAGGAAAGATTGGAAGACAAAAAATGTATCAAATATTTCTTTTTAGATAAGGTATACATACAAATAATTTTCATTCAAATAATTATCCATAAACATGGTTTTGCTTTTTTTTTGTTCTCCAGTATATATTGCTCCCTCCCACTTTTATGTAATTGTTAATTTTTATAAAGTTAGTTTTCAAAGTAAAACACAGTGACGTCGAGTTGGTTTTTACCCATAAATTCGTTAGTTTTAATCCGATTTTACAGCATGTTTTGAAAGACTAGTTTTTCCGCCCTATTTTATTGCTTTTTTATTTAAATCCCTAGTTTTTAATATATTTACAAAAGTCTGATTTTGCCCCCCCCCCCCTTCTTCCAACATATTTCATGAAGTACCTAACGCTCAGCCATAGATTTCACTGTTTCTTGAAATAGTAGCTCTTCTGAACTTATTGTCCCCAAAAATTAGGTATTACAAATTTATTCCTTTTGTTTGTTTATTTGGCAAAGGGGTCCAGGTCGGGTTGGTGTTAGAAAAATGCAAGGGTTGGTGTTAGAAAAATGCAACGGCATTGGTTTATCATTTTCCCCCTCCCCGTTTGGCGATTGATTTTTTAAAAACCTAATTGTTTTACGTATTACTTTTCTACAAATTTTTGCCTGCAGCCCAATTTTTAGTTGATATTTTATAAGGTATTATTATTTTTTAAATTTTCACCACATTCGTATTGGTTTTCTCAAACTTTTTTCTTTTTTCATTTGCTGCTACCACCTTTTTGGGGGAGATGTATTCGCACCTGATACAAGAACTTTAGAACACCCCCATCTAGGCAGGGCCGGGCCCTTACCCGGGGCGGCAAACTTAGGGGTTGGCAATTTGGCTGTAAAATTAGTTATTTTATGAACAAAAGGAATAAAGTCAGATTCAGTAATGAAAAATTTCTCAGGTGTAATTTTAATAAAAGTTGCTTTTAAAATATTTTACTAAGTAGCATTCGCAGCTTTTTTTGAAGGGGGAGGGGACGGTTATTTAATAGGTAGGTATTGGGTTGGATTAGTGTATACATATAAAAATATATTTAAAATGCTATTTTTTACCCGTTTTGAATGCTGTTGAAAATTTGCTTGGTTTAAAATTAAATTAATAATAACCGAACGCCAAAAAATTGAAGTTTATTAAAAAAGTGGGTAGGGCTAGGGTTAGCCGACTGAAATTCTAGATCCGTAGCTAAAACTATGTCATTTTGGTAAAAATGATTATTAAAAGTCCTTTTCTTACCCGTTTCTTTTGTTTTCTGCGCAACAAAAATTTTATTGTAGCGCCAAAATCACGAATGCGATAATTCAATATTTTGCACGTTCAATTTTGTTGGTCACGTTTTATTTCACTACGAAGCATAGGAAGAGGGTTGCAAAGGGGCGGCATTTTACCTTTTTGTCCGAGGCGGCGAAACTACTAGCGCCGGCCCTGTCTTCCTCTCCCAAATCATACTGACACATCTAATATAGTTATAATAAGATTATTAATTTGTAAACTTTTTACCTAGATAACACTTAATTTACACAGAAAAAAATTTGCACCAAGAACAATTCTGTGTAAATATTGTCAACAAATTGGTCGAATAAAGTACATTTTTGGTGTTACTTTATATAGAATTGTGTAGAATTTTTACACAAATTGTTCTTGGTGCAAATCTAAGAACAATTTGTGTGAAAATGTTACACAATTTTGCAAAATAAATGCACACATTTTTCCCAGTGTAATTAAGTATGAATTAAAATAAATAATATAAACTGCAATATTAATGATTAATGGTGAACTTCTGCAGAATCCTCTTAATGAGTTTGCCTCTTCGTTTAAAGTTGTGCCTTGAAACACCTTGCCGCGCTTATTATAAGACACATAACCTATTAGAATAATAATATGCAATATCAATTTAAGGTTTTCCAATAATATATTATTTATACGTTGCTGTATGTATGTTGTATGCTATATATTGTTTAGGTAATTAAATTTAGGCCCTACAAATATACATTTCTAATTGTACATCAGAACATTTTACAAGGGCGTCGATAAGGGGTGGCAAAGGGGTAATGTCTCTCTCATGGGTCTAGGCGATTAATTAAAAATTTAAAAAATCTATGGGAAACATTAACAAATATCAATCCATGGTAATATTAAACGTAAATATCTCAAAAACAATTCTATGAATTTTTAAAAAAACGTATCTTCCATTAAGGTAACACCTTAAAAATAAGGTACCTACTTCATCCCCTTGTTCCCTTTTGGGGGTTATTTTTACTTCTGCAAAAGGGGTTTAAATTAGGAAAATTAAAAAAATGGCCATAAAACTTCCCTCGGTTTTCCTAAGAACAGTATTCTTATTTTTCTAATATTTAGGAGATATACCCATTGTACAGGGTGGGCTAAATTCGCTGGGATTTGGGGGTTTTGGGTACTTCTTGGCAAGATAGCCAAAAAATAGTATACATGTTCTGGGTTCAATTTTCGAGACAAGCTTAAATACAAAAACTGCATCTCGATATGTTAAGAGGTTTTTGAGATACGGGGGCTTTTTGAAAAGTCTGCATTTTGGGATGAGGTCTATAACTTTGTTATTTAGGGGAATATTGTTTTTATGTAGAAAAACTTTTTTGTAGACATTTTGACAAAGAACTCAACCGTTAAACTGAAATTTCCCTAACGCATCTAGTTTCGAAGATATAACCTAAAGTTGGTATTTTTCTTATGGAATGACCTTTTTTTTCTTTGACTTTTTTAATCAGCATAAAATTCCATTTAAAATGATGTATCACACTTTATGTTTTATTTTTTGTATTTTTTTATATTTTTATTTTTTCGAAATTTTTTCATTTTTTTAAACTTTTTTAATTTTTTTTAACTATAAAGTAAAATTAAAAAGATAAAATAAATATAAATATTCGTAAAAAGTAATAAAAATATAAAAAAATACTTAAAAATATAAAAATACAAAAAATAAATCACAAAGTGTGATACACCATTTTAAAGGAAATTTTATGCCGAACTTTTGGTTATATCTCAAAAACTAGATGAGTTAGACGGTTAAGTTCTTTGTTAAAATATCTTCAAAAAAGCTATTTTCATTAAATCAATATTCCTATAAATAACGAAGTTATAGACCCCATCCCATTTTGCCTTGTCTCAAAAATCGAGCCCAGGACATGCATACTATTTTTTGGCTATCTTGCCTAGAAGTACCCAAAACCCCCAAATCCCAGCGAATTTAGCCCACCCTGTAAATTTTTAAATTGCCACCCTGTATTTTTAACTAAAATAGATATACTGAGTAGATTTTTTAAATGGAACGATGCTTCTAGCGGCTTTAGGGAAGAGGTTTTAAAAAAAAGCTAAAATCGAATCTTTAATGATTTTTTTACGGACTTTCCGCCCATGATAAAAAAAAATTTGGGGCCCCCAACTGAAGGCCCAGGATTCACCAACTCTTTTTTTTAAATTTAAGCACTTGTGGCACCTTTTTGGAAAGCTTGTTAAAAAAAGAAATTCGAGTAAATAATTTTTTTTGATATCTGTCAACCAATATGTTAAAAATTTTAAAAAACCTATTTTTTGTCAATTGTTTTAGCTTCAAAACAAAGCACATATTTCTTTATTTACTGAGTGGAATAAAGAAACTAGCACACAAAGATATTATTGGAGCCTTATTTGGGGACGCAGACTAATTACCTTTTTTTAGATTTACTAGATATTAGATAAAAGGGAAATAGACTCAAAGCACACCTCGATTTTCTTTTTCACTCAACCGTCCTTAATTTTTCATTTTTATAATTATAATTTCATTTTTAACAGGCTTTCCAAAGAGGTACCACAAGTAGTTCCTGGACCTTCAGTGATGGCCCCCATATAAGACGCCAATAACATCCTTGTGTGGTATTTTCTTTATTCCGCTTAGTAAATAGAGAAATATGTAGTTTACTTTGAAGCTAAAACAATTGATAAAAAAATAATTTTTTTAAAATTTTTGACAGGTTGAAAGACGTAAAAAAACTAGTGCGCTAAATTTCTTTTTTAACAGGCTTTCCGAAAAGATCCCACAAGTTGTACCTTCTAATTAAAAAAAAAATAGTTGGTAGGCCCTGGACCTCCAGTTGGGGGGAAGCTTTTTTAAAAGCTCTTCCCTAAAGCCGCTAGAAGCACCGTTCCATTCCAAGAATCCACCCTGTATAATGCTCTAATCTAAATTTTTAGTAACTATTTATAAATAAACTTTGCTCTGATAAAGAATTCAAAAAATATGATGATCTTGAAAAATAAAGCAACAAGATGCATTACATGGCGCCCGACTGATTTTTTTTATAAGGGATTCCAATTAAAATGATTTTAAATAAAAAAAAAACTAATTAGTAGGTATATTATTTTAAATCAAAATCATGTGGAAATTATTTTGCAAACGTCTTAAATTTCCGAACTAACAGCAAAATTTTAATTCAGCCTTAAACACTTGTATTAAAAAACGATCATAGAATGTGAAGGCCTTTCCGAAGCCACCACAAGGGAAATTGAATTTAAGAACTAGAATTTAACTTAACTTTCCGAACTAACAGCAAAATTTTAATTCAGCCTTAAACACTTGTATTAAAAAACGATCATAGAATGTGAAGGCCTTTCCGAAGCCACCACAAGGGAAATTGAATTTAAGAACTAGAATTTAACTTATTTTTAGATTAAATCCTAGCGCGACACGACAGACGACCATATAAGTATCACCTAATTAGATCAGTTGCATATCATTAAATCATTATCATTCTCATTTAACTTTAGCAAATCTATCTTATTTAACCACCAGCAAGGGTCGTACATTAACCTCAGAATAACGTATCAAACGAATAACTTTATAAAAAAACGCGCTTATGATTTTAGCGGACTTGTAAAGGATCTTAGCATAGCTTATTCAGTTTAACATTATAAGCGTTAAATTTGGTTAAAATATCGAATAGCCCGTCAAGGTCATACTGTTAAGTTTGTTGAATAGAGAAAGCCAATTACTCCCGATTCACATCATCCTTATAAGTCAATAAGAGTGATCAGTGCGGAATCCGCGAGAGAAAATTAATTAACAGTTTTTAATCGGCCCAATTATATGGTTAAGCGCATAAAATATGGAAAAAATTTGAAAAAGATGATCACTGGCTTAGTCCGGTCGTTAAAACCAAAATACATGTCTTTTTAATACAGATATCTATACATATAATAAATCTCTACAAGGACCAATTCTGTACATTGAATATTTTTTAACATTTTTGGCTTCTTAGTAAACGATATAGATATACCTTCAATTTTTAGAATTTTTGTCTGCGTGTTTATAGTTTTACTTACAGAGTTGGGTATTCTTGGGTTGGGTTTGTATAGTTTTACTAATTGAAGTTTCACTTCTGGATTACTTGGAGTCTATAGCGGGTTTATTGTGCCACAGAATATTCAGCCCCTTAAAGAGGCTCGCAACTTGCTTTGGTAAATCATCTTTCAGATCCAGCCCGTCATCTATCTGTGGTTTACCTAAAATACGTTTACGTGCAATGTCCGGGCATTCACACAGCACATGTCTGGCTGTCTCGTCATCCTCCATCCATAGTCTACATTCGGTGTCCTCACTTAGACCCATTCCGTGTAATGGTACTTTCAGCCTGCAGTGTCCGGACAAGACATAGACTTTATTTCATCATTATAAAAAAGCAAACGGCAAAACCGCTGGCAAAGCGGGTATTTGACTAGTTGGAAGGGTTTAACGAGGGAAAGAATGCGGGAAAGGTTAGGTGAGGGATTGTGGGACAAGCATAGAAATGTGGTAGAGGTGGGGAGGATAGATAATTATAGCTAGTAGACAAATATAATACAGATTGCCCAAGATTGTAAGAGGTTTGTGTATATAACAACACCGTAATCTATAAGTAAGTTGCCAAATAGTACATTATACTATTTTATGCACTTTAGAATGCGACAAACTAAAAACAAAAAATCACAAAACTAACAGTAGACCACTTAACGGTACTCTAGTTTCAAGATTGACAGCTCGTATTACTGATAGTTGTCATTGATTGTTGTTGGCATGGTGGATTCACTCAAAATTTATTGTGCCCAACACCGTTCTCAACTAAAAAGCCAGTTAACTCATTTTCGTTTTAGTATCCTTTGGCCTATGATCGGCGCCATATTGACACCAAACTGACAGAAAATCCATGTTTTACTTGTCAGTTTGGTTATAAAAATGGCAGCCACAATAGGCTAAAGGGCACTGAAGCGGTAGGAGTTAACAGGCTTTTTAGTTGAGTACGGTGTTGTTGTGCCATGGAAGTGTTGCTATGGCACAAAACAAATGTCAGTCAGTTGTTGTTATCAAACGGCGTCACCAAACGGTGAGTTCAAAAAAATCGTCCAGCATTTTTTTTTTTCAAATGAACATTGAAGAGGCCGCGGAAGAGGCCATCGCTAGCCTTCTTCCACAAAAATCTCGCGAGGTTTACGAGAAACAGTTTCGTGAATTCCGAAAATGGTGCTCTGAACAGCATGCAGAGAATTTTACGGATGAAAAGGTGCTCCTGGCATATTTCCTACAGAAGTCCAAGAATCTCAAGGCATCTTCTGTATGGAGCCAATATTCCATGATCAAAGCTACGATAATATCTGAAGCAAACGTCGACATCAGCAAATATAGTAAACTCACGGCATTTCTAAAGAGACAGAATTACCGAACTAGATTTAAGTAATGCATATGCTAATTATTTTTTTCGTTCATACATTTTAACAAATAAATTAAATTTCAAAGTGCACTTTTAATCCCTAAAGTACATAAAAAAATATAGTAACTGAGGTTTTCCTCCACATTTAGTTTTAAAATTGAATAAAATCACGTTACACCTCTTTTGTCCTTCTTTCCTAAATAAATATCAAACAAACAAAACGAAAGCAGCGTCAGGAAAACCCTAAACCTGCTGTAAAAAAAATTAATTACCCCAATTTTTTACAAAAAATTGATTTTAATTGTTGGTTAGGAAAGGTTAACCAAAAAAATCAGCTAAATATAAGGAAACCACCAGGTTTCTAATTGGTTTAATTTTGAGCCCGTTCATTCAAGAATGTTGCCCAAAATGTCAAAAACGATGCCATAATATGAAATATACAGGGTGTTTCACAACTTATGTCAGAAACTTTTAGAGCGTATGAGGTGGTTTGCAAGTAACCCAAAAATATATAAAAAAAACGATTACGCCATTTTCAAAAACCTCTTCAAAAATGTTTCAATTAGGGAACACTTTTCCAAGACACGACCGTACTACTAAAAGTATGCAAATGATTCGTTGAAGTATGATATATACAGACCGCTTCAAGCTACTGCGAACATAGGGCGGAAGAAGTCTAATTTGCCAGTGTACGTACATGCAGAGACACCGCACGCCTATCAGTGAAGCAACCAATACTCAGGCTTGCGATCACCACTTGCATGACTTTCCTTTGGTATTTAGTACGCCTCTAACCACGGTGCTGTGTGGAGCGTAGTCAATGAAACCGGAATTTGGTCAATAAATACGCAAATTTTTATAACTTAATTTTCTTATTTTTTGTCACTGATAAATAAGAGCGTTTTATTGTCAACTGCTCAGATTTATCAGTGACGACGTGTTACAATGAAAATAATAAGGAGAAACAAAATAAAAGCAAGTTCTCAAAATAAAATAATACATTCCAAAAACCAAAAAGATTCTCCCAGTCAAAAAAAAATTAAAGCAAATGTTCGAAAAGTCCTCCTTGCTCGGCTAGACAATATCCGAACCTACTATAAAAACCCTTCTTCAAAAACAGATAGAAGTCATTAGGAGCAAGATCGGGAGATCGAGCTGGCCATAAAATAGTTCCCCGTGTACTTATAACCCGATTAGGAAATACATTATCAAGATATTCCCTAACAAGGCCAACATTGTGAGCGGAACAACCATCTTGTTGAAACCATGTTTCACCAAATCTTACACCTAACAACTGCCTAGCAGTTGGAATAATGTGCTGCTGCAGTAGATCCAAGTATCTAGGACCATTCAAATTGCAATTGCCGTTAATAAAAAATGGCCCAATTACGTGTTCCCCTATAATACTCCCCCCCAAACATTTAGTTTTTGGGGATACTGTGTTCTTACGTCAAAATACAAATGCAAATTTTCCCTCGACCAATATCGAACGTGTGTTGGGTTATGACGATTTGACCATTTGTCCATCTGCACTTTTTCGGCAACTTCGTAGACATCCATTTTTGGTTTTAAAAATGTATTATTTCAATTAAGAACTTAGCCATCTGTTTCTCGAGCAAGGCAGAAATAAAACAAAATAATAAAAACAAAATGAATTTCCAAAAGATAACACTGCAGCGTGCTTCGAATCCACCTCGGTCGTACGGCACGGAAAGTAAATTGGACTTGATTCCCCCTATGTTCGCAGTAGCTTGAAGCGGTCTGTATAGTGACAAAAAACCTCTAATCGCATACATACATACCTTATAAATTAAAACAATATGCTCCGCTGTTTAATTTCCCAAGAAATGAATAGTGGTATATCATTTTTTACAACAAAACACAAAACAAAATCACTAAAAAAACTAATGCTAAGCATCACAACGCGACCTGTGACATTCAAAACTGAATCAGCTAATATTGCATAGTTTGTTTACTTTCTGTGGAACGATACGGAGATAAGAGCGGGGCGTCAACGTACTTGCTTGCTTGATGATTGTTTTTTGTTTATAAGCTTCAATGTACGGTTGAAGGCGAAGAAAATGTTTTAGCACATTTTTGGTTATTTTTTGTCAGTCTCTGAGAGCGTTTTGTCTCATAGACACAGGTGCCGATATCTACAGGGCGAGCCAATAATAGCTGCCAAAGTTTGGGATGAGCTTATTATTGTCATGCTTATGATGACCGCTATCGACAATAAAAGCATCAAGTCCCATTAAAATGACAACGCTGAATTTAAAAATAACATTTATTTTGACCCCTGTCAAACTCCGTCGAAAGGGCGGAAAAATAATTAATAAAATTAAAGTTTTTGGAAAATCGATAACATTCTCTTTACTCTGCTGCAGACACTAAATCGGAAACCGTACAAAAAAGTGACAGTTGTCGAAACTGTCATTTACTGTTATGGGGAAAACCACTGGTGCGTTGACACATATTTAAGAGTGGGAACTCGAAATACACTCAATTGAGGTCAATAAACTCAAAAATGTTATTATTTTTGTCACCTATCAAACCCTATCAAAATGGCGGAAAAATAATTAATGAACTTGAAGTTTTGGGATAACCAAATACCTTTTTTGTGCTCTGCTGAAGACACTAAATCGGAAACCTTAAAAAAAGTGACAGTTGTATTAACTTTCATTTACCACTTGTACGATGACACATATTTGCGAGTGGGGACTCGAACTATACTAAATTCAGGTCGATGAACTCAAAAATGTTATTAGTTTTGACACCTGTCAAACTCCATCAAAATGACGGAAAAATAATTAATGAACTTGAAGTTTTTTGAAAAGCAAATATCTTTTTGTACTCTGTTGATGATATCGAATCGAAAACCGTAAAAAAGTTTTCTTAACTGTCATTTACTCTTATAGGGAAAACCGCTGGTGCGATGACACATATTTGCGAGTGAAGACTCTAATTATACTAAATTGAGGTAGCTGAACTTAAAAATGTTTTGACACCTGCAAAACCCTATCAAAATAACATGGAGGTTTAGGAAAATCAAATACCTTTTTTTTACTCGGTTGACGATATCGAATCGAAAACCGGGGAAAAAACGACAGTTAGAGCAACTGTCACTTACTTGATACGATAAATTGTAGTTGGAAAAAATGTCACATTTTTAACTTTAAAAGACTAAAAAAAAATTCGTTCATAAATTATGTATTTTCCATTTTGACAAGGTTTGACATGCGTCAAAATTAATGACATTTTTAAGTTCATCGACCTCAATTTAGTGTAGTTCGAGTCCCTCGTAAATATGTGTCATCGCACCAGTGGTTTTCTCCATGACAATTATCAGAACTGTCATTTTTTTTCGAGCTTGTTTTACGGTTTCCGACTTAATGTTTTTAGCAGAGTAAAAAAAAGTATTTGCTTTTCCAAAAACTTCAAGTTCATTAATCATTTTTGCACCATTTCGATAGGGTTTGACAGGTGTCAAAACTAATAAAATTTTTAAGTTTATCGATCTACATTTAGTGTAGTTCGAGTACCCACTCGTAAATGACAGTTAAGACAACTGTCACTTTTTCTTACGGTTTCCGATTTAGTGTCTTCAGCAGAGTAAAAAGAAGATATTCGCTTTTCCAAAAACTTCAATTTCATTAATTATTGTTCCGCAATTTCGACAGGGTTTGACAGGTGTCAAAATAAATGTCATTTTTAAATTCAGCTTTCTCATTTTAGTGGGAATTTATGCTTTTCTTACCGATGTCGGTCATCATAAGCAGGATAATAATAGGCTCATCCCAAACTTTGCCGGCTATTATTGGCCCACCCTGTAGATATCGGTTCCTGTGTCTATGAGACAAAATGCTCTCAGGGACTGTCCCAATAACATACTTAAACGGCGTTGAAATCCCACTGAGATCTAGTTTCCATTTAAATTGTGCATCGTCATTTGAAACATCGGCCAGTATTAGGAATCACGTCTTTCATATTTATACATAAGTTGTGAAACACCCGGTATACACTACTTTTCCTTCATACCTAAACTGGACTAAAAAGTGTCACATAAAAGAGAGCGAAAATAAGCTTTTAAAGACCTTATAGCTCCTTAAAAAGAGTTAAGTACACTTTAATTAAGCATATTTTAAGGATCGCCTTGCAAGCCAGTTTTCCATATTTAAATTCAACCGCCGCCAGTTATTAATATTCATATTTTAATACGCGTATTTTAATTGATCGCAAAACTGATGACAAACAAATTAAAAACCACTAAGTGCTCCCAATTTAAAAGTTCTATAATTAGGGAGTGTAGCACGACACTGACATATCTTAAATATTTAACATGTAAAGACGGTGGTTTACATGGCAAGAGCCAAAACTTTTTACATTTTTGAAAATACTATTAAAACTGATTACTTTACAAAAATGGCACATATATCAACAAATACATACTAAGTTAAAGCTATCTTGCATAATACTATTTCTCTCTCTCTCTCTCTCTCCCTATTTCTTAAATAACATTTAAAGTTCCAATAGACTTCAATCAGGAAGACTTTATCCAACAATTATTGCCTTTTTACAAGCATTTATTTAACTTCACCTCTATGTATGTATATATGTTTGAATGTTCGGTTTAAATCCTGGAACTCAATTAATTTTGCACTTCTATCCGATTGAATTCAAATTTGATATACGATTAGAGTTTCGGTGACATTACAATAATATGGTATTGGTATATGGTATCGAGAGGTGTGCATGGTTGCCCGTATAGCTTCAACTGACAGGTAAAATCCTATGACTTCCTGATGATTCCTAATAAGAATAAAACAGGTCTGTAGGTGTCTGGATTATCCATTAGACATTGGAGGCCTGGTGGTAATGAAGTGAGATACAAAAACGCTTGCGTTACTCTAAATTAATCTCATGTATTCAGATGTGGCTGTTCATGCTTGTTCCTTTTCCGTAAGTTTATTCTTAAAAAGAAAAGATCAAAGGATCTTGAGTGGAAAAACGGAAATTCAAAATTGGATGAGTATCCCACAAGGAACACCCAAAGGACCAAATCGAAAAGAGAAATAATTGAACGATGTTTCACCCTGTCAATTTCCCCAAACATCATTTAACACCATCATATATACACTTTGGTTTCCAACTTTGATGAAAAGTTAACCAATATTTAACTTTACGGAAAAGGAAACGGAAAAATCGTGTTGCGCAACTGGGACCCACAAAATATTTGTTAACGTTTTTAACCTTAAAATTGATTGCTTTTTTTAAATAATTCAAGCAGTAGTTGTTACAGAAGTGCATAATGAATATTTAATAGTTGATGGAAAAGTTTCCACATTTATGGGACAAAAAGAACCCCAAATTTTGTCATTTAATGACTAAAGTTAACGAAAAGGAATTTTAGCATGAACCAGCTTTTTACTTAAGGAAAAAGAAAAGGTTAAATTTAAAGGAAAAACGGAAAAAGAAAAGCAACTTAGGTGCATGAAAATATGTCATTGTCGGTTTTGCGTTTTTACCTATAATTGAATTTCCTCAAGATCATTCTGAAAATATTTTAGGTTATTTATTAAAAACGCAGGTTGTCGAAATTAATATGGTTACATGCCCATGTTTTAAAAAGTTGAAAAAACCAAATTGTAATTGTGGGGCAGATGGTTTGTCCTAATATTGATAATGCTAATTGGTAAAGGTAAGTAAGTAGTTATGTAATTGAACCAAGTTTAATTAAGTCTTAAATATAAAATTTTAAACACATTTTTTTGGGGCCATTTACTCTTTGCCTTAAAACGTGTTAATCTCCTTTACTAGAATTACAAAAAAATTCAACTAAAGAATAACATTTTTAATTAACGAAGTATTTAAAAAAAAAAAACACTACACCATTAATTACACAAATATGACTAAACTAAAGCCATCACAAAATGTACCAATTAACGAAAAATACAAAAGAATCCAACAAAAATGCAAAAGCTGAAAAAATTTCGAAATCCATAAAGGATATGACATTTTATTTTTTTATACATCAATTATTTATGGAAATTCAAACCATTTCCGCAGAAACATGTTTCGTTTTTTGTGTGTTTAATGTTTATAATGCTTATGCCATTAACATAAATCGCCATTCAACAGTGTGAAACCATTTGTGATTTTTTAAAACATGTAATTGACCCCATTTTTTACTGTTTTTTATATAATTGCTTTGCTTTTATTTTCTATACGGGAATCAGTATCAAAAAGAACCAGACAACCTCCGACATTAACAAGTTCGATAGTATCTAGTAGTCTAGTCTCCACTGCAGCGAAAATCATAACATCTCGTACTTCCTGCTCGTCATTCAAAACAGTGGGTTTTTATGGTTTCTTGGCGCTACACAAGCAAACTTTTCAAAATTCTGCACAAACTTATGAATCGTTGATTTACAAAATTCTCCAAAAAAAGTTCTTGAATAAGTCTCAATGGTCTGCCTTGATAGTACCATTTGACCATCTGCACTTTTTCGGCAACTTTGTATACATCCATTTTTAGTTTTAAAAATGTATTATTTCACTTAAGAACTTACCAATCTGTTTCTCGAGCAAGGCAGAAATACAACAAAATAATAAAAACAAAATAAATTTCAAAAAGATAACACTGCAGCGTGCTTCGACCCCACCTCGGTCGTACGGCACAAAGAGTAAATTGGACTTGATTCCCCCTATGTTCGCAGTAGCCTGAAGCTCATTATGTATTTATTTATTTAACGAGATATGTATGTTCGGGTGGAATCTTGCAACTTAATTTTGACCAACTTCCCGACATCCGATCGCCTTCAAATTTGGTAACTTATATAGTGACGGTGGGAACACAACAATATAGTGCGATGAAATTGACAGCTCCCCCTACTCGAAGGGGGTGGAGGGGGGGTACAGTTGAAGTACGCCCGATTTCGTTGAAATTTGGTGTGTTGCGGCACTTTCGGATGGAGATAACGAATTTCTAATCAGATTTTAAAAATTCAATATGGCGGATTCAACATGGACGATTTTTGGTCATCTTTTGCTAATGAATTTTAACTAATTTATACACATCCGATTACCTTAAAATTTAGCATGAATTTTTAGTTCCGTTGACAATACAATTATTAAGCACTTTATTAAGCCCTCTTACGAGAGGAGTGGATATACGGGGGCTTTTGGGGATAAGGAATACGAATTTTTGATCAGATTTTGAAAATTCGAATGGCGAATTCAAGATGGACGATTTTCGGTTATGTTTTGCTAACCAAATTTAACTGACTTATCCACATCCGATTGTGTTCAAATTTGGTATGCGTTTGTAGTTCCGGCAAAAATACAATAATATGGTATTCTCAGGTACCCATCTTCCCTTCAGATTTAGTTTATTCGACTTAAATCAAAATTGGCATACAGGGGTTTTTCGGGAAGGGGATATGAATTTTTGATCAGATTTGAAAATTTCAATACGGCGGATTTACAAAATTTTCGCCTGCGGTGGATTAATAACATCATTTTAGCAACAAATCTAGGATAAAAACCAGATCCCAATATATACCATCAAAAATAAAAAAAAAATTTTTGAAGAACTTTAAACTGCCAAAAATTTTACCTGCGGCGCTATGACACATTGTTTGCTACAATTTTAATTTAAGTTATTAGTATATTTTTACAAAATTTTCGTCTACGGCAACAGGCAATCCAGTTTTTTTTATATTTGATAAAAAAAGTAAAAAATATCAAAATATTTAAACAATTTCCTGCTTAAACTGCAAAGCCTGCGGCGCTATAACACACTGATTGCTGCTGCAGTGCATTTATGGAACGATTTTAGCAACAAATCTGGGTTTAAAACTAGATCCCAACCTAGTTTTTTTTTTTATATGAGTTGATTTTTTTTTACTGTCCCCTACCAAATAACAATCGTATTTACGGCCTTGGACGACTTTATTCGGTTTAACAGTTTTAGAAATATCGGATTTTTCTAAATAGTAAATAAAAACCGACGAGAATCAAACAATTAAGAATTTAAAATTAAAAAACTCATTTATTCAATCTCAATTTATTTTTTAACTTAGCAAAATATAAAACACTTGTTCTAACACAATACTCTTCCATCTTCCCTACTGCTTTTATTACAATGTGCCCTTGTATCGCTAAGCTAGCGCAGTAGTATTTCCTGGCAGGATTTTCAACAATTTTCAACATTAACAAATTTTTTTCCGCGTGCACGTTAAGAGGAATGTTTATCCGTTTAAATTTCTTTTTACGTGCGTAATTAAAAGGAAATGTTAAAAATTGTCTGTCCGATAAAATCTATGCGCACTTATAACTCTTATGTTAAAGGTACCTAATGTAATTAAAATAGGGTAAAATTTGCATACAGGTGTAATAATTTACTTGGTGTTACCCCTGAATTCAACACCTTTACTGCGGTTTGCGTTAATTAATTCAAACATATAGCTAAATAAACAGCTGTAAGATATTTGTGTGTATGTATCCACTTATGAGTAGCCCTAACCCCTTTTTAAAAAGTGTTTGTTATCTATATAACTTCTTTAACTTATTACAAACACAGAAAAAAAAATAGGAGTTACCTTATACAATACGTTTATTTTTTTTTTACTTAAATGCATGACAGCCAATTCCTGGTACTAAGCAGAACTAAAGGCGCATTTACACAGAGCGAATAGGTTCGTCAAAAAAATCGGGCCAAATCTGGCGAACCTTTTTCGACGAACGTTTGCCCGAACACTCGAACATTTGCAACGAACATTTGCAGCGAACATTTGCCCCGAACATTCGGGCAAATTTTTGGAAATATATTTTTGAAAATGGGAATAGATAATATTTTTGGTCTCACATCACTGACCTCAATTCTTGAAATTAATTTGGAACACCAAAAATATTTTATATTATTTTTCGATTAAATAGTGAAAGCCGACGGAAAGCGAAAAATTATTATTTGCTGGATGGTAGGTTGTGAGGTTGGTAGATATCCACTAAATAAGTTTGTGCCTAATTGTTGTTATGCTTTATCACTTTTTTGGTTTTCCTTAATTAAGTGTTTAGGTTTTATATATCCTAAATAATTATCTTTTTGGGGTGCTTGGTGGTGCCTTGTATGCCTGTGCCTGGCTCGTCCCTAATTTTTCTAATTGTTATTTTATTTCAAATATTTTTTTCAGCAAATTTTGTCCGAACACCACGAACCTTTTTACCCGAACCCTGAACCTTTTGGCCCGAACCTTTTGCGCGAATCTTTAAATAAATAATTCGCGCGAATGTTTGTCGGCATATCGAAAATCAAGGGAATATTCGCCTGTGTAAATGCTATTTAAAACTCCAATTTTCAGCATTTTTTACAAATGATTCATAAAACAATCTGTATTTAAGCCAATTTATACGTTTGTAACAGAATAAGACATACAAGAGTTCGGCAAATTAAAAAAATAAAAAATGAATAAAAAATTATTTTGGCGATTTTGTTGGAATCGGTTAAATGATATATAATTTTTTAAATAAATGTTGTTTTTTATCCGACTGCCTATCCAATCAGTATCTTTGACTTGCTTCCTCTTAAATGAAACATTAAGGCACAATTACACAGACGAAAATGCTCAAACAAAAGCTCGTGCAAAAGATCTAAAATTTTTTGCGTGAACATTTTTGTGAGCTTTTCTTTGAACATTTTGTTCGGGTAAATTTTTGAGCAAATTATTGCTATCTGTTTTGGAAACATATTTTTAAAGATGAGAATAAATAAAATTTCACATCAGTGATCAGTGATCTCAATTCTTTAAAAAAATGGAACACCAACTTATATTTTAAATTTTTAGGGTTACTTACAATATTTTTTTCCGGATTTTTTTACCCGGGGGTTTTTTGGGATTTTCTTGTAAGTTTTTTTTATTTCCAAGGGTTTTTTCGTAAATTAAAAAAACAACCCAGGAAAATTTTTCTTTTCCAAAAAAGTTTTTCAAATATCGACAAAAACTCAAAAATTGCACTTTTAAGCAGTAATCCGAGCCTCACGACTATAGGAGTGGTGGGGAGGGATTTTTTTAAATATAATTTTGTAACTTTACTTTATTTAATGTAATAATCAAGGTCGATTACTGACACTGAACAGACAAAAGTGCAAAGGAGCAACATTCCGATTCAGAAGTCTAGTCTATTACTGCTAAATTATATTTTTTTAGACAAGGGTCGGGATCGTAGGGCTGTAAAAGTGGGTAATAAACGGGTATTATTTAGACCGAACGTGCTTTTGTTCATATATTTGAGATTTAATCAAATGTATATAGGTTTTTTAATTTGACTTAATTATTATAGTATTGTGTTTTAAACCAGGAAGTATTCTAGATATTCTTTTACTCGTAAATTTTTATCATAACATTTTTCCATAATTATTATTTTTTTATTCTCGTTTTTTTACAACCCCAAAAAAGTTACAAGTATACTGGCATATCCCCTATAAAAATTAGGTCAATCGAAGTTGCTTATGAGGTAAAATGTGAATTTAGACATGAAATCGTTTTTCCGTCGGAAAGCACTTAATTAAAAATACCTTGTTTTAAAACTTAGTCTTTCTATTTTTAGTTAAGTGCAATGAATTCCAATAAGTGCCAATTATTATTTTTTTATTCTCGTTTTTTTACAACCCCAAAAAAGTTACAAGTATACTGGCATATCCCCTATAAAAGTCAGGTCAATCGAAGTTGCTTATGAGGTAAAATGTGAATTTAGACATGAAATCGTTTTTCCGTCGGAAAGCACTTAATTAAAAATACCTTGTTTTAAAACTTAGTCTTTCTATTTTTAGTTAAGTTCAATGAATTCCCATAAAACTATAAAATTTAAATTTGTAAGAAATTTCTGTAGCAACATTTCTTCAAACAAATTTTGCTTAACATTCTCTCCAAAATTTCCGTGAGTCTTTTTGTACGAGATTTTGCTCGAACTTTTTTTTGAACATTTTGCTCAAGAGGCTCGTGTAAATGTTTGTCGGCATTTCAACATCAAAGGAAAGTTTGTCTGTGTAAACGCGCCTTTACATCTATACTTGAATTAAGACTATTCCAGAAAACGGAATAGCTCTTGAACGAATCGTTTTGATCTTGTTTCAAGAAAATTCCGAGCTTAAACAAAGGAATCCAAGGGGATTGGCCCTTTAGAACTTGATTCAAGATATCCCTCTTTTACAAGCTTTTATTTAACTTGCAATATATGTCTGTTTGTTCGGGTGGAATCATGCAACTTAATTTTGACCAACTTCCCGACATCCGATCGGCATCAAATTTGGCATGCTTATATAGTTGCGGTGACAACACAAGAATATAGTGTGATGAAATTGACAGCTCCCCCTTACTCGAAGAAGGTGAAGGGGAGTACAGGTGAAGTACGCCCGATTTCGTTGAAATTGGTGTGTTGGGGCACTTGGTGATGGAGATAACGAATTTCTAATCAGATTTTGAAAATTCAATATGGCGGATTCAAGATGGACGACTTTTACCGATCCCGATTACCTTCAAATTTGGCATGCATTTATAGTTCCGGTGACAATACAATAATATGTAATTTTTAGGCAATTCTCCCCCCTACGAGGGGATTGGAGGGGGGAAAACACTTAAGTTTGTCCGATTTCAATCGAAATTGGTATATTCAAGATGGACGATTTTCGGTCATGTTTTGCTAACCAATTTTAACTGACTTATCCACATCCGATTGTCTTCAAATTTGGTATGCGTTTATAGTTCCGGTGGAAAGACAATAATATGGTATTCTCAGGTACCCACCTCCCTCTAACCAGGGAAGTGGAGAAGGAAAAAGATTTAGTTTGTTCGATTTCAATCAAAATTGGCATACAGGAGTTTTTAAGGAGGGGGATTATGAACATTTCAATATGGCGGATTCAAAATGGAAACAAATTAAGGGTGTGTGTTAAAATTTGGTATTTATTTATAGTTCCGGCAACAATACCATAATATGCTATTATTAGGTACATACTTCCCTCGTTAGAGGGAAGTGGAGGGGCGAAAAGATTTAGTTTGTTCGATTTAAATCAAAATTGGCCTACAGGGGTTTTTCGGGAAGGAGATATGACTTTTTCATCAGATTTGAAAATTTCAGTATAACGGATTCAAAATGGACGACGATTTAAGGTACAAATCTAAAAATTAAAAAATAAATTTTTAATAAAAAAAATTAAAGATCAATTTTTTATTAAATGCACTTAAAAGTAGAAAATAATGTTTATCTTTCTTATACCATAATAAAAGCGATGGGCGGCAAATTAAAAATTTTAACTTTACGGTGACAAAGAGAGAACTACAAAAGAAGAAATAAATTCTTCTTTTATTCGAATGATAAACATAATACTTTCATCTAAAGAAGCTGTCCTTAGGTTATGCGTTTATAGTTCCGGTGAATAACATTACAACTGTTTCTTAGGTGAATCGTCAATGTGACCGATAATTAAAATTTTTAATTTGCGCCCATCGCTTTTATTATGGTAAAAGAATTTTAGAATTTTAATTTCGATTTGTAAACGCCAAAAAACCAAAATTGAAAAAACATGAAACATCATTTCGTATATAATGACTCCAGATCACAAATCCGATGTAGAAATTTTTTTTAATACAGTTTTGTATAGCCAAATAACCCGGTCTCCCGTCATTGTGGGAAAATTTGGAAATTTGTTTTTGGTTCCCGAGATATAAATCTCCAAAGTTAGGGCTTTTTTTCAAAAAAATCCATTATAACTCAAAAACCAGTGAACCGATTGTAACAAGTGAGGGTAGGTTTTGAAGATCTTGCCAATACCTACAAGCTTCTGTTTTTGGTTTTTTAATATTTTTTTATTTCGATTTTTAAAGCCAAAAAACCGAAATTTCAAAAAGTCAAAAAAACCGAAATCATGAAATCGTTCGTACGGTTAGTTTCGAAAACGGTATCAGTTAGAGGCCTGGTGTGGCATTTTTTGTAGCCAATGAATCGAACCTTCGGAAAACGGTTTGATATCGGCGAAAATCCGTTTCGTTTGCGAGATATGAATTTTTTTAAAAATAACTTTAAACGCTTATAACTCGAAAACGACTGACCGATTTCAATGCGTTTTTTCTTAATGCGAACAACTTTTCTAACTTTTCTAAATTTATCTATTGTATAATCTTTTAAAGTTTTCCTTCTGGGAATATTTTTGACAGGTCTGTCATAATAAATATTTACTAATTAAAATAATAAGAAAACTTTTTTCTAAGTGCATATGAAGCATGGTGTATCTGCCTACTAAACATTCTAAATTGCAATTACGAAGACATACTTCCTGGTAATTGAAGAACAAACGAGCTTGTCAATGAAACTAGCGCCACAAAGGCAGTGGAGTGAAAAAGTGCAGCTATAACGTTGTCATTTAAGAGGAAGCAAGTCAAATATAATGTAATTTAGCACGCCTTATCGACTGCTTGATTATGTAGTATGTCATGGGCAATTTCTTTCGAATAACAAAATAAATGTCGGGTTTTTTGTGCAGATCTACTTATGTCATTTGCTCGGGGTATGTTATTAGTTGCAAATGGCACTATTTTTTGCTTATTATGCATACAAATGTGTTCTGTGCTTAAACAGAGAGCATATAAATCTAAATAGAGAGGACACCTAAAGCTAAACTGACTTGAAAACCAAGTGGCGCAGCTATCGTTTTTTTTTGGTTCTTGGCTCCGAAACTTATTGCGTCTCTTTCGCTTTCACTCTTGCTTATTTTTATCGATCCAAAGCAGTGGCGGCGCACAGAAAAATTGTCCATAATATCGATCACCCGTGTTGCGCTGCAGACAACCGACCCGCGTCGGTACAGTCACAGGTGGCGAATACACAGGGAGGCGATCGACCCCCTTTCCGATGAAAGTACGTGCGATCTTCCCCAAAAATGTTGCCTTGCCGGGTCAGTTTTTTTTTTTATTTTAAATTAAACATTACTCTTTTACAAGGTCTCGTCTTCGGTGGTCAAAATAAAAAAAAATCATAAAAACAATTTTGAAGAAGACTCCCTATGATGGAAATTGACACAGCTACGTCACAACCGCCTCTTTTAGATTAGGAAAACAGAACCATTGAAGGAATATCCAAGGAAATTTATGACATGAGACCATCAGTTTCACCTCCTAATCATGTATTTTTTAAACATTCGGAAATGACAGGGTTATTAAAATTTGAAGTAACCTTAGATAGCAAAATATTTAAAAAATAAATAAAAAACACTTTTACCGGAGAAAACCTAAATTATATGCTCTCTGCTTTTTCCTTAATTATTACAAGTAATAAAGGCTTGAAAAATATATACAACAAAAACTCTCTGCCAGCTCACTTACACACACAGTTTATTTAAAATTGCATTAAATATAAGTATGAACGCCAGTGATAAATCGATATTAGACACTTAAGGTTAATTTTCAGTTTTATCAGCATTCGTATCCTTATCTCTATCGAGTCGACCAATCACGCAGGTGCACTTTTAAAATCATGGTGAATGCGTGACAGCTCCAGATGATTAAATGCACGAAAACCTCGTTGGGTACGATAAGGAAGTCGTAACATTACGACCGTCCCTGCATACACTGATGCATTTGATCAGCTGAAGGTGTCACGCATTCGCCATTAGTTTAAAAGTACACCTGCTCGATAGGTCGACTCAATAGAGATAAGGATACGAATGCCGATAAACCCGAAAATTAACTTTAACAATGAGAATTACTAAGATCTAAAATAGTACCCCCCACAGGTGTAATTTTAAAAACAATTTTCAAAAAACACTTACCCATACAGAAAAGACACAAAGTTATCGATTACTTTATTTTTTTATTGCAAAATACCACTGAAAAACTGCTTTTTTTCTTAAAATACGCCATATTTTAGAAGAAAATGCCCTAAAAATAATTTTTTTTTTTGACAGGTTTCAGAATGGCAAATGGTGAATACGCCAGAAATTTGGCTCATAATAGCTTCATTATTTGTGTTTGAGGTTATAAAGTTGGTGATTTTTGAGACCAACTCAGGGGGGTGGTATTTGGTAATAAGTTCGTTTATAAGTTCCCTAAGTAACCATTTTTGCAAGAATTAATTTACCTTATTTAATATCCCAAGTTGTTCATTACCCAATAAAACACTTTTTTTTGCAGAAAAACGCCATATTTTGAACCCGTTTTTAGCACAAAAAATATATATATGAGGGCACTACGAGGCCGAACAGACATAAGGGAAGGTCACTGATTATGCTCGAAAAATATACCAAACCAAAAACCCCAAAACAACTATATTAATTTATTTACAAACTGAAAGTAAAACATTGAGGTTATCTAAAAGCTCAGTCAAAAAAATTTTCCTTACTCAAAGCCCACCCATTTCAAAGCTGTAGCTTTCATCAGTAGAGGTTGGTACAAGCCAAGGTGCAAGCAGAGGTAAAAGATCCGAACTCGCTGTTTGTGATTGAACGTAGCACTAATATTTTTAAACTGACATTTAGACAGTGACAGAAATGTAAAAAAACTTGCATTTAAGTTTTTGAATACATTTCATAAATAAAAACACCTTTTAAATAAATACAAAATTAATCTTCTCCTTATTTTATTATTACCCATCTAAATCGTTGTGTGACATCAAGTATTAATTGGGAAAATTAATTATCAAAGGTAAGTTTTAATTAGAGTGACATATAACGCCAATTTTAGTTTGTTCTACAGAGTGTTTACTATTTAAACCCCGCGTGGGTTTAAATTTTTGAATTTTGTTTTCTTCTAAATTGATCCTTTCTTCTTAAATCCAACAAAAGATTGTGTTAAGATGATTATTCAATAAAAAAATTTATTAAAATTCTTTTTATAAATCAAACTATGTCCAAAACTCAAGGAGGTTTGGTTTAAAATACTTAAAACCAAAAATTTCACTTAAACTTAGGACCATTCTAAAATAGACTAAACCTTTTTAGTAAATCCCACCGTAAGTGTCTATTCATCCAACGCGCGGGATTATTTCCGTTTGAATTTTAAATAAATATTACCCCGGTTCATCCTGCCGCATTCAGCTAACAATAAAAAACTCGCTGTGAATCGCGTTGACTTACTGGTTGGATATTACCATTAATTGTCCTCTCTATTTAGATTTATATGCTCTCTGGCTTAAAAAAAAATAACTAAATATATAGAGTGTGTCCCAAAAGTCTGGAATAATGAATTTTTTGGGAGATCTATGGTTTAAAAAAAAAACTTATATAATTCTCCCAAAAAATCCATAAATCCAGACTTTTTTGACACATTCTATACAAATGAACGAAACTTTTTCATGAAGTTTCGATTTCTTTGAAACTATTCTCATCTTTTACTGAAATTCAATAGTGGGTACTTGTTTTTAGATAGACATTGTCAAAAACAGCTGTTCAATCGACTGCTGGAATCGCCCTCAGCAATCGCTAAATTTAGGGCCGGTTTCTCAATAGCGAGTTAGCGTTAACTCCAGCAACATAACCTTGTAAAAATCTTAAAAAGCGGGTTAAAATTAACTCCGAGGTAACCAGAGATTTAAGGTGAGGGTAAGTTACCTTACCTCAGGGTTAACCTAAAAAAAATATTGACTGAAAACAGCCAAAAAACTGGTGTTTATAGCCCGAGTTAATTTAACTCTCTGGTAACCCGCTATTGAGAAACCGGCCCTTAAGCTGATTAAAATAAGTTGCCCAGAGTATTTAATTGCGATAGAGATATATCTTTATTCACTTTTTTGTTGCGATAAAAGCATATCTGTAATTTTGCTATTAGCTTAGTAACTATCAATAAATACCCAAATTAAATACTTGAATTAAAATTTATGCCATTTTTATACAAATGTTACCGTAAAGAATGAATAGTATGAAATGCTAGGAAGGAAAAAATTAAATACTGAAGAAGTTAAATCATCTATACAAGGTGATTCAAAATTCCTTAGAAAAACTTTAACTGTAGATAGACTTTGTTGTTCTGAACAAGATTTAATTAGTAAAATATATTAACTTTTTGAAAGCAAAACTTTGACAACTTCACGGAAATTTTACTCCTAAATTCAGAGAAAAAAAAACTATGAAGTATAAACAAAATAATTACGTAACTTTTCTTAGATTAATGATATCTAACCACTGTTTGAATCTTTCTAGGAAATTTTGAATCACCCTGTATAGTGTCGAAATATTAATACCCAATACAAAAGTATACAAGGTGTTCCAAATTCGATGCACACCATGGGGATCTCCTAATACGAAAAGGTTTATATTAGGTCAAAGTTGCGCAATTTGACGCCATGCTCAAAACCAAAAAAAAAGTTTACAAATTCCGGGTAGTTCCGGAAATCTTTATTTTTGTTTTTTTTTTCTTTGAGAGGTCCGTTTCGGAGATTTGACATTTCAGTGTGACAGGAGCACTGTCAAGTTAATTTTTTCTTATGTACCTGACGTTTTGAGTTAATTGACCATCATCAGCCCAATGATGGGGCAGCAGCAGCAAAGATTAAAAAAAGTAAAGAAGAAAACATATCTTTAAAATATTAGGTAAAGTTATTTTGTTATAACAAAATATCATTTTTAAAATGTTAAAAAAGTAAAGCAAAAATTAAATTTGGGCTGATGATGGTCAATAAACCCAAAACGTCAGGTGACTTGTTAAAATAAAGTTGCAAAATGTTATCTGTCATCCTTTATGAACCAAACGGCAGGAGATAAAAAGCATGTGTCCATAAGAAAAAATGAACTTGACTGTGCTCCTGGCACACTGAAGTGTCAAATCTCGAAAATGGACATCTCATTGGGTAGATCTTAAAAAAAGTGCCTGTTGAAAGTTTTAAGCGTTTTTTGACAGCATTAAGAATAAGGCACAGAAAAATAAAAACTAAAAATAAAAATTTCGGTTCTCCGGAACTACCCGGAATTTGTAAACTAATGTAATTTTTTTTTAACCTGAGCTAAAAATTATGGAATTGGCTGTTAAGTTAAAGCATAGAAAAAATTTTCTCTGTTTATTTTTCTATGCTTTTAGTTTTGTCAAAAATTTACAAAAAACTTATTTTCTAAATTTATTTCACTTTTTTTAAATAGTAAGCATCGTTTAATGAGTGCTACTTATTAGGACTCCGTTGTAGTCTAGCTTTATTTTATTTAGGTGCATACCTCTTCCTATTTAGAAAGTATTACTTTGGTGGAACAGCAAATCATCTTTTTAAAAAACCTTGTTAAATTGGGTTTTTATTTCATTCAAAGTATTTACTTTTTCGGTTAACGCTACTGTCTCGGTAGATTAGCGACTGATTGTCAGAACTGTTTGATGCAGCTAAGCCGCGTTCGAAGCAAAAAACTGATCCATTATGAACACAGCAAATAACAAAGATCAAACAGAAACAGGGCCGAACTAAAATCAATTTTAAAGTAAGGTGTACGTAAATAAATGAATAAATACCATAGGAAAAGTAAGCGATAAGCTACTTATAAAGGATAGAAACTATGCAGAAGCTTTGGATTTAAAATCCAGAAAAAGATAGAAAATCCAGATGATCAACCAGCACACACACAGCAAAGCATTTGTTAAACGGTGATATTAAAACAAGCGACAAAAATTTTTTTTCATTAGACAGTTAAAATTACATATAAAAAGAGTGCTTATTCCTTGTCCTATTCTCACCCATAAACATTTACAGTGAGATTTACTAAAAGGGTTTAGCCTATTTTAGACAGGTCCTAAGTTTAAGTGAAATTATTGGTTTTAAGCATTTTTATCAACTTCCTTAACTTTTGGACACAGTTTTATTTATAAGAATAATTTTAATTATTTTTTTAGTGAAGAATCATCTTAACACAAACTTTGGATTGTCATTGGACGTTGGATTTAAGAAGAAAATTTCAATTTAAAATAATTTTTTTTTAACCCTAGGGGGGACCTAGTAGTAGTAGTAGTAGTAAAATGAGGGGGGCTCCCGGCCCGGCGACTAGGCTCTACGCGAGCCCTTTTCGCCATCCCCTAGAGCTCCCCACTTAAGCTCCCACTCTACCACGGGCAAACCTTCCCGTCCTTTGGATAAAGGTCAGGATATCCGACCATTTCAGCGTCGGAAGGTGTTCTGGCTCGAAAACTTCCTCTGCGAAGATTCCCTTTCTGATTCTTCTATAAGCAGGACACCTTGCAAGACAGTGGTGTGAGGATTCATCTTCAGCTCTCCCCGCAAGTCCCGCACTACCTTCATCCTTGCCAGGTGCTTTTGGAGCGCGCAGTATCCAATACCCAGCAAACATATCGCAAGTATAAAAATAGCACTAATTTAATTTAAGTAAATATTGCACTGGCATAAAGTACTTTAATTAGTGTACTAAAATATTGCTTTATTTGTAATGACACCGCAAAGTGCTGCATCAAATATACAAAAATAGTAAAATGCCATGTTCCAAATTAGTACTTCTTTTGTACAGTGAATATTTTACATTTTTAGTAATCCGATGTTTGCTGGGTAAGGA
Source organism: Oxystoma pomonae (assembly GCA_963921995.1). Lineage (NCBI taxonomy): Eukaryota > Metazoa > Arthropoda > Insecta > Coleoptera > Brentidae > Oxystoma > Oxystoma pomonae. Next base: position 112,913,314 of record OY998165.1, read on the forward strand.
CTCCTATTAGGGGTCCTATTTCTGTACGTTTCCTCCGCAGCAACCAGTCCCTTCTTGTCTTGCTGAAGCCCAAGCTCCTTGGCCTGCCTGGCGTCCCCTGTGTGTTGCCACTCCTGATTTAGTCTTGTGTGGGTTCATTTTTTGGGGCGGATTTCATCTGACATCTGGTAAAACCCAGACACGGTTCCGGTCCGACGTACGTAGGGGGGGACCTAACGTTATATGTTACTCTTATCAAAACTTACCGTAGTTTATTGATTTTCGCGATTAATACTCACTGTCACAAAACCATTTCGATATGTAATCATAAAATAAGGATTAGATTACCTTTGTATTTATTTAAAAGGAGTTTTTATCTATCGAAAGTATGAAACAACTTAGTGGCAAGTTTTGTGTTAATTTCGATGACCGTGAAATAAAAACATTTCATCAAAGGAGGTCATGTAGACAAATGCGGCTAAAAACAGACCTGAATCTAACGATCATTCACTGATGCGTTCACAAAAGAGTCATGTCGGCTCAACGAACTGGACGGTGTCCGGTTCTGTGGAAGAACATGAAAAAATGACCATTAGCGAAGTACCGATGAAAACTGCAGCTTTAAGACTTTTAAGTGTGATCTTTCAGTGGAAAGGTTTTTAGATAAAGTCAATATTTAAATTTCAGTTTTAAAATAAATGAATAGGTACAGTTGTTCATAATCAGTGACCTTCACTTATGTTTGTTTTGCCCCGTAGTGCCCTCATAAATATATTTTTTTGCGGACAACGGGTACAAAATATGGCGTTTTTCTGGACAAAATTGGAGGTTTTTTACTGGTTAATGAGCAACTTGGGATATTAAATAATCCTTGTAAAAACGGTTACTTAGGGAAATTATAAAGGAACTTATTACCAATTGCCGCAAAACAGTACTTTCTGGGGGATACAAATTTAATTCACCCCCCAGAGGTGTTCAAATCACCAACTTTATAACGTCAAACACAGATAATGAAGTTATTATGTACCAAATTTTTGGCGTATTTTCTCCTAAAAGATGGTATATTTTGAGAAAAAAAAGTTTTTCAGTGCAACTTTAAATGTTTTTGGGTGAGACGTAACGCCTTATGGCGTTTTGAGTAAGCGCACTGAGATACGACAAGGAATGAGCACTCTTTTTATATGTAACTTTAAGTGTCTATTATTTATTCACAAACTTATTCTTATTCCGTCCCCGTTCTTTAATCTTATAAATATTCTGCGGCACGTTATTATTTACTTTAAACCATCAGGAAATGGCGTGGCTAATGTGTCCAATGGTTTTTAACATCTTTTAAGGAGCCATGAGAACACTGGCCTTTGTTGGACTAAAGTGCTCAGTCAGGCCTGGTAAACGCAGTGTTGTCACATCATAATTACATGACTTACATTAAAAGACTTATAAATCTCAATATACTTTACTGTTTCTCTTCTTGGTTCACATTGTAATGTATTCTGCAGACCACTTTTTGTATCTCATAGAATCCTTACTCTTTCTTCCTTGTTTATTTTGGAAATATGTACATTCATGTACAAACATTATGACTAATTGCGTAGTATACAACCTGTTCGATTTACTCGTCAGCCATACATCCATGGTACGTACTATGTACCCTACACAGTATGTACTGCTGAGACATACGTCACGTCTCCAGTACGTACAGGTACGTAAAATGCGTACCAGAGATATTTTGAGTCTTGTGATTTATGTCAATATCCAGTGAAGTCTCATTTAAAAAACGTCAAAGTCAACTGAACCTGAATTTTTATGTACGCAATTTCTGTGTAACTGAGTGTAGGTATCGGAGACGCTTTGTACGTACAATTTAGGTCCTAGGCGGGACCAAAATTGGACGTAAATTGACCGTAAGTGGGCTTGGGTCAGGCAAGGATATTTCAGCAGTAATTAAAAAAAAAGTCTTGGACACACCGGAAATTCAACCCGATCCTCCCGACACAAATGCTCTACCACTAGACCACCACTTATATATAGAAAACCCTGCTAAAAAAGTGTTGCCATAGAACAAACAAACCGTTTTTCCATAAGCCGTAGTGTTAACAAAAAACGTAACTTTCCCAAAAACGACAAGCGATGAAGTTCTGAAAAAGATACATACATATATATTAAAATTCTAGAGAGAGAAGGCGCTCTCTACAGTAGTATAAGTGCGTAAGAGATAGCGGACGCGGCCTAATCATGACAGATCTTTAGACACGCAATATTAAGATATATATGTTAGACCAGAGATGTCAGATGTCATCCCAGAAGTCATATCAAGTTCATGACTTGCTTCTTACTATTACTAAAAGTCAACTTATCAAAAACTCTCTGTTCTATGAAGCTAAGAATGTTTTAACAAACTGCCCAGCTCTATAAAATCACCAGCTCGATCGTCTTCTGTTGAAAAAGCCGTATAAAGCGAATTTTCAAGGTTGACTTGCCATGAATAAAGTTTGTTTTGTGAATCAAAGGATTTCTGTTGTGGAAAATCATCAAAATTGGACATTTAGTTCTGCTAAGTTCAAAGCATTTTTAACCATTAATGTGGTATTTATTTGTTATTAAATTTGTTATATAAATTTAAAAAATGTTTTAGCCGCTCTTTCATATGTCGCTCGTCGAATATTATTGTTTTGGATAATTTATCAAAAAAATTTTATACTAAAAATTGTTCTTACTTTACTCATTTATTTTGTTTATAAGGGCCTCTTCAACACCACTCAAACCGTTTGAAGCACTAAATCTATTTTATTTTAAAGCGATTTCTTAAATCGCTTAAGTCCCATTTTAGGGTCGTTATAAACACTTTAAAAACGTTTTAGCGCATTTCTTCAAACGTCAACAAATATTTTTAATGACATTTTGACATATTTAATGACATTTTAAAAAGGACGTAGAAACCCTCGGAGAAAGCGATTTTATTTAAAACCGTCCTTACATAAAAGCGTTTTTAGATGCGTATAAATGTAGTCAGTGATAGGTTTTTAATTAACACTCACTTTAAAGCTAAAAATTACCTTTAATAGGGAGAAAGTGTAGTTTTCGTGACCGACTCTAAAAAGCTTAGAAATTAAGCTTAAAATCAAAAGCCGACAGATTTTACCCTCGCGGGCAGAGCTTTGTTACGGTCACAGATTAGAAAATTTACAGATTTTCAACTTAGTTGTCTATAAAAATTATTGCCGGACAAAAATTGCATTACTAAACTTCTAACTCCTTGGGTACCACTCCTAGAAATCTAACAATTATTATTAAGTATTAACTTTAAAAAAAAAATCTAACAATTAAACGAATTAAAACTAATTTTGTTACATTTTGAATCCTCGAAGATCCTAGGAAACTCTAATACAATGAGTACTGCGTTAAAAAAAAAAATAGTTGCGAAGTACTTATCTGACCTATTATTAATTCGTGAAAAACTTTGTTATTGCAGTAAAATTCTTTCCCTTTGGCATTAGTTTTCTTTTCTTTAAAAACGTGATTATTACTGAAATTTGAGGTTGAGGACATGCAAATCCCTCGTTAGAAGGCGCACTAATTTTAGCTCTTTGACTAGTTTGCAACGATTACACATAATCGGTTGACGAAAAAAGTAATAAATTAGGGCAATAAAACAATAGTTTTCTTTAAAAATTTAATGATAATTTTTTTAAAGAAAATAAAATCTTATGCCAAGAGCATATAACTATTTGTATCATAGTATAATAAATAGTTTGCTTTTAAGAGCATATTTTCTTGAATATTAGCCTTAAAAGAAGCACACAATTCTCTTACGAAAACTTTAAAAATAATGACGTCATTACACAGTGTGGCAACACGTTAAGGGATCAATGCACAATTCAAATAAGAACCTCTTTTTATTTTGGCTTCCCCCACTCCTAATATAGCAAAAGAAAAAAGGGAGAAAAATTAACAAAAACTGTTTATTAATAAAATATTAAAACTTTACATAAACGTGAATATAAATTCTCTACATCTAATATTGTCAAAAACAGTAAACAGTGTATTTTGCATATGAACGTGAATATTTTTCGCATAGAATTTTTGTTTCTAATTATATCAAAGCAGTAAGTTAATTTTTACAGTTTATAAACAGTATACAAGTATAAAAACTTGCTTAAAAATTAAAAGTGGGAATAATTTTTGTTTATCGAAAACACATCTAATTAAGATCACATTAAGAAAAATAAGGTAGCTTTTTTATGTGACAATAATTTTCATTCTAATAGTTTTTTCCTTTTTGGCTTTGTTCAACAAAAATTACACAGCCTAATTCTTAAACTAAGATATCAAAAATAGTTAACACTAAAAGTGGGACTTAAGTTTTATCTCCCTACATTAAAGTCGGAGAGCTCGTGAACAAAAACTGCAAAAAAAGGCTTGATTTCTTAGTTTATGGGGATGGTTTATACATCATCAAGTGCACCTCCAGCAGTCGGTTGGAAGGGGGAGGGGTTCAAACCTGTAAAAAAATTATAAAAAACTAAAAATAAAAGAAAACCGGATACTATACTGTTACCAATGTTTTTAATTTAGTAAGATCAAAATGTTTTTGAAAAATTCTTCACAATAATTAACTTGATACACACCTATCTTTTTAAGGTTAGGTGAGCGTTTAAAAGAAATGCATGTTCTCTGTTTTACTGTCCTGTAGTATACGCAAGTTTTAATTGCTACATCAAAATGGATAATGCATAATTTTATATGCCTGTCTCTTTTATTTTGAAAGAATAAAAAGAAACCGATGTATAAAAATAAATTTTTATTCTTTAGACTACAAAGTGCTTATACACATAAAGAATTTTTCATAAAAGAAACTTCAAAGAAAACAAAAAAATAATATAGTCCATTCCTACCCTGTTGTAAATTTAACGAATAATGTTCTTAAGATCTTAAAGAAGACAACAGGAGCTCTCATCTCAAGTCCACACAAGCTAATGGTCAAACAGGATATAAAAAATAAATTATTTAGCTACACAATCAAAAATTTGTGAAGTTTACTACACACAAGAGTTTACGCATGATTGCTCTGCGTGCAAAAGACCGAAAAGACATATTTTAAACTTTAAATGGAAGAAATCAGGAAGGCGTACCCTGCATGTTTTCTAGCAATATCGTTTGCAAATTACTCAAAAAATACTACATGCTTACCTCTAAATTTCGATTCCAAGTGTCCCATACTCATACACATATAGCAGTTCTTCTAACCACGGTATTTTTGAGGGTCTCATATTACCCAATTTTACAACTAACTGCACAGACCACAAGTTTGATCTTATCATGGCCGGCATCTGACTAGTGACTATCGATTGACGGCTGGCAGGGTAGTCGCCGATCGGGTGTGCTCGGTAACTAGCCGAACAGATTGAAATACTTGCCTCTCGGGAAAAGAAGTTCTATCATGGACTGAAATAATTTCTTTTAAATTTGTAACAAGTATTGAGCATACTCCTCTTGACAGATAAAATAAAACCAAGATATTAGGAATCTTGCTCGGAGAAATCCTAAGTTCTATATTGGAGGAAAAAAATATAATGCTAAAATAAATTAAATTATGACGAAAAAATAAAAAACAAGATAATTTGGGATCTTGTCTCAAGTGGAATTTCTTTCAGTATACGCAAAATTTTCCTGGGCAGTAAAAAATATTTACTTCATCAAAATCGGTTCACGGTTCACGGTTCACGGAATTTTCCGCGATTTTAGGATGAGTAAACCATTTTGGTATTATACTCAGTCCCTACTCGCAATAATTACAGTTTACCATAGCCAGGAAAACGCACACTTTGCGGAACAGAGTGGAAATTACACTAATTGCATCGCATGTGAAGTCGCGGTAACTCAAGCATGCGAGAAACTGCCTTAAATGGCCCGACGATAAGGCACCAAATTGTGAGAAACGTTACCTTTATGTAATGCATACGGGTTTAAATTTTCATGTGTATATAGCTCGCATACACCTACATCTGTCTTGCTCCAAACCGCTTGATTAGAAAAAGATAAAACACAAACAGTTCACCGATTAGAATTCAATTATCGGAGTTAACAACTCACGACATGGAGTTTTCATTCTCATCAGATCGCTCGTTATTCCCGTCTTTTTTAAACGCGTCAATGAAAAGGAGATGACCTCCAGGAAATAAGCGATTATTATAGAATTTAAGCGGTGCAGTGTGGCCAATTTTACTTGTTTAGCTGACCAAAACCGTAGAGCGATTTTGGCTCCAAACACAATCTCTAAGTTGAAAAAATCCTTTTGATGTGTTGTAGATTTTACAAAAACAAAAGTCTTAAATGACCTACTTATAAAAACACTTTGTCCTTTAGATAAAGCTCAGAATGCCCGATCTTTCCCCACTCTTTCTCTAATTCCTCCGTAGGCTGAACATATTGCAAGTTAGTCGAATGCCCCCCTGCCAACATTCTCTCTTGCCAGTGCCCTTATTCTCGAACTGATAGAAATGATGCTCCCAGGGAGTCAAATTATCTCGCTAAAATGCCTCTCATTGGTCCAAATCATCGGCTTAAATCGGTTTCTCCCACTTTTATCCGATATTGATATATAGAAGATCAATATCGAGCAAAAGTGAGAGAAATCGATTTAGACCGAAGATTTGGACCAATGAGATGCATAGTAGCGAGCGAATTTGACTCCCTGGGAGAAGCATTTCTATCATTTCAAGAATAGGGGCCCAGACGCTTTTGGAACGGAGAGAGTCCAATAAAGACTCCTATATCAGAGAATTTTCTTTCTGCGTTTCCTGTACAGGTGCCAGTCTGTTCTTGACTTGCTGAAGCTCTGGATTTGCTCTTTGCAAGGCCAAATATAATCCTGCAGTTAACTGTTTATAGGTACCAGCTTAATCACGCCCGTGGACCACAGTGCGCTGAGCTGAACGTTGGTCACGAAATATGTAGATGCGGAAAATTTCGCAGTTTCTTTGGAAAAGTTGAAATGGGCATAAAATGATCTATGAATATTTACAAGTTTAACTGGGCTTTAATCAAGCTATTATGGGTTGCATGCAAGCCGGAAATTGACGGTGGTTTAAAGAGTTCAAAAATGAAAAATGCAAAAAGGGATGGTAATGTGGTTAATGTTCGTGAGAATGAAAAGATTTCAATGCAACGAAAAAAAAATTCAGTCAAAACGAGTAGTATTCAAAGAATTGGGTGCAGTTTATATCAATATTAAATTTTTAACCTCCGCCGTGACTCAGGAAGTGTTCTTGGCTATGTTTGTTAAAAATGGGCTAAGTAGTTCTAGATATAATCAGCTTTCCACACACAAATGTCAAATAATTTGAGATTTTTTTACATATTTATTTCTGAACTTAAAGCAGCACAATATACTAGTAACAAGTTCTCCATGCAATTTTTAACATAAGAAACTTAAAAGATTATATCGTGGATTTAACACAATTTACTATTCTCTTAAAGGTCCTCTATATAAGAGAAATTTTTACTGAACAAATAAATTTATATTTTGGGAGATAAAGATATTCTTAAGTTTCTTGAAAAAACAAAAATGACTTAATTTAACGTAAAGCACGGTTTCGTCCAATGTTTGTTCTTATTAATCTCGCCCTTACAAAAAATTTGACGATTTTTAAACACAAGTATACACAAACTGTTTTTTTGTAAGAAATAATTTGCTAATATTTCTAAAAATTTATTTTCTTAATACTGTTCCAATATCCAATTTTAATATTTGTAGGAAGTTTTTGAGAGAAACTTTTTTTTATTTAAAAATGTATGTTATTTAGCTAATTTTTGGGTGTAAGCAAACGGCTCAATCACGCTATAGCCCCCTTAACGAAACTCAATTTGGATATTTTAAAAATTATATGCGAATTATTTATTAACTTCATATTTTTAAAAAAAAATTGTACTTATAAATAACGAAGTGTGACTTGGCACTAAGCTGCACCCTCCATGCTTAGGAGACAGATTTAATAAAAGCTGATATTTCCTAATTTTGTACTAATGAATGAATATTAAAGAATGGTACTTTTAGTTTACAAAATACATCGGTTCCTAAGATTTTTGTTTGTTTATTATGAGGTGTGTACGTTGATATCAAGGTACATCCCCCCTCTGCTTAGAAAAGAGATTCAACCAAAAGTAACTATGTCAGAATTTTGTACTAATTATGTACTAAAATCGTTTTTATGTGGCGTGTAAATTGATATCAACCCACACCTCCCTCTGCCTAAGAAAGAGATTTGAAAAAATATAATTATACCATAATGCCTTGATATCAAGCCACACAGCCCAGATTAAAAGAATTAAAACCAATATAAACATAAATAAAGAGCATTCCGTCAAAAATGATTACCGCAAACTCTAGCTGTCAAATTGAAGAATTGGCATAAGTACCTTCACTGTGAAGATATAACTACCTACCACCAATTTATTATTCCAAGCTCGTGATTTGATAAAATCAAAATATAAAGGAATTTGTGCGTGTAAATAAAAACAAATTTAAATAATAAACTAAATTTTTGGCAGCAAATTTTATCCTGTTTTTTTTTAGTTTTCGTTAAACTACAAAAATCCTTCTCAAAAATTTTGCTTATCGCTCCCACTCACTCTTAGGCAACATCGGTATCCAGCACTAAAAACAGCATCAAACCAATATGAAAGTTAAAACACACCATATATGCACGAAACCTAAAATTGTAATGCTGGAGAATTGATGTAAATCTTTTAAGTTCAGGCAGATGGTTTCGCTCTGTAATTATCAAAAAGCCCCAAAAACAACGAATAGTCATGAAATCCTCCCTTATAACAACACTTATTGAATAGTATAGACGGGGGCGTTGCCGATCTTTTACCACAGTAATTACTCACTGGCGCCTCGAGCATAAGTCAGCACTTTTTTCTCTGGGGTACCTGGCAGTGCCGCCTATGATTAGGTGACTAAATAATTGTAGAAAGCAATGGGGGTAAAATACAATTTTTTACAATTACACATTTTGGTTCTTCAAACTTATTTCAAATTTCATCAGAATGACAGGTAACTTAGTACAAAACTCGTAACGAATAGCAACACCTACAAAAGCTGCAAAAGGAGTATTCAATCTCAAAAAATGTAATTTCCAACAATACTTGGTGGTTGAAACCTAATATTAGCAGTGGCGGTACCAAGGGGCGGGGCGGGGGGCGATCGACCCCCTTTGCTCCAGAAAAAAGGTAGACAACAAAGATGTTGGTGGTAACCCTGTCTTTGGAGAAAAAACGAGAAATTGCATCCATGCTCCGCAGTATTTTGGAACAGACACAACAAATGCATGACGTACTTATCGCAAAAACGATATTGGAAATACACTATTATAGAGTTTCTATTTATAAACAAGTTTTAGAGAAAACCATTTCGGACATTAAATCAAGGTTCAATAACGTATTTTTGACTTGAACATAACCAAGTTTTCTACAACGTGAAGCCAAAATCCAGGCAAAATTAACTGATGTCGTTTCCAAATACTAAAAACTGTTTGATTATTCAAAAACACAAATTCTTGAGCTTTTAATAGAAAAAGTCAGTATTTGGAAACAATATTGGTCCAGGCAAGTGTGAACAAGTGTGACGATATTTTTCCCGAAACAAAAACATTCTTGGATGTTTGCCAGTAAGTAATTCTTAGTCAGAAAGAAGCTTCTCCTGCCTCAGAAGATTGAAAACATAAGTACTTAAAAACACTATGACGGAAATTCGTCTGTGAGGCTTAGCATTGCTGCATATCAACAGACATATTGAAATTGACATTGAGCGAGTTATTGACCGGTTTGCACAAAAAATAACGGAAAAGAACTTTTTTTGCGATAGGCATCTTATATTTGAGATGTTGCAATATAAAAGGTAATGTTTCAACTTAAAAAGCTCTTTGGACTTCAAAAAAAAAGTATTTAGCTATTAGGTTTTGTTTGTGGTTTGTTTGTTATTTATGTTTTTTATAACTGAAAAAATTATACGCTGTTACTCAAGCGCGAATTTCAGGGGGGTAGGGGGATAATTACCCCCTACCCTGGATTTAAATTTTCTAAGAAAAAATTTACAAAGTCAAAACTAGGGTCAAATTGCGGCGCAATTTTGTGTTAAAAATGATATTTGTAGTGGCATTTTCTTAAAAATTTTCGCCTGCTGCGCTTTGACACCATTTTAAATGTAATGTAACAAAAAATGTATGAAATAAACCACTCAAAATCTGAGTACCCCCCTAGATTTGAGGCCAAATCTGCGCTTGTAGTTAATAAGTTTTGTTTGCACATATTGATATCTTCCTCATAAAAGCTATGCTTTTATTCTAGTTTTTTTTCGTATGAAAACGGCCCCCCCCCCTTTTCAAATATCTGGGACCGCCACTCTATTAGTGATATTCGTTAAAGAAAATAGATCTATTGGCAATTAATTTTAATAGCAAAAAAATGTGATAAATATTTGCATTTTTTTTATATTTAACAAGACACAAAAATTTGTCAGTTACTTACATTAACTCTATTTTGTAATTTGTTCTAGGATGTAACCTAAAAAAAGGTTCAGGTGAAAGGCATTATGAAAAATCCTCTTCCGAGAATATCGCATCTCAAAAATCATCTTCGGTAAATACTAATAACAATAATAACAGACCGTACCAAGGGCAATTAGGTGACTAAATGGTTTTAACGCTAATCGTTTTCAAGATAATGATCTCCTGCGGTCGAAAATCAAACAAAGTGAGCGATGATCGAGCTCGATGTTGGTTTTAGTTTTAGTAGCTTCTGATATTAAGTAAAAAAACAACGGCGAAGCGTAAGCTTCGAAATTGGTAAGTTTCAAGAGTAAGTGGACAGAGCGAGAGTATTTTTGCAGCATCGTAAAAAGAAAACGATTGAAAAAAAATTTACCACAGTCATTATATTCTTTTTCTTGTGAAATTTATAAATTGTAATGATCATGAAAATTAAGCTGTACTTATAGTGGCAACTTAGTTTCAACTTCCCAAATAATTTTTTTTAGTACTTTAACGTCCTAGGTTCCGCGGGCCAAAGTACTAAAATTCTCTAGTTGTCCCGTGCAATCGTGTAAGTGTGTGTGTGTAAGTGATTTTTCGCACTTCAGGGACTAAAGTAGTTAGTTTAGTCCTTCGGTTCAGGGACTAAAGTGCTACTTTAGTCCCCGGTGGACTAAAGCAAAAAGTGACATAAGCAAGTGTTTTTTTTTAAATTAAAAACAATGTAATACTAAAATAACACAATATGAAATCTACACCTATATTAACTACATAATTATTACCTACTTGTTGCAATAACTGTTATTAACGTGAATGTTTATATTATCTCTCGACGAATTGTATCCCTCCCTTCGGTCGGACTACAAACTTTTTGCCTCGGGATAAAAACTTACACTTTAGTCCTTTGGTGTATAATATACTATTTCAAGTCTATATTTTAACGTATTTTTTATTAATGTCATTGCAGAATGTCAAATAAGGTATTATTTTTTTAAATAATAAAATAAAAATATGCTCGTAATGCATAAAATGCTGTATGTACCTCAGTCAAAAACAACTTTAACCTCTTCAGCGTGTAAAAGGCACTGCAGGCGCTAAAGCTGTACTTTTTGACCTAGGTGCGTAAACAACTATTATCGGAAACACACAAACAAATAAAAAACCATTAAACTACTAAATAACTTGAATATCTGATGTACAGTGGCCGCCAATAAATTCTCCCCCTTTGACAGATTTTTTTACCAAAATCTTAAATATTACCTACTTGTTGCAATAACTGTTATTAACGTGAATGTTTATATTATCTCTCGACGAATTGTATCCCTCCCTTCGATCGGACTACAAACTTTTCGCCTCGGGATAAAAACTTTGGTGTATAATATACTATTTCAAGTCTATATTTTAACGTATTTTTTGTTAATGTCATTGCAGAATGTCAAATAAGGTATTATTTTTTTAAATATTAAAATAAAAATATGCTCGTAATGCATAAAATGCTGTATGTAACTCAGTCAAAAACAACTTTAACCTCTTCAACGTGTAAAAGACACTGCAGGCGCTAAAGCTGTACTTTTTGACCTAGGTGCGTAAACAACTATTATCGGAAACACACAAACAAATAAAAAACCACTAAACTACTAAATAACTTGAATATCTGATGTACAGTGGCCGCCAATAAATTCTCCCCCTTTGACAGATTTTTTTACCAAAATCTTAAATATTACCTACTTGTTGCAATAACTGTTATTAACGTGAATGTTTATATTATCTCTCGACGAATTGTATCCCTCCCTTCGATCGGACTGCAAACTTTTCGTCTCGGGATAAAAACTTACACTTTAGTCCTTTGGTGTATAATATACTATTTCAAGTCTATATTTTAACGTATTTTTTATTAATGTCATTGCAGAATGTCAAATAAAGTATTATTTTTTTAAATATTAAAATAAAAATATGCTCGTAATGCATAAAATGCTGTATGTACCTCAGTCAAAAACAACTTTAACCTCTTCAGCGTGTAAAAGACACTGCAGGCGCTAAAGCTGTACTTTTTGACCTAGGTGCGTAAACAACTATTATCGGAAACACAAAAACAAATAAAAAACCACTAAACTACTAAATAACTTGAATATCTGATGTACAGTGGCCGCCAATAAATTCTCCCCCTTTGACAGATTTTTTTACCAAAATCTTAAATATTACCTACTTGTTGCAATAACTGTTATTAACGTGAATGTTTATATTATCTCTCGACGAATTGTATCCCTCCCTTCGATCGGACTGCAAACTTTTCGTCTCGGGATAAAAACTTACACTTTAGTCCTTTGGTGTATAATATACTATTTCAAGTCTATATTTTAACGTATTTTTTGTTAATGTCATTGCAGAATGTCAAATAAGGTATTATTTTTTTAAATATTAAAATAAAAATATGCTCGTAATGCATAAAATGCTGTATGTAACTCAGTCAAAAACAACTTTAACCTCTTCAGCGTGTAAAAGACACTGCAGGCGCTAAAGCTGTACTTTTTGACCTACCACACAAACAAATAAAAAACCACTAAACTACTAAATAACTTGAATATCTGATGTACAGTGGCCGCCAATAAATTCTCCCCCTTTGACAGATTTTTTTACCAAAATGTTAATATTTTGACTTATGCGACTTTTATAGGGGTAGAATTTCTCAGTGACAGTAATAGATATTTACGTCACTAAACCGGAAAATTGGTATTTACAGGTCGACGCAGGAAATTTACAGGCAAGTCGCAGGCGAGTCCTGTAAGCCTGCGGAGACGAAACGATCAGAAAAACATTTAGCACTACTTTCGTCAACGCCTAGCCCCGTTACGGAATTTATGAACAGTCCCCTGATAAGAAAATGTTAACCTTCTGCTTTTTGTTGGCTAGATAGCCATTGCCGCTGAGGCCAGTAGTCTTTAAGATAAAAACTAAAGAAGAACAAGTACACTTTTGTGGTTAGAAATGAATTTTTTACTTTTAACTTATTAATTAATATTGTAAAAAACATTAGAAAAATTATAGTCTAGCTTCACACAGCTAATTCAGTGATGACTGACGACCAGTTATGGCCGAACATGGCCAACTTATCAAGCAAAATAGTGATAAAACCTTTATTTATCTATATTTATAGTATACTTACTTTGACAATTAAAAATATGTGGTCGATTTTTCCGAAAAATATGCCACCGATACAATATGCCATCGATATATCATCTAGCGCTCTTTAGATTTTTCAGGTAGCAAATCGAAAGTGGCTCTAGAAGCAGCTTCTATTATTTCGTCCGGATTCAACTCATTTTATAGATCTGAATTCATTTTTGTAAACAAAACTTGAAACAAATTTAAAAGAGTTTTTTTAGAAGTGTAAAAACTGCCAAAACAAAAGTTAAAAGCTGTCAATAAGAAGTCATGGCCAACTTGGGAAAAGATGGGACCGGAAAAGGATCAAAGGACCGGAAAATTAAACAAAAAGGTCCTTTCTTGAGAGTGGACACACAAAAGACCAAAGCGAACGGAGAATCCATTTAGCACCATCGCACACTCTGACTTTAAACTCTGAATCACTCACAAATAGGCATCGTTCCGCATGGTACTTATTATAAGTCACCTGATACGGATTCGTCCTGGCGTGTTAATCTTTCCAATAGGAATATGCTCCTAAGACAATTAAAACAAGAAGTTAATTTTCCAAATCAGTTACATCAACCGAAAAGAATCTAAAAAAGAGAAGATCAGAGAGTGACTAGTGAATCCACTGACGAGCCCACGCTGGTCACCCCGGGCGAAACATCGTTTAATTGTTTCTCCTTTCGCTTTGGTCTTTTGTGTGTTCCTTGTGGGACATTCATCCAATTTTGAATTTTCGTTCTTTCCTCCTTTTGATCTTCTCTTTTTTAGATTCCATACGAAAAATCTTACGGAAAGTGGCTCCTTTCCGGTTGTTTGAAAAAAAAACAAAATTTCGTTCTCCCATTTCACTATTTCCTCTAAAATCAAAAAAGTTTTACCGCAAAATTATCCTCGATACAAATTATGATAAATGCGGCATTTTCGGCAATTTTCCTTTTATATAACAATAGAGAAAAATGGAAAATCAACTGGCTAAATAATAGGGTACCCCACAAGGCGAACGAAACTTTGCGAAACTTAACGGCTTTCGTAAGTTTGGTAAAACGGTTTTTAGCGTTTTAGATTTTGAAACCATTTCCCTAATAACGGTTATATATAAAATGGCATGATCGTAGAAATGGATATTAATTCAATGCAGTACAATACAAATCATATGAATAAACTATAAAGTTGAAGGCAAATTTTACATTAGTAGGGACTTTTTGGAGGCTTACAATGTCTCTCATTTAGGCTTTACAATGTAGGTTAATTACGAAAACTAAAATTTTAGTTTTTAAAAGGCATCTTTTAACGTTTTTTTGTGACGCACGTTCAGAACCGGTGCTTTATTTAAATTTTTAAAATACTTAAAAAAATTTACTATTAAACTAAATTTAATACTTAACAGAACAAAATTATTACATCTGCCCGAAACATACCAAACCAAAAATAACTAGAAGAATTGTTTTTACTTTTTTAACCAAAAAAACATATTTTTATAAGTATTAACAAAATTTTAGTTCATATATGACGGGCTAGTTTCTACTTTCAACCCAAAGAAGAATAAAAGCCATTTTTAGCGTAGAATCATTCTTGATTGGTATTTACCAATGCATATCCACGATTTCGGTTTTAACCAAATTAAGGGAAATTGTGACTTAACGGATCACCTAATTTGCGTTTGGTATTCCCTACTTATAACCACTGACACTCTGGACTTGGTTCATCTTTTGGTTATACCTTGTTATGGTTATATTTTTATTTAGAAAATGGAAGAAAAATAGCAAGTAGTGATAAACAGTACTCCATTTTTTAATATTCATTACAAGTCTCAAAGAACAAAAATATAACCCTACATTAATTTACTCTTTAACCAATGCATTTCGTTCATTTATGATTTTTGAGTGGTGGGGGGTATGACGTCACACTTACTGACAAAGTTGTCAATCGAAAGAATAATGGCGAATAAGCGCTTTCAAAATAAATCCAATGGCAATACAATAAGCGACGTGTCCAGAAAAATAAATATCAACACTATTATATGAATTTTATTTCAATTGAAAGCAAATTAGGTTACAATTACAATTTTAATGAGAAGAATTTCAAATCGGTTTTAATTTATAAACGCAAATTGTTCACAGGAAATATTTTATCAATTATAATTTTATTTTATAATTTGTTATAAAGTTGCATGCAAACAGTTATTCTTGCATGAGATAATTGGTCATTTTACAACGTCAAATTAGCTGTTTGAAAAATAAAGATACTAACACAAGCAATATATATACATACACATAAACATATAACAACTTAATTCATACAAATAAATGTCCCCTTTTATACAATCGAAATATTCTGTTATTAGAATAGGGTGAATCGGATATTTGGATTGCCCGTTCATGGTTAAAATTGGTGGACAAAAAGATATATCAGGGACGTAGATGGGAAAGTATTTTGAAGTAAAATTTTGAGGTTTACACTAACTGCTTTTTTGTCCGAACTTATTTGCTGGGATTCATTAATATTTAGATTCTTAATACTGTTCTAGTAAATAAAAAATATGTAAATTTTAATTTTTCTAGACAGTTTTCCTGAAAACCCCTTTTTTTTATTTAAAAATGTGTTATTATTAAGCTAATTTTTGTGTGTAAACAAACCTTTAAAACTTTTAACATACAAGACCATAGATAGCCATGGAATATGTTGCTGTCACTGTTCAGAAAAGTCACATAAATTCTGTCTTTCCTTTTACATGATGAGAATTTTCGACACTTTTTGATGTCTATTGGTATGCACAACAGCATTTTAGCTCCGCCTCCGAAATAGTTCTGCAGAATATCTTTAAAATATAAAATTTACAAAATGTTATTAAAAAAATGACGCAGATTCTCTTACAACGTAAAGATAAATATTAAGGACGCTGTGTTTTTATTTTAAATGAGGCAAGAAGTAAAAATCGCCACTTTCCAAAATTCTGACGGGTGAGATTTTCTGTCGTTTCTGAAGAATTGCGACCTAGATGCCTAGCGCCTAAATATTTGAGTATTTAGGACATTATCAAAAAAACTGGGTATTAAACGCGACTTCGTTCGCGTATTTAAAATTGTGGTGGTTTTTGCATGATGCTGGAAGAGACAAACAAACAGGCAGACAAACATTTTAGAAATTGGATTTTTGATAGCTATATGGTTTGGTTCAAAGCCAACACCAAAAATTTTTAAAAAATTGTATTTAATGTATCAAAATGTTCTACCTAGAGATTGAATATCTGTACATAAAGTCGGCTGACTCGGCACTATTTCTGACAGTTCCGCACGAAGGTTGAAAAGTTTTTGACATTTTGGTCATATAAACGTGTCATCTAAACATGCTCATATTTTACCATTTTTATAGTTGAGAAATTAGGGACTTATCGGTACATAAAGTCGGCATAGCCTGACTCGGCACTATTTCTAACAGTTCCGCACAAAGGTTGAAAGGTTTCTAATATTTTTGTCATGTAAACATGTCATCTAAACATGCTCATATTGTGCCATTCTTAAAGTTGACAAATTAAAGTTAATGTCGTCCTTTATTAAAGGCAGGCACAAACATAATGAAAGTCGACATTATTTTGATAGCAAAGATGACATATTTAGACAAAAACAATGTCAGAATCCCTTTAAACTTCGTTCGTAATTGTCAAAAAGAGTGCCGTCTTTATTAAAGACAGGCTATGCCGACTTTATGTACCGATAAGTGCCTAAAGTTAATGCCGTACTTTATTAAAGGCACGCACAAGCATTTGTTAGCAAAGATGACATATTTAGACAACAATAATGTCAGAATCCTTTTAAACTTCGTGCGGAATTGTCAAAAATAGTGGCGTCTTTATTAAAGTCAGGCTATACTGACTTCATGTACCGATAAGTCCCTATTATATGTATAGATATTCGGTTCCACGACACTGACTAGGGAGTTTATGTCTCCTAAATCTATTTAAAAAGGGGTAACGCCAACCATTAAGCACACTTCACTTAGTCCAGTGTGTCGATATTGCTCTTAAATGCTAATAGTAGTTCCTCTTAATAGATATTTGTCAACCAAGTCTGATTTATTATGAGAAATTATGGCGGTTTGGGGGGTTGCATAATAAAGGACACTTGTAGGAAAAAAAGCAATTACTCACTAGAGGTAAATAGATCGGATTTTCGCCACTTGAGCTGATTTCTTTAGTGTCATTTAAATGCGGTCTAGCTTTTAATTTTTAATTGATGGCTGTCTGGTTGGGACCAATTGCAAACAAGACTAGAATTTTACACAAGGGAGGATCTTTTTTACGACGTTTGCTTAAAAAACGATCGTAGCGGGCAATTTAAAAACTCGCGTAAGGAAAGCACAATTTAGCCGCATGTTTTAAACACTATTCGTTTTCAAAAAGATTTATAACTTTTTCATCTCTCCTCAAGTAACAAAGTGTTCGGTGCACGGACAAGGTTTCCACGGCGAAAACAATAACAATAATGCGTTTCTGCCGAAAAGTCAGATAAGTACTTATGCCTCATTCCAAATTTTCCGGACCAATTTCAATATAGCGTCTGATAATTAAACACAGAAGGATAGGATTAATTTTTGTAGACCCTTTTTTTATTTAATATGTTATTAAGTTTTTTTTTTTGTAAACAAACCTTAAAAACTTTTCACACGCAAAGTCGTAGATAGCCAGGAGCTGTAATCTTTAATGGTCAAGAACTTTCAGAGCCAAGGCAAATTGTCAATGCGTTTGCTTCATATTTTAGTAGTGTATATCAACCTGGAACTAGCGACACAAATTACTACTCGCCTGATTTTGACTATAACGAGAGAACCTCACTTACATCGTTAAGTATCATAGAAATTGAAACTGCAACATAGAAAACTAAATCTCAAACTAACCTCGGGGCCAGACAAGATTCCATCTTGTTTCGTAAGAGACGGAATCTATAAACTGTCTTTTTCATTGCAAATAATATTTAATTTATCGTTAAAAACAAAAATATTTCCGCAGCAGTGGAAAACTGCAAAAATTTGTACCATTCTTAAATCTGAGGATACACACCTAGTCAGCAACTACAGGCCTATAGCTCTTTTGTCAAACTTTGCGAAAGTATTTGAGGTGGTTTTGTTTAATCGAATCTACCCAGCCGTAAAGCCTCTGCTGTCCCCATCACAGCACGGGTTTATTGCAGGACGGTCCACTGTTACTGTTGTGTTTTACACAGTTCGTATCAAGCATACTCGACGCACGGAAGAGTTGATGTTATCTATATGGATATTGCTAAAGCTTTTGATCAAATTGATCACAACATACTATTAAAAAAACTGAAAGCATTTGGTTTATGTTCCGCCCTGTCCCGTATGTTTTTTTACCTCGTGCCTTGAAGATCGAGAAAATTTTTTATTTGTCAATGGACACAAGTCGATTTCAGGTGTTCCACAGGGATCAAACCTGGGCCCCTTGTTATTCACAATATTTATTAATAGTATGCTGGCGGTTGTCGACTGTGAAAAGGAAATATTTGCAGATGATTTTCAGTTCTATGTTGTTGTTTATGATATTACAGATTGCGTAAGGTTGCAAGAAAATTTAAATAGAGTGCAGACTTGGTGCCAAGAGAACAGGTTGCAGTTAAATGCGTCAAAATGTAAGGTACTAGTTTACTCAAATGAGCAAAATAACTTTCCCTTTGCCTACTCTGTAAATAATATTGATTTGGAATATAAAACAAAAATTAGAGACTTGGGAGTAATTTTTGACAATCAGTTAAGTTTTGCTCAGCACATCAACCAAGTTCAGTCAAAATATCTAACTCACCCAGTCTACCTAAAGGCCCTCTATACATTTGACAGTTATTGTTTTACCAGAGGTGGGAAACTCATATTGCCCTCTGTTTCTATTTTGTTTCATATTTGCATGTAAAACGGATTTTATGAAAAGGACTAATGTTTTGTTGTTTTTTTTTTAATTTTCCCCGATAGTTTTTGAAAGATTGATTTTTTTTTCGTTAGTAAAATATGTCAAGCTTTGACAAAAAAACAAAAACAAACAGTGAATACACACTTTAGATATATTAAAAATGTAAATAATAAATAAAATATAAAGACTCCTATTATGATCTATATTTTTCTTACTCTTTTTCTTACAATAAAATATGGACACATAATGTGTTATTTATTAACGAAGTACATGCTAAATGCGTATGTTATTAATTTTACAGCTTGGTAAATGCATGTTTTCTTTTCACTTTTCCTGAGTTTCTTTCTCCGTTGGACAAAGGAATAATACAAATTCACCGAGGCACGTATTTTTACAGTTTTTGATACAGCAAAATTCCATTTTGAAACCTCACGTTCATTAATCAAAAATCTGACAGTGACAAAGTTATTTATTGCCAGGGGTTACCAACCATCATTGACAACAAACAATTTCAAACATTTCCCTAACAAACTGTCAAATCCAGTTGCTCACCTCTGGTAAAACAATAACTGTCAAAAATCGTATACAGGGCCTCTAAGTCTACCCACGCAGTGTATGCCCAAACATACGAGCCTTTCAATATTTTGTGGCGTAATAATAAATAGCGGAGATTCGTGTTTAAATTTACAAAATATTGCACGCGATATTTTCTGGAATAAATAACAATTTCCTCGCGGGTGCATGGTGTCGGGTAACGCAAACTGCCCCTTGAAAGGGGTTGGATATTCCGAGAACAATTTGCCAGCATTTAAGGGCAGTTTACCATACATTATTAATCTATGATAAGGCCGCCTTCAATCTCAGATAAGACCGGCCTTTAAACACTTCCGACAGGACTTTCGATGGCGTTTACTCGGAAAGTTTTTCCAGATTAGAAACTGCTTAAAAACACGCCATATACGGTTTGGTCGAGAGTGCCTGCAGCCTATATTACTATGTACTATTTGATATGTTAAGGTGCAGTTAGACTGTGGTAGTGTAGTCGTTGTTGCAGTGCAGCTGTAGTGATTTTTTTTCCATAGATAATGTAGAATAGGATATTTTACAGATAAATTGTTAACAATATTTTTTGGTACGCACTTTTTAATATAATTTACCTTGTTTAATGTTTTAAACAAATATTGCTGATAATAGACCCTCTTGCAAAATTTTTGAACATGTTAAAAGATCCGCCTTACATATTTCTTTTGTATTAACCGAGAAAGTTACGTTTTTCTTAATATAAGTTCAAAAATGCTTTAGTTTTAAAATTAGGGTTGATTGGGTACCAAAGATGGACAAAATAAAAACTGGGGAAGAAAAAAATGTGGTAATTTTGTATTTGCATACATACATACAATCAATAGTGTGTTCAGTGATATTAGCGATAAATTAATAAGGTATTATAGTAGTTATATGTGATGCGCTGATTAATCATTCTGGTTTATTATAATTGCGAAGAAATTAGAGCCTTTTTTCTAAGTGACAAAACGCGCTTACTTCTAGCATTACTTCGCTCGCATGGACAAATTATATCAAATAATTTAACTTCTTAATCTTATATATTGCTTTAGTAATAACCTTTAGAAAAGTTATAGTTCCTTATTATAAGGTTGTTGTAGTGAAAAAAACTCACACAGAAATAGGTAGATATTTTCGGGCGCACATGAAAGAGATGGCATGAACACACCAACTTTAAGCATGGGAGATATTTCGCGGAAATGCAGATTATATTTACTTATGTCCCTATCCCCTGACCAGCCGAAGTTAATAATTAATAAGGGTACCTACCTACAATAAACAGCAGCGCTATATTACCCCTCTACCCTTTTCTACGTCAAACTAGTAATTTTCTAAAATTGTTTAAAAGTAACTTTTTTAAAGAACATTTTCTCTCTAATATTACTTTTATTACCCACTAGACATATTACTTTTATTACACACTAGACACCGCCGCGCCGCTTTGCCTGCGGTTTTACATATTTTTCCCGCTTTTATTCCTTTAAATGCCATAACTTTTGTTTCCGTAAACCGATTTTGATGTAATAAATGCCTATGTGTTACCTAGGAACACAAGGAATGCAATAGTGAAAGTCTCATTAAAATCGGCTGGGCGGTCTATGCGTGATGCTGGAACAAACAGACATACATACAGACAAAAATTGTAAAAATTGTATTTTTGGTATCTCGTCTACAATTCAATGTACGGGTGGTCCAAATTCGAGGAGCCTCTATAGCTTTGGGCTTTTGCAGCATAGTTAGCCCAAAACTAATATACATGTTACGGGCTCGGTTTTCAAGAGAAGTCGAAAACTAAAAACCGCATTGCAATATGTCAAAGCGTTTCTGAGCTACAGGGTGATTCTCAAAAATGTGCGTTATTAAAAACCCTCCAAACAGACAGACAGGCAGACACCATCAAAAAATTTTATATTTAGGTTTTTCTTTTTGCCAATCCTATTAGCCTATACTATAGTATGGATGGCTAAAAATAGAGTTCTAGATTATTACATAGCCGGTACCTAACTAAGTTTTTGTTTATGGGTAATAAAAATAACACGAGCACCTTATTTATAATATTGCTATTGCTATTTTGATAGAGTGATGAAAGAGAAAAATTTAGAGATAAAAAGTTTGGTCACCTCTACTTGATAGCTGTAGGTATTGCAGTATGTATATTGACTATATAAGGCTATAGGTTTATATTCTTTGGTTTAAAAAATATTCAATGTACAGAAATTAGAGATTTACCAATAAATGTACCAGTAAATTTTAGAAAATTAATAGTTTAATGTAAAAAAATGGAGGGGGGGTTTACTGTATCGCCACTGCGTATTGTAGGTAGGTAACATTAATATTATTAACATCGGTTGGTCAGGGGATGGGGACATAGGTAAATAATATCTTCTTGATTTTATTTTATTGGAAAAATCGACTGTATGCTTTTCCACGAAATCACTCCCATGCTTAACGCTGGTGTATTCATGCCATCTCTTTCATACGCGCCCGAAAATATCTACCTATCTCTGTGTGAGTTTTTTCACTACAACCCCGTGCACCGCTGATAATACGGTACTATAACTTTTCGAAAGGTTATTACTAAAGCAATATATAAGATTAAGAAGGTAAATTATTGGATATAATTTTTCCATGCAAGCGAAGTAATGCTAAAACTAAGCGCTTTTTATCACTTAGAAAAATGGCTCTAATTTCTTCGCAATTATAATAAACCAGAATGATTAATCAGCGGATCAGATATAACTAGTATAGTACCTTGTTAATTTATCGTTAATACCACTGAACACCCAAATAACTGTATGTATACAAATACAAAATTACCACATCTTTTTCTTCCCCAACTTTTATTTTGTGCATCTTTTGTACCCAATCAACCCTAATTTTAAAACTAAAGCATTTTTGAACTTATATTAAGAAAAAACGGAACTTTCTCGGTTAATACAAAAGAAATATATAAGGTGGATCTTTTAACATGTTCAAAAATTTTGCAAGAGGCTTTATTATTACCAATATTTGTTTAAAACATTAAACAAGGTAAATTATATTAAAAAGTGTGTACCAAAAAATATTGTTAACTATTTATCTGTAAAAAATCCTGTTCGGCATTATCTATGGAAAAAAATTCACTACAGCTGCAATGCAACGACGACTACACTACCACAGTCTAACTGCACCTTTATATCGATGTTATTTAACCTGTTACCGTCTACGGAAATTATTCAGTTAAAGCTCGGCTGTTGTATTCTTCAACTTCAACTGAAAGTGCCTCAACGCCAAAACATGTTTTGGGAAACCCTACGGATTCGATTAGTGCTATTATTTACGAAATAAGTTTTATTGATGGTGACAGGAAATATAAAGAACAAACTACAGAGTACAACGCTCACATTAAATATGCTAGATCAGATAAGCCTATTGCTAAAAGTAGTAATACAACATTATATATAGAAGTCTTAAAATTTCCCAAAAATCTTTAAATATCTCAAAATTATAAAATTGTTGTAAAGAGGGACAAGGATCCAATTCCCACATATTATAGTGAATAGTGATAGTGATCGTGAAGATTCTAGTACATAAGTTTGAGTGTTAGACATAGAAATTTAGTTTTTAGTCTTTCCTGAAGATGCCAAATTAGTTAGCGAAACACATGCAGAGAGCTGGAATATTAAATCTGAGAAATATGGTAAAATAGCATGTTTTGGCCTTGTCATACAGGGGTATAACTCATTATCTCGATTATGAAGTTTAGAGTATACTACAGCTAACCTAAAATCTTTCAGTGTAAGGCTCAAATAATACCAATCGCCTAAAAATTTAATCTAATCGATCGACTACAACCGAAAAAGAAAAATTATGTAAGATTATAAACCGTTACAATCAATAACCAAAACAAAATAAATACCGATTACCGGGCGCTATTTAAAGACCAGATTTGTGAACCCTCTCATTAACCATCCTAAAACGTCGAATTAAACGAATTTAGAAAACCACCATACCAAAATTTCAATCGTTAATGATATTTAGCTTTGTGTATTTTTTTTATAACCGACACGAAAACGGTTTAAACAAATTATCCAATCAAAAGTTTTGAGGATCAATTATTTTTTTTTAAATCCGAAAGATATGTAACCACAAAATTGATAGTTATTACTGTAATAACAGTTTTAATTGAGAAAACGTTCAACAATAGAACTGAAATATTTTTGGGAGCTCTAAAGGTTTATTGTGTACAGAGTGGTCAGAAATTGTGCTCGCAGATATTTTTTGTCTTCTTAAGAGTCGTTACTTCTGTTTTCTTTCTTCCTTAATTTCAAGTTATCTAGTGTTCTGCAGTAGTTTGTGCAAGTTTTTTACATGTTATGTGCATGATCTTCTAGATCCATTATTCTAAGCGTTACCTTCTAGTATGTGGGTTGCTTGACCCATTCTGTTACTGCGGACCAAATTCAACCCGTTGGCAACCATAACAGCTTTTGGAAGTCCTTCGTCAGACATCAATCCGTTTAAAAATTGGGTGGCGTTTTTCACTCGAAACATATTTTTATCTACTACCTTATTAGAAAATGACGTTTTCAACCGACATATGAGAGGAGAAATTGCAACTTTACCTCCCAAGGAAGTTTTAGATATTGTACTTTCCTCTGGGAGTTTTCGTTACTTTCCCTAATGCAAAATAAATGAGTTTTATAATATTTATTACTGTAGGTATTATCAGGTAGTTGATAAAATCAAATACATTCCTCCAGAATAAATTGCATTTTCCCCCTTTGTTTTTAATGTCCTCCTAACGTCGAGCATCAAACAAACCGCGCAAACTTTCCTTCCTTGGTATGCAAGTAACTATTAAATGTGTGAACTGTTATTTTAAGAAGTTAGGGTCAAGAATCAAAAAAGATTCTTATTTAACTTAATATTCAATATTTGATTTTCACATGGAAAAATGGAGAAACAGTAGTAAGAATTTAATAGTCTCAAGTACGGCTTCAACTGGAATAAGCAAAAGGCTAAGTAACAACAGTCGTCGTATGTGTTACAAATGCGATCTTCAAAGTGTACTCCTGAGTGGACCTTTCGAATAAATACGCAGTTTTCTACACTGAGATGTGGAAAAGTTGGTAAAAATGCAGACTCGTAGAAATTATTAAGCTCAACCCCATTTACTCGTAAGTGGATCTACTGGAGGTAAATTGAATGGCATAACATGCTTTTATATAGCCGGCATATATAAGTTTCACTCAATAACAAAAAGTAAAACGAGCATAAGTCAGAATTTAGAATTGTTTAAAAAGGTGGTAGCAGAAAATTACCCCTCGTTACCCTTCTCACCTTCTTAACCCTCGACAATAAAATCCTAAGGTCGACGTTTCAATCTGGGGAATTGTTTTTAGCAACACTGTACGGGAAATCAGTTTAACTATGTCGACCTGATTTTTGACAAAATTTTACGTCATTGAATTTGTTTTTCATGGCAACGCAGAGACTTTATTTATGTTTATCCACAGTGTGACACCAGAGATTTTTTAGCACCGGGTCAAAAATTTGGGGTTAGGTTACTTATTTTGACTTTTCGCGTTCTGCGCCGCTAAAAAACCAATTAAAATATTAAAATAAAAAAAAACCATTTATTGCAGAATTACCTGTTAAAAAAACGCTATCCAACTACGTATTAAAGTAACTGGGTGTAATGTTTAAGATTGCATTTACAGTGCATTTTTAATTGAATTGGAAACACTCCCGCTAGCTAATACCGACAACACGTTAACTTAAAAGCATGCAGATTTAAAAATCGGTTACTGACGCTAGACGAAATAATCGTATTCTATTTTAAACAGAAGCGTCAACGACTAGCAAGAGTCTTTCCAACCTCTAAATGGCGCTTTACTGACCTGTTTTGTTAGTACTCAAGTATCCGTGTATTTTTGAAACTGAGGTTCTAAAATCTATCCTTTGTACTCCAAGATTTCACTAGTACACTTGCACATAACTATGCCGCAATATTTTAAATTTTAAAAAAATGGTTGAATCAAAATAAAAACAAAATTAAGTATGTGGGGTTATGAGCGCCGAATGTTTCTATGCGAATTCCTAGTAATCCCAGCGAGCCAGTAAAGTTCTCTTGGTTCTTTGATAGACTTGGAGTAATGCCCGCGCAGCGCTAGGGCTTTTTCGGCGGGCGACCGCACACGCGGAGTGGTTTCATATTTGTTTTAGAACAATGTTTTTAAAAACACATTTTTTAAAGATAAACATAACCTCGAATGGTTTTTTGTCAGAAAATGTAAAAATACTCTTCTGTCCCACTGCGACCCGATTTAAAGTTTGTTGACAAAACACCTGCAGTTACCATGAAATGCGATCTATCGGCCAACACTTGCACTACGTGTCTCCCAAATTCAATGAAGTTTTATTGATTGCTCGGTTTTCTTTTCCGGAGGGCACAGGCTTTTAGAAAAAACGAAGGAAGAAGAAGAAGAAGGTTTTTATTTTCGCTAAAGCAACGAAAGATAAAAAGAAAAAATGTAATCCAGAGGAAATTGTGAGTATTTTTCTATTTTTTTTGTAAATCAGGTTTGTTCTAAACCGCAATTGTTTGGAGGCTTTTGGGATAGATGACAGCACTAGAGCTTTTATTTTGAAGAAAAAATAATTGAGAATTTCGAATAATCCTTCATATATTTTTGCTAAGCATTTCAAAATGATCACCCCTGCAAAATTTCAGCTAATTCTGATGTTTAGTTTTCCCCATGCACTTTGGCAAAAGATTAAAAAATTAAAGAACAAACCATAGCCTTAAGTTTAATTTTTCTTTAGAGCAATTGCGGTGCAAACTGTTTTTTATTTTTACTGATAAAAATAATTGATCAAACCAAGCTTCTTACAAGGAATAAGAAGCCACCACCAATAATATACGTGATCAATTTCAAAAGCTATTCAATTTGAGAAAAACATACAAAGCAGTGGACGATGAAAGACGTTAAATCAACATTAAATTACAAAGCTTCCACGCTCGATGAGCGTTTGTTTGAGGTGAAAACCACAAAGTCATAAAAGATCTCGAACCACTTTACCATGAAATATACCATGGCAAATCTTTTACGAACAAGAGAGAATCTTCAATGGGTATGGTAAATTGTTATAAAGGGGTTTATGGTTTATCAGAAACCGTTTGCTTACATTACAACCAGTAAAACTTACTAGGTAGACAATTAATACTTATACCGGGTGTCCCAAGGTAAACTATTAGAATATTTTGGAAACTATGCAATGGAAACTTTTCAAACTTTCTATTCTAACATAAGTCCATTTAAACTATGTTTTGCGATTTGCAGAAAAACTTGGCAACAACTTTCTTATTTTAAATTGAACACCCTGTATATTTTTGCATTTTTTGATTCTACAAAACATTTTAGGTACATTTTATGTATAATGTCCTATACATATGTTCAACTGTTTTTAAAATATTGACAGGTGAAAATTGACATTTTTTAACTTTGACAGCCCGTAACATCGAAACGGTTAAGGATAGAACAAAACGGTTTTTACATTCCTATCTTGGTTTTTCACAGGTTAGTTGGCCCCGGGTTAAAAATAGTAAAAAGAAAAAAGTATGTGCGTATGGGCGAGTTCGTAAAGTCATCGGTGGATCCACCGGTAGAATCAAACCGTTCTTAAAACTTTTTTGATTCCATCAAAAAGGTTCTTAAAATTTTCTGGCGGAATCAATTGTTGCCATCTATCGTCACCATTTTTTGATGGATTAACATAACGTCAAGGAAACGGACCGTTATTAACCGTTATTGAGTAATTAGCACTTAAATTAATTGGTGAAAGTTCAGATGACTACCCAGATGAAGAATTGGTTCATATTATTAAAGCAAAAGCATGCAAAAGTAAATGGAAAAAATGGCGCCTTTGTTCAGATCTCAGACCCCACTTTTGAATATATCGAGCTACTGCTGAAATTTAAAAAAATCAAGAAAAAACATTTTCCCTGGATTATTTTACATTTACCGGAGATGACGTCATTTCAGCTATTGGTGCAATCGAGCTCAACAAACCGGTTGATTTCTGTGGACTTTGCGAAGTCGTCCTATTCAAAAGAACATCTGATAGATGCTATAAGGTCACTTAGTCGGCAAAATGTACCTTTATATCAGCACCATTAGTATTTTTTGTGTTTATTAAAGTGATATATTTTTAAATACAAATGTTTTTGTGCGTAACAATTATTTGGAAAATTATTAACGTAAAATAACGTAACGACAAAAAAGTACACGTAGGAAATATCTACTTTTGCAATAACCGAAAGTTCCTATGTGTCATTAAGCCAAAATATGCTGGTCATTCTCTAAAATACTCAAAGGCACCATCAGGTACAAAGATTAATTTTAAACTAATGATCTAAAGAAAGCGGTCTATAATTTTTGCCAATAATAAGGTATTCTTTTGCTATTCTCACAAACGGTGTTGGCACTATTATCTATCAGTAATTAGTAGGTGGGTTTTAAAAAATAATGGTTCACTTCCGTTTAAGAAATTACTAAAGACCTATTAGTTTTTGTCTTTTAGGATTTTTTTCTTTTGATTGCAATTTTTGGCTATGCACACGTTCCTAATATAAAATAAATGAACAAAGAAATAGATATTACTAAATAGCCGTAGATGAACTACTTAAAAATGCTTCACTAAATATAAACATGAAGGTAATCTTAAAAAAAATTGCTCACATCAAGTTTACCTATTTACCTATTAAAATAAAAAACTTCAAACATGTATGCATCCGAGATTTTTTTGTCTAAAAACAGAGCCCTAAAGCTTAAAAAAATATCACAGAAACGAGTTGGAAAATGGCATTTTTTTTATCAATAATTCTCCCATTCGTACGGTTCTGAGTCGACTATGTTAAGCTGCAGAAAGACAAGTTTGTTGGCTAAAAAATGCACCAATATATATTTTCTCACACCCATGAATTTTCTCTTGAAAACCAAAGAAAACTCATATTTTCATAATTTGTCTGGAATATCTTACAATAAGTCTTTATAACGTCATAGCTGTCAAACGAGATGAGATAGAGCTTCTGTCTCGCGTATTTTTTAAAGCTTAGCGATTATTCTTATAGCAAAAATAAAAATCTCAGACGCATCCAAGTTTGAATCTTTCTTGTGCTAAGACACGGACTACAAGCAGCACACTATTCTTTAATTTCATCTCTTCTTCTACGTAGCAAGATTTGTTTAAATTAATAACAAAATGAGGTTTTATATAACTTTTGTGCGGACAGTCATGGTGTGAATATTGTTGATTTTGTTTTAACAAATATGGATAGAAAATGTTAAAAATATTTCAAATTTTAACACTATAAAAGTCTGAAAAGAAGGCGTATTTTCGATATTCGCTTCGTCATTGTTTAAATTCTGAACAAATTGGAAAAATCGAGAGCTGACGCCTAAAGTAAATATCCCGTCTGAGGAACAAAAACCAAATGTTGCCACGGTTTATTAGACAAAGTAAACGACTCGGTCACACCGAATTACCTCGGTTTGATGAGGTAAAATGCTACGGTCGTTTTTGTAGGGTCATTTTTAGAAAATAACGCCGGAACAACGATAACCTAATGTTTTTCTTTCGATGGAATTATGAATTTTATCCTCTGATTTTCCAAAAAATTTTACCAGCGATATTTCTAACACATTTATAGGATGACCAAATAACTTAAAATCTGATAACTATCCCTTAAATTGCGACTAAATTCAGGCTCTTGTTAATAGTTCGGGGGCATATGGACCGTGGGCTTTTTGATGATGATTTTACGACACCTGTTTAAACCGATTAGTAATAGGCCACTTAACATCACTCTGCCTGTGAATAGCCTCAAAAGTGCTGCAGTCAAAAAGTGAGGTTAGGACGACAAAATATTTTTTTAAATCTTAACGGTTTGACCTACGATAATGAAATTTGGTACTCGTATTGGCCTTCTCGCCAGATCGTATTATAAAATTTAAAAAATAACATTTAGTGCATCTAGAGGCCGTTAGAGGGCGAAATGTGTTTTGAGATTTTTTCCTGTATCTCCCGAACGACTTACCCTGCACAGTTGAGACTATATGGTTGTGTAGCACAACCTATTAACAGCCTAATATCACAAAAAAATGTTTTATCCTGTGAGCGGAGCGGATGTATTTACGCAAACTTAACTTAAGGGCATCGAAAATTTATATAAATCGGTTACTTATAGACCACTCAATATTTCTCCACCTATGAATAGACTCAAAAATGTTGCAGTCCAAAAGTGAGGTTAGGGTAACAAAATATTTTTTTAAATCCTAACGGTTTGACCTAAGATGATGAAATTTGGTAATCGTATTGACCTTCGGGACAGATCGTATTATAAAAATAAAAAAATAATATTTAGTGCCTCTAAGAGCCGGTAGGGGGCGAAATGTGGTTTTAGATTTTTTCCTGTATCTCCTGAACGACTTATCCTGACCACTTGAAACACAAAAAAATGTTTTAGCCTGTGAGCAGAGGGCCCTGAACAGATGCTATTCAAAACCACATTTTGCCCTCTACCAGCTCATAGAGGCACTAAATGTTATTTTTTTTTTATTTTTATAATACAATCTGGCCCGAAGGCCAATATGATTACCAAATTTCATCATCGTAGGTCAAACCGTTAAGATTTAAAAAAAATATTTTGTCACCCTAAACTCACTTTTGAACTGCGACATTTTTGAGGCTATTAATAGGTGGAGAAATATTGAGTAGTCTATAAGTAACTAATTTATATAAATTTTCGATGCCCTTAAGTTAAGTTTGCGTAAATAGAAATTGTCAAAAAAATGGCGTCTGTTCAGGGCCCTCCGCTCACAGGCTAAAAAATTTTTTTGTGACGTCAGGCTGATTGATAATAGTATTTACTACAAAATCACATAGTTTCAAGTGTGCAGGATAAGTCGTTCAGGAGATACAGGGAAAAATCTAGAAACGCATTTTGCCCTCTACCGGCCCTTAGATGCACTAAATGTTATTTTTTAAATTATATTATTTAATCTAGCCAGAACGCCAATATGTGTACCAAATTTCATCATCGCAAGTAAAACCGTTAAGATTTAAAAAAATATTTTGTGGCCCTAACCTCACTTTTTAACTGCAGCACTTTTGATGCTGTTCACAGGCAAGGTGACGTTAAGTGGTCTATTAGTAACCGATTAAAACAGGTTTCGTAAAATCATCATCAAAAGGACCACGGAGGCCGAATTTCGACTCTATGCCCCTCGACTATAAATTCGACACCTGAATGCAAATCCAAAGTTTGTGGGAAGTATATTAAAAATAAAACTTAAAGCTGCTAAATGGCTCAGTAGGCATTCTGTACCAAGAAGTCTACTAAACCTTTCTCAATGGCATTCTGTATCAAGAAGTCGTTAATTTTTACTAAGCCACACTTCTTTATAGACGGTGTCTTTAAAGCCCTACGCTCTAGAAAGCCCCGACGCCCGATATTCCAACCATCCAAGCATTATTATCATGGTATTACGATTATTTTATTTGGGTAAACTATCACTGAGTTATTAGCCTCTAAATCCCCAGCGCCAAAAAGCACTTTTCTTAGTCCCAATTTACAGTGGCCGAAATACCACGTGACAATATTATAACTTGTTAATTAAGAGTTTTTAACCTTGTTAATAAAATCATGTCTCTTTATTTCCAGAACGAAATGGAAACGTCAAACCGCAGTCGGCCTAGAACTCCTCGCCGAGGCTGGCAACTACGCGGCCTTCCAACGCCTCTACGGAGGCCCTCCCTACGGCTGCTGGTATCCTCCGCAAGGCAACGGACCTACCGCAGCTCCCAGTCCAGCCGACATTTACTACAGACAAGCTGCCGCGGCCGCAGCTGCCACTCTACAAAGGCCGCTACCCTATAAGCTTTACCCGGGCGGCCTGGGCATCGGACTGCCTGGACCTAGCGCCCACTTGGGCAATCCCCTAGGTGGTAATCCTTTGGCGGCCAGTAGCTCGCTCTCAAATCTTTCTAGTTTTTACTCCAATCCTCAATCAGACTTGGGAAGCAGATCGCCTCGATCCCCTGTGAGGTCGCCGTCGCCTAACACACCTCTCGATCCTGGATCTCCAGGGTCCAGGTCACCTATCGATCGGAGGAGTCCTGACTCCGAAGATGAGGACACTATACATGTGTAACGGGGGATTGTGTATAGTTAAAATGGTGGTTTTTATTATAGACGCTCTTTGGGTTTTAATTTTAAAAAATATAAACCTTGCTGAGTCACTGACCGGGTCGTATTGCAATTCTTTGGTTTATGTGATCAATTTCAGTTTTAAATTTATCTCAGGGGGCATACGTAGAAAATTTGACTTCCGTCGGCCTTATGATGAAGATTTTACGAAACTTATTTTAGTCGATTACTAATGGACCCACCAACACTGCCTAACCTATTAACAGCCCCAAAAATGCTACAATCAAAAAGTAGGAATAGGGTGCCAATTTTTTTTCTTAAATTCAGTCGGTTTAAGCTCGAGCAATGAAATTTGGCACATATATTGGCCTTCTGGCAACGTACTCTCGCGTGTCATAAAAAAATACATATGTGACCCCTAGGGGCTAACAGAGGCCAAAATGTGTTTTTAAACTATTCCTCATAGCTTCTATACGAATGCACCTGCAAATCTGAATCTCATTCAGTTGGTAGTTCATACCATTACTTACAAGTCTACTGTACCGTAAAAATTTTCGTAGCTGTTAACAAGGCCCCAAGGTAAGGGGTTATATTTTACTTATCTTTCACCCTAAAATGTACCACTAGTGGCGAGATTTAAAATTTTAAGACCCTATTTAGGGGTCGCCCCTGAGGTTTGAGATTTTTATATTTCATAATTCATAGTGTTTTCTGGAATATGAAAAATATGATTTATATCTCGCCCCCTTACAGCCCCTAGGAGCTGGGGCAAAGTTGGGGGTATTTAAAATTGAGAAATAGACCACTGCGCTCCTGTTATTGCATTTTTGTTGAGATTGACTGAAAGATAAGTGAAACATAATTTTTTAATTGAACTTCACATTATTTTTAGCCCCTAACCTAGGGGCCTTGTTACCAGCCACGAAATTTTTTCGCTATGGCCTTAGATTAAAAAGAGACAAGATACCTGACACTTACGGAGACTTTGGTTATATTATTATATGGAACAGTGTTTACGTTTCTGTTGTTTACAGTAAACACGCCAGTGGCGTACCTTAAAATTTTACTATAATATGAAATCTGCAAAATAATTTAAAAAACGTGCAAAAAATAATTCTTCCAAGTTAAGCTTCCTAACTATAAATGTTTGTAGTATAATTTTATACAAAAGAAATTTATTACAAAGTTTGTATATGATTTATAGCAATTTCAATTTTCAACACAATAAAACTATGCCAAACATTAAAACAAAGATAAACAGTTCATAGCACCTGGAATATCAGGAAAAAAAATATTACCCACTAGCAAAAAAAATGTTATTGTGTTTGTTAATTTTGTTATTTTTTGTGGTCATTAGCAGAAACTTACTTATACTGACTTCTTCAGTAAACAATAAAGTCAATAAGTAATGCTTAGGGTATATAGAGACATCCAAGACAGACAAAATATTTAAATATCAATTCGAAGCGCGAGCGCAGATGACAACGGCGACAGTATAAATCAACTTTAATATTCTGATAAGACATAAGAAATCAATATTCTTACAAACCTGAACACATGTGAATTAATTTTTATTGTTGTTTGCAGGAATTTACCTACCTTTATTTTATATATATCTATATAAAAATCCTTCGAAAATATCTTATTTGCACATCAAACTTGCATGCTTTTATTTTATCGTCTTTTAAAAAAAAAAACCTCGAAAAAAACCTTATAAAAACGTTCGAAAATATCTCTTTCGACGCATTGGGAATTAACTACTTCATCTAAAAAAAAAACGTCTTTGTTGATATTTTGATCCAAATAAATAACACGAAAAAGCTTATTTCAATAAAAATATCATCCGACCGTCTGTGATCTGCTGACTTTCCCCCCCACAAGCCAATAGCCTAAAGTGGTTGAGAATTCTCTGTCCCTATCGTTGTAGTGTCGTTTAAAAGGATAGAAAAATAATCGATATTTATCACCTTTGTTTTGTTGTGATTTTATTTGTAAATAAACAGTAGTTATTATTTGCCAAGAAGTTTTCGTTGAACCAGATATCTTGTCTCTTTTTAATCTAAGGCTATAGCAGACTTGTAGGCAGGTAATAGTATGAACTACCAACTCAGTGAGATTCACATGTACAGGTGCATTAGTATGGAAGGTATGAGGGATAGTTTTAAAACACATTTTGGTAAAAATAAAGGTGGAATGATTATATCCTATAAATAAAATGACCGCCACATTTGTGAGTCTAAATCAGTTGGTATTGACCAAATTCCCCTAATTCTGAGGCTAATAATAAAAAAGGTTATCGCACAGCACTTATGAAAGGCAAGAAGCTAGTCATTCCGGTTGTATAACAGCACTGAACAAATTAAAACACTATATTTTTAGAAAAAACACGCAAAAAAAATGAAAACACTTCGTTTTGACTAAAAAAACAACGGGCTAACATCCTATTAACTTTTGGTTTGTTTCAAATAAGTGTGTGGCTAATAAAAAAACGCAGGCAAATATATATCATGTTTACAGGGGGACTTGAAAACCATCTAAAAATTATATAACTTTACTTTTTCTATTAACAAAAATTTTAAAAAACAAAATTTTACTATATTACGAAAAATCATGGCATATTATACCATTTAGTGACATACGTTCTTTTAGGCTCATAACTGACACCTACATAAGGCGTTAATTTTTTTGAAATTTCTCAGGGGGTATTATCATTCCACCTTTATTTTTACATGACCAGGGTATGTTGTGCCAAATTTTAGTGCTCTAGCTTAAACCGTCAGAATTTAAAAAAAAATGACACCCTAACCCTACTTTTGCCTGCAGCATTTTTGGGGTTGGTGGGTCCATTAGTAATCTATTAAAACAGGTTTCGTAAAATCTTCATCAAAATTTCTACAGAATACGCTATGCTCCCTGATTAATAATTATTATTGGAAGTTTGTACTAATTAACAAGGAGCATTGTAAACAAGTTTTTTAATTTAGAAATTAAGACCCAAAAAACACGTATTATTATTAATAATTGTGATATAGTGGTTTATTTTTTATTGTGAGGAATTTTGGATGCAAAATTTAAAGAAAGTTACTGGAGTTGCTAAATTTTTTCCAAAACTCCTTTCAATCTCGTAAACTGTTCAAAAGTTGTATTATAAAAAACATTGTTAAACTTTAATTATTTATTTTTTGCTTTAAATGTCTGGACTTTGTAAATATTTTCAAAATTATTTACAAAAATTGTACTTGTAAAAAATGTATGTGCTTATGTAAATAAACTGTATGTATAGCTTTATAAAAATAGGTTAGTTCAAGTTAAATATGAATAGGCTAAACCTAACATTCCAAACAAAAAAAGCAGTACTCACGCAGTTTTTAAGCTATAAAACGTAAATTGTAAATAAAAATAAGAAGTGGGGCTTATGTAAAGTAGAATTTAGTGTGCTATATAAGAATACTACGAAGATTTTTCAAAACATTCCATACCGTACCTAAATGCACAGTTATCACAGAAAAAGTTGTAACTCTAAGGTCGTAGTTACGATATAGGTAAATACTACTTCGCTCAGGCATGCAAACAAAAAGGAATAATGTAATCCAAAGAAAATTTGCTATTATCCAATTTTTTTAAAAATCGGGTTTGAAACCTGCGAGACAGAAGTATATTCCTGAGATAATTTTGTTAAGAAATTGAAAATGAACGACCGTCTAAAATTTCAGCTAATTCTGATGTTTAATTTTTCCTGGGCACCCTAGCAAAATTATTGAAAAGAGACGTTGCCAGTTTTATATTTTTTCTTAAATATCTAGGGAGAAACTGTGACCTTAAGTGATTACGCATACGACCTCTTTTTCTTTTACCAGAACGAGATTATTTTTTTTAGGTAGACTGTGCATTAAATAATTTTTTTTAAAACACTTTTGTTATAATTTTTTGATTGTATTCTAAACCATTAGTACTATTGCAATATAATTGAATGTACAAATAAACAAAAATTTGAAGAAAAAAAAATTTTCTGTTCATTTTGTTTCGACAATATATTTTCTTTATGTTACTATAACAAAAATAGAAATAAATAATAAGTTTTTATTACCTACCTGTTTTATTTTTACCAATATAAGACCCCTTTTAATTCAGAGATTTTATAAGTAATGTGTTTGATTTTCTGCATTTTAGAGTTTGAGAAAACTAAAAAAAAACAATACGCTTTACTAAAGTCAGTCACGTAAAAAAAAAGTCACGTAACTCTTGTTATATTATGTAACTTTCTGTACTACTTAGAAAGCTACTGGCTAGGTTAAACATAAAGTTGGGATCTACAGAAATGATCAAAATAATTAATTTTTTATTAAAAATAACTTCTAATATCTACAGGTCTTAACTACTGAATTTAATAAAACCACTCTTACTATAGAAAACCTGGCAACTCCATTAAAAATAGTTTTTAAGGAGGGTTAAAAAAAACCGATTTAACAAGAATGATGTTCAGTCAAAATTTAAAAAGTTGTTTTAAAAACAAAAGAACGTTTCTTAGAATGACTTAAATACGTCGTAATTTTTATGAAAAATATACAGAGAAAAACTCCATTTTTAAGTGCCATAAAAAATTGAATCTATTACGCAGTCAGGCTTTGCAATATAATGATATCGAAATAGAAAAATATATAGGGTGGGCCACAAAAAATGAGACTTCTTGGATTTTCTATAATTTTGGATCGGATTGGTGATTTCAAAAACGTATACAGGGTGTCCCATTTTCGATGGGTCCTTATGGGAAACTCCGTTAATATTGAAGATATCAAGATGCCGTTTGCACATTACTGACCTACTTTTTCGAGACTTGAAAAATGTTGTTATCAGATTTTGGATGGCCCTTGTAGTTTCTGAGCTACGGGGGGAAATCGAAAATTTGGCAACTTTAATAATTTGCCACATCTTTCTTAATATGCAAGATATTTTGATTCTGTAAGAACTTTTTCATTGAAAGTTTTTAAGGGAAACAAAATGGAGCACTCAAACTTTTAATGCAACATTTCGTTTTTAACTGACCATCATCAGGACCGCAAACTTAAATACTGGCTTGAAATTTTTTTGGCGTAATTTTGTATATTTTGTAGTGCTCTTTTAACTGGTTTAACCTATATTTTAATTTTACGCGTATTTTAAAAAAGCATAAATATTTTAGCTATAAAAAAAAAGATTGTTCATTATTTGCGATTAGGAGATGCCGAACGTAAGCTTGAATTTTCTCGGTGGTACTTGCAGCATTCCGAGTTAGACGAAAACTTTAGCCATAAGATAATTTGGTCCGATGAGGCCTTTTTTAGTAGCGACTAGATGTTCAACTGGAACAATAGTCGTTTTTGGTTGCAGGAAAATCCACATGACGCCTTTGAAAGAGCACGGCAAGGTTTTGGTTTCAGAGTGGCATGTTTGGCTCTGAGGTACCACTATAAAATTCCTTATATATGAGGGAAGAATAATTTCCCTCAATTACTGAAAGAAATTCTAAGGAATGAGCAGAAAAACATTCAATTCCAGCAAAACGGCGAAGGTCCTCATAATGCTGCCATTATAAGAGGCATGTTAAATTAAATGTCCCCAGGGCGTTGGATTGAAACATATGGCCCTATTCCATGGCCTGCAAGATCTCCGGATCTGTCAATTTTAGATTTTTTTTTCTTTGGGGTTTCCTTAAAAATACAATTTATAAGAGAAGGTATGATAACATAGAAGACTTAAGATGCTGTAAGGGAGGCATTTAGATATTTAAGAGCAAAAAAAATTCGATTTTTCAGGGCCGTCTCTATTACTAAAACTCAAAATATAGCACTGATGTTTTTGGGGTCGAAACGTCGTTAAAATAAAATATAAGTTAAAACGGTTAAAAAAGCACTACAAACTATACAAAATTACGTAAAACAAAATTCAGGTACGTATTTAAGTTTTCGTTCCTGATGATGGTCAGTTAAAAACGAAACGTTGCATTATAATTTCAAGTACGCCATTTTGTTTCCGTTAAAAAGTTGCAATGATAGAGTTTTTACAGGATCAAATTATCTTTCATATTAAGGAAGATATGGCAACTTATTAAAAATGCCAAATTTTGAATTTCCCCCAGTAGCTCAGAAACTACAAGGGCCATCGAAAATCTGATAACACCATTTTTTAAGTTTTGAAAAAGTAGGGCAGTAATGTGCAAACAGCATCTTGATATCTTCAATATTAACGGAGTTTTCCATAAGGACCCATCGAAAATGGGACACCCTGTACACTTGTACCAATGGGTATTACCAGTTACATACAACTATTCAGTTTTATTTTATTTTACAAATCCAAAGGCTATCCAACAGGTAGACGAGGCTGCCAAATTACAGGATAGCAAATAATAAACTTATTCTAGTTACATAATCGAAAATCCAAGAAAAAACATATTACATAGGGCTAAAGGTACTTCAAAAAAAGGTTAGAGAATTTTATGTAACAAATTTAGGCTTAGATAAAATAAATCAGTGTTTTCGTTGTTACGAAAACCACAGTTGGTATACGTACGAGCACATCTGATGATTGAAGAATTTGAAAAATAATTTGATTAGAATCTTTCTATGCAAAATGTTAGCCTGGTTCGCACCTGGCAGGGAATTACCATTAAAAGATAAGGAATTAGTGCACAAGGTAAATCAACAAGTTTATTTACAACTTTATAAAGAAAAATTACATCCGAACAATTTCTGCGAGTTTCAAGTGACTTTAAGTTGTAAAACATTAGGTTGGCTTCGTAAGAATAATAATGTTCATCTTTATTGTATCAAAAGTTTCAGTTTTTTAATAGTAGTTTTTACAATTATGCCTAAAATAGGTCTTTTTTACAGGCGTTGCGTTGCTTTAAATAACGAGCGCATCGAGGTATTTCATAACGCGAGTAAAAAGCGCACAGTTTAGCCACGAGTTGTTAACACTATTTTTTAATACCTTTATAAAAAAATCCAAGAAAAACAGGAAAATACTTTTAAAAATCTCGAACGACGAGCACTTCTCGCAACACACCATCTTTACACTATAAATCAAGGCGGCTGGTAAATGAAATAACAACGGTTTACATAACAATGTGCCTTTTTACTCGGTGATGTTCATTGTTGCGACATTTTAATCTTTGACAGTTTGATATTTTGACGATGTTTTTAAATGATTTTTTCGTAAATACTTGGTGAGAACTGGCGGAAATGGATTAATTTTTAGTCAAAACTAATTAGATTTTTCCAATATAACTATTTTCCGCTATTTCTCTTTAATTTTGAAAAAAAACGGCCAGAAATCTTTTTTTGCACACATGATCAAAAAAAAAAGTTTTTTTGCACAATAACCAAAAAAGCCATGCTTTAGTTATCTGCAGACAGTTACCAAAATCATGTTTTTGATGAAGGTATAAAAATAGTGGTTTTCACAACTAGTGGCTAAAATAGTGCTTTTTTACAAGCGCTGGTTTAAATAACGAGCGCAGCGAGATATTTAAAAACGCGAGTAAAAAAAAGCACAGTGTAGCCGCCAGTTGTTAACACTATTCTTTAATACCCTTATCTAAAAATCCAAGAAAAACAGGAAATAGTAGTTTTCACAGCTAGTGGCTAAAATAATGCATTTTTTTATAAGCATTGGTTTAAATAACGAGCGCAGGTATTTAAAAACGCGAGTAAAAAAAAGCACAGTTTAGCCACGAGTTGTTAACACTATTTTTACAACAATGGTTTACATAGCGATGTGCCTTTTTACTCGGTGATGTTCATTGTTGCGACATTTTAATCTTTGATAGTTTGATATTTTGACGATGTTTTTAAATGATTTTTTCGTAAATACTTGGTGAGAACTGGCGGAAATGGATTAATTTTTAGTCAAAAATAATTAGATTTTTTCAATATTACTATTTTCCGCTATTACTCTTTAACTTTGGGTCAAAAATGGACAGAAATCTTTTTTTGCACCAGTGATCAAAAAAAAAAGTTTTTTTGCATCGGTAACCAAAAACGCCATGCTTTAGTTATATGCAGACAGTTACTAAAATCATGTTTTTAATGAAGATATAAAAAAAGCCTTTTCTGAACACTTTCTATTCGATCGATATATATTTGTCATAGATCGGGTTCCAAACTGTGGATGAGTATTCTTAAATTGATCTAATAATACTATTGAAAATAAAAATAACCGATATCTAGATGTTAAGCTCTTTGGTAACCCATAAGGTAAAACCCAGGTTTCGTAAGACCCTCTTGACGGTGCTCTCTATACGCGCCTCGAAAGTCAGCTCTGAGCACAGAATTATTCCTAGATGTTTAACCTGAGTAACCACTAATAAGTTTTATATTATCTAATTTTAAATTGATATAGTAGGTTCTTTTTTGTAGTAAATAATATTACAGAGAGTCGGTGATTTTAGCAATACTTAGTGAACTTTCTGGAGCTTCAAAAGGTCAGATTGACATCGAATTTTTTTCCTTACTTTTAAGTCATCTGTAAATGACGCATATTCAGAATGTCGAAAACAATTTTCAATATCAAATATAAAAATATTAAAAATAATTGGTCTCAAATGCGACCCTTGAGGGACCCCAGAAGACACACCTGCAACTGAGCCCTACCTGCACATGCACTTCAAAATTCTCAACTTTAATATCAGAGTTGGATGATAAACTTTGGCAAAAGCCTTGGAAAAATCGGTGGACACAGCACAGGTCCCGAAGCCGCTATGCATAGACACCTATAAATATAAAAAACAGCTTTCCTCCCAACATGTGGTTGGTAAATAAAGCAATATCTGGCAAACGAACATGTTCCGAATTAGACACGTATATTAAACAAACGGCTTAGATTAGAAACTGATATTTACTTGAAAATATCTATTATACACAATTCCCCAGCATTTAGGAATTCTTACCCTGTATATAAGGCGTTACAAGATTAACATACTTGCTGGTCGGAACCTAGTTATTTTACAAAAAAAAACAAATAGGACTAAAAAGAACATGTACAACTATTGTTTATTATATTGATTCTTATTATAGTTACCGTTTGTGATTATTATCAATTAGTCAAGAATTAATGGCTAACTAGATCATTAGCAAACCGTTTTCTTGGTAAGAATCAATAAAACAGGCAAAAATATATGACGTTTGACACCTTGATATCCTTGATATTTAAATCTATTAGGTACAGAAATCAGCGGCGCACCCAGAAAAATGTTTGAGGGGGGTGTTGAATTATTTTTTTTTAAAATAGGAAAATCATTAAAAACTAGGTACCTGGGTCGGTAACTAGGCTTGGTTAGGACATATTTGTAAAGTCTTAGATATATATTTAACTAAATTTACAATCTGTACTTAGATATTATATTATTACAAAAAAGGTTTTCAACTTAAATTGTTTTGGTGAATTTCTTGGGTTGCGGTCAATTACGAAATAAAATTACTTTTTTTTCTGACGTTTCGGTTTATTTTGTTTTAAACCATCTTCAGAAAAATCTGTAACAATTCAAAAAAAACTTTTTCTTTAAGATGAATTATTTTAGATTTTTTATTTAAATTACGTAAGAAATATAAAAATTGTACTTACATATAAATGTTGCAACTTAGGCACTACACCTTACCACTAGACTTGTTCAAGAACAACTATTTTTATAAGCTAAAATTTCGGTAGATAGGTCGCGATTCTTCAAAAACCGTCAGAAAACCTCGCCCTTTCAAAAAATCTGACGATTTTGTGTTCGGACATATTTTTTGGGATTCCTTAATACTGTCCTAGTAAATAAAGAATATGTCAATTTTAATTTTTCTAGGCAGTTCTTATGAAAACCCTTTTTTTATATTTAAAAATGTATTTTTATTAAGTTGACTTTTGTGTGTAAACAAATCTTTAAAACTTTTAACATACAAAACCATAACCATAGATAGCCATCGAATTC
This sequence comes from Oxystoma pomonae, assembly GCA_963921995.1. Classification (NCBI taxonomy): domain Eukaryota; kingdom Metazoa; phylum Arthropoda; class Insecta; order Coleoptera; family Brentidae; genus Oxystoma; species Oxystoma pomonae. Next base: position 112,955,592 of record OY998165.1, read on the forward strand.
TGTCTTTCCTTTTACATGGTGAAAATTTTCGACACTTTTTGACGTCTGTTGGTATGCGTAGTAGCAATTTAGCTCCGCCGAAAAACTAGTTCTGCAGAATATCTTTAAAATATAAAATTTACAAAATATTATCAAAAAAATGACGTAGTTTCTCTTAATTATTAAGGACGCTGCGTTTTTATTTTAAATAAGGCAACACGTAAAAATCGCCACTTTCCAGTATTTTGACGGGAGAGATTTTCTGTCGTTTCTGAAGAATCGCCACCATAAAAACAGAATATTCTTCGACAGATATGTCAATGTCTTAAATCTGTGTATTTTCAGTAGTTTTTGTTTTTGAAGTTTCTGTTCTTGCCCTGGTTATTGGCAAAGTTCTGAATATTTGAATTTTTTTATGTTTGGATATTAAAATCGATATAACTTTGTAAAATCTATTGTTTTATATTATATGATTTTCAAGTTTTTATTCCAAATTTCCAGTTCTGCTTTCAAAATCGTTTCGTTGCTAAAGTTTTCGATAAAACCATTTTGATTAAAAAATCAATGGATATCCAAAAAAGATGGCAATTGTGTATCAAACAGTACCGATAACGAATGGAATAAGCTTTCGCAATTTTGCAAAACATTTCTGTGTTTTAAAAATCTATCCTTTAAGTTGGTAACTAAGCTATGTAAAAACCGGCCAGCCTTTTGTTTTGAATAAATTAGATTAATGATTATGTTCTATTTTTATTTAAGATTTAAATTTTTATGACTGATTGAGTTTTCCTAATAGTACTAAGTTTTAGATATTTTTCCAGTGAGCTTGGGAGAGAATCAAGCCCCCCTTGGGTGCGCCCGTGTACAGAATATACTAATTAGCATATTATATATGTTAACCAGTACATTAATACAAAAACCAACACGGCTCATATTTTCGTTATTAGGGAAATTTTGGAACGCTTAAAACTTTGACAAATTTGACTGTCGCTGCGGTAGTGTTTAACAACCACTACCACTACCACTCATCGATTTTCCCAGAGTTTTTGGAACACATTAAAAACTGTCACTCGTAAAAAAATTTACCGATGAGAAAAAATAAAAAATTCGGCTTAATTTTACAAAATAAGTGTTTTGTATGTTGGAACCTGGTAATATTTTATTATTTTAAAAATTAATAGCGCCAAAATTCTCTAAAATTAACCAGAAAAATAACCACAACCACAACGAAATGGATTCGTAACTTACTTTAAATGCAATTTTTTGGGCGTGCAGCAAAAATATCTTTCTAAGGCCACCGTTTGAAATGTTTGAATAATTCGAATTAGTGACCTTATAAAGAAATTTTAGTTTATTCGGCAAAAAGTCAAAAAAGTACTCCGAGCCGTGTTTTAGTTTTTACAAAATGAGCCTTCCATTCAAAGTTCAGCCAATCCAAAATATATACATATCACATGACCCGTTTTGAACTTCGACATTTCCTGAGCTAAGGTCACTGACTAAAAAACAATATCCACTCAGTCTTATTTTTACTAAAAAAATGTACACCAGCTTTAAATTTACAAAACTGTCAAATTGACGTGTCCAAAGGCGGATTTACACAGAGCGAATAGATTCGTCCAAAAATTCGGGCCAAATCTGGCGAACCTTTTTCGACGAACTTTTGCCCGAAAACTCGAATATTTGCAACGAACATCTACAGAGAAAATTTGCCACAAACATTCCGGCAAATTTTCGCAAGATTTCTTGGAAATATATTTTTGAAAGTAGGAATAGATAATATTTGTGGTCTCCCATCACTGACCTTAATTCTTGAAATTAAATTGGAACACCAAAAAAACAATTATTATTTGCTGGGTGGTAGGTTGTGAGGTTGGTAGATATCTACTAAATAAGTTTGTACCTAATTGTATCACTTTTTTAGTTTTCCTTAATTAAGTGTTAAGGTTTTATAATCAAACCCCACCACCAAAAGCCCACAAAATGAAATAAAGTAATCCTCATTATTTTTTATCGTCTGAAAGGTTTTAAAATTTAATTTTTATATTACAATTCAGTTCAATGATTTACCTAGGTACCTAAATCATTTTTCTAATTTTTTATTTAATTCCAAATATTTCTTTCAGCAAATTTTGTCCCAACACCACGAACTTTTTTACCCGAACCCCGAACCTTTTGGCCCGAACCTTTTGCGCGAATCTTTAAATAAATAATTCGCGCGAATGTTTGTCGGCATTTCGAAGATCAAAGGAATATTCGCATGTGTAAATGCTACTTAACACATTGGCTTTTCTAAAAAAGTTCTAGTCTCTGTCAAATTATAGAAATAAAGTCATTTCACTTAATTTAAACAATATCTAGAAAAATTGCCAAAAATAAACCTTGAAGCCTTGTGTAGATAATTTTATTTTCTGATTTTTTTGTTGGAAAAAATGGTGATTTCCAAAAAGAAAAATTATTTTTGTGCCAGTGGCTCACAAAAAAAGGTTTTATAATGGGTAAAAAATTACTATTTTTTATATTTTTATTAAATGCCATTTTTGACACTTGCCCCGAAAAATATAAAGCATACTACTATTATAAATTGATAAGGTTTCTGTGTATGTATGTTTATCTCCAATCTCGCAATAATGGCAGAACGGATTTGGATAGAATTTGGTAAGAAGATAGAATGAGACCTGCTTTTAAACATTTTGTTTAATGGCAGTTATTAAATGACATATTTTTTCCTCGCGGGCTGCCGTTAGTTAATGCGCAATACAATACCTTTGTTTTTATGCCTTTTATTAACAATTAAAACCATTTGCATAAAATTTGACTTAATTAAGTTTAGCTAAACTGATCGATTTAAATGAAAAATATTTAACAATGAATTAGTTATCAAGAGATTTATGAATAAAGATTTCTAAACCAATTAAACCATTATATGTCATTATCAAGTATAAATATAAATAAAATAAAATAAAATAATATGTAATAAAAATTTAAAAAACCTACACAGGAGGATTTATGTTAAAAAAAAGTGCGTTTTATATAAAAAAACGCAAATAAGGTTATCAGGACTTACTAGCGATATTAATAATGGGCGAAGAAAAAAAAACAATGTTATTTTGTGAACCAAATGGAATTGAGTAGAATTTTCGTAATTTATACAGATTTAACTTACGTCAACTGCGAGAATTTTCGTTCTGACGTTTGATAATTTTGTTTTTCCCTAAAAAGACAGTTGAGTTGGGTGCCGCATAGTTTTGTTTAATTTTACTTTTATCATGTGTGCTGATATGAATTCAAAATATGTGTCCACATTTCCAGCGCTGTCTAGCAAAAAATAACGATACATTGTGTTATAACATGTCAGTCTTAAAAAGTGAAACCAATGAAAAATAAAACGAGTGCGTGTCAAACTAGGTTTATTGTAAAATGAGGCTGTTTTCTCAACTAGTCAGTCACGACTACCCGTCAAATTTTTTTTTTAATGTTAAGATATACTCTTTCCACCAAAATTTCTGTCAGAAAAAGAACAACCTAAAAACTTCAAATTTGACAACAACAACCATCTAGCGCGTTTGGATTTCTGTCAACTTTCAAACCTGATTGTGTTCAGTGGGTCATTGAGGTTAGGTTTTGTCTAAATAAGAAAGGAATAGACTGTAATCTATATATACTACAAAATAAATCCACTGCACCCTAATCAGTACGCAAACACCCCAGGCAGATTTGCAGACAACTGGTCGTAAATTTAAAGTCGACGTCCCCACTACTGTCGCAAACCATTTCGTCGCAGATTCACTTCGTCGCAAACAATTGGGTCGCTGATCCTCCCCGTCGCATAGCCCAATGAGCATTTTTGTCTATATAAAAGTTACAGCAAATAATATAAAACCTTCATAAAATAACCAAAAGTTATATTATTTAGTGTTAGTGATAATTTTATAACTCTAATATATCTCTTAAATGAGTAAAAAAGACTTGAAAAACAACTGTTCAACACCAGCTTATAAAAATTTCTGGTACATAGTAATGGATAGAAAAACAACATATAGATTTTATAAAACTTCCTTATAAGCCCTCAAGTATAGAGATTATTATAAAAAGGTTTTACAACTGTTCTAACAACACTACATAACAAATTAAAGGTTTTTTTATGGATTTAGAAATATAGATTTTCCATCTTTCTTCCCTTTGCTAGTTATGTATTATTCTTTTTCTTTTTACAATAAAAAAATTTATAAAATGGTGTTTAGCAATCTTCTAAAATAAATAAAAATGAAAGTGAGATAATCTGAAGCAGGAATATGAATATTAATATACTATAGTCAAATAAAAGCTGTTTTTCAAGTCATCCTACTCTGAAAATCAGCTGCGGTCCCGTGTGTACTGTATAGTTTTCGAATACACTCACGTAAATTTCATGGGCTCCAAAAATACTTGAGAAAACGAGAAAAAAATATTAATTTAAATATCGGTTTTTTTTTTCATACGCGTTTTTTTCTTTCTGGGACAAATATTGAATTGTGTATGTTGTTCTTAACCCTAACAAGCAATATTTCGATTGAAACACATGTTGAAACCCCATAAATAACGTTTTTATTTAGGCCAAAAACCTATTTTTGTAATCCAAAATGGCGAAAATTTCCGACAATTCTATAAAAAAAAAACAATACAACTATACCACTGTTTACCTCGTCAACACTATTTTATAACCCTTTTAAAAAATGATGCTACTTGGAACAAAGGGCTACAGATGGCGCAGTGTTGAACACTGATGGTCTGTTTCTGCGAACTTAACATAGTTACCATTGTTCTCTTTTCCTAAATGCATTCCTCGAGAGATCCAGCATACTACACATACCAGGAAAAATACCCGCCTCCACACACTTCAAGCCCGCATAACTATCAGAGGTAACTATCTCAAGACTATAGTTAGATTGCGGGGTCGAAGGCTGTACAGGCGAGTATTTTCCGGGGTGTTCACATTTGCCGCCGACCAGCAGTATCAGCGTATGCGCTCGACGTTTCACGGTGCGTTTTTGCGACCTTAACACGGTTACTATATTGTTCTCTTTTTCTAAAACACGGTTCCCATCTATTCGTAGGTCCCCCGAATCAAAACACGTATCACGTGGTCTAAGCGAGATTTGCCTATACAAGTTCATGTCGGACCACGTGATGAGTTTTTTGAGTCAGGGTGACTGCGCATGGGAAACGCTGGTGGGAATCGGGTGTAAAATGCATTCGAACCCGATATCTGTCATCGGCAACTATCTCAAAAAGATTTGGATTTCTTATCTCTCTCAGATTGATGTAATTAAAACAAGATAATAATGGTATGGTATCTCGCAAAAACGTGCCTTTTGATGTCGAAAAAACGCTCCTTTTGAGGTCGCAAAAACGAACCTTTTGATGTCACAAAATTAACCTAAAAAATCTTGTTTGTTTTGTTTTTATAATTGCCAAAATAAATTAAAATTATTTTTTTTTTGTTCTAAAAACAGTTGTATTATAATCACTATATAAAGAAATTAATAACAAAATTATAAAAAAAACCTTATGGGCAAAAAAGGTTTATGAATGAGTTCATAAGAATATTACAGACACCAATTTATATAACTATTTTGTGTGAGTTCCCAAGTTTTTATAAGTGTCTCTCGAAATATTTTCAATCTTATCTTATATAAATTTGTTGTGGGTTAATTAAGTTTTATAAGTGGGTTGATAGCAACATTTTAAAAACCAATCTATTATATATCTTTAATTGATAGTTACTTACGGTTTTATAGGTGGGTTAACAGAAAGATTTCAAAAACCAATTTATATAACATTTTGTCACTGATGACTTATATTTTTATAAATATGTTGGTGGAAACATTGTTAACACCAATTTATATAACATTTGAACCGATGACTTCAATTTTTATAAAGATATCCGTGGAAATATCGTTAACGCCAGTTTTATGTTACTTTAGGGTACCATCAATTTAGAGCCTTTAATAAAACAAATATACAAACTCAATTCTTGTAGGAAACTTCTAAATACCCTAGGGTATCAATGGAACCCTCTTTATAATAATTATATAAATATCTGTCACCAGAAGTTTCTGAAAATGCTCATTGGGAGGACATTGCGACGTCCCCTCTACCATCGCAAACCATTTCGTCGCAAACAATTAGGTCGCGGATCCTCTCTGTCGCAATTCCGTCGCAAATTCACAACGTCGCAAATATATTCCATCGCATACAACAAAATAGCGTATTCAGTTATCAGAAACTTACGGGACCAGTGGAGAATTTGGGGTGCTGGGTGGAGAAATATAAAAAAAAACTAGTAGATAAAACTAAAAAGTCACAACAACGTCGTAAGTGCTTCCGACTTTAAATTTACACAATGCTAATGAGCACGTCGTAATGTCCAATGCGACGGAATGTATTCGCGACGTTGTGGATTTGCGACGAAATTGCCTGCGATGCTAGTGGGCACGTCGCAATTTCCTATGCGACGGAGAGGATCCGCGACCCAATTGTTGGCGACGAGGTGGATCTGCGACGAAATGGTTTGCGACGCTAGTGACCACGTCACAATGTCCTCTGCGGCGAAATGAACCCGCGGCGTAAATGTTTGCGACGTTTTGGCTCTGCGACGAAAGTGTCTGGTAGTGGGGACGTCGGAACTGTTTCCGACTTTAAATTTACGACCAGTTGTCCGCAAACCCTCCAGGCAGATCTACCGATACGGCACTCCACCTGGTGGCGGGCCGTATAGAAAGATCATTGGATAACAAAGAGTCCACCGTGAGTGTATTCATAGACATAAAAGGTGCTCTCGACAAAACCACCTTCCCAAAAATAGCCGACTCGCTTGCCGCCAGGAACGTTCCTCGGGTGATAAGTGGTCGGATACACAATATGCTCTCAAAAAAAGCAATAAAAATACGGTAGATGATGTCACACTACGAGGCCTGGTTGTAAGGGGTTTTCTACAAAGAGGGGTGCTATCACCTCTACTGTGGAACATGGTCCTTGACACCCGGCTCAACCGCTTCAATACTGACAACTTCTACACTGTTGCTTATGCGGATGACTTAGTGGTCCTGCAAACAGGAAGATTCGAGAATGTACTCTGCGAAAGAATGCAGGTTGCTCTCAAATCCATTGAAAAATGGTGTGAGGACCACTCGCTGTCGGTAAATCCCAGAAAGACAGAAATGGTCCTTTTCACAAGAAAAAGAAACTTACTTACTTAAATATCTGAGGATCACCTTTGATAAAAAGTTAACATGGAACTCTCAGCTGGAAAAAAGAGTAAAAAAAGCATATATATCATATGAACAATGTGGCCGAACCATGGGACAGACTGGGGGTTTATCCTCTGGGATAGCTTTATGGATTTACACGACATTCATAAGACCTATGCTAGCATACGGCGCCATCGGTTGGAGTCCAAAAGTACAACAAACAACAGTAATCCGAAAGTTAGAACAAATCCAAAGAATATCATGTCTCTATACAACGGGAGCTATGAAAACTAGAGTCCCTGTATGCATTTTTGACATATTTCATTTTTAAAGAGTCGAAAATATATTGTCACTGTCGCCAAAACCCCCTATTTTTTTAGCTGGCGTGATTCCTTCGAAAAAAAAATATAAAAAAATATATCTCTCAGTGGCAGGGAAAAAAATAATAAATACCAAAAATAAAAGCTAAAAAATATCACGTGTTTAAAAAAATAAGATAAAAAGGAATTTTTTTACAGAGGATTTTAGTCACATTTTAATAAAGTGGTTAAATAAATTCATAAGGCGCGTTTTGTCGAGCTTAACATAGTTACTATTGTTTTTTCTTTCAAAATGGATTTGTCCGAGAGATCCAGCATACAACACAATCTCAGAAAATACCCGCCTGTACACACTTCGACCCCGCGTTATCTCTCAGGGACAACTATATGTAAATTAAATATCTAATAAATCAAAAAAACGATATTTAAATGAGTTTATTTAACATAAATAAATATTTTTAAATACAGAATTCTTAAATATATTTACACTTATATTAAATCAAAATATCTTCGGGCATTTAATCAAAGGTAGCCAAATTACAACTTAAAATTGATTTTAAAAAAGCCAGCAACTGGTTTGGAGTGCATTTTTTTTAAAAAAGGTACTAAATTTTTGCCAAATATTTAAATGTTGGATTTTGTAAAATAAATATACAAGGATACACAAGTTTATTTAGGTTTGGATTTTCTTTTTCTGTGATAACTTTGCGTAACAATCATAAATAGCAGTAAATAAAAACGAACAAAAAAAAAACAATTTAATTTAAATCAAAATTTTGTATAACTAAAGGCAATCCAGGGAAATTAAAAAAAACTTGTGAACTTGATGAAGTTATCTTGGTTTCGGGTGATATAAAAGGAATTTCTGTTAATTCTCTCATCCCAACGCTTTTACTGTCTCTTGAAGGGCCATTTTTTCTAGAATTTCGTTTCATTTTTCTTCTAGAGATTTTAAATAAATTTTTATGCGGTACATAGCAAACTTATTAATAATTTTTTTCTTTAAATTTGGATGACAGTTAAATGGAAACGAAAATTCTTTAATTTTGTGGTTTAAAGTTACCCCCCTTAGAAATGTTTTTTATATCGCAGTTGCTCCAGTTTTCTAACATTTGACTTTTAAAGTTCATAAAAATATTTTACAAAATTAAAAATAGTTCAAAAACGGGTTGGGATATTTTAATTTGTTAGAGCTAAAATTTTTAATAGTTACAAATTTTGTATAAGAATTTTTTGCAATTATCGCATTATAATTTCTCTCATTTAAAAAATAACGTTGTAGGTCCAAAATTGTTTTTGTTGATAGTATGACTCCAGTTTGAATAGGCTTCCAATTTTTTTTTCTCCAATTTTTAGGTTTCTAAATAAATAAATTACTTCCTCAAGAAAAATTATGTTTTTTTATACTCGCCAGGATTTAATTTTGATAAAGCCAAAGCTGGTGTTCTTGAAGACATTAACTTAAACCATTGGCTAACAGTCTTAACAAACCATTAATATTCGATTTTTTACTTTGTGATAAAAACTCCAGACTTGCCCCAACATTAAAATTTAAAACGTAACAAGCCAAATTTACCTTCATTTTATTAAAGTGATTGAGATTCTAATAAATCTGGATTAAATGTTGGTGCAAGTTTGAGATCTTCGTCCTCTTCAAATTTTGCTAAGTTTTTATTAAATTTAATGTCCACGGTATTTGAGGGCAAATTATATTTTTCAACTGATCGAATATTTTTAAATAGATGTGGAACATCGGCCATAAAGTAAATTGTTTGATTTTCGTCTATGGGATTTTGTATCACATTATTTAATTTAATTTAGTTTTCCTGCACTTTATTCCAAACTGTTTCCAAGCTGTCTGATTAGATGGACCCATATCCGTGGTTATTGCTTTTATTTATTTTTTTTTTATTTATTGCTTTTATATTAAGCCAAGCAAAGTTTGTAACATTGATAACTACACAATATGTGCTTGACAAAACCTTCTGAAGCAATGCTTGCGCCTGTAAAACGTTGGCGCCATAAGCAAATTTTATTTTAAATGCTTTTTCTAGCTCCCGGTCATCCCAAAAATAATTTTTGTTTGGTACAGAATGATTTTTTATCCCGCCAAAAGTTCCACAAATTTTTTGAAGATTCTGTACGTAAAATTTTTCCAAATCCAATTCAGAAGTAATATTGGTAATTTTTTGCTTCAAATCAGACACTTGTTGTTCTTTTTCAATCAGGTTATTTTGAATTTTGCTTTCCAAATTTTGAACTTATTTTTTTAGATGCTCAATTTGTTGATCTTTGTTACTTATAATTTGGACGTAATTTTTAACATTATCCTAAATTAAAAAATAGTTTTAATATAGTCCAATAAGAGTGGCCACGGAGTTCATCTGGGATACTTTTAGAGACCTTATAAATAGGCTGAAGGCTGACCCGAATAAAAAAAATATATTTTTAAATAAAAGGCAGGTTCCAATTTATGTAAGAATAATTTTGTGCCATGTTTGTAGGGTTTATAGTTTCCCAGATAAATCCGGTGACCAGTTATTGGAAAACCCTGTATACATTATAAAACATAAATCTTAGTAGTAATACCACGGTCTAATCAGTTAACACAAACACTACGTAAATAAATACCCAATTTATTCAAAGAATACTAAAATTATATTTTTCGTACAATTATTTGCATGACAAGTGTAACTTTACGAAAATTGGACCGGATAATATAACATATACCGGAAGAACAAGAAGATGACGGAAAATGATCATTTTCCGGTCCATGTTTTTTTTCCTTTCTCATTTTTGGTCAAGTTGTCTATGACTTGTGTTAATAATTTTAAAATGCATACATACACATACAAACTAAAAAGTTTATTAATGACCACTAGGTGTAAAAATAAGCGGATATTAGTTGGTTGACAAAAAAATGTGCGATACATTTCCGGAAACTCACTTTACATGTCTAGTAACGTAAATAGGTACCTAATAGTCGGCCTCTATCTTATGTACCATCCGTCCGGCCGTGTATAGCTTTTAAAGACTATACAACTTACATTATGGAAATAATTGGAAACGATCATGGGTTTTCGGTGGTTAAACTGGCTTGGCCTCAGATATTTGGGACAGACATCGCTTTTTAATTGAAAATCTAAATAAAACTATTCGGTAGCAAAATGCGCCTAAAATAATTTGAGAAAATTCAACAAATAAATATACTGGAATTTAAAAAAATACAATAAACTGCTTAATTGAACAATATATTTTGCTGAAAGTAAAATATTGTTTTGTTTCAATATAAAACATGGTTAAATTAACTGAACATAAAAACTAATTAATAGTACATTATTAACCTAGGGACTAAAGTGGTACTTTTAATCCCGAGCAAAAACTGTCGTGAGATTAAAAATCACGTTATTCCTGAGGAAAAAACTAAGTTGAATAACAGATAATGAAAAAACAAAGTGAAACGTCACTTAACGGTACTCTATAAAAATAACGACAAAAATTAAAAAATGTCTTAAATTCCTCTTTTCTGGGGTAAAGTGGTATTTTTAATCCCTCAGGGACAAAATTTACTTTTAATCCCAGAGAAAAAAATACAATAAACTGCTTAATTGAACAATATATTTTGATGAAAGTAAAATATTGTTTTGTTTCAATATAAAACATGGTTAAATTAACTGAACATAAAAACTAATTAATAGTACATTATTAACCTAGGGACTAAAGTGCTACTTTTAATCCCGAGAAAAACTTTCGTGAGATTCAAAATCACGTTAGTCCTGAGGAAAAAACTAAGTTGAATAACACATAATGAAAAAACAAAGTGAAACGTCACTTAACCGTACTCTATAAAAATAACGACAAAAATTTAAAAATGTCTTAAATTCCTCTTTTCTGGGGTGAAAGTGGTATTTTTAATCTCTCAGGGACAAAATTTACTTTTAATCCCAGAGGGATTAAAATTTTCACTTTAGTCCCTCAAATGAGGGATTAATAGTGTACTTTTAATTCCTAAAGTGCATAAAAACAAAGATATCCTTTTCAAAAGCAGACGTAGACCTTTTTCTGACTTAAAATTACTCACCACTTGTGTTTACCTATAGCAATGCTTACCTCACACAGCCGAAATTTTGGGCCTATTATAAGATTGGGCAACCTTAAGGCATGTTTCCAAACTTCCTCCTGCCCCGGCGGACATAAAAACATGCGAAAACCGCCACTTTTAAGATTTGTATAAGTTTTGAGCGAGCAAGTCATCTTGACAAAAGTTGTAACAATTTTTCGACACTGACATATTTTTAAACATTTTAAAATTTTGAAAGCTGCGCCAATGACTTTGACACTGAAAAATTCTAACCTATTTTAGGATTTCAAAAAGACAGTGACAATCGATGTTCGACTCTTTAAAAATGAAATATGTCAAAAATACATACAGGGACTCTAATGTATAACAACATTAACAGTGGCGAACCAAATACGAGAACATTCCCGAAAAGACTTTAGAAAAAGATCGGATAAAACTAGAAACTGCAACCTTGCCAGGGAATTACTACGTTACCCTGACCAAGCATCAGCAAAAGAATTTCTAGACAGCACCTGCGCTTTGTTGTCACAGGCATTCTGACCAGCCACTGCCAACTAAACAAACACCTTAATAGAATGATGTTATCTGAAACACCTCTACTTCGAGGTTGCGTAAACAAGAAGATGAAACCGTGGAACATATTCCCTACGACTGTCCAGCGCTGTCATCTACCCGAAAGGCTATTTTCGACGAGTTTTGGCCAACACCAGCCAACATACGGGAGGTTCCCCTTGGCGACGTTATCAACTACGTTCGAAGCGTAGGATGGCTGACGAACTATAGGGGGAAGCCCTATAGGAGGATGCAGAACGGACCTAATGAGGCCTAGGTGATGTGAGGTTAAATCCCCACCCTCCCAAATTATCAATCAATCAATACAATAAATTCTAACCAAACCATATAGATACTACCAAAAATCCAATTTTTAGAATTTTTGTTTGTTTGTTTATCTGTCTGTTTCTTTGTTTCCGCATTACGCAAAAACTACTAAATGGATTTTTATGTGAGTTTACTACTGATGTCTTTGGACTCCTGGCAGGACATAGGCTTTATTTCACCAAAATCGGTTCACGGAAGCAAAAGTTACGATCATGTAAAGCAAAAGAAACGGAAAAAAACGGGTAAAATTGCAGGCGATGCTGCGTGGTATTTAGCTAGTATACAAATATTGTAACACTCTTTAGTTCACAGTTCACTTTTTGATTGATTTTAAGAAAAAAAATATACTCTTTTCGATAGGTATATTTTTGCGTGACATCACTAAATAGTTATTCTGATAAAAACGAAAATATTAAACAATTAAATTCTTGCACATATTGTCAGAACCTGTCAAAACTATGTAATTTTTTCCCAAAATGTAAAAAAAAATATTTTAAAAAAATACAAAATTTGGGCTTATAGAGTTGAGTTGCAGAAATTTGGTTATTTCTTATTTTTACTTAATAAACATAAGAAAGTCAAAACTTTTTTACTGTCGTTGGATAGGTAATAAGACTACCTACTTAGTACGTAATTGTATTTTTTTTTAGAAGTTTAGGTTTATAGGAAAATCTCGGTGCAAAGACGTTAATTTTATTTTTATATAGAAACTGATTTAAAAAACATTGTAACGTTTTTTTAGTGAAAATATGTTCTCTTTCAGGTTTTACATCACTTTAAAAGCATTAAAATTCAAAATGTGACAATTTTTTACATTTTTCAAACATTTAAATGACGTTTGTAAAAAAACTGTTAGTACTATAAAAATGCTTGGTTCATTTTTTTTGTCTAAAATGAAACACTCTATAAGCTCTAATTTTTATTTTTTAAAAATATTTTTTTTTAAATTTTAGGAAAAAATTACATATTTTTGACAGGTCTTGACAGTAGGACGTATAAAGAAGATTTTAATTTTTATCAGCATAACTATTTAGGGACGGCACCTACACAAAAATATAAAGAGTATATTTTTTTTCTTAAAATCAATCAAAAAGTGAACTATCAGTTGCTAATTTATAAAAGTCATCGAGTAAATCAGCAATTACCAGAGTTCAGAAACCCCTGCAAGTTAACAATAATTCTATAATACAATTTTCTATTTAGCTCTGTAACGAGGGTTGTTATTGTAATTTAATACCCAGATTTTATAAATACCCGCAGTTAGCAGGAATATACGATAGACAATGGTTAGGGCAAATTACAATTGTCTATTAATTAAAGAGTTTTTGGACAAACTGGTTGTGTTTGAGAGTACAGTGTCCGATAAAAAAAAAATGGTGCTAGAAAGCACGGATAGTCCACTATACAATAAATTATTTTATGTTGAAAGGAAATGAAAATATCTCGAAAACTGTAGCTTTGAAAGATTTGAACCTCATAACAAAATTTTTGGATAATATTTACGAAAACCAAAATCTGAAAACCGCATATCAATAGCTGATTATGATTTTTTAAATATATTTTAACGTTTTTTCAAAGGACTCAGAAACTAAAGCTCCTACGAATTTGGACTTGATGACAAAATTTGTGGTTTCATATTCATGGAAACTTGAATCTGAAAACCGAATCTCGCTATTTGCTTTTGTTCCAAAGTTACAATTTTTTCCACCCTTCAACCCCCCACCACCCTACCCAAAAGTTAATCAGTTTATGGCCAGCCGATAGCGGATTTTTGTACCAAATTTCGTTAAAATCGATTAAGGCGTTCTTGAGTTATCGTGTATACAGACCGACAGACTACTTTTTTTTTCGTCGATTAAAGTGTTTTGGAACCCTAGTAACTCATTTTTGCTAAAATTAGGAAAATTCAAAATTTTAGGCTAACTAGGCCGCCGCACCTCCTACTAATAGTTTAATTCAATAAAAATATTTATCTACCCATATTAAAAATTGCTGCAAATGATGTATTGTGTAGCCTTTTATAAACTAAATGGTTGTTTTTATTAACTTTTAATATTTTAAATCGCCAGAAAGTATATTAATGTTTTTGATAATGTCCCAAACACTTACTTTGCTGCTATAAAATAGGTAGTAAATTTTTGGAGCGCCCACGATCATCAGAATATGCAAAACCCGCTAAATAAAAAAATGCATCATAGACCCATAAAAAGTGCAATTTGTCAAACCGAATCATGTTTTAATTAAAAACAAGTTTTACAAAATTCCGCGTTTTATTTTGATTGGTTTTCACAAACAATGGCTTAAAAAAACAGGTTTTATAAATTCCATCCACTTTGCAACAGTGTTATCGTTACTTATTTTGTTGCCTTAACGTTAAGGCAGAGTCAATTCAACGTTATTAATACGTCACCAATACGATGAATGTCCCGAAAATAACGTAAATATTTCAACGCATCGGTATCGGTATACTTAACGCGTTCGAAACAAAGCCAAAATGCACTACACTTTTGACTTGCTCATGCCATGTTTGGAACGATGCCCGCTTTTTTGACGGGTGCTATGACACAACAGCTGATTCCACTCGTTGCGTACCGAGGGATGTATGTACATAACGTTACGCACCCACGAACGTACGCAACGATTTCAATCATCAGTTCTGTCATTTGTCATTCAAAACCCTTCAAAAAAGCGGACATCGTTCGAAACATCGCATAAACAAGTGAAAAATGTAGTGTATTTTGGCTTTATTTCGAACGCATTAGGTATGGTTGAAATATTTACTTCAACAGTGGGATTTACTAAAAGGATTTAGCCTATTTTAGACAGGTCGTAAGTTTAAGTGAAATTGTTGGTTTTAAGCATTTTATACTAACTTCCTTGAGTTTTCGACATAGTTTGATTTATAAGAATAATTTTAACTATTTTTTTAAATGAAGAATCATCTTAACACAATCTTTTGTTGGATTTAAGAAGAAAATTTCTATTTCAAAGAAGTTTTTTTTAACCCTAGGGGGGATCTAAATGGTAAACACTCTGTTAAGCAAATTAAAATTGACGTTATCTGTTACTTACTTAACTTAACTTACTCTTGTTTATTGATTTTTTCAATTAATACTCACTGTCACATAACCATTTCGATATGTAATCATAAAATAAGAATTAGATTAACTTTGTATTTATTTAAAATGGGTTTTTATCTATCGAAAATATGAAAAAACTTTACAAACACAAACCCATCGCAATCGCAAACCACAAATAAAAATATTTCGTCAAAGTAAGTCATGAAAAAAAATGCGGCTAAAAATCCAAATGATGCGTTCGCAAAAGAGCCAGGTTCTCTTGGTACCAATTCTGGAACTCATAGGAAGTGATCGTTCGCCTGAGAGAAGGGAAGCAGTGTCAACCAATAAACGCGCTTAACAGCAGTGACGAGACGATCGAAGAATCACCAATCTATTATGGGCACGCGCACAGCTGCCTCGAACAACAATTTTTGAGCGAAGCCGTTCTCTTGACTAGACCCAGTAGTATGGACTTGTAGCAAAGCTCGTCTGAAAAACGTCACTTGTATGATTTCAGAGCACGCTATTGGATGAAACCATCACGTGACAGATCTCGATAATGCGCATGCTACGGCCAACTTGACCGTCTCGTAAAGTACGACGTCGCACAGTGGTCGATTTTTGTAAAAACGCGGATATTAAAAAAAAACTTACACATTGTAATTTAATCGTACAAAATATTTAGTTTTAATTAAAAAATTAATAGTTTACAATTTTTAAATAATTAAGCATTTATTCTTTTTTAGCTGATACATAGGATGATCGTGTGAATTTTCACATTTACCTTAAGACATTTTTAAGAAGGTAAAAGATATATATTTATTAATTGGCTAAATTAAACTAAAAATGTTAGTTTAGAACAATTAAATTTACTTTAAAGTAATTGATACAATATATTATAAGTGTTACAGTATACTAGTATATTTTTTATGTATATAGTGTTTTGAAATTCTAAGCATTTTTATATAACATACCCTATGTCGATCTTCAATTGTTTTCGAGATATCAACAGTTGAATACTGTCATACTCTAGGTCTTCTATTTGAAATTTGATGTTGAATACTGATGCGTAATATCAAACTCGTAAAAAGCATAGTTTATTCCTTGGCCAACTATTCGCCTAGTATCTTGACAACCATATAAGGGCAAATTTAGACACATTTTAAATTTTTTAATTTTTCAAGTTATGTCCGCGTTTTTCTGAAAATCGACCACCGTGCGTTGTTCGCATGACTTTTGTGCGATGGATCACTTCTCAGGGTATGATCGTTCTATTACGCCCAGAATCGAGCCCCTGGTATAACATGATAAAATGGCTATTTAAGACCTTTGAGTGTGATCTTTCAGTGGAAAGCTTTGTTTGATGATTAAGCTTCTAGATAAACTCAATGTTTTAATTTCAACTTTGTAAATAAATGAATAGGTACAGTTGTTTTGGAATTTTTTCATTGGAGACAGTTTTCGTGCATAATCAGTGAGCTTCACTTATGTTTGTTTTGCCTCGTAGTGCCCTCATAAATATAATATTTGTGCTGAAAACGGGTTCAAAATATGGCGTTTTTCTGGACAAAATTGGAGGTGTTTTATTGATTAATGAACAACTTGGGATATTAAATAAGGTAAATTAATTCTTGTAAAAACGGTTGCTTAGGGAAATTATATAGGAACTTATTACCAATTGCCACAAAGCAATCCTTTCTGGGGGCTATAAATTTAAACCACCCCCCAGAGGTGGTCTAAAAAATAATCAACTTTATATCCTCAATTTCACTCAATTCACCATTTGCCATTTTGAAACCTATCAAAAAAAATGTTTTTAGGGCATTTTCTCCTAAAATGTGGAATATTTTGAGAAAAAAGTAGTTTTTCTGTGGTATTTTGCAATAACAATACAAAATAATCAATAACTTTGTATCTTTTCTCTATGGGTAAGTGTTTTTTTAAAGTGGGTTTTAAAATGTAGTACCCCCCACAGGTGTAAATATTTAGACCTGTGGGGGGTACTATTTTAGGTCTTAGTGAATCCCACTGTAAGTGTCTAATATTTTCTTAAACACAACGTTAAAAAAATAGTTTAAACAGTTTATTTTAGTGTCTTTTAACGTACTGGTGACGTAAGATCTACGTTAACACGTGGTAACGTAAATGGAATGTTTCTTTGCATAGTGGCTTTTGCAAATTTCAAGTTTGAAATTGAATTGACTTGAAAATTAAAGTTTGGATAACAAATTGGTTTAATTTTTATAGTTTTATAAATGTTTAATGTGTTTTCAAAAATCTCCTCCAAACAATAGTTTCATTAATTTCACTAATTTAAAATTTTTTGCATCTTGAACGCAAAAATGAGACCCGACCCACATCGCGGTTAAACCATAATAAGGCTATGTAAAATGCCAATAATATGATCGGTTAGTAAACTAAAGGGCTTCTCTCGACCACATCCTTAACAGCGTTATAAAGGGGTGGAAATGGGGCTTTATTTTACGCCCTTGTTAGTGCACGCAAACTCGTATTAGCGGAAAATTTGTATTGGTTGCACGATTTTGTGGTTTTTTGTTGTCATTAGTGGGTGTAGAAGGTCCGCGTACAAAAAATTTACAGGAAGGAAATACAAAAAAAGGTATAGCGTGACATCGGATCATGGAATTTCAATTTGTAGCCGTTGCCATTTAAACAAATCAAAAAAAATAGTACCGGTAACTCTCCCTTCAATCTAGTTGGCCTTGCAAACGAAGGAGCACGTAATCTTTTGCGCATGTGTCGATTCTATCAGTGTAGTGTACTAGTATAAACAGCATATACTGAATACTTTTTTTATTTAAATAAATTTTATTTCAGACCTCAAATCAGTACAAGTAACTGGCACCGAGGCCTTCAAAGTTAACAAAATATAAATTATAAATAAATTTTTATTAAAAAAATCTTTTAAAGAACAAGCTTTTATTAAATGCCCTCAAAAGTATAAAATAATGTTTTATTTTTCTTATACCATAATAAAAGCGATGGGCACAAAAAGAATTTAACCTTTAGGTATCGTATATCGGTCACATCGACGATTCACCTAAGAAACAGTTGTACTAATCTATAACCTAAGCTTGGCAAGCACGGCAATCTCACCCGTTCTCAGCTTCTTTAGATGAAATCATTATGTTTATCATTCGAATAGAAGAAGAATTTAGTTCTTCTTTTGTAGTTATCTCTTTGTCACCGTAAAGTTAAAATTTTTAATATGCGCCCATCGCTTTTATTATGGTATAAAAAAGATAAAAAATTATTTTTTACTTTTGAGTGCATATAATAAAAGCTTGTTCTTTAAAAGTTTTTTAATCAAAATTTATTTTTTAATTTGTAGATTTGTAAATTTTCAAATCTGATCAAAAATTAATATCCCCTTCCCAAAAAACCCCTGTATGCCAATTTGGATTTAAATCGAAAAAAACTAAATCTTTTCCCTCCTCCACTTCCCTCGTTAGAGGGAAGTGTGTACCTAATAATACCATATTATTGTATTGTCGCCTGAACTATAAACGCATACCAAATTTAAACACACACCCTTAATTTTTAGATTTGTTCCCTTAATCGTCCATTTTGAATCCGCCATATTAAAATTTTCAAATCTGATCAAAAATTCATAATTCCCCCCCCCCCTTAAAAACCCCCGTATGCCAATTTTTATTGAAATCGAACAAACCAAATCTTTTTCCCCCTCCACTTCTCTTGTTAGAGAAAGGTGGGTACCTGAGAATACCATATTATTGTATTTTCACCGGAACTATAAATGCATACCAAATTTGAACACAATCGAATGTGGATAAGTCAGTTAAAATCAAGAGATCTTGGGTGGAAATAACGAAAATTCAAACTTGGATGAGCATCCCGCAAGAAACACACAAAAGACCAACGCGAAAAGAGAAATGATTAAATGATGTTTCGCCCTGGGTAATCAGCGTGGACTCATCAGTGGTTTCACTGGTCACCCTCTACCATACATCATTAAACACCATCATACACTTTGATTTCCAACTTTCCGCATCGTTCCGCACTGGTACTTATCCAAGATACTTGATACGGATTCGTCCTGGTGTATTAATATTTCCAGTAGAATTATGCTCCTAAGGTAATTAAAACAAAAAAAGAAGTTATAAAACCTCCAAATTAGTTACTTCAACGGAAAAGAAACTGAAAAACAAAAGATCCATCTTGAATCCGCCATATTGAATTTTAAAAATCTGATCAAAAATTCGTATTCCTTATCCTCAAAAGCCCCCATATACCAATTTTGGTTGAAATCGGACAAACTCAAGTATTTTCCCCCTCCACTCCCCTCGTAGGGGGGAAGGGTGCCTAATAATGACATATTATTGTATTGTCACAGGAACTATAAATGCATGCCAAATTTGAAGGCAATCGGATACGTATAAGTTAGTTATTAGACGACCAAAAATCGTCCATCTTGAATCCGCCATATTGAATTTTCAAAATCTGATTAGAAATTCGTTATATCCATCCCCAAGTGCCCCAACACACCAAATTTCAAAGAAATCGGGCTTACTTCAACTGTACCCCCCTTCACCCCCTTCGAGTAGGGGGGGGGAAGTTGGTCAAAATTATGTTGCAAGATTTTACCCGAAGAAACATAATTACATAGATACATTGTAAGCTAAATAAAAGCTTGTAATAATCTAATTATAATATTTAACTAAATTACTTTAGTTGTTTTTTAGTGTAACTATTCAATAGATTACATAAAATCATGTAACTATTAGATACTATAATGGCCCCAGGTTCGTAAAATGTGTAACAATAATGACTAAAAATAAATAAAATCATTTAAAAATCAGGGTCGGCTCTGGGCAAGGTCAAAGGCAAAAAATCTACTGCGCATGCATGACGCAGTTTGCCCGCGCCTATAAGAGTTTTTGGCTCTGCCTTTATTCCAGACTAACTTGATTAACAGAGTTATTATCGCTACGACTTTTTTTCGGGACGCTCTAAAGTTTTCAAGCTGTCATGTGTTAGTATAGGAAGTGCGATTCAACTCTATTTTTCTAAATTTCCAACAAAGACGAATCAAGTTCAAACTTCGAATCGCCTTTAATTTCCAGCGTAGAGCGCTCCATAATTTTATATAATCTATTGAATAGCCACCCCATATTTATTATAATACATATGATAGAATTGTTTTTCATTTTTTAGTGAGGAATTAAATAAAATCGTTTTACTTTATTTAACTTTTTTTAAATTTTATTTTGTACTTTTTAGTGTTAATAAAAAGAAAAAATCCGTTAACGTAAAGAGTGATCTTCCTGCACACTCGGGGTGGATTAGGCTGGTAGTTTTTTTTATAAGAGTGTATTGTCACCGGAGTAAAATAAGCATACTAAGTATTAATCAAATTGGTAGTGGTGAATTAGGCATATAACCAGTATAGAGTAGTTTATTTATTTATTAATCAAAGAGCGTCCTTCACAGACTGCACATATATAGCACTATTACGAAGAACTACATAATTGTTTTGTTTTCATGGGTATTGAGTTCGTTTTCAAAACTCATTCTATCTTTTTCTTTTATATAGCGTGTTCTTGGTCTTGATAAAGAACACGCTATATAAAAGAAAAAGATACAATGAGTTTTGAAAACGAACTCAATACCCATGAAAACATAGCAAATATAAGAGGAATAATATTAAAGTTCTAAGAAGATATTTCTTCGTTCACTAGCACTAAGACTAAAATTAGAATTAATAATGATACAGTATGCTAATAGTATTTTAGGTATATTTAATCAAAATATTAGCTTTTATCTATCAAATGAAATGTAACATAAGCGTTTAAAGAGATTCATGGAATATTTCAATATAAGTACGCTGTATACCAACAATTGGTGAATTCATTAATGCGTTAGAGCTGCACCGAAGGGTGTAAAGCAAATAAAAAAAGTCTATGATTATAGTGCCGACTTGAATTAAAATTGAGTCTTTGAACGATATTTATAGAGTCTATCTTATTATGGATTAATTTATGCAAAAAGACCATTTCGTGGACACTTCTTGCAAAAAGTTTGGTCAGCTTAAGAGTTATTAGAATATCTTCTATAACCGTTCTATGTACTTAGCATATTGTGGGCACCAAACAAGACATGCAACTTCTAGATGCGACCTTACATATAAATTGTAGAGAGTAATTAACGTTTTGGCCGATTTGAAATCTTTGGTTATTCTTAATATAAAGTCCACATTTCTGTAAACCGTTTTGACTGGCTTTTCTATGTGTTTTTCAAATTTTAGTTTTTTATCCAGATCCTTAACAAATTCTACATCGTTAAGACATATACCAGATAATGTATATTGAAACTCGATCTCGTCGCGATTTCTTGTAAAGAGTTAACAGTTGCAAGTTGATTTTTTTGACAATATTTCGATAATCTATCAATATGTTTTTGGTCCGTCCGCAAATTTTTTTTAAATTAGAGTTTTCAAAACAGCTTGAAATGCCATTTATAAAAATTGAAACTAATAATGGGCTCAAATGGGATCCTTGAGCAATACCTAAGGTTACATTTTTGCTATTTGACATGTTATCTCCTGTCCTGACGTATTGATTTCTGTCTGTACTATATGAGCCCAGTAAACCCAGGAGTCCGCCATGCACACCGAAATTTTTGAGTTTAATCATAAGAGTGGGGTGATGAATCTTGTCAAACGCTTCTGGAAGGTCAGTGTAGACGCCATCCACCTGAGAAAATGAGTCATCCAGTGTCTCATAAATATCCTGTGCAAATTAGTAAGAATTGAACGCCCTCTGAAAAATCCACTTTGCCTCTAATCAAGTTTATTTCTAATTTTAAAAAATAGCTCTTTTGTAACAATTGATTCCAATAACTTTGCAAAAATACAAAGTAATGTAATAGGCCTAAAATTTTCATTCTCACACTTGGTGCCATTTTTGATGTTGCTGATTGATGTTGTTAATCTGTTTCGTCAAACTTTTCTTAAAATTAGGAAATATTTAATAAAATTTAATCTCCAAATTGCATGTTCGTAGCATTTTTGGTTCAAATGTTATGAATTTACAAATATATTAACCCCCCTCACCCTCTCAACCATCTCCCAGCAAAATTTTTGTGACTCTAAAATTGGGAAAAAATCAGGTAAAATTTAGATAAAAAAAAAGTTACGAATTTTTAGATGTGTAAACTCCTTCTGCCTCTCTTACCATCACCAACATACTTTACCCTATTATAGTAAAAATATTTTTTTATAGATCCAAAGTTATGGATTTTTAAATATCATTACCTCTCTCGCCCCTTTGACCACCCCCACCAATGTAATTTTTTAGAATAATATATTATCACCGGCCCTTTTTTTAAATTACCGAATTAGTATTTTTTGCTATCCCGAAAGGGTGAATTAATTGGGGGTATTTTTTTCGCTAATATTTCTAGTTATTTTTACTCTTGCGGGACTCATCAGATTTTATTCAGAAAAAAGTTCTTTTTGAGAAACATTTTCATAAAAACAGAAAAAATAGCACCGTTACATATACCACGTGGCAAAAGTGTATTTCTATTCGTCAGCCATTTGTTTCCCTCGCTTCGCCCCGGCTATAATTTTATCGCCCTCGGATAAAAAGTGCCACTTTAGTCTCTAAATATATAATATACTATTTTAAAGAGTTTTTGTGTCAATAACTTCTCTCCGGGCATAAAAAGATCAATTGTCGATACTTCTACAAAAGTCAAGTAACCGCTGACGTTTGAGTGAACATATTTTCATTTGTTACCGTATGTCGTGTGCCCGTTAGTGGTTTTTTGTCAGTAATTAAGGACCCTTTATTGTGTGTTTATAAAGTTTTTCGTTCAGTGTTCTCAGGCACATTTACAGGGTGAAACCATATACTTATAAACTTAATATACACGGTATTGCAATGCACCCCTGTGAAAATTTTAGCAAGATTAATCATCTAAATCCAGGAGGCTATAAAAATTTTTGAAATTTTAGCCATTTTACGCATGCGCGATGCCCTTCACTGCGATGGCCGATGGCATATGAATGTCACGTTTCACGTTGGCAGTAGTTGTTTACTTTTCAAAAACCAAGCAGTTTGTGAAGTGAAGGTCACTGATTATGCACGAAAAATATACCAAACAAAAAAACCCAAAACAACTATATTAATTTATTTACAAACTGAAATTATAACATTGAGGGTATCTAGAATCTCAGTCAAGAAAACTTTCCTTACTAAAAGTCCACTCATTTCAAAGCTGTAGCTTTCATCGGTAGAGGTTGGTGCAAGCCAAGGTACAAGCAGAGGTAAGGAATCCGAAATCGCTGTTTGTGCTTTGAACGCAGCTAATATTTTAAAACGACATTTTGACAGTGACAGAAATGTAAACAGAAGTTGCATTTAAGTTTTTTTAATATATTTCATAAATAAAAACAATTTTTAAATAAATACAAAATTAATCTACTCCTTATTTTATTATTGCCCATCTAAATCGTTGTGTGACATCAAGTATTATTATTTATTAAATCGTTTATTTAGCAATAGCTAATTAATCAATAATACAGTAGTACAATTAACAAAAAATAAATAAGAAATCATAATATGAACTAACTACAGCTACAAGAGTAGACACAATAAATAGGTAATAATATAAAAAATTTTAGTAATAAGGTTATCAGGTAAGTTTCTTAACCAATCTAAAAATGTCTGTATCTCTAAGATACCATAAAACAAACATAAAATATATATAAGACATGAAACACAAAAAATACAAAAACATACATACAATTTTCATTTCTGTTTGAATATAACACTACCCCAACCTATAAGTCAGGATCATAAATATCACAATGAATCAATAAGTGTGTTTTTAATTTCTTTTTAAAAGTATTAATACTGCTGCAATTCTTTATTTCTTCTGGGAGTTGATTAAAATCATTCATACCTTTGAAAAAAAACAGATTTTGTTGCTGATACTGAATTTCTATGTTCTATATAGAAATTATTCCTTTGTCTGGTGTTATGACGATGTATTTGTCTATTGTAAACAATTTTTTTAGTAAGATATGTGGGAGCAAGTCCAGTTTTTATTTTAAATATAAAAACAAGTACAAAAAATCTAGCATATTCAGCTACTGGAAGCCACTGCAGCAGTCGAAGCAACCTTTGCATCTCATTCTGGTTAAACAGATAAATTATGGTTGCACAATAGTTATAGTGTGGCAATATTATAGTGTTATATACAATTAATCTGGCCCAGATTGAAAGGGATATTGAACATCGTTTAAGATAGTTTATTTTGAAACTTATTTTTGAAACCAGGGAATTGCAATGATCTTTAAAAGATAATCTGTTGTCTAAAATAACACCAAGATATTTGATTTTCTCAATTTCCTCTAGTTCATTTTTTCCAATCACAATTGAGTAGTTTCTTTGTAAAAACAAAGACCTGTTCTTATGGGTACTTTTAAACATATATTTTGTTTTATCAATATTTATTTTTAGAAGATTTTTTGAGGAATATTTATTGATTTTTTTCATTGCACTATTGATGTTTTCCACCAAGAAATCCAAATCTTTTGAAAACGCGTAAAACAGACCATCATCTGCAAAGTTGTGTAATTCTATATTATCTATATGATCTGGCAAATCGTTGATGTAAATGATAAACAAAAGCGGACCCAACACACTCCCTTGTGGTACACCGTTTAGTACCTCTGATGAGCAGATAGCATTTAATCTGGTTACTTGCCTTCTACCTGTAAGATAACTCTCAAACCAAACAACACCCTTAACACCGGATCAGGGTATTTTCCCTGATCCTTTGAAACTTGCCACGGTGGTACCAGTCCAAAAAAAACCTAATTCTATTGAAGCATCCAACTTGCTTTAGCGAGCTATTTATCAAGTCAATCAGGGGTGCTTCAATGGATTGATATATATTTTTTATTAAGGAAACATTAAGATAGTCAGGACTATTTTTCTTTTGTAATGACATGATAATTTTATACAAAGAGGTACTCTATGTTTTCTAGAGAATCATTTATGGTTCCTATTTTTGGTGATTTTGGCACAATTTACTTAATTATGGAATCTATACTATCAACATAAAATTTATTTAATCTTTCGTTCATATTCTTCCCATCTGTAATTATTTCCCCGTCTATCTGTATTTGTTCAACTTTCGAATGCTTTTTTTTTGGTAAAATTTCTCCTAATATGTTCCACATTGCTTTAGGGCCTTTCTGACAACCATCTACTTTCTGTTCATAGTATTTCTTTTTCTCTTCTTTGATAGTTTTGACTGCTTGATTTCGTTTGTCTTTATATATTCTATATGCTTTTTCATTATTAAGTGTTTTGTACCTTTTGTAACTTGCATCTCTCAGTTCTGTCGCTATTTTGACCTTTTCATTGGAAAAATTAATTAACAAGGGTAAATTTTAATTAGAGTGACACATAACCCCAATTTTAATTTTTTCTACAGTGTGTTTACTATTTAAACCCGGCGTGGGTTTATATTTTTTCATTTTCTTTTCTTCTAAAATGAAACTTTCTTCTTAAATCCAACAAAATATTGTGTTAAGATGATTATTTATTAAACAAATTAATTCAAATTCTTCTTATAAATCAAACTATGTCTAAAACTCAAGGAGGGTTGTTTGAACATGCTTAAAACCAAAAATTTCATTTAAACTTAGGACCCTTCTAAAATAGACTAAACCGTTTCAGTAAATCCCACCGTTAGTGTCTATTGTCAGTATTAAAAAATTCGTCTAAATGAATTTGGAATGGATTATAATATAAGGATCAGAAGGACAGTTGCTTATAGAAATGTGAATCAGAGATAATCACAAAAACTACTGGACTCAACCAACAAGACAACAAAAATTTGAATTATTGAACATAGGCTGAAATTAAAAATACTTGTAACGCTACCAATGGTTGATAATAGTAACCATTGACGCTATTATTAAGCGATAAGAACAACAATTTAGCTTGGCACATCCTATTTGAGTGACCCGCAATTTCCTATTAAAGGAATCAACAACTTCTGGAAGAGCTTTTCTTCAAAAACCATTCAATATCTCACAAATTATTTGGTTTGCTCTGGTGTATTAAATCGTACCTACTACCCAACTTTTAAAAGCTTTTCAAGTAACTACAATGCTGGAAAATGTTTTGTTCTGAACGAAAAATCTGAAATTAGCAAATTCACACATTAACTTACGTATATTACGTTTTGCCTTCCCCTTTTCTACAAGGCTATTATGGACTCACAGTTCTCTGAGACGATAAAGCTATGAGTCTTGAGAGAAATAAAAAAGTAATTTCATATCCATTTTTTCAAAAAATGTATTGGATTTTATTCATTCAACTACTATAGGAACGGCATACATGTTTTAAGATTTAAATGAATACTATTTAAATAGTTCTAAACACGCGTAGCTCAAAAACGCCTTACCGGATATAACCAACTTTGAAATATATAAATAAATTAAAAATTTCTTAAAATGCTGGAACCAGTCAATTTATAGTTTTTTAGATATTTAATTTTGCTTTGCCTTGCTGGACTGGCCGTACAGTCCATCACCATTTTTTTAAAGGTATTTACAATTACTGCAAGGATCCAAATATGAAATTCACAAAAGGCTCTTTGAATCAATATCACTAGGTTAAAATAAATTAATTTTTGGTTAAATTACAAAGGCTAAGGAAGGTTTCCTCAAAATTTATTGAATAATTATATTAAGATTTTAATTAAAAAATTAATTTTGTTAAAGTCTTTCTTAAGTAATTTGAATCTCAATATTTTTGGGCTTTATTTTACTCATCTCTAAGCAAAATCCTGCAAAATATTAATTAATAAATATTAACTATAAACAAATTTATTAAGAAGTCCATGTTTCTTAAATGATTTGATTCTCAATATTTTTGGGCTTTATTTTACTCATCTTTAAGCAAAACCCTGCGAAACCTTAATCCATTAATATTAACTATAAATAAATTTAGTAAGAATTACATGATAAAAATTCACTTATTAAATTAAAGAAGGCTTCTCGTTGAAAAACTGAGTCCATTAATATCCAGCAAATCGATGATTTCCACCCTGTAGCTTTAATAAAGGGCAGGTGCGTATGTACACCATGTTTCATGCTTGGTTACATTCGTCATTACAGTAACTCATATTAGTCGCGTACTTCACGCAAATTAAATTACGAATTAAGTACGAATAAAAGCCCTTATTTAATTCAATACATTGCCCTACGTACAGAGACTTCTTTCTCTTTTTAGCAATGCCAAGTAATGCAAAATTTTATATTTTAATTTGAAAGATTTGTACCTGTTAAACATTTGGTATGTATTCAATACATATCGAAAATCAAACATCTTGTTCTTTCATATATCACGCTCTTTGTCGGAACAGAGAACATGTTCTATGAGAGAATATTGAAGACAATATTTTCAATACGTATTGAGTACGATGTGAAAACATAATAGAGACATAAAGCTATTTGTAACTCATCGCAGTATACGTATCCGCATCTAGCGAGAACCAAGCACATTGATTGGTCAGAATCTTTTAGCACGTTCGAAAAGAGCAGATATATGCTAATTTAAGGTGTTTCTGAACCCAATAGGTGCTGAGATACGATACGTGTGCCATAACGATACGTGATACCTAACGCATCTCAACACCTATCGCGTTCAAGAACACCTTAGATTAGCATATATCTGCTCTTTTCGAACGTGGTACAAGTTTCTGACCAATTAATGTGCTTGGTTCTCGCTAGATGCGGATACGTATACCGCGATGAGTTACAAATAGCTTTATGTCGCTACTAATTGAAGCAAACTGCGGTATATCAATAACACACGTAATTGAATCTATTATTTATTCTTTTTTTATTAAATAACTGGTTATTGTAGGGATTGTTATATGTTAAGATTATTTACCTAAATAATTAAAGCGGTCGATTTTCTCAGAAGGTGAAAATCACACTCCCAAAAACTGATAGCTTACCTTTCCAAAACAATTTTAGACAAGTAAACTATCAAATAGCACACTAGTGTGTTATAATCCATAACTCACTAGTGCGTTATGGATTATAACTCGGTTCATATTTAAAGTAGTATTCTATTTATTTGTTACTATTAGAAGCAGAATTCATATTGATATTGAAATTAAAGGAAAATTCTATCGATTTATTCGAATTTGAAGTCATTGTAAAACTCGTTGGTTCATCAGAACCAGACGCTCCCATATGGGTAAAGCTGCTGATAGTGCTGGAAGACGTTCTAATGTTTTGGACTTCTTTGGTTTGTATCCCTGTGATTTCCTTTTCAAAATTTCAAAAAGCTCGTTAGTTTGGCATTTTTTGAAATGTCGATTTTTTTATAAATGTGAATATTCAAGCGAAACATCGAGTATTTGGTCCATAGCGACGATGGGGATAATTTTTTTTGCAAATGTAAAAAATAAGCCAGTGGAACATTTTCCATTTTCTGCAGGGAAAACTGACAACAACTTAGATACTTAAGACGTCATTTGCTAAGAACGTATCATGCCCGTGGCAACCAGGCAAACAACTTACTTTGACCAAAATGTTAAAAAGTCACCGTCAAATCATTTTGACATTCATAGGGTATTGAGACGCAAGTAGCTTTGATTTGATCACAAAGCTTATTAATTATTGTCTCATAAAAAAACGATTTCTTCCACTTGTTGGATAAAACATTGTATGCCACTCATGTGTTAGGTTTCCTAAGTTACTTGATAATTTGTCCGTGGCAAAAAAAGTGGACAACAACAACAAAGATGCTGGTGGTAATAACCCTGAAGAAAAAAAAACGAGAAATTGCAGAAAGTTCCTTTAAATACATTCTAGAAACCCTCCACAATATTTTGGGACAGTTTGACCTTCAATCCGTCAGACCAAGAATATACAAATGCATGACGAACTTACCGCGAAAACCATTGAAAATACAGAACAGTATTATAGAGTTTCTATTTATAAACAAGTTTTAGACAAAATCAATTTGGACATAAAAAAGTATTTTTGACCTAAACATATTCATACCAAGTTTAACATGAAGCCAAAATCAACGCAAAATTAACTAAAGTCGTTTCTACATACAATAAACTGTTTTATTAATCCAAAACACAAATTCTTAAACTTTTATTGGGAGAAGTCAGTATTTGGAAACAATATTGGTCAGAAGTAGGCAAAAGCTTAAATCAAAACATACCTGATAAGGTTTTTGAGGCAATGAACATGTGTGGCAATATTTTTCTGTTGATTAGAATATTCTTGGATGTTTGCCAGTAAGTAATGCCTCGTCAGAAAATGGAAATTATTTTTTTTTGAGATGGGCATCTTATGTTTGAGATATGCGATATAAAAGGTAATATTTCAACAAAAAGTTTTTTATAACTGAAAAAATTATACGTAGTTACTCAACCGCGGATTTCAGGAGGATAGGAGTGTAGTTAATCCCCCCCTACCCTGGCTTTAAATTTTTTATGAAAACATTTAGAAAATCAAAAGTCGGGCATAAATTGCGGCGCTATAATACCTTTGATATTTAAGTATTACTTTAAGTTTGTGTTAAAAATGGCATTTGTAGTGTCATTTTCTTAAAAATTTTCGCCTGCTGCGCTTTGAAATTGTTTACAATTTTAGTTTAATTTCAAATCAAAAAACTCATTTTTTAGAGCAATTTCCATAAAAATTTAATATTTACGATTTTAGTTTATTTTGGCTCAAAAATTACAGTTTTAATGTAGTTGTCTCAAAAATTTTCTTACACATTTTCTTAAATAAAAAATGTATGAAATAAACGACTTCAATTCTGAGTACCCCCTCCCTAGATTTGAGACCAAATCCTCGCTTGTAGTTACTAAGTTTTGTTTGCATATATTGATATGTTCCTCATAAAAGCTATCTATGTTTTATTCTATTTTTTTTTCTTATCGAAACCGCCCCCCCCCCTTTTCAAATGGCTGGGACCACCACTGCAACTAGACAAACAACTTACTTTGACGAAAATGTAAAAATGTCACTGTCAAGTCATTTTGACATTTATAGGGTACTGAGAAGCAAGTAGCTTTGATTTGATCACAAAGCTTATTAATTATTATCTCAAAAAACGATTTCTTCCACTTGTTGGATAAAACATTGTTGTCGCATCACAAAGCTTATTAACTATTATCTCAAAAAACAATTTCTTCCACTTGTTGGATAAAACATTGGCCTTAAGTCTTTCTCAAGTACCTAACAACAAATTTTGTAGTACTGTATCTCATACTTCTGGGCGAATAATATTTGAATATTTAGTGAGAGCTCTTAGTACCTATTTCGAATACATTTGCTGGCTTTTTAGCCAAATTTTAGCCAACGAACTGGGGGTTGGTAAGAAGGTAATTAACCTAACACTTCGACCTCACGCTTCGCTTGTGAAAACGGGCCATAAACTGTAGCCTGTGGGGTAATTAGCTGTGGGAAAAGGGGTTGACGTTAATTAATGAATTTTTGGCATTATTGCGTCATTATATCGGCCCTGCGGAGCGTACGAAAAGCATTTTATAACTTATTATTCTCTGGTTTATAGCAGAAATTTACGATATAATGGTTCTGTATTATGTGTAATACAGGATCGCAGTGTTTGAATTCATTTGAATTAATTATCCAAATAAAAATTACTTATTTATTTATTTACCCACTCAACAGTTATAAAGTGGGGGAACAATGGATTACAAAATTATCATATAAAATTATAAAACAAAAAAAATTAACAAAGACAAAGTCTTCTACACTATAAGGATTACCAAGAAATTAATCAATTAAAAATGCACTTGCACACAGCTGTTTCCTTGTATCAATTATGGTCACATTTTTAATTCAAATTATTTTTTTTACTAAAAACTTTACATATATTACTTTTGCTCAGAAAAATGACAACAATAAATTAAAAAATTAAAAATATAAATAATAAGTTTATATACGAGAGACATATACTCTGGGTTATGAAGCCATGAGACTGGTCAGAAAATATTTTGGAGGCTATGTTATAAATCAGTCTCTTAGAGTAGAAGCTGCACCAGATGATTTTGAAGTTTATTAGATTTAGAAGATCCAAAGAATCAATCTTATTGTTGAGGAGCTTATTTAGAAAATAAATTTCAGCAATTTTGCGTCGATTTCTAAGGATTTCAAAGAGAATCTTTCTATAACTTGTACCACAGGATACTTCCTAAATTTTCTTTAAATCTTTTCAATGTCTACAATATGTGAACGATAGCAAAGTGACCAGATAATTGAAGAAAATGAATGAATTGAGGTAATATCACGCAAATTTCCCGGAAAGACAAAAAAATTGAAAAATATATAAAGACTTAACGTATAGCCAGAGTTTAATATTTTTCTGCCACTATTGGCACAGAGTATGGTAGCGAGAATAGGAGCCAACTTTCGGTCAGCACTATTTCGTTGGTGTCAATTTTGACTTTTGTAGATAACTTTAATTTTAATTTTTTTGTGAAGTTTCTGGATGGAAAATAGTATTTTAGGACAACAGTAAAATGTGCGCTTTTGGGAAAAAGAATAACTGGCGAATAAAAGAAAATGAGTGTACGTTTCACCGTTCTATTTTATGTTAGAGGCTAATAAAACTCTAGGTTAGATCAAGTTTTTTATAAGTAGTGCAATATTGCTCCCTTCACTGCGCTCTAAGAGATCTATTGTGGCTCATACCTATCTACAAGTCACTCATCCTATCTTCCCTGATACAGGAAATCAGTCTGTTTGGTGAGACTTCCTCGCAATCTTGTACCGGATATGTACCGGCGTTTCCTCTCCTCCACAGAATCTACAAATCGGCGTAGGGGTCACTCCAATTCTATTCTTGTGTTGGTTGAGTCGGTACTGACCTGTGTACAGACCTGTCATTATTCTCAGGCTTTTCCTTGGTAGTTGCAGGAACTGCTTTGCTCTACGTTTGTCTGGCTTATTTAGAAAGGCTCTCAAGTGGTGTTGTTCCGGAGTTGAGCGCCAGTGCTGCACCCCTTTTCTTTCTTCTTTCAACACACTCGGATATTTCCCTATTGACCGTGTCTTTAGTTAGTCCAAAGCAGGGCTCTGGCCCTAAGAACGCAGATTCCGCTCCTGCTTTAGTAAGAGAGTCGGCTTTTTCGTTTCCTTCAATTCCTGTGTGGCCCGGGACTCGTACAAGAGTAATTTTGTTGGTTCCACAGATCTGTAGCAGACTTTGAAGGCAGTTCCAAACTAAAAGTGATTGGATCGTATTCGTATTGTCGGCTATTTCTCTTGCACAGAGCTCTATGGCTTGGAAGATGGTAACAAGGTTACCAAGTCCCACTGAAATTGCAGCGCGTGAACCCGATACACCCGCTCCCACGCCACCCTTGGTTTTTTATCTGTCTGTGTACCAAACGACAGCTTTGGAATAACACTCTAATAGCAGTTTCCATTGGTAAAACTGGTGCGCCAGCAGTTAACTACTGAGTCGGTGCTGCTGTTCCATTGGGGTGCACTTTTTCAGTTTTTATGTTCCATTTAAATTTTTCTGCGCCGGCTCTCAAGGCTCGTGGTTGCACCGAAAACCTTTTCGCGCCTTTATATTTTACTTAAAACCCACAAAAGAGTTTTTTAATGGTCCTAAACTACTTTTATATGCATTCAGTTGGAATAAAATTAGTGTTCTGGTTTGGGTGCAATTTTTTCATGTTCCATTCAATCTGCACTCAGACTGCACTGACGCAAATTTTTGACAGCACCAAGCCAGTGTTAGTGCACTACGAGTGGCGTACCAATTTTACCAATGGAAACCCCAAGTTTGGTCATATTAGACACTTTCGGTGGGATTTACTAAAAAGTCTATTTTAGAAGGGTCCTAAGTTTAAGTGAACTTTTTTGGTTTTAAGCATTTTAAACCAAGCCTCCTTGAGTTTTGTACATAGTTTCATTTATAATAAGAATTTTAATAAATTTGTTTTTGAATAATCATCTTAGAACATTCTTTTGTTGGATTTAAGAGGAAATTTTCAATTTAGAAGAAAAGAAAATTAAAAAATTTAAAGCCACGCGAAGTTTAAATAGTAAACACTGTAGAATAAATTAAAATTGGGGTTATATGTCACTCTAGTTAAAATTTACCCTTGTTAATTAATTTTTCCAATTAATACTTGATGTAACACAACGATTTAGATTAGTAATAATAATATAAGGAGTAGATTAATTTTGCATTTATTTAAAAGGTGTTTTTATTCATGAAATCTATTAAAAAACTTAAATGCAAGTGTTTTTTACATCTCTGTCACTGTCGAAATGTCAGTTTAAAATATTAGCGCTGCGTTCAATCACAAACAGCGAGTTCGGATCTTTTACCTCTGCTTGCACCTTGGCTTGCACCAACCTCTACTGATGAAAGCTACAGCTTTAAAATGAGTGGGCTTTGAGTGAGGAAAGTTTTTTTGACTGAGCTTTTAGATAACCTCAAGGTTTTACTTTTAGTTTGTAAATAAATTAATATATTTGTTTTGGGTTTTTTTCATTGGTATATTTTTCGTGCATAATCAGTGACCTTCACTTCATGTTTGTTTTGCCTCGTAGTGCCCTCATAAATATATTTTTTTGCTGAAAACGGGTTCAAAATATGGCGTTTTTCTGGACAAAATAGGAGGTATTTTATTGGATAATGAACAACTTAGGATATTAAATAAGGTAAATTAATCCTTGTAAAAGCGGTTACTTAGGAAAAGTATAAACGAACTTATTACCAAATGCCAAAAAACAATCCTTTCTGGGGGCTATGAACTTAAACCACCCAGGTGGTCTAAAAAAATCACCAACTTTATAACCTCAAACACAAATAATGAAGCGTGCCAAATTTTTGGCGTATTCACCATTTGCCATTTTGAAACCTGTCAAAAAAAAATTAGTTTTAGGGCATTTTCTTTTAAAATATGGTGTATTTTGAGAAAAAAAAAGCAGTTTTTCAGTGGTATTTTGCTATAACAATACAAAATAATCAATTTGTGTCTTTTCTGTATGGGTAAGTGTTTTTTGAAAATTGATTTCAAAATTTAGTACCGCCCACAGGTGTAAATATTTAGACCTGTGGGGCGTACTATTTTAGATCTTAGTAAATCTCACTATTTAGGTTGGTCATGAGACGTACGAGGTGGCCAGCGGTATACGTGAAATTTTCCGGCTCTGAAGTTTCTGTCTTTTACATTTTATTACCATGTATTTCTATCTTGCTTTCTTTAGTTCGGCCGCTCGTCTATTGATTTTTTGACTCCCGTCGGCAAAACTCGCTGCGTATATTATCATATATTCACGTTAGCAACATGCGGCTATCGGTCATGTCTGAACGTTATACATGCTAAAGACGTGACCTTGATGAAATAGCTCAACGACAGACCGCAGATATTGGACTCTGATATCGGTATTCGAGAAGAAATCTTTGCTTTTGTAAAGATAAAAAGAAGACAGAATATTGCGCTATGTTCTAGGTTTGCGCGTATAGTACGACCATTGATCTAAGAGACTCATTATAAATGCTAATCCCTTACCCTAATAATCACCTATTGTTCGGGGTGTGAAAGTAAATAAAATAGCTGTAAACATGCTACCATGTCTGAGGATTACAGGCGCGGATTTAAAAATGTGTAGTTATTTCTTAATAAGTACACGTTTTTGGCCGAATTAAAATTTATCAACTTTATGACTAATTAGGAAACATTAGAGTTCGATTACGTTACAAATTAGTTCAGGCTTAAGATACCAAGTTGATTTAAAGTTTTGAAAATCCGTTAGCAGTTGGTGTTTGGTTACAAAAGAAGTTATTTGTTGTTAATTGTGCATGAAAAATGTTTCGTCCGTGGGACAACCGAGTACGTCACGTTGAGATACGGGGAATAATGGCGTTACAAGAGAAATAAGTGGTAAAAAACAATTTAAACGTGATATTTGAAGTTTATACCACCCTTCTTGAACGTGGGTTATCAAAATTTGGTGCAGTGAAGAAAGCGGCAGGTTTAACACGAAGATCGGTAAAGGCAGTGTGGCGTATAGTAAATAAATCGATAGTTGGGAGAAGAAAAAGGAAGAATTCTAATACTTCTAAGAAATTGGACATGGGTGATGTGGATATCATTCGTAGAAAAATATGTCAAATGTATAGGGACCAAATGATTCCTACTCTACAAACATTAATTCAAAGATTAAAAAAAGATGATACAGGAATACAGTGTTACCGTGAGACACTGAGAAAATGTATTATATGATAAAAAAAATAATAAACGGCAAGTCACTATGGAACTGGCCGTTTAAAAAAATGGAGGATGGAATATTTAATTGCAATACACGAGTATAGAGAAAGTAATAGGGATATTGTTTATCTCGACGAAAGTTCGTTTGACACCCATGAAGTTCCAGGAAAATGTTGGGTAGTCTGATCACTGCACAACTAAAGCTGCATCAAATAAAGGAAAGCGTATCACAATAACTCAAGCTGAAACAAAAAATGGGTTTATACCAAATGCGTTGGCCATATCAGCCAAAAATATAAAGGATTGACATACTGGTTACCATGACGATACCACAGCGGAATTATTTGAAGACTGGTTCAAGAAGAAAGAACTGTTACCCAATATACCTCCAAATAGTGTTATTGTGATGGATAACGCGAGCTACCACAGTAGAAGGCTAAACAAAGTTCTGTGTTCAAATGACACAAAACTCACAAATTCAGGACTACATGTTATGGACACCAAAAGACAATTGCTTGAAATAATTAAAGCATTTTGAGCACTAAAACAATAATATTGTAATACTTTGGCGGAAGAAATGGGCCATAAAGGGTTGAGACATATATCGTATGAGCTAAAAGCAGCGGATAAAAGAAATATATAAAATTAAATTCTTCTGTGGTAGCTTTAATTAGGTCGGCAGAACAAAATATTTTAAGTAAAAGCTGGGAACATTGGATAGCTCATGTCCACAAAATAGAAAAATAATATGTAAATATAGATCTGCTACGACAGCGACAGTGAAAAGTTAAAATTTGTTATTTTTTTACGTATTTTTTTGTACTATATATGTATGTACCGTCCAACTCAATTTATAAATTTAACTTATGTTTGCGATTTTTATTCTATGAGCAAATATATTTTGTGTATATTAGATTAAAATAATTTTTTTCATTTAAAAACAAAAAATTGTTAGACCGAACCGTCAATAAAAAATATTATCTTCTTCACCTTTAAGGTGATCCGTGGTAGAAATTCACTGATCCATTACAACACTAAGTGCGTCCCTGCTTCCATTCGAACACCCGCTGAGTCGCAATAAATGCTTATCGGTCATGAATAATACTGAGCCTCCTAGATGGTCAGACTTTACCTCCTCGGACCAACTTAAAGTGTCTATTGTAAAACAATATGACAACACTCTAAGTTTGGTCATATTGTAAAAAAAATGTTTTTTAAAGGGTGAAGATCGCGCGAAAAAGTAAAATTTTTGTAAAGCTCTTTACAGTTTCGAGGGCGGTTTATATATTTTAACTTGTGTAAGGTTTACCAAAGTTTCGGTCGGTCGTCAATGTCGCCATTAATTTGATTTCATTTTGCTTTATTTGCATACCGATTGCGATTCAGGCCTGCCACATAAAATATTTTTGAAATATATTAGAGGGCAAATTTGCCAATAAAAAATTCGTTTGTGGGTTGAGTTTACAGCAGAGGTCTAAAATTGTACAAAAAAGTGACTTGAAGGACACAATTCCACCTAGAAATTCTGGTTTTTAAATAATTTAATATTAGAAAACGGATTGTTTTTGCACTTAGAGAAGTAGCTTTTTCATACAATTCTGTATCTTTCTTCTTACTTTTTTTACAAAAATTAAAAATGCATTAGCTGTTTCTTGAGTTGTCTAACCCTATAAATAGCGTCTTTGGAGTCACATGCGCTTTTCCGGATAAATATTCATCATTATTCGAATGCACCCATGTATAATACCCTCGTTTTAAAGTGTTAAATTCATAATCAACCATACCACTCAAAAGATTAATATATTTTTTTACACTTTAACGTTGTGTATACCGCTTAGGCATGTTTAATAATTTTTATCGTAATTTGAAATTTTAAAACTGTTATTGATTAATGACGTTAAAGTGGTCGGTAGGTGCATTGTTGTTCACATGCACCAGTTATTCCTTTATTAAAAATCGTATTATGGCACGGTAAGTGTTGGGGCAGATGTTCATTAGGGAATTCGGAATTGGTGTGACTTTGCCCACAGATAAGATAAAAGAATTAACTGCAAGAGGCTTTAAAGTTAGATTGATAATACTTTTGAACACTTAGCTCTCTAAATGTACCCAGTTAGAAAGGGCTGTTGTTGTTGACCATTTTTAGGGCTGTTTTAGAGCCGGTAAAATAGTGGGAAGCTGACATTTTCTGTATATATCTCGATCTTTGCCAATGTGGCCGATAACTTAATAAAGGAACTCCGTAACACAAACTACAAATAATAACTTAAACCTTTCTTTCTCTTTCAAAGAAGTCAGCCCAGTAGCAGTTAGAGATGCAATAAACAATTTAAAAAATATTCCTAGCAAAGATATATATCACATGCACTTCCCTCTCCTCAAATACCTACGAGAAGGAATCTACCTAAACTGCTTTAAATAAACAAAAATTATTCCTATACACAAAAAAGATAACACAAATGATCCAAACAGCTTCAGACCCATTTCGTTAATACCAGTCATATCAAAAGTTTTTGAAGACATACTTAAAACAAATCAATGAGTACTTCGAATCAAATAAACTGTTAAGTGAATGCGAATATGGCTTCCGGGTGAACAAATCCACAACAAAAACTATCCTAACCTTCATGGAGCATGCGGTCGAGGCCTTGGAGGGAAGTCACTTAATGCAAACCATATTTTGTTACCTCTCCCAGGCCTTCGACTGTGTGTACCATGATATATTATTAGGAAAACCACAGCTTTACAGGTTCGAAGAATATGCAATAAAGTTAATACATGAGTTACCTCAGTGACAGACACCAAAAAACTTACCACAAAACTTACTCAGACACAGCTTTAATGGTACATGGAGTGCCATAAGAATTATTATTATCAACATTACTATTTACAATCTATTCAAATGACTTACCTTGCGCAGTAACAGAAGCAATACTATTACAATTACAGCAGGAGACCACCACAAAGTGAACGAACATTTAAAAATAAAAATGATTCATTGAAATCATTTAACAAAGAAAAAACACAAAAAACGACAATTGCTCTTTGTTAACAAAATAATATAAACAATGCAAATAAGGTCAAATTTTTAGGTATTTTTTTACACCAACATTTTACATTTGAAAACCATGTAGAGCATCTGGCAAACAAGTTATTATCAACCACATTTTTATTCAAATCTATAAAAGACCAACTCCTGTTTCAATCTTTAAGTTTTTACGCAATCCTAGTTTGGGGTCACACCTATCATCTTGAAAGAGTATTTGCTCTAGAGAGACACGCACTTCGTTTCATAACTGGCCTACCATATAGAGCCGATGTAAAACATGAATTTGTAAAACTTAAAATTATGACAACTTCATCAAGGTACATATATGAATGTTTACTACATATCAAAATCTAGATAAATAACACCAGAAATCAAACAAAAACTACTTTTACCCAAAATTATATAACAAACTGCCAATGTCCTCTAAACGACTACCTGAAAAAAAAGTTTCAAAATAAAATCAAACAGTTCCTAACTTCAAAAGTTTTTTATAGTATACAAGACTTCCTGAAGGCACCTTTATTATGAGTATTTTTACAAATTAGGAATAATAGAAATAATGGTAAATGTTTAGTGTGGAGTGTTCTGCCGTGTCGAGTTTTTTCCCGGAGTTCCTTGTAGAGCATTTTGACGGTCTCTGGGAAATTTTCTTCTTTAAGGGGCGGGGACCTGAGAGTGGCGGGGAACCGTGCCCTGAACAGTTACCATAAGGTTTTTTAACAATTACGCTAAGGCTTTGACGTTTGTAAAACTGTAAATTGTTAAACATGAAATAAAGAAACTGAAACTGAAGCTGATACCTTGGAGAGGAGTTATCAAGTTGACACCATCTACACTGACTTCTCCAAGGCATTCGATAGAGTAGATCATGTAGTTCTAATAAATAAAATGTTTTTAGCAAATGTATTCAGCACTCTTTTATCCTGCTTGAAAAGAAATATCACTGAAAGAGAGCAGGTCGTAAAACTGGGTGAATGTACATCTTTAGAGACAGATATTTCTTCACAAGTGCCACAAGGAATTCACTTGGATCCTTTCTTTTAATGATATACAGCCTTGAGGATTGACAATAGCCTTATAAGATTGTTTGAGTAGTGTGGGTCTAATAAGACGTCACTGAAAATTCAGAAGTGCCAAGTTTTAGCTTGAATAATTCTATTTTAGAGTGAATCACATTATTTAAAGATCTTGGTGTTGTTCTTGATCCTTTCCTGAGCTTTGTGGATCTTTGCGAACATGTTTTAAACAAGGGGATGAAAATGCTTTTTTTCCTAATGGATTTCAACAATATTTTTGGTTGGTTGCGTAGTACTACTACTACTACTATTTACATCAGTAGTCTTAAAAATCTAATTGGCCTATCTTTGGAACAGCAGATTACCCTAAGTGTTTTCCCAAAATTACTTTTAGAATCAGACAACGAACTACTGAAATAGCTCTTTGTTACTTCAAAGTTTCATAATAAACTATGGACAAAATAGGGGTTTTGTAAATATGTTAAATACTTTTAAAATTCAAGTTAACATTATTTGATGTATTGGTAATTATAATTGGAATTTATGGTGTTAATTTTATCAGTGGCGCATCCAGGAATTGACTTCCAAGGGAGAAGTTAAGTGTAAATAATAGTGTAATAATAGTGTGACCATAACCACTCTTTTCGAGAGGGGGGGTTAACCCTAACCACTCCCCCTCACGGTACGCCACTGATTTTATGCCTATAATCGTTGTTTCAATAACTTATTTAAACAACGCTACGATGTCCAGTTTATTGTAAATGTCACCCTCACTTTGCTCCGTTATTATGCATGGAGGTAAAAAGTTTTAAATTAAAAAGTTTGAACTTGAGAGTAAAATAGTGTTTCGAACTTCTCTTTATATTTTACTTTTTCAAAACGTTTACAATGCTTACGTGTCTGCAATCGTCATCAGGTGAATGACAAGGGAAGAAATACAACAACCTGTAATTTTAAAAATATGTTTATGCTATGATAAATATTTTTCGAGATATAGGGTCTTAAAATTTGACAGCTAAGGTGATTATGATTTTTATGTATAATATTTTCTTTAATGGATAACGACCGTTGGTATTTAGTTTGTGGGAATAACAGGATTTTCGGTCCAAATTTAAAACTAATTTATTAAAACTCTTTTATAAAACCAAGCTTTCGGAATGTTTTGTTCCTTCTTCGGGGCTAAAATTTATGTATTATATTTATATTATAATGCTTTATATACAAAAGTTATATATAACAGACTACGTATGTCAAATATCATTAAAACTACGTTAGATGAGATGACAGCCACCTTAGCGGCCAAATTTTAATGCGCTATATCTCATAGCCCGAGCATATTGTATATTATTGAAATCGCACAAAAAGAGAAATTTAAAAACACAGGTTTTTGTATTTAAAATAAGAAAGCTCATGTCAAAATTTGACATTTCACATATTCTAAAAAAACGCAGAAAGTTATAGAACTTTCGTATTTAAAACTTTTATCGGAGGAAAGTGGGGGTGACATTTATAATAAAAGACCTTGTTCCGGCCGCCGTAGCGCAGTGCGCAGCGTATCTATTTTATTAGGTTACATTTATTATGTTTAGACAGTGTAGAAACTAAAATCAATACGGATTTTCACCAAGAAACTTCTGAAAAAATTGTCAATCCTTTTGACGTTATTTATTGTTGTAAATTAAATCTATCATGTTTAGCTTACTGTTTTATGGTAAATTTGTTATTTTTTAAATTTTAACTGCTTCTACTTTTTTCCCAAATATCTTTGGTTCATTGTGCTAGCGTTTCTATCATTATCTGTGCACTTTTCCCATTTTATTGTATTTAGATCAAATTAGGCCTCTAATTCTCTGCTACCAACTGTTCCTTGGTTAATAGCCGAAGGATCCATTTTTTATAATTTGTTAAATTAGTCCAAAAATGAACAAAAAAAAAAGCAAACGTTAGATGCTACGGACAAAAGCGTTTATTCAAGAACTAGGTTAAAATGCGTTTTTTGTTGCTGGAAATTTTAGAAATTCATTAATTTTTTTTTTTTTGCACAGGAAATAAATCTTTAGATTCGTAAAAAATTAATTTTAAAGCGCAGCAGGTAAACCAAGGGCGTAGATAAGGGGGGAGGGTGGAACAAGGGCGTAATGCCCCCCCCCCAAACCGGTGTCCGTATCCGTTACACTCTCGATGTTTGCTGGGTAGCTTTCGCGCGTTCTGTTTTCACCCCTTTGTAGCTGACCCAACCCACAATTTTTAATAAATTACAAAAAAAACGAAAAAATGAAAATTTGCACCTTAAGTTTGACTTTTAGAATTTTAGTTTACATCCCGTTTCACAACAAATTTTGCCTGCGGCGCTACAACACATTGATTGATTGATTGATTGATTAAGTTAAAAAATAGAATATTTTTACAAAATTTTCGCCTGCGGCGTATTAATGACGTTATTTTAGCAACAAATCTAGGATTATTACCAGATCCCGATCCAGTTTTCTTTTATATTTCATAAGAAACTTAAAAAAGATCAAACTTTCTTCTTAAACTACAAAAAATACTACTTGATATGGAAAGTTTTCTTGACTGAGCTTTTAGATAACCTCAATGTTTTAATTTCAGTTTGTAAATAATTTAATACAGTTGTTTCTGCTTTTTTGTTTGGTATATTTTTCGTGCATGATCAGTGAACTCCACTAATGTTTGTTTTGCCTCATGGTGCCTTCATAAATATATTTTTTGTGCTTGTGCTTGGTAAATTAATCCTTGTAAAAACGGTTACTTAAGGAAATTATGAACTTATTACCAATTGCCACACAACAATCCTTTCTGAGGGCTGTAAATTTAAACCATCTCCCAGAAGTGCTCTAAAAATCACCAACTTTATAACCTCAAACAGAGATAATGAAGCTATTATGTGCCAAAATTTTGGCCTATTCACCACTTGCCATTTTGAAGCCTGTCAAAAAAAAATTCGTTTTAGGGCATTTTCTTCTAAAATATGGTATTGGTCGCGATTCTTCAAAAACCGTCAGAAAATCTCGCCCTTGCAAAAAATCTGACGTTTTTTAAACACAAGTTTACACTTAATGCTTTTTTGTCAGGACTATTTGCTAATATTCCTTAAATATTTTTATGTGTAAACAAATCTTTAAAACTTTTAACATACAAAATCATAGATAGCCATGGAATATTTCGCTGTCACTGTTCAGAAAAGTCACACAAATTCTGTCTTTCCTTACATGGTGAGAATTTTCGACGTTTATTGGTACGCGTACTAACAATTTAGGTCCGCCATAAACTAGTCCCGTAAAATATCTTTAAAATATTAAATTTACAAAATGTTAATAAAAAAATGACGCAGGTTCTCTTACAGCGTTAGGATAAATATGAAGGTTGCTGTGCTTTTATTTTAAATTAGGCGAAGTAAAAATCGCCACTTTCAAGAATTCTGACGGGTGAGATTTTCTGTCGTTTCTAAAGAATCGCGACCTTGACAAAAAAAAGCAGTTTTTAGTGGTATTTAGCAATAACAATACAAAATAATCAATAACTTCGTGTCTTTTCTGTATGGGTAAGTGTTTTTTGAAAATTGGTTTTAAAATTTAGTACCCCCTTCCCCAGGTGTAAATATTTAGACCTGTGGGGGGGGGGTACTATTTTATATCTTAGTAAATCCCACTGTAAATGTTTTAAAATTTAATACCAGCTTTTATTAAATTTTAAAAAAACAATATGTTAAAAAGTATTTTCAATAAAATATATTTTAAAAATAAAACGCAAACCTTTTTACATCTAATAGTACATTATAAACCTAGGGAGTAAAGTGGTACATTTAATCCTGAGGCAAAAAGTTTATCCCTCCCTCTTTCCTCCCTGCGGTCGAGCTATAATTTGTCGAGGGATTAAACATCAACAAACTTGAAAAAATCTTTCGTTATACCCGGTCTACAGTAGTTTATACTAAGTGCGAAGAAAAAACTAACAGTTTGAGAAGTTTATTTGCAAAAACTCTAAGAATATTGGTAAATGCCAAAATTTTTTGCAGAATTTCAAGGTAATTTTTGAAACAGATCAAGGCCCAAATAGATTTTTTGTTATTTTTGCCTTTTATGAAAAATTGTTTGTACGGTTTAAAATTTACCACAGTCGTACCGTTCGACAAAATCGACAGTGGGAAACTCAGGGGTTAAAATGTGTGGTTTTTTCTAAATTATACGAAAATAAAATGTCTAAACAACCTCTTTATTTTAAATAAAACATTTAGATATATGGGATTTTTGTAAAATATATGAAGAAATAATAAATTAATTTTAAATATATCATTTATGTTAATTCTATGTAAACCAAAAGATTTTAAATTTAAAAATATCAAATTTAATTAAACCTATATTTAATCTTAAAATAAGAGATATTTAATGGTAATATATGATTTTTTTAATTAAATAAAATGATTTTACCAATTTCAAGATCGGTGGTAAATTCCAAGGACGCTAAACACACCCAGAAAAATGATTTTTTAATTTTTAATAAATTACATTTTCAACTTTAAATTACGATGGATTTTTGTAATTTAAAATCTTGGATTTTTGTAACATATATTAATAAATAATTTATTAGATTTGAATATATTTATATTTATTTTTAAAATACTTTTTTTTCGAGAAATATCAAAAGTAGAGATCGGTGACTTAAATTGAGAAACCGTAAATGAACAAACCAAATCTTCAATACTAATTTAATTAAAAATCCTCATACAAAACGTTGAATAGACCAGAAGATCGTGAACTATTACTAAACATTTAGAGAAAGAGATCTCATCTTTTTACCATGCCGGTCTTAATTAACAAAATATCCCAAAGTATTATAAATTATTGTGTTTGTATACACCATCTTAGGTATTAAAAGGTTCTTCTTTTATTCGGTACAACATCAATCAACCAAATAAGACTCCTATAAATGCGCAGCTTGATTTCGGCTGGCTACTAATTATTTTCAAAGGTTAATTTAAAAAAAGAGCCGCAACAAAAGATGGATTTTTTATATTGTAACTTTTTTAATTGGTTGCCGT
Organism: Oxystoma pomonae; assembly: GCA_963921995.1. Classification (NCBI taxonomy): domain Eukaryota; kingdom Metazoa; phylum Arthropoda; class Insecta; order Coleoptera; family Brentidae; genus Oxystoma; species Oxystoma pomonae. The sequence continues at coordinate 113,000,570 of OY998165.1, forward strand.
AAGAAAGTCGAATTCACAATAATGTGTGAGCTTCTTGTTTTCTGGTCAGTCAAATTTTAGAAAAAAAAGCAGCTCCTTTCCCTACAAGGGGGGATGAGACCCTACACCTTTGACTCATCAATAAAATTTGTAATCTCCGTGGACACTAGGCTATTTTTATGCTTTAGCGAACAAAACTATCATGAGGAAAGTAGGTCAAGTAATACCTTAATTATTTTGAACGTATTTCAAATACCTTTTCAAACATATTAAAACTTTAACAGTGGGATTTACTAAAAGGGTTTAGCCTATTTTAGACAGGTCCTAAGTTTAAGTGAAATTGTTGGTTTTAAGCATTTTATACCAACTTCCTTGAGTTTTGGACATAGTTTGATTTATAAGGATAATTTTAATTATTTTTTTTAGTGAATAATCATCTTAACACAACCTTTTGTTGGTTTTAGGAAGAAAATTTCAATTTAAAAGACGTTTTTTTTTTTAACCTAAGGGGGATCTAAATGGTAAACATTCTGTTGAGCAAATTAAAATTGACGTTATATGTCACTCTTATCAAAACTTACCCTTGTTTACTGATTTTGGAGATTAATACTCATTGTCACAAAACCTTTTCGATATGTAATCATAAAATAAGGACTAGATTAACTTTGTATTTAATTAAAAAACTTTACAAACACAAACCCATCGCATTCGCAAACCACAAATAAAAATATTTCATCAAAAGAGGTCATGGAAACAAATGCGGCTAAAAACAGACCTGAATCCAAAAATCATTCACTGATGCGTTCACAAAAGAGTCATGTGGGCTCAACGAACTGGACGGTGCCCATGAAAACTGCAGCTTTGAGACTTTTGAGTGTGATCTTCCAGTAAAAGTTGATGATTAAGCTTTTAGATAAACTCAATGTTTTAATTTCAGTTTGTAAATAAATGAACAAGTACAGTTCTTTTAAATTTTTTTCATTGGAAACAATTTTCGTGCATAATCAGTGACCTTCACTTATGATTGTTTTGCTTCATAGTGCCCTTATAAATATATTTTTTGTGCTGAAAACGCGTTCAAAATATGGCGTTTTTCTGGACAAAATTGGATCTGTTTTATTGATTAATGAAAAACTTAGGACATTAAATAAGGTAAATTAATTCTTGTAAAAATGGTTACTTAGGGAAATTCTAAACGAACTTATTACCAGTTGCCACAAAACAATCCTTTCTGGGGGCTATAAATTTAAACCACCCCCCAGAGGTAGTCTAAAAAATCACCAACTTTATAACCTCAAACACAGATAATGAAGCTATTATGTGTCAAATTTTTTTCGTATTCACCATTTGCCATTTTGAAACCTGTCAAAAAAAACTTAGTTTTAGGGCATTTTCTCCTAAAATATTGTATTCAGTGGTATTTTACAATAACAATAAAAAATAATCAACAACTTTGTGTCTTTTCTTTATGGGTAAGTGTTTTTTGAAACTTGGTTTTAAAATTTAGTACCCCCCACAGGTGTAAAATTGTAATGAATAGTTCTAGAGATATTCTCAATTTGCATGAACCAATACAAAAAATGTTTTTACTAATTTTTTTTGAGAAATGCTGACACACATCGATATTGTTTTACTTTATTCTTTGTTCAAGGATACACTTCTACGGAAAGTAAAATTTATCCGTACAATTTGAACATATTTTGAAAGTGAATATCTCGAAAACTAACTGCTAGAGTTGTGTCCTGAAATTCCAATATATATATAGTCAAAAAAGCGTTGGTTAAATTAAGAGAACAGCGAGGTATTTAAAAACGCGAGTAAAAAAAAGCACAGTTTAGCCGCGAGTTGTGAACACTATTTTTTTAATACCTTTATCAAAAAGTCCAAGAAAAAAATGAAAATACTTTTAAAAATCTCAAACGAAGAGCACTTCTCGCAACATACCATCTTTACACTTTAAATCAAGACGGCTGGTAAATTAAATAACAATGGTTTCCATAGCTATGTGCCTTTTTACCTTCTGACGTTCAGTTTGATATGCTGACGATGTTTTTAAATGATTTTTTCTTAAATACTTGGTGAAAACTGGCGGAAATGGCTTAATAAAGGCAAGAATTATTAGATTTTTTCAAATTACTATTTTCCGCTATTTCTCTTTAATTTTGGGTAAAAAACGGACAGAAATCTTTTTTTGCACCCGTGATCAAAAAAAAAAGTTTTTTTGGATCGATAACCAAAAAAGTTATGCTTTAGTTATCTGCAGCCAGTAACTAAAATCATGTTATTGATGAAGGTATAAAAAAAAGTTTTTTTTTTACAAAATGTGGTTAACAGCGATGCTTTTCTGGAATTTAGTTGAAGAAGCCTGCTTATTTTCTTTTTTTTTAAAAAATAGTCAGGGAAATTTTAAAAAGGTGGTCATGAAAAGTCAGGGATAAAACTTAAAACATTTGCATTTTATTCGTTCAATTGATCTATCCAACCTTTGTTCAGTCAATTCTTAACCGTTGACAAACATAAAAACATTTTGTATCATTCAGAAACACCTTTGGCAAATTTACGTCATTAAAAACGCATCATCATAACGTGTGACCACTCAGTGCTGGGTAAATTTTACAATGTGTGACCCCTAGGTGTTAAAATATAAACGCTTTTCCAGATGATGATACAAAGACAAATAAGAGAGTAGATAGAAAACGGTGCGGCGCATTCTGCTCATCCACTTATGTAGTCGCCATTTTGACTTGTTTATTTTGTGTAAGTAGCCTTTGTCTTTTTTTAAGATACTTGAAATTCTAGGTTGACGCAAGTTTGGTGACACGTTTTCTTGATGGCTCCACTGACAGAAGAATCTGTTTGAGACAAATGAACTAACAACTTTGGACCCTACCCATTTGTCTTAAACCTGCCATCTTTATATTTACCTAACCTCCTTGCAAACAAATAACCTTAACTCTTTGTCAATAGGCTACCATTAATTTGGGGTGCAATCATTTGACATAGTTTAACTACAAAAAAAAACAAAATGTTTTCGAATTATAAATTACTTTGTGAGCAAACCTTTGATTTATTATTTTAAACATTACATTATATTGACGAAAAACTGTGTATCTTCTGTTTAAAGGTGCACAAAATAACTATTAACGAATAATATTTTAACAGGCAACAAAGATAAAGTTGTGTCAAATGGTTCTAGCTTCACACCAAAACTGCATGTCATAAGTTTGGTACTGCTCTCATGATTTCTTAAATATTAGTCACTTCTAGGTGAATTTACCTTGTTAAAGCCAAAAGTGTGCTTGTTTATGAACGCGCTCTATAGTTGACGAACGACCATTGCAAGTCAGACCCGGCAGTCCCGGAACTGAGCTCACTCATTTGTTTATGTCACACCTGGTGGTTTATTTTATAATATTAGTCTAAATCGTTTTCGAGAATTTATAGATTTAAGAGCGACGCGACGTGACGTTTTAACTCCATTAGTAAAAATAATTTTTTAAATGCTATTATATTATTTTAAGTGGTAATATTACTATTTTATAAAGGAAAATTTTTATATTTTATAAAAGAACGAAATTATTTCTTAGTTTTTAATAATTTTAAAATGCGTCATCTCTATTATTTCACAGTTAACAGAAATTTACAACCTTCTTGATTCCTCTGTCGAACTTGACTTCGCCAAATTTAAGATGTTTAAAAAACACTACTTAAGTAAGTAATTTTTTTGACGAAATTAAAAAAATCGATCTATTTTATTTTTTTCACAACCGAGTCGCCTTGGAAAAATTAAGGTACAGAGCATCAGAATAAATATTAGTTTATATTTTTTTCTTTTAATGTATTAAAGTTATTTAGCGTTGAATATATATTATGACTTTCGAGTAACCTTTTCAAGGCCATATTTTTATTGTTACTTACTTAGCTGCTTAGTTTAATGAAAAATAAAACGCTTTTATTTCTGTGTTATTTTAATTAAGCATGACTGAGTTTCCTGTAGCTCTTTTTCTAGATTAAGGCGCAATTACACAGACGAACATGCTCAAACAAAAGCTCGTGCAAAAGATTTAAAATTTTTTGCGCGAACATTTTTGTGAGCTTTTCTTTGAACATTTTGTTCGGGTAAATTTTTGAGCAAATTATTGCTATCTGTTTTGGAAACATATTTTTAAAGATGAGAATAAATAAAATTTCACATCAGTGATCAGTGATCTCAATTCTTTAAAAAAATGGAACACCAACTTTTATTTTAAATTTTTGTGAAAAAAAGCCGACGGCAAGCGAAACATTATTATTGGCTATCAGTTTTGTCACATGGATTAGGGTTACTTATAATATTTTTTTCTTAGGGTTTTCCCGGATTTTTTTGTCCGGGGAAAATTTTTCTTTTCCAAAAAATTTTTTAATTTTTCAAATATCGGCAAAAAACTCAAAAATTGCACTTTTAAGCGGTAATCCGCGCCTCACGACTATGAGGAGTGGTGGGAAGGGGATTTTTTTAAAACATATTTTTGTAACTTTACTTTAACCTTAGCTTTGATTGTTTTTTTTTTAATTCCTCACACCAGATTTACCTACTTAGTTTAAGGCCCCAAGGGTTGCTTAAAAAAGCAAAAGGTTTATGAAAATGCTGAAGATAGACACTGAACAAACAATATGCAAAGGGGCAACATTCCGATTAAAAAGTCTAGTCTATTACTGCTAAATTACATTTTTTAGACAAGGGTCGGGATCGTAGGGTTGTAAAAGTGGGTAATAAACGGGTATTATTTAAATCGAACGTGCTTTTGTTCATATATTTGAGATTTAATAAAATGTAAATAGGTTTTTTTCATTTGACTTTATTATTATTGTAAAAGACTAAACTAGGAAGTAATATAAAGAGATATGAGTGGTAAGGCGTTTATAACTAACGTATCAAAAAGACAATAAATTCCATGATGACAAAAAATACTCTCACCACAACTACGACGTGTTAATATAAAGAATTCTTTATCTGGTATTGTAAGTTCAATTTTTTGTGAAGTAAATCCAACCCAACTCGACGCAAACTACTCTACGTTTTTCTGATATATGGATGGACATTTTTAGTTTTAGTTTGCGCCCGTCGCTTTTATTATTATAATATGAGAATGCAAAAATTTATTTTCTACTTTTTAGTGCACGTTATATTTTATAAAAGCTTCTTTTTATTTAAAATAATTTTTTAATTTTTAGTCTATCAAAAATCCATCCTTTCGATAATTATCTTCCCTAAAAACCCCTGTATGCCAATTTTGATTGAAATCGAACAAAATAAATCTTTTTCTTCCTCCACTTCCCTCATTAGCGGGAGAGGGTGCCTAATAATACCATATTATTGTATTGTCGCCGCAACTATAAATACACACCGAAAACTGAAATTGAATACCAAATTTGAGTTGCAAGATTTGAGCCGAACATACAAACATACATAAATAAAAGCTTGTAAAAATCGCCAAAAATTTCAATATTTAAAAAATCGTAAACGCAAGTTCTACGCGTCAATAAAATAAAACGAATTTCTTTGTTTTGCGTCGGAGAGCCCTTTCTTTATGGAAAGATTTGTTCTAAAACTTTCATAAAAAAACTGCGTTGACCCTTGTTTGTTGTCATGTAATTTTGTGTGACAATGTTCATTTGACCAAAACCCCCTCTCACTAGTCTACGGTTTTTATCTTCTCCTAATCCAGCATCAGCAACAAATAAGTGCCAATTATGGTATACTGGCATATCCCCTATAAAAATCAAATCAATCGAAGTTGTTTATGAGGTAAAACGTGAATTTCGACATCATACCTTGTTTTAAAACTTAGTCTTTCTATTTTCAGTTAAGTTCAATGAATTCCCATAAAACTATAAAATTTAAATTTTTAAAGAAATTTTTATACCCCCAATTCTTCCAATAAATTTTGCTCAACATTCTCTACAAAATTTACGTGTGTTTTTTTGTACGAGATTTTGCTCGAACATTTCTTTGAACATTTTGCTCAAGAGGCTCGTGTAAATGTTTGTCGGCATTTCAACATCAAAGGAAAGTTTGTCTGTGTAAATGCGCCTTTAGATGTATTTGAATTTTTTTGAACTTAATAAGGGGCCGTCCATAAATTATGGAAAGACCACAAAATGTTCTTGTCAAGAAATTCTAGAAAATAAGTGTTGAGTAACAGTGAGAAGCCCCCTTCCCCCTACTTAACAGTTTTTCTCACTTTTACTAGCCCCCCTTCTCTCTTCCCTTGGTGTGTTAGATACGCAATTTTAGTACTTTTGCCATATTCGCCCTTTTTGTAGTTTTTATCTTGTCGTTATGCTTATTCTGTAAGTTTTATGTTAAATAATAAAGTAAAACAATAAATACTAATTAAAAATACTTTCTGTGTTTGTGTATTTTATTAACCTTTAAAACATTTTTCACCTATATTCAAATATCTTATGAAATACTTTAAAAAGAGAGTCATTTGAGTTTAGGTAACCATTGTTTAATATATTTAATATTGTACACCCTGTATAGTTAATTATAATGAATATAATTTTTAACAAACATCACTTTAAGACATAGAAATTAATTTTTACTTCCCAATGAATGCAACTTTATCTTAAAATCATCATATTTTGCTGCAAATTAAACCAAAGTTTACGATAACGAAAAGGATTTTTATTCTGAAATAATACCACTTTATGACAAAGATATGCATTTTTATGAGAAAAAGTTCTATTGCTCCGAATAACGAACCTAATAGACCTAACCATTACCGTCTCCACATAGGCCGATCAGCTCTTATCGTTTTAGTGTCCTTTTATCCACCTTTGCCGCCATTTTGACAGAAAACTAATGGATTATCTGTCACTGTGAAAATGGCGGCGAAGGTGGATAAAAGGACACTAAATCGGTATGAGTTGATCGGCCTATCTGGAGAGGGTACTGACCTAACTTTAGTACACAAAATGTGCACCTTAACCCAAAAAGAACGTATTATGATCCTAAATAAGATAAAATAAGGACAAAGTGGCCGCACTTTTAGACAAAGTGATGAACCTCGGCAGCGAATAAGATAAATTGATGTCAAACTGATTGTATTTTTGAGACAAAGTTGTAACGTTTAAATTTTGTTACTAAAAAGAACTAGTATTACAGTTTTAAAAATCTTATAGTTCCTTAACAAAATAGAGCGTCTGTGTATTATTTCCTTTTTAATTTAACTTGACTCCCAATGTACTAGTCTAACGCATTCGCCAAATTAAAAAAAAGTTTGAGCGTAAGAGATTATGTGGGAAAATTTAATACGATTAATATATATATTTTTTTTCTTCTGTAGTATTTAAGAAACGAATAAAAGAGCACAAACTTTGTAAATAATTTTATTAAAAATAAAACGTATGTATATATGTAATAGCAACGATAGCAAATCATATATAGCTTTATGACGAAGTGGGGTTCTGTCTCTTAATTTATTATTTTGTCTATTCTTCTCCTATAATTAAGATCTATTAATTTTTTTTTTCCATTGATGCAGCTTCTATGTAACATGGCAGTCAACCTGAAACAGAAATAGTATTCTGAAACTTTGTATTCCTTTTTTTTCTTATTATTTTCATCTTACCTATTTTCTCACCTATTTTCTTTTCTATCCGTTCTCCATTTTTCTTCTATGCATCTCGCGTCGAAGATCTATTATTTTGTGCCTGAAAGAAAATAAAATATTAATTAGTTAATATTAACTAACAGAAATTTATTTGCCTAGCCGTCTATTTTCTATTCTGGCTAGGTTAGTAATATTTTGTCGCCTATTACCTACCAACCTTAATCTAGGAACATTTCTGTTTGCATCACTTCTTTACTGTTCTGCAACCCATTCTCCATTTCCATTTTTCTATTTTCTATTTCACGTCTATCTTATATCTACCGAGATCTCTATTTATCTATGTCAATCCTAGAACATTTTCTATTTTGCCTAGCTTATCACGGAGTGGTCTGATGACTCATAGATCATTTCATAGCTTTCTACCTAGAAATAGATAAATAATTTAATTAATCTGTCATGCCTAACTATTTCTATCACTATTTTATTAATTTTACTTCGGCCTACCTTCGTGTACGTTATTGATAATCCCTAGTAATTTTCTGGGATAGTTTTACGTCTCTTTTAAACAATTTTGCTGCACCACTCGCACCTTTGTTTTGATTTTCCTTATGCCTACGTTTTCCTAAAATTGAACTGATTTTTAAGCTAAAAATAGATTCAGTCACCTGTGTGTTAGTTTGGAACTGAAAATTTGCTATGTTGCCACCTTAGTCAATATTTCCGAAATATGTCTTTGGTAATTTGTTTTAACTTTTTACATTAATTTAATATCTTTGTAACTTGTGATATTTTAATTGTCCCAAACCATAACTTTATAGCTTGGTCAGTTTTAATTCTTTTCTTTGGTGTATTCTAATTATTTCATGACTGTTCTCAAAACTTAGGGAAGATTCTTTACTGTGCACAATCTGAAAGACTTGCATTTTAAATGTTTAATTCTTGCACTCATAAGGGTTGCCATATCCATTGGCAAAATATTTTTAGGACTATCAATTTATTAAAAGAGAAGGCGCTTTATACGTTGACTGTAAAGTTAAACGTCATAATTTTCATATTAAATGAACAATTTGTCAAATATGGGGAAAATTAATATTGTCCTCTTTATTTGATTAACTTAATTCAAATCGGTTGTTGCACTTCAAAATAGGGGTCATGGTATTTAAAGATATGTAGCTTATATCGGTCGTTTCATGTAGCTAAACCGCCCATGGATTAGTTGTCTTTTTATGCTTCTTTCTCATTTTTATAAAGTGTTGCCTTGTCTTTGTTGGACTTTTAAGACCATTTTAGTAGTTAACTTACTTTCTGAATACTCTTTCATTTTATTTTACTGGAGTCCTTTTCCCCTTTTCTGTCCTATTTTTGTACATATTTTGCTGGTTGTTAGAAAAGGACAAACTGTAAGATATTTTAGTAAAAGTTAATTTACTTTCATTTGTTAATTATGATCAAATGGTTTTGGAGTGCGCAGCACAGTGTTTTTGGAGGCATTCAGAACCAACCTTTAAAAAAGAACACACGATAACACGTCACTGGTAACCGCTAGTTCGAGATCTTAATTTTTATTCTGGCTTTATTTTCGCAATCCTTAGTGGGATTTCAAATTAAGTTATCTCAAAGTAATTCTTGTGTTTGGGGCTACGTTTCTGAGAAGATATTTTGTGCGTTTTGCTGTTTTGGGACCAAGATTACACTCGCATTGTTTGCGGATTTCTGTCGGACTTACCACATGCACGTGACTGTGTTTCTTGCCCTCCAGACATCCTATCGAGGTAATTATTAATATATATTTTATTAATGTTATTTCATTTCAAAACCTTTTTGTTTGGTTGCAAGTATTTTTTTTTATCATTATTGTATAAGTTTAGTTTCATTAATGCTATCTTGAAATTTTATTCAAGTTCTTATATATATATATTAAAGGCTCTTTTTTTTCCCTAAACTTAAAATATTAATACTTTGCTATTCTGCTATTTTGAGTTTGCTAAATAAGTGGTCTTTCTTTCTACAATAGGGCTCAAGTGCCAGTCTAAAACCTAGCCTTACTCTGAATCAACACCTGAATCAACCACCAAGCCTACCCTGTCTTTTGGATCACCTTTTTGTATGGGGCTTACCTGCTCTTCACAAGGACAGTGACCCTTATTCAGCTATTTTGGATAAACAGATAAGTTTAGGCTTAATAATTTATCACGCTGATGCGCTTCTGCAAGACTGCGATACTGCAAAGACTGCCTTGCGCTACTGCGAGACTGAGTCGCGCTACTGCGAATCTGCGTCATTCCGCGCATTCATTTTAGTTATAGTTTTATTATTTTCTGGTTTAATTATTTGATACGATTTATTGATTCTCCGTGTGAACCGAAAGTGATCACTTGAGGGGCTTAGAGGGTACATAACAGGATATGTTAAATTAGAATAACTTTTTTCGGTTCAACTTATTTAAGCTTTTTTTTTCCTGCCTTTTAAGGTACCCCCTATTTTGTAGATAATTTGGATTATATTAAACTCATTAAACGGGTGAATTAAATTTGCTTCTTTTAAATTTCCCACAAATTATAAATCGTGTTTTGGTTAAACACCTAAAACAAATAGGCAGCTTTTCCAATTTAGCTGGTTTTGGAAAAATTGGTGGCGTCCACTAAAGTACATTTTGTTTTCTCCCACTCCCAATCTCCAAGACCGAGCAACGGGTAATAATTTAAAAAAATGTATTTGTATCCCGCACTTTAAAACTTTTAACGGTTTAATTCAAAACCCGATTTCCTTAATTAAAGATAAAACCACAATTTTTTTTTTATACATAAGCAAAAAGTGCGTCTCCGATGAATGTGTAGTCCAACAAATGTTTTTATGCTGTAACAACGTCACTTTGTTCCAGAAGGAAAGCAGCATTACCGTAAAAGAACGTAGGAAACATCAGCATCTTAACCTTCAGCCTATATTTGTTGGTGAATAAAGAATAACCCCTTTGTGGATATCAAACAAATTATATTATTAGTTTGTGTACAGTAAATATTCGATCTGCTATATGCCACCATGTCATTAGTTGAAGACAAAGTGGTCTGCTTTAGGTCAAAGCGATTGTTTTTTGAGTGTCGTGAGGTGAATTTTCACCGGTATGTCTATATCGAGGTCTATACGCTCCTACTTCTTTTCCCTTGTGTCAAACTAGTAGTAGAGAAGGGGCGGCGCGAGGCCCGGCAAGTAGGCCTCCCTGGGCCCTTTCTGCCCTACCCCGAGCCTGCCCCTAATCCACCGCCTGCACCACTGGTCTGGCAGTTTGCTCATTTGGTCTAACTGTTCTTTTTGCAAAGTCCAGTATTTTGTCCCATTTGAGCGTGTGCAGGTCCTCCTTATCCAGGATCGGGAAACCGAATACCTGGTATCTCGTCCTCTGGTATGCCTCGCAGTTCGCTATAACGTGTCGAGATGTCTCCTCTGCCCGCCCGCAGGCCCGGCAGTTCGAGTCATTCTCCACCGCGATCCGGGTCATGTGCTTCCTTAGTCGGTTGTGACCTGTTATGATACCTGTCAGCAGACCAGCATCTCTTCGCGATCTCCCCAGGAGCCATTTTTGTTTGGCTACATCCGGGCCCTTCACGAAGTCTTTGGTCTGTCTGCATCCTGTTCCTGCTCTCCAAGCGGTCGTCATGGCATCGTTGGCCCATTTGTTGAGTCGACTTTGCAGTTGCCTCTTGGTTGTTCCTAGGAGTGGTTCCGGCCCTACATACTGGGTGCTTGCCCCGATCCTGGCGAGCTCGTCGGCCATCTCGTTACCCGGCAAACCCATATGTCCCGGTACCCATATAAGTGTCACTTGTTTTCCCTCTCCCAAGGATTCCAGTGCATCTGCACATTCCTCCACCAGGGTGTTGGTGATCTTGGGCGCCCTTAGTGCCTTTAGGGCTGATTGGCTGTCGGAGCATATATATAAACATGCTCCTCCCTACCGTTCTTTATTTCTTCCATGCCTGCAGCCATTATTATGGCACACACCTCTGCCTGAAAGACCGTGGCTTGCTCTCCGAGCGGGTAGCTCTTTCGAACCTCCTGGTCTTCCACATAAACCCCCGATCCTGTGGTTTGCCTCTCCGACAATTTCGACCCGTCGGTGTAGCAAATCACGGCGTTCTCCTCGAACTGTTCGCGGAGGTTTTCACTCTGCCATAGTTTTCTGTCTGGGATGACTACTTTGTACCTCTTGTTGAATCTAAGTCAAACTAAGTGAGGAGTGTAAAAATTTGTGTACTGTCAAAAGTATACTAGAAAAATATGGATGAATGATTTTCTTTGTACTTGTGTATAATTGAGATAATATTCAACAACTAAATAACTATATCTGTGATCAATTTAGTGATATATATGACCCAGTAGAAGATATTGATATTCTTTTAGATAGATTTATTTTTATTTTAGGTAGGTTTTTAATCACCTGAAAAATAACAGGCCTGAATGGGTTAATAGAGCTGTAAAAAATTCTAGTCAAAATCTAAAAATAATGTTTCTAAATACTAAAACAAACAGTGAAATAATTAGTAATTACAAAGAACTTAAAAAAGAACATAACAACCTTGTATATAAAGCAAAAAACACTATTATAAGAATAAAGTTGATAAATCAAAAAACAAAAAAAAAGAAATTAGGCGAATAGTAAATATGTCTATAAACCTTAATAACAAAATAATTTGAAGATATTTGTAAAGCCTTCCTAAATTACTTTGACAATCTACCGAAGGAGCTAATTGAAAAAAATTACCCTTCTGGCATACAAAATTACTTAGAATGCACATATCGATTGTTAGCATCTTACAATAATTGCAACTCCTTTGCGTTTATGCCTGTAGTACCATCGGATATATTAGAGATTATTAATGAACTTAAAAATACAAATACTGTCGGATTAGACTGCATTTCTAGTCAAATTCTAAAGTCAACGGCCATGCATATAGCAGCTATCAACATGAAAAATTTCCAAGTAGTCTTAAAATTGCTAGTATTATACCAGTCTATAAGAGTGAGGATGTACATGAAATTAACAACTACAGACCTATTTCAATTTTAAATATCATTTCAAAGGTTTTTGAGAAGGTCATGTCATGTCACAAATGCTTAATTACCTTACAAAATATGATTTGTTAAGTAAGTCACAACATGGTTTCTTAAAAGATCGAAGTACAGAAACTGCTTGCTATGATTTTCTACAATATGTATTTGATAAGTTAGACAAAAATAAAAAAGTCGGAGCAATATTTTTTGATATGTCGAAGGCATTCGACTGCTTGAATCTTGACTTTGTACTAAAAAAGTTGAATAATTTGGGTTTTAGAGGAAAGTTTCATGAACTTATTGAATCGTAAATTCGAAAAAGAAAAATGTGTGTTAAGTATGGAGGTAAAGTATCTGATTTTGGAGAAATAGATCAAGGTGTGCCTCAAGGATCTGTACTTGGTCCTCTATTATTTATTGTTTTCATTAATGACCTTCCTAAAGCATTCAAGGCAAACTGCTGTTCAAATTTTGCTGACGATGTAAATGTGTGTGTTTCAGCTGATACGTCAGAAGAACTAACCTTCAAATTAAACCAAATATGTAATTATTTTAACACCTGGTGCACCAATAATAAGCAAATAGCAAACATCAAAAAGACTGTGTGCATGAAATTTTCATCAAACAATAACCGAGTTTCTTATGACATTGGCGACACACGGCTGTCAAATGAAATCATCCGGCAAGTAAACATTACTAAATTTTTGGGCATACAAATTGAGAGTGATCACGTCTGTAAAAAATTAAATTCTGCTTACTATGCCATAAGTCAATTAAAAGATAGTTTATATTATGCGCTAACCTACTCTGTATTGTCATATAATGTTATATGTTGGGGACATGCGGCATATATTGAAAGAGTATTGGCGCCACAAAAGAGAATCCTGAGGCTTATCTTTAAAATCTCTCCCCGCACCACGTGTAAAACTGTCTTTAAACAGCAAAAAATACTTACTTTCCCTGCAATTTTTTGTTTGAGGAAAATGCAATGTTTAATTATAACACAAGACGTGGCAGCTTATTAAGAACTAATCTATTCAGTTATTTTCTCTTTACCAACTGTATTTATAAATTAACGAATCTACCCTCAGGGTATTAATATCTTGCTACCATTTTTTTTTAGTTAGGTACAATTTTTGACAATTTCCATATTGTAACCTGTACAATCATTTAGGAAATAAATAATTTCTGATTCTGATTCTGTCATTATCTTGCAGCGGCGGCCAGTGAAATTTCAAGTAAGGGAGGCAATTTTCGATCACTTTTTGCAAATTCGTCAATGACAAGCTTTGGAGAAGTTTATTCTCCTGACCTGTTGAATTGAACACGAAATTTTATTATTAAGACACACACACACACATTCACACAATATTCTTACTTACCTGTCCAACATTTTTGGCATTATTATCGTCAGTTGAAGTTGACGGTATTTGCATATCCAAATCAGTTCGTATTGTCTACCATATCGCACGCTCACGTACAGTGTACACAACAAACCGATAGCCGTTTAAACCTGCAAATAACCTACTCCAATGATAGCTTTCACGCCCGCCTAAAGCACGCGACCGCAACTCGATGCTCGATGCATTCGGCAGGTTCAATGATCTCTTGACGCAGACGAACGCAGGTACACCGCTGCCGCTGGCGTATTATAGCTGCAGGCTACAGAGAACCTAGCAGCGGGGATAGCTTCTATAACAATCTAAATTAATAAAATTGTTTCCTATTTCAAAAATTGCACTGCTTCTCTGGCTTTCATAGACCGCACGGTGTATTGTAATTTATGATCAAAATTCAAAAGATGGAAAAAATTAATGCTGGCGTTCCTCGGTGACTTGTTTTGAGATCATTTTTTAATGAGAAATATTCGGATACCGGAAAAATTTACAATCTTCTTTCTTTGATGCTAAGAATTCATTGGCATAATTCACAATTTTTTTTCTTCCTTTAATATTTTCACAACTTACATCATGTAAATTTGCGTGTAGAACATTTAACATTAAAAAGCGATCGGGGCATTGTCCAATTCATATATATTTTCATACGACGTTACTCCAAGAAAAAATTTGTTTCGGATACAAATCCAAAGAGATTCTTCAGAGGATAAGTACCCAACCAGACCCTATGTAAGAAAGCTTGCACATTCTACACACCCTTCTACATCTCTGAAGATATATGAACATCACCGAGCGGTCAGTAATGAGCACCTACATGCTCTTATCCCCATCAACTACCACACTGCTTCTGGTTTCTTTGTCATTTTTATGGGATAAAAAGAGGAAATAGACATTGTGAATGATAAAGAGTAGAATTTGTGAACATATGAATTTGACAGAGGTACGATTCGAGCATCCGACCGGATCTAACAATTAGACCGGCTTAATACATCGTTTTTATTATTGTAAAAAACAGGTAAAATTACAAAAACGAAATTTAAGTATGCCCGTTAGCCGTTTTGAAATGGCTCGTTAAAAATGTTCATTGTTTGTCGGTTTCCGATTTGATTGTTGTTTTTTGTTCGCTGAAAATGTTTAAAAAAAGAGAGCATCATTTCGCGGTTATACTTCTGTGGTCAGAATTAATTGAACAGGGCAATTGTTTGATTTTTAACAATTGTTTATCTAAAGTAGGCCTATTAACTATTTTATAGAATATAAGGAAAGTTAGCAAAGAAAATAATGACAATGATCACAAAAAAGTATCACCAATAAACAACGCAGGTCTTCACAGTTCGCCTAGACCAAAGTTTCAACAATAAAAATATATAAACGAAGTACTGCATAATTTCCAACAGTCCATATACTATAACCTTGCTTTAATTAACGAAAATGTTAAATGAGTCAATTTTACTGCCTAATATTTATAAATAATGTGAAATTTGTTACTCTTTTCCTACTTTTCAACATGAATTATTATAAAAAAGAATCAAAGTTAAAAAACCTCCAAATCAGTTACTTCAACCGAAAATAATCCAAAAACAAAAGATCAAAAGATCTTGGGTGGAAAAAAACGAAAATTCAAACTTCAATTCAATTTAATTCAATTCAAATGTTTATTGTCCAACAGTATCTTATACTAATTACAGGACAAAAAAAAATAAAAAAAAAAGTTAAAGAAGAACCTATATGTACAGACCGCTTCAAGCTACTGCGAACATAGGGCGAAAGAAGTCTAATTTGCCAGTGTACGTACATGCAGAGACACCGCACGCCTATCAGTGAAGCAACCAAAACTCAGGCTTCCGATCGCCATTCGCTGCCGTTCGCCGCCGTTCGCCTTGTATTTAGTACGCCTCTAACCACGGTGCTGTGTGGAGCGTAGTCAATGAAACCGGAATTTGGTCAATAAATACGCAAATTTTTATAACGTAATTTTCTTATTTTTTTGTAACTAATAAATAAGAGCGTTTTATTGTCAACTGTTCAGATTTATCAGTGACGACGTGTTACAATGAAAATAATAAGGAGAAACAAAATAAAAGCAAGTTCTCAAAATAAAATAATACATTCTAAAAAGCAAAAAGATTCTCCCAGTCAAAAAAAAATTAAAGCAAATGTTCGAAAAGTCCTCCTTGCTCGGCTAGACAATATCCGAGCCTACTATAAAAACCCCTTCTAACGTTTCCAAGCATGTGAGGGGTGATAATTTGAAAAGCTTCTTCAAAAACAGATAGAAGTCATTAGGAGCAAGATCGGGAGATCGAGCTGGCCATAAAATAGTTCCCCGTGTACTTATAACCCGATTAGGAAATACATTATCAAGATATTCCCTAACAAGGCCAACATTGTGAACGGAACAACCATCTTGTTGAAACCATGTTTCACCAAATCTTACACCTAACAACTGCCTAGCAGTTGGAATAATGTGCTGCTGCAGTAGATCCAAGTATCTAGGACCATTCAAATTGCAATTGCCGTTAATAAAAAATGGCCCAATTACGTGTTCTCCTATAATACCCCCCCCTCCAAACATTTAGTTTTTGGGGATACTGTGTTCGTACGTCAAAATACAAATGCAAATTTTCCCTTGACCAATATCGAACGTGTGTTGGGTTATGACGATTTGACCATTTGACCATCTGCACTTTTTCGGCAACTTCGTAGACATCCATTTTTGGTTTTAAAAATGTATTATTTCAATTAAGAACTTACCCATCTGTTTCTCGAGCAAGGCAGAAATAAAACAAAATAATAAAAACAAAATGAATTTCCAAAAGATAACACTGCAGCGTGCTTCGAATCCACCTCGGTCGTACGGCACGGAGAGTAAATTGGACTTGATTCCCCCTATGTTCGCAGTAGCTTGAAGCGGTCTGTAGACACATACCCTGCCTCCCAATCAAATCACTACCCTGACTATCACATGACAATTTTGATCGAATTTTAGAGGTACCTATGCATTATTGTACAAAGGTTTTTAAATGATATATTGTTTTATATCACATAGATGACAAATGCTGTTATAATTCGTACACATGGAGTTGATAGGGGATCTGTAAAACGTATTTGTATTGGCTCATGGGGACATGAAAATAGATTTGATTCAAAATATCCATGCAGTCCACCTGATTGTTCATAATCTTGTATAGGTATTTTATACTGAAATACTTTCGCCTGGCTTCGAGCGACTCAAAATCAAACCGACTCAATAACATATTGTAGTCGCAACCCCTGCTAGGATAGGCACCTTCAAGTTTAAAAATTAAAGAATTTTAAAAATCTCTTTTGAGTTTTCTCCAACAACTCTTTTTGATATTGATAGAAAGGACACCAATTTAATGATGCATATTCAAGTTATGGAAGAACATATTATCAAAGATTTTATGGAAAAGATTTTGCAGTTTCTCAAAATGAGTCCCAGCATTCTGTTAGCTTCTTTACTTGTTTTAATAATATGGTCATTGAAGGTCATCATACTGTCAAATGTAACACCCAAATCCACAATTTTATCTGATCTGGAAACAAGTTGGTCATATAACTTATAAGAGAATTCTATTTTAGATTTTTTTACATTTAAAGATAATCTGCTTTGATCACACCATGTCTGAAATCGATCAAGGTCTGCCTGAATGCTGATGCAGTCATCAGTAGAATGAATGGCACGATAAAGTTTAAAATCGTTTGCAAAAAATAGTTTTAAATTCTTAATCAGATCAGACAGATTCTCAATAAACAACAAAAACAAGAGTGGGACTAGATTTGATCCTTGAGGGACCCCTGACGTTGGATATATACTTTTAGAGACGTATTCGTTATATTCGACCACCTGTTTCTTATCTGAGAGGTATAAACTCAGTTAATTTATGTCAAAGCCAATACTACTCATTCTTTTTAATAAAATACTATGATCGACTCGATCAAATGCCAAACTTGGATGAGCATCCCACTAGAAACACACAAAGGACCAAAGCGAAAAGAGAAATGTTTAAACGACGTTTCGCCCTGGGCAACCAGCGTGGGCTCATCAGTGGTTTCACTGGTCACCCTCCTCAAACATCATTAAATTCATCATACACTTTAATTTCCAACTTTGGTTTTTTAACTTCTTTTCTTTTTTGTTTGCCTTAGGAACATAACCCTAATGGAAATATTAACACGCCAGAACGAACCCGTGTCAGGTGACTTAGATAAGTACCAGTTCGGGACGATGCCTATTTCTGAGTGATTCAAAGTTGGAAATCAAAGTGTATGATGGTGTTTAATGATGTTTGAGGAGGGTGGTCAGTGAAACCACTGATGAGCCCACGCTGGTTGCCCATTTCTCTTTTCGCTTTGGTCCTTTGTGTGTTCCTTGTGGGAAGCTAATCCAAATTGTAATTTTCGTTTTTTTCACCCAAGATCTTTTGTGTTTGGATTCTTTTCGTTTGAAGTAACTAATTTGTAGGTTTTTTAACTTCTTTCCTTTTTATAATAATTAATGTTGTGTATTTATAAGCTATTTTCGCTTAAATAAAGACTAATTAAAGCTATGAAAAATTGTTGTTTTACATCGAGAAGTAGAAAAAGATTAACAAATTTCACATTATTTATTAAATATTAGTCAGTAAAATTAACTCATTTTACATTTTCGTTAATTAAAGCAAGGTTATAGTATATTTCATTGGCGTAAATATACTAAAATATACAACACCCTGTAGAAAACCAATAGCTACGTAGCCGATTCTGAAAATATATTTTTTTACAAGGTAGGAATATGGACTGTTAGAAAATATGCAATAATTCGTTTATATATTTCTAATGTTGAAACTTTGGTCTAGGCGAACTGTGTCCTACAACTTCGGCAACACCCGAAAGGACATTGGACTGCTCACTGGGCACTATCGGCTAAACAAAAATCTGACGCAAATGAGAGTAGCAGGAGATCCCGTGTGTTCCGCTTGCGGGAAGAGGAATCGGCGCAGCACTTAATAGCAGTGCGTGCGATGCATATGTAAAATCAAGGCAGCTGAAGTGGGGATTTCCCACCATAGAGGAAGAAGAGCTGCACTCGCTCAAATGGGCCGACGCATACTGAACTTCGTAAAGAAGAAGAAGACAGGGAGGCCCGGAGAGAGAGTTTCAGCGGAAGTAGGGGCCTAGGGATAAAAAACGGGGTATGGCAGATTGGGCCACTACTACTACCACTACTACTACTTTTACAAAGACAGACCAAATCATGAAACGGTGTAAGAAAGAGCTATAAAACTAACAGCATAATTGACATGGACTTAACCTAAATAAGCTTCAATTCCGATTTAGACGTTGCGTCTATCTCCGCGCAAGAAAAAGTAAATGGTGATAAATCCTAACTATGCATGACTGATTAGGATTATTTTAATTCCGTACCTAAAAATCTTTTTTTTTTCTAAATTCGGAAAATTAGGGTATAGTAGTTAAGCTTCACCTACCATTTTACCCATTTTCCCCGTTTTTCTTGCTTTAAATAATCATAACTTTTTCCCCTGAACCGATTGTGATGAAATGAAATCTGTGTACGGCCCAGGACCCCAAGAAATCGAGCAGTGAAATTCTTATCAAAATCCGTTTAGAAGTTTTTGCGTGGGGCTGGAACAAACAAACAAACAGACAAACCAAAATTCTAAAAATTGAATTTTCGGTATCTATATGGTTTAGTTAGAAGCCAAAACCAAAAATTTTAAAAAAATATTAAATGTACAGAAATGGACTATATTTAAAGATTTATTATATGTATAGATTCAAATTACCTAGTAAAGGTTTTCCATTGAACTCGGTCACCAAGACGTCAATTTTACGTATAATGAATGAATTCGAGTTCAAATCAGTAAAAAACTTTAAGAATGATAAGTTTACTTATGGAAATTTGTAAAAATACGGTCTTTCTCCAAAGTCACCGCCATTTTTTCTTTTGCACTAATTGCTCTCCAAAAAGTCCTGTCCTATTTCTAAATGTCTAATGTTCTTCCTGAAAATGTACATTTGTACATTTGAACAATTTCTAGATGCAAATTTTCAAATATAACTCCTCCTTTTAATTTGATAATATTATTTATTTTTATTTATTTTTAATAACATACATATTAATCTTTCTTTACATCAAAATGACATACCAAAATGACATACCACCGGCTCACTCATAAATATTTTATATTATACACATATACATTTAGTTGCTTTCTTTTATTTTTTATGTGTATTGTTTATTTTTATTGACCTGTGTAAGTACGCAAGCATATTTAGCACCAGTAAAGGAATCTTGAATCTTGAAAGATTTTCAAAAAATTGTAGAATTTTTCATTGGACCTTCGAAAGAAGTTACTAAAAATATTTTTGCTCCTCTTCTAAAAGATCTAGAAATATGTAGTTTGTGAAATTCCCCATATTTTTGTCTTTTCAGATTCAGTTCATGGACTCATTTGCGATTTGTTTTTGTTATTTTCTTCTTCTAGAACTACACAAAACTCTTCGTCTGATGTATCCATTGCAAAATACACATTAAAAACTTAACCAAGCTCATATACAAATAAATTGTTCCGCGGAATTCCGTGCTAATATGCGCGATTTCTGCCGATACTGTGCGGAGTTAATGAGTCAGCTCTGCACCGATCCCTGTTATAACTAAAGATGTTTCCGAGACCAGGGACGGGGTTCCTACCCAATCCGAGCGAATTCATCCGTCTTTTTGTTCCAGGTGTTCCTTGTGTACTTGAATCAGACACAAACATGGCCAAGTCAACTTGTAACCTTCGGAATAAGAAAATGTTGAATAAGGCAAACCTTAAACACGATATTTTCGAGGACTCTAATTATTTTAGCAAATTCAAATCAATAACAAGTGAACATTTACTCCAAATTGTTTACCATTAAACCCTAAGATTACACAACCAAAATAATTTCTATTTATTCGTAAATTACCATTCGACTCGAAGTATATTTCTACAGAAGGAGTTGATGTAATAGATAAGAAAATGGATATTATTACAGCTGACTTCCTTAGAGGAAAACTGATATCATGTAATAAACCTAACGATTCTGATATTATTTCTGATCATTTAACTTTTTACGATTTAAAATTATGATAGGTAGAAAAATGATTCATTACATAGTTTTTAATGCTTCTTCAAAAGGAACCGTTTTAGAGTCGAGATATAACACTGTCTTCTAGAAATCTGTGGAATTCAAAAGGAAATATGTTTGCAGACTTTTTAAACAGCGAACAACCATTTGGCCGATGGTTGTTTGAAGTTAGACAATGTTGAACTTTAGAGTAAACTACAATAAAAAGTCAATTAACAAGAAGGATATCTACATCGTCACCATCAAGGATATTTGGAAACCCATACTTTTCGAAGGTAACAGATTTTAACTCCCACCAAGTGTAATCTTCATTGTTTACTGAACACAAGTTCGTTTTTTATGATTCACTGAACACATGCTAGTATATAAAATTAGGTAATCTAATTGTGAAAAAGTAAAAAATTGGGACAACGGAAGTTCGAAACTCTAGTTAACTCTCATTTAACCGATGATGTGTATCGTTTTTGTTAATTTAATTTTTTTAAACCTCCTTTTTACATCTGGGAACACTAGTTGGCAAAGATTTATGTGTATTTAAGCGAATTTAGAAGACCCTAAGGTTAGAATTTATAGTCCTCGCTAATAGCACCATTGACTATTATATCCTAGGTTTCTTGTAGATCCCCAGGAAAAGGATAGGAAGTAAGGATAAAAATAACAGTAGACACATTTTTAAGACATTTTGGGCCAAAAGCGATAGAATTCACTTACCTGATAATATCAAGCTTTATTTCTTCTTTTGTAACACTGATGGTAACAAAAATTGTAAAATAATTCCCTAAATTTTTAAAAACATTGTCAAAATTAAAATAACAAAAAATTATTCTGGTTAGAAATAGGCTCAAAAGCCGTGTCTAATAAAGATTTTCGTTATGCCTATTTCCTCTAACAACAAGTTTCCATAGAGTTTCAATTAATACTAAACAGAGGTACAACAAATTAGTATTCTATTCGACATAACGCAATCAAACAAGTTTAGTATCTTCATATGCAAGATTGATAGGAGTGTTTATGTCAGTAGTCTAGTGAAAAAGCGATATGATTAATAAAAAACTTTAAAACCAAACAAAATGTGTGAAACTGTAGAAGGGTTCAGTCTTTCAGATAATCTTGTCGTTTAATACCACGCGAACTGTAATGTGTTAAATTCGATTAAAAAGACATATTGGATTTCTGACGGACAGGACCTCCATCGGAGATATTAAGATACTTCGATACTTGATGAAAATACAACGAACCAGAGATAAATTAAAGTACGCGTCGAATGCGCGAATTCCCCATTCAAAAATGTTTCTTTGTATGAGACTTGTTTTTTTTAATCGAAATCCCTTAACGTCTGTTTTCTACTGCTTTGTGCCTGCCCTGTCTTGGGTTCTTTATTACATTTGTCCTGTCATAGGTTCTACCATTTGAGGTTTTCCATAATCAAAATCTGTCATTTGCAGATTGTTAATTGCAGGACGAGTCGTCTTGGCTCGTACAGCAGCTCGGCACTGCTCTCTTTGTAGACATTTTGTGCATGAATCTGCATCTTAGTTTTTGTCCAAGAATTTAAGGCTTCATCCGAAGTGTCCTAGTTGGGCGGGACATTCACAAAGTATTGTGGAGTTTCTGTTGCGGTTTTCCAAAATTTCTATTCTTCTTCTTAGGAGCTTTTTCCATGTTTTCCTTAATGTGCCAGAGCCTCACCTGACTCTGTTTTCTTGCCGTATTGTCCAGGAAGGATTCTCTCTCTTCGTTGCGAGTGGTTGGCCGGTTATGTTTTTGGATGGTCCTTTGTTAAATTTCCTCCCATATACATTTTTGTGTCACGTACATGTGATGTTTTTATATTTGACCCAGTCTCATGCCCATTTGCTGCTTGTATTTTTAGGTGCTCCGAGGTAACAGATCATCCAATTCTGGCTAACTCGTCAACTTTTTAGTTTGACAAGATGACAACTATGACAACAGGGTTACTCTTAGCTTTTCGCTCCATTTATAAACTAGTCTAGATGTCACTTTTGGATCTAAAATACTCCACGATAAAGGTAAATAGATATTATGAGGGAAATAAAAAAATCCTTTTGCTCAACAAACTTTTATTAACTAATAAACCTATTTTCTGTATAAACTCAGCTTTAGCGCATAAAAAATGTCAGTTTCTCAACCATCAATACTTGTAACGAAGTCAGCAAACATCCTATAAAAGAATCCTCTGGTCAAAACATATTTTTAACCCCAAACAACGGTAATCTTTGTTGATCGAACACTTAACCTTCACATCGAATACACATCAAACTTATTATACTATAGTTTTTAAAGATAACTGAAATAATAATAATAAAATAACTATATAATAAAAATATAACAATCACAAAAATTTAAGCAATATTTAATTTAAAAAAAAACACAGTGGCAATGACAGTTATAAGAACGGATAAGTGCAAACATGGCATTGACGCCAACTTCAGAACTTATCTTGGCTCATTTCACAATTTTCTAAGAATTCCTACTTTTTTCGAAAAAAGAAAAAAACACGGGCCGAATTTTTTTTACCTAGTTTCCAAATATGCGGTTACTGAAAAATGTGCAAGAACCTCATTATCGTTGTTTAAAATGGTCTGCTTTCTATTGGGAATTTATTTAGTAAAACACGTTCTAAACAATGATTTATTTGGGCCATCGAAATCGTGGTAATGCAAAATCAAAAATAACTTATAGTTAAATGAATTTTTTTTACCTAGTTTCCAAATATGCGGTTACTGAAAAATGTGCAAGAACCTCATTATCGTTGTTAAAAATGGTCTGCTTTCTATTGGGAATTTATTTAGTAAAACACATTCTAAACACTGATTTATTTGGGCCATCGAAATCGTGGTAATGCAAAATCAAAAGTAACTTATTGTTAAATGAATTTTGTTTACTTAGTTTCCAAATATGCGGCTACTGAAAAATGTGCAAGAACCTCATTATAGTTGTTTAAAATGGTCTGCTTTGTATTGGGAATTTATTTAGTAAAACACATTCTAAACACTGATTTATTTGGGCCATCGAAATCGTGGTAATGCAAAATCAAAAGTATTGTACGTTGCAATAAACGGATATTTATTTATTTATATTTATATTAGGGATATATTGGAACGCTTGTTTGACACTTCGTAATGGTTATGGTAATTACTGCGTCTGCGCAATAGCTAAACGTCATTTCGTTGTGGTAATTAACCACTACCACTGCCGTAAGCTACGAATTCATTTCGTTGTCGTTGTGGTTATTTTTCTGGTTAATTTTAGAGAATTTTGGCGCAACTAATTTTAAAAATAATAAAATATTACCACATTCCAACATATAAAACACTTATTTTGTAAAATTAAGCCAATTTTTTTTATTTTTTCTCATTTCTAAATTTTTTTACAAGTGACAGTTTTTAATATGTTGTCAAAATCTTCAGTGTTCCAAAATTTCTGACCACTGCACATGTTTAAATTAAAATTTAGATTAAAAATCACCCCTAAAATATTTACAAAATAAAATATTCCTTCTTCCATGCTAAAAAATTATATCTCTGTTCAATACTCGATGAAAATGCAGCGCACCTGAAACCGCACAATGTTTGGTTGGAAAAAAAGTTCGAAAAAAAGTTGGGTTCACATATTGTTAAATGTAATACTGGTATTATCTGCAAGAAGGAATATAATACTAATTTTTCCGCGATATTGAGTTCTTTATTACTTTGTTTATTGTTCGTGCATTTTGAAATAAGTGGTGGTGAGTGAGAATTTTTATAATGAGCAAAATTCAACGAAAACATTATGATTGTAAAATTTACAGTTCATTCCAGTCAATTAAAAAAAAAAGATTAGATTTAGACCTTAGATAGAGAATACCCCTCTATCTACGTTTAGACTCACTCTCAATCAAAATCTTACCTTTGCTGGAAAAGCACAATCGCAAGGAGACAAATGATTCACTAAGTATAAAGATTTAAAAAAAATTCAATTCAAAATTCAAACTTGGAAATCAAATGTAAGTGTAATTTATGGTGTTTAAAGATGTATGGTAGAGGGTGACCAATGAAACCACTGATGAGCCCACGCTGATTACCCAGGGCGAAACATCGTTTAATCATTTCTCTTTTCGCTTTGGTCTTTTGTGTGTTCCTTGTGGGATGCTCATCCAAGTTTGAATTTTCGTTATTTCCATCCAAGATCTCTTGATCTTTTGTTTTTTAAGTATAAAGATATTCTTAAAAAAATATGGTTACATCAATATTAATATATAAATTAATTAATCCATGAGTTATTTATTAAAATAACTAAACTATCGTTTTAGGTAAGGGAGCTAGCACACTTTTATTTAATAAATATAGCTACGGTTCTTAAAAACAAACATTTAAGGGTTATGATAAAAGATGAAAGGGAAATTTTTCAAAGGAGTGTAAATGTGACACGGCTGTACCTCAGGGGTCTGTTTTGGGAACCCTGTTATTTTTGTTGTACATAAATGATCTTGTTCAACATAATAAACTAGGTTTCTGCACTATTTTTGCCGAC
Organism: Oxystoma pomonae; assembly: GCA_963921995.1. Lineage (NCBI taxonomy): Eukaryota > Metazoa > Arthropoda > Insecta > Coleoptera > Brentidae > Oxystoma > Oxystoma pomonae. The sequence goes on from OY998165.1 coordinate 113,026,263, forward strand.
GATACAATTATAATTATATCAGAAACTTCTTTAATAGAACTTGAAAATCTCATAAGTCAAGTAGTGTCTGGTTTTTCAGATTGGTGTTTCAAACACAAGCTTATTTTAAATGCAAGTGGAAGAGAAATTGTTTATTTTTTAAAATGGCGAGCAAGATCAGAATTTAATTTACAAAAACTTGTAGGTACATGCTGTGCCATACGTAAACTTTGTTACAATCAATGACCTACTCACTCTTTATTATACATTTAGGCTACTCATATTTAAGTTACAACATACGTGCATGGTGAGATTTCTCCACTGTAAGTAGGGTTTTCATTCTACAAAAGAGATTAGTGACAAGTATAATATAAATCCTAGGGAATCCTGCAAAAACTCCAGGGATTAAATAGGTACTTTTAATCCCTCAGCTTAGGGATTAGAAGTAAATTTAATCCCTCAGGAATTAAAAAAAAATTAATCCCTGGAAAATTATAATTAAATTTATGGCAAGTCAAGGCAAACAGCACTTGCTCTTGGTCAAGATATCATTCTTAGCACCCTTTCTTGTAGTTGACGAACCATTTGGCGTAGATATAACGTAATTTTAACAAAGATCTTTTCCTAAAGTGCATAAAATAGTATATAAACCTCGGACTAAAGTGTTGTTTAATCCCTTAGCGAAACCTTTTGCCGCGGAATTAAATGTCCCTCGGTTACTATAATAAGTTTACAAAAGTCTCTGATATTCACGAGCACAATACTTGAAATGGTCAACTTTTGCGATTGCCAAAACTTCAAAATTATTTTTTTAAAAGTCTCTCCAAGGACGGTATGTTTTATAGAGAAATTAAGAACTATTTAGTGGGGAAAGCTTTCTATTCATAGCATAAATACTTAAAACAATAGTGTTTGTTTTCCTTGATTTCCGTCACTTCTGCTTCTCTTGTATTTTTTTATAATTACTGTGTTAGAGTATTTAATATACGAAAAAATAATTATGTTTCTTAAGCATGTAACTGTATGTGCTGACTTTAAATGTGTATTTATCTTATTATTCATTTACAATTATGACTCGGGCACCCTGTGCTTATAATTTAAAAGCTAAGTTTCACATGTATATTCAATACCATTTATAGACAAAAGTACAGAATAAATTAAATTGACTTGTAAAAAAAGATTTTCATCTCTTCTTCCATTCCATTAATAAGATATTGCCTATGTTTAAGTTTAAAATAATAACAAAATAGGATTTAATGTGAAAACAGCGTTTTTATTTAACTAGAAATATAATGAGATCAAATAAATAAAATGTTCACATAAAAGGAATCGTATCAAGTCATACTAAATCTTATAAGAATATACTTTTATTGAATATCATCAAAATTAATCTGGAAACAATAAAATAAATCTAGGAATAAACTTTTATTGAATGAAATCAAAAAATGTGTACTTGATTCGAGTACTCTGGTTTTGAGTATTTTTACTTTATTTTTAGTCAAGTTCACTAAGATTCAAGGATAATATTTACTCCAAATAGATTGAAATTCACTCGATTTTTAGTGAATGATGCTCGATTCCTGGGTATACTTTTGCTCAAAATGGAGTTTATTTCACTTAATTTTTAGTGAAAAAGTGCTCTAGTGCTGAGTATAAATTTGCTCAAAATAGTTTATTCGCTCATTTTATGAGTTAATTTTACTCAGGGTCAAGGAGTGCATTTACTCTAAATAGAGTGGAGTTCACTTGATTCACTCAAAGTCTGAGTAAATTTAACTCCAATTTAGATTACATTGCTATATGTTTATATCGTAATTTACACTCAAATTTGCATTACCATTTTAATGTTTTGTTTTTTCACTAGGTACTTTAACTAAATTTTCTTATAATAAATGACAGCAAGTTTAGTTGAGTTCATTTAGCAGCAAGAAAGTTTTATATACTATTTTTTGATCACTTCATTATGTACGACTACATGATGAAAAGACGAGAAAAAATTTATGTAAACAAATGTTATTGTAAACAAAAAACGACATTTTCCCGGTTTTCCTCAGAAAAGCCAATGTATCGTTCATGCTCGTCTTAGTCACAGATTTAGTTTTAATTTTTGTCATAACTTGTATCCCTGTCACTTGTCTTGTTAAGAAAAAGACAGTGACAAGGATATATGAGTTGACAAAAACTAGAATCAAACCTGTGAATATGCTTTGTATGAACCTACCTTAACAAAATTTAATCATATTTATTATAATTTAACCTAACCTAACCCAACAAAAAAAAATTGCTAACCTGCCGACATATCACCACCTAAGCGGCTGTCGTGTATCGTTCCCGACTGTCGGGACTTTAGCCACAGCCATAAGAAAAATACATGAAAATACCTTCCAAACTACTTAATTTGGACGTCGGCAGTACAAAGTAGCTATGTACTGACCAATTTCCTTAAAATGGGCCATACTCACGTCATCTGTCAATTCAATTTTGCACCACTTGGTGACCGATAAAAATTTTATTTTGAAAATCATTATCCGATTCACAAAAATTTTGAACAAATGAGACCGACGAGCACTTCGTATTGCACAAACTGCTTGCCGGTGCATTCTGGGTAGATCGTCTCCGTTTACGATACGCCGCGACGAAAGCCGGAACTTGCCGAGGACCCGATGTACTCAAAGTAGAGTCACGGAATGCGCAGAATACTAAATAACAGGGTTAAATCACTCTCGCTTGAATTAGAGATATCAAAGGTCACTCGAAATGGAGTGAACTGACTCAATTTTCACTCAGTGGTGAGTAACAGATCAAAAGTACTCAAAATAGGTTGCAAAAACACTCAAAAATTTTACTCAATTTTTTCACGCAGTTTAGAAAATATGTTCACTCTGACCGACTTTTTCCAGTGAATCAAATCAAATAGCTACTTGAGTAACATTTCTGTCACCTAGTCCAAAGCAAATTATCTACTTATACGAGTTCAATTTTGTGTCGGATATGTGTCAAGCTCGTGCGAGTCTAAGGTGCTCGCTGTTATATATTACTGAGTAGGTCATGCTAGTGTAATTTACGTTATAGTTTAGGATAGGTGTGTTGTTTAGATTTAATTAAAAGCTCTATTACCGAGGAAGAATTATAAAATACCAGTTATCTCAATAATTCTTTTGCTATAGATTCAAATTAGCAAGCGTTTTAAATCTACCGTAAACTAATTACTCGTGTAAGTGTAGTTTACATTTAGAACGAGAATAGCATAAATATAAAGTAACCCAGTAGTTATTAAATGAAGTTTAATTTACTATAACCTTACGACTTTAAGACTCAAAATAATAATACAATTTCTATTGGTCAAGTTCGCATCCTTTTGAGGTTATAGTTACAATCTGGGGAATTGTTTTTAGCAACACTGTACGCGAAATCAATTTAACTATATTGACCTGATTCTTTTGCAAAATTTTATGTCTTTAAATTTATTTTCCATGGCAGCGCGGAGACTTTATTTATGTTTATCTACAGTGGGACACCAGAGAGTTTTTAGCACCGGGTCAAAAATTTGGGGTTAGGTTACTTTTTTTGACTTTTCGCGTTCTACGCCGCTAGAAAACCAAGTAAAATACTAAAATAAAAGAAAACCATTTATTTTAGAATTATCTGCTAAAAAACGCTACCCAAATGTTTAAAGTTGCATTTACAGGTGAATTTATAATTCCCGCTAGCTGATACCGACAACAGGGTAACTTAAAAGCATGTAGATTTAAAAATCGGCTACTGGCACTAGACGAAATAATCGTATTCTATTTTAAACAGGAGCGTCAACGACTAGCAAGAGTTTTTCCAACCTCTAAATGGAGCTCTGCTGACCTGTTTTGTTAGTATTCAAGTATCCGTGTGTTTTTGAAACTGAGGTTTTAAAATGTATTCTTTACACTCCAAGATTTCACTAGTACCAGTAGTAGTAAAAAAAATGGTTGAATCAAAATAAAAACAAAATTATGTAAGGTTATGGGCGCCGAATGTTTCTATTCGAATTCCTAGTAATCCCAGCGAACCAGTAAAGTTCTCTTGGTTCTTTGATAGACTCGGGGTAATGCCCGCGCAGCGCTATTCCTTTTTCGGAGTGTGACCGCACACGCGGAGTGGTTTCATATTTGTTTTAGAACAATGTTTTCGAAAACACATTTTTGAAAGATAACATAACCTCGAATGGTTTTCTGTCAGAAAACGTAAAAATACTCTTCTGTCCTACTGCGGCCGATTTAAAGTTTTTTCTTTCTTCTGCGATCTATCGGCCAACTCTTTAAATGCATGTGTCTCCAAAATTCAATGACGTGTGATTTATCGGTTTTCTTTTCCGGAGTTCACAGGCTTTTAGAAAAAAGAAATCTTAGTTTTTATTTTTGCTAAAGCAAGGAAATATAAAAATGAAAAATGTAATCCAGAGGAAATTGTGAGTATTAATCTATTTTTTTTTTGTAAATCGGGTTTGTTCTAAACCGCAATTATTTTGAGGCTTTTGGGATAGATGACAGCATTAGACATTTTATTTTGAAGAAAAAATAATTGAGAATTTTTAAATATCCTTATATTTTTCACCCCTGCAAAATTTCAGCTAATTCTGATGTTTTTAAAGAACAAGGCGTTGCCAGTTGTACTTTTTTTTTACTTAAAATCTGGGGAGAAACTCATCATCATAGGCAATCACTCGATACCGAGTATGATTTTCCTCTATTCTGTATCGTCGCTATCTGTTGTTGCGTTTTTTGAAGGCTATGTAAGCCAATTCTCGAGCCGCACACCCTTCCACAGTCCTGGCACACCCAGTCTCCGGCAGCAGCCGGTTGTTGTTGGTCATCCATTCTTCCATTTTGTCGCTCCTTTCTACGTTCTCTCTTTTCCGTTTCTAGTCTACGTCGTTGCTCTTCAAAAGTTTGTGCTCCCTCATGGACTGTTCGGCGCCATGTAGCCCTATCGTTTGCCGTGGTCTCAAAGTTGTTTATATCGATGTGACCCTTCATCATATTGCCTTTGAGAACGTCCTTGTACCTTTTTTGTTGACCTCCTTGATTTCTTTTTCCCTCCTTCAGTTGTCCATAAAATAACTGCTTTGGGAGACGTGTTTCAGACATGCGGATAATGTGACCAGTCCAACGAAGCTGGTGCTTGAAGATAAGGGCTTCTATACTAGTTGTTCTGGCTTCTTCTAAAATACTTATGTTTGTTCGTCGGTCTTGCCATTTGATTCTCAGTATTCGTCTTAAACAACTTTGGTGATATTTTTCTAGTCGTTTGATATGCCTTCTGTAGGTGATCCACGTTTTGCATCCGTATGTTAGAGTTGGTATTATAACTGTGTTGTAGACACGAAGCTTGGTCTCCGCATTGATGTCGTGATTGTTGAAGACTCTCTCCGAAAGCCGTCCGAACGCTGCGCTAGCACATTTTAGGCGATGCTGTGTTTCTGCGTCAATACTTGCATTTGATGATAGGTTGCTCCCAAGGTATGGGTAATGTTCCACGTTCTGCAGAGGATGGCCATTTATGGAAATATTTGGAGCTTGGGGATTCGTACCTGGTTCTGGTTGGTGAAGAATTTGCGTTTTGGCAAGATTGACCTCTAGGCCAATGCCTTAAGCGATACTAACTTTAATAGTGTTTTCGATCTATGCTCAAAAACCGCCGTCGAGCGATTTGAGATCAATCCAAAAAAGATTTGCGAGTTCAATTTATGCTCGAAATCTCTAGCGGGCCGCTTTTTCTTGTCTCGTCAATCTTGACAGATCAGGAGTTGAATCAAAACACACTGAAAAAAATGATCTGTTACTGTTACGAAATACGAGGTTAATTTAAGAGAATTATGACTTTCGATATGCGCAAGTCCCCAGTTTCTTCTCACGAGATCTCCATTTCCTTAAACAACAAAGAACATAAAATCTTATGCCAAGAGCATATTTCTTGAACTATTTGCATCATAGTATAATAAATGATTTGCTTTTAAGAGCCTATTTTCTTGAAAATTGGCCTTAAAAGAAGCAATTCCCTTACGAAAACTTTAAAAATAATGACGTCATTACACAGTGTAGCAACATGTAAAGGGACCATTGCACAAAAGAAAAAAAGAAAAAGTTTTATGCGAATTATGGAATTGTACTTTTATGTGTTGCACTGTGCAGTAAAGTCACACCTGTAAGCAAAAAAAACTGTAGGTAGGTACTGGAAATTAAAAATAAAAAAAAAATAACAAAAAAGGTTTATTAATAAAATATTAAAACTTTACATAAACGTGAATATAAATTCGCTACATCTAATATTGTCAAAAACAGTAAACAGTGTATTTTGCACATGAACGTGAACATTTTTCGCATAGAATTTATGTTTCTAATTATCTAATTATATCAAAGGGCTTACATCACACCATCATAAGAGCAGTAAGTTAATTTTAGCTAATTCTAACAAAAAATCTAGATTGACTAAACAGTTTATAAACAGTATACAAGTATAAAAACTCTGCTATTACAGAACTTGCTTAAAAATGAAAAGTGGGAATAATTTTTGTTTTTCAAAAACACATCTAAATTAAGAATAATGAGGTAGCTTTTTTATCTGACAATAATTTTCATTCTAATAGTCTTTTCTTTTTGGCTTTGCTCAACAAAAAGTACACAGAATAATTCTTACACTAAAATATCAAAATAAAAGTGGCACTTAAGTTTTATCTCCCTACATTAAAATCGGAGAGCACGTGAACAAAAACTGCAAAAAAGTCTGACTTCTTAGTTTATGGGGGTGAGTTATACATCATCAAGCGTACATCCAGTCAGCCAATTCTCCTAACAGCAGGCGGTTGGAAGCGGGAGGGGTTCAAACCTGTCAAAAATCATAAAAAACTAAAAATAAAAGAAAACCGGATACTATACTGTTGCCAATGTTTTTAATTGAGTAAGATCAAAATGCTTTTGAAAAATTCTTCACAATAATTCCCACACACACACATACCTATTTTTTTTAAGGTTAGGTGAGCGTTTAAAAGAAATGCATGTTTTCTGTTTTACTATCCTCTAGTTTACGCAAGTTTTAATTGCTAGTTCAAAATGAATAATGCATAATTTTTATATACCTGACTCTTTAATTTTAAAAAAATAAAAAGAGACCGACGTATAAAAATTAGGCTTTATCAAAACGCGGCATAAATTTCTATTCTTTACACTAGAAAATGCTTATACACATAAAGAATTTTTCATAAAAAACTTAAATGAAAACCAAAAAATAATACAGTCCATTCCTAACCTATAGATAGGTACCCTGTTGTAAATTTAACGAATAATGCTCTTAAATAAGACAACAGGAGCACTAATCTCAAGTCCACACAGCATGTTGTACAAGAAACCACGGGGCGGACCGTCCATTTTGGATTGCTTTTACTAAAGCTAATGGTCAAACAGGATATAAAAAATAAATTATTTAGCAACACAATCAAAAATCTGTGACATTTACTAGACACAAGAGTTCAGGCATGAGTGTTATACCTTGCAAAAGACCGGAATTACATATTTTAAACTCTAAATTTTAAACTACTACATGCTTACTTCTAAATTTTGATTCCAACTGCCCCATTACCTATTTTTACAACCAACTGCACAGACCACACGTTTGATCTTATCATGGTAGCCGCCGATCGGGTGTGCTCGGTAACTAGCCGAACGGATTGAAAAAGAACTTCTATCATGGACTGAAATAATTTCTTTTAAATTTGTAACAAGTGTTGAGCATACTCCCTTGACAGATAAAATAAAACCAAGATATTAGGAATCTTGTTCGGAGAAATCCTAAGTTCTATATTGGAGGAAAAAGATATAAAGCTAAAATAAATTCAATTATGACGAAAAAATAAAAAAACAAGATAATTTGGGATTTTGTCTAAAGCGGAGTTTTTTTTCATTGCAATAGACATAACCTTACTTTGTTATTTTTTGTTACTTTCATTTTTAAACGTTTATGGAATTTAAAACAAAAATGGACAGAAACTCGAGTTTATGAACATTAGGTCTTTAATGTGCCTCCTACTCCCTAGGGGGCCTCCCGAAAATATATCCCGAAAAGTTTTAAAAAAAAACGGGGTTATGTAATGAATTTTAGGGCGTAAAAGCGTTCGATTTACGATCGCGAGTGCTCGTATTCGGATTCGGAATCGCCCTCAGATTACTCCCGGACAGATTTGTGACGTCACTGGTCTGGCTGTGTAGTGAAGGGGCATGTGTAAGTCCGTGGGATTTTTTTTTTGAAAAATGTTTTGTGACTATGTCGGATTGATAGCTCTTTAGTCACACAATCAAGTTTTAGCATGTGTTTTGTTCGCATTCGTGTAGAAGGGATTGATAAGACAACATCTTTCAAGATGGCGGCCAAAAATCATATAAAATACAACTTTCGCAACCAGGACATGATTATACTCGATTCCATATAACTCGAGAACGAGTATTCCAAAAAAATTACTTTCAAGGTCATCCGATCTTAAATGATCTTAAAAATCACAAAAAAAAATATTTTTGGCATTTTCTCTTCAAAAAAATCTTAACAATTTGACGTTTTGTCAGACCAACTTTAAATGTACCTCAAACTATTAGGCATGTATGGCAAATTGGATCCTTAGAGTTTGATGCAGTTTGAAGCTTTAAGACCTTGAAAAATACCCCAGTCAAATTAAGAAATTACAAAAATAACATACTAAAGGGCGCTATTTATCAACTATTAAAGCGACGAGGACCAAATTTGGTAACAAAGATAAAAGGGTCACGTCCAACCATTTTGTTAAAAATCATCTCATCATCTATGACGCGTTTGAATATGGCGGCTGATATATCAAAATGGCGACCTATAAACACATATTATTTTATCCAATTTTGTAAAAAAGCAAAAGCATCTCCGCTTATTATGAAAAAACAGTTTAGTTGATGCATGACCTTGATTGACCTTGAAAATACCATGTAAAATTGAAAAACCAGCTTTTCGTAGTAAAACAAACACTTAATTTTAAACCTCCCTACAATTTTTTTTGATCTCTCGTTCCAGATATTTATGCTATACCCCAGTAAAAATGACCTATATGCCTATCGTTTTTATCCATATCAAGCCCTTCTACACGGATGCGAACAAAACACCCGGTGGCACATGAATGTGTGACTAAATAGCTGTTAAATCCTTATCCTTGAATTTTATTATGAATCTTAATAAACAAGTATAGTCATGCTCTACTGCCTGACCGCCATTTTAGAAAATCCTGGTCAAGAATATGATAATCTATGTCCAACTTCTGCTAACTCCCTTATAGGTAATTTAAATAACTTTGCTGTCTAGAAAAGTGAGTAGAACATAAAATTCACAGTTCCTAAACTTAATAAAAACAACAGGCATATAGGTCAATTTTACCGCGGTATATCATCAACATCTGGGACGACACATAAAAAAAAATGGTTGTAGGTTTAAAATGAAGTGTTTATTTATGGCTAAGATGTTAATTTTATCTTCGGCACTTAAAGTTTTTGCGTAGTGGTAAATTGGAAAAAACACAAAAACTGGTTTTTCACATTTACTTGGTATTTTGAAGGTCAATAAAGCTCATGCATCAACTAAACTTTTTTTTCATAGTAAGCGGAGATAAGCCAACAAGAATTGATGGCCACCTTGTCATTTTTACTTTTTTATGAAATTGGATAAAATAAAATTTGGTTATAGGTTGCCATTTTGAAACGCGTCATATCTGAACAACATTTGTTGAAAATTGTTGGGCTTGACCTTCTTATCTTTGTTATCAAATATGGTTCTCTTAGTTTTAATAATTGATGAATAGGGCCCTCTAGAAAGTTATTTTTGCAATTTTTAAATTTTGCTGGGGTATTTTTCGAGGTCAATAAGCTTCAAACTGCATCAACCTCTAAGGATCTAATTTGACATACATGCCTAATAGTTTGAGGTACATTTGAAGTTGGTCTGACCAAACGTCGAATTATTAAGATTTTTTGAAGAGAAAATGGCAAAAATCTTGATTTTTGCGATTTTTAGTTCATTTAAGGTCGGATGACCTTAAAAGATAATTTTTTGGAATTCTCGTCCTCAAATTATGTGGTATCGAGTATAATCATGCCCCGATTGCAGAAGTTGTATTTTTTATGATTTTTGGCCGCCATCTTGAAAGATGTCTTCATATCATCCCCTTCTACACGAATGCGAACAAAACACCCGCTAACACTTGATTGTGTGACAAAAGAGCTATCAATCCCACATAGTCACAAAACTCCTTCATAATAGATCCCACGGGATAACAATTATCGACATATGCCCCTACACTAGTGGGTGATCTGAGTGCAGTGTAGATCGAAAGCGCTTTAATTTATTCTTGAATCAAGACGATGCGCCTTGATATCAGATGAGATTAAAGGAGTGAAACTTACTCACCAACTAGTTTATAAATTCACTTGCAGGTCTTTTTTCACTGTATAATTATATTTGTGTTTATACTTTCCCAAATCCAATAAATGTTTAATGGAGCATTGATTAGTCAAAAAAGTTGTGACTGAATAACCTAGAAGCCTTATACATCCTTTTACCGATACTTTTTTTCAAAAAAGCAAAGCCATTTATCGTTTTGTCGTTTAATTACTACGTTTATACGTGGAACTGAATACGTTTTCAATGTGATTCACTTTTCGGCTTTCGTGAAGCGGTTTGAGCGCGTTTTGAGAACGATTTGAGTTTTTGACGTTTTTCTTTCGTATTGCACTGAAAAAAAACTCCACTTGAGACAAGATCCCAAATTATCTTGTTTTTTATTTTTTCGTCATAAATGAATTTATTTTAGCATTATATCTTTTTCCTCCAATATAGAACTTAGGATTTCTCCGAACAAGATTCCTAATATCTTGGTTTTATTTTATCTGTCAAGAGTATGATCAACACTTGTTACAAATTTAGAAGAAATTATTTCAGTTCATGATAGAAGTTCTTTTCCCAAGAGACAACTATTTCAATCCGTTCGGCTAGTTAGTGAGCACACCCGATCGGCGGCTACCCTCAATCGATAGTCACTAGCCAGATGCCGACCATGCCACACCAAACGTGTGATCTGTGCAGTTGGTTGTAAAAATAGGTAATGTGAGAACCTCAAAAATATCGTGGTTGGAAGAACTGCTACATGTGTATGGGCATGGGGCCCTTGGAATCAAAATTTAGAGGTAAGCATGTAGTATTTTTTTGAGTAATTTAAAAACGATATTGCATCCTGATTTCTTCCATTTAGAGTTTAAAATATGTATTTCCGGTCTTTTGCAAGGTACACTTGGTTTCAAAAAAAACTCATTCATGCATTTTTCCTATGCCACAAAATTTAGCTTTCCATTAGTGTATACTATCATAAGGTACCACCAGCTTAGAATGCCTGACAGCTTAAAATCTTAAAAAAATGCCACAGATATCAACATTTACAAAAGTTCAAATTATCACTCGAGTTGTAGAAGACGGCTGGTCTATAAGAAGAGCGGCCACCCATTTTAGAGTTGATAAAATGACGATAATGCGATGGAAAAAGCGCTGGATTGAAAATAATTCTATGGATAGGAAAGATGGATCAGGACGACCAAAAGTAAGTTCTGAAGTACAAGATGAGAGACTTATTGACCATCTCAGACAAAATCCTTTTTCAATGAATCTTGTTGTTGTTTACCAACAGTAAATAGAAGAGTAAAAAAATCAGAAGTCTCTTGTCGAGTTGCTGCAAAGAAGGCTTTTCTAACAGAAGAACAAAAACAGGCCAGAGTGATTTTTGCACTGAACAACGTTCTTCGTGATAATGACTTCTGGGAGAGGGTGGTTTTCACTGACGAAAAAATGTTTCAATCAACTTCAAGCAGCAGGAGAATTTTAGTTTATCGTCCACCAAATTCTAGATTTGAACCCGAATATACAAACCAAATTAAAAAAGCTGGACATTTTTCTGTAAACATGTAGGGCTGGTTTAGTGCTGGAGGTTTGGGTTTTTTTCGGAGAATCGAAGCAAGATTCAACAGTGAACGATACATTGAAATCCTTGAAAACGTTATGCTGCCATCTGTACAGGATTTACATGAAAATAATAACTTCGTTTAACAGCAGGACATCCAGTACACACGGCTAATGTTCTTCGCCAATGGTTTCAGAATAATAATATAGAAACACTTCCTTGGCCAGCCAACAGCCCTGACCTTAACCCAATGGAAAATATATGAGGTCGAATCATTAAAATAGTATACCAAAGGAATTGGAGACCACGAAATGCTGAAGAGTTAAGCGATGCTCTTTATCGCGCATTGGATCAGCTCTCAGAAGACCATCAGTATTTTCAAAATTTAACCTTTTTAATGCCCAGACGTTTGCAGCTTGTAATAGAGAAAAATGGTGATCCTATTAAATACTAAATTATTTATTTTAGTTGTTTTTTAAGTTAAACATTTTTTTGTCCTAATCCAAGTTTCCTATTCGTCGAATTGTTTTCAATTCAGCGCTGTTTTCATCGTATTATTCTTATTTTATCAACTCCAAAATGGATTACCGCCCTCTTTATAGAACAGCCTTCGTCCGTTACTCGAGTGATAATTTGATATTGTTCAATAAAGACTTTACTAAAACCTTATTTTTGCTAATTTTTTAGTATTATGCAAAATTTAATATAAAAATAAGGTTGCCTCTAATTTAAGTAAAAAAATATTTTCAGTTTTAGAGACCTTTTTTAAACAATATGACAAATTGTCGTACTTTTGAAGTTTTTAAGCATTTTTTAGGCATTTTAGCTGTGACTGAATGTATGCGTTTTTTTTTAAATCAAGTGTACAGCAATCATGCCTGAACTCTTGTGGGTAGTAAATTTTACGAATTTTTGATAGCTTTAGTAAAGGCAATCCAAAATGGACGGTCCGCCCCGCCGGTGTACAACATGCTGTGTGGACTTGAGATTGGGGCTCCTGTTGTCTTCTTTAAGAGCTTAAGAGCATTATTCGATAAATTTACAACAGTGTACCTACCTATAGGTTAGGAATGGACTATATTATTTTTTGGTTTTCTTTTAAGTTTTTTGTGAAAAATTCTGTATAAGAATTTGTATAAGCACTTTGTAGTGTAAAGAATAGAAATTTATGCCCCGTTTACCGAACTTTTAATGCGTAATGGCTAATGGATAATGCCTAATTTTAATACGTCGGTGTCTTTTTATTCTTTTAAAATAAAAGAGACGGGCATATAAAAATTATGCATTATCCATTTTGAACTACCAATTAAAACTTGCGTAAACTAGAGGACAGTAAAACACTCACCTAACCTTCAAAAAATAGTCATTTTGATCTTACTCAATTAAAAACATTGGTTACAGTATAGTAGCCGGTTTTTTGAACACCTACCCCTTCCAACCGCCTGCTGTTGAAAAACTGGCTGACTGGAGTCTAAGAAATCAGCCTTTTTTGCAGTTTTTGTTGACGAGCTCTCCGAATTTAATGTAGGGAGATAAAACTTAAGTCCCACTTTTACTGTTAACTATTTTTGATATTTTAGTTTAAGAATTATGCTGTGTACTTTTTGCTGAACAAAGCCAAAAAGGAAAGATTATTAGAATAAAAATTATTGTCAGATTAAAAAGCAAAAATTATTCCCACTTTTAGTTTTTAAGCAAGGTCTGTAATAGCAGAGTTTTTATACTTGTATACTGTTTATAAACTGTTTAGTCAATCTAGATTTTTTCTTAGAATTAGCTAAAATTAACTTACTGCTTTTTTGATGGTGTGATGTAAACCCTTTGATATAATTAATTAGAAACAAAAATTCTATGCGAAAAATGTTCACATTCAGTTTGCAAAATACACTGTTTACTGTTTTTGACAATATTAGATGTAGCGAATTTATATTCACGTTTATGTAAAGTTTTATATTTTATTAATAAACAATTTTTGACGTTTTTTACATTTTTTTTAATTTCCAGTACCGACAGTTTTTTTTGCTTACAGGTATGACGTTTCTGCACAGTGCAACACATAAAAGGACAACTGAATAATTCGCATAAGATTGTCTCTTTTATCGCATCGTATATTAGGAGTGGGGGAAGCCAAAATAAAAAGAGGTTCTTATGTGAATTGTGCAGTGATCTCTTTACGTGTTGCCATACTGAGTAATGACGTCATTCTTTTTAAAGTTTTCGTAAGAGAATTGTGTGCTTCTTTACAGGCCAATTTTCAAGAAAATATGCTCTTAAAAGCAAACTATTTATTATACTATCATACAAAATAGTTAAAAAAATATGCTCTTGGCATAAGATTTAATGTTCTTTGCATAGGACTTTGAATCTGGGTTTAAGGGAATGGAGATCTCGGGAGAAGTAACTGGGGACTTTGCGCATATCGAAAGTCATAACTCTCTTAAATTAACCTCGTATTTCGTAACACTAAGACATCCTTTCAGTATGTATCGGTTTTTTTTTAATTTGGAAAATTAGAAAACAAACATAAAAGTTTGGTTGTCTCACCCACGGAATAAACTGTGAAATCCAGTCTGATTAAAACTTTCATTTTGTTTTCGATACGAGACAGGGCCAGTGAAAAAAAACTTGCATGCGCTTTTCGATTCGCATTTTCACGATAGTTTTAAAAGTAAATTGTATTGAAGACGCATTCAGTCCTACATGTAAACGTAGTATGTATTTGAATTCAAAATGTAATCTAAGAATACATTTCCTTCCAAACGGAGAACGGACGATAACTATTATTATTAAATAAATAGCTTGTGTTACACAAATCTAAGAAGCGTTCATATTTAAATGGGTTTTTATAAGGCTTTAACACGATTTAGTAAAGACAAAATTTAACGTTAGTAAAGGCACTTAGTACATTTATACGCACCTACAATCGGTTTTATACAGGGGGATTCTAAATTCCCTAGAAAGACTTTAACTGCAGGTAGAATTTGTGGTTCTGAACAAGAATTAGTAAAATATATTTTGGAAACTCTTTCGTTTCAGAGATATTTGCATTTAAAAATTGTTATTTTTTTTTGAGAAGTGGTAGAAACATCAGTCTTTGAAAACAAAATTTTGACAACTTCAAAATGCTTGACAAAACCCTAAAACATGTCATTGTGAGCACACGTAGACTTGCTTAGTAAATTATTTAAAGACCATTCCCAAAAAAATACAAAAATTCGGAGAAAAAAAATTTGAAATTTAAACAAAACAATCATGTTCATCTGTAATTAAAACTAAGAAAATAAAACTAAAATCAAAAGATGCTTTTAACTTTTTAACTTAATTTTATCTAAAAAAGGATGTGCTGATTCCAGGAAACATTGATTTCTTTTGCTTATAACCTCACTTTTCTGTTTTTTTTTTAATTCAAAAGAAGATTTATAATTTTGGTCGTTTTTTGTGAGGAAACTGGGTGGTGTATTTTTCTATAAAATGTCTAAAAAGGTAAGGAAAAGTTTTGACACTAATTTTGCTGAAATAGGGTAGTTATGTGACTTGGACAACCATTAGCACAGTCCTGGTAGGACATTGCTATAAAATATATGCATGTGATTTTATGAGTTACAAAATTGATGCATTTTTGTAAATTTTTAGTAAAATATACAAATTTAAAATGAAAATAAAACAAACTGGTAAAAATGACAAATAATTTTATTTCCTGTATAAACCATCAACAAGTTCTTAGTTTTAATCTTTTTTTTTATTTAACTTTATTTTTAATTTAGTTTTAATTTTTCCTGCTTAACTTTTCTTAGATTAATAATATCTAACCACTGTTCAAATCTTTCTCGCAATCTACGAGGGTTTGTACGACCTTCATTAAATGTCAGTTAAAAAAAAAGTTAAATTAAGCCTTAGATTGGCTATAATTGGCCAGAAACCAAACCGATTTGACTGCATTTTGATTCAACTCTTGCAACCTTTCAGCGTGTCTGCAATTATGCACAACGGCGTTGATTTTACGGACGTGAAAAAGTCCCTACTGGTTTATATTCTGATACTTTTATTCAGATTTAACACCGGCAGCCAATCGACGCGGAAAATGAAGACTGACATTAAGCCTAACCACGACATTTTAGGTTAAGAGGCACGGTCGTCTGGGCTTGCATAAAATTTTCATATTAAACGGGACAAGGTGACTATTTATGGCATATTAAATGACCAGCGAATTACTGTTTCGGTGATGGGTGTTAAAAACAATCCGTACGGCACAGGTGTTCTATGTCTGTTTAGTAGGTATTATTTTTTGGTCGAATAAGCCACGTCAATTTTTTTTTATCCAAAACTGATCCGAACCTTGTTTTGACCGGCCGTGATGGCCCAATCGGTTAGCCGACTGACACGATCAAGTATGATTTCTTGGTTGCCGATGTGTCGTGGGTTCAAATCCCGCGCCGTCCTAAAACACTTTTTTTTTATACCTTCATCAAAATAGTAGTTTTCACAACTAGTGGCTACAATAGTGCTTTTTTTTACAAGCGGTGGTTTAAATAACGAGCGCAGCGAGGTATTTAAAAACGCGAGTAAAAAAAAGCATAGTTTAGCCGCGAGTTGTTAACACTATTTTTTTTAATACCTTTATCAAAAAATCCAAGAAAAAAAGAAAATTTTTTTTTATACCTTCATCAAAAATATGATTTTAGTAACTGTCTGCAGATAACTAAAGCATGACTTTTTTGGTTACCGATACAAAAAAACTTTTTTTTATCACGGGTGCGTTTTTTACCCAAAGTTAAAGAGAAATAGCGCAAAATAGTAATACTGAAAAAATCTAATTATTGTTGTCTAAAAATTAAGCCATTTCCGCCAGTTTTCACCAAGTATTTTCGAAAAAATCTTCATCGCCATGGAAACCACCATTGTTATTTCATTTACCAGCCGCCTTGATTTATAGTGTAAGGATATTAAAAAAGATAGTGCTCGCGACTAACCTGTGGTTTTTTTACCGTGTTTTTAAAAACCTCGCTGCGCTCGTTATTTAAACCAAGGCTTGTAAAAAAAGCACTATTTTAGCCACTAGTTGTTAAAACTACTATTAAAAATCTCGACCGAAGAGCACTTCTCGCAACACACCATCTTTACACTATAAATCAAGGCGGCTGGTAAATGAAATAACAATGGTTGCCATAGCGACGTGCCATTCATTGTTGCGACATTTTAATCTTTGACAGTTTAATATTTTGACGATGTTTTTTAAATTATTCTTTCGTAAACTGGTGGCAATGCCTTAATTTTTAGGCAAGAATAATTAGATTTTTTCAATATTACTATTTTCCGCTATTTCACTTTAATTTTGGGTAAAAAACGGACAGAAATCATTTTAACCAAAAAAGCCATGCTTTAGTTATCTGCAGACAGTTACTAAAATCATGTTTTTGATGAAGGTATAAAAAAAATTATTTTCCTGTATTTCTTGGACTTTTTGATAAAGATATTAAAAAAATAGTGTTAAGAAGTCGCGGCTAAACTGTGCTTTTTTTTACTCGCGTTACTGTGCTCGTTATTTAAACCGACGTTTGTAAAAAAAACACTATTTTAGGCACTAGTTGTGAAAACTACTATTTTCCTACGACCACATATGAAAATGACGGATCTTACACGATTTGCATCCTTAGAAAACGTTTTTCATTTTCATCCGCGTGCAGAAATTTGTCCGCACATGTGTAGAGAAATACTTTCCCGCCCATGTGTGAAAAAGCGTACGCTGACGTTAACTGTCTTCATACTTTTCCGCACATGTGTTACAAAGTCCTTTTTTGTGCAAAATTAAACCAATTTTTTACAAAAATGAGTGCAGTTATTCAGTGTTCGTAGGAAAAATAGCGTACACAACTCGATAGAAAGTGACTTTCTTACACTGGCGTGTTGTTGATCCTAGCTGGCTAGCGTCTCATTCACAACATTTACTCTCGTGCGAAATTTATCACTTTCTTCTCTTGTTATGTAATATATTATTCTTTAAAAAAAATTGTTTGGCCTGGGATAAAACTGAATGAGTTAAATAAACCAGTAGTTTGTTCGGGTTCGTCGAAATTTCCTGTTCTAAACAGTCCGGAGCATGCGCGCTTAAAAAATCGCGTTCTGGTTCGACCACAACTGTTCTGAACTGAAAAGTTTTGTGTTCGGGTTACTACCGAAAATTTTTCCAGGACCGGTTCAATACTGCTCTGTACAGTCTCGTGAAGCCGGGCGGAATTAAACGGAACTGTTTAGGACTATTTTCTGACGTATGCGCAAATTCATTTACGCATGTAAAGTTTGTGCGAAAAAATAATTTGTTCCTTGAAAATATACCCAAATAAATGGGTTTTACGAAAAAAAGCCAGAGTGTAATCTTGTATTATTTTATTATCCGCGTGTATTTTATAAAGGTTTGGTGGAGGGTTTTGTATGGTGTAACCTAAAGAAGAGGAATCCCTGCCTAACCCAAAAATTCAGCTTTTTGAGTGTTAAATTTCTGTTGTTTCAAAAACTGCAGAATTTCACTTTGGAAGTATTAAGGCAAGATTCGGCCTCGTCATCAAGTAGTGGTAATGATGAAGCCATTGGCAGATTTTTAAATGCAATGTAAAAAAAATATGAAGCTATGAATTTTGTAGAAGAAACCTATATGATGAGAACCAATTCATGGAAAATTTTCGGTAAAATATTTATTTTATGCTAAAAATAAAGAGATAAACTTAAGACACTTTGGATCACATAACGTGCTTCTTCTTCAGCCAATTATTATGGCTTGCTATCAATGTACATACATGCGGCAATTTTATAAAAATGCGTTCGGGTTCGTCCAAAAATTGTAAACTGTTAAGAACAGTCTCGCCGATTGCGCAACTATCACGCGCAGTTCTAAAGCGTTCTAGGACAGTTTTAAAATTCGGAACCCGAAGAAACCACAGATAACTTGGTTCTACCCATCCGTTCACGCCGGTACCCAGGCCGGATGGAGTCGGAATCTTGTGGGGGCGGTCCTAGTTATACACTCTCCAGTCGGTAGACTACTGAAGGACAAAAAGACCAGATAAAAAAAATACCTGGTCTGGGCTTAGAAGAAGAAAGTGCCTACAGGACTCAAAAAAGTGGCGGAAACAGAAGAGGAACAACAATAACCTTTGGTACAATAAAATAATACATTTCCTTAATATGCGGCTTTTATCTCCCAAAGATTTCACAGAATTTAAAATGTGCCATAAATCGGAAAACTTGTATAAAAACATAATTAGCTTTTAAAAATATAGGTACTTAAAATTATATAAGCAATACCTTCTTGTATCCCTTTCATAGACTATATGACAGCTAAAACAAGTGCACTCCTTCAATTTGGAGATAGAAATGTCACTTTTATTCCTAAAATTCACAATAGGAATAAAAATTAAAGGAAGGTATAAAAGTACTTTTTATTATATTTACCTTTTTACCTTGATTTCTTTGAATCTGAAAAACATTTTCATTACTGTCATATTTATGTTCTCGTTGGCAACCGATTCCAAAATTCTCTGTGTAAATTGTAAAGACAGTTTTTTTAAATTACCCTAATGTCTTATAATAAAATTTTTAATAATTTTATGATCAAAAAGGGGCAAAAGAGCAGACAATTTCGAACTCAGAACAAGGGGACGGGGACCTAAGTAAAAATTTTTGAATTATCATCTTCACAACCGTTATTTAGATACAAAAACCCTCTAAACGATTCGGTATATTCCATAGTACCATGACAATTATGTTGTTCATTAACCCACACCCCGAAAGTTATTGTGGCATTCGTTTAAAATATTTTGTGGTTTTCTTAAGAACCTCTGTTTACATCAATTTTACAACTTTTACGGCTCGTTAAAGAGAGACCATTTAAAATTCGGCTCTTTGTAAGTAATATAAGTAATATACCCAATGGGGTAGAAGGAGTAAGTAAAGGTAGGACAGTACCAGTACTAATTTAGACCAAGGGCAACCAACAAAATATTTAAGTTCACATCATGATCAACAGAACTTCAAGATACGCGATTTGCCGATGATACGACTCCTTTGACTGCGGATATTACATCCATTAAGCAATGGCGTGATAGTAACCAGTTATGTATAGATAGATAGCGCTACTGTAAAATCTTTAGGAGTTATTGTCGATAAAAATTTCAAATTTATTGAACATATAAATCGTTTGAAATCCAGGCTGACTACGGCTTGCTTTGCTGTAATAATTACCGCTTCAGAGTTGGGATATACTTCGGCAAGAATGGTGTATTTCTCTCTCTGGACTGTGTTTTGCGTTATGGTATAGCTTTTTGGGGATTTTGCCCAGCATACGCCTTTCAGTCAGTAATTATAATTTACTTCGACGAGATAACAAACTGTAATACTTTATAGATTAAGTAATATATAATATAGTCTAATCTAATCTAATATATCCTCCAGAAGCGCGCCATTCGTTATCTTTATAAAAAGAAACGATGTGAACATTGCCGCCCTCTGTGTTTGGCTTCTAAAGTTCTTTCTTCATTGTTTTATATTGGAGAGAAAGAAATAAAATAAAATTTTATTCAGGATTCGTAATAGAATCATGACAATAATAAAATTTACAACTAAATGCACTAGATGCACGTCAACGATATAAAAACAAACACCCAATAATAATAATATAGGTTGTAACAAAAACACACTATCATATGCAAACTTAAATATACCACTAAATTTTAGACGCGTTTAGTTTCTAATATGATCTGCTAGTCTTTTTTTAAATACATTTAAAGTATTACTTTCTGCTGTTACAATTTCAACTTTTTGATTTTCGACAACTAGATTTATTTATTTTAAATCGATTTGGTTATATCTATATTCCGTGAATATTATCATAGCTTTTATTTTTTCAGCATTCTGTTTTAGTTTATTTGTTTTGAAGTAAATGTTAATTTTAGAAAGTTTAACATTCATTCCTTCCACAACCTCATATATGTCATATCCACCAATTTCAAAAACTGCATCATCAGCATATTGTTTCACC
The DNA here is from genome assembly GCA_963921995.1 of Oxystoma pomonae. NCBI lineage: Eukaryota > Metazoa > Arthropoda > Insecta > Coleoptera > Brentidae > Oxystoma > Oxystoma pomonae. The sequence continues at coordinate 113,047,256 of OY998165.1, forward strand.
GAATCACAGTCTAAATTTTTAATTAAATAATTTATATAGATATTGAATAATAAAGGTCCCAAGATACTTCCTTGTGGAACACCGATTCCAACATCAAGACTTTCAGACATAAAATTATTTACTTTGGTTTTTTGTTTTCTTCCTTTCAAGTCATTTGTAAATAAAGTCAGGGGTACTCCACTAACTCCATAGTATTTTGATTTATCTAACAATATTTTATGACTTATAGTCTCAAATGCCCTCTTTAGATCGATAAGCACTGCAAGTATATACTTTCCTTGATCTGCTTCCATTTTCCATTTACTAACTATAAGTTGAATAGTTGTTTCACACGAGTGTTGTTTGTTGTAAAATATGAAAGACGAGAGACAAGAGGGTCTGATAAGCTCCCGTTACCAATTCCCAAATCCAGCTTGACAAAGATTCATTGATTTGCTCCGTCACAAAAAAATAACTAATTTTAAAAAATTTCGTAAAATCATTGTAAAGTTACTGGAGAAGAAGCCTTAATATGACCTGAAAGAACATTTCCATGACACATTTTAAGTCTTAATTTATTGCATCGTTTTTCTGTTGTTTTCGTAACAATATTTTTTATGATTTTTGTTTTTGTCTGTGAATCTGTGTTTTGTGCAACTTTTGTTTTGTTTTATGTTGTGTATTTTGTCATATACTTTATTTTTAGCTTAAAGCCATTGTAAAATTATATGGTCGGTTTTTCTTATAATTAATCTACTGTATTTAATTAGATAATTAGCTACTTTTTGAGTGACTGATCATTTTATTACATTATTTTCAACATCAAACTGTTCTTTATGAGCTGTCAAATGTTATATGTTACATAAAATTGGAGTATTGATAAGATCAAGCCTGAAAAAAAATCCCTCAGCTTAAAAAAAAATTAAGATAAAAAGCTTTGCGCAAAAAATACTTTTTTACCGTGTCCACCCACGGTCTATTCCCAACCTAACTCCTAACTGAGCAGCTCTAACCATCAAGGTATAACAAATGATGGTGCGGAATGACAGAAGTGACCCCACTGGCACCCTATCATTAGCGGTTCTTTTTAAGTAGCCATGAGTGGTAAAGGATTTTGCCGCCTCAAGTTGTTAAGTAAAAGGAAGTTATAGGAACTTTAATACGGTGTTGCAGTGACATACTATGAAATATAAAATAAAGTACCACAAAAGTCTAGATCACAATTAATTTTAAAATAGTGCTTTTTAAAAGCCGGAGTTTAAGTACGAACACCGCAAGTTCTTTCAAAAATGCGAGTAAAAAAGCACATTAAGGGGTCGGGTTTGATTGAAAAACTGTATGCTATAAAAGCTATGATTCAAAAAAATAAACTGATTTATTTTTTCTTAGTATTTATTATTATGTGTGGAAAAAACAGATCAATTTTAGGAGCAAAGATATTTGCAGGCTATAGGCAGTCATGCATCGAATTATTATGGTGTAGCCGCACTGGAAATTCAAATGATTTCTAAAATTACATCGACGCGACGAACTTATGTGCAAAACAAAGACGTTTTGTATATTTTGTTAGAAAAAAATTAAATCCCCCAACAAACATGGCAATCTTTATAAAAACTGCCAACATTCGCTTCGTCATAAATATATCTTTTACCTGACGAAACTGAAACAAACTAGTCCCTAATCTATATCAACACACCAAATTTCATCAGAATCGGATGAACGGTTCAGAAGCCATATATAATTATAAAGGGTGGGCCAAAAAAAAACGGGATATTTTTGATTGTCTATTAGTTAAAAACTAGCCGTCCGATTTTAAAAGTTTACTTTACACCACTGATGTAGACTGTAGATACTCGTATCTTATGTGTGTAAAAATATATTTTGAAAGCCATGTTCTTCCTTAATTTACCGATGTATAGCTTTTTAAAGTCGGATAGGAAATAATAAAAGTATAAATTTTGCAAATAAGTGCGTTTGGTAAGTCTAATTCAGTTAAGTAAAAAGATAGTGTTGACCATTTTGAAAAGCCAAGGTTTCAAAATTTATAAATTTTTTGGCAAAATTGAAAAAAGTAGGTTGTTTGACCCTGCAAATTTTTTGTGTGCGCCACTGGGCCAAAAGTTAAATTTGACGTGTAAAGACTCATCATTCCCGAGTCTACTGATGTATCCATGAACGTAGCTAAAAACACTCTAAAGGATAGGCTCTAAATAGGAAAGGATCAAACCCCTCTATTTATGCATTCGGGTCGGGGGGGTTAGAAAGAATTCTGGGAAATATTCCGCACAGTCTATTCTGATATTGGCAACACCTCTTCAGCGATTCTGACGCTGTCATTTTATTCTGCTATGTGGAAGAGTGACCTTGGGTTGGGTACTTTAAAATGATGAAAGTCAAAATAATTAACTTTTATGAACTTCTTCTCAGAAAAAATACGCGTTATTTCGATAATTCCTACCTATTTAACCCCTACACCGACCAAATTGTCGTATCACCTAACAGAATCCAGAGAGTACCAAAAACATGTTTTAAGCAGGTGTAAGAATGTACCTGTATGGAGATATCCATTGAACCCATGTAATTCCAGATTTCACAGTACCCCGTAGTCGTCGAAGGGACAGCTACCTGTTGAAGAACTCCTGTTTATAAAAATTATGCCATCTTTTCCGATAATATTGATTTCCGATCTTTCTAGAAAATACCAGATGATCGAAACGGGTATATGTATAAGCAGCCACACACTTGGTGGAGGAGCAGTATCACATTATTCAGGGAACATAGGAAGAATCAAGTCCAATTTACTCTCCGTGCCGTACGACCGAGTTATCTTTTGGAAATTTATTTTGTTTTTATTTCTGCTTTGCTCCAGAAACAGATTGGTAAGTTCTTAAGTGAAATAATACATTTTTAAAACTAAAAATGGATGTCTACGAAGTTGCCGAAAAAGTGCATATGGTCAAATGTACTATCAAGGCGGACCATTGAGACTTATTCAACAACTTTTTTTGGAGAATTTTGTAAATCATCCAGAACCTAGTTTATCAACGATCCATAGGTTTGCCGAAGCAGTTGATACGTCTTCAGCCAGTGTTCTGAAAAAGAATGGTTATCATTCTTACAAATCGTCAAAGACGCATCAAATTTTTCCGGAGGACAACTATCGTCGTATGGAATTTTGCGAAACAATGATGGAAAGGGCTAATCGTGATGAAAACTTTCTGAGATCTATTCTTTTCACAGATGAAAGCACTTTTCCATTATTGAATCTTCATAACCCAACACACGTTCGATATTGGGCGAGGGAAAATTTGCATTTGTGTTTTGACGTAAGGACACAGTATCTCCAAAACCTAAATGTTTGGGGGGGGGGTTTGTAGGGGAACACGTAATTGGGCCATTTTTTATTAACGGCAATTTGTATGGTCCTAGATACTTGGATCTACTGCAGCAGCATATTAATCCAACTCTAGGCAGTTGTTAGGTGTGAGATTTGGTGAAACATGGTTTCAACAAGATGTTTGTCCCGCTCACGATGTTGGCCTTGTTAGGGAATATCTTGATAATGTATTTCCTAATCAGGTTATAAGTATACGGGGAACTATTTTATAGCCAGCTCAATCACTCGATCTTGCTTCTAATGACTTCTATCTGTGGAGTTATATCAAAAATAAAGTTTACGGGCATAAAAAGGCTAATAATTTGGAAGAACTTCGGATTAAAATTGAAGAAGCTTTTCAAACTATCACCCCTAACATGCTTGGAAACGTTAGAAGGAGTTTTTATAATAGGCTCGGATATTGTCTAGCCGACCAAGGAGGACTTTTCGAACATTTGTTCTAATTTTTTTTGACACGTTGTTAGTGATAAATCTGAGCAGTTGAAAATGAAACGCTCTAATTTATCAGTGACAAAAAACAAGAAAATTACGTTATAAAAATTTGCGTATTTATTGACCACATGGCACCGTGGTTAGAGGCGTACTAAACGCAAGCGGCGAACGGTGATCACAAGCCTGAGTGTTGGTTGCTCCATCGATAGGTGTGCGGTGTCCCTGCGTGTACGTACACTGGCAAATTAGACTTCTTCCGGCCGGTTCGCAGTAGCCTGAAGCGCTCTGTATATGAGCGAAACGATGCTATTTATTGCTATCCTGTGCGAACCATCCGAAGAGTTTTTATTTTATATGTAGTAAGGTGACACAGAAAGCTTAGGGAAAGACCTTGAGCCCACTTGTAAGAGAAGGCTACGGGTTATATTTCGTGTGCAAAGTTGACGATCAAGACAATACTTGGGCTCCCAAGAAATGCTGCCGCACTTGCTCAAGAACCTTAGGAGGATGGCTCCGGGATACTCACACATCTATGAAGTTTGGAGGGTCAATAATTTGGCGGGAGCCTAAGAATCATGTTGATGATGTTTTTCGTTTCGGCAGAATGACTAAGTTTATCATCATGATATTCCAGGTTTAATGAATTAATTCTTCAAACACCAGTTCAAAGGCAGTTTGGTTGTTCAATGGAAACTAACGGACTAGAAATCCGTAGGATCAAGCAGTATTTTAAAAATGATTTGCTCGGACTTTTGCCATGAGATATAAGTCGTAATGTGCATATGTTATATACCTAATATGACCAAAGTATGGCCATAGTGGCTTCGTCTTACACACCAATTTAACTTATAAAATCACATGTCCTCGCCGAGGCATTTCAGTTATGGGACACAAATTGCTGCAAATTCCCATATCATATAATTTGCTTGCTCAATCAAATATCGGTATCTGAAACCCCAGTGGACCAGTAGCATTGATAACGCAATTGAAAAGTAGAAGATCAGTGCACAACTTATACTTCGGTGGGATTTACTAAAAAGGTTTAGTCTATTTTAGAACGGTCCTAGGTTTAAGTGAAATTTTTTGTTTTAAGCATTTTAAACCAAACCTCCTTGAATTTTGGACATAGTCTGATTTATAAAAATAATTTTAATAAACTTCTTTATTGAATAATCATCTTAACACAATTTTTTTAAACCCACTCTGTAGAACAAATTAAAATTGGGGTTATATATCACTCTAATTAAAACTTACCCTTGATAATTAATTTTTCCAATTATTACTTGATGTCACACAACGATTTAGATGGGTAATAATAAAATAAGGAGTAGATTAATTTTGTTTTTATTTAAAAAGTGTTTTTATTTATGAAATGTATTAAAAAACTTAAATGCAAGTTTTTTTACATTTCTGTCACTGCCAAAATGTCAGTTTAAAAATATTAGCGCTGCGTTCAATCACAAACAGCGAGTTCGGATCTTTTACCTCTGCTGGCACCTTGGCTCGTACCAACCTCTACTAAAGAAAGCTACAGCTTTAAAATGAGTGGGCTTTGAGTAAAGAAAGTTTTTTTGATTGAGCTTTTAGATAACCTCAATGTTTTACTTTGAATTTGTAAATAAATTAATATAGTCGTTTTGGGTTTTTTGTTTGTTATATTTTTCGTGCATAATCAGTGACCTTCACTTGTGTTTGTTTTGCCTCGTAGTGCCCTCATAAATATATTTTTTGTGCTGAAAACGGGTTCAAAATATGGCGTTTTTCAGGACAAAATAAGAGGTGTTTTATTGGGTAATGAACAACTTGGGATATTAAATAAGGAAAATGAATCCTTGTAAAAATGGTTACTTAGGAAAATTATAAACGAACTTATTACCAAATGCCACAAAACAATCTTTTCTGGGGGCTATAAATTTAAACCACCCCCTTGAGGTGGTTTAAAAAATCACCAAGTTTATAACCTCAAACACAATTAATGAAGCTATTATGTGCCAAATTTCTGGGGTATTCACCATTTGCCATTTTGAAACCTGTCAAAAAGAAATAGTTTTAGGACATTTTCTTCTAAAATATGGAGTATATTGAGAAGAAAAGCAGTTTTTCAGTGGTATTTTGCAATAATAATACAAAATAATCAATAACTTTGTGTCTTTTCTGTATGGGTAAGTGTTTCTTGAAAATTGGTTTTAAAATTTAGTACCTGCCACAGGTGTAAATATTTAGACCTGTGGGGGGTACTATTTCAGGTCTTAGTAATTTGTAAGTAAAGAAAGGTGATAGTGTTCTGGTTTGGGTGAGGATTTTTGCATTTCTCATTCAAACTGAAATCACATTGCACTGGCGCAATTATTTGACCTCAACAAGCCAGTGTTAGTGTCCTACGAATGGTATACCAATGGGGTTTTTGCACTTTTTCAGTTACCGCATATTTGGAAATTACGTAAAAAAATTGGTGCTATAAATCACGGATAGTCCACCAATAATTTTATGTTAAAAGGAAATGAAAATATCTCAAAAACTATAACTTTGAAAGATTTGAACCTTATAATAACATTTTTGGGTAATATTTACGAAAACCAAAATCTGAAAACCGCATATCAATAGCTACTTTACTTCTAAAGTTATGATTTTTTTTTATATATTTTCACGTTTTTTCAAACAATTTGGAAACTAAAGCTCCCACGAATTTGGACTTTGTAACAAAATTTGTAGCTTAATATGAAAACCATATATCGCTACTTGCTTTTTTTTCAAAGTTACAATTTTTTTAAAATATTTTATCCCCCTCTTTCCCCCGTCAACCACCAACCACCCTACCCAAAAGTTAATCAGCTCATGGTCAGCCGATAGAGAATTTTCGTACTAAATTTAGTTAAAATCGATTAAGGCGTTCTTGAGTTATCGTGTATACAGACAGACAACAGACCGACAGATGGACAGACAACTTTTTTTTTTCGTCGATTAAGGTGTTTTGCAACCTTAGTAACTCATTTTTGATAAAATTAAGAAAAGTCAAAATTTCACGGCTTATGGTATAGTAAGATAGTAAGTAGATAGTAATCACAAAAAAAATAACAAAATTTAAAAAATTAGGTTGAATAAAAAACCAAATATTTTAGAATCTTGATCTTTTGGTTAGTAAATTATCGCTGTGCTCTGGATTTTGTTTAGATTTTTATATTTTCTTGGTGAAAGTTACAAGCACACTTTTATGAGATTGGCACCATTTATTGATTCTATAACAATGGAACTTTTTAACCAATTTATACAATTAATTATTTAGGATTCACCTAAATCTAGGCTTTTTTTCGAATGAAACCAAAAATGAGTTGATTTTGGGCAAAAAATTTTGCCGGGGTAATATTCCGCAAGTTTCAGGGTCTTGGCAGAGACCTTAAAGTACATCTTTGCCAAATGCACAACAAACATATTTGTTATTTTACTAAATTTAAACCTTATTATAGTAAGTGTGTTCAAAAAAAGTACAACCTAGCTGCTCGCTGTTCCACTTCTCGAAGCAGATCAAATTGGCGCCAACAAAATCGCTAAAGCGGTGTTGCTAACTTCAGAATTGGCTGTGCGAACTTTTACGATATGCGAGCCTTTGCCCCGATCTGTCACTTCTGATCAAAAAACCTGCATTGGAAACGACGAAACAGATAATTAATAATTGAAACTTATATGACTCAATCAAAAGCCTTTCTCGGGACAATAAATAATAAACGCAATAGGAAATTTAAATTTTGATTCTTCTCTTTTATATTCTCCATTTCTATTACAAAATCTGTGATCAGCAGATAGCTTTTTAATCGAGGTGGCATAGGTATTTAAGCATATCAAGTATCTTCTGTTCTTAAATATCTGGCAAGATTGATATCCACCTGTAAGACTTCAATAAAATCACTTTTTTACAATTCACTAGTTTTTTAGGTCCTGAATAGGGTTTATGCATAAAAAGCACCGTTTTCTTCTTGAATAATATATTTAGGATTCTGCACTGCCAACATCTACTTTTTTCCTGTTTTTCTCAAGTGCCGTTTTGTAAAATGATCATTTGAACACGGTTTGATTTTACTTTGGATGTTTTGGGGATTTTAAAGTTTTAAATATATCAGTGACGATGATGTTTTATTTTTTACAGTTTGTTATTTTAATATTTCTCGTATTTTTTTAAAGAAAATATCTTTTTTTATGAAAAATTGCACCCGTCTCCAAAAATTGTTTTTTTTTCATTGATGATTAATCCAAAAGCCATTATTTTGTAGTTTGCGGATACTGACTAAAATAGTGTTTTAAATGAAAGTTAATACAATTTTTTACTACATGTTCGCAACATCCAAAGGAATTTCTAAGATTCTACTTAGGCTTCAATGATATCCTGAAGAAGTGGTTATTACGCGTATCAAAAAATTAAGCAATTACGGATAAAATATATCCTAAAAACAGTAAATTAAATACTGAATACCATTTATACCAGTTGGACTTAAAAGGCTTTCCGTAATTGACTGTCCAGAAAAACTGATTACCAGAACGATCTGACAAAAACAGCAACTCTACTTGTGTATGTGCAAAGCAAAGTACTAAAAGCATTAAAAAAGTACCAAATGTCACAGTTTAGACAAGAAGTACTCCTTTTTAAGCGACTTTAAAAAAATACGAGGTTATAAGAAGCGCAGGTTCTTCATTAGGCACTCGCTAAGAGCCCGGGCCATCAAGGGGCCCGGAGGGCCCGGTTCGAAAAGTTAATTGACTGCAAAAATGCTAAAATTATGTTTTTTTAATCATGAGCATTTTGCCGAAAAGGAGTACTATTACCAGTCAAGCTCTTCTTATAAAAATATAAAATATGGTATTTTTGGTCAGTGTTTTTGGATCTACGTTGTAGTTATCGTCATTTCTACGTTGCTAAATTTCAATCCGTAGTGGTTATTAACCATAACGGAGTCCGGTATTTAAGGAAGAATAATTTTATAGTTATCGTTATTTTTATTTACTTGTTTTCGCAATATTTTGGAAACCTATTTATCAAATTGCTAGATTTACTGCAAAGGTGCTTATCATCGCCTTCATCTTTTTTAATTCGAAGAAAATCGGTAAAAAAGTTGGATTATATTTAATAAAAAAGTTATCCCATGCAAGCAGCATTTTTTCGACACTCGTTTTCGTTTTAGTATCCTTTGGCCTATGATCGGCGGCATACTGACACCAAACTGACAGAAAATCCATGTTTTACTTGTCAATTTGGTTATAAAAATGGCAGCCACAATAGGCTAAAGGGCACTGAAGCGGTAGGAGTTAACAGGCATTTTAGTTAAGTACGGTGTTAGTCAGATTAAGTAAAAATTTTAGCAGTCTTATAGTTTGGTTGACGACGTAGTCTTTATTAGAAAAGCGTCGTCGGTTGCCGACAGTAAAATAAAATGACTTTGTAAGGACGTCGGCGACAGAGAGGTTAGTTTTGTCTGTAGCCTAGTTGTCTAGCCTGATTGTATTAACTTCGAAATAACTGAACGCGACGTTGGTGGATGAACCAGCCGGAATTAGTCCAAACAAATCGCCCTATTTCGTCGTCAGCCACAATTAGGCATTTTGTTAAGTCAGAAAGAAGACCCGACGCCATGCATAACTCTTTTGTTTTTGAGAATTTGCACTGAAAGTATGCCTAAAAGAATAACAAAAAATAAAAGGGCTTTTAGGCATAATAACACGTTTTACAGGAGGCAAGCTAAACAAATACAGTATTTAAAATGTAGGAGAGATGACCCCCCCTCCCCCAGGAGCAACCAGCTGATCCAATAAATCAGGTAAAAGAGAACTTGGACAAGATTAAAGTTGGGTTTATATAGGAAATAACATAAGATAAGAAATAAGAATAAGCTATTGGTCACATGTGATCACCTGGCTAGAAATCCCGGTTTCTTTAGTTTTTTTAAAACATTTTTTAGATTTTTTGTCGGGATTATGACAATGACAAATGACAGGTAAACTTCAGTGGTACTCTGTGCAGGCACAGACGTCGAATTCCGATCCTGGCGCGCGATAGTCGGAACACGACTTATAGCCGTTTACACAGCTGACTTAGACAAAGATTAGTGAATACATCTTGTCGGAATTGGTCTGATCTGATTGAGTTTTGGTATTTCGTCAGTCGTGATTTTTTTCTTTATTGAGCAATCAAACCAAGTTTTGTAAAAACTTTTAGTAAAATTTGGCTTAGATGATGCGGTTGATCCTTTTTTTTGTGAAAAATCTACAAATTTAAGAAAAAAATATTATATTTTTATTTTTTTTCGTATTTTCAAAGAATTTTGAGGGCGGGTTTATTTTTTTCAACAATTTTTGTTCCTGTTTATCAGTAAAGTGGCCTTGGTTGAAGAATTTTTACTTCTGAATGGTCAAAAAGTGCTACATAATATAATCACTAACTAAGAAATATTTCACATTTATTTCCTTTAAAGTAATAAATATCTGGCGATTTCCAAAACTATTTACTTCCAGTCGAAATTAAGTGCAGTGGCCGGAAAATTCCAGGTGTAGAAAACATATTACATATTTAGTACAAAAATGACGATGTTGTAGGTCGTCGGATTGATTTGGTCAGTCAGGCGCTATTATGAGAGTCGCCTACTGCCGTCGGAACGACCAAAATTTTGATGCTCCATTTTAGTGCAAATGCCGGTCTTAAGGTCGTCGTCATAAAGTCAGTTTACAACGTCGGGTTGTGAATGCCGCCATCAGAGAACCGAAATGCGACGCTTGGGTAGGTTATATTTAACGTCAAACTCTTTCGGCGAATATTCCGTTATCGTTATTAAAAGAAAAATAAGCATAACAATAGGGAGATTTTGTTCAGAAAGTTTAACAGCAAATTTCGTTACTCTTATGGTTACCGTTACCGTAAATAAAGATAACATCAAGAAATTAAAAATGGAGCTTTTGAACGTAGTCAATCGTTTGGTGGTAAATATAACCTTACTTTTTTATTGACTTTTGTTGTTTTTTTTCCCAAGTCATTTTTTTATTTGCTTTTCTAACTATATCATGGAGGACAATATTAATTTATTCATAGGACTGAGAGAAATTTAGTCAGGCAAATGATTTTGCAAGATATCTTTGGTGAAGTAATAGGAGAAAACGAGTTTCTGCAAACTTATTTGTACTTACTCACCTGTTTACCAAAAAAAAACACGGTAAAAAAGGCACCCCACCACTACTCTAAACACGTTTAACAAAGAATAAAATCCAAATACACAAAATTTTTGTAAAACAAAACAAACTTTTACGGTGAGATTTACTAAAAAGGTTTAGTCTATTTTAGAACGGTCCTAGGTTTAAGTGAAATTTTTGGTTTTAAGCATTTTAAACCAAACCTCCTCGAGTTTTGGACATAGTTTGATTTATAAACAGAAATTTAATAAATTTGTTTATTGAATAATCATCTTAACACAATCTTTTGTTGGATTTAATAAGGAAGTTTCAATTTAGAAGAAAAGAAAATTAAAAAAGCCCACCCGGGGTTTAAATAGTAAATACTCTGTAGAACTCACTCTAATTAAACTTACCCTTGATAATTAATTTTTCCAATTAATACTTGATGTCACACAACGATTTAAATGGGTAATAATAAAATAAGGAGCAGATTAATTTGTATTTATTTAAAAGGTGTTTTTATTTATGAAATGTATTACAAAACTTAAATGAAAGTTTTTTACATTACTATCATTGTCGAAATATCAGTTTAAAAATATTAGCGCTGCGTTCAATCACAAACAGCGAGTTCGGATCTTTTACCTTTGCTTGCACCAACCTCTACTGATGAAAGCTACAACTTTAAAATGAGTGGGCGTTGAGTAAGAAAAGTTTTTTTGACTGAGCTTTTAGATAACCTCAATGTTTTACTTTCCGTTTGTAAATAAATGAATATAGTTGTTTTGGGTTTTTTTGTTTGGTATATTTTTTGTGCATAATCAGTGACCTTCACTTATGTTTGTTTTGCCTCGTAGTGCCCTCATAAATATATTTTTTGTGCTGAAAATGGGTTCAAAACATGTCGTTTTTCTGGACAAAATAGGAGGTGTTTTATTGGGTAATGAAGAATTTAGGATATTAAATAAGGTAAATTAATCCTTGTAAAAATAGTTACTTAAGGAAATGATAAACGACCTTATTACCAAATGCCAAAAAACAATCCTTTCTGGGGGCTATAAATTTAAACCACCCCCCTGAGGTGGTTTAAAAAAATCACCAACTTTATAACCTCAAACACAAATAATGAATCTATTATGTGCCAAATTTTTGGCGTATTCACCATTTGCCATTTTGAAACCTGTCAAAAAAAATTAGTTTTAGGGCATTTTTTTCTAAAATATGGTGTATTTTGAGAAAAAAAAGCAGTTTTTCAGTGGTATTTTGCAATAACAATACAAAATTATCAATAACTTTGTGTCTTTTCTGTATGGGTAAGTGTTTTTTGAAGATTAGTTTTAAAATTTAGTACCCCCCACAGCTGTAAATATTTAGACCCGTGGGGGCTACCATTTGAGATCTTAGTAAATCTCAGTGTTATAGTCTAAAAATCTTCCACCACAGAATCACATAAAGTTTGGTTGGTTGTCTTTTTAACGGTAAAGGTAAGGTAAAGGTTACCTTTAATAAAGGTAACAGCCTGACAGAGCGCCACTGCGCCTGTCCAGAATAAAGGTAACGGTAACAGACTGACAAAGAAACCTGACCAAAATATCGCTAGTGCCAGTGGCTACTTATATTGAAAGTGAGTCCTTGAATTATATCAATTATGAACAAATAATTGATAAATTTGCCAACGAGAAAGCTCAAAAACAATTTTTATAAGTAGACCTATTTATATATAGGGGTAAATATAAAAGTATAAGAATATGCTTTTTTTTATGTAAAACTAGATATAAGTGTAAAGTTTGTTAACGTGCAAAGTAATACTTTCTGTTTATTTTTGTTTTAATAAATGTTAATATGATTTTTGACCCCGCTCAACTGACATGAAAACCAAGTCGCGTAGCTATCGTTTTTTTTTAGTTCTTGGCTTGAAAACTTGGTGCGCTACTTTCACTTTCGATCTTGCTTATTTTGATCGATCCAAAGCAGTGGCGGCGCACAGGAAAATCGTATTCTTTTGGACGAGTTCCGCGTTGGGAACTATCCATAAGAACCGTGCCGGTACAGGCACAGGTAGTGAATACAGAGGGAGGTGATCGACTCCCTCTCCAACGAAATTACGTATCAACTTCCCCAAATATGTTGCCCTGCGGCGCCAGTTTTTTTTTATTTTAAATTAAAAATTACTCTTTTGCAAGGTTTCGTCTTCGGCGTCCAAATTTTAAAAAAAAATCAAAAAAATCACGTGTTAAGTTTCTGAAAAAAATTTCTTTGTCTCTCCCTTTTGGAGAAGACTTCCCATGATGGAAATTAACACGGTTACGTCACAACCGCCTCTTTTGAATTAGGAATATTCAAAGAAATTTATCATGTATTTTTAAAACATTCGGAAATGACGGGGTTATTAAAATTTGGTACAGAAGCATAGTTTGGGTGGTTTGCTGCAAATGTTTGTTTTTTTATAGAAAAATTCAAGTAACCTTAAATAGCAAAACATTTAAAAAATAAATATTTTTTACTGGAGAAAACCTAAATTATATGATGTCTGTTTTTTCCTAAATTATTACAAGTAAGAAAGGCTTAAAAAATATATACAATAAAAACTTTCTGCCACCGCCCTTAGCAACAAATTCATTTAAAATTGTATTAAATATAGGTATGTACGCCAATGATAAATCGATATTCTTTCAACGCGCGAGAGTATTGCCGTTTTAATTTTAAATAAATATTGCCCCGGTTCATCCAGGCGCATTCAGCTAATAATCAAAAACTCGCTGTGAATCGCATTGGCTTGCTGATCGGATATTATCATTACGTGGCCTCTCTATTTAGATTTATGTGCTCTCTGGTTTTATCTAGGTTCGGTAGTAGGGGAGGGAACCGCTTTTCCAACGGTGCTAAGGGCTCGGTAGACCCTGGAACCAGTGCTGGTTATAAGCACAGGCGTGCACAGCATATTGGATTAGAAGGGGCCATAGCACAATAAAAAAGTAAAATCATAACAGGAAATTTTATAATTCTGTTTATTAATCTTAGTTATTTTTTGTTCAACAAAAAGGAACTTTATTTTAAACAGAACGCCCTATATATTTTTTTTAAATTTAGAATGGCCTCAAATTCTAAAAATATATAATAGCTTGGATTTATCTTGATCAGTTCTCGAGTAAAAACAAAATACTTTCTCATAAGTACCACTTGCAAACATAAATTAGGTGGTAGTGAAGGGGCTTGTGTAAGTCCGTGGGATTTTTAATGAAGGAGTTTTGTGACTATGTGGAAATGATAGACCTTCAGTCACACAATCAAGTGTTACCGAGTGTTTTTTTCGCATCCGTGTAGAAGGGGTTGATATGACGTCATCTTTTAAGATGGCGGCCAAAAATCATAAAAAATACAACTTTTGCAACCAGGCCATGATTATACTCGATTCCATATAATTCAAAGACGAGGATTCTAAAAAATGTATCTTTAAGGTAATCCGATATTAAATGGCCTTGAAAATCGCAAAAAACAAGATTTTTGCAATTTTCTTTTAAAGAAATCTTAATAATTCGACGTTTTGTCAGACCAACTTCAAATATGTCTTATTCTTAGAGTTTAATGCAGTTTTAAGCTTCATAACCTTGAAAAATACCCTGGTAAAATTAACAAATTGCAAAAATAACATACTAAAGGGCGCTATTCATCAACTATTCAAGCGAAGAGAACCAAATTTGGCAACAAAGATAAGAAGGTGAAGTCCAACAAACCTGTTAAAAAAAAATTTGTTTAGCTATGACGTATTTCAATAAGGCGGCTGATATCAAAATGGCGACCTATAACCACATTTTATTTTATCCAATTTCGTAAAAAAGTAAAAATGACAAGGTGGCCATCAATTCTTGTTGACATATCTCCGCTTACTATGAAAAAAAAAAGTTTAGTTGATGCATAACCCCGATTGACCTTGAAAATACTATGTAAAATTGATAAACCCGCTTTTTGTAGTGTTTTTTCCAATTTACCACTATGCAAAAACTTTAAGTGCCGGAGATGAAATTAACATCTTAGCCATAAAAAACACTTAATTTTAGACCTCCCTACCATTTTTGTGATCTGACGTTCCAGATGTTGGTGTAACAAAACGTTAAATTATCGTGTTTTTTGCAATTTTCAACGTTATTTGAGGTCGGATGACCTCAAAAGTGATTTTTTTTGGAATTCTGGTCCTCGAGTTATATGAAATCGAGTATAATCACGCACCGGTTGCAAAAATTGTATTTTTTAGGATTTTTCGACCGCCATTTTCGAAAATGGCATCTAAAAAACCTGGTCCAGAATATGGTAATGTATATCTAACTTCTGCTAACTCTTTTAAATGACTTTGTTGGCTACACAAGTCAGTAGAACATAAAATTCAGAGTTCCGAAACTAAAAACAACAGGCATATAGGTGATTTTTACCGGGGTATAGCATAAACATCTGGGACACCAGATGTTAATTTCATCTCGGGCATTTAAGTTCTTGCGTAGTTGTAAATTGTAAAAAAACACTGCAAAAAGCTGGTTTTCCAATTTTACACGGTATTTTCAAAGTCAATCAAGGTCATGCATTAACTAAATTTCTTTTTTCATATTAAGCAGAGATAAGTCAACAAGAATTGGTGGCCACCTTTTTATTTTTACTTTTTTACGTAATTGGATAAAATAAAATGTGGTTATAGGTCTCTATTTTGAGATATCAGCCGTCATATTGAAAAGCGTCATAGCTGAACAAAATTTTTTTAACAAAATTGTTGGACTTGACCTTATCTTTGGTACCCAATTTGGTTGTCTTGGCTTTAATAATTGATGAATAGCGCCCTTTAGTATCTCATTTTTGCAATTTGTTAATTTTGCTGGGGTATTTTTCAAGGTCATGAAGCTTCAAACTTCAAAAATCTTGTTTTTTGCGATTTTCATGATCGTTTAAGGTCGGATAGCCCTGTTAGTTATATGGAAACGAGTATAACCAATCCCCGGTTGCGAAAGCTGTATTTTTTATCATTTTTGGCCGCCATCTTAAAAGATGTCGTCATATCTACATGGATGCGAACAAAACACCCGGTAACACTTGATTGTGTGACTAAAGAGCTATCAATCCCACATAGTCACAAAACTACTTCATAAAAAATCCCACGAGATATAAATTATCGACATATGCCCCTACACTATGGTTTTTTGTTCAACACATACATAAATTAGCTGGTTCTTTGTTCAACAATTTACTCTTATGGGAAAGTATTTTTCCTTTTACTCGGGAACCATTCAAGATAAATCCAACACATTACATATTTTTTAAATTAGAAAATAAAGGCCATTAAAAATTTTACAAAATATACAGTGTGTTATATTTAAAATAAAGAAGTTAATTTAAAAATTTGACAGTTGCTATAACTGCTTCTAATTTCTAAAGACGGCATATAAGTTTTTCCAGCTCTAATATTGAGGAAGGTAAGGGGGTAGTGGTATATATGTCAAATCACCCTGTACCTCGATGACGTCACGAGGGTGATGAGATCACATAATGACGATGATGATGATACAAAAGAAAATCCTTTACCTTGCCAGCACTGTACAGATTATATTAAAGCCGTATAGGTATGAGAAAATATGTCTCGGCATCAGGTGAAGGAATAATTCATTAAATATCCTTAAACCGGTAATGGCTCATTTTAACAACGCTAAAAAAACGATATTCTTTCGCATCGATATCGGACATCATTAGTTGGGAATTCGCGGCGATTCCCTGAGCGATTGCGTCACAGAATAATCGAAATACAGAGATCATTGCCGACCCTCTCTCCCAAGTATTTGTTTTGTGGCTTTTTCGTAAAAGTTTTATTCGTGATCCTTTTAATATTCGTGTTCTTTACCTAATATTGTCAAAATAAGCTTTCTCCCCATATTTTAACTAAAAAATGTACAACTGGCAACGCTTTCTTCTTTAATTTTTTAATCTTGTGCCAGAGTGTACAGCGAAAACTAAACTTCAGAATTAGCTGAAATTTTGCGGGGGTGATCATTTTAAAATGCTTAACAAAAATATCTGAAGGATTTTTCAAAATTCTCAAATATCTTTTCTTCCCAAGATTTTAAGTAAAAAAAAGTACAACTGGCAACGCCTTGTTCTTTAATTTTTTAATCTTTTGCGAGAGTGCACAGGGAAAACTAAACATCAGAATTAGCTGAAATTTTGCAGGGGTGATCATTTTTAAATGCTTAACAAAAATATCTGAAGGATTTTTCAAAATTCTCAATTATTTATAAAAGCTCTGGTGCTGTCATCTATCTCAAAAGCCTCAAAATAATTGCGGTTTTCCTTTTTTATATTTTCTTGCTTTAGCGAAAATAATTTTTTCTAGAAGCCTGTGCAGTCCGGAAAAGAAAACCGATCAATTAATCACACTTCATTAAATTTGGGAAACACACGCAGTTCAAGTATTGGCCGATAGATTGCAGAATTTATACGATTCCATGGTAACTGCAGGTGTTTAGTCATCAAACTTTAAATCGGGCCGCAGTGGGACAGAAGAGTATTTTTACGTTTCCTGACAGAAAACCTCGAAGGTTATGTTTATCTTCCAAAAATGTGTTTTCAAAAACATTGTTCTAAAACAAATATGAAACCACTCCGCGTGTGCGGTCGCCCGCCGAAAAAGGCTTAGCGCTGCGAGGGCATTACCCCGAGTCTATCAAAGAACCAAGAGAACTTTACTGGCCCGCTGGGATTACTAGAAATTCGCATTGAAACGTTCGGCGCCCATAACCCCACATAATTTTGTTTTTATTTTAATTCAACCATTTTTTTTAATTTAAATTATTGCGGCATAGTTATGTGCAAGTGTACTGGTGAAATCTTGGAGTGCAAAGGATAGATTTTTAGAACCTTAGTTTCAAAAATACACGGATACTTGAGTACGAACAAAACAGGTCATTAAAGCCCAATTGAGAGGTTGGAAAAACTCTTGCTAGTCATTGTTTAAAATAGAATACGATTATTTCGTCTAGCGTCACTAGCCGATTTTTAAATCTGCATGCTTTTAAGTTAACCTGTTATCGGTATCAGCTAGCGGGAGTGTTTCCAATTCAATTATAAATGCACCTGTAAATGCAACCTTAAACATTACACCCAGTTACTTTAATACGTAGTTGGGTAGCGTTTTTTTAGCAGGTAATTCTGCAATAAATGGTTTTCTTTTATTTTAGTATTTTACTTGGTTTCTTAGCGGCACAGAACGCGAAAAGTCAAAATAAGTCTCCGCGTTGCCATGGAAAACAAATTCAATGACGCAAAATTTTGCAAAAAAAATCAGGACGACATAGGTAAATTTATTTCCCGTATAGTGTTGCTAAAAACAATTCCCCAGATTGTAAATATGACCTTAAATTTATTTTTTTAGGACTGACCTAAAAATTGAGCTGGTTTTGGATTAATTTAATTATTTTTCACTTTTTGGCTTAACAACTAATTTTTAAAATAAAAAAAAATAGTATATTACATAACGAGACAAGAAAGTGAAGTGATTTCACACTAGCGTGAATATTGTGAATGAGGCACTAGCCGAGTGAAACAACACGTGAGTGTAAGAAAGTTACTTTTTATCGAGTTGTGTATGCTATTTTTCCTACGACCACTTTAGGATTTAATTCGTATTTTTTATTATTATTATTATTTTTTTTTATTTTCACCTCAAGAGAAGAAATTATTTTCTTCTCTAGGGACGAAAATGGTTTCGGTCTATTTCCGACGCTTCTACAAATCATATCCTACTAGATACCTACATTGTTTGGATGGTTTGCTGTCATTAATTTTCGTCACTAAAGAAGAAAACATTTTCGTCTCTAGAGACGAAAATAAAATTGATATGCGTGTGGAATATAAAACTTTCTGAGGCGTTATAGAGTGCAGATTTGGTTACTTTCGTGTGTGTTCGTAGAAAAAATTATGTTTAAGTTTTTTAAAATCGAAATCTTGGTTCCAAATTTATAGACAATTCAAAAACTAACAATTTTTTTGACCCATCTTTATATATTTTTATGATACATTTGTTCTTTTTCTCCCATAGTGAAACATTTGTAACTTGAGCAAAGTTAAGGAAATAAAAGTTTTTAGTCCCTTAAACGAGGGTTTTTATTCCCTGAAGTGCAAAAAAATTACTTAACGTATACGAAAAGGTGGCATTAGACACTTTAAGTTGGTCATGACACGTACGAGGTGCCCAGCGGTATACGTGAAATTTTCCGGCTCGGATGTTTTCTTTGATTCGGCGGCTCGTCTATTGATTTTTGGCTCCCGTCGGCAAAACTCGCTGCGTATTTGATGACATTTTCACGTTGCAACATGCCGCAAACGCAATGCTACGTAGGTTAGCAAATGACGTGACCTTGATGAGAAAGCTCAACGATAGACCGCAGAGATTGGACTTTGACATCTGGTAGCCGATTTCATGCACAATTGCTTGTTGCATTCTCAGAGAATGCCTAAGTGCAATCTAGAAGTTCATGTTGGTCTGTACCAAAATGATGACTTTTTTACTACTTTCATTATATTTCCACCCATTTTCCACCTACCTTTATCGCTTAGGTATCCAAATTTGTCCTGAACAGCTCTTTTCCACTTACTTTTTATGATTTTTACTTGTTTTTAAGTATTGAAAACATTCACGACAGAACGCGGTCAATCACTTCTGTCAGTGCCGGTTTCATATTTTTTTAGATTGTTTTTCACTTACAGGTGGGTGCGCCGGTTTTCGACCAATTAACGAAAATTTTGACTTTATAAGCAAAATTTTTGGGCTTCTCGGCCATTTGAGGCAATAATATGGATACCGATGGATTCTAAATTTAATCGAGATTTCAGAAAAAATATTTTTCTTTTTTTCCGTTATAAAGTTAAGAAGTTAAATAATAAAAACTTAACAAATGTCATTTTTACCCCTTTTCGACCAGCACTTCCCTCGAACCGACCGCCAATATCCCACTTTTCGACTGGGGGGTGTCGAAAATAGACCCGTTTTTGACTAACGAAAAAAACCGAGACTTTGGCCTAGGTCGAGAAACTGGGTATCATTCGACCTTCTTAAATTTATTAACAAAATTATAGGTCGAAAAACTGGGACATCGTCGACCGTTTAATTTACTACTAAAAACAAAACCTACCGTTTATTAAAAAAAGCATTTGTTAATTTTACAAGGTTGGTAAAAAATTCTACTTTATACCTAAAAATTTAACAAATAAACTCAAGAAAAATACCTAGGTAGGTAGGTGTTTTATAAAACGTCTTAGGTATAGAGGTACCACATAGCTATAACAGATAATAAAAAATAAAGTAGGTTATATACGTAACTAAAATACTGATTAGATTCGTATTAAAAACTGTGTTTTTTAAATCAAAACAACCAAAATTTTAACAAAAAACTCCAAAGAGATAATATGTATTTTATAAATAAGTCTTCTAGCCAGGCAGCACAAATAGATTTTTTTTTAATAGTTTTAGTTTTAAGGTACATAACTAATACTTATAGGTTAACAAACGGTACTTATAAGAACTAAAACTGCTTTTTTTTAAATCTTACAAACCAAAAGTTACACAACCATTATCTATTCTATGCGAGGGGGTATTCACTAGTGTGAAATTTTTTACGCGATTTCGCGTTTAACATATTTTTCCTATGATTTCGCAAAGACTTTTGCGGGATTTCGCGTGATTTCGCAAGGATTTCGCGTGATTTCGCAAGGATTTCGCGTGATTTAGCAAAAATTTAGCAAGGATTTCGCAGACAAAATGTGATGCGATTTCGCGGAGTGGTTACCCCCTCGATTCTATGATAAGTTTTATAGACCAGGTACTGCACATAGATTAATTTAATTTAAGAAACTCTAAATATAAGGTACTTAAATAACTCATGCTCTGGTTAGGTTGCAAACAGTACTTAAAGGTACTAAAAACAGTTTTTTAAGTCTTACAAACTAAAACAACAATAAATTCCAAATTAAAAATACCTATAGGTACTAATAGGTATCTAAAAACCAGGGACAAATCGATTTATTTAAATTGCATTGAGCTGTATTGAAATTTTTTAAAAATTTTCTTTTCGTTGCTGTCTTTTTCTTCTCTTTAGTTCCTTTTTTCTTTTTTGGGGTACCTGAAAAAAAACGTTAATAATATAGTAGATAACTAGGCATCAAGGGAAGAAATTGAAAAAGTTCACCCGAGTATAAAGATTTCTGTGGTTTTTCACGAGTACCGAGACGAGTAGATTATTTTTTCTACTTTAAAATGTAAATTTTTATCAGTTTAAATTGGAACGGGGTTGGTTGCTGCTTTTTAACTGCTTAAGTGTCTGTTTATAGGGGTGCCACTGCAATAATGTACATAAGTGGTGTTTGGAATAACAGGTTTGTAGAAAACCAAAATATATGACGCGTATTTTTTATTTAAAAAAGTAACCACATTTGCTTACCATTAGAATGGTCATCTTTTGTCGAAGGAAAAATTTCTTCTGGATCTCTCCTTTTTTTTTGGGTGCCATCTGACGATCGAAAAACAAACACGCGAGTTTTGCTTTGAAAAAATGTAATCCTTAGGGAAATAAATTAAAAATTTAATCCCTAATTTTTTTTAAAATAGTGTAAACAACTCAGGGGTGTTTTTTAGTCCCTCGACAAATTATAGCCCTCCCGTCGTGGTCGGGCTATAAACTCTTTGTCTCGGGATTAAAAGTGCCACTTTAGTCCCTAGGTGTATAATGTACTGTTATCCTTGTCATAATACATAATTTATTCAAAGTTGCTGTGGTCTGAAAACAGGCTAGTTTCTCGACCACCAAAATAGCAAATAAAATAATATGGACGAGGAGCAGACTTATTTCTCGACTAGTGAAATAGCCTTTAAAATATTAGGGGGCAAGAAACAGGTCATTTCTCGACACCCTAACTCAAAAGTAGTCGAACAATAGGCCGGTTTTTCGACCACCTAAAATTTACCAATTTTAAAGCTTCTTATTTCTTAAACTACGTCAAAAAAGGGTAGTCGGAAACCTGACTTAAGATTCTTCGCAACCAGAAGATCTAATTGTGCTAAAAAGGCAATGCATATCTAAAATATTATGGGCGTGAGAGAGCTCAAAACATAACCGTCATTTTTCCCTTTTTCGACCATTTGGTCGAAAAACGGATTTTGGATTTTTTCATATTCCGGTTATCCGACTACCTTTATTTTTCAAAAAAAAAATACAAATTCACCAAAAAAATATGTGTATCTGATTAAAAAAACATGTTTGTATATAAAAAACACAAAAAATTATAATAAAATACTAATCTCTATTACTTACCCGCTATTTTCACCGACACTGCACACTAGTAAAAAACCACTAAAATCGAATTTTTCAAATTAGCGTCTACACGTCTCGAGAAAACAGCCTATACTGATGTTATTTTAGGAAGGAGAACTGTCATTTTTATTTGGGTGGTGAAGAGCGCATTGAAGAATGCGTGGAAATGATTCGCGGAAGACATATGGTTCCTGGTTTCTTATTTTTGGGCAAAAACCCTGAAAATAGTCGAAAACCGGCTCTGGTCGGGTAACCGGCGCACCCACCCTATATTTTAACACGGTCTGTATTTTTTTAAACTTTTTAAATAAAACTGACTTATGTTATGAGTCTTTCATTTATTAAAAATACTAACGAAAGATGGCTGGGGCACACAAACAACAAAAAAATCTTGTTTTTTCGTTTTCTTATTTATTTATTCCTACTTTTTAACAATAATATAAAAAGACTACTGCCTGAATCAACACGAATGCATTGCATGGTTTGCTGCCAATCACATATCACATGCACCTCTCTTATCACCACCAAAAAAACAAACAGTAGGTAAACGATAAAGATACGTGAATAGATTTTAATTAACCTTTGGTTCTGAGCCAGATAAAATAAAGTAAGGGGACCAGTCATAAATTAAGTCACATCATTGTGGACAAATTTTGACCACCATTACAATTACTTTACAAAAAACCTATCTTCCCCTTGAATTCTACAAAAAGAGCGGTTAAATAAATAAATAAATAAATAAATAAATAAAGCCTTTATTGCCCAACAGTTAAAACCCTTTACAGAGCAATATTATGAGAATTAACCACATAAATACCAAAATTAAACTATCAAAATACTATAATCTAAATTCAATTTAAACCGATAGTTAAAGACAATGATGCAAAATTAAATAATTTTAAACAGGAGAAACATAATTTGTTAACTAAGAAAAAGTATTTTGAAAGTACGTTTAATGTCACTAATGTTACTTTCAAAGATATCACATTCATGGCAAATTAGGTTAAAATATTGGCACATGACATAAGTAGGAGATCTAGTAAGAAGATTGGTTCTGGCTCTCTCTAGTTTAAATGTATTATTATGTCTATACATATTATAAGGCACATTAAAATTAAGCTTACTAAGTAAATCAGCACAATCGATCTTTGAATGTAAAATTTTATGTAAAAATGATAAAGCAAAAAATATACGTCTTAGCGTCAAACTATCAATTTTATACCTGGCTAGCAAGATTTCGTTATCTATTCCCCTTTCAGGATATTGGTTATCTTCTTTCCAAACGAGATATTTCAAAAAACGTCTTTGAACTTTTTCTATGTTATGCTTATGAATGTCATAAATTGGAAACCAAATTAATGAGCAATATTCGAGTTTGGAACGAACAAATGAGAAAAAAAGCAATTTTAGTGCTTCAACATTAGTAAAACCACGACAGTTCCTGACGATAAAGCCATACATTCTGGATGCCTCGGCGCATTTATTGTTAATGTGATCAGTGAAACTGAGTGCTGTGTCAAAAGTAACTCCCAGATCAGAAATTGAATCGCATCGTGAAAGAAGGTTACCATCAATGGTGTTGTGAAAAGTTATAAAGTTGATTTTGCGAGTAAAAGTAATAGATTTACATTTTGACACATTCAGTGACAGTCTGTTTTCATTGCACCAGAGCTGAAGACTATTTAGGTTTTCCTGAATCAGTAAGCAGTCTTCAGGGCTATTTATTACTGTGTAGCATTTAAAATCGTCCGCATAATACACCCTCTCAACGGTCAGAACTTCATCTAAGTCTTTTAAGAACAACCCAAAAAATAGAGGGCCTAAATTTGACCCCTGCGGTACACCTGAAGTTGACTGATATTCCACCGATTTGAATCCATTGTATAATACGAACTGTTTTCGAAATGTAAGGTATGAACTACACAAGGCCCTGAGATCTGATGTAAAGCCGAGCTGTCCCAGTTTGCGAAGAAAAATCCCATGGTCCATTCTATCAAACGCCTTGGAAAAATCCGTGTATATCACATCGACTTGGTCACCTTTATCGACTTTCTCAGTTAAGAATTGCGCATATACTGCCAAATTAGTAACAGTTGATCTTTTGTTAATGAATCCATGCTGCCTTGAAGGCAGCAGATGCTCAACTGCCCGGTAGATGTGATCATACAAAATGCACTCCAATAGCTTAGAGAAATTTGACAGAATGGATATGGGTCGATAGTGGCTGATGTTATTTCTATTGCCGGACTTAAAAACTGGAACAACCTTTGCCTGCTTCCAGAGTTCAGGAAAAGTTTTGGTTTGTAAAATTAAATTAAAAATAACTTTAAGTGGTGCGGCTAAAACCCCGATAGTGTCTTTTACGAGAAATGATGGTCCACCGTCAGGTCCCGCCGTGAGTTTATTCTTTAATTTTTTTGACGCCTTAGTTATGTGCTCATCAGAGATGCGAAAAACATCGATACTTTCTCCAAAAACAGTGGGCTCGTCGTAAGCGTTGTCATTTAAATTAGAAGAGGTTATAAACGCACTACTAAAGTACTGACTAAATAAATCAACTATGTCTTTTGGATTTGAGTACTCTTGGTCTTGAAATATCATCATGCCTGGTAATCGTGAAGTATTGTTTTTCAAATGAACAAAGTTCCAAAACAGTTTTGGATCGATACCGACATTATTCTGCACACCCCTGACATAGTACTCGTAAGCTTCCCTAATTTGAGATTTTACAGTGCGTCTTAAGTTCTTAAATTGATGCTTAAGATTTGGAGAGCGTGATGTTTTTAATTTCTTATGGATCTTGTCCTTACTCTTAATATTTTTAATTATATCTGATGTATACCAGGGTGGAAAGCTGCGCCTGAATTTTTTGTAAACAGGAACATGTTGGTCGAATGTTGAGTTGATAGTTTTATAAAACTCCAATAGCGCCATATCAGCATTGTCGTAAGTATTTAGAAAAGACCAATCTATATTAGAAAGAGAGGAATAAAGTGAAGGAAAATCAGCCTTTTTAAAATTAAACGTTTTTTGTAGCATATTGGAATTAAATTTTGGTTCTGTGTTAAAAATATTGCCAATGTGTATCAATAATCATGGATGTAAGCTATCCTCCTTGACAAAAGCAGGATCGTTTCTTTCGATAGAGATCGTGGGAATATTAGTTATTACCAAATCCAATATCCGACCCATGTTATTCAAAACATGATTGTGCTGTTTAAAGTCATAAAAGTTGAAAAAGTTGACAATTGTTCTATAGACCCTATCATTCATATCGTGATTAATGTAAATGGTAATATTAAAGTCACCCAAGAACAAAACTTTATGCTCGTGTAGCGACGCAAATAATTCAAATGACTCGAAAAAAGATTCTAAAGTTTCACTATTTACAGAAGGAGGTATATACACTACTAATACAAAAAAAGAACAACCATTCACTTGACATTTGACTGCCAAAAGCTCGATTTGGGGAAAGCCATTATCAAAGAATTCAGTGTTTATAAGTTGGCTGTTAAATTGATGCCTAAACGCTAAAAGTACTCCACCTCCAGATTCTAAACCAGTTGCATTTAAATTTCTGTCTTTGCGGTTGCGGATTCAGTAACACCTATGATGTCTAGCTCATTGTCACTTACATAAGCGTAGAACTTGTCGATTTTCGTGTTTAAGCCGCGAACGTTTTGATAAGCGCATTTTATGGAGCTGTTGTGCGTTGCTCGTTTAAAGGTACGATTTTTGGTATACCTTTTATATATTTTATTTTAAAATTTCCCGAATCTTCACGTGCACTTAATTCAGACTGAAGATTTTTGTAATGCTCTATTTGTCTTGGTGTGCGATCAAATGAAATTGATATGTCTTAAAGCGGTTAAAATATTGACACATTTTTCTTTGCCGCAAGAAATAAAAGACAGAAAAAGAATTATGATGCTATTCTACCACCGATCCCCCACTCTAATGATAAAATGGGCACCATTATTTAACATTACCAGAATTAGAGTAAGAATAAGGAGGCGTAGATTTTATTTTGTGAAGACAGTCATAAGAAACGTAATGATTTATGACAAGGTGGAGGGCGGGGGGCCAAATTTAGCGAAAGTTGTGTTTCTAATTCATGGAATGCACTCAGAGCCATAAATTATTTCACACAATATTTGCCAACTTTTGACCCCCCCCCCCCCCCGCTGTCATAAATAAAATTCTTCCTAAATATACCAAACTTAAGTCTCCAATTTTGGTATTGGGAAATTCCATGATAACTCATGGGACAAAACTTATATAATAAATTTTTTTATCTCATTTTTCTCTCCCTTAAGATATACCAGAATGACAATATTTCAATGCATTATGTAGAGGGTTTATTTGAACAATTTAAAAATAAAATCATATTAATTTTTTATTCAAAATCCAGGATGTTACCAAATATTGGTAACTCATGGGCAGAGAAAAATCATATATTTAGAAAGTGCTTTTTCTCTTAAACCAAAAGTAGTTTAAAATTAAGAGTGGCAAAATATGTTTCTTTTCGCTAGATATAATGAAATAGTATGATATTGCTTTTTTTACGTGCTTTGATTTTAAGTTAAATATAATTTTTTGATTTCATTTCTTATGAAACGTTAATATTTTGTTTGCCTATATTTTAGTTATTAGCTATTATTTTATGATTTGGAAAAAAGTTTTTGCGTTCTAATGAGTGTACATGTTTAAAGATTCCCACATACTACTTTGGTTGTGTTAGTTTTTTAGATACAAAAATAAAAAAAAATGCCAAAAACCTTCATCACCTCAACTAATGTTGGTAGGTACCTAGGTACCTATCGGTGTTGTAGCACATTTTTTTGGACATTTATTTCTCACTATAGAAAAAATAGTTTAAACTTTTGTAGCTCCTTTTTAATAAGGGTGGGGGGAGTATTTCAATTTTGTGACCTAATTTTGATCGGATCACCAGAAACGTGACGATTGGTGAAAGGAGGAGGATGGGGAAAATATGGCCGAAAGAGTCCGAGTAATATAATTTATGGATGGCTCCTTTTAGTTCATTACACCTCTAAATGCCTCATGCAGTATCCAATGTTTATGATGTTTGTTTGTTTTTTTTTTGACGCGATAAGAGAGGTGTGAAATGCGATTAATACTTCCAATACTACCTATTATTGAAAAGTAGAAATAAAAAAAGGATAAAATATTCAGTTAAAAAACTTAGTTGAAATAAAAAACTTAAAAAATTATAAATTGTTAAAATACAAAAGTAACAAAATAGGTACTAAAAATAAAGCTGACACCGGCCCTGCCGCCGAGATTATGATTGTTCTTTCAACTAATAACTATACTGGCGCGTAACGTTGGAAAATGGTGAAAATCTTTAAAAATAGTTGCAAAAAGAGACTGATAAGGACAAATTTGAATACCTAAAGCAATAAAGGTAGGTGGAAATATTTTCAAAATAGTAAATCTTATCCTGGTAGATTGCACATGAGCATTCTCTGATGAGATTGCCATAAGCAATTGTGCATGAAATCGGCTACCTGTATTCGAGCGGAAGTCTTTGCTTTTTTTACAGATAAAAGGAAGACCGAATATTGAGCTATATTCCACGTTTGCGTATACGTCCTTTAACCAATTTAAAGTGTCTATTTTTCGACGTTGTTACGTATTCATCCATATTATTATGATGAAGTTTTTTTCTAACACGATCTGTATATTAATTTCAGTTCTCACGGATAAATCGCAAAATTGAAAGAGAGCTAAGCACTCTATAAACAAAGTGACCAAAATATTTCAGACCCATTAGTCTGAAATAATTGACGTGAGGAATGAAGTGAAAAATGTTGACAGCCAGAAGCAGTTACACACACTCACAGAAGCTTTTTGCCATCGCGCACTTATTTAAGATCGCTTAGTTAAGCCACGTTAAGCGGACAAGATACATTACTTATTGTGGTATTGAATTGAACCTTAGGCTGGTTTTACACGGTGCGATTGTGACTCGATTTTTCATTTGGGGCATGTCGCAACGATATCGCGAAACCATCAAAACAGGTGTATAATCAGTATCAAAATGTATAATCAGTATAATCATGTATAATCACTATCAAAATAAATTTAGACTAACGTATTCAATCAATATTTTTCTAAAGGAGTTAGTGTAACCTTGTCTTTTTTTTACTTCTTGTTATACAAAGCACCTCTCATGTTTATGTAATTAGCCTTAAGTTTTTTTTACCCCTTTTTCAAGATTTAGAAAGATGCTACAGGTTAAATTAGAGTGGCATTTTTTTTACTAGATTTCGCCTTTTAAGAATTTGTAATTTTTTTAATTCAATTCTTAATAAAGACTTTATTTATTTATTTATGTATTGTTATAGCTATGTTGTAGCGAGAATTAATATAATTCACCTTTTATTTGGCAAATTCGTTGCAAAGGAGTTAGGTTGTTCTAGTGGTGTAATAATAAATAGTTCAGGTTTTAAAGATAACCAATTATAGTAGTTTTATAGTAGTTTTATTTGCCTTTTCCTCCATATTATCATAAATCCTTAATAAAATTTGTTTTTTTGGTTACCACACACCAAATGGAACATATTAAGAAACTTTTGCAAACCAAGTAAATCTCAAGGGTCACCCTCAGTTCAAGCGGCACTTGAACAAGTGGAGTGGATAAGGGAAAGTGGGGCTCACGAGCACTAATCCCTAATAGCACAGGATATTCCAGGGATATCCCAGTAAGGTGCTGTGAATGTCTGAATGTTCTGGCACATTCACAGTATATTCGTAGGATGTTCCAAAAACGTGCTCTGAATAACTTTCAAGTTAGCACATGAACAGCACATTTAAAAGACATTCTCATAATATGCTACGTAGTACATTCAGCGAACATTCTATGCAGGATATTTCAGGAATGTTCTGTGAAAGTCCTAAAAATGTCCTTTTTGGACATTGACAGCACATTTAAAAAAAATCTTCGGATATCCTGGACAGTACATTCATCGGATATTCCATGCAGAATATTCCCTGAATGCTCTACTAAAGTCCGAAAAATGCCTTTCTTTTTGGAAATTAACAGTATACTGGATATCCTGGATAGAACATTCAGCGAATATTCTATGCAGGATATTTCGTGAATGTTCTGCCAATTTCCGTAAAATGTCCTTTCCTTTTCGATATGGACAGCACATTCAAAAAAACCTTTTTACACTTCCTGAACAGTACATTTACCGAATATTCTATGCAGGACATTCCAAGAATGTTCTGGTAAGGTTCTAAAAATGGCCTTACATTTGCATATTGATATTACATTTGGGAGATATTCTGGAAATATCCTGGGTAATACATTCAGCAAATGTTTTAGTCAGGATAATCTACCAATGTTGCTACAAAATTCCTAAAAATATTACAGCTGCGGTAAAGATTTTTTTCGTATATTTTTATCTGTCGCTGCAAGTTTTTTTTTTATTAAAAAAAATTCTCTCTTTTTAGTTACAAGAAAAAACCATTTTGTTGCCCTAAAAAGATATCATGCTTACGCAGCAGAATTAATTTTATTTTGTTTAAAAAGCTTGTTGGGGTAGGCTAATATTTATTTCCAATAAAAAAATAACTATGAAAATCCGTTGAACCTTTCGCGAGTTATCCTGCATTGAAGAAATAACGTAATCCCCTTCCACCACCGTTTGAGAGGATTCGGGGAGGGGGGTAATATTTTTATTCCATAAAACAAGAATTATGAAATCCGTTGAGCCGTTCAGGAGTGTTCCTGATTTTATGTGAAAAAAAAACAATTCAGGTGCTCTTCTAACAGAAAACAATGTCCAAAAGGTTATACCCCACTTATATATAATTTTTCCCATAAGGCCCCGTAGCGCAAAAGGTTAAGTCATTGAAAAAGTCTTATATAGATGCCAGAAGCTTGAGGGTTCAAATCCTATCGCTGTATAAAGCTTTTTTTTAAATTTTTTTAGGGTGTTTTGTGAGAGAACATATTTTTTCAAGCCGATAAATGTGCTATGAAAATCCTGCGAAAATATTCTATGAATGTTTTACCAGGATGTTCTAGGAATATAAAAACTGCGGACACAGAACCTTCCCTGAACATCCCTGGTATGTTTAGAGGATTTGAGGGAACATTCCCAATATCCTAGCTAAACATTTAGCGAATGTTCGGGGAATATTTCTGTGCTACTAGGGATCAAGTTAGCCAAAAACTCTTCTGGGAACGAATAGACTGCGTCAGGCATGCGCAGTAGATTTTTCTTCTTTGGGTTTGCCCTGATTTTTACATTATTTTGTTTGTTTTTCAAAGTTATTGGGCCATTTTAGTATCTCAGTTATATGTGAGCAATTTTTGCATTATGCGGAGGCGACAAAAGATCCGTTTTTGCTAGCTTAACATAGTTACTATTGTTTGAAAGTTTGAGACAATGATGTGTTTGAAATTAACTCTGTGTTTCGGCGTTCACGACGTTTCGATGAGTACAATCTCTGATCGTTTTCAGGTGCAAACTACAATCTATTCCTAAGGCTACCTGCTTATATTATATGGGAAATCACTCAACCGTGGAGTTTAAAAAGTTGGCACCGCCCAAGGAGGGGCTTCCAAATATTTGAAATTTCAACACTTGGTTTACTGAAAATACTGGGACAATGGTTTTAGGAAATTTGAGAAAATACTATAGAAGAAGATTGTCAGCCGACTCTGGAAAAAATCACACGAACCTGCGACCATCTACGACAGACTTGGCAAGCAAAGCACCAAATAAATTCGACCATCAACAGCCACAAAGCCAATCGACCATCGACACTGTAAGAACCATCATTAATACGTCAAAGAAGACATTGACACCCGTAGAAGAAAACTTACTTGCCAAAAAACTTAACTTTTCCATCCCTCCTAAGAATATACCCACTATCGATATCATCACCGCCATAGAAAATTATCCTCTTCCATAACAAGACGCCGACGAGTTCAAACATCAAGTAAGAACCATTATTGACATACCTATTAAGGGCTAATTTTACAACCAAAGGTAAAACTCCAGATTAAACCATAGTTTAAACTTCAGTTTAACCTTTGGATTAATCCATCGGTAAACAAGTTGCTCAATTTTATAAGTCGGAGTTATACCACGGCCATGAAGAAAGACTACATTTTCTTTACATATATAGGGTTGATTATTTTAACCAAAATGGCACCAACTAGAGCCAAACTTGATAAAAATCAATCAAGTACTTTCTGAAATATCAGCTTTGGTTAAAGACAGACATACAGCCAGATGACAAAAATGTTCAGATTTGTCAAAAAGATATACAGTATATATATATATATATATATATATATATATATATACGTGTGAGCTCGATGTGAGAATAAAACTTGCTGGTCTGTGGGATGTTCCAACTCTTGTCGAATTTCCTTGTGCACAATTTCGCATATCTCTTTATAAAATCTACATATCGTCGGAGGAGCAAAGGATTTGTTCTAGAACAAATAATATTTGATCTTCGTGCTTCGACAATGTCAATAATTTCGTCATTCTTCATCCAGTTGATCAAAAATAAATTTTAGGTCATTGATCAAAGCGATTTCACTAAATACTTACAGTCTTTTTACCAAAAACAAATTTTTAATAACTTTTTTGAGGTTAGAATCTTTCGGTAACTATTAAACTGAAGTTTAACAAACACCCAGACCGCTGGTAACGGTTAAACCGAAGTTTGTTGGTAAACTGAACCTATAAAACGTAAAAAAGTCGACATCTGTGGTTTAAACTGAGGTTTGACGTTTAACTATGAGTTGTAAAATTGCGCATAAGCATACCTCTAACATAAGCAAGATTGAGGAAATCGCGTTGAAGAATCTTGAAAAGGACAAATCAGTTAAAATCTTACCGGCAGATAAGGCAATGCAACAGTGATTTTGAACAATGAAACCTATGACCAGAAAGTTGAAGAGGTACTTGCCAAAAAAAACTATAAACTTCTCCCAAAAGATCTGACGCAAGAAATCGAAAATAAGGTTTATCGAATTTAAAAAAAGTTTTCCAGATATATTCCGGACAACACTCTCAGGTCTCAACTTACACCACATTATAGCAAGCCTTCTCATCTATACGGAGTTCCCAAAATTCACAAAAATGTAATGCTCTTACGCAAAATTGTCAAATACCTTTTCTTGAGTAGAAATTGACATCAGAACAACAGTCTATCGTAAACCCACTCACACAGGTCAATATTTAAATCAAGGTTTAAAACATTCTGCTACAACCAAACGAGGCATAATAGAGCCGTTTAAATTTGTAACAATCTGCAGCAGAATGGTTACCGCCTTGAACTTATAACAGACACTATTTCTAAATTTCAGCAAACAGGACAGAGATTACATGACCAAAACTAGGCAAATGCATTCCTTACATTTCCATATTATAAAGGAGTATCAGAGAAATTTAAATATTAAAACAGCTTTTAATTCTAATAACGCAATTCGAAGCCTTTTTAGTAACACAAAACTGGATAACAAACAAAATAAAGTATGCATTTATTAAGTTCCTTGTGAGTATGGTGACTTATACATAGGCGAAACAAAAAGACCACTATCTGTAAGGCTTAAGGAACATCAGACGAATACCCAAAGAGGTGAAACAACGAATTCAGGAATCGCCGAACATGCATGGTCAAAACAACACCGAATGAAGAAGACAGAACCAAAGGTTTTCCTTGAAGCTGCCTTTTATTGGGCCGAATCAGGGTATTTACAGTAAACCAAGTGTTGAAATTCCAAATATTTGGAAGCCCTTCTTTGGGCGGAGCCAACTTCTTAAACTTCACGGTTGAATGATTTCCCATAGCATATAAGTACGTAGCCTTAGGAATGGATTGTAGTTTGCACCTGAATACGATCAGAGAGAGATCGAAACGTCGTGACGCAGGGACCGGCCAGTAAACAACCGTTTTCCGCCCGTTTTGAGTGCGCATGCGCAAAACCGAAAATCCGAGTTGTACCTCTATTTATAGTAATTTTGGTATGCAGGATCTGAATTTTAATGTCTTAGTGGCCCACAACCAAACCGAAGCAAGATAGTACCGATTTTTACCAAGTATATTGTTGTTTTTTATTCCGGGGACCGTCCGTTTTACCAAAATTACAAAATTTAACCCCATGGGCAGTATTTAACCGAAATAACGTCAAGTTGCACTGCTCATGCGCATCACTTAAAACTAAGTTATACCTCTTTTTACACTAAGTCGAGGTTGCTGAAGTCAACCCCGCAGTCAGAAAAATTGCAGCTAATAGGGTTACCGAGTTGTGACAACAATTTTTCCGAAGTTTTACTAAAAGGTGGAGAGGGAAATCATGCGCACCGTCTTACCAGGCCGTGATTTTATCCCCTCTCTATTTAGAGTAAATAAACTTCTCCAACCAGAAGAAAAAGTGGGAATTCGAAGCCCGACCGTCAGACAGTAAACATCAAAGCGTCATAATTCTATATAGTTTCTAGACTGAACCAGTTTAACACCGCCGTATTTTCCCCACCATTTACCAGTCCAGTAGTGGGAGAAGTTTAGCAGTGGTAGGAGTAAAATCCGACTATAAATTCGAAGAAAAAGCCTTTCGAAGGGGACATTAGTTTCCGACCTGAAGCAGTGAACATCTACGAATAATCGACCGCACTTTAGAAAACCGAACTTAACTTTTCTGATTCCAAATCCGTTACCGTACCAGAAACCAGTTTACCAGATATCCGTTACGACCGTTTGGAATTGGGATGACTAAGCAAGGAAAAACTACAGTGAGTCCAACGAAGACTACCGCCGCGACGATGACTACGACTACAGCTAGTGCTCCAACCATCGATAATTTAACAACCAGTCCTACTATTGTAACGACGACAAACGCTACCACGTCTCTTGCAGGCGACCCGTATGCCAGCGATGTTCGCGTAAGCTGGGTTTACCTGCTGAAAAAAGACGATTTAATTGCCGAATTAAACAAATTTAAATTAAACACAACCGGCACCGTAGAAACATTAAGAAAACGTCTAGTGACTTTCATCCGAGATGGTAGAACCACCCCGACGCCGACAACGCAAGCCTTTAATTTTTCTACAACCAGTGTGCAAGCCAGTATGACGCAACCCGCGCCAATTCAACAGGAGAATGTTACGACACCGGTTCCCGTAACCAACCCAATACCAGCAATTTATGTAACCTCGACGCCATCCGCAAACACAACCGCTCACCGAATGCCACCGGCTACCGCATACTCAACAATAGGCATTTCACAGCCAACCACAACCTACCGTCCGACCCCGTTGTATATGGGAACCATACCCACCGTCACAATGCAAGGTCCGTTACCGTCTCCGTCTGTCGTCAAAGAACCGCCAGCCTTGGGTAACAGTGACTACCGATCTAGTCGGCCCGTTACCGACTTCGACGAAAGGAAATAATTATCTGGCTGTATTTCAAGACCGATTTACGAAGTGGGTACAATGTCGTCCCCTTCGTAAAGCCACGTCAAAGGCCGTTACGCAAGCGTTATACGAAGAAGTGGTTACCAGATTTGGCTGTCCTCGTATTGTCCTCACAGATAACGGCACGCAATATACCGGTCGTCCGTTCCGAGAAATCTTGAGGGAAATGGGTATCCAGCACCGCCTTACCCCAGTTTACACCCCCCAAGATAATCCGACCGAACGAACCAACTAGACCGCCAAGACTGCAATTGCACAATTTTGCGAAGAAAACCACAAACACTGGGACAAACATCTAGCCGAAATCGTGTTTGCTATCAATACTTCACGTCATGACTCAACGGGATATTCGCCTGCTTTCCTGAACTTCGGTAGAGAATTGGAACCGCCGAACGCCATGTACCAGAACCTCTCCGAAGACGATTCCGAAGAGCCCGTGATATTTGACGAACCCGAAGATACTGACCGCCAAGCCGTAACTACGCAAGCGCAACGACTACAGAAGTTAAACGAAGTATATGAATTTGTCCGTATTAATCTAGGCCGAGCGTTCACTACACAAAGCCATCACTACAACCTGCGTCACCGAGAATGGAGATGTCATGTGGGAGATAAGGTGATGAGAAAAGAAAATTCGTTGTCATCCGCAGCAAAAGGTTTCGCAGCTAAATTAGCTCCGAAATATTCCGGACCGTATACCGTGGTAAAAGTCGTGTCTCCAGTTATCTATGATTTAAAAAATCAATCCGGTCGAAAGCTTCGTCATATTCACATAAAAGATTTAAAACCAGCATACTAACCACGCACCGTTTCCATTGGAACTCAGTGTTGCTCTCGTCCAATCCGATACCGACCGTATCAACACTGCGGCTGTCCGTTTGGCCAACCGTTTTTCTAGAAAGTTTACTTACTCCCAAAACCTGAAGAGCCGACCGTTTCACCCTGGTGAGGTACCAGGATAATGCCTGAGGAACCACCAGTCAACGTAGCCACGACGACTGGTGAGGTACCACATATGACGAACGTCATACGTGAGGAACCATCAGGTTTTTGTTCCGGTTTGAAGAATAGTTTGGTTTTAGTTTCGCGTATTAATTTTAGTTTCTTTTATATTAGGGAACCCGGTTAGAAACATTTAATTTTCCTGTATGTAAAATTTTAGTTTGAAAATATTTAAGTGAAATATTTTCTTTTAAAGAAAGGGGGGTGTGTAACGAAGTTACTAATTTTTATTTATTTATTTTAGCTTTTCTTTCCTTTTTAGGTACTTCATGTCTCATAATTTTTGTAATTTCTATGACGTTTTATTATTTGCTATTCTTGGACTCTAGACATCGCTTTGACTCGCCACGTTTCCCTTTCCTGCTATGCTGCACGGTCAGCGAGCTACACCCCACCGCTTTGCGCGCACAGCCTGCTCGACGGGAGTATGGTAGGTGGGGATACGCAAGGCTATTTAAGGCGATGTCGAGCGCGTTTCTGGGCATTCATTCTGCCGACCGTCCGCCGTAAACTATTCCACCTGGGGATTCATTCTGCCGACCGTCCGCTACCAACAACTCCTCCGACCGACCGCACCGAAAACCTGCCAGAACCCGATAGGTAAGCACCTGACCAGTATAGCGGGGTTTCCTATACATACCGTAAAATGTAGTTTTCCGTATGGTAAGTAGAGGTGAGATGGGTTACCGCTGGCTCGGAATACGGGTAACACATCTCTCTCTCTAGCACCAGGCGAAGCTATTAATGGGTTTGTCTTGCGCTGTGTGAGTGAGAGGGAGACAGTGCTATCGCTGGATCGGAATACCTTTAGGACTGTCTTTTCCTCTCTGCATCTCTCTCTAACACACGGTTTGACAGCGTATGGAGTAATTCATTGAGAAGCAGCGCCACCGGATCGTTTTATTTAAGCATGTGACGACAAAGGCACTGTAATTGGAGGTTAGGTGTATTATCGCTGGTTCGGAATACGGGTAATACATCTCTCTCTCTAACACATGGCTAAACTACCTAAGTAGGTCGATCCTGTGTTGTTTGACCGGTTAGTGAGTGAGAGGGAGACAGTGCTATCGCTGGATCGGAATACCTTTAGGACTGTCTTTTCCTCTTTTCATCTCTCTTTAACACACGGTGGAACAGCATATGGAGTGATTTATGGAGTAGTGGTGCTATAAAGGTATCTTTGTCTGACACACTAATTTCTTATTTCTCTAAACCTGCTATGAATTCTATATATGTAAATTCCGCTATGTTGGGGGTGCCGTATTAAGGAGTTTTCTACCGTTAACATTAAATATCAAATACCGGGGTTTACCGTAAACGTTATGAGACATGCAAGTTACCGATTTTTCTAAGATTTTCCGTCCTTTTCTATTGTATACCGTTGAATGCTAAATAAAGAGACCTGTTGATAATAAATTATAAGTTATAATAAATCCGCCATGTTGGAAAATTGGTTGTTTTACTCGTGTTACTAAGGTTAAGAATCGAGACAGCTAGACCCCTGGTTTAACCGTCTCCACTGTTTAAAAGCTACCCGACGCTGTGGGCCCTCTACCACATAAATCCAGAGGGTGGCGCCCGAGATGCCTGTTGGATTATCTATCAGAGGAGTAGTTAATCCAACAGAAACCGATGCCTACCGCTTTAAAACGTAAACAACGTTACAAATTTGGCGCAGGGTTTTGACGCAGCAGATGGTTGATCAGATATCGGCCGATCTTTTTCGGTTTTGCCAACTTGAGAATCGACTGAGCGGACTTTTAAACGAAGCGGACTTTTTCCCCGATCTACGCTAGACATCGCAATTAATTACTACGTTTATAAGCACCTAAAAACGCTTTTATGTAGGGACGGTTTTAAATAAAATCGCTTTTTTCGAGGGTTTATACGTCCATCATTAAATGTCATTAACTATGTCAGTTTGAAGAAAAAACAAATAAAACAACTTAGTTGACAACAGATTTTTCGGAAAACCAGGGTTGAGTATTTCTCTAGGTTGGAAGAAATGCACTAAAGCGTTTTTAAAGTGTTTATAACGACCCTAAAATGGTTTTTAAAGCGATAAGCCGCTTTCTTAAATAGCTTTAAAATAAAGTCGATTTAGTACTTAACACGGTTTTAGTGGTTTTTATACGACAACATTTTCAAACCATCCTGATATAAAAGTGCTTTAACAGGCCCGTATAAACAAAGTAAATAAATCGAAAACTGTAAGATCGAGATAAGGTGTTATAGTGGTTGGTGGCATGGAAAGGTCTTTTGACGAGAATGTCAAAACTGACTTTGATTATGATCAGAGACAACTTAATAACTTACGGAGACTAACAGAAAGATCGAACCGCGCAGGAACTACGCTCCTCTAGCGCATAGCGCATTGCGGCGGAGAGTGGAAGTAATGCTTGTATTAAGTAAACACCTACCTTGCCCCGTCCATCTTTTTCTATATGATCATGAAAGAAAGACAGAACATTTTTCAATGTCGAAATATATTCAACACAATTTTAATTTTGTACCTGCCGGTTTTTGCCACCGCTTGTCAAAGTCTGTTAAGCCTGGCAAGCGTTTTTTTTTAGATTTTTAAAAGTGAGTTATTTTAATCAGTTTTGGTTGGAAATTGCGCGAGTTTATGGGATTAGCTATATAGTGGATTACCAACTTATTGTAAAATCTAAAGTGCCATTCAAATCAAGCTGGATCACTACCATTAAAGTTAGAGAGCATGGGACTATTTGGAGAGTGCCGAAAATTGGAATTCAGATTTTTAAAAATCAATTAATAAAAGAAAATAACATAATAAAATGTTGTTACCTTTAATGTTTGATAATATTACTCAACATAGTTAAAACCCCCTCCTCCAATTTTAGATTTTTAAAGGGTTCAAAAAATTTTTTGTAAGCTGAAGAAAGTTTTTTAGCTGCACCGAACAGCACAAAGTTGGTTAAGGTTTTGTATAGAGCTAAAACTATTCGAAAACCGGCGCCTGTTAAGTTTTTTCATATCTTTTATTATTAAAAAAGTAAGTGTTTGTAAAAAATTAACGAAAATAATATATGTATTTTATTATGCGTCTGGCTTTACAAGTAGTTCCTTCCTATAGCCACCGGCTGCGCTCATGTCGCCGTCAAACAATGTTCCCCAAGTATACCACAGTATCGGTCACTCTCGCGTAGCTAGTACTTTCTCTATGATTATGATGTGCGATTTTACCTCAAAATTTTACGCAGTGTTTTTATGATACCCTTTATTATCATTTATTTATTTATCTCATCTCACTAGGTATAAAGGCAGTCATTATAAGTAACTTACTTTTTTAAATGTATCGAGTCTTAATCTTCAACTGCATGAGCAGGAGAATTTAAAAATTCTGCAAGGCTGCCATGCGTAAAATTGGTTTTAAATACCGGATCTTGTGTCGATTTTTTGCCACCGCCTTTTGAAGATGTTTACTTAAGATTCTTTGCTCCGCGGAGCGATTAAAATAAGTCTATTAAAACTGCACTGGTAATTGCTCCTTTTATCTTTTAAATACTTTATCGAGGATCGATGCGACTTTGACATATATAACGGAAGACTTAGATGAACTACTTAGAGATACGGATGCGCAACTTTAATCTGCACATTGGGATTCTTGCACATTTTTCAGCTAACGCATATCTGGAAACTACACTGAGAAAACAGCGTTTACCCAGAGCGTGAGTTGGCAATTTCGGGCTGTCATTATACACATGTCTGAGTTATTCTAGCTGACCATGTGAATAGCTGCAACTTATTTGGGATGGGTGCAGTAACTTCTCGTTTTTGGTCTGGGGGGAACCAACAATTTTTTCTTAAAATTTACCTGGACTTTGTATTACTACAACTCCAGACTTTTAACCCATGTGTATGGAATGTGGTAACCTATTTTTTGGTTAGAAAAACCATTTCATGTGTAAGAGATACCTTACTTTTACCCACAACCTGTGTTAGTACAGCCTTTTGAAATGTATTAAATTTTTTGAGTTCTAGTAATTCAGTTTGGGGCTGCAGGAACTCACAAATGGTTAGCCGAACAGCTGCGGAAAGTGCCGGGGTAATCTTTGAGGTGAATTGCGTACCTTTTTTAATTTTTGATTGTGTAGCTAAATAATTTATTTTTTATATCCTGTTTGATCATTAGCTTTAGTAAAGACAATCCAAAATGGACGGTCCGCCCCGCCGGTTCTTGTACAAAATGCTGTTTGGACTTGAGATTAGAGGTCCTGTTGTCTTCTTTAAGAGCTTAAGAGCATTATTCGTTAAATTTACAACAGAGTACTTACCTATAGGTTAGAAATGGACTATATTATTTTTTGGTTTTCTTTTAAGTTTTTTATGAAAAATTGTTTATGTGTATAAGCACTTTCTAGTGTAAAGAATAGAAATTTATTCCCCGTTTACTGACCTTTTAATGCGTAATGGCTAATGGATAATGCCTAATTTTTTCTCTTTTGTTTCTTTCAAAATAAAAGAGACAGGCATATAAAAATTATGCATTATCCATTTTTAACTAGCAATTAAAACTTGCGTAAACTAGAGGACAGTAAAACAGTGGACAATGCATTTATTTTAAACGCTCACTAACTTTAAAAAATATGTCTGTGTCAAGTGAATTATTATATTATTATTTGATATTACTCAATTAAAAACATTGGTAACAGTATAGTATCCGGTTTTCTTTTATTTTTATGATTTTTTTATAGGTTTGAACCCCTCCCCCTTCCAACCGCCTGCTGTTAGGAGAACTGCCTGACTTTCTTGATGATGTATAACCCACCTCCATAAACTAAGAAATCAGCCTTTTTTGCAGTTTTTGTTCACGAGCTCTCCGACTTTAATGTAGGGAGATAAAACTTAAGTCCCACTTTTACTGTTAACTATTTACGATATTTCAGTTTAAGAATCATGCTGTGTACTTTTTGTTGAGCAAAGCCAAAAAGAAAAGACTATTAAAATGAAAATTATTGTCAGATAATAAAGCTACCTCATTTTTCTTAATTTAGATGTGTTTTTGAAAAACAAAAATTATTCCCACTTTTCATTTTTAAGCAAGTTTTTATACTTGTATACTGTTTATAAACTGTTTAGTCAATCTAGATTTTTTGTTAGAATTAGCTAAAATTAATTTAATGCTCTTTTGATGTTGTGACGTAAACCCTTTGATATAATTAGAAAGCAAAATTCTATGCGAAAAATGTTCACGTTCATGTGCAAAATACACTGTTTACTGTTTTTAACAATATTAGATGTAGCAAATTTACATTCACGTTTATCTAAAATTTTGATATTTTATTAATAAACAGTTTTTGTTAAATTTTTTACTTTTTTTTAATTTCCAGTACCTACAGTTTTTTTTATTACAGTGTGACGTTTCTGCATAAAGCAACACATAAAAGGACAATTGCATAATTCGCATAAGATTCTCTCTTTTTTCTTTTGCTATATTAGGAGTGGGGGAAGCCAAAATAAAAAGAGGTTCTTATGTGAATTGTGCAATGATCCCTTTACTTGTTGCCATACTGTGTTACGACGTCATTCTTTTTAAAACAACAAAATGAATCTCGTGTCCGCAAATAAAAATGAAAGTAAAACTCGTGGCATATCGGACAAAGCGTTTTTGTTTCTCACTTCATTACGACCAGGCCTCTAATGTCTAATGAAGAATCCAGACACATACAGACCTGTTTCATCCTTATTAGGAATCATCAGGGATAGGATTATACCTGGCAGTTGAAGCTACACAGTGACCATGCACACATCTAGAATTTAAAACAAAAAGTTTGTAATCCTTGGGGACGTAGTAACTGTGTGCGCCACCTGTCGAATAAACCGAGAAACAAAAACATCAAAATTGAAAAGTGCAAGACACCGTAAATACAGAATCCTGTACCGTTCAGCAGGTTATGAAGTAGAAACCTGTAAAAGTATAAGATCACTGTAACATGACTCTTAAAAAGAGGTAACGTTCGCAGCAGCAATGCCCCCAATTGGAGCTTCATACTACGTGGCCCTATTTTTAAGGCATCAGCAAGCAATCGCTCCGGAGGAGGCTTGTTGCGCAGAACTAAAAAGCCAAAATATTTAAAAACAACAAAATGAATCTCGTGTCCGCAAATAAAAATGAAAGTAAAACTCGTGGCATATCGGACACTGTCACTGTGTAGCTTCAACTGCCAGGTATAATCCTATGACTCCCTGATGATTCCTAATAAGGATGAAACAGATCTGTAGGTGTCTGGATTCTCCATTAGACATTGGAGGCCTGGTCGTAATGAAGTGAGAAACAAAAACGCTTTGTCCGATATGCCACGAGTTTTACTTTCATTCTTTTTAAAGTTTTCGTAAGAGAATTGTGTGCTTCTTTTAAAGCCTATTTTCAAGAAAATATGCTCTTAAAAGCAAACTATTTATTATACTATGATACAAATACTTAAAAAAATATGCTCTTGGCATATATTTTATGTTCATTGCATAGGACTTTGAATCTCAAATGGGAATGGAGATCTCGTGAGAACAAACTGGGGACTTTGCGCATATCGAAAGTCATAATTCTCTTAAATTAACCTCGTATTTCGTAACACTAAGACATCCTTTTTTTCAGTGTTCCTTTTCGATATACCTATTGAAAAACTAGAGTTTGATATGTATTCGGTGTAAAAGTTAAAATCTGTGTCAACTGCTAAAGTGGGTAGGTGTATAAAAAGGTTCCGTTTTCTTAGAGCGTCTTTAAATTCCAAAAAAAATATTATGATCTTTTTTTTTCATTGTAGTTCATCATCAAAGTTAAAATCAACTGGTCCCAATACAACATTATACAAATGTTTATACACAACACTGCATTTTAGAGCAACTGATTATATCTTAGGGAACCCACAAAAAAGCCGAATTTACAAAAACCGAAACACAACTGAACAGAAAATAAAACGTCCGAAACGAAATGTGAACGAAAGTAAAACACGCAGAAAATAATGGATACGAATATAATTTTATAGAATTTTAATTTACGTGATCCTTAAAAGACACAAACATAATTTAACCGATTATAATTTTCCCAAACCTTATAATATCAGAATTACAAAAGTATCGAAAATAATTTTATATAAACGAAAAACACCCGAATCGCTATTGGGCATGCGTCAAATTTAAATCTCTAGAGTCTCATTGCGGCGTTGACAAGTTTCTCTATTTGGAAGATGACACGGGGATTTTTTTTTAGTAAACGATTTAATAAATAATAATATATAAATAATAAA
The DNA here is from genome assembly GCA_963921995.1 of Oxystoma pomonae. Taxonomy (NCBI): domain Eukaryota; kingdom Metazoa; phylum Arthropoda; class Insecta; order Coleoptera; family Brentidae; genus Oxystoma; species Oxystoma pomonae. Next base: position 113,090,292 of record OY998165.1, read on the forward strand.
ATCAATGAATAGGGAGCTTTCCCTCAAAAAAGGTAATGGTAATCATAGATTCAGATTTCGCACTTGTGGTGCTCATCAGTACGGTGCTAGGAATTAGGAGATGAAATGATGATGAAAAAATGTGACACAGGATTCATGTAAAATACAACCATCTGTCAAATTGCAGAATCGGCAGATGTACCCATAGAGAAAGTAATAGCTACGCGAGATTGAACGATACTGTGTTATACTTGGAGAACATTGTTTGACGGCGACACTAGCGCAGCCGGTGGCTACAGGAAGGAACTACTTGTACAGCCAGACGCATAACAAAATACATAAATTGATTTATTTAATTTTTCACAGACACTTAATTATTTAATAATAAAAAGATATGAAAAAACTTAACAGGCGCCTTTAAAAATCTAAAATAGGAGGAGGGGGTTATAAGTGTGTTGAGGAATGTTATCAAATATTAGAGGTAGCAACATTTTATTATGTTATTTACTTTTATGATTTTAACTATATCTCTTCTTTTTGTTGTATTTGAACTTATATTTTCTTGCTTAAGTCTGTATAAATCATCACAATATTTTCTTCAGGGATTTGGTTCGCAAAAATCTGAACTCCAATTTTCGGGTCTCTTCAAATAATCCCATACACTCTAGCTTTAATGGTAGTGATCCGGCAGTGGCGGTCCCAGGGGGGGCGGAGAGGGCAATCGCCCCCCCCCTATTTGCTCAAGAAAAAAGTAGACAACAAAGAATCTGGTGATAACTCTGAAGTCTCTGGAGAAAAAACGAGAAATTGCAGAAAGTTCGTTTAAAGATATTCTAGAATCCGTCCACAGTATTTTGGGACAAATTGGCCTTCAATTTGTTACACCAAGAATAAAAAAAGCATGACGTACTTACCGCGAAAACCATTGGGAGTACAGAACAGTATTACAGAGTTTCTATTTATAAACAAGTTTTAGACAAAATCATTTCGGACATAAAAAAGTGTTTTTGACCTGTGTGTTTGTACAATGTAAAACCAAAATCAAGGAAAAATTAACTAAGGTCGTTTCTAAATACTATAAACTGTTTGATTAATCCAAAACACAAATTCTTGAACTTTTATTGGGAGAACTCAGTATTTGGAAATAATATTGGTCAGAAGTAGGCAAAAGCTTAAATCAAAACATACCTGATAACGTTTTCGAGGCAACTGACAAGTGTGGCGATACTTTTCCGTTAATAAAAACATTCTTGGATGTTTGCTAGTAAGTAATGCTTCGTCAGAAAAAAGCTTCTAATGCCTCAGAAGATTGAAAACATACGTAGTGAAAAACACTATGACTGAAATTCGTCTGACGAGCTTAGCATTGCTGTACATCAACGACATATTGAAATGGACATTGAGCGAGTCATTGACCGGTTTGCCCAAAAAAAATGAAACGAATTCTTGTTTGAGTTATGCATCTTATGTTTGAGATATGCAATGTAAAAGGTTATGTTTCAACTTAAAAAGCTTTTTAAAATCTATGATTTTTACAACTGAAAAAATTATGCGTAGTTACTAAAGCACGGATTTCAAAGGCATAGGGGGTAGTTAACCCCCCTTACCCTTACTTTAAATTTTATGGAAACATTAAGAAAATTAAAAGAAGGGCATAAATTACGGGGCTATAACACCTTTGATATTTACGGTATTAGTTTAATTTTGTGTTAAAAATGGCATTTGTAGTTTCATTTTCTTAAAAATTTTCACCTGCTGCGCTTTGAAACCATTTATGTATTTTCAATTTTAGTTCAATTTTAAATCAAGAAATGCATTTTTTACTGCAATAGTCTTAAACATTTTTGCCTGCTGCGCTATGATGCCATTGATATTTACGATTTTAGTTTAATTCGACTCAAAAACTGCATTTTTAATGTAATTTTTTCAAAAATTTTGAAAGAAACGACAAAACCTCAGTACCCTCCCCCTCCTAGATTTGAGCCCAAATCCGCGCTTGTAGTTACTAAGTTTTGTTTGCATATATTGATATGTTCCTCATAAAAGCTATGATGTATTCTAGTTTTTTTCGTATCCAAACCACCCCCCCTTTCAAATGGCTGGGACCGCCACTGGATCCAGCCTGATTTAAATGGCATTTTAGACTTTACAAAAAGTTGTTAATCCACTATATAGCTAATCCCATAAACTCGCGCGATTTCCAACCAAAACTGATTAAACTAACTTACTTTTTAAAATCTAAAAAAACCGTTTGCCAGGCTTGACAGACTTTAACAAGTGGTGGCAAAAATCAGCAGGTACTAAATTAAAATTGTGTGAAATATATTTCGACATGTTCTGTCTTTCTTTCATGATCATATAGGAAGAGACGGACGGGGCAAGGTAGGTGTTTACTTAATACAAGCATTACTTTCACTCTCCGCCGCATTGCGCAATGAAGCAGGAACTGCGCGTCCCTATCTTTCTGTTAGTCTCCGTAAGTTATTACGTTGTCTCTCGATGTACCTTCAATTTAAAGGAAAATTAAGCATCTCTACAAAGACAGATATAATTATTTTGACAGATATCCTAAGCTCTAGAGTTGATAAATCTAAGAAGGGATTTAGCGAGGGTGAATAAATAACAAAATCAATGAATACCGAGCTTTCCCTCAATCTTGTGGTGCTCATCAGTACGGTGCTAGGAATTAGGAGATGAAATGATGATGAAAAAATGTGACACAGGATTCACTTAAAAGACAACCATATGACAAATTGCAGAATCGGCAGATGTACCTTTACAAACAAAATAATTATGTCGTTTTTTAGAATCCACCATCGGCGCATCACAAAAATGTTTATAGAGCGAGAAAGGACATATAGAAAAATACCTCCCTGTAGATTTTTACTATTAGTCGAAGCTAGATAATATAATCCTTAAAGCGTAGTCCACGTCAAAAATTTGATCTAAATATCTCAAAACCTGCAAGAGCTATAAAGAAAAACATAAAAAATCTTGAAACTTTAACACTCTATAGATCGGTAACGAAGCGGCTACGGACACATGTTTATATGAATTTTTTTTTTATTTTGACCTAAAAAATAAGCCTTTAAAATTGTGATGCTGAATTTTGAAACACCCCGTATATATTTCAGCCCCATCTCCCAAGCAACCAAATCAGTCGTGACGTGGTGGCCGTGTCCACGCCCTATCCCTAATAAAGTTGTGGCGTAATATTACTATACTACCTCGAAGTATTCACCGTTTTTAGGAATGCATTGGGACGGTTAAACAACTACATCGCCACGGTAATGATTACTCCTGATATAGGAGTTATGTCGTCGCGGGTAGTAAACAGGCACGTTATACCGACGTCTTGTTTACCACATAAAGTAGTATTTATGACTTTATAGGGTTTTAATAGGTTTTTCTCTTTCCCACGTTATTAATTGAAAATATGTTGAGCTTTTTCTAAACTATATCAGGACGCACATCATAAAATATGTAAAGACTTGATAGTTAACAAAAATATTATCAATATCATAACCTATACCTATTAATTACCATTTAATTAACTACTGTTCTGAAGTCACAACATCTCAAATTTATAAATGCATAGAACTTTACTGATTAAAAATGCTGATTTTTTTGATAAAAAACGCCCCCCCCCCAGTTTTGACCTAGTTTTATCTAAAATTTGAGGTTAGTATATTAATATTTTTATTTTTACTGGTATATACATTTACTAATCAGTGATTTAGTGATTTATTTTTAAATTTTGATTTGAATTCCATGTTTAATAGAAGTAAATAACATGGCGGCGTCGCGCATCGATGCATTTGTTTACAATGTCAGTAAAGTAGCGATAACTCGTAGGCAACGTTTTTCCACTGTATGCACATTTATTTCTTACTGTGTGGTAGTTAGGTAATCGTGTACACTTCATAACTTTGTAGTTTTGTATTGGGTAGGGGCTACTGAATTGGAACCAAATTAATATCAGTAAAGTCGTTACCTCTTAAAAGTAATATTAAAAAAATTCAATGTGACAACTATGAAGTAAGCCTCGGACTGTAACGTTTTTTCGTGCTTCTAGTAATGGTATATAGTTATATAGTGGAATATATTACGTTCGCGTACAACTTTATATTTTTACGACCCTATGGTAATTTTTTAACCGTAATAGTGACCACACTAAGTGACAATAATGACATTTTTTCTATAAATAGTTTTTTTATAGAAAATTATAGAAAATATTACTACGCTTTAACCCATTTTTGCTGGCAATGACAATGGCACCAGTGAAAATAACTATAATTGTTGCTTGGGTTTCCCCTACGAGAAATCATAATGTGGATTGGGGAATATAACAATGTAGATAATTCTATTTCTTTGTCGGCGTTTAAGCAAGCCTAGACCTCTAAAGCTCATCAACCTGCTTTTCGCAATTTGTAATAAGAATAATTAAGAAAAGCGGCATTGAAGATTGAAGAGCAATTAGTGTCATAATTTTAAATTGATACAAAGTGGATGTAATCGCGAACGAAAAACAAAACAAACCGTCGACCAACATGTGAACGAGAAAATAAGAATGAAATTGCTTCTTCAGAACAGATAGGTACTTGCGGAATGTTTTTTAAAAGTATTTAGATATATCAAGGGTTATTAAAGGTACCGAGTGTAAGCAGAGTACACCAGTCAAATTAAGTTATTAAGTAGAAGATCCAACATTGCATCTCGGGAGGGAGGGTGGTGAGGTGCACTTTAGGTATCATTCTGGGTTGGTAAAAAGTGGTTTTTAATTATTAGAAGGCTGCAGACCTTTGTATGTATCGGCAAGTTTTAATATTCTTTCGAGATAATTTGGCGGATTCTTAAAGATCACAGGCGGAAGTAATAAGCAAAAGTCGTCTGAAAATCTTGTTTCGATGACCATGGTGACATCAATGATTGAGATGTACACTGATTATCTGTAATAATAATTCTTCACTTTATCTGCTTCATAATTTTCTCAGTGTGTATTTCTCGCTGCCGTAATCTAAGAACTTTCTCTCTATGTGCGACAGCTTGAATGTCTTTATAAAGATATATGCATAAATTTATCATGTTTTCATATCGTGTTCAGTACTTCTAAATCAAGCATCTTGTTCTTTCATATGTTATACCTTTTTTTGGAACGGAGAACATGCTCTATAATAGAAAAAGAAGACAATCGTTTCAATATGTATTGAGTACGATATGGAAACATAGTAATTCTTGATGGGAAAGGGCACTTGCCCCCAGGGCCTTCCCTCTGGATCCGCCACATAGTAAGAAATAAAGGAAACAATGCCAGAAACTATATACCGGTCTTGGGAAGGAATTTTGGAATTTTTTATTTTATCAAAAAAAATCAAAACAAGCTAATTCATGAACTTTCTCGTTGATTTTTTTTCATAAACTTGACTTTATACTAAATTTTATAAAACTTTTTTTTAAAGAAATCCGTATTTTTTGCACTTTTTTTATCCAAGGGGGAGGGGGTTTAGTCGTGATAGGTAGCTTAACTAGTGTCAATGTCAATTGTAACGTACAATACTTTCTTGTTTATCAAGAAAACAGAAAGAAAGGCTTACTGAGTTTATTTGCATTGGTCAACACTTTCGCTGCCATTCAAAGTTATTTTATTCTTATCATTTTTGGAGAGGTCGGTATAAAAAGATGATATTGATATCGACAAATTAATTATATATTTTTTGCAGGCTTCTTGAAAGGTTAAAAAAATAGAGTTTACTTAAAAGTTTATATGCGGTTTATAATTGGTTTATTTTAACTTTTTGTCTTAATTTCAAAATGACTGCCGATTTATTGAATTGACTCTTCCTTTACTTGGTGGAACTTCATAATCAATACGGTAAATTAAACAACTGTTTACTAAAGGCCTATTTACTTAACTTCTAATGCTTAATGGCTAATTGATAAATTTAATGGTTAATTAATAATGGTGTTTACTTAAGTTTTTATGCATAGTGGTTAATCATAATTTCATCCATGGAATCTCTTGCATTCCATATGCAAGGAAACCCTTCAATACAATCAATAAACAAGCCATCATTGACACTCATTTAAAAAAAAAACACAAAAAAAATGTCCAAAAACAACAAAAGTTTTTCCAACAAATTTTGGGGTTATGTCAGCCAAATCAGCTATAGCAAAGAAAATGAAACGTGACAACTGAAATATTTGTTTGCACACGCGCACTCCCTTATTTTGAATAAATTGCACAATGTACAAAGTTAAAAGTTGCCCAACTTTATCGATTATCCATTATACATTAAATTTAAGAATAACGCATTAGACATTGGACAAATGGTACCATTAAGCACTATCCATTACATCTATCCATTAGCCATTAAGCATTAGAAGTTGAGTGAATAAGCCTTAAATTCCACTATATTGAAACAAATAAAAATTAACAATATTATTAATTATTAATTTTTATTTGTTTCAATATAGTGGAATTTAGTAAACAGTTGTTTAATTTTCCGTATTGATATTGATTTACCATCTAGACTCAGATATACCTCGGATAAACCTTACAAAGGGTGTCGGTGAAAAAACCTGCTTTGGGTTAAGCTTTAAATCATTTTAATCACTATCTAAGTGTCCGTAATAAGTCTTAATTATTTTTAATATCGACATTTTCGCTAATTAAGCGGACGGATCTGATCAAAAGAGATCTCATATGGATATAAAATATTTAAAATTGATATTTATTTACCACTAGAAAATGTTTTATTACCATAAGAACACATTTTTTACGTTTGTGTCAATAGAGGTCAAGAAATATGGGTACCAAACAAAAAAAAATTGAAAAATTTAAAAATTGCTTTAGTGAGGGTGAATAAATAATAAAAGCAATGAATAGCGGATTTCGCACTTGTGGTGCTCATCAGTATGGTGCTAGGAATTAGAAGATGAAGTGATGATGAAAAAATCTGACACAGGATTCATGTAAAAGACAACCATCTGTCAAATTGCAAAATCGGCAGATGTACCACACAGTTCTCAACTAAAAAGCCAGGTTTTCGTTTTAGTATCCTTTGACCTACTATCGGTGCTATATTGACACCTAACTGACAGAAAGTCCATGTTTCACCTGTCAATTGAGAGGGTAGAAGTTAACTGGCTTTTTAGTTGAGATGGTGTTGCTTCAATTTGAAGGAAAATTAAGCGCCTCTGCGTACACAGATATAATTATTTTTACAGATATCTTAAGCTCTGGAGTTGATAAATTTAAAAAGGGATTTAGTGAGGGTGAATAAATAACAAAATCAATGAATAGCGAGCTTTCCTCAAAAAAGGTAATGGTAACCGTAGATCCGGATTTCGCACTTGTGGTGTTCATCAATAGGGTGCTAGGAATTAGAAAAAAAAATTGCCTTGACCGGGACTTGAACCCAGAACCTCTGGAATACCAATCTAGCGCTCTACTAACTGTGCTATCAAGATTATGGGTTTTGTGACATGTGAAAAAATCGCGCGAAACTGCTTTTTTTTAGTCACTTTTTTAAAAGGTCCGATACAATTGTTCTTTAAGGATCACACAAGGCATAGGCTTAGTCACTTGATTAGTATTTGGTTTTGTTATTCTTAAAAATTGCTCACTGTTCATACTTGTCTTTGTTCTAGTCATAACAATCACTAAACAAGTGCATAGTGCATTTAACCTCACTTTTTTGATTTTGATACTTTATCTCACTTTTTTGATGTTTTGTTTTATTTACTTTTATTTTTTGTAGTTTTTTTTTAAAGAAAATAAGGTTTGATAGAAACAATTTTTTTTGGAACCTACAAAATACTTAGCAAACTGGTTTTTTGCTTTTAATTTGCCTGTATAAAATTTTTTTAAATGTTGACTTCATTCTTGTCAACATAGTTGGGCGCCATAATTCAATTTGGAACTCGCGCATGCGCACTTCTAATAGTCGTAATTTTAGTTATAAAAGTTGAAAGTTGCCAACTTTTCCTTAGGACTATGACTAAACCTGTGACAAAGTATAATCAAAAACATTGCATAAACACTTTCATAAGAAACCGTGCTTAGACTAAGCCTATGCTTTGTACGAATGATACTTTAGCTCATCGGTCGTAAAAAGCACTATTTTAGCTACTAGTTAGAAAATCTTTTAATTATTCATTAGTGCTTCAATAATAATTCTGTATAAATAGTTAATAAAAATGACGTAAATCGAAACGACTCCAAACAGCCTATGAAAGCCCATTCACCCAAATCAAATGGGACGAAAATCGAACATAAATTCGACTCGTCGATGTGTGAAATTTCGTACAAAAATGCGCGTTTTCAAACAGAATATATACTCGTACAATAAATTTGATTTTTGCAATTTTTTATGTTGTTTTTATCTTTTTTTTAAGCTGATAAGTAATAGTACAGTAAAATTGTCATAACTAAGTTTGTGTTTCCCCCACTCCTCGGGAACTGTCCGCCATTTTGAAAAAACTTTGTAATTGACTTTTCTCTATGTCTATTGGTCGAAGGCAAAAAAGTCTGAGAAGAAAAATACTACACGCAAAGAAATAATTTGATAAAAATCATAAAACTGATTTATAGAATCTATAGAATGCGTTTTAGTGGCTATTAGCCCTATATTTACCGCTGTTTATAACTTTTAAATTGATGCAGTCAGTTTTTGACTAATCTTATAAAATGAGATTGGACTGATATCAGTAAATTTGGATAGAAGGCTTCCACCGATTTTACAATAAATTATATATTTTACTTATTTTTGTATTATTTCAACAATACATATAATTAGTTCTATATTTCCTACTATTAAATCTGTATGTAGAAATTTATAGATTCAAATTTTTTAAAGATAAGGGTTTAGCAAGTTTTAATCAAAAATAAAGGCCTACCCCTGGAGGGAGTGATGGAGTTGTTGGAGTGCTGCCTACATAACTCTTATTTTAAAGAAAAAGTGAAAGATAGGTTTTATGCTCAGGATGACGGTCTGCCAATGGGTTCATCGCTTTCGCCGGTGGTGGCCAATATTTACATGGAGTGGTTCGAATCACACGCGGTTGATACCGCAACATATAAACCTAAGCTCTGGCTAAGATATGTTGATGATACTTTTATTGTCTGGACCGGGAATGACCAACAACTTTCAGAATTTCTTCACCACCTAAATAACATAAGACCCACCATTAAATTCACAATGGAGTTGGAGCAAAATTGTCAAATTCCTTTTCTTGATGTACTTGTCACACGAGTAGAAAGCGACATCAGAACAACAGTCTATCGTAAACCCACTCACACAGGACAATATTTAAATCAAGGTTCAAATCATTCTGCTACAACCAAACGAGGCATAATCAAAACTTTGTATAACAGAGCCGTTCAAATTTGTAACAATTCTCATGACTTGGAAATCGAAATAAGAAACATTAAGAAGGATCTGCAGCAGAATGGTTACAGCCTTAAACTTATAACAGATACTATTTCTAAATTTCAACAAACAGGACAGAGATTACAAGACCAAAATCAGGCAAATGCATTCCTTACAATCCCATACGTTAAAGGAGTATCAGAGAAAATTCAAAGAGTAGCGAAAAACTTTAATATTAAAATAGCTTTTAAATCTAGTTATACAATTAGAAACCTTCTTAGTAAAACAAAACCAGAGAACAAACCAAATAAGGAATGAATTTACCAAGTTCCTTGTGAGTGTGGTGAATCATACATAGGCGAAACTAAAAGACCACTATCTGTTTGGCTTAAGGAACATCAGACGAATACCCAAAAAGGTGAAACCACGAAATCAGGAATCGCCGAACATGCATGGTCAAAACAACACCGAATGAAGTTGGCAGAAGCAAAGGTTTTGCACAAGGAGTCACACTGGAAGAAACGAAAATTCCTTGAAGCTGCCTTTATTGGGCAGAATCAGGGTATTTTCAGTAAACCAAGTGTTGAAATCCCAAATATTTGGAAGCCCCTCCTTGGGCGGAGCCAACTTCTTAAACTTCAAGGTTGAGTGATTTCTCACAGTATATAAGCACGTAGCCTTAGGAATTGATTGTAGTTTGCACCTGAAGACGATCAGAGATTGTACTGATCGAAACGTCGTGTATAAATAAAATATAGACAATGGAAGTCCGAAACACAGAGTTAATTTCAAACACATCATTGTCTCAAACTTTCAAACAATGTTAACCATATTTTGCATTACTGAATGTCTATTTTTTAATGACTAAATCACCATAAAGAAAAGCTGATTCTATTTCTTTTAGAATTGAGCTTTCTGCGTAAAAATAAAATCAACACAATATTTAATAAAATAATCACATTTTTGAGTAAATTATCCAAAGAATTTAGTCCGAAGTTGTTCTATTTGTTCTTATTTTAAGTAGATTTTATTCTAAATCGAGTGGGATCAACCCAAACATTGAGTGATTTTTACTCAATGTTAATTTTTAATTGACTAAATCACCATAAAGAAAAGGCGATTTTATCGCTTTTTGAATAGAGCTATCCACATAGAGTTAAAATCAACACAAATTTTAATAAAATAATATCATTCTTGATTAAATTATCCAAAGAGACGGCAATTTAGTCCAAATTTGTTTTATTTGTTCTTTTATCAAATAGATTTTATTCTACATCGAGTGGGATAAATCCAAACATTGACTAAATCACCATAAAGAAGTGGTGATTCTATTTCTTTTTTGATAAAATAATACCATTTCTGATTAATGCATCGAAAGAAAAGGTGACTCTATTTCTTTTTGAATAGAGCTATCCGCTTAAAAATAATATCAACACAATTTCGATAAAACAATATCATTTTTTATAATAAAACTCCAAAAAGACGATGATTCAGTCCAAAGCTGAGTCGATTGGTAAGAAACGTCAAAATCTCCAGGGACTGGGTCGGATGTTGATACTTTGAATGCTTACCATTTGAAGTGGTACGGCACCTGCCTGCTTGGTGTCGAGGTTAACGCCGCGACTTTTAAGCAGGAGATGCCGGGTTCAAGCCCCGGATCGTGCATCAGGTAGTCTACTTGGACTTTTTTTTATAAAATTACAGAATTTTGTAAGATTAAGGTAAAACGCAGTATGAAGCGGAGTAAACCGAGTTAGCTAGAAGGCAGGCTAATTCGATTCCATACCGTCCCTCGGAGAGGACATTAAGACGACGGTCCCGTGTGATCCATATATTGATAGTGGAGCACGTTAAAGATCCCTTGCCCCGACAAAGGGGTTTAGGCTAAATTAAATCCTTCCAGGAAAAGAAAACTGCCTTGCCATAGTAGCTGCGGTCAATAAAAGGTAAAAAGTAAGTAAGTAAGTAAGTGGTACGGTAACGTTATAACACACGTAGTTCAACGGAGTTTCTAGCCTGTGGCGAAGTGTTTTTGGGAGTGCCAGAGTTACAACTCATAAGGATTTGTTCTCAGATTAGTTTTGTTATAGACAGAGGTAAGGGTAGGTTATGGTTAATATTATTATTATTAATATATTATTTTAGGGCTACAAAGTTCTCGGATTACCTAGTTATACATTTTTGGTTCCTAAGTAACGCGCCTATGTTTTTGGCAGAAATTATGTGAGAGGTGTCAGCAACAGCTAATGTGTAAGTTTATTTACTTTATTTAGCAATTAAATAGCTCTCTTTTCGTTTTCAGAAGAAAGTACCTATCTGCTTGTCCGGTGCTTTAATAGCCCTGTTTATAGTTGTAAAATTCATTTAATTTGTTTTAGTTTAGGGAACACTCCGAGCCCAAAAATTCCCAGACTACCTACATTTTTGGTACATCAGTAACAAGCCTATAAATTACCGGCAACTGGGAGAAGAACCTTGACTTTCATATATTTTATAGAAATTATGTGAGGGGGAAGAGCAATCTAATGTGTAAGTCTATTTACTTTATTTAGCAATCAAGTAGCTCCGTTTTCATCACATTTTTATAGAATCCGTTTAAATCAAGTAGCTCCATTTAATTTGTTTTATTTTAGGGACCCTCCGGACTAGGTACCTAACTTATACACTTTCGGTACCAGTCACAAGCCTAAGTAACCAGCAAATGGGGCAAGAAACTTGACCCTCATATATTTGATAGAAATTGTGTGAGGGTGCAACAGCAACAGCTACTGTGCAAGTCTATTTACTTTATTTAGCAATACTAACAACATGGGACTGGGACTAAGTAAACAAATAATTTAAAAATACAAAAAAAACAAACTTTTTCAAATTTAATTTCTAAAACGGTTAGCTCAAAATATTAATGTAATAAAAATTATAATATTTGGTAATATGTTCAACACAGCATTAATATATTGAAAGTAGGTATTCATTTTCTTTATTTTAGATAGACGATACCTCAAAATCTAAAAAATATCCTTTACCTTTGCCCACCAGTTAAGGTTGCAACGTTAAAAAGAGAATGCATGCCAAAAAGAAGAAATGGCAATTTAGGATTTTGGACAGTGATTCTTATATTTTTCTCAGTTAAAGTTTCTAAAATAATTTTGTTTGAATGATTTTGTAATCGAAATATATTTTTTTAATTATACATTCTTATTAACCAAAACTGTTCTTTTTTTTCTTATAGTTTGACAGAAAATTTTTTTTCCCATTTTGGAAACAAAATTGTCAGATGATTGATCAAATTCAGTAAATTATTTGATCATTTTAACTATAATTTTAAACAAAGGCACTCAATTGGGGATAAATTTATTCGAATAAAGGATAAATATTATCCCTAATTTTATGAATTTGATCAAACCGGTGACAAATATTAGCAAAATTACCGAAAAATATAGGCTAAATATAGGAGAGCATCAGTCAAATACGTGTTAGATATTAGTAAAAAAATGATTAATTTTAGCTTATATCTAAATGCCATCTATAAATATTTTTCTAGACTCTATCAAATTAGCGACATATTTAATTTAATATAAGAGAGATTTAATAATAAATTAATAGACTTGATCAAAAAAGCGATAAATTAATAGATTTATTTATAGAACGATCCTAGTGTAAAAAGGTTTTAAACCAAAGTCAAAAGTTATACAAACCCTTATCAATATGATTCAAGACCTTATTAAATTCAATAGTTTATGTTTTATGATATTGATCCAGGTAAGACTAAATCTATTCAATGTCAGCTTGCTTGAGGTGACCAATCAAACCAATAGGTAAAACAATGAATGTTTGCCGACGCAACGTTAGACTGTAGCCCGCAGTCGGACCAATGGTAAATTTTACTTTTTACTGACATCGGCATACCGTTGCCGTACGATTAAGGTCCGATATGGTTTAACCACATGTTACCGACCATCCGCCCATATAGCCGCTTAATTTGGTTGGTCTAACGTAGGCAAGCTGGTATCGGCGGACATTGCTTTCCTAAAGCGGTCCAACGTCGGCGATTGACGAAGGTCCGTCGGTGGTTGCTTGACACGATCCGACATTGGCAAACTACAAAGTTTCGATAATGGGGGTGCTAACCAGTCGGGGTGGTTTAAGTGGCGGAAGAGATGATTCTTGTAGAGAAGTACCACCATCTTGTGAAGTCCGCATTCTAGTTTTGAAATATCTTTGCTCATTATATATATAATATTATCTTTCACTGTACAGGGAACATAGTTACATTATTACCATCCCTACATGCTAGAAAGAAACTATTAAGAAGTTTTAAAATTTTAATGTCTGTTGCCGGTTATCGACCAATAGAAGAAAAATCTGATCAGGCCATCGTCGGTCCTAAAGCAGATAGAGTGCGTTTTGGCATAAAGTCGACTATAGTAAATCGGATCATCGGACCGATTCTCGACCGATTAAACAAAGTTCCAATCGGACCATCATCGGCCCTAAAGCAGATAAGGTTTGCGTTGGAATAATGTCGACTATAGTAAATCGGGCCATCGTCAGTTGCCGATTCTCATCCGATTAAATAAAGTTCCAATCGGACCATCGTCCTAAAGTGGTGTCGGCATAAAGTCGACTGTAGCAATATGGACCTCCATCAGTTGCCGATTATTGACCGAAAACTGATAATCGCAATCTGTCCAACATCGGGCCAGCGTGTAGTCGCCGATGCCGACACACTACCGACGTTTTCGACATTGGCCCGATTCAATGCCGACGATTTGTGTTTGCTGGGATACCTTACATGCGATTGTACAGTCTGGCTGTGTTTAGGCCCAATTTATTTGCTATAATACTAACTGCATAACAACCCCTGGCCAGTCGCTTATTTAATTTTTTTATAATAATATGTGCATCAAACTTCATCACAAAAATTCCAAGATATTTGGTAACTGATTGATGTTCAATTTTTTGTGAATCTAATACTAAATCATCATAACCAAATTTAAACGTCATAATATTAGTATTTTTTGTATTAAAACATAAAAGGTTCGAATCACCTCAATCTTTAATATCTTGAAGGTCTTCAGATATACCTTTTTTAGGGCTTCTATGTTTTTTCCTCTCCAAGTGAGCATGTTGTCATCAGCGAAGGCTGTAAATTTACCTTTTATTGGCAATTTAAAAATACTATTTAAGGCTATAGTTTCTCCCCAGATTTTAAGTAAAAAAAAGTACAACTGGCAACGCCAGAGTGCACAGAGAAAGCTAAACATCCGAATTAGCTGAAATTTTGCAGGAGTGATCATGAAGGATTTTTCAAAATTCTCAATTATTTTTTCTTCAAAATAATAGCTTTGGTGCTGTCATCTATGCCAAAAGCTTCAAAATAATTAAGGTTTAGAACAAACCTGATTTACAAAAAAAAATAGAGAAATACTCACAATTTCCTCTGGATTACCTTTTTCCTTTTTATATTTCCTTGCTTTAGCAAAAATAAGAACTAAGTTTCCTTTTTTCTAAAAGCCTGTGCACTCCGGAAAAGAAAACCGATCAATCAATCACACTTCATTACATTTGGGAGACACACGCAGTTCAAGTGTTGGCCAATAGATCGCAGAATTTATACGGTTCCATGGTAACTGCAGGTGTTTTGTCAACAAACTTTAAATCGGGCCGCAGTGTGACAGAAGAGTATTTTTACGGTTTCTGACAGAAAACCATTCGAGGCTTTGTTTATCTTTGAAAAATGAGTTTTCAAAAACATTGTTCTAAAACAAATATGAACCCACTCCGCGTGTGCGGTCGCCCGCCGGAAGAGGCCTAGCGCTGCGCGGGCATTACCCCGAGTCTATCAAAGAACCAAGAGAACTTTACTGGCTCGCTGTAATTACTAGGAATTCACATGGAAACATTCGGCGCCCATAACCCCACATAATTTTGTTTTTATTTTGATTCAACCATTTTTTTTTAAATTTAAATTATTGCGGCATAGTTACGTGCAAGTGTACTAATGAAATCTTGGAATGCAAAAGATAGATTTTACAACCTTAGTTTCAAAAACACACGGATACTTGAGTACTAACAAAACAGGTCAGTAAAGCTCCATTTAGAGGTTGGAAAGACTCTTGGTAGTCGTTGACGCTCCTGTTTAAAATAGAATACGATTATTTCGTCTAGCGCCAGTAGCCGATTTTGAAATCTGAATGTTTTTAAGTTAACCTGTTGCCGGTATCAGCTAGCAGGAGTGTTTCCAATTCAATTATAAATACACCTGTAAATGCAACCTTAAACATTACACCCAGTTACTTTAATACGTATTTGGGTAGCGTTTTTTTAGCAGGTAATTCTGCAATAAATGGTTTTCTTTTATTTTATTATTTTACTTGGTTTTTTAGCGGCGCAGAACACGAAAAGTCAAAATAAGTAACCTAACCCCAAATTTTCGACCCGGTGCTAAAAAATCTCTTGTGTCCCACTGTGGATAAACATAAATAAAGTCTCCGCATTGCCATGGAAAATAAATTCAATGACGTCAAATTTTGCAAAAAAATCAGGTCGACATAGTTAAATTGATTTCCCGTACAGTGTTGCTAAAAACAATTCCCCAGATTGTAACTACGACTTTAAGTGAATGAGAAACAAAATTGGTCCCAGACAGAGCCTTGTGGTACACCGTTTATCACAGGAAGACAATTTGAGGTCATATTGTCAATTTTAATAAATTGTTCCCGTTTTGAAAAGTATGATTCAAACCATACGTATGCGACTTCTCTAAAGCCACAGATATGAAGTTTTTTAAGCATAATTTTGTGATTGACGCAATCAAAGGCTTTAGAAAAGTCACAAAAAACAGTAGCAACAACTTCACCAAACTGAAACCTGCTCAACAAACTGAAACCAGTGAAACTTGGTGCACATCAGTTAATTATTTTCAAATAAGTAAACAACGTCATTCTACACAAATAATTTTTCGCTGATGGAACATCTCGAATAAATAAAATTAAACTTGTGAGGCTTATTACATATCATGTTGTTTATAAAACCATCCCTAATCCATATTATGCATTTAAGCTAATATGTCATACAGGGGGGAAAACATTGCCCTAAGATGAAATATGGAATCCAGAATGCACCCGAAAAAGTACGAATCGTTGGTAAACTCTTTTAACGGCGTGTGTCTTTTCAGAATTAAGGCTAAGAGTTTGTGGTTTTATTTATTTTTTAACCGAATTTAAAAACGCGTAGTTGACTATAAGTTCGACGCCTGAATGTTTTTGTTTAGTAGCAAGGACGTAGGACTGCTCACAACTGAAAGGAAGGCGAAACAACAGGAGGAAACTGCATCTGTTTTAAAAATAGAGTTTTTACAAGGCAGATTCCGTAGGAAAGGTTAAATTGAATCAGAGAAAAATACGAGTTGTTGGCTATATCAAAACCATAATTATCTGAAACTACCCTCAACAAATAAAAGTTAGAAGCAATTTTTTGTTATAAATTTTAATATGATCAAGAAATTTTTGATTTTTGTCAATTGATATGCCAATAAATTTATTTAATTCGGGATTTGAAATATTTTAATTTTCTACCTCAATGTTAATCATGCCGCATTTAGAGTTTAAAATGTTTGTTATAGAAATATTGAAAGACAACCTATTTGTATCACACCATTTTTTGATTGGGGGAATAATCACAGCAAGTCTATTGACATCGGAATCATACCATAGGACTGTCTGATCATCCGCGAAAGCCTTTAATTGGAAGACGAGAGATACCATTAATAAATATTAAAAATAAGAGAAATTCAAGAATCGACCCTTGAGAGCACGTCTAAAAGCATAGGCAATTAGGACGTTTCGTTATCGAGTACGTTACTAAACGTTATTCTGAAGTCGAGAACGTAGAGTCCCTAAACATTTAGTCTTGACGGATTTCAGCTTTGAGATTGGCCAAAATTTGCAAGAGTATTCCTTTCCATCGAATTTTTCTAAAATCTCGAATCTCGAAGAATTTAGGGGCCTGCATGGGCTTATGGATAGATCTACAGATCCGAGTCTCTTTGTTATTCTGGGATAGAGGCTCGAACATTGCCACTCCCCAGCAATAAACATCGGGGCGACACAGCTATTATTGCTTTCGAATTGGCCGATGAGAGAAACACGCTTTTGCCGATTCTCTGGAGGGTTTATGGGGATTTTTATGCTAATTTACTGGATATAGAGAGACGTGGTTAGCGTTATTATAGATTCAAACATTCAATTCAACATTCAACAATCAGACAACAATTTGGACAACATGGTGAGAACGTTAATAAACGTTATCCCAAAATGGAGAACGTCTACGTGCACGGTTACTGACATTCCCTAATATGGCTACTTTGGTTTGGTTTCCAGAAATGTTTTTTTTATCATCTTGGCTGAACAGATCCAGATTCCCGGGATATCCGAGGGTCTTGCGCCCTACTAATTATATATTTTATTGAACGAAAGTTAACGATTAACTGTTTGGTAAATTTTCACGTCCAGCGAATTATTACCACATATTATAGAGGCCTTTTCTACCATTGTTCTTAATCATATATAATTTTAAATTAACTTTAAATAAATCCGTTGGCGGCAGCTTGAAAAATTTAAAAGAGCATTTACAGTATCATTGTCTCAATATTTAATACTTAATATATATATATATAGATATATCTACACTGAAAACAAATATATGAAAATTCCTACAAAGTAAACTCGTATATATAGACATCTAGTTGCGTTTTAATATATATATAATTAGATATATCTACACTGAAAACAAATTTATGAAAAGTAAAAAACATATTTTGTAAAAATTACTTATTTTGTAATTTTAAACTTTTCTTGTAAAAATTCTAGTTTTCTTATTCTTACAAAGTTTAGTAAACTCCTATATTTAGACATCCAGTTACGTTTCAATACAAAAATTTTATTTTACAACTTTTTAATTTCACGTACTAATTTTGCAATTGTAGATTGTAATTGTCCAGTTTGCAGGAAAAACTCCATTGTAAAATGTAATATTCCACTGTACTATGGTAAAAGTCCAGTGTTCGAGAAAATAGCTGTAACACGCCAAAACACTCCTAAGGAGTCCATCTTGCAGTAGTTTGTTTCACCAGTAGCCCAGGGGTTTGTTTCAAGAGCACCTCTTCCCGAGTACAAAATGGTAAAAGTGTAATGTGTATTTGTACTGGAAAGTATTTGTTTGCGTTTCTCGAGTCAATGAATTTTTACTTTAGTAAAGCACTCTTACTAGCCCGGGATCCCGTAACATATTTCATCCTAAACATGTCTAAAGCACAATTATTTTTTCTGTCAGTGCCGGTCCCAGAAGGGAGGCGGGGGGGCAACCGCCCCCCCTCTTTGCTCCAGAAAAAAGTAGGCAACAAACATGCTGCTGGTAACCTTCAAGTCTTTGGAGAAAAAACGAGAAATTGTAGAAGGTTCCTTTAAAGCAGGGTTGGAAAAAACCCGGGTTTTTTATATAAAACCCAACCCACTGAGATTTTTTGGGTTTTACAAATGGGTTTTATTGGGTTTTTTATGGTTTTCTTTTTAATACAGACTTATTCTCGCGATCGTTTATCAACTATAAAATACGACATAAAAATAGGTGGAATACAGAAATCGACAGTTTGTTTGTTTGTTAATAAATCAAAGCAGTTTTGGTTTAGTTTGACCGGCGCTTTTTTTATATACTTAATATAAACAAACCTGCTTACTTTGTATGACATGATAGTATACAATTCAAGTTTTCGTTTTTTTCGAGGTTATTAACTCTAAACCATTTTTTAAAAGGAAAATGCCTAAGAGCAGCGCTAGAAAGAGTGCTTGGTGCTTGAATGGACTGAGGTTTTAGAATCCAGTAATAAAAGTAGAGTCTGCAAATACTGAACTAGAATTGTTTTTTTTTTTTTAATTTGCATTGTTGCCCAGCTAGTGCAGCATCCATTGAAAGACATATATGGTCTTATTTGGAATAATAAAATAAGAAATTGTTTGGGATTAGGAAAAGATTTGCAACTGATCAAGTTTATCGAATCTTACGATTAGATTCAAACGACTGGCAATTTTAGTTTATTTATTTTATTAATAATGAAAAAATCCACTTTTAAAAAAGCCCTACGTGTTTTTTTTTAGGTAGGTTTTACCCAAAAAAAACCCCAGTGGGCTTTTTCGGTTATCCACTGGGCAACCATCTCTGCTTTAAAGACATTCTATAATTCCTCCACAGTATTTTGGGACAGTTTGACAGTTAATTCGTCACATTAAGAATAAACAAACGCATGAAGTACTTACCGCAAAAACCACGATATTGGAAATACAGAACAGTATTATAGAGTTTCTATTTAATGTATAAACAAGTTTTAGACAAAATCATTTCGGACATAAAAAAAGTATTTTTGACCTGAACATATTCATATTAAGTTTTGTACAACGTGAAGCCAAAATCAAGGCAAAATTAACTAAAGTGATTAATTCAAAACACAAATTCTTGAACTTTTATTGGGAGAAGTCAGTATTTGGAAACAATATTTTTCAGAAGTAGGCAAAAGCTTAAATCAAAACATACCAAATAACATTTTCGAGGCAATGAACAAGTGTGCGATATTTTTCCAAAGTAGGGCATAAATAGAATTTAATTATGTGTTAAAAGTGGCATTTGTAGTGTCATTTTCTGAAAAAGATTTCGCCTGCTTCGCTTAGAAACCATTGATATATTTACAATTTTAGTTTAATTTTATATCAAAAAATGCATTTTTAGTCCAATTTTCTTAAAAAATTTCATGATACCGTTGATTCTCACGATTTTAGTTTAGTTTAACTCAAAAATTTAATTTTTAATGTAATTTTCTCAAAAATTTTCGCCGCATTTAAACATTTGTTAAATAAAAAATGTATGAAAAAAACAGAAGTTACTAAGTTTAGTTTGCATATATTGATATGTTCCTCATAAAAGCTATGCTTTTATCATAGTTTTTTTCGTATCGAAACCGCCCCCCCCTTTTCAAATGGCTGGGACCGCCACTGTTTCTGTAGAGGATGACTTTTCGAAAAGGAAAGTTTTATTTGACATTTTTAATAACCTGTGCATAAGGGTGCTAGCAGGGTAAGAAATTTTCTATTAAACATCATCATCGAACGGTGCTAGATAGAGTTCTAGCAGTGGTTTTGAACCTTAACATTACTCTTTTTATCATCTGTCACTTGTCCAAAATGAAATATGTTACTAGTTTCCGCGGGCTATATATTCTACGTTTAAGATTTATGCCATATTAAAATACTTTTAAAAATTTGTGAGGTATATTTAAATTAAAAAAAAACCTTTTTTATTTTCTTTTTGCATTTGGACAACAGCATTTGTAATTTTATAAATAGTACTGTACAATTACACAAAAAAGTTGAAAAGTTACAAGAAAATTGTAAAATTACAAAATATTTTTTAAATTTGGTTGTAATTTTACTAAAATAATTTACAAAACTCAAAAATTTGGTAGAATTACAATGTAAGTTTCTGCTAAATTTAAAAAATTAACTGTAATTTGACGAAACGGTTTGTACCTTTACAATGCCAAATGATATTTGTACAATATAGCATTGCCAAAATTACTAAATTACATCATAAGTCATACTTTTGATTCCTAAAATTCAGTGGCGGCTCGTGACTTTACAAATAGGTGACGCAGCATCGCCGACCCCCCCCCCCCCCAGTAAAATCTTACACAAGAAACATTGTAAAAAAAATAATAAAAACCAATACCGCACCTGAAGAGAAACAATAGCAATAGCCCGGCACGCGACGCTCGATATTACAGTCACTAAATTATAATAGAGCCAGCTTAAAAGTTTGCATCATATGCAAACACGCCCAAACCTCGGCGGAAACGAGACCCGCGTGCCGTCGCCATGGCAACCGATTTATTTCGGGAATTTACACTGAACGCAGCCTGAGAAACACGAGGAAGCTGCTTCTCAGAGTGGCTGATGATCGAATAAAAGATACAGTATTTATTTTTTTCAGAAATATTTAATTCAAAATTATTTAGTCAGACTGCAAATAAGAGGTGAAGCAGCGCTTCACCTGCGTCATCGGGCGAGCCGCCACTGCTATAATTACTCTGTAAAAAAATACATTATATATTATGTGAAGCACACTTTACTTATTTTTTGTAATTTTTCGATACTTATCGTTGGTCATAAAATTACCAGCAATAAGTTCTAGACTTTTACAAATTCTTTTTTACAGTGTAAAAAAAGTGATCGACAAATATTTGTCTATATGCGCCACAAAACTATAAGATACTGTAATGGCCCAAGTGGCGCAAAATGTGTAACAAAAATAACTTTGAAAAACAAAGAAAATAATGTAAAAATCAGGGTTGGCAAGGCCAAAGGCGAAAAATCTACTGCGCATGTCTGACGCAGTCTTCTCGCGCCCAGAAGAGTTTATAATATACCTACGGAACATAGCAGTGGCGGCCCCAGCCATTTGAAAAAGAGGGTGGCGGTTTCGATAGGAAAAAAAAACTAGGATAAAAGCACAGCTTTTATGAGGAATATATCAATATATGCAAACTAACTACAAGCGCGGATTTGACCTCAAATCTAGTGGGGGGAGGATTTTAAGTTGTTTATTTATATTTTATTAAAAATGCAATTTTTGAATTAAATTAAACTAAAATCGTGAGTATCAACGGTATCATAGCGAAATTTTTTAAAGAAAATAGCACTAAAATTGCATTTTTTGATTTAAAATTAAACTAGAATTGTAAATATACAAATGCCACTTTTAAAACAAAATTAAACTCTAATACCGTAAATATCAAAGGTGTTATATCACCGCAATTTATGCCCTACTTTGGAAAAATATCGCCTCGAAAATGTTATCAGGTATATTTTGCTTTTGCCCACTTCTGAACCATATTGTTTCCAAATACTGACTTCTCCCGATAAAAGTTCAAGAATTTGTGTTTGGAATTAATCAAACAGTTTATCGTATTTAGAAACGACTTTAGTTAATTTTGCCTTGATTTTGGCTTCACGTTGTGCAAAACTTGGTATGAAAATGTTCAGGTCAAAAATAGTTTTTTATGTCCGAAATGATTTTGTCTAAAACTTGTTTATAAATTCAAAGGGCGGTAAGAATCATAGAACACTGGTGTCAACAAAACGGTCTCTCTGTTAATCCAGGAAAGACAGAGATGATCCTGTTCACAAGAAAGAGGAAAATGGAGGGATTCAGAGCACCCAAGATGTACGGGAGACCCCTGACTTTGGTTTCAGAACTGAAGTACCTAGGGGTCACCCTAGACAAGGAACTCACCTGGACACCACTCGTTGCGAAATTGACCAATAAGGTGCAGGCAACGATGTGGCAACTGCGTCGAGTGGTTGGCCGCACATGGGGTTTGAGCCCCAGAAACCTCCACTGGATGTACACGGCAGTACTAAGACCAAGGATCCAGTACGGATCCATAGTCTGGTGGCCAGCAGTGGAGAAGGTCACTACTACCCTCAAGCTTAGGAGCCTACAGGGAACCATATGCAGAGGAATAACTGGCGCTATGAGGACGGCACCTATACAGGCACTCGAAACCATTCTGGGACTGCCGCCGCTTCCGATCTAGATCAAAAAAGAAGCGATGGCGACCCACCTCCGGCTGAGAGATACAGGTCAATGGAGAGGAAGAGGGGAAGCTGCGGGGCATCTTAGAATTGCCCAAATCACCGAGAGAGAAATCCCTATGGCAGCGATTAAAACACAAAGACCAAAAAACCCCTGGAGATTCAACAAGAGGTACAAAGTAGTCATTCCAGACAGGGAACTATGGCAGAGTGAAAACCTCCGCGAACAGTTCGAGGAGAACGCCGTGATTTGCTACACCGACGGGTCCAAACTGTCGGAGAAGCAAACCACAGGATCGGGGGTTTATGTGGAAGACCAGGAGGTTCGAAAGGGCTACCCGCTCGGAGAGAGAGCCACGGTCTTTCAGGCAGAGGTGTATGCCATGATAATGGCTACAACCATGAAAGAAATAAAGAACGGTAGAGAGGAGCATGTTTATATATACACCCAATCAGCCCTAAAGGCACTAAGGGCGCCCAAGATCAACAACACCCTGGTGGAGGAATTTGCGGATGCACTAGAATCTTTGGGAGAGGGAAAACAAGTAACGCTTATGTGGATACCGGGACATATGGGGGTGCCGGGTAACGAGATGGCCGACGAGCTCGCCAGGATCGGGGCAAGCACCCAGTATGTAGGGCCGGAACCACTCCTAGGAACAACCAAGAGGCAATTGCAAAGTCGACTCAATAAAAAAAGCCCTCTGGGTTTTTTTTGGGTAAAACCCACTTTAAAAAAATACGTAGGGCTTTTTTAAAAGTGGATTTTTTCATTATTAATAAAATAAATAAACGTAAAAAAGGGTATATTATTACCAGTCGTTTGAATCTGATCGTAAGATTCGATAAACTTGACCAGTTGCAAATCTTTTTCTAATCCCAAACAATTTCTTATTTTATTATTCCAAATAAGACCATGTCTTTCAATGGATGCTGCACTAGCTGGGCAACAATGCAAATTATAAAAAAAAAACGATTCTTGTTCAGTATTTGCAGACTCTGCTTTTATTACTGGATTCTAAAACCTCAGTCCATTCTGAAGAACTCTTTCTAGCGCTACGCTTTTCCTTTTAAAAAATGGTTTAGAGTTGATAAACTCGAAAAAAACGAAAACTTGAATCGCAGCAGGTACTTGCAGTGTAGTAAATACACAAACTGCAACAATAATTTTCTCAAGGTTTGTTTATATTAAGTATACAGACCGCTTCAAGCTACTGCGAACATAGGGCGGAAGAAGTCTAATTTGCCAGTGTACGTACATGCAGAGACACCCCACGCCTATCAGTGAAGCAACCAATACTCAGGCTTGCGATCACCACTTGCATGACTTTCCTTTGGTATTTAGTACGCCTCTAACCACGGTGCTGTGTGGAGCGTAGTCAATGAAACCGGAATTTGGTCAATAAATACGCAAATTTTTATAACGTAATTTTCTTATTTTTTGTCACTGATAAATAAGAGCGTTTTATTGTCAACTGCTCCGATTTATCAGTGACGACGTGTTACAATGAAAATAATAAGGAGAAACAAAATAAAAGCAAGTTCTCAAAATAAAATAATACATTCTAAAAACCAAAAAGATTCTCCCAGTCAAAAAAAAATTAGAGCAAATGTTCGAAAAGTCCTCCTTGCTCGGCTAGACAATATCCGAGCCTATTATAAAAACCCCTTTTAACGTTTCCAAGCATGTTAGGGGTGATAGTTTGAAAAGCTTCTTCAATTTTAATCCGAAGTTCTTCCAAATTATTAGCCCTTTCATTCCCGTAAACTTTATTTTTGATATAACTCCACAGATAGAAGTCATTAGGAGCAAGATCGGGTGATCGAGCTGGCCATCAAATAGTTCCCCGTGTACTTATAACCCGATTAGGAAATACATTATCAAGATATTCCCTAACAAGGCCAACATTGTGAGCGGGACAACCATCTTGTTGAAACCATGTTTCACCAAATCTCACACCTAACAACTGCCTAGCAGTTGGAATAATATGCTGCTGCAGTAGATCCAAGTATCTAGGACCATTCAAATTGCCGTTAATAAAAAATGGCCCAATTACGTGTTCCCCTACAATACCCCCCCCCCCCAAACATTTAGTTTTTGGGGATACTGTGTTCTTACGTCAAAATACAAATGCAAATTTTCCCTCGACCAATATCGAACGTGTGTTGGGTTATGACGATTCAATAATGGAAAAGTACTTTCATCTGTGAAAAGAATAGATCTCAGAAAGTTTTCATCACGATTAGCCCTTTCCATCATTGTTTCGCAAAATTCCATACGGCGATAGTTGTCCTCAGGAAAAATTTGATGCGTTTTTGACGCTTTGTAAGAATGATAACCATTCTTTTTGAGAACACGTAAGACAGTGGCTAAAGACGTATCAACTGCTTCGGCAATTTGGTGGCTAGTTAACTTTCGATTTTCCTCCACTGCAGCGCAAATCATCACATCTCGTACTTCCTGCTCGTCATTCAAAACAGTGGGTTTTTTATGGTTTCTTGGCGCTACACAACCAAACTTTTCAAAATTCTGCACAAACCTATAAATCGTGGATAAACTAGGTTCTGGGCGATTTACAAAATTCTCCAAAAAAAGTTCTTGAATAAGTCTCAATGGTCTGCCTTAATAGTACCATTTGACTATCTGCACTTTTTCGGCAACTTCGTAGACATCCTTTTTAGTTTTAAAAATGTATTATTTCAATTAAGAACTTACCAATCTGTTTCTCGAGCAAGGCAGAAATAAAACAAAATAAGAAAAACAAAATGAATTTCCAAAAGATAACACTGCAGCGTGCTTCGAATCCACCTCGGTCGTACAGCACAGAGAGTAAATTGGACTTGATTCCCCCTATGTTCGCAGTAGATTGAAGCGGTCTGTATAAAAAAAGTGCTGGTCAAACTAAACCAAAACTGCTTTGATTTATTAACAAACAAACCAACTGTCGATTTCTGTATTCCACCTATTTTTATGTCGTACTTTATAGTTGATAAACGATCTAGAGAATAAGTCCTAATTTTAAAGAAGAACTGCAATCTGTATATAATTTAAAAGAAAACCATAAAAAACCCAATAAAACCCATTTGTAAAACACAAAAAAGCCCAGTGAGTTTTTTCCAACCCTGCTTTAAAAGAACGTTCTACAATTTCTCGTTTTTTCTCCAAAGACTTCAAGGTTACCAGCAACATGTTTGTTGTCTACTTTTTTCTGGAGCAAGGAAGGGGGCAAAGCAGATCGAAGTGGATCGCAGGCTCCTGGGCGAATTCTCGCGAAAAGCGTTTCTGCGCACAAGTCTGCGATCCATTTCGGCCGGCTTTGCGCCTCTGTTCCTAAGTATATTATTTTATGATTAGGAGCGTTATTATCACTACGGCTTTTTTTTCGGAAAATGCAAGGGCATTTATATTTAAAATGTTTTAGACATAATGGATTTGACTCTATAATATTCTTTCGCATTTTCCTAAGTGAAAACCATCATAAATTTTTCCGAGCGCGCCGCTTTAGGAGGTGTTAAAATCCGGGATGCCGGGCCGAACGGCACGCGGTGTGGCGCGGGAGTAAGTTATGAATATATAAAGTGTGCCTCTCGGAAACGCTTTTAAAATTAAAGCTAAATATTTATAGCCGCCTGCAAATCGGCTGCTTTTATATTACTTATGATAACGCCACCAAAGTTTGGAATTTGTCCAGGCAATAGATAAAAATGTTAGTAACATTTAGTTTATTTTAACGTACATTTCCGGCCACATAAAATGCGTACGCCGATTTTACTTATACAGACCGCTTCAAGCTACTGCGAACATAGGGGGAATCAAGTCCAATTTACTCTCCGTGCCGTACGACCGAGGTGGATTCGAAGCACGCTGCAGTGTTATCTTTTGGAAATTCATTTTGTTTTTATTATTTTGTTTTATTTCTGCCTTGCTCGAGAAACAGATGGGTAAGTTCCTCATACATTTTTAAAACTTAAAATGGATGTCTACGAAGTTGCCGAAAAAGTGCAGATGGTCAAATGGTCAAATCGTCATAACCCAACACACGTTCGATATTGGTCGAGGGAAAATTTGCATTTGTATTTTGACGTAAGAACACAGTATCCCCAAAAACTAAATGTTTGGGGGGGGTATTGTAGGGGAACACGTAATTGGGCCATTATTTATTAACGGCAATTGCAATTTGAATGGTCCTAGATACTTGGATCTACTGCAGCGGCACATTATTCCAACTGCTAGGCAGTTGTTAGGTGTAAGATTTGGTGAAACACGCTTTCAACAAGATGGTTGTTCCGCTCACAATGTTGGCCTTGTTAGGGAATATCTTGATAATGTATTTCCTAATCGGGTTATAAGTACACGGGGAAATATTTTATGGCCAGCTCGATCTCCCGATCTTGCTTTAAATCGTGTTTGAATAGAGCATCTCGTTTGGTCAACATATTTTTTGTCACAATCCATGCAAGTAATTTCGTAAATTCCACTTTTTTCCAGAATTGTAGTTTTATCCTTGGGATTTCTTAGTAAACTTCTTATTGTGTTATCGGATTGATATACTAATTTAAGACCGGTGTTATTAAATACTTTTTGTAATCCTTTCTTATAATTAGGATTATAAGGAATTTCTTACAAATTATGAGTCGCAGGTATCTTTTTGTCTGAAAAAAGTGGAATTCCGAAAACAGTTACAGTTCTAGAAAAAAGTGGAATTTACGAAATTAGTTGCATGGATTGTGACAAAAAATATGTTGGCCAAACGAGACGCTCTATTCAAACACGATTTAAAGAACACTTAGCACACCTAAAATACGGAAGAACAGAAAATTCAAGTGTGGCCAAATTCCCAAATTAGTTATTTATTATTCTTTTTTTTAATTGACAAATTCAACACCTATGTAAGGTAAATAAGAATAAATAAAATGTATTGTATTGTGTGTATGTACCTTTTATAAAATTGGATTCCTAGTTATGAAAATTATGAAGTAGGAAGTAAGGTGCAAATAAAATAAAGTATCTTATATACATTTTTTTGTTGATACGTGAGCTCAACTTATACTACGCAAGACCGAACGAAGTGTGTGTGCGAAAAGTTATAATTTTTGCTGGCGTTCAAACCTATGCAAATATCTGGCTTCGCCTGATTTTGTCCATCGGAGATTTTCGATTTATTAGTATAATAAAACTAAACCGAAGTCTGTGTGCAACTAGCATTCGTCTTTTTTGCTCGACCAGATTTGCTCGTCGAACATAACCATCCAACAAAAACGCATTCTGTTGGCCCCTTTATAGCGCCCTCCTTTTGAATTTTATCTTCATTAATTTTTTTTGTCAAAAAAAACACAAAAATTTTAAAAATAACAAAATCTTAACCACAAAAATTATAACAATGAAGTTATCAGTAGTTTATTTGCACCAACCCATCATCATTTTTGCGACGTTGCCGATGCAACCCTACCTTGAAATATTCCTTCCCGAAGGAAGGGACTTTAAATAAGAAATGAAAGAACGCCTTGAAGGACACGTTCGTCAAGGATCCTTGAGGATTCCTTCGACGACGGAGTATAAATTTGGCCCTTAGAGGCCCTCTATACATTTGACAGTTGTTGTTTTACCAGAGGTGGGCAACTCATATTGCCCTCTCTTTCTAGTTTTTTCATATTTTATGAAATGGACTGATGTTTCGTTGTCTCTTTTTATAATTTTCCCAGACAGTTTTTGAAAGATTGATTTTTTTTTGGTTGATAAAATATGTCAAGCTTCTTCAAAAAAAAACCAGAAACAAACAGTGAATACACACGGTAGATATTAAAAATATAAATAATAGGTAAAATATAAAGACTACTATGATCTATATTTTTGTTACTCTTTTTCTTACATTAAAACATGGAAACATAATAGACACTTAAAGTTAATTTTCAGTTTTATCAGCATTCGTATCCTTATCTGTATCGAGTCGACCAATCAAGCAGGTGCACTTTTAAAATCATGACGAATGCGCGACAGCTCCAGCTGATTATGAGACAATGTTTTGACGCATTTGACCAGCTGAAGCTGTCACGCATTCGCCATTAGTTTAAAAATACAACTGCTCGATAGGTCGACTCTATAGGGATAAGGATACGAATGATGTGTGTTATGTTTGTAACTACTTTTTGTGGCTCACTTACCTCGCAAATTCGGCTATTTTTATTGATTTTCCAGCTTGGTACATACATGTTTTTTTTTCACTTTTCCTGAGTTTCTTTCTCCGTTGGACAACGGAACAATACAAATTCGTCGAGGCACGTATTTTTACAATTTCTGATACAGAAAAAAAATAACAACTGTCAAATCCCGTTGCTCACCTCTGGTAAAACATTAACTGTCAAAAATCGTATACAGGGCCTCTAGCTTGACCCAAGTAAGTACGCCTCACCAGGATCAGCAACTGATCGACTTTCTTGAAGACAGACAGAGGCAAAAATTGAGACGCGCAGACGGATAAGCCGTTCTAGGCTTAGATGACGCGTTGCTGTCAACAAAATCTTTCTCAGTGCGGAAAAGAAGCAATCCAGGTTAATTTTTGCACTAAAACTTTTCACTACAAGAAGAAGAATTTTGGTAACAGGTGGTCTTCACGGATCAAAAAATATTTCAGTCCCACAATGACAGCAAACAAATTTTGGTATATCGCCCGCCACGAACACGCTATCTCGAAAAATATATTGCTGGGAACAAAGACCGGACTGGAAGATTTTCCGTGAATGTGTGGAGTTGAATATCGGCGAGAGGACATGGAGCTCTTTTTAGAATCCATGGAAGATTTACGTTGATATAATGAAAAATTTTATACTTCGAGAAGCAACCATTCTCCATGCAGGTTTTGTGTATCAACAGGATAACTGTCCTATTCATACCGCACGCATTTCGAAATAGCGGTTACAGCAAAGCAACATCGAGGTTTTGCCATTGCCGGCAAAGGCTCCTGACGCCAATCCCATGGAAAATATGTGGGGTCTTATAGCAAAAAAGTTAACACGAATGAATATTGTTCCCAGAAATTCCAACTACTTAATGGAGCTGATAGTCAGAGGGTACGACGAAGTTATTGTCTCAAATCCAAATTTATTTCAAAATTTAGCAGATTCCATGCCACGAAGACTGACAAACAATATCGAGGCTGACGGGGCAATGACACGCTACTGCAGAAACGTTTTCTTGGTTTTTTTAATTTGCATAGTGCTTTTTTAATATATTTTTTTTATTTTGAACATTTTTGGTTGTCTGCAAGGACTTGGATTACTAAAATTTACCGATCATGCAAACGTGTGCTGACTATGATTAAGTTATTGCTTTCCTTTCGCCAAACAGTTCCTTCTTCTTGATACTTTGATTCTTTTTTCTAATTCGCACAATTGTGGTCTTGTTTCGTCCATAATGAGCTTTAAGAATAAGTTTTTATAATAAAACGTTGAATAATTTTAAAAAATTGTTTTAATCATTAGTAGTTAGACTCCTTATTTTTGTGTTTAAAATGTCAAAAGATCTAACCTGTAATTCGAAAACGTCAGAGTCAGTTACAATAAGCAACGCAATTAGCAAAACTTAAATTCAACAGACTTGCAGCTAACTTCTGCTGTAGGCATTTTATGTGGCCGGAAGTTTATCTGTATACGTATACCTATGGCGTTCACAACAAAGACAAAAGTCACTACATTTCTGATTTGTTGAGCTAAGGAGAAATTTATTTTCAATGGACAAAAGCGATGTTTGCTAAAGTCTCTCCTGACCTATTGAATTTCTTACGAAATTTCTTATGCGTTTAAGCGTTCAAAAACTCTTTATCATTAAGGAACACACCACACATTCACACACAGTTTTCTAAAGGTGCAGTTAGACTGTGGTAGTGTAGTCGTCGTTGCATGGCAGCTATAATGAATTTTTTTCCATAGATAATGCAGAACAGGATATTCTACAGATAAATAGTTAACAATATTTTTTGGTACACACTTTTTAATATAATTTACCTAGTTTAATGTTTTAAACAAATATTGGTGATAATAGACGCTCTTGCAAAATTTTTGAACATGTTAAAAGATCCACCTTACATGTTTCTTTTGTATTAACCAAGAAAGTTCCGTTTTTTCTTAATATAAGTTCAGAAATGCTTTAGTTTTAAAATTAGGGTTGATTGGGTACCAAAGATGGACAAAATAAAACTTGGAGAAGAAAAAAATGTGGTAATTTTGCATTTGCATACATACATACAGTCAATAGTGTGTTCAGTGGTATTAGCGATAAATTAACAAGGTGCTATACTAGTTATATCTGATCCGCTGATTAATCATTCTGGTTTATTATAATTGCGAAGAAATTAGAGCCGTTTTTCTAAGTGACAAAAAGCGCTTACTTTTAGCATTACTTCGCTTGCATGGACAAATTATCTTCTTAATCGTATATATTGCTTTAGTAATAACCTTTAGAAAAGTTATAGTACCGTATTATCAGCCGTGCAGTTTGGTTGTAGTAAAAAAAAACTCACACAGAGATAGGTAGATATTTTCGGGCGCGTATGAAAGAGATGGCATGAATACACCAACGTTAAGCATGGGAGTGATTTCATGAAAAAGCATACAGTCGATCTTTGCAATAAAATAAAATGAAGAAGGTATTATATTTACCTATGTCCCCATCTCCTGACCAACAGATGTTTAATAATATTAATGTTACCTACCTACAATACGCAGTGGCGATACAGTAAAATTATTAATTTTCCAAAATTTATTGGTACATTTATTGGTAAATCTGTAAGTTCTGTACATTGAATATTTTTTAAACCAAAGAATATAAATACCTATAGCCTTATATAGGCAATAGATATACTGCAATACCTACAGCTATCAAGTAGAGGTGACCAAACTTTTTATCTCTAGATTATAAATAATGCGGTAAATTATAAATAAGGAGGTCGTTTTATTTTTATTACCCATAAACAAAAACTTAGTAGGTACCGGGTATGTAGTAATCTAGAACTCTAATTTTAGCCATCCACTATAGTATAGGCTAATGGGATCGGCAAAAAGAAAGACCTAAATATAAAATTTTTTGATGGTGTCTCTCTGTCTGTTTGGGAGACAATTAGGCAAAATCCACTTAACCAAAATTTTATGAAATTTGGAAAAATCGCCATTTATCCTCCTGACTATAATTAGTTGTTTATCTATACATGTAATAAATCTCTAAAAGGACCATTTCTGTACATTGAATCGTACATTGACTATTTTTTTATATTCTATTGTTTTACCAAACGAGATACCAAAAATGCAATTTTTACAATTTTTGTCTGTATGTATTGTCTGTTTGTTCCAGCATCACGCATAGACGGCCCAGCCGATTTTAAAGAGACTTGTGTTCCTAGGCAACACATAGGCATTTATTTCGTCCAAATCGGTTTACGGAAACAAAAGTTATGGCATTTAAAGTAATAAAAGCGGGAAAAATGGGTAAAACCGCAGGCAAAGCGGCGCGGCGGTGTCTGGTGTGTAATAAAAGTAATATGTCCAGTGGGTAATATAAGTAATATTTGGGGGAAAATGTTCTTTAAAAAAGTTACATTTAAACAGTTTTATAAGCAATTTTAGAAAATTACTAGTTTGACGTAGAAAAGGGGAGAGGTGTAATATAGCGCCGCTGTTTATTGTAGGTAGGTACCATTATTAATTATTAACTTCGGCTGGTCAGGGGATAGGGAAATAAGTAAATATAATACTTTGTTAATTTATTGAAAATATCGACTGTCTGCATTTCCACGAAATCACTACGATGCTTAAAGTTGGTGTATTCATGCCATCTCTTTCATACGCGCCCGAAAATATCTACCTATCTCTGTGTGAGTTTTGTTTACTACAATCACCGTGCACCCCTGATAATACGGTACTATAATTTTCTAAAGGTTATTACTAAAGCACTATATAAGATTAAAAAGGAAAATTATTTGATATAATTTGTCCATGCAAGCGAAGTAATGCTAAAAGTAAGCGCTTTTTGTCACTTAAAAAAAAGGCTCTAATTTCTTCGCAGTTTTAATAAACCAGAATGATTAATCAGCGGATCAGATATAACTATTATAGTACCTTGTTAATTTATCGCTAATACCACTGAACACACTATTGACTGTATGTATGTATGCAAATACAAAATTACCACATTTTTTTCTTCCCCAAGTTTTATTTTGTCCATCTTTGGTACCCAATCAAGCGTAATTTCAAAACTAAAACATTTCTGAACTTATATTAAGAAAAAACGGAACTTTCTTGGTTAATACAAAAGAAACATGTAAGGTGGATCTTTTAACATGTTAAAAAATTTTGCAAGAGTAAAAAAGGTAAATTATATTAAAAAGCGTGTACCAAAAAATATTGTTAACTATTTATCTGTAAAATATCCTGTTCCGCATTATCTATGGAAAAAAATTCACTACAGCTGCAATGCAACGACGACTACACTACCACAGTCTAACTGCACCTTAACTTAACATCTATTATTTTTAGAATTATTCCTATCAGCTGAAGTTGACGGTATTTGTCTTCCATTTCGCAAGGCGCATGTACACACCGATAGCCGTTTAAACCAGGAAATAACCTACTCCAATAATAGCTTCCACGCCTGCCTAAAGCACTCGACTTCTATTCGATGCTCGATGCATTCAGCAGGTGTTTGTTTTATTATAAAAGATTATGGCATACCTATATTTCAAAACATCTTAGTTTATATTTTTGATAATAAATAAAATATTACAATATTATCTTGTCTGTGCTTTTTTAAATATTAGATAATTTTCTTTAAAATGCTTATCTTGTTTCTAGTACATAAAAAACCAATAAATGCAACACGTTTCTATTGAAACTTAAACTAAATTTGTGAAACAAAAAAAATAATGTTATACTCAAAAAATTTACTGTATATATGTAGGGCAATTTATGGTAAATGCACACATTAGAAAAAATCTTGGTATAAATAATATTAATGGCAATTATGCATCTCCTAGGGTCCCTAGGACCCCAAATCCGCCTGCGCCCGATTTTTTTTTTGTAATAGAAAAAAGGGTGCCTAGGGGGGACAATGTTTTTTTTATTGTTTTGGGTTGATTTGGATTATGTTGGGTTGGACTGTGTTGGATTGCTTGCAAATTAAAAAAAAAACAACCGGCGCAGGCGGATTTGGGGTTCTAGGAACCTTAGTAGGTGCCCCATAAAGAATTTTTCATAAAAAATCAAAAATGGCAGAAAACCGTATACTGCATAATTACCATATTAATACCTGTGGTTTGGAATACACAAGTGTCGCATTTTCTAAATTATTATTGATATATTACAAAAATTGGCCATACTAAACTTGGTGAAATAAGGAAAGGGTGTTTTATCACTATATATAAATAGTTAAATGTAGTCCAAATGCAAGTGTGGGTACGGCACTTCCTAAGGCCTCTGTGACCAGTCTGCAAAATGTCCTCTGGAGCAAAATATTTATCACACACGTAAAATCTGTTACCTATATATTTCATCAGCACTTAGTTTATTCGCATTTAAAGGCTTCACTATACTTCTAAAAAAACAGGATTGCCTTTAAGGAAACGATGCAGCACACTCTAATAAAATTACAATTTTTTGGACAGGAAAAATCACAAAATCACTTTTTAAAAACCTTGGCAAACCTCAGTTTTCAAAATGGAACTCATATTTATGAGTCATAACCGACATTCTGTCACTTTGGTCACTTTGGACAACCGTAGAAGGGGTAAGAGGCGGAGCTGCAGATTTCTAGAATAATGCCAACCTAAATATTATTATGTTGGCAGTTCCTTTGCACGCGGAAACATAACCGCACTTTTCGCGAAAAATAATTATTGGCGGGAAGGGTGAAGTGACGGATCTATAGTTCATTAATCTATGATACTGTTGCTGCCCGCGTATTATAGCTGCAAACTACAGGGAACCTAGCAGCGGGGATAGCTTCTATAGATTTTTCTAGAGTAGTGAAAACCCGCGCACACAGGACACGCGGAAAGACTTTCTGCTGTGACTCGGTTTGTGTCAAGGTCGCATATTACAAGAATATACCGTTAAGTGGCCACTTAACTAGGCGTTTAGAAGGTGACTTGCAACATCTCGCCAAGACTCGTCAAGTCACATTCTAACCGCCGACTTTACTGAGTGCCCACCGCTGGTCGACCCCTCCGGAACGAGTTTCTGACAAAGAATGGCTTTTTATAAAATACCAAGTAATCTAAGACAATGAAAAATACGTATACAAATGATTGGGTTAGCCGTGAGAGATATGTTACAAAAATAATTTTCTTAGCAACGCAACGAATGTATAAGGATTTTAAAAATCAACTCAACAATATAAGTTTTTGGTTTAACAGAGTACTACTAAACTAAATGAGCTATTTCAGTTAAAAGCACTAAGTAGTTTACTTGGAGTAAGTAATTTTTGCTTGTTTTAAAATAACGTGAAAGGTCAACTAAATGATTTACTTGCCTACCACACATAACATACATAACGAAAACGTATCAATAAAATTAGGAATACAAGCTAAAAATTTCTATAAAACCTTCGCGGAATCTGGAAATAAGATGTCTTTATAAGAGGCTTGGCATGTATTCATCGCAAAGGCCGTATAGAGCTCGAGCTTTTATATTACTTATACAGATAAAACTGAGCTATAAAGGCTTTCAAAAGTTCCGCCAGAAGCTCCGGAATTTTAAAGCTTTACACCCAGCTACATAGAGTAACTAGACGAACATATTGCATATCATGCGATAAAAACATGCACTGGCAAATAATTACCAGGCCATAAAACTACATAACAAACTATAATGGCCCAAGTGTCGCAAAATATGAAACAATAATACCTGAAAAACAAAGAAAATGATGTAAAAATCATGGTTGGCCCTGGGCAAGGCCAAAAGCGACGCAGTCTGCTTGCGCCCAGAAGAGTATATACTATAACGTGCGCTGAACGAGAAATGAGGTAATTCGACGTTACAAACTCGCATTAAAGCTCAGATCGAGCCATCATTATCCCATTGATTGGCCATGTCATGGCCATCTAGATTTAGAACGTTGCCGCTATGATTTTCTCGCATCCTGGGCCTTTATAATAGTTACATTCTATTCCAAATTGCTTCGGATCAGCGTTGCCGCGGTAGGTACAATTGTACCAACGTAGGTACAATTGCATTCCTGTAAGTACACAAGTACAAAAGACCGAAAAAAAGTAAAATTCACCTACTTCAAGTACACAGAGAATTTTTTTTACTTATTCCTTAGCCACGCTTTTCCCAACAAGCCGTCGAAAAAAAAAGCAACACAACGAACCAACCAAAGCTTTTTTTTCTTTGCTCTGTTTCCTTTGGCTGCAACAGTGCGCACTAAAGTGTATATCTGTCAGACCAGTTTGTACGAATCATATGTGTCTTTTCTTTTTTGTCATGGGAAAGAGAGAGCCTTCCGATTCGACCCCAAAATCGTATTCACCCCTGATGAACTTTTTTTTTGGTTCAAATCAAATTCAATTTACGCTTTTCCACTCACGTGACTTTTTTGGCGGAAGAGTGGCAGGCGAAAAAGTACAATCGCGACACGAATTTCAGTACAATTGGAAATTGGCTTGCAGCAACACTGCTGCGGACCAGTTTTTTGACACTGACAATGACAGTTTCATTTAGCTTCTGCTTTTAATTATCAGCCGCCGTATTTAAATTGATCCGGAGAATTTGGAAAAGGATGTATTTGGTTTTTGACTTCGCATTTTTGCCAGGCCAACTTAATTAGAAGGGTCGTTTACAGATTTTTTTCGGAAAATGCAAGGACAGGGCCATCATAGTATCTCATAGTTATATGATTTAGGCTCGGTTTTAATGAAACTAGGGGAAGTATGGTCAAAATGACATTTGTGGACAATATCAAAAATATAACTTATTTATGGTTCTTTTACCTATATACGCACACCGAAAATCACCAATGGAGCACACAATCAAAGGCGTAGGTAAGGGGGTAATGTCCCCCCCCCCAACCAGTATCCATATCCGTTACTCTCACGCATGAAAAATGTGAAAACTACCTATTTTTCAACTTTTATAAAAGTTTATGATTATTTTTATTTTATTACAACCTTGAGCTAACCTTTTTATCCCTTTGCCTACTGACTATTTTTGAGAAATATGTGAAACCGCGTCGCGTCGAAGATTCTACGAAAATGCGTATATATACGCATTTTCGATGTTTTACTTTTCTTGTAACAAAATGTTTTGTTCGCACGTTCTGTTTTCTCGTTTTTGTAGCTGACCCAACCCACATTTTTTTAAATAATTTACAAAAAACACGAAAACATTAAAATTTGTACCTTAAGTTTGAAAAAATTTTGCTTGCGGCGCTATAAAGTCGTTGATTGTTGGAATTTTAGTTTATTTCCGGTTTCATAGCATAGCAGCGCATTTAATGACAAATTTAGGATTAGTACCAGATCCCAATCCAGTTATTTCATAAAAA
Organism: Oxystoma pomonae; assembly: GCA_963921995.1. Lineage (NCBI taxonomy): Eukaryota > Metazoa > Arthropoda > Insecta > Coleoptera > Brentidae > Oxystoma > Oxystoma pomonae. Next base: position 113,127,809 of record OY998165.1, read on the forward strand.
ATTTAAAAAATAACAAAATTTTTGCAGAAATTTCTTTTTAAACTGCAAAAAATTTTGTCTGCGGCGCTATGACACATTGTTTGCTACCATTTTAGTTTAAACTATTAGTACATTTTTCCAAAATTTTCGCCCACTGCACATTTTTGACATGATTTAAGCAGCAAATCTAGAATAAAGACCAGTTTTTTTATATTTAATAGAAAACGAAAAAAATATCAAAATATTTAATTTCCTGCTTACACTGCAAAAAATTTTTGCCTGCGGCACTATAACACATTGATGGCTACCATTTTAGTTTAATGTTACCCAATAATTTGAGTATCCGCTTTGCCTGAAGTTTTTTTTCCGTTTTTTAGATTTAAATGGTCATAACTTTTGTTGCTGTGAACCGATTTTGATGAAATAAAGCCTATGTATCCCCAGAAATCTAATGCAGAAAAATTCTTCCAGCAATTTTTTTGCAAAGAAAAAACAATTTCTTTGATACCGGTTTTATACGTAACTTATTTTTTAACAGTTCAATGTTTTTATCGAACATGGTGGTGGGGAAGGGGAGAGGGGAAATAAAAAATCGAAAAAATAATAGGAGAAGCACTTTTCTCGATTCCGGACTTTATTTCCTTTAGTTTGATACCACACAACCCATATTTTAGTCAATCAATATTTTCATTAAATATGTGGTTGAGAGAAGAGGACAGGTTTAAAAAATTGCAAGAGTTGATAGAAAAAAACAAGTTACTTTTGCACAGATTTTACGTTTTGAAAGTTGTACTTTTCCGCACGATTTTATATATATAGTTTAAATCAAATTCCTATCTATGGGTACTATTTTTCGTTCAGAAAATTCATAGCCTTAACCATTAAACTTAAAAAGTCACATGCAGGCACTTTACTAAAAAAATCGTGCGGAAATGTAAAATGTGCTGAAGTTACTTTTCCGCACGATTTTTGTATTGTTAAAAATGAAAATATTTAGGACTAATTAAATGATTTATTTTATGTGTCATTTTGTAGCATTATTATAAAATTTTTGCGTATTAAAAACATTTTTTTTTTGATAAAATAAATAAGATACCTTTTCCACCCTTGCCGGCTTGCCCGAACTCCGCTCCGCTTCGTTCGTGCAACTTCCGTCGCGTACAGAAAAGTACCACTTTCTGCACTTGTTAGGTAAATAACTATTTCAATTCTGGGCTTTATTTCCTTCAGTTCGATAACCAACAACCTATGTTTTAACAGATCAAAATTTTTATCAAATATGGTGGATAATCCCCCGTATTAATAGGGGGTTCGTAGAAAAACTCCGAAACACGTATCCTTCTATTTTATTAGTAGAGTCTATAATACCAATTCATAAACCTCTGTGACTTTTTTCTTCTGAGATACAGAAGATCCCTTTACCCCTTCGAAATGGAATTACCCCCAGTTAAAATTTCGAAACACCCCAAAACACGTGTTTACTTAGAATCTACATACTAATTTTTAGACCTCTGCGGTTTTTCGTTTCCGAGAGATAGAAAACCTCTTTAAAATTTCAACACCTATTTTTACCCCCTTAGGGATAAAATTTTGAAAAATCCGCTCTCAGCGAACGCCTACGTCACAAACGCAATATGTCCTCAAATTTTCATAACTGTAGGTCAATTGGTTTGATCTGTGCGATTATAGTTGATGTTGACTACCGTTCTTTCATTAGTATAAATTGCGGTTCTATGGTGCTAGCATAGATAATCTAAGCCCGACCCGATTCTGTGTAATAGAAGATATTGTTTATAAATATGCATGTGTAAATGTAAGGCTTTACTGTGCTTTAGAAAGGAGCCCTCGACGGCGGCGCCTGCCTAGCATAATAAAATAAAGCACTTGTCTATTTTCTCACTTTGATACTGTGTAAATTATATCTCTCAAAAATACAGATAAGACAAAAGCAAAACCAACACAAACAAAATAATATTTATTGTTTAAATATTAAAATAATTGATTGGTCACATTTAGTCCTGTTTATTAAAAGGCAACGAAATGGAGGGCAACACCAGTTTTTTGCAAAAATGCATGTAAACGGACGTAAACGGGCGTAGACAACAGGCCGGTGTCTGTATCCATTTCTCTCCCGATGTTTACTGAGTAGCTTTCGCGCGTTCTGTTTTCACCTCTTTGTAGCTGACGCAACCCACACTTTTTTAAATAATTTACAAAAAAACACGAAAAAATCAAAATTTGCACCTTAAGTTTGATTGTTAGAATTTTAGTTTATATCCGGTTTCACAGCAAGTTTTGCCTGCTGCGGCACAACACTTTGATTGATTGATTAAGAAGCCGACATTGACCGAGAATTCCCACACGTATCAGAAAAAAATATCCCAGTAGACGTCACTTATACAGATATTAAAAATGCAATAACCTCTTTTAAGCCTGGTTCTGCTGGTAGTCCCGATGGTCTGACACTTCAACATCTCAAGGACCTCACTTCTGGTGATCTGGGCGGGTATTCCGCTGATATACTTGCATCTTTTTCGCCGATTTTCAAATTTCATTTTACAACACCAGATTCATAGCAAAATTTCTCCAATTTTTTTTGGAGCTTCGCTCTGTGCATTAAATAAAAAATATGGTGGTATCTGCCCCATTGCTGTAGGTTTTACTTTAAGACGTCTTATAGCCAAAATTGTTTGTTCAAGAGTACATACAACCCTTATATCAAATATTTCAACCCCTACAGCTTGGTTTTGGATCTAAATGTGGCGCAGAAGCTATTTCACACAGTGCTCACCGTTTTGTTAACTTTCAACACCCAGAGTTTTCTAATTTTATACATCAATGCTATAAAGAACATTCAATGCTTTCTTCCGGTCAAAATTGTATTCTATCTCAAAGAGGAGTCCAGCAAAGCGATCCTTTAGCACCACCCCTTTTTTGCCTAAAATCCTTAAAATCAGAATTTAATGCATACTATTTAGATGACGGGAGTTTGGGAGGTTCTACTGAGCACGTTTTAAATGATTTTGAAAATAATATGCTCAAATCTAAAGACTTAGGACTTAAAATCAATACCAGCAAATGCGAATTATTTTTTCCTCAAAATTCAATACCTGATCAACACATTTTAGATTTTAAGAATCTAGCCCAAGACATTAAAATTTGTGAATTTTCATCATTGGAATTACTAGGTTCCCCTCTGTCATCTACAAAAATTGAGGTTTTATGTAAAAATTTTTTAGCTTATTTTTTATTAAAAAACTCTTTAGCTGTACCAAGACTGTCATATATTTTAAGATCTTCACCATGTTGGAAAGCTAAAACTTCTCTTTTAAAAATTAATTATCTCTTTAAGCAAACCATGCAAAACATTTTAAATATAAATTTTAACGATGAAGTTTGGTCTTTAGCATCTCTACCAGTTAGATTTGAAGAAGTATTCGTAATGTTGAAAATTTAACTTTTTCTGCATTTTTGGGCTCAGTCAATGATACTGACATAAATTTGCCTTGAAAAGCTGGTTTAATCTATCTAATTTACATTCTTTTCTATCTCCTGGCTCTAAAACTCAAAAACAATTTGATAACTTTCTCTGTGAAAATATAATTTTAAATAAAATTCAAAATTCAGTAGATTCAAAATCAAAATCTCGCCTTCTAGCTCTTCAAGAAAAAGAAAGCAATGCCTGGCTTGGCGCCCTTCCTTCTCCTCCACTGGGTACTTTATTGGACAATAACACCTTTCGTATTTCTGTCGCTCTTCGTTTGGGCCAACCAGTGTGTGACCAGCATGCCTGCACTTGCGGACAATTGGTTGACCTTTTGGGCGATCACGGTCTGTGCTGTTTCAATAGTGCTGGTAGGTTGTCTCGCCATCGATTCCTAAACGACATCATTCATCGATCTTTGGTTGTAGCAGATACACCAAATATGTTGGAACAAACTGGTATATGTAGGAGTGATAGAAAACGAGCAGATGGTTTAACATATTTTCCATGGAGGGAGGGAAAACAACTCGTTTGGGATGTAACCTGTCGGGACACTTTGGCAGATAGTTACGTATCCAGAACGAGCGCCAAGGCAGGTGAAGCTGCCTATCTTGGTGAACAACAAAAGAGATGCAAGTATAAAGAGTTAGTGGATAGGTTCATTTTTGTGCCCTTTGGTGTGGAGACCTTGGAACCTTGGGGTAATGATGATGCAAAGCGCATGGTCAGTGAGATCTCTGCGAGAATAAAAAATTCTGGTAGAGAGTCACTGACCAGGAGTTTCATTTTCCAGCCGATTAGCTTGGATATTCAGCGGGGGAATGCGGCCTCGATCCTCGGGACCCTCCCAGACCAGAATTGCTTGGAAGAGGTTTTTTATTTAACGAATTAGTTATTGTTATTTATTTTTTAACTTTTTAAATATACGACTTTATTTAAGTAAACAATAGTATATTTTTACAAAATTTTCTTAATTATTATTATTATTATTATTATTATTATTATTATTATTATTATTATTATTATTATTATTATTATTATTATTATTATTATTATTATTATTATTATTATTATTATTATTATTATTATTATTATTATTATTATTATTATTATTATTATTATTATTATTATTATTATTATAATTATTATTATTATTATTAATGACATTATTTTAGTAACCAATCTAGGATTATTACCAAATCCCAATCCAGTATTTTTTATATTTCATAAAAAACTTTAAAAAAATTTCTGAAGAACTTTCTTCTAAAACTGCCAAAAATTTTGCCTGCGGCGCTATGACACATTGTTTGCTGCAATTTTAGTGTTATTGGTAAATTTTTACAAAATTTTCGTCTACAACACATTTATGACATGATTTAGCAACAAATTTAGAATCAAGACCATATCACAAACCAGTTATTTTATATTTGATAAAAAATGTGAGAAATATTAAGCTGCAAAAAATTTTGCCTGCGTGTTAAAAAATGCGTTATTACTACACTTTTACAAAATTTTCGCCCACAGCGCATTTATGACATGATTTTAGCAAAAAATCTAGGATTAAAACCAGATCCCAACCCAGTTTTTTTTTATATGAGTTGAGTTGAATTTTTTTATACTATCCCCCCCCCACAAGTAAAAATCGTAACTACGTCCCTGGATACGAGTAGAGATTCTTTACTTTTCTATCAGTGACCTTAGCTCAGAATTGGCTAAATTTTGAATGGAAGACACATTTTGAAAAACCAAGTGGATCTCACTAAAAAGGCAGGCAGGGCAGTGCTATCTTTTTTTCTTATATTACCATTGGGTATCGCGATACTGATGAGTACCACTAGTACGAAGCTCCAGTCTCCGGTCACCATGACCTTTTTTGAAGGAATGCTCAAAACAGAGAATTTTGGTTTAGTTCGTACTCAAAATCAAAAATCTACTTGTTAATTTAAAGTCTATTTTGTTGAGAAATTTATTTTAGTTTGGTGGTAGCTCTTTTTGTCACCCATTCTGTCAAACTCGTGAATTGATCATCGTAATAAAAAAAAATGATGACGCCTTAAAATTAGGTCCACGTAGTATGAAACTCCAATTGAGGTGGTGCTGCTGCGTACGTTATCTCTTTATATTTTGAAGAGTTCTTTCTATAACCTGATGAAAAGTGCAAATTTGTTCGACAGGTAGCGCTCACAGGTATCACGTCTTAAATCGAGAGGAGTGCATGGTTGCCTGTGTAGCTTCAACTGCCAGGTACAATCCTATAACTCCCTTATGATATGGTGGTAATGAAGTGAAAATCAAAAACGCTTTGTTCGATATGCCATGAGCGTCACTTTTATAAAATATGTTCATACTTTATATGGGAATTGCCCAAACGCAATATCTCATACCCGAACAATAACGAATTCAGCACCGGCCTGCTAATCAAATTCATCTCTCCAGGTGGCTTCAGGATCAATAATTCTCAACTGCCTCCTAATTAAAATCGTTTTAGCATTAAAATTGCATAAAAAGCTGCCAACTTGTAACTAAGGTAGGTAGGTAAAGCATTTATAAATATAGGTAATATTTATAAATTGTATTAAAAACTTGTTACACCGCTCGAAAGAGATCGATCAGTCAAATGTTAATAATCTATTCCGAGTGCGGTAATTGGAGTTGCTTGAGTAAACTACTGACACCACTGAAGTCAAGTCGAAGTGAATATGAACTTAATTTATTAATTAAAGTGAACACCGAAACATTCGAAATAGCGGCAATAATAGAAGTATAGTAGAAAACTACCTATATGAAAACATGTAAGAAGTTCGTTCAAGAACCGAAAAGCCCCTGGATTTTAAAGTGCTTTTTCTCATAATACAAAAGTAATTTTATCTCAGTCGATACCCGATACAAGAAACTGCATCCCATTAACTCTGGAAAAAGAAGAAAATTATCAGCTCCCTTTCCTCGACGTTCTCGTCACCAAAAAGAATTCAATTATAATCACTTCCGTATATCGCAAACCAACTATCTAATCTATCTAAACTTCAAATCTAATCACCCCACATCAAAATTTCTTATAGATCGAGCCACCTACCTCTGCAATACAGAAGAAGCTTTAAGTAATAGTGTAAGGGCATATGTCGATAATTTCTATCCCGTGGGATTTTGAATAAAGGAGTTTTGTGACTATGTGGGATTGATAGCTCTGTAGTCACACTATCAAGTTTTACCGGGTGTTTTGTTCGCATCCATGTAGAAGGGGTTAATATGACGTCATCTTTCAAGATGGCGGCCAAAAATCATAAAAAATACAACCGGGGCATGGTTATACGCGATTCCATATAATTCAAGGACGAGGATTTCAAAAAATTCATTTTTAGGGTCATCTGAACTTAAATGATCTTGAAAATCGCTAAAAACAAGATTTTTGCCATTTTCTCGTCAAAAAATCTTAATAATTTGACGTTTTGTCAGACCAACTTCAAATGTACCTCAAACTATTAGGCATGTACGCCAAATGCGATCCTTAGAGTTTGATGCAATTTGAGGCTTCATGACCTTGAAAACTACCTCAGTAAAATTAACGTATTGCAAAAATAACACGAACGAAGATGACAAAATTTCTTAAGAAAGATAAGAAGATCGAGTACAACAATATTGTTAAAAAAAATTTGGTACAGCTATGATGTATTTCAATATTGCGGCTGATATATCAAAATGGCGACCAGTAACCACATTTTCATAAAAAAGCAAAAATGACAAGGTGACAATCAATTCTTGTTTACTTATTGCCGCTTACTATGAAAAAAACTTAAGTTGATGCACGACCTTGATTGACCTTGAAAATACCATGTACAAATGTGTACGGTTTTGTAGTGTTTTTTCCAATTTTCCACGACGCAAGAACTTTAAGTGCCGGTGATGAAATCAACATCTTAGCCATAGGCAAACACTTCATTTTAAACCTCCCTACAATTTTTTTTGTTGATCCGGCGTCCCAGATGTTTATGCTATACCCCGGTAAAAATGACCTATATGCCTATCGTTCTTATCTATATCAAGCCCTTCTACACGGATGCGAACAAAACACCCGGTGGCACATGAATGTGTGACTAAATAGCTGTTAAATCATTACCCTTGAATGTTATCATGAATGTTAATAAACAAGTATAGTCATGGCCTACTGGCATAATTAGAATTTTTTATGGTCCTATATATGGTAATCATATATCTAAGTTGTGGTAACACTCCCATCGGTAATTTAAGTTACTTTGTTGGCTAGACAAGTGAGTAGAAAATAAAATTCATAGTTCCGAAACATAATAAAAACGACAGTCATATAGGTCATATTTACCGGAGTATAGCATAAACATCTGGGATGCCAGATCGAAAAAAAATAGTAGGGAGGTTTAAAATGAAGAGATTATCTATGGCTAAGATGTAAATTTCATCACTGGCAGTTTAAGTTTTCGGGTAGTGGTAAATTGGAAAAACACTACAAAAAGTTTGTTTTTCAATTGTACATGGTATTTGCAAGGTCAATCAAGCTCATGCATCAACTTAACTTTTTTTTCATAGTAAGTGGCAATAAATAAACAATAATTGATGGCCACCTTGTTATGTTTACTTTTTTACGAAACTGGATAAAATAAAATGTGGTTATAGGTCATCATTTTGATATATCAGCCGCCAAATTGAAACGCATCATGGCTGAACCAAATTTTTTTTAACAATATGGTTGGACCTGACCTTCTTACCTTTCTTACTAAATTTGTTGCTTTCATAGTTGATGAATAGCGCCCTTTTTTCAATAAGTTAATTATACTGGGGTATTTTTAGAATTCATGAAGCTTTAAACTGCATCAAACTCCAAGGATCGAATTTGGCATATTTAAGATTTTTTGAAGAGAAAATGGAAAAATCTTGTTTTTTGCGATTTTCAAGGTCATTTAAGGTCGGATGACCTTTTGGAATCCTCGCCCTCGAGTTATATGGAATCGAGTATAACCATGCTCCGGTTGCGAAAGTTGTATTTTTTATGATTTTTGGCCGCCATCTTGAAATATGAAGTCATATCAATCCCTTCAACACGGATGCGAACAAAACACCCGGTAACACTCGATTGTGTGACTAAAGAGCTATCAATCCCACATAGTCACAAAACTCCTTCATTCAAAATCCCACGGACGTACACATGCCCCATTCACTATAAAGAAGAGTCGATCCGATCTACAAAGGAATGATTTCTCCAACTATACGATCAATAAAACTTAACTTAATTAGCAAAAAAACCAAACCATATCGCCACAACACCAAAAACGGCATCTACCGGGTACCATGGAAGTGTGGGATATCTATATCGAACAAACCAACCGACCCATGGAAGTTCGCCTTAGAGAACACAAACGAAAAACTCGACAAGGAGACACAACTGGATCAAAAATAGCTAAACATTGATGGGAAGGAGGCAAAGATTGTCGCCAAGGAAGAAAATCTATTCAAGCGGAAGAACTTCAAAGCCACAGCATATATACAGAGGTACCAGAATGTATTTTCTCAACAAAGCGTCATCATCAAAAATTATTTTGAAACCCATACTTGTCGGAGGTAACAAGTGTAAACTTCATGGATCACTGAACCCATGCTAGTATATAAGATAGGGTAGTCTTAGTTTTCTTTGTTAGTATTTACCTGATGACGATTGCAGATACATAAGCATTCGAAACGTTGTGAAAATAAAGACAATGAAATTTCGAAACTCTGGTTTACTCTTAAGTTCGACATTGTCAACCAAAATTAACATTTGACATCTGAGCATGCGCGTGACCTGCGTTTTTATTAAGGGAACCATAATAAAACACGGTGTTCCCTTAATAATTACCGTACGTACCTTATCTTTAAACATAACCTCAATTAGCACGGATGGTTGGTTTATTTTTCGACACGTCTTTTTAATATTCTTTGTATTTTTAGTTTTTTGTTTATAAACAAAAACAGTCTTGTGGATTTTTAAAATTTATGTGAAAAAATGAATAAATTGGAGAAACCTAAAAGGTTGAGGTTCACCTACACTGACGATATAATTCTTTTGCGAGAATTTATCAGGGAAAATCTCTACAAGGTTCGAAATTTTAGGTTAAGAATAAGGAAGAGTAATGCGACTTCCAATAACACTTATTTTTACTCATCATCGAATTGCTCCCCTATCATCTCCCTGTGTGTTTAGCATTTTATATTGATTAGAAAAGGTTTTGACAACACTTTTACGCGAATCAGCGTGACCGCCCACAATATCCTCAATTGTGTTACATTGTTATATAAGATGTGTTTTATCCAAAGAATTAAAATCAATGTTTCCGTGCCATTCTTCAAGATCTACTTCAATATTATTAGTAATATCGACACTGGGAAATAGACCTGTTGATTTTTGCGAGAAAACCACTATTTAAGTTAGGAATTCGCTTGGGAACCCAATCTAAGTGACTAACAAGACGATGCATGGTTTATGGAATAAGCGTATAGGTATGTCTATAAGAAATGGCGTACCAACATATTTTTACTTGCCAATATGTTACGTACCTGTTTACCTGAATATATTGCACAATATTATGTTATTATTGATAGTTCTGTGAGTAGTAGTCTTACAGCCGGTTCCCACCTACGACTTTTTCGTGAGTGCCCAATCGTGCATCACATGATGTCAATATGAAATGGTATGACAGTTATGTGACGCGTGCGCTGGCATGCACGAAAAAGTCGCAGATGGAAACCAGGTTTTAGACAATGTGTAATAATTTTATGGTTTTCGGATTCGACATCTAATAACTAATTATTAATAACTAATAAGTAATGACGCTAACTATTTTGGGTTAGATTTTAAATAAAATATGAAATCATCAACCGGTTTGTGCATCAAATATGATTTTTTATATTTTTATGCTTATGGTTTCAAAAAATGTTTACCCTTAGCGTGTCCTAAAAATAAAACATGGAACAAACTTCTCTTTTTTTATATTGAATCTTATTTTCTGAATCCTTAAAAAATAAGCTTTTCAATAATATCAAATACTTTGGTTCTATTTTTTATCTTCTCGAAGATACTCAAGTTTAAATTTGTATTGAAGATCCCACATAACATTTAAACGTTCCTGTAATGTAATAGTCATATACTTAGAGAACAAACAATGTGATAGGAATGTTACGTTTTACTATTGGGAATATTACTAACTCATGCCGGCAATAAATTACGTTCTAGCTCATACAGGTGATATAAATGTGACAGAAACATGACTATATACGACCAAAACCAACCATGTCCAGATAGCCAGGAGATGGATATCCTAAGATATGCAGGGGATATATATCCACATCATCCACACGAATACCAAACATGCATTACTTGAGATTAGATATCAAAAGATCACATAAATAACTTTTTGTTCTCTTATATGTTTAATAATATTACCTGCTACATAGAGAACATATTGATTCCAGTGCCATCTACCTACAATAGATGACATTAAACTAAATTACAATTATAAATCGTATTACTCCCGTTCTTTTCACAAGATAATAATATTTTCAGCAAACATGCCAAAATCCTGACGAAAATATTCTTTTTGGGAATATTCATAAAAATAACTTGATCACATTATCATGGAAATATTATTATCTTATTACCAAAGAAATATAACTATCACAAACTCTTAAAGAATATTCAAGAAAAAATAGGTCTGAACCATTCCTGTCATATTCGCAACAGAACATTCCAAAAATCACTTTGAGGGAATATTCCTACAACATGAATATTCCTCCAATGTTATGTGGGAGGTAGGGAAATCGAAAATAACTACCCAATTCCAATATTAATACCTATGAGATACTTATTTTCAAGCGGGTTTCCAAAATATCTTAAGTAAGTTAAAAGCAAAAATTCAATTTGGGCTGATAATTGTCAATTAACCCAAAACGTCAGGTGCCCATAAGAAAAAATTAACTTGACAGTGCTTCTGTCACACTGAAACTTAAAATCTAAAAAAACGTACCAGTCATTAGACAGATCTTAAAAAAGTGCCTGCAGAAAGTTTTAGGCGCTTTTTGACAGCTCTAAGAATAAGGGAGGAGAAAAATAAAAACTAAAAATAACAGTTTTGGTTTGTTTCGTCTATCTTCGGAACTACACGAATTTTGTAAACTTTTTTAAGTTTTGAGCAAAGCACGAAATTGCGCAACTTTGCCCTAATTTAAACATTTTCGTAACTCCTACCGTTTAGGAGATCCTTATGGTGAGCATCGAATTTACAACACTCTGTATATTCTAAAGAGCTTTCCAAATAAACAAATAAAAAAAATAGGGTACATAACAAAAAATACTGCCAATATAAAACAATATATGAAGAAAAATTGAATGCAGAAACTGTTTTATACACTTTTTTTCTTCTGCTAATCCAGCGCTTTCACGATTCACCGCGTAATATTTCATATCTCAATTTTTGGATTTAGTCGCCATTTCAACCATATACAAATCCTCCACTCATCCCCTTATCCTTATTCCATCTCTTTACAGCATTATCCTTTTATAAAGGACAAAGGCAGGATAATACACTGTATCGGGTCAGAGATCTCGCATACGTTTTTTTTTGTGCGGTGATAAAAGCTTTTTCAAACACACACGAGCGTTTTAGTCAGTTTTGTGGGCCTCAAGGGCTAACCGTGCTAGGAAAACGTTGGCCGTCCATTGCTTAAACATAGGTTGGTATGCATTTAGTCGATGACGTTGGCAAAAGAAATAGTAATTTAACATAAACGTATAACTAAACTAGAGACCTTAGGGACTTTTTAAGCCACCTAAAATAACATTCTATGTTCTTATGGTGTGCCTGCGCACTTAGCAAAAAGAGGGGAGAATGAAATAGGCATAAAGGCAAACTTATTAGACACGGCCGTTGTGCTTATTTCTAACCCTAAATTTTTATTATTTATTTCGATTTTGAAAATGTTTTTGAAAATATGCGAAAAAATTTTGTAATTTGTGTTAACATCAGTGATCAAAAGAAGAAATAAAGCACGATATCAGCAGTTAAATGAATTCCATTCGACAGATGACAGCCCATTATTTTTAACTGCCCCAAATCTTTAATAACAATAAGGATAACTCTCTATTATGTTAACCACAATTGCGTTTAGCCATAAGATAAACAATTTGGCGATGATGCCAGATTGCGCTGAAAGTTTTATCCCTACACGTAATGTTTTTACAAACATATTATTTTATAACTTTTTTATCATTTACCTGCAATTATGCAAATTCTCTGGTTTCCTCCACCTTATTTGTATTCGAGACGCCTATACTCGCAGGTTAGTCCAACATTTGACCGGACACCGTATTGAAACGTCGCCTGAGTAATATAAATACTTTTTTATTAACAAAATAGTAGCGCCATTTTAATTTTTTTTTTATTTTTTGTTTTCTTAAGAGTTGTGTATAAAAATTGCAAACACTTATTAAGCAGTGTGTGCCGGAGAGAACCCCAAGTGCTTTTTTAGACAAAGTGAGGATTTTAATTAAATATAAATTTAAATAAAGTTTATTGTAGAAAATAAGAAAAAAAATGTTCCATTTTTGCAAAAAAGTATCAAAAGCAAAGAAAAACACCAAACTATAAAAAGTAACTGGATATAATATCCAAAATTTTAATCGGTACCCACGTGGGTACCGATTAAAATTACAACGCCGTATTGTAAATGTTGGGCTCACCTGTGAGTATAGGCGCCTTGATTTTTATTCACACATTCACAAATCTCCACAATTTTAATTAAATGAATAATTCAAATGTGTAGGTACACACAAAAAAAGGGGACACGTATTTGACATTTAGGTTCGTCATGCCCATATTTTGACTAAAAAAATAATTATTTTAAAGCTATAGTTTCTCACCAGATTTTAAGTAAAAAAAAGTACAACTGACAACGCCTTGTTCTTTAATTTTTTTTATCTTTTACCAGAGTGCACAGGGAAAACTAAACATCAGAATTAGCTGAAATTTTGCAGGGGTGATCATTTTTAAATGCTTAATAAAAATATCTGAAGTATTTTTCAAAATTCTCAATTATTTGTTTTTCAAAATAAAAGCTCTGGTGCTGTCATCTATCCCAAAAGCCTTAAAGTAATTGCGGTTTAGAACAAACCAGATTTATAAAAAAAAATAGAGAAATACTCACAATTTCCTCTGGATTACATTTTTCCTTTTTATATTTCCTTGCTTTAGCGAAAATAAAAACTAAGTTTCCTTTTTTCTAAAAGCCTGTGAACTCCGGAAAAGAAAACCGATCAATCAATCACACTTCATTGCATTTGGAGACAGACGCAGTTCAAGTGTTGGCCGATAGATCGCAGAATTTATACGATTCCATGGTAACTGCAGGTGTTTTGTCAACTTTAAATCGGGCCGCAGTGGGACAGAAGAGTATTTTTACGTTTTCTGAAAGAAAACCATTCGAGGTTATGTTTATCTTTCAAAACCCACTCCGCGCGTGCGGTCGCCCGCCGAAAAAGGTCTAATGCTGCGCAGGCATTACCCCGAGTCTATAAAAGAACCAAGAGAACTTTACTGGCTCACTACGATTACTAGGAATTTGCATAAAAACATTCGGCGCCCATAGCCCCACACAATTTTGTTTTCAAAAATTTTTTTTTAATTTAAATTATTGCGGCATAGTTATGTGCAAGAGTACTATAGTGAAATCTTGGAGTGCAAATGATAGATTTTAGAACCTCAGTTTTTAAGTTAACCTGTTGTCGGTTTCAGCTAGCGGGAGTGTTTCCAATTCAATTATAAATGCAACCTTAAACATTACACCCAGTTACTTTAATACGTAGTTGGGTAGCGTTTTTTTTAGCAGGTTATTCTGCAATAAATGGATTTCTTTTATTTTATTATTTTACTTGTTTTTTTAACGGCGCAAAACACGAAAAGTCAAAATAAGTAACCTAACCCCTAAGCCCGATGATAAAAAATCTCTGGTGTCCCACTGTGGATAAACATAAATAAAGTCTCCGCGTTGCCATGGAAAACAAATTCAACAACGTAAAATTTTGCAAAAAAATCAGGTCAACATAGTTAAATTGATTTCCCGTTCAATGTTGCTAAAACAATTCCCCAGGTTGTAACTACGACCTTAATTTTAGAATATATTTTGCGACAAAAACCTTTACAATGTGGCAACCTGGCTCTTGTAGCGGGTCTCCTATAAAGAAGTGTACTACGCTGCCTCATTCATTAGGGGTTATATAAGTTTTGATCAAGTGCGCATGTGCAATAAACTCCAAACGTCCGATACGCTTTACGCGCCGTATCGTTACACCGCGTATCGTACATAAATGCGTAACCTCAGATCAAAAAAAAGTTGTTTATTATAAGCATGTCTGGTATTCCCAGGTATTTAGCGAGGCGAGGTAGGTGGTGTTTTTCATACCTAAACTACGTCAAACACTCTGGTTCCGCCACCTCAATCAAAGGGGAACCTTCCATAACGGGCTGCTCTAGAATTTTCTTCATCGTCGTCATCAAAAATAAAGACATTAAGAATGTCGTCCACTTTTGAAATATAAAAAGGAATAATAAAAATATTAGGTTATCTTATGAAAAACAAAGCAAATGAGAGCGCCCTCTGCTCCACTACTTAACCAATTTACAAGATACGCAAGAAGCGTTTGCTTTAAGCCTTTTTTAGCTCGTCGTAACTAGACGACGTATCCTCTCTGCGTAACGTACGTTGCGTTTACGGCATGCCGTGGCTTATAACCCCTATTATTTGTCGTCGGGGTTGCCGCTTTAGTATAATCGAGCTGGTAAACGTAAGGTGGATGGACTATATGCGAGGTGGAGCATGCTTGGTGTTGCCTGATGCAGCGTTGCCAGTGGAGAGGACAATGCTGTTCCCTAAATCCAACGATTGATAGCGTTTCAAAGCGATTTATGAATGACTTGATGGGTCTATTTTAGTCGAATGGGTAGAAAATTTCTTCTTTAAAGGATTGGTAAAGTTACTTTACCGGATTAGTGATGTAATGTATAATTTCCCGGACCGAAACCTATGACGTAATGGAGTATTTTACAACACAGCATGCGTGCCGTAGAGCGAAATGCTCAATTAAGATTCGTAGGAAAAAAATCAGTATTTTGGTAGGGTTACATTTTACAAGTGTTTCAAAGTTACAAAAAACTATTTGTTTTGCACAAAAGCAATAAATTTTAATAACCAGCATGGATTCAGGGCGAAACATCGTTTAGTAATTTCCTTTTTTCGCTTTAGTCCTTTGTGTGTTCCTTGTGGGATGCTCATCCAAGTTTGAATTTTCGTTTTATCCACCCAAGATCTTTTGATCTTATGGTCAATAAATTTTAGTTTTAGAAAATTATGAAAGTTTTTTGTCAATAACTTCACAATGCAGCGTTGCCAGTGGAGAGGACAATGCTGTTCCCTAAATCCAACGATTGGTAGCGTTTCAAAGCGATTTATGAATGACTTGATGGGTCTATTTTAGTCGAATGGGTAGAAAATTTCTTCTTTAAAGGATTGGTAAAGTTACTTTACCGGATTAGTGATGTAATGTATAATTTCCCGGACCGAAACCTATGACGTAATGGAGTATTTTACAACACAGCATGCGTGCCGTAGAGCGAAATGCTCAATTAAGATTCGTAGGAAAAAAATCAGTATTTTGGTAGGGTTACATTTTACAAGTGTTTCAAAGTTACAAAAAAACTATTTGTTTTGCACAAAAGCAATAAATTTTAATAACCAGCATGGATTCAGGGCGAAACATCGTTTAGTAATTTCCTTTTTTCGCTTTGGTCCTTTGTGTGTTCCTTGTGGGATGCTCATCCAAGTTTGAATTTTCGTTTTATCCACCCAAGATCTTTTGATCTTATGGTCAATAAATTTTAGTTTTAGAAAATTATGAAAGTTTTTTGTCAATAACTTCACAATGCAGCGTTGCCAGTGGAGAGGACAATGCTGTTCCCTAAATCCAACGATTGATAGTGTTTCAAAGCGATTTATGAATGACTTGATGGGTCTATTTTAGTCGAATGGGTAGAAAATTTCTTCTTTAAAGGATTGGTAAAGTTACTTTACCGGATTAGTGATGTAATGTATAATTTCCCGGACCAAAACCTATGACGTAATGGAGTATTTTACAACACAGCATGCGTGCCGTAGAGCGAAATGCTCAATTAAGATTCGTAGGAAAAAAATCAGTATTTTGGTAGGGTTACATTTTACAAGTGTTTCAAAGTTACAAAAAACTATTTGTTTTGCACAAAAGCAATAAATTTTAATAACCAGCATGGATTCAGGACGAAACATCGTTTAGTTGTGGGATGCTCATCCAAGTTTGAATTTTCGTTTTATCCACCCAAGATCTTTTGATCTTATGGTCAATAAATTTTAGTTTTAGAAAATTATGAAAGTTTTTTGTCAATAACTTCACAACTATATTTGTTAGAAAAGATTTATGTTAAAACTATAAAGGACATATATTTCTAACACATTTAGTTCCGCAAAACGCAACTTTTTTTAAATCTAACTTTATCAAAATATACGCTGATTATTTTCATACAAATCTTATGTTGACCCTTTTGCTCTACAACCAATAATAAGTCCACCAAATCCTGAAGAAACAGAGAAGGCTGGGGAGACCCAGTTTGTTGAGTGATACACCTACAACTATGAGATACTATAATGACCTAAAAACCACAAAATGTGTAATAATAATAACTTGGTAAACCAAGAAAATAATGTCTAAATCAGGTTTAACCCTGGGCAAAACCAAAGTCGAAAAATCTACTGCGCATGCTTGGCGCAGTCTGCTCGCGCCCAGAAGAGTTTCTTAGTCTGCGTTTTTTCCAGGCTAACTTGATTGGGTGAATTATTATCGCTACGGCTTTTTTTGGAAAATACGGTATCTCCAAAGCGAAAAGGGAAAATAATTCAATGATTCAAGGTTTGTAAATCGAAGTGGATGATTAATGTAGGGACATATGTCGATAATTTCTATCCCGTAGGATTTTAAATGAAGAATTTTTGTGATTATGTGGGATTCATAGCTTTTTAGTCACACAATCAAGTGTTACCGGGTGCTTTGTATGCATCCGAGTAGAAGAAGTTGATATGACGTCATCTTTTAAGATGGCGCTTTTCATCAACTATTAAAGCGAAGAGGACCATATTTGGAAAAGAAGGACAAGTCCAACAATATTGTTAAAAAAATTGGTTCAGCTAACTCGCGTTTCAATATGGCGGCGTATATATCAAAATAGCGACCTATAAACACATTTTGTTTTATCCAATTTCGTAAAAAAGCAAAAATGACACATTTCTTGTTGAATTATCGCCGCTTACTAAAAAAAAAAAGTTTAGTTTATGCATGGCCTTGATTGACTTTAAAAATATCCTGTACAAGTAAAAAACCCGTTTTTGTGATGTTTTTTCCAATTTACCACTACGCAAATACTTTAAGCGCCGGAGATGAAATTAACATCTTAGCCATAAACAAACACTTAATTTTAAACCTCCCTACCATTTTTTTTAAAATATGGCGTCTCAGATGTTTATACTATACCCCGGTAAAAATTCTATATGCCAGCCGTTTTTATTAAGTTTCGGAAATTCTACAAGGATACGGTGGCACATGAATGTGTGACTAAATAACTGTTAAATCCTCGTCCTTCAATTTTATTATAAATGTTAATAAACAATTGTAGTCATGTCCTACTGGCAAAATCAGAATTTTTTATGTTTTTTGATCGCCATTTTGGAAAATGGCATCTTAAACCACTGGTCCAGTATATGGTAATACATATCTAACTTCTGCTAACTCTCTTATAGGTTATTTAAATGACTTTGTTGGCTAGACAAGTGAGTATAACATAAAATCCACAGTTCCGAAACTAAAAACAACAAACATATAGGTCATTTTTACCGGGGTATAGCATAAACATCTGGAACGCCCTATCAAAAAAAAAAATGGTAGGGAGGTTTAAAATGAAGTGTTTGTTTATGGCTAAGATGTTAATTTGATCTCCCGCAGTTAAAGCTTTTTCGTAGTGGTAAATTGGAAAAAAAATCCCAAAAAGCTGGTTTTTCACCTGTACATGTTATTTTCAAGGTCAATCAAGGTCATGCATCAGCTAAACTTTTTTTTCATAGCAAGCGGCGATAAGTCAACAAGAACTAATAGCCACCTTGTCGTTTTTGCTTTTTTACGAAATTATAAATTAAAATGTGGTTATAGATCGCCATTTCGATATATCAGCCGCCATATTGAAACGCTTCATAGCTGAACCAAATCTTTTTTAACAATATTGTTGGACTTGATCTTCTTATCTTTTTTACCAAATTCGGTCCTCTTCCCTTTAATAGTTGATAAATAGCGCCCTTTAGTATGACATTTTTGCAATATGTTAATTTTACTGGAGTATTTTTCAAGTTCATGAAGCTCCAAACTGCATCAAAATGTAAGGCTCGAATTTGGCATACATGACTAACAAAATCTCAAATTATGAAGATTTTTTTAAAAATCTTGTTTTTTTGTTATTTTCAAGGTCATTCAAGGTCGGATAACCTTGACAGTAAATTCTTTGTAATCCTCGTTTGCGAATTATATGGAATAGTATATGCGAAAGTTGTATTTTTATTATTTTTACCCGCCAACTTGAAAGATGACATCATATCAACCTCTTCTGCATGGATGCGAACAAAACACCCGGTAACATTCGATTGTGTGACTATAGAGCTATCAGTCCTTTATAGTCACAAAACTCCTTCACTAGATGGTGTTGAATCGTGTTTGGGGAGGATGACCAGTGGAACCACGGGCTGGTTATACAGGGCCAAATATCGTTCAAATATTTCTCTTTTCGTTTTGCTCTTTTGAGTGTTCCTTGTGAATTATTGTGGTTATTTTTTAGATAAGTATTATAAAATAAATCGTAAAAACAAAATTAAGTTCTATACCATTACAAAAAGGCAATCCCTGAGGCCACTTTTTTACATTTTATCAGATTCTTTTATTGATATCCCCCACGATTGTCTGCTATTTAATTTGCAATCAAAAGAGTAATACGTAGATATGGTACACTACTTTCACTGAAGTTTGATTAAATCTCATTTTAAATTAGCATCTATTTAAAAATCACTACTAGAATGCTTAGAATACGATACAGTAGTCATAGAGAAGTCCCGTAGAGATTTAAATGTTTGTGTGTAACAGAAGGGATGCCATATGGCTTGATTTTATATTTTTGAACAGGGTTATAGGTTTCGTGTTTCAGAAAATTTTACAAAGAAGTCAGCTTTTTTGAACAACAAAAAATGAAGAAAAAGAAATTAGCTGCCGTAAATATTTATAATTGTAAACACAAACAGACTGGCAAAAGTTGAAAAACAATAAACCTTTTTATTATACCTTCATTAAAAACATGATTTTATTGGTTATCAGCGATGCAAAAATAGTGGTTTTTAGAATAGTGGCTAAAATAGTGTTTTTTACAAACGATGGTTTAAATAACGAGCGCAGCGTGGTATTTAAAAACGCGAGTAAAAAAAATGCACAGTTTAGCCGCGTGTTGTTGATACAATTTTTTTAATAACTTTATCCAAAAATCCAAGAAAAACAGGAAAATACCTTTAAAAATCTCGAACGAAGAGAACTTCTCGTAATACACCTTCTTTACACTATAAATCAAGGCAGCTGGTAAATGAAATAATTACTCGGTGACGTTCGTTGTTGCGACATTTTAATATTTGACAGTTTGATATTTTTGCGATGTTATTAAATGATTTGTCGGAAAATGGACGATTTAGGATACAAAATACATTTTTATAAAAAAAACTTTTAAAGAATAAGCTTTTATTAAATGTACTCAAAAGTAGAAAACAATTTTTTATCTTTCTTATACCATAATAAAAGCGATGGACGCAAATTAAAAATTTTAACTTTATGGTGACAAATAGAGAACTACAAAAGAAGAACTAAATTCTTCTTCTATTCGAATGATAAACATAATGTTTTTATCTAAAGAAGCTGAGAACGGGTGAGATTTCCGTGCTTCCCAAGCCTTTGAAAATGTCCTTGGGTTATAGAGTAATACAACTGTTTCTTAGGTGAATCGTCGATGTGACCGATATATAATACCGAAAGTTAAAATTTCTAATTTGCGGCCATCACTTTTAATATGGTATAAGAAAAATAAAAAATTATTTTCTATATTTGAGGGCATTTAATAAAAGCTTGTTCTTTAAAAGTTTTTTTCAATAATTTTTTTTTTAAATATAACTTCATTAAAAAAAATCTTAAAACGCGGAAACCATACAAAAAACTAGGACAGAAAAACCATTGACAATCACCATTTTGTACTCAAGGACGAATATTTTATTTTAATTTTATTTACACCATGTCCTTTCTGGGGTCCATTTAACTTGTTGACAACCACATATTTGCGTACAGTGAGAAAAATTGTGTGTTTAATGAAATATTTCTGGGGGGGGGGCTGGAGTAATAGTATAGTCTCAGAACAAAATTTACTTCTGGATTTTTGTGGAAATTTAATCTTTAGGGGTCATTTACTCCAGGGGTGGTGGCTTATTGTAAAAATAAGCGTTTTCATAGCAACATTCAAATCAAATACTTTATCGAGCACGTCCATAGTTGTCGAGGCCAAAGAACTTTTTTGTACTTCACCACTCAGACCCCTCTTTGTACAACCATTAAAATTCAACACCATATTTCTCGAAATACACCAACTCTCCCCCGCCTCGGCATAAGGGAGGTGTTAACTAATTTGTCACAAGTGCGAATATCTTTATCCAATTTGAAGCTTTAAAAACGTCCCTTTGCCATGTTTCCTTTGAAGTTGGCAGCGTTTTTCCCTTCTCTTCCTACCTACTCCATTTTAAAAGGTAAATACATATTCCTGTCCTTGTTTCGGCAGGCTAAGCGGGAGTATTTTAATATTTAATACCTGTATAAATATGCAAGCGAGTTTTTAGCAGTTCACGCCTCTAGATTGGAGGCTTTTAAAGTAGCTAGGCTCTTTCTCATTTGATGACTGGTGAGTGGAAACTTTAGGGAAAACGTTTTTGTTAAAAGCTATTTAACCCCCCCCCTATAATATTTACCAGGCATTGGCCATTTTCCAGCTAAATCAAAGGAAGATGATTTTGGACAATCAAATCCGACACAGACCAAAATAATAGCAGAACAACCTTTTCATTGAAATTTTCAAATCTAATCAAAAATTCATATCCCCTTCCCGAAAAACCCCTGTATGCCAATTTGTATTTAAATCGAACAAACTAAATCTTTCCCCCCTCCACTTCCCTCGTTAGAGGGAGTATCTAATAATACCATATTATTGTATAGTCGCCGGAACTATAAACGCATACCAAATTTGAACACACACTCTTAATTTTTAGATTTGTACT
This sequence comes from Oxystoma pomonae, assembly GCA_963921995.1. Classification (NCBI taxonomy): domain Eukaryota; kingdom Metazoa; phylum Arthropoda; class Insecta; order Coleoptera; family Brentidae; genus Oxystoma; species Oxystoma pomonae. The sequence continues at coordinate 113,149,740 of OY998165.1, forward strand.
CTTAATCGTCCATTTTGAATCCGCCATATTGAAATTTTCAAATCTGATCAAAAATTCATAATCCTCCTCCTTAAAACCCCCTGTAAGCCAATTTTGATTAAAATCTATTAAACTAAATTTTTTCCCCCTCCACTACTCTTGTTAGAAGGAGATAGTTACCTGAGAATACCATATTATTGTATTTTCACCGGAACTATAAACTCGTACCAAATTTGAACACAATCGGATCAGTCAGTTAAAATTGGTTAGCAAAATATGACCTAAAATAAATTTTTCAAAATCTGATCAAAAATTTGTATCCCTTATCACCAAAAGCCCCGTATACCAATTTTGGTGGAAAAACTTAGTTGTTTTCTCCCCTCCATTCCCTTCTTAAGGGGAAGGGGTGACCAATAATGACATATTATTGTGTTGTCACCGAAACTATAAATACATGCCGAATTTGAAAGCAATCGAGTGTGTATCAAGTGCCCCAACACACCAAATTTCAATGAAATCGGGCGTACTTCAACTGTACCCCCTTTCACCCCCTTTGAGTGGGGGGAGCTGTCAATTTCATCACACTATATTCTTGTGTTGTTACCGCAACTATCTAAACATGCCAAATTTGAAGCCGATCGGATATCGGGAAGCTGATCGTAATTAAATTGCAAGATTCCACCCGAACAAACATATTTACATACATTGCAAGTTAAATAAAAGCTTGTGAAAAAGTTAACAATATCAATAGGGCTTAACCTAACTAATGTAAACGCACAATCTTTTTTCTAAAAACTTCAAAGTTAGTTGATAGAATTATTATATCATATACTACGCTTAAACGCACCGGTTTTATATAAGGACGGTTTTAAATAAAAGCGTTTTCTTCGAGGGTTTCTACTTTCGTAATTAAATGAAAATCGATATCAGTTTAAAAAGTAAACAAATGAAACAACTATATTAACCACAGTTTTTTCCGTAAAAGTAGCCCATCCTTACCCAACCCAACCCAACCACTGCGGTGAAGAGTTTCTAAAGTATTTATACCGTCCTTAAAGTCGGTTTTAAATTGATAAACCCATAAACCGCTTTAACATCGATTTAGTGCTTTAAACGGTTTTAGTGGTATTTATACGACAACATTTCTAAACCGTGCTTATATAAAAGCGCTTTAAGTGGCCCGTATAAACAAAGTAAGTGTGACTAGAAAAACTCATTAGAAATTATCTGCAAATGTTAAAAAAATATTTAAAATTATTCTAAACTTTATATGGCTTTCCGTATTCTAGTTATATAAAAAGTTATTTTAATTAAAAGAAAATTCAAACGATTCATCGTTTTCCTTTAAAATCAAATAAGTTTTTTAAAAGGAGCTTCTAATGTCATTATTTTAATCCCATTTATTTTCATTCTACTCTCACTCGAACAATCTCATATCTACCTCTCGCTCACTCTAATGTGACGTTTACTTTAACGTCATTTGACCAACTAAAACTCTGTAATTAGAGGTACGTGTAACCAAATTAAAATAATCGAGAGATATCTACCTACCACATCATAAGTCAAATCCTAATAAGGCGACCTACTTTATCTCCACGTTTACCAAGAACATCAAAGAAATCAGCAAAATTACCATGCATTATACAAATTACCAGCTCCTATAATTGCTGGCCAAATAGAGAATCCATGATATTAGATCTCGTTTAAAATTAACACTATCATTCTTCAATACAGAAACTTTAACTAAACAGCACCCTAATGAAAAGAAGTATCACAACAGATAAATCTTATTGACAAAGCATGAAAACTTAAGGCTATAGTTTCTCCCCAGATTTTAAGTAAAAAAAAGTACAACCGGCAACGCCTTGTTCTTTAATTTTTTAATCTTTTGCCAGAGAGCACAGGGAAAACTAAACATCAGAATTAGCTGAAATTTTGCAGGGGTGATCATTTTTAATATCTGAAGGATTTTTCAAAATTCTCAATTATTTTTTCTTCAAAATAAAAGCTCTGGTGCTGTCATCTATCCCAAAGGCCTCAAAATAATTGCGGTTTAGAACAAACCCGATTTACAAAAAAAAATAGAGAAATACTCACAATTTCCTCTGGATTACATTTTTCCTTTTTATAATTTCTTGCTTAAGCGAATATAAAAACTAAGTCTCTTTTTTTCTAAAGCCTGTGCATTCCGAAAAAGAAAACCGATCAATCAATCACATCATTGAATTTGGGAGACACACGCAGTTCAAATGTTGGCCGATAGACCGCAGAATTTATAAAATTCCATGGTAACTGCAGGTGTTTTGTCAACAAACTTTACGTTTTCTGACAGAACCACTACTTTAATATGTAATTGGGTAGCGTTTTTTTTAGCAAGTAATTCTGCAATAAATGGTTTTCTTTTATTTTAGTATTTTACTTGGTTTTTTAGCGGCCCAGAACGCCAAAAATCAAAATAGGTAACCTAACCCCAAATTTTTGACCCGGTGCTAAAAAATCTCTGGTGTCCCACTGTGGATAAACATAAATAAAGTCTCCGCGTTGCCATGGAAAACAAATTCAATGACATAAAATTTTGCAAAAAAATCAGGTCGATTGATTTCCCGTACAGTGTTGCTAAAAACAATTCCCCAGATTGTAACTACGACCTTAAACAAGTAAATTTTGACAAATCTTATGTCTTAATAAACAGTAAGATATATCACAGAGGGTTTCACTTTATGACTGAAGTGTCGTTAATTTTTAATATTAATTATAGGTTACACACAACAAAAACAAAAATATTTTTGTTTTAAAGACATTCAACAAGTGTACAAAATAAACAATTTTACACACCATGAAATTTATAATCAATTTAAAACAATAACGTACTAAATATCATTAATAAAAATTATCAAATAAAGCATATTTATTTATGCATAAGTCTCTTGGAAAAATTCGCCAACGCTGTAGGATGCTCTTGACAGTAACTTGGCTTTTAATTTGTTGGGAAACAATTTAAGGTTTTGGCTATTTCTTATTTCCAAGCTCAGTTGGTTATATATCTTTACTCTATTATAAATAAAGTCTGTAATGAGGTTCAGTCGTGGAACTGGTAAAGGTATATTGCTTATCTGTCTTGTGAAATGAATCTGCTGATAATCTGGAAAATGAGTTTTGTTCCAAGATAAATAAGCATGCAAGTCTAAGAATTTTATTATCAACAAAAAGTGGCCTGTAGTGAGCTCTAGGATGAGCATTGCCTAAGTTCCTTAAAGCTCTTTGTTAAAGACTGAAAACAGATTGGAAAAGATACTGTGCGCAAGCTCCCCAGAATGGAACGGTATATCTCAGGTGGGATTCACCATTCGCAAAATAAATGTAACAAGCGAAACATGCTACCAATTATCGAGAAGTGAACTTAATTGAGTAGCATGCAGAGGCTAATTTTTTATTTAGTTTTAAAATATGTTCCTGAAACCTCAAGCTATCATCCAAAATTAACTAGAGAAACTTAGATTTGTCAACCGAAGTAATAGGGCTAAATATTGCCTCTCGATGTTGTTTACCGTAGAGTTAAATCCAAACATGTGACAGACGATTTGAATCACATAATTTTTGAATTTTAATGAGGTTAAAAGACATATCAGCCAGGAGTTGGTTTTCATCCTGATTATCCCATGATACAGATGCATCATTTGCGAAAGCCGTGATGGAGCCAGATATGTCAAGTTGAAGAAGATCATTGATTTAAATTAGAGACAAAGTTGGACCTAATACTGAGCCCTGAGGAACGCCACATTAAATGCGTTGTTTGCTAGATGACACGCCATTCAAAGACACAAACTGATCATGTTCTGAGAGAAAAGACTGAATCTACCCAGAAACAATACCACAAAAGCCATAACTGAGAGTTTTCGCAGAAGTGTCTCGTGACTCACGCAATCAAAAGCCTTTGATAAGTCACAAAATACTGCTGCTGAGGCCTATCTTCTCTTGATGCCATGGAATACGTTTGACAAAAAGTTAAACATTGCATCAGATGTACTCTTATTTTGCTGAAATTCATACTGGTGTTGATTTATAATCTTATGTTTCTAGAAGGGTTTAAACTAGTTTTGAAGTTAAAAAAAAATGTTTTGGAAAATTTTTTGATGTAAAGTTATAAATTGATTAAATGAATACATTCGACCATGCTTTCGGATATATTTGTCCGATTTTAGTAATGTTGACTATTTTAAAAGCCAAGATTTTGTGACATACGTCCTTTTGACTCCCCTGGATTTATTTTTTACGCCTTACTACTGGTGTAAAAATAATATTTCCGTGAAAAACTTTATTTTTTCCCAGTGCACTGTTGCATGGGTGGTTGAAATCGGGTAAGAAGTCAAAAATTTAGTAATTGCTCAAATGAGTGGGTTCAGTAAACCAAATGCAGTCAATCAATATATAAATTTAATGTTTAAATTAACATAATCTTAAAATTTAAAGAGTACTTCCCCTGTATATATTTTGTGTACCCCTCTGATATAAAAACAAAATATGTAAAAACCCTTGTTTTTTTTTTCAACCTCACTGACGTATGGGTGGTTTGGTACAAAAAATTTAGTCAGGCAAAAACCAGCGGCCATGGGAGCAAGAGAAGCAGTGCTTTGCCTAGAAAAACATCATCTTCTTAAATGTAATTTTTGAAATACGAAACAATTACATTTCAATCAATCAATTATTTTTAAGGTCTACTAATGAGTGGATAAATAATATAGGCTAATTCTCAATCCACGATCTCACTTTTTTCATAAATAGAATTTTGTTATTTAATAATTTTAAATCATTAGGAAATAGATTATAAATTTTTGGAGCTAAGTAACTAAAACTTCTCTGCGTTTGTCGGTCTAAGAACTAGAAGCTGATTCTGGTTGTATCTTGTATTCCTAATTGCTAAGTTTTTTATTTTATTTGAAGAGTGTTGTTTTTTAGGATTGACAGACAATAAAGTTGTCTTACATAAAAAATTTTACTCTCTAGAAAAAGTTAATATATCTTTATTAAAAAATATTTTTAATAAATATTTTTGAACTTTTTTAAGACCATACGTTATGTGACTTTGAACTAAAGCGTAGTATAAGGTTTTTAGCTGCTTTAAATTAAAAATATCTTACATTTTTTTGAATTGTTCCAAAACCCTTTGTATTAAGTAAATTCCCAGGTATTTAATTTTCTTAACCCCCCCTCGAATCCGAGTGCCATTACAATCACATTCCGTGGTTAAGATAAGACTCTCGACCTCGGGAAGGTTTGGCGATAAGGACGCAAAAGGAACTTAGTTGGTTTTGGAGTAATTAATTGTTAAAATTTTTGCTTGAAAATAGTGAAATATGTTGACTAGATTCTCTTCAGCTTTTTTTTAAGCTCGACCCAAGTTTTAGCTGTTAAAAAAATTGCGGTATCGTCTGCAAAGCATACTATTTCGCCATCCAGATTCATTTCAAACATATCTTTAATGTACAAATTAAACAAAAGTGGACCAAAGACAGTACCTTGCGGAACGCCACAGATTACTCTTTTTTATCACTAAACGTGCTTTTTATTTGTACTGTCTGATCTGTGTCCGCGAAATAATCTATTAATAATTTTAAGGCAATCCCTATTATGGAAGACCTTTTTTAAATCAATAAAAACCATTAAGGATGAATTGCTTTTGTCTAAGGTTGAATAAATTTTAAAATTTAAAGCAATAACAGCATACTCTGTCGAAGTATTCTTCTTAAAACCAAATTGTTTTTCTGAAAGTATTATCTAAAAAGCTTCCAATTTGGTATTTTAAAATTTTCTCGCAGATTTTAGTAAAATTTGTAACTAGAGATATTTTTTAAAGTTTTTAAATATCGGTTTAACACCTTGAAAATCTTGGGAAAGATTCCTTGTTCGAGACATGTGTTTAATGAGGATGACTGGGGAATTGAGATTTATTTTGCTATTAATTTTAAAAGTTCTGATTTTATTTTATCAACGCATGAGCATTTTTTGTTTTTAGTTTTTGGATAATTTTGATTTTTTCTGAGGGATTTGTTAGCTTAAAGTAAACTGAATTTGGGATATCATTTTTTTCTTTGAAATCTATCGGTGTATTGCATTTCTGAATATCGTTTGCTAGATCGGGACCAACGTTAGCAAAAAAATTTGAAAAATTTTGAGAAATTTGTTTTTTATCGGTGATTTCAGAATTATTTACCATTATACTCTCAATCTCAATTTTTTTTAATTTCGTGTGAAATGCCCTTAACACACTTCCAAATTTCCTGAGAGTTTCCTCTGTTTTCGTCAACTTTTCTTGGTTAGTAATTTTTTTTAGTTATTTTGATTAAAAAGTTTAAAATATTTTTCGCCTTTTAAAGTTATTGATATTATTTTCTGTCGGAATTCTTTTGGAAATTTGGTAAAGTATGTGTTTATTTTGTATTGATTTTAAAAAATTTTTGGTGACCCTCGGTGATTTATCTACCTGCCAATTATTTTTTGTTAATGTTTTAGTGTTTTTTTCATTGAGAAGTTTTCATTTATTTAAAAAAGAATTGGTAGCCTTATTTACATCTGTTTCTCTATATATCTCCAACCATTTTGCACCATTTAGATCTTTATTTACTTGTACACAATTTATTTTTTTAACGAAAGTGTCTGTTTTAGTGTTAGTGTTTAAATATGTTTGTATATGTTCGTTTTTTTTTTAATATATCAAGATTAATATCACTTGTAAAAAAAATGGACCTGTAGAAGGTAATTGATATAATCCTGTCATTCGTATATTTTGGCTTCAAAATTTTAGCTTTCAGCACTTATTTTTTTCACATTGTCCGCCATCTTGAAGTTTCACGAATTGTCAATTTTTAAAAAAAGGTAAAACCCATAGAAATCAGGTAATTTTTTTTTTGAAATGTTGAAAAATATAAAAGTCGATCTATTTTGTGTAAAGATAATTGAATTGGTGTTCACAGCTAAAATAGAAAGTTTTTAAAAAATATAATAGAAGATACCTTGTTATAAATTCTTGTACGGTGGTTCAATTTTATATCGCCAATAAATACAAAATTATTATTATAATTATTGATCTTTAATCGTTTCTGGAAGCAACAAGACCATCAACCTCTTTTTATAGCGAGATAATTAACAAGGAGGTTCTTATTAATTGGAAAAATCTGATGGAAAACAGTCTGTCTAAGTCGAGAACGAATGGATCTTATAGTAAGGAAGATGTCATATTTTCTTGTAGTATCATGGGGTCAATTTTTTTTCCACTACAAAGCAAAATATGCATTCAAATGGCTATGAACATTAAGGTGTAGAAGGTAGGAGTAACGAAAAGAGGAAGGAACGGTAAAAATATTTGTTTAAAAAATTATTGCAAGAAAAAAGAAGATTGGGGGGGGGAACAAATAATAACACAGCTATAGACAATAACAACAACAACCTTTGTAGTTTACTACTAATTTAGGTTTTCGAATTTTTCCCTGACTTTCTGAACAACTTTGGAACTCTTAAAACTTAATTAAAAAAATTTGACAATTTAATAAACAATGTTTGAATCGTCATGACAAAAACACTACCATTTTATTATGGGAGATGTGTTTCGGTTAATTGTTTCTATATATTTATTTTTGTCATGAGCACTTTCCCCAATATGTACAGAGTGAGTTAGAAATTAGACTTAAAGTAACAAAAATGGTCGTTTTTTACAAGCTTTTATTTAACTTGCAATGTATCTATGTATATATGTAACTAGATATCAAGTCAGAACTTAATTTTGACCAACTTCAAATCTGACTGATAAGTACTAATGTCCGTATGTGTACAGGATAAGGCAAAAAATACGCCTGAAACTGCTCAAAATCCCTTATTTTAGAAGCACATTTGACGCTTGTAGGAACAGCGACAAAAAATGGTTTTTGATACCCTAAAAAGAAAACATACGAAATACGCTTTTTTAACCTTTTCAAATTGTCCTTACAAAGTTACTACCTATCAGGCAACACCTTTTTTATTCATTATTTTTTTTAATGTTACACACCAAACACATTTTACCTGAATTCCGGATTTCGTATATTTACATGGGGAATCTATAAATATTTTTGAAATTTCTCTAAATCCCTTAGTTTTAAACTTGATTTAACGATTAAATAAGCGGATAACTAAGGAAGCCTTAAATTTTATAGCTTATATAATAATATTTTTCACTGTGATACCCTTTATCGAATATGTACAGAGTAAGTCAAGAAATACGCCTGAAATGACTTAGAATCGCTTATTATAAAACTCTTTTTTAAATGTATTTGTTTAGAACTAAGCGGTTTAGAGCAATTTCAAAGGTATTTCCTGGCTCGCCCTGTATGTATTCGATACCCGAAATTAAGGTAAAAAATGTTAGTTGTGGTCCGTACAATAATATAACAAATAAATAAGTGTTGCCTGATTGGCAGTGTCTTTGTAAGGACAATTTGGTCGGAAAAATAATGGCGAAGTATAGATTTACAAAAAAAAAAAACAGAGACAAAGCAAATCCAATCTACAACATTTCACCAAGTACACAAAAATAGTCATAGAATATAGCGATTAAAAAAGGTTAAAACTTGCATTAAAAACATAAGGTTATGAAAACCTACACCACGATGGCTTAATTATTAGAGGAAAACGAAATAAGAAGATAGAATAAACCTGATAACAATCACTTTTGTCTCGATAAATACTATATAAAGCCTTCAGAGTTCTATATTGCCATTTGCGACCAAAATGTGTCTCTGATGGATTCTACACACCTCGCTGCCCCTTTATAATCCCAAAGTGTGAACTCACTTAATACGAGAGCTTATTCAATCATTTTGACAGCAAGCTCTTTTTAACAGTTCGTGCAGAATCCGTTATTTTGTAAAAATTTCGTTACAAGCCTTACAAAACAACAATTGTTTGTGTTGTTGTTTATATAATATGCTATTTTTGAATAATTACTTCCAGGGAACTGATTCTTCCGTTCCGCTGGCCTTTTGATCGTTTGTGGCGGTCATTTTGACAATTAACTCATATAATAACTGTTAGCAGGGTACTTAATTTGATGTTGATGACATCGAAAGTATCAAGCTTAAATGATGTTACGTGACGTTGAATAACTGATAATGTTCAGAGACGATCAAATTTAAGAATCATCCCCTAGAAGCTAGCGCAATTTTCTAAACAATTCTGTAGCTTCTCATCAGGTAGGCTATAGCTATTACTAATACTGTTTGTAGTGCATGGCTTTTATGGATATGCACGTATCTTTATAAAATGGAGCAGCACGAGAGCCAGCCAATTCAGAATAATTTGACACCCCACTGCTGTGTGCATTTGTCTGTTCGATTTGAAGGCCCTCGGGGATATCAAATTTTGTTATGGTTTGTTGAGGTTGCGAATTTAGTCTATTAAAATGGTGTTGTTGGGTTTTATATTAGGTAATGGGATATACGAATCGCTGTCATCAAGATGTGCAATATCTTTTTTTTTAAGGTCCGCTGAGAGTTATTTACAAGACTTTTTCACCTACTTATTTATAGAAAAAAGAAAGGCTACTTGATAGTGGTTTGCAAGCTTTATTGCACCACGTCAAGAGACGGAAATACCCCCCAAGAGGTTTTTAACTGGCCGTTTGCGACTTGGACGGTGTTCGACATCCACCAAAATCCCGTAACTATAGCTGCGTTTTCTCCGCACCGCTGCGGTGGAAATTATGAGGTCATCTCACCAAACCAACACCAACCCTTGCAAATATGGTGAAAAGGTTTAAAAATACGTTTATATGTGCAGTTTCAGCAAGTTTTAAAAAAGATTCGAATCAAATGATCGTTCTTCTTTTTTATATAATTACGGTTTTTTTGCTTTTGTTCGAGAGTCGAGACAGTACTTGCGCCATCGAACTTTTTTACTCATCGGATCCTAAAGGTTTATGCGTTCAAATGTAAATATAGTTGCGATCGAGACGAGTATAGTTGTGTATTGTAGGTTTCAGAAATAAAGATATAGCCATCATTGTACCTTTCACAAAAAGAAGAAAACTAAATCTTATAGAACCTAGCATTAGCGGAGAACGTGTTTCTTTCCTAAAAGAAGGGCAATACCTTGGACTGATACTGGACCAGAACTTACAGGGAATGCCCACCTGAACAAAGTTATCCAGAAGACACAAATGGCTCTTTGGACTTGTAACAGAACATGTGGGAAGTCGTGGGGGATGAAACCAAAACAAACCTACCAAACCAAACTACTGTAACGGAGTAAGACCGATGATCACTTATGGCTCTATAGCTTGGTGGTAATAGCAATAGCAATGATGACAACACCGTTAGAAGCAATGGAAGTAATGCTTAACCTCCCCCCGCTGCACATCTGGGTGGAGAAGAAAGCACGAGCAACTTTACCAAGATCTAATAGCTTAAATCAGGGGCATCCTGGTCAGGCATTGGGAAACTGTGCCGGGCTAACCAAGGTATTTTGTAATAACCGAATCCTTAGTATGCCAACAGACCACAAGCTACCAAAATACAACTTTAAAAAACCGTTTTAGGTTCCGTTTCCAACGAGGGAAGAATGAGAGGGGAATATAAATCAACTTAGCTGACCAAGTTTAGTATACAGACGGATCAAAAACCAAGGACGGCGTGAGAGCGGATGTATCGGGTTCAAGAGCTGCAATTTAAGTTGGACTCGGTAACCTTGCTACCATCTTCCAGGCCGAGGTTTACGCCATAGAGCTCTATGCAAGAGAAATAGCCGACAAAGGCATCTCTAACAGAAACATCAAAATCATATGAGATAGTCAAGCAGCTCTGAAAGCAATAGGCTCAAACGATCCAATTACTTTTAGTTTGGAACTGCCTTCAAACTCTGCTAAAGATCTGTCGAACCAACAAAATCACTCTTGTATGGGTCCAGAGACATACAGGGATTGAAGGAAATGAAAAGACCGACGCTCTTGCTAAGGCAGGAGCAGAATTTGCTTTAGTTAGTCCAAAGCAAGGTCAGAGCCCTGCTTTGGACTAACTAAAGCCACGGTCAATAGGGAATTATCCAAGTGGGTTGAAAGAAAAAGGGTGGAGCACTGGCGCTCAACTCTGGAACAACAGCATTCCAAAGCTTTTCTGAATAAGCTAGACAAGAGCAAAGCAGGTCCTGCAATTACCAAAGAACAGCCTGAGAATCACAGGTATGTATATATAGGGTAGATTCTTTAAATGGAACGGTGCTTCTAGCTGCTTTAGGGAGGAGGTTTTAAAAAAAGCTAAAAACGAATCTAATGATTTTTGACGAACTTTGCGCCCATGGCAAAAAAAAATTTTGGGGCCCCAAACTTGAGGCCCAGGGTCTACCAAGTATTTTTTTTTAATTAGAACGTACCACCTGTGGCACCTCTTAGGAAAGTTTATTAAACATTTACTGAGCGCAACAAAGAAAATGCCACACAAGAACAGTCCCGGCCCGGGGCCTACCAAGGTTTTTTTCATGAGGAGTCACTATTTGTGGCACCTTTTTGGAAAGCTTGTTAGAGTAAAATTTTTACCACGTGAGTTGACAAATGTCAAAAAAAAAGTATTTAATCGAATTCCTTTTTAACAAGCTTTTCAAGAAGGTGCCACAAATAGTGACTCCTCATAAAAAATATGTAGTTTATTTTGAGGCTAAAACAATTGACAAAAAATAATTTCGGTAACAGATGTCAAAAAAATTATTTAATCGAATTTATTTTTTAATAAGCTTTCCAAAAAGGTGGGACACGTGGTACCTCCTAGTTAAAAAAAAATGTTGGTATGCCCTGGGCCTTCAATAAGGGCCCGCAAATGGATCGCTCCATGTGTGGTATTTTCTTTATTCCGCTTAGTAAATAGAAAAATATGTAGTTTATTTTGTAGCTAAAACAAATAACAAAAAAAGAAGTTTTTTAAATTTTTGACACATCGGTTGACAGATATCAAAAAAAAAATAGTGCGTTAGGTTTCTTTTTTAACAAGCTTTCCAAAGAGGTGCCACAAGTAGTACACTTAATTTAAAAAAAAACGCATACATGCAGTCACAAAATTGACCTTTCTAAAAGTGTATAATAAATACGAAACCAGCTAAAACTTCAAAAGTACGACAATTTGTCATATTGTTTAAAAAAGGTCTCTAAAACTGAAAATATTTTTTTACTTAAATTATATTAAATTTGGCATAATACTAAAAACTCAGGAAAAATAATGTTTTAGTAAAGTCTTTATTGAACAATATCAAATTATTACTCGAGTAACGGACAAAGGCTGTTCTGTAAAGAGGGCGGTAACCCATTTTTGAGTTGATAAAATAACAATAATACGATGGAAACAGCGCTGGATTGAAAACAATTCGACGAATAGGAAACTTGGATTAGGATAAAGACGATGGTAAACTTTTTATTTTTTTTTTTTTAATTATTTTAACTTAAAAAAGAACTAAAATAAATAATTTAGTATTTAATAGGATCACTATTTTTCTCTATTACAAGCTGCAAACGTTTGGGCATTAAAAGGTTAAATTTGAAAATACTGATGGTCTTCTGAGAGCTGATCCAATGCGCGACAAATAGCATCGCTTAACTATTCAGCATTTCATGGTCTCCAATTCCTTTGGTATATTATTTTAACGATTCAATGCCATATATCTTCCATTCGGTTAGGGTCAGGGCTGTTGGCTGGACAAGGAAGTGTTTCTATATTATTATTCTGAAACCATTGGCGAATAACATTAGCCGTGTGTACTGGACAGTTGTCCTGCTGATAAACGAAGTCATTATTTTCATGTAAAGCCTGTACAGATGGCAGCATAACGTTTTCAAGGATTTCAATATATCGTTCACTATTGAATCTTCCTTCGATTCTCCAAAAAAAAAGCCAAACCTCTAGCACTGAACCAGCCCCAAAGGTTTACAGAAAAATGTCCGGCTTTTTTAATATGGTTTGTATATTCGGGTTCAAATCTAGAATTTGATGGACGATAAACTAAAATTCTCCTGCTGCTTGAAGATGATTGAAAAATTTTTTCGTCAGTCAAAACCACCCTCTCCCAGAAGTCATTATCACGAAGAACGTTGTTCAGTGCAAAAATCACTCTGGCCTGTATTTGTTCTTCTGTTAGAAAAGGCTTCTTTGCAGCAACTCGACAAGAGACCTCTGATTTCGGTACTCTTCTATTTACTGTTGCTAAAGTACCCGGAAATAATGTTACATTAGCTGCTTCAACCGACGTTGAAAAAGGATTTTGTCTGAGATGGTCAATAATTCTCTCATCTTGCACTTCAGAACTTACTTTTGGTCGTCCTGATCCATCTTTCCTATCCGTAGAATTATTTTCAATCCAGCGCTTTTTCCATCGCATTATCGTCATTTTATCAAGTCCAAAATGGGTGGCCGCTCTTCTTATAGACCAGCCGTCTTCTATAACTCGAGTAATAATTCGAACTTCTGTAAATGTTGATATATGTGGCATTTTTAAGCTGGTGGTGCCTTATAATAGTATACACTAAAGGAAAAAATGCATGTATGATTTTTTTTTGAAATCAATACCTTCATATTAAAAAAAATACTTGGTAGGTCTTGGGCCTCCAAATTTTTTTTTTATTTTGTATTGTAAAAAAAAAATTTTCGGTGAATGGTAACTAATAGATGCATGCTCTAGACACTATAAACCATGAAATAGGGAATAGGGCACAAACATTTTTGAAACGCGACAAGGCAAAAACCAACTCGAAAAAGTTCTTAAAATTGCCGAAAAAACGAATTTTGAAATAAAAAATCCAAAGCAAAACAATTAACTGACACTGGCATTGTTTAGATTACGATTTTGACATCGATCAGCTGTGAAGAGTGGATTCACTGTCAAACGGAAGTGCCCCGTGCGGTTTTCTTTTTGTCGCGGTTACGGTTAACCTTGGTCCTAAAATTTCTCAGAAGTATAAGCAAAGAAAGGAGACCTCGATTGTGTAATATCTTTGAATATTGTTTAAATTTACAGATAATTGTTTATGTTTACATATTTATATAATCAAAAGTTTTTAATTTTTATAAATTTCCGGATTATACTTAAATTTTCATATCAAAAATGATGACGTCATGTATTAGCTGACATGAACAGAAAAAATCGATGTAGACAGCGCATCCTGTCATGTTCGATGCCTATTTTGTTGCGGTTCTCAAGGTATGGATCTTCACAGGATGTACCTATCTACGTCCATTTGTTCTGTTCACGTCAGCTAGTAGATGACGTCATTTCTGATGTTAAAATTTAAGTATAATCCGGAAATTTATAAAAATTAAAAACAAAAAATAAACAATTATCTGTAAATTTAAACAATATTCGAAGATATTACACAATCGAGGTCTCCTTCTTTTGCTTATACTTCTGGTAAATTTTAGGACCAAGCTTAACCGTAACCACTACAGCTCAGGCTAGTTCAAGAGACAAAAAATTCTCCTCTAGATGAGGCTGTTACAGCTATTAATTCCTGTCAAAATGACAGCACCTATTTTTTTTAGTTTTTGATTTTTTGTGACATGTGATATAACCTTTTATACTTTTGTCGGAACCCTGAGTCCAAAAATTGAATTAAAAGTGACAGCTGTGTGAACTTGTCATATGTTTTAACTAAAAAAACGTGTCCAATTTGGCTTTTATTTAATATTCAAATGCTTTAGGCGGGAGTGGAAGCTATCATTGGAGTAGGTAATTTGCAGGTTTAAACGGCCATCGGTGTGTACAGTGTTAACCCTTAACTACAGACACGCGGTCTTTTTGACCCCCGACTTATCCGATTGATTGATATCTTGCTCCGCCTATGACTCAGATAGGTAAGCGTCTCGGTACCTTTCGGACCATCAGTGCCAATGCTGCATCGAGAGTGATTTATGTATTGAATGCACTAGACGCGCCTGTAGAGATTGCGCAGCATAAAAAAATCTTAAAAAACCATTTGCGCGGTTTTTCATAATTTTATAATTTAAGTTGTTTTTACGTTTATAAGTTTGTTTCACTTTACTTTAGAACATTTATAAGTAATAAATATCACAGTTGATTTCTTTTTCTACTAAATTGCTAAATATAGGGTTATTACATTTTTGAGCAAAAAACTATATACCTTTATGATTTAATTTTTTTAACAAATTTTCCTGCACAAAATAGGGTAGGTTTTTAAAAATTGCTCCCCTTACTTGATATTTGGACAAATTTCGATAAATTGCAATCTATACAGTGTTTCAAAATTCAGTGTTAAGATTTTCAGGTCAAAATAAATCGTTTTATATTACAGGGCGTTATATACAGGGCGTTAATATTTCAAGATTTTTTTAGTTTTTTTCTTTATAGATCTTGCAGTTTTTGAAATTTTTTATCAACTTTGAAACAAGGTTACTAGGAATTACATCATCCAGCATGTCGAGTGATTGTACAAATCTATATACAGGGACATATTTCTTCATGGGTCAAGCCCTTTTTCGCCCCGTAATCCTTTTTACGCCGGCGCCGCTTGTTGATTGTAAAACACGAAATTAATGCTTTGTTATTTCTAGAAAATTTTTTGTCTCATGTAATTTTTTTGCGTCTGCGACCGTTTAAAAAAAAATTAAAAACTTATTTTAAATTAAGTTTACCTTTTCTGAAACTTTAAGGTTTTTGAGGTCGATTTCTCAATGGCGAGTTAGCGTTAACCCGAGCAACATAACCTTATAAAAATCCTTAAAAAGCGGGTTAAAATTAACTCCACGGTAACCAGAGCTTTAAGGTGCGGGTAATTTACCTTACCCACAATAGAACTGAGAAGGTAGAGGTGGACAGGTGTCTACATCACTCCATTCTAATCTAATCTAATCGAAGTTACGTTACTTCAGGGTTAACCTAAAAAAAATATTGCCTTAAAACATCAAAAAACTGGGATACATAGCTCGAGTTAATTTAACTTTCTGATAACCTGCCAGGCGCCGTAGCGCAGTGAGCAGCGTATCTGCCTGCCGCACGAAAGGTTCCGGGTTCGAATCCCGGCTAGGTGCATGGATATTTTGCGTTTGTCCCAAAAAACTTGGCTCTCACTTTGGCAACACCGAGCATTGATCCTAGAATGGATGGAAAATCCCAGTAAAAAAAAACGTTCTGGTAACCCGCTATTGAGAAACCGGCCCTTAGATCGGTAATAAAGCGTTTGCGGACACATGTTTATAGGAAAAAAAATCTTATTTTGGAACACGCTGTATGATTTTTTAAATTAAAATTTGACCAAATTTCTTTTGTGATAGAATAGAAAAGCGCAAATGAAAATATTCCCCTCATTATAAAATAATTATTTGATTTATTCTTCATTTCCGAGCAAAGATAAAAGGACAATAACCGAAAATCGGGAATTTTCAGCGAAAACTTTCCCGTGGGTTTTCCGAACTGTAGGGTTTTCCCATTTGGACTAAATCCAATTTTTGTGTGCGGCGGGTCCGCCATTATTCAAATGCGGAGATTTATGGAGGAATATAAAATCCCAGAAAATACGAGAAAATGGTTTGACTTAGCGCCGGAAAAATAAAAAAACAGAACAGGCGTGCAATTTTAAATTATTTTTTTTATACGGGGTGCCTAACTAGGAAGGTACAACTAAGAATTTGTCGACCCAAGACACGTCGATTTAGTTTGCGGGTAAGAGAACTTTAGCTACATTAGATTCTTTTTTTAAAACCTGCACGATCTGAGAGTGCATGGTTTTACTGATTTATAACTGTTTTACCAATTAAGATGGGAAAAGTGTGAGTTTTAATAATAATAATAATAATAATAGTAATAATAAATAAGTTTATTTGCAACAACAAAAAAAATAACAAGTTGGTAAATATCTCAGATTAATAAAAAAAATGAGATATAACAGTAAACAATATTACCCCGATCAACCAGCCACAATGTTTATTTCCCAAAAAATACATGGTTGCCAATTTACCGCGGGGTTTCCCTAGAAACAAAACAATTCATAAACTTCTTGAAGCTCTTTTGATAATATTATTGATTATTTGACATATTTTTATATAGGATAATTTTTCTTATGCTAATAACTTAATTCTTAGTCCTAATTTTTAGTCTCAATAATTAACTTTTTTTAATTTTTAATAAGTAGAATTTCGAGATTTATAAAAAAGAACACAAGCCGGCAACGTTTTTTCGACGAGCCGCGAATAAATGCCGACATGTTTGGTTGCAGCTGACGGCGTTGTTGTGAACGGGTGTTTGTGTTGTTCGGTGATTTTTGAATTTTATTGTGACTATTTGTGAAAAAAGAACTGTATCAAGCTATTTTGAGGACCAACAAAATGGTTTACCATTGCCTGGTATGCAATAAAAGCGGATATTCCAGCCCAGAACTAATATTTCCGAGGTAAGAAAGATCCTGTCATTTTACGTTAGTCATGGGCGTAGTATGAGGTAAAAAACTGCGTAAAAAGCTTATGATTATACTATTAATACATCAAAAATCTAAGACTAATACTAATCTTTTTTAAGAAACAAAAGTACCAGATAATTTTGCTCCTTTTGCAGCATGTAAAATATTTATTTATTATAATTTATACATAACAAGAGAAGACAATAAGACCAAGTGCTGATAGTCAGGTACTGGGGCAGGTATTTTTTGTATTTTAATGGGTACCTGGGTACTTTCTATAATGTGAATAAAACCGTTTTAGAGATATTTACTCTGAGCCAATCTTATTTTTATTTTCATTAATATTTATTATTTATTTTTTTGCCTTTTGACTCCTGTTTCCTGAAAAACTACTAGTAATTAATTTTTTACCTCTTCCTTAAATTTTCCTTGTGTTCTGTATTCAGAAATGAACATGCAGCCAATGTGTAAAGAATAAAATTTGTTGGCCTTAAAATTTTCATAACTAACATCACAAAAAGTTCTCTTAATTTGATAAATAAAGTTTATATTCCATTAAAGAAAACTAAAAGAGACATTATTATCATAGTGAAAAAAACGCTTAATAAGCCGTTTATTAGCGTGTTTTTTTTTGGACAAAAACGTTATAAAACGGGTTATTAACCGTTTTTTTTTGCTATGAAAATATTTTTTTTTACTTTTGTTTTGTGGGATACTGCACAATTAAAAAAAATATATAACAGCCATCTTGAATAATTCACCTAAAAATCATTTCAAGTGCTCTTTGGTAAACTTTTGATCTGTTCGTAAATACCTACATTCCTCAAACTAAACTTTATCCTTGAATAAATCTATTTTTTGTGGTTATGCAAGTTCTGGCAGTTAATTCTTTTGAATAAGAAAATCCGACCAACCCTACCTTATATCTCGTTTTCACATTTATATATTTAAATTAAAATTAACGCCACCACTGGTAATGGGAAAAGCAATTTTTGACAGTGTTGCCGTTTTATTGCTCTATCTCTTTTCTGTTCATATAATCGTCCAGAAGGGTGTCGGATTGTAAACATTAGAGGATTTCAATAGGGAATGTTTGGTCTCTCTTTAGTTATTAGTCTGAGGTAAATATACTTAAAATTTATGGCGAGTTGCAAAAAGGAATCGAAAACAGCAGAGCTGATCACAGTTCGACACCTATCTTATAATAAAATATTAATTCTAAATTTTTATAAAAAGTAAATCTAGACCTATTAAGTATTAACATCATACAAGCCCATAATTAAAATAACAATATCACAATGAAATAAATTAATATATGTTAAAAGAGATATCCTAAAAATAAAAATAAAATGTAGTACGTAAATGAAATTTCATTTTGCTTTTTTTCAGAGAGTGCATAAAAATTTTAGCTTTTAAGGAGTTCTTGTTTTAAAACTTTTTTAAACTGGTTCGGTTTTAAATGTGTGAATTTTTTTGGTATTGAATTATAGATCTTACAGATGTTATATCGAAACGATCTTTCAAAAAACGTGGTTCGGTGCGTAGGGGTTACAATTCTATTTTGTAATCTTGATCCCAGTCCATAAATGTCTGACCTGAATTTAATTTTGTTAAACAGGTAATCTGTTTTTTTATTTTAACCATTTAACGTCTTTTAGTTTGTATTTAATTCGGTCGTATTTCCTGATTCCAAAAATTAATGTAAGACATGATTTTTGCAGTCTTTGTATTCGTTCTATTATTTGAGCGTCTAGGCAAGGATCGTAGACCACGTCACAGTAGTTAAACTGGCTTATAATTAAGGTAACCGCAAGATTAATTTTGACAGACTCCGACAGGATGTGTCGGCTGGGATACAACATTTTTAAATTACAATATGCTTTTTGCAAACAGCTGTTTATGTGGTTTTTGAATCTAAGATTGTTATCTATTATAACACCTAGATTTTTTGCATTATTTTTTACTTCCAAAGTATTATTTTTAATTTTTAGTTTAAACGTTTCTTCTTTGCCTTTTCCAAAAAGCATCACACACGATTTTGACGCGTTTCCAGGTCTTCATTTATTTGTGATTCTGATAATTTCAGATTGTTTTTACTAAATGACTTTTGGCATTAAGTATCGTCAGCGTATGTGTGTACTTTTAGGTGTTGTATACAGTTTGTTATATTTGATGTGTAGATACAGAAGTACTAAAATTATATTTAATTTATTTACGTTTAATAAATGTTGTCTTAAAAATATAGAAAAATAATTCAAATTTTTGCACCAATTAGTGATCTTATAAAATAAAGTTTCATCGCTTGTCACGCCATCTTGTGGTTTACGGCTCAGCTTTATTATTATTCTAGGACCGTAAATGAGCCATTAGAATCGTATTGAGATGGTCTTAAAATTGAAAACTACAATAATACACAAACAAACAACCACTTTTGCATTTGAAAGTACTGTCATGACCTAACTGCCTTTTGCAGTTTCGAGGACGCAACAACAAAAGCAAAAAACTATAATTACAGAAAACAGTACATCGATCATTCTGTTTCTAGATAAAAATTCGAATATATTTTAATTTTGGAACCTTTTCACCATATTTGCAGCGTGTGGTGGAACACTTTTTTAAACGATTATGACTTAGCGGGAAATTGTCCGTTTTAATAACATTTAGCTTTTTAGAAAGCCAAAGCTTCAAGATTTATAGCACATCGATATATCATTTTCAAAATTCGGAGAAGAAATAAGGAAGTTTTCAATTTTCAAATAGACCAGAATTTACCTGCAAAATCAAGATTATTAAGAAAAAATCTACTTGTTTAACAAGCAATAACTTTTTCAAAAATTGATCGATTTTAGTAAGTTTAAACTTTTTAAAAGGCACAAGCTTACTAAAAATCCAGGATCCACTTATGCAATGTATTTAAAAAATAGGCATAATTCACCCTCCTACAAAAAAATTTTCTGGGACACTGTTTTCAATCTCAAAAATCGGTTACAAAGTCAAATTCTTTCCAAGCACATAAATGTAACATTTAGAAAATTCTTACAAGAAATATGTGCTTCGAAAGAATGTGGCTTCGTAACCGATGTTTCAAATTTATTACAATGTCGATCACAAAAAAATATCTAGGGGGGTTAAAAATGCCTATTTTTTAAATAGATCTGCAATCTTGGATTTTTAGGAAATGTCAAGTCATTGGTCCTGTAAATTTTGAAGCTTTGCTGCAATTTTAACCTCTAGGTTGGTATGTGTTTCAATTACTGCATTCTAAATAATTTAGTAGATACGCCTGAGGCATCAAATTTTGCAGTACAAGGCTGGCTCCCGCAGAGGGTGCTGACCACCACTTATGCAATGTAACATCTACCTATTTTTATATGTGGTGCTGAGCCGTCAATTTTAATTTATAGCCGCTCCGCTCGGGTGCCAACGAAATTGTTACAAAACTCGACGCAAAATACACAATAAGAGACCCACAGTTAGTTTTACTCTGCTAAACAAGTTTTATAGATGTTTTATAGCTACGATTTCCAGTGGCTCGCTTTATTGAAAACTTTTTTCAACATAATTTATATCGGTAAAGGTTAAAGGCTCTTTTAGTAGAAGTAGTAGTAGTAGTAGGAGAGAGGAGCGGCCCGTAGGGCTGGCAATTAGGCCACTTCATGGGCTTTTTCTGTCATACCCCGTTATTTACCCCTATCCTTCTACTCCCGTTACGCGGGCTGCGACACTCTCCGGGCCTTCCTGTCTTCTTTACGAAGTTCAGTATGTCGGCCTATCGAAGCAACTGCAGCTATTCCTATTCTATTGTGGGGTAACCCCACGTCAGATGCCTTAATATGACCTGTGCGTCACACTCTCCTATCAAGTGCCGATCTTCTTCTTCGAGTGCCATGCTCTCTTCGAACGTTGGCTATCATCAGCGCCATCTGCACCCTATCCACTGCCTTTCTGAAAAGTGTCGTAGGATATATGTCTGCGACCCGGACCTCTTCTGCCCTCAATTTTTCCTTCTATTATTAATTTTAAGAGTTCATATTTGTCATTTCTCAAAATATGGCCAAAATATTCAAGTTTACGTCTTTTGATGGTAAATAAAACTTCAAGATTCTTATTCAATCTAAGAAGAACATCCACGTTACGTACTTTGTCCACCCAAGATATCCTGAGCATTCTACGATAGCATCAGTTAGTGTCCATGTCTCTACGCCGTAATACAAAATGCTAAACACATAACACCGAAGCACGCGAATTCGGAGAGTAGTATTAAGATCGCGACTACACAACACTGATTTCATTTTGACAAAGGATGATCTAACCTGTTCAATTCTTGCACGGACTTCTTGCATGTTGTCCCAGTTTTCATTGAGCTGACAGCCCAGGACTTGTTGGCCATTTACTTCCAGTATGGCTCTTATGTTTTTTTGCTTGGCTATAACCATCCATTTTGTTTTTCCAACATTCAAGTTAAGCCCAAATTGCGAACTTTCGGCTGCGACTCGATTTATCAGCTCTTGCAGGCTTTCCAACGATCCGCAATTATGACGGTGTCGTCAGCATATCTCAAATTGTTAACTTTTATGCCGTTTATAGTTAGACCCTCCTCGCAGTTGTGAAGTGCATTCTCGACGATTTTATTACTATAGATATTAAATAGCAGCGGAGACAATATGCAGCCTTGGCGAACACCCCTTTTTATTTGGACTTCTCCGGACAGTTGACCATCAACTTTATTTGAGCTGTCTGGCTCCAGTATAGGTTGGCAATTATTTTTAGATCTGGATCATCTAGACCAACTTCTTTAAGAGGTTCCATAAGCTTTTCGTGCTGGACTCGTTCGAAGGTCTTCTCATAATCTATATAAAACAGGCATAACGGACACATCTCTAGACCGTTGAACCAAGACTTGAATTCCAAATAACGCCTCTCTTGTCCCGAAGCCTCCACGAAATCCGAACTGCGTATCGCCCATAAAGAATTCGCATTTTTTTATCAATTCTCTTATAAATAATCTTTAAAAATATTTTTAGCATATGGCTCATTAGGGTAATTAGACGGTAATCACTACACTTCTTTGCTGAATGTTTTTTTGGGCAATGTAACAAATGTTGATTTTAGCCAATCAGCTGGGATTTTACCACTGCGATAAATCAGATTAAAAAGTTTGACAATAATATTCATAAGTTTTGTACCGATGCCGGGCCGAATACTCTTCCAACCCGCTGGCTGGACACACGGGATTTCCTGCTACTCCAATAATTGACAGGTGTTCTTTCAGCTGATTGTGTCCAGTCAGCGTTCCTACCAACAGTTCAATGTCCTTTCGAATTTTGCTCAGGTGCCATTTAGTTCTGGCTGCATCTGGGCCATACACGAATAGTTTGAACTGTCTACTCTGGCTCTTGCCTTCAGGACGATCTGAGTTCATTGTTTGCCCATTTATGGAGCTTACTTTGTACCTGTTTCCTTGTCATTACCAAAAGAGGTTCCGGTCGGAATAATATTGGGTTTCGCACCCTACTCTAGCCAACCCGTCCAGCTTTTGTTGCCTGGTAACCCCTCATGGCCCGCGACCCACATCAGTGCAACACCGTTCTCAAAGAACGGTGTTGATCAGTGTCACCCTCTTGTCCTGAGCCAATATCTGCAGTGGTTGTTGACTATTCCAGGTGCACTTAAAGTCTTGAGGGCAAACTGGCTATCGGTACATATGCATATGTCCTTTCTGCCGTTTTTGACATCCGGTACGTTTGTTGCTATAATCATGGCGTATACCTCTGCTCAGAAGACCGTTGCTTATTCGCCGAGTTGGCATTGCCGGTTCCACGGTCTACCGGGCCCTTAACACCATTGGAAAAGCGGGCTTCTACTATCGAACCTAGATAAAAATAATTTTAGGAATGAAAAATCATACTTACATTTATTAAAACAAAAATAAACAGAAAGCATAACTTTGCACATTAACAAACTGTATATATCTAGTTTTACATAAAAAAAAATCGTACTTTTATATTCACCCCTTTATACAACGTCTACTTATAAAAATGTATCAATTATTTGTTCATAATTGATATAATTCAAGGATTCATTTTCAATACAGAAGACAGAAAGTGCATCCAACTTTTCTTGTCCGAGGCTAGCGCGGTGTCTATTTTTTACCCTATAAAACGCAGAAAAAGATCGTTATCCACTAGAGTTTGATATAGGAAGAAACACAAAAATCTGCAGAAGCGTCTGGACTTTTGGAAATGTCGATTTCAATTTTTCCACTACTTCAAACTTTTCAAAGGCTGTTACTCTTTTTTCTTCTTCGCATATAATATTGAACTGTATAATTTCTTCTTCAAATGAGTAACCTTCTATGTCTCCTTAATATAGATCTCTCAACTCAGCTATTGACTTATTGTATTAAAGAGGATCCTTGGTAAAAAAAAACTGTCAAAGCGATTTCTTATTGTTTCATAAGCTTTGAGTCTGCCAGCCAAATCTTGCGCAATTGAGTAGCATTTGACATTAAAGGTCTCAATTCTAAATTTGTCAGATTTGCACAAGACCACTTTTTCACTAGCATTTTCGTCAAAAAATAATTTTCTTCTTCGTTTCCTATTATATTCGTCGTCGAACTGAATGATATACTTCTAGTATTTTCTAGTATAATAGCTCCTTCTCTTATTGTCGAACTGAAGGAATTTCTTCGAAATTCTTTGACGAATTGAAGAAGCGATCTTAGAAGAATAACAACATCTGATAAATTTGGGCTGGGATCCTCCAATGATTTAAATGTAACATTGCAACTTTCGAACAGTTTTGACCATGTTATAGTCAGAAGAGCTGTTACATATTTGGAAATTTTGCTCCAGAGTTGCCAGTTTTTCTTTGGTATCGTTGTTGATCTCTTGTAAAACAGACATAAGCGTGCTATAATTAACGTGTAAAAACCAATATTTTAGCATTTTTGCATTCAATTAATTAATTAGAACCAGGCTTTTTGATGTCTCGGGCCCTTAGCGAGTGCTTAGTGTGCCTAATGGAAGATCCTACGCTGCGAGTGGGAAACTCTCCCGAACTTCCAGGTCTTCCATATAAAAAGGCTCTTTTAAGTAATGTTCCTATAGAAAACCAAAAAAGCGCCTGATTCATGGTCAGTTCATACTTGCAGAGTAACTCAACTCATGTTGTTACTTCACAAGAAGCTGGTTACATGGTAAAGTAGAACTTTTTCTGAAATCGAGAGTCTCAAACTCAAACTGGTGAACATAAGTACTATTCCCCAAATAAATGCCGTGTAGAAATTTTGACAATTTTATTTGTACTAATTTCCTATTATGCCAATTTATGTAATTTTATCCGCAGTAGGAGCAAATTTTATGACATGTGTGCTATCGTTTTAAGTAAAATGTTTAACGAACTGATACACCCTCTTATTACATGTAACAAAGCAAAATCAAGTTGATTCAAATTGATACAATCAAATTAGGGAGTTGTTTAGGCAAAAGGAAACTAAAATAGAAGAGGGATTTGATAAGCCAACCACTCGAGTTGGAGTAGCTATCTTTATAGTTACCTACTTATTTAATAATATGACGATGACGGGTAGGTTTATAAATAAAAATAGGTACTATGTTTATTTAAATGTATTTATGCGTATATTTAAAACAAAGCTAAAATATACTAGCTAAAATGGTTCCAGTGGTTCCGTGTAATCAGGCCCGGGAATCCAGTAGCCGACCCGCGGTTAGTCTTAACAACAACAAATAGATTACCATTGTTAAAAATTGAGTAAATAGGTGCATCATTTGTTATTACACTTACTAATTATATTTGTCATCTATGTACACTATGTTGGGAATTTGGAACCTTTGGTTGCACTAAAACAAAATTATGATTGTTTTCCACAAACCAAAACTACACTTTTTTTGCACTCGACGCGCGTTTCGCTAACAATGTTAGCATCATCAGGAGACGATAAACAATGAACTAAATTTAATAAATAAAGATAGAGGACCCATCCCGTTTAGTACACTTTATTCTTTGGTTGAGGGGAGATAGGATTAAAAATCGTGATCAATCACAATTTATTGGTCTTATCTCCGCCCACTAAAGGATTGTATATAAGATAGAGCGTAGATTAATTTAGTTCATTGTTTATCGTCTCCTGATGATGCTAACATTGTTAGCGAAACGCGCGTCGAGTGCAAAAAAGTGTAGTTTTGGTTTGTGGAAAACAATCATAATTTTGATCTATGTACACAATGCGTACGCCGATTTTACACAGTGTATTATGGGTCTCGCAACTCAGTAACCTTTTAGGTATTTCAAATTGACAAAAAAATGTCACTGTCCGGTTTTGTTGTTATTATACGCTTATGTTTAAAAATGCTCCAACCAACACCGTTCTCAACTAAAAAGTCAGTTAACTCATTTTCGTTTTAGTATCCTTTGGCCTATGATCGTTGCCATATTGACACCAAACTGACAGAAAATCCATGTTTTACTTGTCAATTTGGTTATAAAAATGGCCGATGCAATAGGCTAAAGGGTACTGAGGCGGTAGGAGTTACCTGGTTTTTTAATTGAGAACGGTGTTGCTCCAACCAACACCGTTCTTAACTAACGGTGTTACTCCAACTAAACGAATTCTAAAACAACCAAATTTTGGCAAAATTAGACGGTGGTTGGTCGTTTCGTAGAGTATCGGCCCATTATGGATGAAACAAGGCTACAATTATAAGAAGAAGAAGAGAGTATCAAAAAGAAGGAACTGTTCGACGAAGGCGAGGCACTGGCACTGACTTGACCCAAGTCAGTACGCCTCAGCAGGATCAGCAACTGATCGACTTTCTTAAAGACCACCCATTTGCGATGGCCCCAGAGGCGAAAATTGAGGCACATTTTCCTGAATCCATAAAAACGACGCGCAGACAGATAAGCCGTTCTAGGGTAAGATGTCGCGTTGCTGCCAAGAAAAATCCTACTTAGTGCGGAAAAGAAGAAGAAGAACTTTTTAAGAATGAAAAAAATCTTTCAGTCAGAATCCATGGAAGATTTACGGCTGAGGTTTATGTTGATATGATGAGAAATTTTATGCTTCCAGAAGCAAGCATTCTTCATCCAGAAGGTTTTCTGTATCAACAGGATAACTGTTCTATCCATACCGCATGCATTTCTAAACAGTGGTTCCAGGAAAGCAGCATCGTTGTTTTGCCATGGCCGGCAAAATCTCCTGACGCCAATCCCATGGAAAATGTGTGGGGCGTTATAGCAAAAAAGTTAACACGAATGAATATTGTAAGAAATTATAACCACTTAATTGAGCTCATAGTCAGAGGGTACTACGAAGCCATTGTTTCAAATCCAAATTTATTTCAAGACTGGCAAACATTATCGAGGCTGACGGGGCAATGACACGCTACTGAATAAAGGTTTTCTTTTTTTTTAATCTGTGTAGTGTTTTTTTAATAATTTCTTTTTGATTTTCAACATTTTTGGTTGTCCTCAAAGAGTTACCCCTAAATGCACCGTAGGAACTTAATCGCGATTTTCTATCTAATCCATTATTTTTCTCTCTTGGTCTTGCATAAATGAACAAAGAGGAAACATGGATTAGCTTAACTAATCCGAATATTTTTACGGTGCATCTGGGGGTTAGTTTACTAAAATTTACCGATCCTGCAGAGGTGCGATGACTATGATTAAGTTATTATAATCACTTTTCTTTCGCCACACAGTTCCTTCTTTTTGATACTTTTTTCTTATTCCCACAATTGTGGTCTTGTTTCGTCCATAATGAGCTTTGAGAATAAGTTTTTAAATTGTTGTTGTTGTTTTAATCATTAGAATTTTAGTCTTATAGTAAAGTTTGGCCAGTCTCCTTATTTTTATGTTTGCAATGCCAAAAGATCTAACCTGTAATTCGAAAACGTCACAGTCAGTTACAATAAGCAACGCAATTAGCAAAACTTAAATTCCACAGACCTGCAGCTAACTTCTGCTGTACGCATTTTATGTGGCCGGAAGTGTAAATATAAAGTTTCCTATCAACTCTTAGCATTTAGAATTTTTTTTTCTAATAAACTTAATATAAGTTAGTAAAAGATCTGCTAAATTTATTTTAATCAACAATTACTATCAAATAATAACACGAAGGCAGAACAATCCTTTTCAATAGTTAAATTAATAAAAACATATTTGAGCCTTTGCATGGCAGTGCTCTCCATTGAAAATACAGTTGCCACCTCGGTAATTATTATAACATTTGCTTCCGCTAAATCTAGAAAAGTACGTTTTTAGTGGACGTATTATTTATATTTTGTACCTTTTGACTTTTAGTTTTTAACATGTTTGTTCATAAAATATTCTCATATTTTATCTACTTTTGTTAGTCTTAAGTAGTTAGTTTATAGTTTTACTAGTTAAAATTTCCTATTCTTTGACGTATAATTTTTTATTTTTTTTCCGAGGAAAACCGTCTGATTTTAAAGAGGTTTCCAAATATATCTTTAAAAAATAATAAATTGGTAAAAAACAAGTGCAAGATAGCAGCGTGGGCTCATCAGTGGTTTCACGGGTCACTTGCCCCAAAAATACTAAAGTACTACAGGTAGTCTTAGTTTTGTTAGTATTCACCTGATGACGATTGCAGATACATAAGCAATCGAAACGTTGTAAAAAAGTAAAAAGTAAAGACAATGAAAATTCGAAACTCTAGTCTACTCTCTTGTTTATTCCACGTTTTAAAGGAGACTCGCTTTTATGGTGGATATGATAACAGAACGAATCATGACTCCAATTTGTGAATGATAAATCACAAACGACGAACGTATTCCTCTTACAATAATTTACCTTAACAAGTCTATATCGGGTACAACCATACCTTAGCATTGCTGATCGTGTGTGCTTCGGATGGGTGACCGCCACCTGTAACATTTTGGAGTTTTCCTATCACCTTCTTCGAACGTTGGCTATCATCAGCGCGATCTGTATCCTGTCCACTGCTTTTCGGTAAAGTGTCGTAGTAATAACACCATACCATTTTTAAGCCATGATATCCGTCTACGACCTGGACCTCTTCTGCCTTCAATTTTGCCTTCTATTATCAATTTTAAAAGTTTTGCCATTTCTCAAAATATGGCCAAAATATTCGTTTTTTCGTTTTCGTTTTTTGATCGTAAATAAAACTTCAAGATCTTTATTTATTTTAACCATTATTATTATTTATTCTAAGCAGCGTGTCTGCTATTATGACAGTGGCGTCAGCATATCGTAGGTTGTTGATTTTTATGCCGTTTATGGTCAGACCCTCTTCGTTCGCAGTTATGAAGTGCATTCTCTATTATTTTGTTAATATACAACCTTGGCGCACACCTCTTCTTATTTGGACCTCTTCGGACAGTTGATCATCAATCAACTTTTATTTGAGCAGGCTGATTCCAGTATAGATTAGCGATTATCTTTAGATCTCGGTCATTTAGACCAACTTCTTTTAGCGATTCTATGAGGTTTTCGTGTTGGACTCGATCAAACACTTTCTAATCTATAAAACAGGCATACACTGGCACCGACACATTTCTAGAACTTAGACTTGAATGCCAAAAAAGGCCTCTCTTGTCCCGAACCCACCACGAAATCCAAACGCCCATAAAGGATTCGCATTTTCCATAAATTCTTTTATGTATAATCTTTAGAAATATTTTTAATATATGGCTCATTAGGCTGATTAGACGGTAATCACTAGACTTCTTTGCTGAATGTTTTTCAGGCAGTGTAACAAAGGTTGATTTTAGCCAGTCATCAGGGATTTTACCGCTCCGATAAATCAAGTTAAAAAGTTTGACCTGCGTATTTACCGAATCCTCGTTTTTTATTAGCTTTAAAATCTCAGTGTATACTTCGTCTTGCCCTACCGCTTTTCTGTTTTTAGCTGAAGATATTGCGTGTTTTACATCCTCTGGTGTTATATCTATGCCTTGGTTTGAGAATTCTTCTGGCTGTTCGGATCGGTAAAGAGATGTTCTATGTAGCTACCCCATTATTTTAGTTTTTCTTTGGTATCCGATACGATTTTACCTTGATTGTCCACAAGGATTCCAGCTTGTCTTTTATTAAATAAGACGGCCGCTTCCTTTATGTGTTTGTGTAAATTGAAAGTGTCATGTTCAGCATCTAGATCTTCTATTTCTTGACATTGCTGTGTTATCGAGCCTTGTTTTGCTGACTTTATCTTGTTTTTTATTACTCTATTGATTTCTTGATACTGATCGCTGCCTTTTTTCCTGCGTCTTTTATCCATCAACTCCAGGATTTCATCGGTCATCCAAACTTCTTTTTTATTTCTTGTTTCATCCTTGCCTAAGAGTGTTGTGCTTTAGACTATGGCACTTTTAACCTTTGTCCAGACCATTTCTGCATCTTGTTCGATAGACCCATTAATATTTTTAAGCTTTTTGTTAAGTTCGACTTTAAGTTTAGTTGCTATCATGTTATCTTGAAGTTTGTCCAACCTGCGTCTGGATTTGTTATTTGGGGGACGATTTTTCTTGAGGGTAAATTTAATTATCGCCACAACTGGATTGTGATCCGAGCCTACGTCTGCACCAAGATAAGTTTTTGCAGATTTAATAATGTTTCTAAATCGTTTATTAATTAACATAAAGTCTATCTGGTTTCTAATGATATTCTCAGGAGTGTCAAATTTGGAAGTCCAAGTATAAAGGCGTCTAGCTGGAAGTTTAAAGAAAGTATTTGACACGATTGTATCTCCCTTCTTCTCTTGGGGCGTTTCCAAGTTTTGCGTTGAAGTCTCCCATAACAATGATGATTTCTGTCTTTTTTGTAAAATTAAGGGCAGTCTGAACTTGGTCGTAGAGTGCCTCTACATCATCATCTGAATATTTACTGGTTGGAGCGTATATTTGAATAATATTGACATTGAAATCCTTAGAGTTTAGCTGAAGAAATATGACTCGATCCGACACAGGGACAAAAGAGATAACGGATTTTTGAATTTCAAAATGATTCCGACGCCGTTATAGTTGTTTTGTCCGTCATTGCCTGCGTAGTAGTCATGGTAGTCGTCTATCTGGCATTTACCTGAGTTAGGCCATCTAACCTCGCTAACTCCCAAGATCTCTATGTCTAATCGTTCCATTTCTCTGATGACATTGTGGACTTTTCCAGCCTGACACATACTTTCTACGTTCCATGTAGCAATCTTCTTCATGACTGGTCCGGAGATTCTTAGCACCCTCTGGTCACTTAAGACCTGCCGGGGACTGAGGGCCTGGGCTTTTGGTTTTCCAGTCATGATGATGATATTTCCTGGGGACAGTAATGAGGTGGTTTCCCGTTGTCTTCCTCATAGCAGCAATAAAACAGTTAAAACAATCCTTGTCACGCCTTTAACTATGTAATTTGTTGCCGTTTTTCTTTTCATATCTAGAAGTACGCCGAACAATTACTTTTAGTGTTACTGCTTCCCAACACTAATTTTCTCGCCATATCTGGCATAGTTTGGCCTGCAAATTATAGAGAGAATATTTGTCAGTCGCCAGATCAGGAAACTTTTCCGAGATGCGCAATTCGATTCCATACTTCATATTTTTGGGAAACACTAGAGCAGGAAACTATAAAGATCTGGGTGCCCAACTTCTTTTGTGTTACCAAATCCTAGGAAGTAACATGTAACAAATATGAAAAAAGTGTGAGACAACAACAAATTGTAGCTACATGTAGCTATTTGGATCTATTAATTTATGATCACTACAAAGCGGTATAATTGTAAAAGCAATAAAAATCTATAAGCATCCATTTCAGCACATAATGGAGCCACGTGTGTGGGTGTAAGTGGTCCAGTCACAGATTAACGAAGCGCAGATACTTCAAATATCATCTTTTTATATTTCTGGAATTTTTCTGCAACAATATTTAGGTATTGTGAGAAATTTTGTAAATATTTTACAACGTTTTAATTGGCTCTTTTTTTACTCTAAAAAAACCTAAGCAAACTAGACTGGTAATAAATTTCCTGCCGTATTTTGATCTACTTTTAGAGCTTTTGTCCTGCGAATTAATATGTACGTGCTGAATCAGTCCGATAGAGGGCGTAAAGTCAATGTGTCCAGCGTTCGCATAAAAGTAAGTACTCAAATAAATCAAAATCAGGTCCCTACCTAGAAGTGTATTTTGTTTTTGTTAAAAAATAAAACACCAGTCCCAAAAGTTTTCGTCTACAAGATCGATAAAACTAGGGAACAAATTTGTTTTAATTTCCTTAACAAAAGCTATTATTTTGGGTTTAACTACATCCAAGTAACGAAAAAGTACCAACTAGAGATTTAAGTTGGCTCGCAATAAAAAAATATTACAAAATTTATAGGCGTACAATGGATATACAAAATACATATAACCATAGATTTTTAATTTAACAAAGACACTAATTTTGGGCTCCTACCTTTTGAAATAAGGTATCTCTCGTAATAGTCGAGCAGCAGTCGGCTAACATTCTCAGTGGAACTTCTCACCGTGGTCGGCACTTACAGCACCAAAATTTGCCGGAAAGTAATCAAGATGAGAATCCAAGAAATTAATTTTTAACGACATGTTACATCCTAGGTTTTGGTAACACAAAATAAGTTGGGCAACCAGGTCTTTATAGTTTTCTGTTATAGAGTTTCCCAAAACATTTGTGGCAACCATTTTAAATGCATTCCAAGTGTTATTTTCCATACCCTGAACTATGGAATCGAATTGCGCATCTCCGAAAATTTCTGGGGACCCACAAATATTTCCTGTTTAATTTTAGCGTCACTAACCGCCACTTGCAGCGACTTTTTCTTAATGGAGCTTTAAGCTAATGGTCCTTTAAAGTACGGATAGTGATTTATGTATCTTGCGCCGGTTTTAATGGACAATAAAGCGTCCATTAAAGCACATTTAGCTAACTGGCCAAAATCGGCCAATTAAAACAACTTTAAACCGACTTTAGTCAATTCCTAACCCCAATATTTCATGTTACTTTTTTTATTTTTTATTTATTTAATTTTGTGAAAAATGGAATACCTCGACATGCTTAACGAAGTGCTTGTGGAGGATATTCTGTAGGACGAATTAGAAGTGCTGGACTTCGTAGATATGGGTTTTCCCGTAGGCTCTTTCATAGGCCCAACCCTTACGAAGAACTATCAGAGTTAGATTTTTTTAGAAGATTTCGCCTAACCACGCCCATGGTCATGGTCCTTTTCGAAGGGATCAAGAATCATCTGGAGTACCCCGATGATAGGTAGGGCTGAATTGAAAACCCACTCATGACACTATCTATACATATTAATACAGCAGCAGCATACAGCTTACCTTAAGCGGATTCAGAGTACCATAAGGTAAGCGGTATGATGTAATTCGCAAGGATGATAAACTATAGCAAACGCATGCTGCTGTTCATATTGTTCGTTAAGCCGCAAGAGGTAAGCGGTAAGTACCATTTGCTATTAGACACTTAAAGTAACGTTTCAACGCATCGGTATCGGTATACGTAAGGCGTTCGAAAAAAAGTCAAAATACACTGCATTTTTGACTTGTTCATGCCATGTTTCGAACGATGCCTGCTTCTTTGACGGGTGTGATGACAGAATCTCATTGCCTACGGAAGGATGTACGTATCGTTACGGACCCACGAACATACGCAACGATTTCAATCAGCAGTTCTTTCATCGCAACCTTCAAAAAAGCGAGCAAATTTCGAAACATCGCATAAAAAAGTCAAAAATGTAGTGTATTTTGACTTTGTTTCGAACGCGTTACGTATACCGATACCGATGCGTTGAAATATTTACTTTAAGTGTCTATTGTTTATTTTCCTTGCGGCTTACCGCATCTTGTACCGCTTACACCCGGTTCCCACCTACGACTTTTTCGTGCGTGCCTGCTCACGCGTCACATGACTGTCATAACATTTCATATTGATATCATGTGACGCGTGAGTGAGCATTCACAAGAAAGTCGTAGATGGGAACCGGGTGTTACCTTACGGAATCCTGAATCCGCCTTTACAGAACTCTGAAATCTGCCTTAAAATTAAAAATAAACAGAAACAATAAATTAATTTTTAAAGGTTATGGCGATAATAACAGTGATGCCACCAGACAGCCAAAAAAATCCCTAGGTTAATGCGCTGTTGCGATACTGTCAGATAGCTAAAAATCATTTTAGCAAAAGTTCCGCAAAAATTAGTCCGCGCACGTCGTTGAAAGT
The DNA here is from genome assembly GCA_963921995.1 of Oxystoma pomonae. NCBI lineage: Eukaryota > Metazoa > Arthropoda > Insecta > Coleoptera > Brentidae > Oxystoma > Oxystoma pomonae. Next base: position 113,183,368 of record OY998165.1, read on the forward strand.
TAAAGGATCATTAAAATGAATTGGTTCTTTTGTTAATGGGCGTTTCAAAAAATGTCACTGCAAGTGGCGGTTATTCTAGGGAACTTTTCTTTTGAATCACTAAAAGCATAGCCTTCTTTGTCCATGGCCTTCACAAAATTTTTGTATTGCGTTAAACTGGATTGCAAAAGTAAGTAAGTAAAGTAGTGGTAAAAAGTAACCCACAGAGTGGTTCAAGCGCTGTTGGAGCGCCAATTTTACAGAATATTTAAAGGTAAATTACACTAGAAATCATTTAATATTACTAATATAAATAATATACAAAAAAGAGAAAAAAAAATAAATAAAAGTACCTTACTCTAAGAATAATTATATCTTATATAATTATGACAAATATATTTAAAAAGGAAGGGGGCAGGACAATAAGAGGAGAAAAATGCTAAGCTAAGCCAGGTTAAAAACATATTTTATTTACTTACATATATATTAGGTTCCTTTATTATAATTCAGATTTAATTTGAAAAAGGGTGAGATTCAAGAAGAGGTTTTTTGGCAAGTTTTTTAAATATGCTGACAGAGCTGTTTTCCTTCCTATGAAAATCCTTTTTTTAATTTATTTTTTATTTTTATAACGAGTGTTGCGATTATGAATTTAATTACGGCAAATAATTTTGGAGCAGAGATATGTAGGTTTTTTACGTTTTAGAATTTTAAAACATAAACAGAGTGTAAAGTGCGACGATCGAACCCAGATCTTTTAGATTATGAGAAATTCTTTGTCTTTACCGTATGTCAAAGATGAATCTTAGGCATGAATTTCGTGCTTTTTGGATTCTTTTCTTCGAGATGCTGTCAAGAAAAGGCCCGTAAAGCGTATCAGCAAAATTACATTCAGATAGTACAAGCGAATCCCATAAAAGTGTTTTGGTTTCTCTGGATTTAAAGCGGAGTATGCTCTTCGAAGACAGATGTTAATATAACTTTAGTTATTCATCAAAAACCAAACCAAAGTTTCTAGCTGTGCTTTTATATTCGATTTTAGATTGTCCGATTTGATTTGAATCTGCACAGTCTGTTTCAGGTTCTATCGTACTAAAGCCTGAGATGGTTTAAATGAGAATTTCTACTATACGTCATCGCAATATAAATAATATTTGCAGTACAGGCTGTTTGGTTGCGACCGTATCAAAACAAAAAAAGTCAAATATCTGTATGGGCATTTAATCTGATGTAGTAGTAGGTTATACGAGCTCATACAGTCATCGATTTTCTCAGTGTTTGTCTTTCCATTGCATGCGGATTGCGGTTGGAAATTAGTGACACATTAGCAGTGCATTAAGTGCTCTGCTGTGTCCAATAGGGGTTGGTCACAGCCTAAAACGCGAAACAGCCTGGAAACTCTTTTCTTTTTGTTGAATTTCGGACATGACATTATTATTATTTTAAAATCATTATATAATAAAACTGTAATTTTGGTCTGTTTGTCTGTCGATTTGCTGAATCATATTGATGGGAGTTTTATTCCTGCATTCCTTGGATTCTTTGGCAGTTTAATCATGCCCATCAAAGTCGGTAAAATTATGACCATGCAAAAAGTTTTGATTATATTAAATACCCATGATTTCAAAAGTATTACTAGCACTAGTTTTATTAGCTTACATAGTCAGTAGGTAAATCTGTTTTATTAAAACTGATTCACAAAAACAAAAATTATGATGACCATATAAATTAAAAAAAAAACATGCAAAGTAAGAAAAAACTAGGAGTATTTAGCTCTGATGTCCATAAAAGCAAGATAACCATCAGGGTAACCCCTATAGCTTCATCGTAAAAAAATGACTAAACAAGGCCGGCCGAGAAAGGCGATTCTTGTGAGCTATTTTTATTTCTTTTTCCGCAGTAAAACAATAACAATAATGCTTTTGCCCCAATAACGTTTTGAAAACGTAATGAAAACATTTTCACAACTATTTTGGGGATACTTTTTTTCCCTATAGCGTTAACGGCCGCTAAAAATACAGTTTTTTGTACCTATAAAAACAAGGGTGTCCAAAACTTGATTTTTTTTTAACATTATTTCGAAATGCTAAGAGCCTTTGAAACGCGCGTTTTAATAAAAATAGCATTTCTTCTTGTTGAAGTTCCGTATCCTCACGGAGGTTACAAATAATCATGGCAATGCGAATCTTATTTGCTGCTGCTCTAAACATAATTCGACGTCATGCCGCACCAGTCTCTTAAATTCTTCAGCCAAGATGTTCTTCTTCTTCCTTACCTTATTCTCGTCACGTGACCAAAGTATACCAACTTTTCTTTTTCACAGTCAGACTAATTTCTTCTTCTTTTTGATTTATCTGCATCAGTTCTTCATTCGTGACTCTGTTAGTCCATGAAATTCTTAGCATTCGACAATATACACCATCTTTCAAAAGGTTCAAGTTTGTCCATTTCATTTTTCTTCATTGTTCATGCTTCACATCCATAAAGAAGGGTTGAGAAAACGTAGCCGACGAATTTGTCTCTATTTTAATTCATGATCTAATTTCCTGAGATTGATCTCCGTTTTCATTTATCCACGTGTCTAAATATTTGTACTGTGACACTCTTTCTATTGGTGTATTTTCGATAGTTACATTTCCAACGACGTCAGGATTCTTCGTTATAATCATATATTTAGTTTTCTTAAGGTTCATTTTCAGTCGATAATTCTATCATGCTGCATTTAGTCTTTCTAATAATATTTGGAAATCTTGTAGACTGTCAGCTTTAACGAAGGTATCATTGGTATATCGTAGGTTATTTAAAACCTCCCCATTAATAGTTATGCCCTCTTGATTAAAGCTTCAATAAAGACTGTTTCATTGTAGATATTGAAGAGGAGTGAGGAAAGTATGCAGTCCCGACGGACGTCCCTTAAAATTTTTACATTGTCTGATACCTCTTCTTCAATTTTGACTTTAGCTGTTTGATTCCAATAAAGATTTACTATAATATTGATTTCTTTGTTATCTATATTCTTTTCTTTAAGTATGTTCATATGTTTTTTGTGCTGCACCTTATCAAATGCTTTCTCGAAATCAATGCAGCAGACATAGACGTCTTGGTTCATATCCAGACATGCCATTTCTGAACCCTACTTGATTGTCACTTATTTTGGCGTTTAAAAAAAATAGTTAAAAATAGCATTAGAATACGACAAATAACTTTCGTTGTCGTCTTGGCATTTTTTCAGTTGTTTATTAAGGTTTAAGTTTTATGCATATTTCTAAATATAAGTTTTCCTTTTAAAACCCAGTTGGCGAGAATATAACTATAGAAGCTAAAATTAGAGCTTAAATAGAGTTACTTAACTTTTCTCCTTAAAATTAATAAATATTAGTTAAAAACTAGCACTGTTATCCAGGAACCTTTTTACAATCATTTTCATATTGCCAATAATAAAACCGGGGTTTATATAAGCTGTTACTACACTTTAGGCTGTGATAACACCCTAACTGTGTCCAATCGCTATATCGCCGCTTGTCGTATTAACAGCCCAAAGCACGTGATTGATTTCACCAAAATACACCCTCTACTCAATGGAAGAGTTCCATTGTTACGTTATTGTCACGGTATTGTTACGTAACTCAAGGTTACATATTGCCAAGCCATTATGTGGGAGTTAATTATTTGTGTGGGTGATATTAAGCTGTGTACATTTAGGCGGGATCATGGGTGAATTTAAGGTTTAAAATAAACCTTTTGAGGAGTAAGGATACTTATTTAGTTTGTACACCCCTAAAGGCGGTTTTATATATATGAACGGTTTTAAATAAAATAGCCTTCTCCGAGGATTTTTATGTATTAAATCTCAATAAATGTCAGTTTAAAAAAGATAAATACAATAAGTAAGTTAACAACAGATTTTTCGGGAAAACCAAGTGAATATTTCTTTAGGTTGGAAGCAATGTAAAGTGTTTAAATCTTAAATGGGTATTAATGCGATAAACCAATTTTTCAAATCACTTAAAACGGTTTTAGTGGTGTTTATGAGGCAAAATTTTCAAACCGTCCATATATAAAAGCGTTTTAAGAGTTCCGTATGAACAAAGTAAATGCGCGAACCTGACTGAAACAAATACTAATGTTAACATATTAAATTGTAAGTATATTAAACATATATAAACAAGAGAATTTTACCAACAGAAAAACTATTGGATTTTTGACCTTCTCCACTAGTGCTGCCACTGACTGGTTTTAGAAGCAGTTCATCCACCAGTCGGGATTTTTACTATGACGAATCGATAGTGGAGGAGACCAAAAATCCAGTATTTTTTCTGTTGGTAAAATTATCTTTTTTATATATACTCGAGAACCAAAAAAAAATGCAATATCATGTATATGGATAATTATTTGAATGAAAATTATTTGTGTGTGTACCTTATCTCAAAAGAAATATTTAATAAATTTTTTGTCTTCTATTCTTTCCTTTTTTCACAGATTTTTTCTATTCATTTCCAAAAAAAACCCATTGGATTGCTTACAGTTTACTTAAAAAAAATAAAAATGCCAAGAGTTTGCGGTCGCCAACAATTTCATCATTTAAAGAACTTTGAGAAAGGACGCATCGTGGACATGAAAGAAGCTGGTTTTGGTTTACGGGAAATTGCAAGAAGGGTTAATGCCAATCCATCAACAGAGTTTAGAGAAGATGGTCCAATGATGAGACTTATAGACGTCGTGCAGATTCTGGACACCCTAGATTATTACAAGGTCGTGATTTACGGCATCTCAGACTTCTTGCTCTCAGAAATCGACGGGACAGTATACGCCAAGTAAGGATGTTCTAGTTGCAGCTACAGGACGAGTGTTTTCAAGGATGTCAGTTAATCGAAGATTGCTTCGTATGGGGCTGAGGGCTTACCGTTCGCTTTTGGTGCTACCTTTGACCCCACAACATAAGGCTCGCCGCTTGGACTGGTGCAGATTGGACTGGTGCAGAGGTCGGCAAAACTGGAATGACGAATGGAATACCATAAGCTTCAGCGACGAATCCAGGTTTTATTTAGGTGGCCATCATGGACGCATGAAGGTTAGGCGATTTCGAGCTGAGAGACGAAATGTAGACTTTACTGTTAGACATGATACAGCAAGACAGCAAAGTCTCATGGTATGGGGTGCTATATGTTTAGGAAGCAGATATATCGATGAAGTGCTGCAGCCAGTTTTACATCCCTACCTACAAACTATCCCAAATGCGATCTTTCAACAAGATAATGTCAGACCGCATATTGCTCGTCAAACAATGGACTTCTTACATGAACTTGGCAGAGAGACTTTGGAATGGCCAGCACGATTGCTTGACTTGTCGCCTATCGAACACGTATGGGATATGATAGGGCGCAATCTTAGTCGATTACCACGTCCCCCTGAAAACTTAGATGCATGCCGTAAGGAGGATTTGGATGAGTGTTTCTGAATATCATATAGACCATCTTATTTTGTCAATGCCCAATAGAACAAACGAGTGCATAAATAACCATGGAGGAGCCACTAATTATTAATTTTTAGATGATTAGGATGGAGGAATGTTCTTGGAAATGTAATCAATTACTAAGAGCATCCTAATGTATTAATATTTAAATAAATTACTCTAAAAATATTTTTCCTTTCTGGTGCAATTTTTTTGTTCTCTAGTATATTTAACTCCACTATCGACATCGTGTTAGAACTAGTGGAGCCAAAATGCCAATAGTTTTTCTGTTGGCAAAATTTTCTTTTTATTTATATTTAACTCGACTATTCATTAACAGAATTTATTTCTCACTCTGTTAATAATAAATATATTTTGAAAATTGTCGTAAATCTAGTAACTCCCAGCCCTAAACGATATATTACTACTATTTTTAAATAACTTTCATAAAATGGACTTGCACTAAGTTTTACAGAATCATTTCTAGATACAAATAACAACAAAATTCTTGAATTGAGCTTATTTTTTTTATACCGGGACTTTCCATCCATTATAGGATCAATGCCCAGTTTTAGCCAAGTTTTTTGCAAAGTTAAAGACAAACACAAAATATCCATGCACCTAGCCTAGCCGGGATTCAAACCCGAGACGTTCCGTGCGGCAGACCGATACGCTACCTACCGCGCTACGGAATTGATCTTAATTGAAAGTGTAGGTACAGTTATTTTGCGCTTGACTATACCAAACTCTTCTTAATTTTATTACGAAGCCAACGTATTATTCCGACTTTAACCCACTGTATAATCAGACCAACTCCGGGTAATCAAAGTTGCCCATAATGAGAAACGAGCTTGGTAAATCGTATAAAATCCCGAGCCAATCATTACAAAGAATTCATATTTACGCCAGATTTTAATTGGGTTTGTAAAGCCGATCTAAAGCTTTATTAAGAGGGCTTTTCACTTCGGAAACATTAATCGAAGGTAAACTTAGCAGCTCAAAACATGCACAAAAAATAGTAGTTATGATCGTCATTAAACGCGAAGATAGTTTGAAAGGCGAGCCGAAGGCTTATCTGAGCGTGTAATGACCATAACATGCGACTTAGTGTTGTATACTTTATCAAAAATTATTAAAAATATCAAACGCGAATACTTTTAAGTCAACAACCTTCATAATCTGAAGTTTCAATGACGTTCTATCTAAAACGTTAAAACAAATGTAATTTTATCTGTGATTGAATTTTAATTTTTAATCTGTTTGTTATAAGTTCAAAAATATTTAACTTTTTAACACTTCAAGTGTATACAGACCGCTTCAAGCTAGTCCAATTTACTCTCCGTGCCGTACGACCGAGGTGGATTCGAAGCACGCTGCAGTGTTATCTTTTGGAAATTCATTTTGTTTTTATTATTTTGTTTTATTTCTGCCTTGCTTGAGAAACAGATGGGTAAGTTCTTAATTGAAATAATACATTTTTAAAACCAAAAATGGATGTCTACGAAGTTGCCGAAAAAGTGCAGATGGTCAAATGGTCAAATCGTCATAACCCAACACACGTTCGATATTGGTCGAGGGAAAATTTGCATTTGTATTTTGACGTAAGAACACAGTATCCCCAAAAACTAAATGTTTGGGGGGGGGGTATTATAGGGGAACACGTAATTGGGCCATTTTTTATTAACGGCAATTGCAATTTGAATGGTCCTAGATACTTGGATCTACTGCAGCAGCACATTATTCCAACTGCTAGGCAGTTGTTAGGTGTAAGATTTGGTGTAAGCTCCTAATGACTTCTATCTGTTTTTGAAGAAGCTTTTCAAATTATCACCCCTAACATGCTTGGAAACGTTAGAAGGGGTTTTTATAGTAGGCTTGGATATTGTCTAGCCAAGCAAGGAGGACTTTTCGAACATTTGCTTTAATTTTTTTTTGACTGGGAGAATCTTTTTGGTCTTTAGAATGTATTATTTTATTTTGAGAACTTGCTTTTATTTTGTTTCTCCTTATTATTTTCATTGTAACACGTCGTCACTGATAAATCTGAGCAGTTGACAATAAAACGCTCTTATTTATCAGTGACAAAAAATAAGAAAATTACGTTATAAAAATTTGCGTATTTATTGACCAAATTCCGGTTTCATTGACTACGCTCCACACAGCACCGTGGTTAGAGGCGTACTAAATACCAAAGGAAAGTCATGCAAGTGGTGATCGCAAGCCTGAGTATTGGTTGCTTCACTGATAGGCGTGCGGTGTCTATGCATGTACGTACACTGGCAAATTAGACTTCTTCCGCCCTATGTTCGCAGTAGCTTGAAGCGGTCTGTATATACGCAAATTCTTTACTGTTTGTTACCGTTTTAAATTTAAGGACACATTTTAATTGGTCATTTTATGGTAGGTGTGGGCAGAAGTTAGAATCTGATTTGTTCTATTTTAAATAATTCGTAATAACGGTTTTTTTTTTAGCTTTGTGCGCACATTTGCGTGAATTGAGCTTAACAATTTGGCCAAAGAAACATATATATAAACTACGCTACGCTACAGGCCAGGAAAAAAAAGTTAAAACATATGAACTAATCTGACAAACCAAAATCGTACCGCTACATAAACCACATTTTCTTAAATAGGAAAAAAACAAAAAAATATTAATTGCAGGTCATGATTATGACTAGTGAAAGAAAATAAGCTCTTAAGCCAGTAATAAATTTGTTAATGTTCACAATACAAATGCTGACAGTGTTTTCACCCATACCAACTAAAACAAGGCTCCTAGACTTAAGATTCTAAAGTTTTTTGTATCTCAAAGAATTTTTTCCCATTGAACTATGACCCACTGCTATTTTATTTCAATTACATTTTACCTAAAAGCATCACTAAGATTAAGTACTGTTCGTAACTTTGTGTTTTGTTGATAGGGTTGATAAACTTCAAATATACTGAATTTAGTCTTCTTTAAGCCATCCCACAACCCACGAATGTCCAAAAAAATAAAACATATAAGGTTACTAAGGGAATTTTCATTATCTTTTCAAAAACAAGGTTTTTTTTCTTAAAAATGCGTAATATGTCGATTTAATGGGACTTATTTTTGGTGAGGTACTAAAATTATATTGAAATTATTTACGTTAAATAAATATTTATTGTCTTGAAAATATAGAAAAATAATTCACATTTTTGCGTCAATTAGTGCTCTTATAAAATAAAGTCGCTTGTCACGCCATCTTGTGGTTTATGTCTAAGCTTTATTATTATCCTAGGACCGTAAATGAGTCATTAAAATCGTGTTGAGATGCAGTTTATTTAACAAGCATGTTATGATGATAATTAAACGCAAATATGAAGTTTGAGTCGCGAGCCGCAGGCGAGTGTTTAATGAGCATAACATGCGAGTTAGTTTACTATACTTTAGATACGACCAATGAAAATGTCATAAATAATTAAAAATATCAAACGCAAACACTCTTAAGTCAACAACCTTCATAACGCGAAGTTTCAATGACGTTCTATCTAAAACAGTAAAACGTAAAAAAAAAATAAGGTTACTAAGGGACTTTTCATATCTTTTAAAAACAAGGTTTTTAAAAATGCATAATATCTCAATTTAACGGGACTTATTTTTGGTTATGTACTAAAATTATATTGGCTTTATTTACGTTTAATAAATATTTATCGTCTTAAAAATATAGAAAAATACTTCACATTTTTGCGTCAATAAAATAAATGTTCATCGCTTGTCACGCCATCTTGTAGTTCACATCTAAGCTTTATTATTATCCTAGGACTGTAAATGAGCCGTTAAAATTAGTATTATTCCTTGGTCGTAGGCAAAATACATTATTGTTAATAGAAGTGTTTACCCAAGGTTTTATAGTTATAATTCACAATTCACACAGCACAGTATATCATTTTAAAGTTGGTTAATTTTAACTTTATGCACAATCAATATGAAAATATATCAAATGCAATCAAATTTTGGTTGATTTGAGCTGATATTAGTAAACCAGAAATTTAAGAAGAAGAAAGAATTGCCTACTTTAGGTAAAAAAAATTTTTTTTTGTTCTTCTTTGTTATCAATTTGGTATGCCAATTGACAAGATTTATCATACTGCGCCAGTGGCGCGCCCAGGAATTGACTTCGGGGGAGGCTTTAAGGATAAATAAAAAAAAAACTTAATTTGAAGTAAAAATGTGACCATAATTGATACAAGGAAACGGGTGCTTACAAGCACGGACCTGGTCTCAAATTTATAGGGGGGAGGGGAGTTAACCAAATTTAAAATTGTTTATTTATCCAAAATTTGATGTTAAAATCATGATTCAATGCGCCGCAAATTTTTTGAGAACATAAGACTTAAAATGAGAGGTTTTGGTAATTTGAGCTGTCTATTTACCCTTAATTTGTTTCTAAAAATACTAAAATGCGCCACAGGAGAAAATTTTTGCGAAAATGACACTAAAAGTGCCATTTTTGACACCAAATCGCAGGCAAAAAAATTAAACATCTTTATACCGGTTATGTACGAACAAAATCGTAAAAATGAAATGAACGAAAAAATTTTTGCAACTTATGATTTTTTAAAGATTTTTGTTAAAGATTAAAGTCCAGGCTCTTCTATTTTATTCCCTATATATTTTATTTCTGCTGTTATTTGATTGTGTCAATTGTATATATCTAGGCTTCTCGGGAAGAGGGGGGTTTTAATCCCAACCCCCCCCCCCCTCCCCTCTTCGGTGCGCCACTGTACTGCCACTATTCTTATGAAACAGGTGCTGTTAAATTATGTAATAATACTAAAATTGTTGGTACTTATCAACTATGAATTAAAGTTATGAATTTATCAATATGAAAAGTTGGGTAAAATACCCACTTCGGAAAGTTCAACTTTTATTTCATGATCTGCATAAATTGTAGAGATGCTAGGAAGGTGAAATAAAAGTTATAGGCTTTCTAACGTCACTAAGGGTAGAATCACAGTATCTACGTGTTTCCCTATTCATGACAATAAAACTTTTTCCCAAACGGTAAGTATAATATGCTCTGAAGAGACGGAACACTCTCGTAATTCCATTGAAGTAGCTCAAAGCCTTCCAAATTCGATTGGGATCGGTTGGAAGTTTACGTACCGACAGACGGACTGGATAGAGACAAATTGAAATGTGCCTCGCCAATTTTAATTGATTTAGCAAGCGAAGCGGTCTCTTTTACCTTAGTTAGAGACACCTTCAATCGTAATTATCCAAAGTTTCAAACCCTATCGAGTTAATGAAGTGGCGCTCTGTCTCTCGAAGCCAGAAAAGACATGGAGGGAGCATGATTTGATTTGCGTGTAGCCCCTTTCGGTTGGTGCTCGTTTTGACATTTGGGGAAACCTTTAATTTTAATTTTTTGGTGCTCTGTCAGGAAAATAAAAAGTTGTTGTATTAACACGTTCATAAACATATCCAAATACTTATTTATACAATACTATACACAGACAAAAATTAAAAATTTTTAGTCCATATAGCAAAAAAATTGTACAATACAAAAAAACTTCCTACACTGAGAATTTTTTTAGTAAAGTTTCTTGCTAAAACTCGAATAGGAAAATAATGTTTATAGTAGCCCTAGCCAGAAAAATAGTTACGCCAGCAAACAAATTTAGTAACCTAACATTCTAGAAAACAACTTTCCTGTCCCAGCTAAGAACGTTGATGTACCAGCAAGATGTTTTAGCTAAATATTCACCAGCAAAGTTGAACATTTCTCTGTATACATGCAAAATCTACTTTATTAAAATGACCGTGACTTGCTGACTATTTCATCAAAACAATTTTTAGGTTCGAGGAAACTGAAACGAAAAGTGCAGGACTTGAATTATTTTTTTTGTGTATCAGCAAAAAAGCTTTTTTTTATAGACTATTTCACATTCCAACTTCTTGCCGCTGTCTTCTATCTCCCTCTTTATCCTTGCTCTCAATCTTTTCGGCAAAAAAAATTATAAAGCAGCGGCAAGAAGTTAGACTGTAGAATAAGTATTAAGGCACTTTTTTCACTGTGACTGTGAATGTCAAAGGTTTTCTGCTCGGAATTGTCCGATTTCAGTGCCATGTCTCTTATGTACTGACTAAGTTCTCCAATACTGTAGTTTTGCTCTACTACATGAATGTTTGCACAGTAGTGGTGTGTTCGCCAAATCTTAGTGTAAAGTCGGATCCTATAATTTTCTTTGGCCTTTCCTTAAACCATTCCGTCTCCGAGACCCTGCAGTGGATGACGCTAGGGCTAGGTTTGACTGATTTTGCATTTCTTGGCCGATTTGGAGATATCGGCCGGCTTCTAATTTTCTCGTTGTTCTTATCGATATCCATTTCTTCAGTGCCGCTTTCCCCACTCAGGTCTTGCTCACCTATGTTCGAGTAATGGTATTTTGTATTTTTTCGCTATTTTATGGCTGCTGCCTGTACCAGCTAGGCATTTGATTTTGTATATCGTGATCCCATGTTGGGCTTCTAAGAACTTGCGTCATCTCCTTCGCTCCTTGCTGGTACAAACTTAAAAGTTCGATTTTAGTTTCTGCGGAGCGCCGAATTTATGCTGACTACACTTCCACTCTCTCCAGTGTCTGCGCGCTGAATTGTCAGTGATTCTTGCGAATTTAAACAGAAAATTTGTTTGTTTGAAAGTTTGAGACAATGATGTGTTTAAAATTAACTCTGTGTTTCGGACTTCCATTGTCTATATTTTATTTATACACGACGTTTCGATCAGAGATTGTACTGATCGAAACGTCGTATATAAATAAAATGTAGACGATGAAAGTCCGAAACAAAGAGTTAATTTCAGAAAATTTGTTGATATATTTGTAAAATGAAAATTAACAATTATCTCCACAATAAATGTACGGTCAGTTTAGCAATTTATAGATAATCTCCGGTCGAATAAGACATTCACATGTAGAAACCGCATTGCCTCCGCGACCCCGACGAAAAATACTCGGGTGATAAAGCGCATGTTACCTTGGTCGATGCAGGATGCGTTCGCGTAGAAACCCCACAAGAGGTCCACTTTTCCGTTCGAATTGACGTTCGGGGAATATACTTATAAACTTGATAACACGGCATCGCAATGCATCCCCGTGAAAATTTTTGTAAACAAGATTAATCATCTAAATCCAGGAGGCTATGAAAATTTTTGAAATTTCAGCCGTTTTACGCATGCGCGATGCCCTTCACTCCGAAGGCCGATGGCATATGAATTGAAAACGTTGACAGTACACGAAAAAAAATCTATTCTATATTTAAAAATAACTCTATTTTTGAAAAATTACATTTGCTTTAAGTATATTATTCTGAGTATAAGAATAGGGATTATTAAAATTAAGCAATTACCTATTCTTGATCTACGAAGGCTCTTATACTTCAATAGAAACCAAATGTACTTTAAATAAGAAGAGGCGGTAATTTAAATCAAAACCAAACCTATTATTAAATCAAATAACTTCTAGAGGTTAACCGATAAGAGTTTATTATTCTAACTAAAACCAGAAATTCTTCTTTGAAAGCGAAAACATATTAAAACCAAGTCGAAACAAAACTTGTCACAAGAAAAAGATAAATCTTGACCTAAAATATGTTACGAATTGATTGAATCACACTTTAAACTTAGTTTAACTACAAAGGTTTAATTTGGATCAAGTCCATTTATTATTGCTATATAGCCTTAGTTATTTTTATAATAAGAAGAGCTGTACTAAAAACAAGAAATATCCCAATATCGAATCGCACCGTAAGACCGCTTGGCTAATCCATTCTCCTCTTTGTTGTTTGGTATGGGGGCAACAAAGACTTAATGGCTTTCAGATTCAGGTTTTTATCTCAACATCTATCATTTAATATAGGTAAAACTATAAGCCTATATCTTTAGTTTAAAGGTTCGGATTATTATAAATGTCTAAAAAGTTAAATACTTCCCTTATACAGGGTTCCTAAGCAAATCCTTAGGGGGCCAAGCAGCCGTGTATAAGACGCAGACAAACGGAAAAGCATATTAGGCAGAAAAGGATGGGCATGGGGCGATGTTGTCACTACAATTGTTTTTGCTCGAGTTTAATACCAAACTGATGAAAGATATCGTAAAAAAAAAAAAATATTTTTCGGCTTTTCATTTTGTAACCATTGTCCTTACACACTGTTTACAGGCTGGGGACTGAGATACATGCAAATGCCTAACCTAAAGCGTTTATACACGGCCGGAGAAGTCGACTGAGATATTTCCGTAGAAACTTTATCAAGCAAATAGGACGGGTCGGTGGACGTCCAACCCGGGTTTTGCACTTTGATTGGAAATCAAAAAGGAGGAACAGTCAGATGTGGGGCCGTGCACAAATTACGTAACGGTGATTTTACCAATTTTTGACCCTATGTAATGTTTTGTAACGGTTTGGCACGCCACTCCCCTAATATTACGTAACGATTTCAAGACCACTACCCCCCCAAAAAAAAAAAAAAAACTTTTTATTTATTTTCATTCCAAATTTTCTTAGTTTCACACAAATACAAACGCTGTCGAAAACGTAACGTAACGTAACGTAACGTTTTGTAACCCCCCTTCCCCCTATGACCATTACGTAATTTGTGCACGGCCCGTGTAGTCCCAGTGTAGGAGGGCGAGAAAATTGATATTTTTATCTTAAAAATTATACTCTTTAGACTTATTTCTTTGCGTTCCCGAAATGACGTAATTTTTGAAAAAAAATTGTAAGCGGCGCCATTTTTATTTCGTGCTTTGTTTCTCTAACATTTTTGCGTTCGGCTAATTTAATTGAAAAATTTTTGCCTGCGGCGCCCTTTATCTTCTCACTCGAAACCTAGATTCCCCGTCTAGATCCCGTCTCTGTTTCTAAATTTTTTCGAATAAAAGTAGAGTATGACCATGGGGGAAATAATTTTTTTCTACGGTATGACGAAAATTTCGAGAAAGTTGAAGAAAAAAATAAAAAAAAGTGGCAGAGCTCAAGTTTTTCGTAAAAAATAAACGTTTTTTGTAAAGAAACAGAACAAAATAAATCTTTTCACCCCTTTTTGGGTGTTACAAATATCGGCAGCCCCTTATTTTTCGCTTTTACCCTCCCGCTAGTTTTGAAGAATTGGTTCGCTACATGTTTCGAGATCATGTCATAAAACACCTCGAAAATATCAAATGTAGTGTAGGGCCAGCTTTATTTAAAATCAATAATATCGCAAGCAAAAAGCTCTGCAGGAAAAACAGCGCCATTTATTGATTTCTTTGGCTGCTAGTGCTAGCTGCATGGTTTGGCCGTTTCCGGATAGATGTCACTAGTAGAACAGAATGGAAAGAAATTTAATTAAAAGCGAATATATTTCTTTCTAATGTTAATAACCTCACGAGTTTATCGCTCAGTATCGTAAATAATGGACCCTGCCGCCTCCTTTAAGCAAGAAAAAGCTGTGGTTTGGACCTGGAAACATCTAAATTTTTTCCTCGATCATCTCATGGTGTGGCCGCCATCTAGCGGAATTTGCAGATATCTTGTCAACGGTTATTATTGCAACTATGATTTATGCTCACAATGAAAGAGTGGCGACAATTTTTTCTCATGAAAGCAGTCCGGAGATAATAACAAACTGGCACCATTGCTCAATATACCTGTTTCTTTTGTGCGCGCAGAACTTTCTGTGCCATTTCTGTTTGATTTATTGAAATCCTATCCCTAAGGAAAATCTTAGGAACCCTGTATTAATAGGAGAAACCTAGTATCATTATCTATACCCATGGTTGTTAAGAAGTGTGGATGAAGTGGCGAAAGCACCTATTGTTTGGCACGGTCTTGACCACCTCTTTTGCAAGAGCGCTTCAGAGCGAGCTGTCGCTAGAGTCGGTTCGAAATTGTGGTCATAACATCTCGCTGGCAGCTTGCGGAAGTTTTCTGATATATGCGTGAGCCGCAGAAACTCGACACTGGAAGTACACCACATAATCGGCCTATGAAAATGTGAGTCTTTTCAATTTGTATCCAATATTCGTGTTGATTTGGTTGATGGTTATAGGAGAAGGGTTATTTTGCAAATGACGGGCTTACGCTACGTTATAGTAAAATAACATTATTATATTAGAATATATTATATATGCTACTTTTGTTTTAATTACAATTGATGTTAAGTGAAATATATTAAGTATAAAATATTATTTGATTGAAGTATAGTTACTTTTGCGTTAAAAACATGTTATTCTCATTCGAATTGCATTTGACATCAATACAATCTAAAACAGTGTTCGAAACAAGCAAAGAAAAAATTTGAAGTAAGTATAGCGTCCGCTTAAAGTAAAAAACTACATTGTCTTAAAATAAGTATAGACCTATATTTGAATTATCATATAAATTACACTTGTCTCAACACTAGTCATGCATTATATTTAAGAATATGATATTACTTGGATAAAGAATAACTAGAGGTGAGGATATCGAAGATGAAGCTATTCTTGGATCAAGATTAATAATCTTGTTCCAAGAAGAGCTTTTTTCCGTGTAGTGTTTACTTTTCAAAAAAACAAGCAGTTTTCGTCTTTTTCTAATCACATTTTAATGATCGAAAAACTAATAAGATGTGTTAGTGCCAAGGCAAATGTTTTCTCTGGATGATACCCAAAATTTTACAGGTATTTGTTTTTCTCTGTATAAATAACTTTATTTTGTGTAAATGCCTGCCATAAACATAGAAGATAAAGTAAATCACAGTACACTATAGTGTGTGTCCTGTGAGTAAAATTAAAATCCAAAAAAACACACCACTTTCGGAATCAACAAACAAAAATGGCGTCAGGAAAACCATTAATCCAACGCACTTGCGCAAAACCGCCCTATATATTTATTTTCATGGCCTACTTGACCATGTTATATTGCTAACAAAATTGCCACTTCCAGGGCGTGTATATTAAGTTTATAAGTATATGGTCACAATCATCACACACAATATATAACCTCACTTTTATTAACATTTAACCAAAAATTGAAAAAAATATTTTCTGATTTTGAAAAGCACTTTTCTGCCATCAAAATTCTTATTCTAAAATATAAATTTATGAAATTAAAAATAATTTTTTATTGACGGAATTAAAAAAAAAATGCTTTTCAGTCAGTTTCAGTACAGACATTTTTAAGGCTCAACTTTTTAGGAAAATGTTTTGCTTGAACACCAAAAATATTTTTCTATATTATCATAACACGAACATCAAAACTTTTTTGCAGTTGTGTAAAATTCACCTAAATTTGGATCGTCCGTCATTCGTTTGGTAGTAATTTTGCTTCATTTCTCAATTTTCAGCACGACAAACCTGCCAAAAAAACCACAATAAATCTCATAAAAAACACACATAATTTTTATCAGTTTTTATAAATTTTATAAGCTTTTGGGAGGTTTCATATATCTGTTTCTTACCTGATTTATAAATATGTATAAAGTTTTATAGTACAAACAAACAAAGGTTTATAAAAGACTCATTAAACTTGATTACAGCTTTGTTTTTATAATGTATTATGGGTTTGTATAAGCACATGTTTTTATACTCTTGGGAGATTTTACGATCAGCCAGACTAATTTAATTTTAAAGGTTTTTATGGACATCTGTTTTATTAATGGTTTTGTCTGGGTTGGTAAAAACAGAAGATTTTATAAATCTTTCTATTATAGATTCTATAGTCAGAAAAACTCACAAAATTTTATATGCTTTTAAGTGTTCATCTTTAAAAAATACATACTATGGGTTTGAATATATCCGCAAGCAGTTTTCCAGGGCATTTTATAACCTAACTGGCTCATAATATTTTAGAGGTTTCTATAATAAATTTACTAACCTTTTATAAAATTTATCTCATAGAACTCGGTTTTTTTTGACCATCTGAAAACTTATTAAAAAAGCTATACTTACTTAATAAACTTAACTACTTACTTAGTTATATATAGTATTACTTAGTTATATATAAATTTTGTAGACTTATAAAGAATGCCTAAAACAATCTCTTATCATCTACCACAGCTTCTGGACAAATAAATACTTATACGAAAACAATTTTCTATTAGATATGTAGAGCATGTGCAAGCACAAAGTGTGTTAATATATTATAATGGGTTAAGTCGTCGTAGTTTATAGTTTAGATTAGGTATAGTTTAATTTGAATGTAATAATCCATATTATATTACTTCTGCTACTATTACTACTACTACTACCACTGCTAAAGTTGTGCCGTCATTTTTTATTTTAGAATGAGGTAGATCTTATAGAATATTTTAATTCTTTGGGAGAAATTGTCATATTAAAAAATCATAAAATATTATAAACTTTTATTAACTAACTGGCTGGTGAAATATGATGAAATCCTATGCACGATTTTTGTTTTATTTATAATATATATGTGTGATTTTCTATAATCCTTTATGAGGTTTTTTTGGCAGGGAAAATTTAAAATCATCTAAAACCGTTAAAAACCAACATCAACATTTTGCTCTCTTCCAAAACTATACCCTCTTTTCAATTTAAAAAATAAAGCTTTCGACTTTTAAAAAACTGTTATACATATTACATGTATTTCTCGTTCAAACAACATTTACACAACTATAGAATGAAATCTGCTTAGTCACCAAAGTCGATGAATTGCAAAGTTTTTGAACTTTATAATGGGTCTGAGGGGTTTATAATATCTCCATTCAAACACAATAGATGGAACTTAAAACTGTGTAACTCAGGAGGCGGTGGCTCAATATTTCTGAGCAGAGGCATCCAAAACAATTTTGGAAAAAGCGGTTTATTATTAGAAAATACACTATACAATAGGATACAGCCGATTTCAAAGGAGTGGGGGGGGGGTTGGGTTCGATCAGTGTATACTAAAAAAAAAACTTAATAAAAAGTTACGTATTGACCAAAATTGAATAAAATTAATCCAAATTCGTAACAATCAGTAATCCCAGCAAACACGGTACCCTCGGGACTTCGTCGGCCCGATGTCGTTTGCAGAATTTACCGTCATCGTCACGACATCGATTTACGACATCGAACCAACAGTATTTTTTGTCCGCTTTACGATGTAGGACCAATGTATGTTTGCCGACGCAGCGTTAGACTGTAGCCCGCCGTCGGACCAATGGCAAATTTTACTTTTTGCTGACATCGGCATACCGTCGCCGTACGATTAAGGTCCGATATGGTTTAACCACATGGTACCGACCATCCGTCCATAAAGCTGCTTAATTTGGTCGGTCTAACGTAGGCAAGCTGGTCTCGGCCCGACATCGGTAAACTATTCAAGTCCGACATTGGTTTCCTAAAGCGGTCCAACGTCGGCGATTGACGAAGGTCCGTCGGTGGTAGCTTAAAGCGGCCCGACAATGGAAAACTACAAAGTTTCGATAATGCGGGTGCTTAACCAGTCGGGCTGGTTTAAGTGGCAGAAGAGGTGATTCTTGTAGAGAAGTACCACCAACTTGTCAAGTCCGCATTCTAGTTTTGAAATATCTTTGCTCATTATATGTATAATATTATCTTCCACTGTACAGGGAACATAGTGACATTAGCGCCATCTCTACATACTAGGAAGAAACTATTAAGCAGTTTAAAAATTTTAAGGTGACGTAATCGGACCATCGTCAGTTTCCGATTCTCGACCAATCAAACAAAGTTCCAATCGGACCATCGTCGTCCCTAAAGCAGATAAAGTGGTCGTCGGCATAATGTCGACTGTAGTAAATCGGGCCATCGTCAGTTGCCGATTCTTGACCGATTAAACAAAGTTCCAATCGGACCATCATCGGCCCTAAAGCAGATACGGTTTGCGTCGGCATAATGTCGACTATAGTAAATCGGGTCATCATCAGTTGCCGCTTTTCGTCCGATTAAACAAAGTTCCAATCGGACAGTCGTCGGCCCTAAAGCAGATAAAGTGGGCGTCGGCATAAAGTCGACTATAGTAAATCGGGCCATCGTCAGTTGCCGATTATTGACCGAAAACTGAAAATCGCAATCTGTCCAACATTGGGCCAGCGTGTAGTCGCCGATGCCGACACACTGCCGACGTTTTCGACATTGGCCCGATTCAATGCCGACGATTTGTGTTTGCTGGGATATTATATCGCCGCAGGCAAACAAAAATATACACAAAAAATTGGTGCCAGAAAGCACAGATAGTCCACCATACAATCAATTATTTTATGTTGAAAAGAAATGAAAATATCTCGAAAACTGTAGCTTTGAAAGATTTTAACCTTATAACAAAATTCTTGGGTAGGTAGGTCAGTTGCCGATTCTCGACCAATCAAACAAAGTTCCAATCGGACCATTGTCGTCCCTAAAGCAGATAAAGTGGTCGTCGGCATAATGTCGACTGTAGTAAATTGGGCAATCGTCAGTTGCCGATTCTTGACCGATTAAACAAAGTTCAAATCGGAACATCATCGGCCCTAAAGCAGATACGGTTTGCGTTGGCATAATGTCGACTATAGTAAATCGGGTCATCGTCAGTTGCCGCTTTTCGTCCGATTAAACAAAGTTCCAATCGGACAGTCGTCGGCCCTAAAGCAGATAAAGTGGGCGTCGGCATAAAGTCGACTATAGTAAATCGGGCCTTCGTCAGTTGCCGATTATTGACCGAAAACTGAAAATCGCAATCTGTCCAACATCGGGCCAGCGTGTAGTCGCCGATGCCGACACACTGCCGACGTTTTCGACATCGGCCCGATTCAATGCCGACGAGTTGTGTTTGCTGGGATATTATATCGCCGCAGGCAAACAAAAATATACATAAAAAATTGGTGCCAGAAAGCACGGATAGTCCACCATACAATCAATTATTTTATGTTGAAAAGAAATGAAAATATCTCGAAAACTGTAGCTTTGAAAGATTTTAACCTTATAACAAAATTCTTGGGTAGGTAGGTCAGTTGCCGATTCTCGACCAATCAAACAAAGTTCCAATCGGACCATTGTCGGCCCTAAAGCAGATAAAGTGGTCGTCGGCATAATGTCGACTGTAGTAAATCGGGCCATCGTCAGTTGCCGATTCTTGACCGATTAAACAAAGTTCCAATCGGAACATCATCGGCCCTAAAGCAGATACGGTTTGCGTTGGCATAATGTCGACTATAGTAAATCGGGTCATCGTCAGTTGCCGCTTTTCGTCCGATTAAACAAAGTTCCAATCGGACAGTCGTCGGCCCTAAGGCAGATAAAGTGGGCGTCGGCATAAAGTCGACTATAGTAAATCGGGCCTTCGTCAGTTGCCGATTATTGACCGAAAACTGAAAATCGCAATCTGTCCAACATCGGGCCAGCGTGTAGTCGCCGATGCCGACACACTGCCGACGTTTTCGACATCGGCCCGATTCAATGCCGACGAGTTGTGTTTGCTGGGATATTATATCGCCGCAGGCAAACAAAAATATACATAAAAAATTGGTGCCAGAAAGCACGGATAGTCCACCATACAATCAATTATTTTATGTTGAAAAGAAATGAAAATATCTCGAAAACTGTAGCTTTGAAAGATTTTAACCTTATAACAAAATTCTTGGGTAATATCACGAAAACCAAAATATAAAAACCGCATATCATTATTATGATTTTTTGAATATATTTTAACGTTTTTTTTCAAATAACTCGGAAACTAAAGGTCGCACGAATTTGGACTTTATAACAAAATTTGTAGTCCATATACATGAAAACTTAAATCACTACTTGCTTTTGTGCCAAATTTTCAATTTTTTTTAAATATTTTATCCCCCTTTTTCTCCGTTTATCCCCCCACCACCCTAGCCAAAAGTTAATCAGTTCATGGTCGTTAAAACCGATTAAGGCATTCTTGAGTTATCGTGTATACAGACAGACAACAGACCGACAGAACGACAGACTGACAAACCGACAGAAAAAAAATTTTCCTCGATTAAGGTGTTTTGGAACTTTAGTAACTCATTTTTGATAAAATTAAGAAGTCAAAAATTCACGATACCTGGTATGATGGACTTAAAAAGCCGTATAGATAATAACTCTCCCAATTCTTCTGGGCGCCAGTCAACTGTTTCAGGCATGCGTAGAAGATTTTTCCCCTTTTTAGTTATCATTGTTACACATTTTGAAATACTAGGGCCATTTTAGTATCTCATAGTTAGGTATAATAATATGGTGAAGTATTTAAAAAATTGGGTTGAATTACCTACAAAACTGGATGGGTCGACCGCCCATCCCCCCTGTGACCGCCACTGTCTATGCAAATTTTTATTAACTTCAATTAAAATACGATTTTGTGTAGAAGTGTCTAATAAAATAATTTTTCTATACTCTAGTTACTATTATCTGGTTAATTTTGCCCATTTTGTCCTTCATAACACAGAAAAAAAAACAAATACCTATTCTGCTAAAAAAAATCATTGGTTCACACAGTAACCGAATTTACGATAACAATACTGTTATTAAACAATTTCTATACTTCCCCAAAAGTCACAGACGTATACCTACCTGCCCAATTTAATATGTTTTTCATAGTTTTTTACGAATTTCCGTTACTCCTTAAAAACAGCGGCTTTGTAATCCAGAGTGCGCATAGAAAATAGGGAGGAAATGTCCTGTTATTCAGGATATTCAAGCACCATGAAAAATAATTAATTGTGCTTCAAAAACTAACTTTACACTGCGCGCATTTAAGTGTTTTTCGGCAAGTCATCCTATAGGGCCCTTTGTTGGTTTTTAACACTTTCAAAAGTCATTTAATATACGGTATACAACACGAGGAGGTTACTACATAACTATGGCCACTTGATTGCCGACGATTTTTTATTAAACTATGAAAAAAATACAGGCTCATTCAAGCGGTGAATATATCATAATAAGTTTATATAAAAAGCATTTCCAAGCTTTTATAAAATATAAAGTGCACTAAAAAGTAGAAAATAATTTTTAGCATTCTGATATCATATTAATAAAAGCGTTGGGCGCAAATTTTAAAACTAAACATATATCGACGAAATGTTAAGGCGCAATTACACAGACGAACATGCTCAAATAAAAGCTCGTGCAAAAGATCTAAAATTTTTTACGTGAACATTTTTGTGAGCTTTTCTTTGAACATTTTGTTCGGGTAAATTTTTGAGCAAATTATTGCTATCTGTTTTGGAAACATATTTTTAAAGATGAGAATAAATAAAATTTCACATTAGTGATCAGTGATCTCAATTCTTTAAAAAAATGGAACACCAAGTTTTATTTAAAATTTTTGTGAAAAAAAGCCGACGGCAAGCGAAACATTATTATTGGATCTACTACCAGTTTTGTCACATGGATTAGGGTTACTTATAATATTTTTTCTTAGAGTTTTTCCCGGATTTTTTTGCCCGGGTTTTTTTTTGGGATTTTCTTGGGAGTTTTTTTTATTTCCAAGGGTTTTTTTCCTAAAGTCAAAAAAAACCCAGGAAAATTTTTATTTTCCTAAAAAATTTTGAGTTTTTCAAATATCGGCAAAAAACTCAAAAATTGCACTTTTAAGCGGTAATCCGCGCCTCACGACTATGAGGAGTGGTGGGGAGGGGGATTTTTTTTGAACATATTTTTGTAAGTTTGCTTTACCTTTAGCTTTTATTGCTTTTATTGTTGTTTTTTAATTCCTCACACCAGATTTACCTAGTTAGTTTAAGGTCCCAAGGGTTGCTTAAAAAAGCAAAAGGTTCATGAAAATGCTGAAGATATAGATATTTACTGTCAATTTAATGTAATAATCAAGGTCGATTACTGACACTGAACCAAAAATATGCAAAGGGCAACATTACGATTCAAAAGGGTGGCCGGCCTAATACCTGCGAAATCCAAAACGGGGGATGATAGATCGGCGACACAGTCTACTAAATTACTGCTAAATTATATTTTTTAGACAAGGGCCGGGTTCGTAGGGTTGTAAAAGTGGGTAATAAATGGGTATTATTTAAACTGAACGTGCTTTTGTTCATATATTTGAGATTTAATAAAATGTATATAGGTTTTTTAATTTGACTTAATTATTATTGTAAAAGACTAGGAAGTAAAATAAAGGAATATTCTTTTAAACGTAAATTTTTATCATTATATTTTACAGGCAACCACAATAAATAAGTGCCAATTATTATTTTTTTTTATTCTCGCTTTTTTTACAACCCCAAAAAAGTTACAAGTATACTGGCATATCTCCTATAAAAATCAGATCAATCGAAGTTGCTTATGAGGTAAAATGTGAATTTCGGCATCAAATCGTTTTTTCGTCGGAAAGCACTGGATTAAAAATACCTTATTTTAAAACTTTGTTTTTCTATTTTCAGTTAAGTTCAATGAATTCCGATAACAATATATATTTTGAATTTGTAAAGAAATTTTTATACCCCCAATTCTTCAAACAAATTTTGCTCAACATTATCTCCAAAATTTACGTGTGTTTTTTTGTACGAGATTTTGCTCGAACATTTCTTTGAACATTTTGCTCAAGAGGCTCGTGTAAATGTTTGTCTGCATTTCAACATCAAAGGAAAGTTTGTCTGTGTAAATGCGTCTTTAGGGTAGCTTGTGACACTTACACTCACCCCTCTTCCCCCACCTTGCAGCGTAATTTATGGATGGCTTCTAAGTTTTTTACTTAACATTTTTACTACTAAATCAATGAATAGCGAGCTTTCCCTCAAAAAACGTAATCGGTACGGTGCTAGGAATTAGGAGATGAAATGATGATGAAAAAATGTGAAACAGGATTCATGTAAAAGACAACCATTTGTCAAATTGCAGAATCGGCAGATGTACCTTCAATTTGAAGGAAAATTAAGCGTCTCTACGGAGACAGATAAAATTGTCCTTACAGATATCCTAAGCTCTGGAGTTGATAAATCTAAAAAGGGATTTAGCGAGGGTGAATAAATAACAAAATCAATGAATAGCGAGCTTTCCCTCAAAAAATGTAATGGTAACCGTTAGATCCGTATTTCGCACTTGTGGTGCTCATTAGTACGGTGCTAGGAATTAGGAGATGAAATGATGATGAAAAAATGTGAAACAGGATTCATGTAAAAGACAACCATCTGTCAAATTGCCTATTCATTGATTTTGTTATTTATTCACCCTCGCTAAATCTCTTTTTAGATTCTTACTACTTTTTCTGTGTTTCAGACTTCCATTGTCTATTTTATTTATACACGACGTTTCGATTAGTACAATCTCTGATCGTCTTCAGGTGCAAACTACAATCTATTCCTAAGGCTACGTACTTATATACTATGGGAAATTACTCAACTTTGAAGTTTAAGAAGTTGGCTCCGCCCAAGGAGGGGCTTCCAAATATTTGAAATTTCAACACTTGATTTACTGAAAATACCCTGATTCTGCCCAATAAAGGAGCTTTAAGGAATTTTCGTTTCTTCCAGTGTGACTCCCTGTGCAAAAACTTTGCTTCGGTCCACTTCATTCGGTGTTGTTTTGACCATGCGTGTTTGGTGGTCAATATTTACATGGAGTGATTAATGTTGATGATACTTTTATTGTATGGACCGGCAATAACCAACAACTTTTAGAATATCTTCACCACCTAAATAACATAAGACCCGCCATTAAATTCACCATGGAATTGGAGCAAAATTGTCAATTTCCTTTTCTTGATCTACTTACGACAACAACAGTCTATCGTAAAGTCACTTACACAGGACAATATAAAAATCAAGGTTAAAATCGTTCTGCCACAACCAAACTAGGCATAATAAGAACTTTGTATAACAGAGCCAGAGATTACAAGACCAAAACCAGGCAAATGCATTCCTTACAATCCCATACGTTAAAGGAGTATCAGAGAAAATTCGAAGAGTAGCGAAAAACTTTAATATTAAAACAGCTTTTAAATCTAATAATACAATTCGAAGCCTTCTTAGTAAAACAAAACCGAAGAAAAAACAAAATAAGGAATGCATTTACCAACTTCCTTGTGAGTGTGGTGAATCATACATAGATGAAACAAAAAGACCACTATCTTTTAAGCTTAAGGAACCCAAAGATGGTCAAAACAACACCGACTGAAGTGGACAGAAGCAAAGGTTTTGCACCAGGAATTACACTGGAAGAAACGAAGATTATAATAGTTGAAGCTGCCTGTATTGGGCAGAATCAGGGTATTTTCAGTAAACCAAGTGTTGAAAATTCAAATATTCGGAAGCCGCTCCTTGGGCGGAGTCAACTTCTTAAACTTCAAGGTTCGCGGTTGAGTGATTTCTCATAGTATATAAGTACCTAGCCTCAGGAATAGATTGTAGTTAGCACCTGAAGACGATCAGAGATTGTACTGATCAAAACGTCGTGTATAAATAAAATATAGAAAATGGAAGTCTGAAATACAGAGTTAATAGGGACATATCGGCACATAAGATCGGCATAGCCTGACTCGGCACTATTTCTGAC
Source organism: Oxystoma pomonae (assembly GCA_963921995.1). NCBI lineage: Eukaryota > Metazoa > Arthropoda > Insecta > Coleoptera > Brentidae > Oxystoma > Oxystoma pomonae. The sequence goes on from OY998165.1 coordinate 113,209,243, forward strand.
AGTTCCGCACGAAGGTTGAAAGGCTTCTGATATTTTTGTCATCTAAACATGCTCATATTGTGCCATTCTTAAAGTTGACAAATTAAAGTTATTGCCGTCCTTTATTAAAGGCAGGCACACAAATTATGAAAGTCGATGTTATTTTGGTAGCAAAGATGACATATTTAGAACAACAACAATGGCAGAATCCTTTTAAACTTCGTGCGGAATTGTCAAAAATAGTGCCGTCTTTATTAAAGTCAGACTATGTCGACTTTATGTACCGATAAGTCCCTAATTTCAAAGTTCTTGCTACTATTTCTGACATTGCTGTCATCTAAACATGCTCATATTGTGCCATTCTTAAAGTTATTGCCGTCCTTTATTAAAGGCAGGCACACAAATTATGAAAGTCGATGTTATTTTGGTAGCAAAGATGACATATTTAGACAACAACAATGGCAGAATCCTTTTAAACTTCGTGCGGAATTGTCAAAAATAGTGCCGTCTTTATTAAAGTCAGACTATGCCGACTTTATGTACCGATAAGTCCCTAATTTCAAAGTTCTTGCCACTATTTCTGACATTGCTGTCATCTAAACATGCCATATCGTGCCATCTATAAAATTGACATAACTAAAGTTAATGGAGTCCTTTATTAGGGACTTATCGGTACATAAAGTCGGCATAGCCTGACTCAGTACTATTTTTGACAGTTCCGCACAAAGGTTAAAAGTTTTCTAACATTTTTGTCATATAAACTTTATTATTAAATAAAGTTAATGCTGTCCTTTATTAGGGACTTATTAGGCGTTATTCTATAAGGTTTTACCATAAATAGGGAAAACTGTATTTTATTTAGTTTGAACCTTAACCACACTTTAAAAAAAAGTGTTATTGGAAGTCGCATTACTTTTCCTTATTCCTAACCTAAAATTTCTAACCTTGTAGGGATTTTCCCTGATAAATTCTTGCAAAAGAATTATATCGTCGGTTTAGCTGAACTTCAACCTTGTATTCATTTTTTCACATAAATTTTAAAAATCCACAAGAATGTTTTTGTTTATAAACAAAAAACTAAAAATGCAAAGAATATTAAAAAGTCGTGTCGAAAAACAAAACAACCATCGCTATTATCCGTGCTAATTGACGTTATGTTTAAAGATAAGGGACGTACGGTAACTGTACCGAATTAAGGAAACACCGTATTTTATTACGGTTCCCTCAATAAAAACGCAGGTCACGCGCATGCTTATATGTCAAATATCAATTTTTCTTGATAAGGAAACGCGAAAATGTACGCCCAATAAGTCCCTATTAAAGGTAGGCACAAACATTATGTTAAGTCAACATTATTTTGACAGCGCCGGGATCAAAAAAGCTCTGGCTGGATAGAACAAACGTAGGTTTTGGATAGCTCCAGCAACCAAGAAGAGTGCCGAGCCGCGCCGTCCCACAACAGATGTGTAAGTACCTAAAAATATGTGTTAAAATTAGTTCCGACGTTATTAAAGTCAGGCTATAACGTCCGATAAGTCCCTATTATTTTAAGCAACAGAATTCTTATAATTTTCTGCGGCGCTTTTATGAATTGGTTTTGATATCAAATCTAGAATTTAGACTAAATAGATCTGCCATTGCTTAAGGGCAATTCCATGAAAACTGATGGGACAAACTTTAAGTAATTTATTTCCTTATCTATTTTTTCTCTCTTTTAAAGATATTCCACAATGACCACATCTTAATGCATTATATAGAGGATTTGTCAGAATAATTTAAAAGTAAAGACAAATTACTTTTTTATTTAGGATTCAAGATATAACAAAAAATTGGTGATAACTGACAGAACATCAAAAACAGGCAGAGAAAAATCATGGACTCTAAAGTGCTTTTCCTCTTTATCTAAAAATAGTTTTAAATTAGTTGTTCCATAATATACCTTTGTTTCCTAGATATAATAAAATTGTATGATATGATTTTTCTTTGCTTGCCTTGATTTTAAGTAAAATGTAATTTTGTGATAACTGACGGGACATTTCTTATAAAATGCTAATATTTTGTTTACCTCTATTTTGACTAGTGGCTATTACTTTATGATTCAGAGAAAAGTTATTACGTTATAACGATTGTACAAGTTTAAGGATACCCCAGACACTTCTTTGGTAGAGTTATATTTATTTACAAACAAAAATCGAAAAGATGCCAAAAACCTTTATCGCCCGTGGAATCGCTCTTTTGCATACAAATTAGTGGTTTTAACAACTAATGGCTAAAATAGTTTTTTTTTTTATAAGCGTTGATTTAAATAACGAGCGCAGCGAGGTATTTAAAAACGCAAGTTAAAAAAGCACAGTTTAGCCGCGAGTTGTTAACACTATTTTTTTAATACCTTTATCAAAAAATCCAAGAAAAACAGGAAATAGTACATTTCCTAACAAGTGCGGAAAGTGTCACTTTTCCGCAGATGGCCGAACGACGCGTAGCGGAGTTCGCCCAGCAATCAAGTGCGAAAAAGAAACTTTCCGCAAGTGTTAGGAACGCTATTTTTTCTTCGAGCGTGCGGAAAACGTAAAAAATAAAGTTATAAAGAATTAAAGAAACGTTTATTGATCTATAGTTTTATAATAATAAGTGCCTATAACTATTGTTTATTGGTAATGTTGATAGTGAAACTGCAATTAGATGCATTTTGTTGCCATGGGGATACAGTATTAAAATTGTGACTTGACTAGTTTTTGAGAACTATTTGAGAGTTGAGTGATTATAAGGACACCGAAAAAATTGTTATTAAGGTACCGATTCAGATTTTTCAAGAGCGTGCGGAAAAGTAGTGCGAAAAAGTACTTTTCCGCACGGCGTGCGGAAAAGTGGCACTTTCAAAACTAAAATGCGTGCGTAAAAGTGACACTTTCCGCACGCTCGTAGAAAAATACTTTTAAAAATCTCAAACGAAGAGTACTTCTCGCAACCCACCGTCTTTACACTATAAATCAAGGCGGCATTGTTTCGACATTTTAATCTTTGACAGTTTGATATTTTCACGATGTTTTTAAATGATTTTTTCGTAAATACTTGGTGAAAACTGGTGGAAATGGCCTAATTTTTAGGCAAAAAAATTAGATTTTTTCAATATTACTATATTCCGCTATTTCTCTTTAATTTTGGGTAAAAAACGAACAGAAATTTTTTTGCACCCGTGATCAAAAAAAAAAGTTTTTTTGCATTGGTAACCAAAAAATCAATGCTTTAGTTATCTGCAGAGAGTTACTAAAATTATGATTTTGATGAAGGTATAAAAATAGTAGTTTTAACAACTAGTGGCTAAAATAGTGCTTTTTTTACTAGCGTTGGTTTAAATAACGAGCGCAGCGAGGTATTTAAAAACGTGAGTGAAAAAAAAGCACAGTTTAGCCGCGAGTTGTTAACAGTTTTTTTTTTAATACGTTTATCAAAAAATCCAAAAAAAAACAGGAAAATACTTTTAAAAATCTTGAACGAAGAGCACTTCTCGCAATACACCAACTTTACACTATAAATCAAGGCGGTTGGTAAATGAAACAACAATGGTTTCCATAGCGATGTGCCTTTTTACTCGGTGACGTTCATTGCTACGAAATTTGAATCTTTGACAGTTTGATATTTTGACCATGTTTTTAAACGATTTTTTCGTAAATACTTAGTGAAAACTGGCGGAAATGGCTTAATTTGTAGACAAGAATAATTAGATTTTTTCAATATTACTATGTGGGTAAAAAACACACGGAAATCTTTTTTTTGCACTCGTGATCAAAAAAAATTTTTTTTTGCATCGGTAACCAAAAAAGCCATGCTTTATTATCTGCAGACCGTTAGTAAAATCATGTTTTTGATGAAGTTATAAAAAAAAGTATTTTTTTGTGTAAACCAAGACGACAAAAAAAAGATGTGATTGCCCCTGAACATAGCGTAGATTTTATTCACAACAATTAAGCAAGATTTGAAGTAAATATTCAGTCAAATTTGTTTACTGTATGAGATATGGTTAAAAATAAAACATAATTTTAGTATTTCAAACCCCAAGGGAACTTATCAAAAAGGCAATTTCGTAGTATAATTTAAAAACAAAAAACATCATTATTAGGCCCTCAATTAAGCGAATCAAACTTTCTTCGAAATAAACTTTTTAAAAGCATCGGAAAAGCTCTTTTGAGGTCCCTTTAATGTATATTTTTTCCTCGCGGACCGCTTTCGACTAAAAGAAGTGTTCAAAAGTGTTCAATTTGTTTCAAAACGGGGACCTTTTCTGACGGCAAACTTTTTAAAAACACCAGTTTTTAAATTTGTTCTCCGAGCTAAAACGAAATCAAATTGGTTTTTAACAGGAAAAAAGTTTGCTGAAATTTTTTCCTCTTTTTAGTTATATATGTATCAGTACCATTACGAAAAGATATATGGGCATATTTTAATTTTTGCTTTAAACAGCCCTGGGCCCGTATTCTTGACTGCCTGTGAGGTGAGTAGTCAACGGTGAGTATTTGCCTCTCTCACTTTTCACATGGTTCAAAGCAGGCGAGAAAAGCGAAATTTGTTCACACTCAAGGGCACGGGTGTCAAGAATATACGGAATCTGTCAGTGCCTGGAATTTGATTAGATTTTTATAGATTTTGCCAGTAAAGTCAACCTTACGATCTGAGAAGGTCCTGGGTCTGAAAAATAGTAGTTTTCACAACTAGTGGCAAAAATAGTGCTTTTTTTAACAAGCGTTGGTTTAAGTAATGAGCGCAGCAAGGTATTTAAAAACGCGAGTAAAAAAAAGAACACTATTTTTGTTTAATACCTTTATCAAAAAATGCAAGAAAAACAGGAAAATACTTTTAAAAATCTCGAACCAAAAGCACTTCTCGCAAAACACGCCCTCTTTACACTATAAATCAAGGCGGCTGGTAAATGAAATAACAATGGTTGCCATAGCGATGTGCCTTTTTACTCGGTGACGTTCATTGCTGCGACATTTTAATCTTTGAGAGTCTGATATTTTTACATCATCAAAAACATGAATTTGGTAACTGTCTGCAGATAACTAAAGCATGGCTTTTTTGGTTACTGATGCAAAAAAAAATCTTTTTTTTTAATTTATAGTGTAAAGATGGTGTATTGCGAGAAGTGCTCTTCGTTCGAGAGTTTTAAAATTGTTTTCCTGTTTTTCTTGTATTTCTTGATAAAGGTATTAAAAAAAAAGTGTTCACAACTGTGCTCGTTATTTAAACAAACGCTGTTAAAAAAAGCACTATTTTAGCCACTAGTTGTGAAAACTACCATTTCGTAACTACTTGGTGAAAACTGGCGAAAATGGCATAATTTTTAGGCAAGAATAATTGATATTTTCAATATTACTATTTTCCGCTACTTCTCTTTAATTTTGGATAAAAAACGGACAGAAATCTTTTTTTGCACCCGTGATCAAAAAAAAAGTTTTTTTGCATCGGTAACCAAAAAAGCCATGCTTTAGTTATCTGCAGACAGTTACTAAAATCATGTTTTTGATGAAGGTATAAAAAAAAAATTTGCACTATAGTATAAATGATCGCTTTTCATAAAAAGCCTTAAGACATATTTTGTCTATTATTTACTTTGTTTATACTGCCCTCTTAAAGCGCTAAGGACGGTTTAAAAATGTTGTCATATAAACACCACTAGAACCGCTTTACGCACCAAATTGATTTTATTTTAAAGCGATTTAAGAAAGCGGTTTATCTCTTTAAAACCGATTTTAGGGCGGTATAGCAAATTAGGATTATTTTTTGGCTATGCACTCGGTATATTATTGCAAATGTTGAATTATTATTACTATTTACCTCATCAACTTATTTTTTAATTTTAGAAAACTAACTTTTGATATTTACGTTTAAAATTAAGAATATCCGTTTAAAAGTGGTAAAAAATTTACCTCAACCGATCAGGATTGCCGTTTTATTTCCAGTTTGAAACGTTGAAGCCCCTGGATTTTACTATTACTCTCTCTCTCTCTCCAATAGCACTACAGCGCACCTGCATCGTTTGCCTCCAGCCATGTCGGTCACGGGCCGATCTTTTCCAGATCGGGTGTCCATCAGATTTTTCGCGTCCTCTGCCACTTCTTTCCAAGGTCTTCCATAAGGTCTTGGTCTTAGTTGACAGAAATCGAAATGCCCTAGATTGTTGTTGTCGTCACATTTGAAATTTTTAGTTTGAGACAATGATGTGTGTTTCGGACTTCCATTGTCTATATTTTATTTATACAGGACGTTTCGATCAGTACAATCTTTGATCGTCTTCAGGTGCAAACTACAATCTATTCCTAAGGCAACGTACTTATATACCATGGGAAATCACTCAACCGTGAAGTTTAAGAAGTTGGCTCCGCCCATGAATTTCAAAACTTGGTTTACTGAAAATACCCTGATTCTACCCAATACAGGCAGATTCAAGGAATTTTTGTTTCTTCCAGTGTGACTCCTTGTGCAAAACCTTTGCTTCTGTCCACTGTGAACTGATTTCGTTGTTTTACTTCTTTGGGTATTCGTTTAATGTTCCTTAAGCCTAACAGATAAGGGTCTTTTTGTTTCGCCTATGTATGATTCACCACACTCACAAGGAATTTGGTAAATGCATTCCTTATTTTGTTTGTTCTCCGGTTTTGTTTTACTAAGAATACTTCGAATTCTATTATTAGATTTAAAAGCTGTTTTAATATTAAAGCTGATACTCCTTTGATGTATGGAATTGTAAGAAGTTTTAGAAATAGTATCTGTTATAAGTTTAAGGCTGTGACCATTCTGCTGCAGATCCTTTCTTATTTCGATTTCCAAGTCATCAGAATTGTTAGAAATTTGAACGGCTCTGTTATACAAAGTTCTTATTATGCCTCGTTTGGTTGTAGCGGAATGATTTGAACCTTGATTTAAATATTGTCCTGTGTGAGTGGGTTTACGATAGACTGTTGTTTTGATGTCGCTTTTTACTCGTCTGACAAGTATATCAAGAAAAGAAATTTGACAATTTTGCTCCAACACTATTGTGAGTTTAATGGTGGGTCTTATGTTATTTAGGTGGTGAAGAAATTCTGAAAGTTGTTGGTCATTCCCGGTGCAGAAAATAAAAAATTTTAGGTTAGGGTTTTTCCGACAGGAATTTTGGCGGAAAGAGGATTTGTGTACATTTTGGCCATGGAAGACTCGTGAAAATAAAATTATTTAAAAATACCTTACAATTGTGCCACCAGTGGACCTAGTTTGACACGCATTCGTTTTATTTTTCATTGTTTGCACTTTTTGACACTGACATGTTATAACAAAATGTATCTTTATTTTTGGATAGAAAAAGTTTTATGAAATTTTAATAACAATATTATCAGCACACATGATAAAAGTAAAATTAAAGAAAAGTATGCGACACTGGCCCAACTGTAACAACTGTCATAACAAAATTACCAAACGTCACATCGAAACTTCTCGCTGACGTCACTTAAATTTGTATAAACTTCGGCTGGAAAATGTTCACCACCCCAGTCTAGTACTTCTATACCCAGTGGCGTACGCAGAAGGGGGGAGGACTTAGAGGCTCACCCCCCCCCCCATTAATTGATTATCTACTTTTAGATACTGTATTTTTTCCAAAAATCAATAATAAATCAATTAATCAAGCCCCTCCAGAAACTATACTATTCGATGAGACTAATACGTATATGATTGTATCCCTTCTTTATTTTTACCGTATTCGGTTTGGTAATGACGTTTATTTGGCCGAGAAAATGAAAGAAGATTGCTTTTCAAATAAGCTTTATATTTTTTTTATTAAAGAAGTTTGGATGGCAGGAAAGCTTTCTTTGGGTGATGTACCTATCCCATTTCCAGAAAGAACGTGTTTTTGATTTCGTTTTTGTTTATAAATTTTGCCTTTTAAGGCTATAGCTTTTCTCCAGATTTTAGTAAAAAAAAGTACAACTGGCAACGCCCTTGTTCTTTAATTTTTTAATATTTTTCCAGAGTGCACAGGGAAAACTAAACATCACAATTACCTGAAATTTTGCAGGGGTGATCATTTTTAAATTTTTAACAAAAATATCTGAAGGATTTTTCAAAATTCTCAATTATTTTTTCTTTAAAATAAAAGCTCTCGTACTGTCATCTATCTCAAAAGCTTCAAAAGAATTGCAGTTTAGAACAAACCCGATTTACAAAAAAAATAGAGAAATACTCACAATTTCCTCTGGATTACATTTTTCCTTTTTATATTTCCTTGCTTTAGAGAAAATAAAAGCTAAGTTTCCTTTTTTCTAAAATCCAGTGCTCTCCGGAAAAACAACCATATCAATCAATCACACTTCATTGAATTTGGGAAACACACGCAGTTTAAGTGTTGGCCGATAGACCACAGAATTTATACGATTCCATGGTAACTGCAGGTGTTTTGTCAATAAACTTTAAATCGGGCCGCAGTGGGACAAAAGAGTATTTTTACGTTTTCTGACAGAAAACCCTTCGAGGTTATGTTTATCTTTCAAACATATGTTTTCAAAAACATTGTTCTAAATCGAATATGTTACCACTCCGCGTGTGCGGTCGCCCGCCTAAAAAGACTAGCGCTGAGCGGGCATTACCCCAAGTCTATCAAAGAACAAGGAGAACTTTACTGACTCGCTGGGATTACTAAAAATTCGCATAGAAACATTCTGCGCCCATAACCACACCTAATTTTGTTTTTATTTTGACTCAACCATTTTTTTTTTAATTTAAATTATTGCGGCATAGTTATGTGCAATTGTACTAGTGAAATCTTGGAGTGCAAAGGATAGATTTTAGAACCTCAGTTCCAAAAACACACGGATACTTGAGTACTAACAAAACAGGTCAGTAAAGCTCCATTTAGAGGTTGGAAAGACTTTTGCTAGTCGTTGACGCTCCTGTTTAAAATAGAATACGATTATTTCAGCGCCAGTAGCCGGTTTTTAAATCTGCATGCTTTTAAGTTAACCTATTGTCGGTATCAACTAGCGGGAGTGTTTCCAATTCAATTATAAATGCACCTGTAAATGCAACCCTAAATATTACACCCAGTTAATTTAATACGTAGTTGGGTAGCGTTTTTTATCAGGTAATTCTGCAATAAATAGTTTTCTTTTATTTTAGTATTTTACTTGGATTTTTAGCGGCGCAGAACGCGAAAAGTCAAAATAATTAACCTAACCCCAAATTTTTGACCCAGTGCTAAAAAATCTTTGGTGTCCCACTGTGGATAAACATAAATAAAGTCTCCGCATTGCCATGGAAAACAAATTCAATGACGTAAAATTTTGCAACAAAATCAGGTCGACATAGTTAAATTGATTTGTCGTACAGTGTTGCTAAAAACAATTCCCCAGATTGTAACTACGACCTTAAATAGGTATTTACGTCACTAGACCGGAAAATTGGTCTTTACAGGTCGACGCAGGAAATTTACAGGGCGAGCCGCAGGCGAGTCCTGTAAACCTGTGGACACCTGTAAAGACACTTTCCGGTCGTGTATCGTACGTACTTTTTTTTCAAACGATCAGAAAAAACATTGTAGTATCTGTAACTTTCGTCGACGCCTAGCCGTGTTGCGTAATTTATGAACACTCCCGTGATATTTTCTGCTTCTTGTTGGCTAGATAGCCATTGCCGCTAAGGCCGGTAGTTTTTAAGATGAAAACTAAGAAAAACAAGTAAAGTTTTGTGGTTAGAAATGATTTTTGTATTTTTAACTTGTGCAAAATTGTATAAAACATTAGAAAAATTATAGTGTAGTGCCTACTAGCTCCACATAGCTAAATCAGTGATGACTGACGACCAGTTATGGCCAACCATAGCCAACTTATCAAGCAAAATAATGATAAAAGAGCTCATAAAAGGCAGATTTCTAGGTTTGTTCTTTATTTACCTATATTTATAGTATACTCTTACTTTGAGAATTAAAAATGTGTTGTCGATTTTTCGGTGTATGTGATTCTTGAAGCAGCTTTTATTATTTCCTCCGGATTCAATTCATTTTCTAGATCTAAGTCCATTTTTGTAAACAAAACTTGTGAAACAAATTTAAAACAGATTTTTTAGAAGTGTCAAAACTGCCCAAAAAAACATGCTAAAAGCTGTCAACAAGAAGTCATAGCCAACTTGGCCAAAAATGGGACCGGAAAAGGATCAAGGGACCGGAAAATTGAACAAAAAGGTCTTTTCTGGAGAGTGGAAATATTTCGAATTTGTAATGTAGAACTTTCCGTATGAAAAATCGTACGGAAAGTGGCTATTTTCCGGTCGTTTGAAAAAAACATTTTTAACAACATCTCAAAATATTGTAACCGATATTTTGAAAGAATATTTGTTGAAGTTTAAATCTCATCTGGCGGGAATCAAATATATTACTTCAATTGTCAGAATTTAAAAAGTGTAGCGAAGATCACGGCAAAAGCTCGCATTAAAGGTTGTACCCGCCCTCACCAATTCTACACTTATAAGACTTACCCGTGAAAAGATAGTTCCGGCGACTTTTCGGCAATTTTTTCACCTAACGCGCACACTTCTTGTGCATTTTTATAAGTCTTGAAACAAAAATATAAAAATAACAATTGCAAAAAACACAAAAAACTATCAAAAACCCTACGGATCGATCGGACCTAAGATGGCAAAACGTGCCTCGACAAATCAATAAAATTTTTGCCCTGGTTGTCAGGTTGTAGGGAGTAAATGTCCCAATCCTGATTTCAATAATTAGTGTAGGGGCATATGTCGATAATTTCTATCCCGTGGGATTTTAAATGAAGGAGTTTTGTGACTATGTTAGCGGGTGTTTTGTTAACATCCGTGTAGAAAAGGTTGATATGATATCCAAGATGGCGGCCAAAAATCATAAAAAATACAACTTTCGCAACCGTGGCATGATTATACTTGATGCTATATAATTAGAGGACGAAGATTACATAAAATTAATTTTCAAGGTCATGCTACCTTAAATGACCTTGAAAATCGCAAAAAACAAGATTTTTGCCATTTTGTCTTCAAAAAATCTTAATAATTCGACGTTTTGTCACACTCACTTCAAATATACCTCAAACTATTAGGCATATATGCCAAATTCGATCCTTCGAGTTTGATGGAGTTTGAAGCTTTATGACCGAGATGCGTTTCAATATGGCGGCTGATATATCAAAATGGCGGCTGATATATCAAAATGGCGACTTACAACCACATTTTATTTTATCCAATTTCGTACTAGTATATAAGATTGCTACCCCCAGGGCAAAATTCTTTTATAGTGGGTGGGGTTCCCTAAACGAGGATAAGAGTAAATCACCGTTCGGATTTAAACTGATAACTTTTAAGCGAATCATAGATTCTAATTTTGGATACCCTGCTTGAGTTCTCCAGATAGAATAAACCACCAGACATATCGCATTATCGTTTTCAATTTTTTCTTTTTTTTTACATTTTTGGAAACAGTGAGGAAGGAGGAAATGTATAAGAATTAAGGTTTTTCTAATTCATTATGAATGCATCCACTGGAAGCCACGACACCAACTGGTGGCATTTTTTGTTCAGATAGCTTGCAAATAAATATACAATTTGTATACCAGATTTCTTGGCCTCACTGCCACATCATTCTCCCAATAGAAATCAATTCTTAGTAAAATATGACAATTTTTAAAAAAATGTTATAAAGCTTGTTAAGATATAAAAAGCTGCCTTCATGTCAAGAATGTTTATGGGTTTCTCCTATTCACCTTGTTGCCAAAAAAACCTAGACTATAAAATAGTATGTGCTTTAACCACCACTCAAGTTAATTTTTAACTAAGAACCTAACAAGCATCTTTTTGTTATAGTTGTTCCTGTTAGCCTTTAAGGCACGATATTTTTCTCGCTCAAGGTTTTTACGTACACAAGCCCTACTCTGTACAAACCGAGTCTAGCCTTTCTATAATTTGCGAAACCTCTTTAATTGTTTTTTTTTTCTTTAAATAATCTTAATGGCTGTTTTTATTTTGGTTATTCTTTTTTGTTCGATATATATCCACATCTATTTTGCATTAAGGATAAATGCTAGAAATTGTATTTCTTGAGTCGGTCGTGTATGGTTTTTTAATGGTTAATAAAAAACCTAATCTTTTAGATAAGAGAAATAGGCCTGAAAGGGTGGAACAAAAAAGTGCAGTAGCTAGACCGAATGGTAAACATTGGAATTCAACTTTTGTTTTGAAAAAAAAATCTTATTCAATATTTTTGGAAGCAGTTTTTAGTAATTAAGTTCTCTAATATCTTCCAGTTGAAAATGAGGTGGGCGAAAGAAATTTATATAGGTTTCTAGAATTAAAACCTAAAATCCCCTGTTATCGTTCTGTCTTAAAAAATAGCTTAACAAAAACTGATCTTGACAGTTATTAACAGTTTTAACTGCTCCAACTTATAGATGTTGTATGCTTTTCGAATAAATTTTTAACTCATTTTTGGTAAATTTTTATGTTGTTGTTGTTGTTGGGTGGTGAAAACTTGAAAAGGTTTGTCCACAAAGAAAATTTTGTAACCTTTTGTCCAACTCAAAGCTCATTTATTTTGAGTTATTTGATTCCACTCTTCAGAAAAAAAAATATTCCACAAGAATACGTTCTTTCACTGTTTAGCTCTAATATTTCCTCTCGGCGTCTTTTTTATATTTTTGCAATTTTCGGCAAAACGTTCGCTAAAAGGGAAAAGATCTGAATTTTGCGCAGTAGCAGTTTTTTATATACAATACAAGACCCAAAAGATATTCATCAAGTGCTTCGTCTCTCCCTTTTTTGTTTAGGCCAAATTAGAGAAAACCCGCTCTAACGCTGTCAAACCTTTTCCCAAAATGGTTTACAATTTCAAGAATTACGTAGGTATCTCTTTTTTGCTCTGTGGATGCTAGCATCCTGGATTTAATTTGAGTTCAGGAAGAATTTAGCAATTTTTCCGGGAATTTTGTATTTTTCGAGGAGATTATTTTTTGTTTCCTTATCTATATATTCCCATAGAAAGATGCTTCTTCCACTGCAAGCTAGCTCTGCTGATATATCTGGACTCAATGTACTATCATCTGTCCCCTTTAATATACTTGCTAAGGGGTGCCTCTCTATGCTAAAGTTCGAGGAACTACTAGTGTCTGACGAGTTGAGGAACTGTCAGATTGGTCGTCACATATAATAATATGAAAAACGATGTGCTAATAATACTTTTTAAGTAAACATATTATAATCTACTTATAAAGTTGGACACCCGGTAGAGTAGACCATGCATCGGGAGCATGCGATATTCTGAGTCATACTCCGGCTACATGAAAAATTCGGTTAAGAATTTTTGTTAAATTACGTCGGGTGAAGGGTTTTTGTTATAATAATTATTCTGGAAATGTGACATTTTAAAAAGGATTTTATTAAAATTATGAAGTTTTTTATTGAGACTAATATGGCGCCCATAAGTCAAAAACTATGCAGGGTTTAAGTTTTTATGAGTCATAAAAACAAATGTGTGTTTACAGAATAAACAAACCCATGCCAAAAAATATTAGCCAATATCCTAATATTTGTCTCACTCCACTGTTTAAAACTGACAATGCGCCTTACTTACTTGAATCAGGACGCTTCAGTTTCCTTTCCCAGTTTGCTCATTTTCTTCTTTGGGTAATCCATTTGCTTTTCACGTTTTCTTTTGTTAGATTTTTTCGAAATTTTATTCATTCTGTCAGATTCGTCGTCACATATAAAATATGAAAAACGACGTGCTAGTAACTAAACATATGGAGTTTCTTATTGAGACTAATTTAGCGGGCATAAGTCAGAAACTATGCAGGATTTAATTTTGTATGCGTAGTAAAAACAAATGTGTGTTTACAGAATAAACAAACCCATGCCAAAAAATATTATCCAAAAGCATAATATTTGTCTCACTCCATTGTTTAAAAACCGACAGTTTGCCTATATCTTGAACACTCCCTCTTCATTTCCTTTTTCAGGTTCCTCATTTTCTTCTTTAGGTAATCCATTTGCTTTTCACGTTTTCTCTTTGTTAGATTTTCTTTTTTTAAGCGTATTTTCACAATTCGCGTGCGCGATACCGTCTTCACTAGTCGCATGACAGCGCAAGAAGTATAATGAAGTACCTAGCAGAGATCAGGCAGGCTGCCATGGCGGTATGTTTTTCTTATCTCTAAAACTTGCATATGACGTGCTACGAAGTATCACTACCTGGTGTATCTAATGTGCCCAATCGAAGTATAATAAATCTAACCATCAAGATCAAGTTTATATACATAAAAAAATAAATAAAAACTAAAATAAAGTTACCATAGAGGTTCATACATGATCTGTTTCGTTTCTGTTTGTATTTTTTCTGTGTAGTCTACAAAAACAAATTTTTTTCCGTTTTTTTATCTTTTTCTTTTTGTATAATGTTCATACTAGGATATTATTTGTTGGAATATTTATAAAAATAATTATTAAGTTTTTGTGTCAGGTTAACTGATGGCCCTTTTTCACAACATTCTTAGTTTGATAAGAAAGCGTTCTTTAAATTTTTTATTTCTGTAGGTTGCGAAATTATTGAAATATTGTAAAATTATTATTAATATGAATATAATTATAAAACCATGTTTGAACTCTATAAAATAATTTTAATATTCTTGAAAGCCTTTGATAAAAAATTTAATTTTTTTTAAATATTAGGCTCAAAACACGAAAACTGATTTTTGCGAATTAAAGTGGCTAGTATTCTTTAAAAATTGTGCTGAAAAATGGAAATTAACGGCAAAAACCGTACCCTGTTTTACATATTTTATCCTAAGAATTTGCACATACGGGTAAATGCTCGCATTACAAAGATTAATATAAAATGGATACTTGGGAAAGGCCTAAAAGTAGAGCTGCGAAATGCGTAATAAACCCCAATATTTGTTATTTTAATTTATTTTTATATCATATACCGGGTGTCCCAAGGTGAGTAACCTATTAGAATATTTTGGAAACTATACAATGGAAACTTTTCAAAGTTTCTATTCTAACATAAGTCTATGTTGCAGTGTTGCCATTTGCAGGAAAACCTGGCAACAAATTTCTTATTTTAAATTCAACACCCTGTATATTTTTGCATTTTTGGATTCCACAAAATATAATAGGTACATTTTATGTATAATGTCCTATACTTATGTTCAACTGTTTTTAAAGTATTGACATTGAAACAGTTGAACATAGGTATAGGACATCATACATAAAATGTACCTAGAAGTTTTCCTCCAAATGGCAACACTGCAAATATGAAAGTATTTCATGAAGATAGTTTACATGGACTAGAAGTTTGAAAAGTTTCCATTGCATAGTTTCCAAAATATTCTAATAGGTTACTCACCTTGGGACACCCGGTATATATAGGATGTATATACAGGGTTCCTAAGATTTTCCTTAGGGATAGGATTTCAATAAATCAAACAGAAATGGCATAGAAAGTTCTGCGCGTACAAAAGAAACAGGTATATTGAGCAATGGTGCCAGTTTGTTATTATCTTCGGACTGTTTCATGAGAAAAAATTGACGCCACTCTTTCATTGTGAGCATAAATCATAGTTGCAATAATAACCGTTGACAAGATGTCTGCAAATTCCGCTAGATGGCGGCCACACCTGGCCACCAAACTGGGATTCACAGGCATTGCATTTTTATTTCCATTCGAGTCGCTTCAGTTTCGTAAATTTTGTGTTTTTAAAATGCCGTATACTCGAGAAGAAAAGATTTTTATTATTAAAAACTACATAAAAAGTGACAGTGCGGACGAGGTCATTGGGCTTTTTGTTTTTGCGTTTCCAGATCGACCGGTTCCTGTGGCTCAAACTGTCTACAACATTTATAATCGTTTTGAAAGGTACGGGTGCATAAATGGTTGTAGAAAGTGTTACCACGACGGCGAAATACCAGAGCATCCCGTTCTTCCACACAGGGTGGAACGAGACGAAATGTTATGCGCTTACGTTGAGGCACATGAACCATGTTCGACGAAACCGATTGCGGAGGCACTGGATATTCCCAACAGTACTTGCCAATGGATCCTAAAAAAATACGGCTACAAGTCGTTTAAGATTGGGAAGTCGCAAGAATTGCAACCAGGTGATTATTTTCGCCGGTTAGAATATTGTGAGGTTATGAGGGATAAATGTGACAGGAACGAAAATTTCCTATCAAAAGTTTTGTTTAGTGACGAGAAGACATTTGAACTTCATAGCTCTCACAATCCACAAAATAGCCGCTATTGGTCCCGCGAAAATAAACATCTGCATGCAAGTGTTAGAACGCAACATCCTCAAAAATTAAATGCTTGGAGCGGTATTGTCGGGGATCACATTATTGGACCCTTTTTCATTGAAGGGAATTTGAATAGCCAAAAATATGTTGATCTTCTCCAACACCAGGTTTTACTACGGTTGAGGGAACTCAACATAAATTTGGACGAATTGTGGTTTCAGCAAGATGGCTGTTCATCCCACAATTCACGCCAGGCTACAAATTACCTTCGTCAGGTATTTGGTGATAGAATTGTTTCCACGTATGGAAATATCCGAGGGCCTCCTCGATCACCAGATCTTGCGCCAAATGACTTTTTCCTATGGGGTTGTTGGCACGACAAAATTTTCTAACACCCTCACTTACGGCCTACGACTATACAGGAGTTGAGGTCGAAAATTTTGGAGGCGGGCAACTCTATCACCCCTGAAATGTTGGCTGCTACGCGCCAAGAGTTTTACAATAGATTGGGATATTGTGAGGCTCAAGAAGGGGACAGATTTGAATTCAAAATTAGATGTTTTCAGGTCTAAACCACAGCTTTTTCTTGCTTAAAGGAGGCAGCAGGGTCCAATATTTACGATACTGAGCGATAAACTCGTTAGGTTGTTAACATTAAAAAGAAATATCTTCGCTTTTAATTAAATTTCTTTCCATTCTGTTCTACTAGTGACATCTATCCGGAAACGGCCAAACCATGCAGCTAGCACTAGCAGCCAATCAATAAACGGCGCTGTTTTTCCTGCAGAGCTTTTTGCTTGCAATATTATTGATTTTAAATACAGCTGGCCCTACACTACATTTGATATTTTCGAGGTGTTTTATGACATGATCTCGAAACATGTAGCGAACCAATTCTTCAAAACTAGCGGGAGGGTAAAAGGGAAAAATAAGGGGCTGCCAATATTTGCAACACCCAAAAAGGGGTGAAAAGATTTATTTTGCTCTGTTTCTTTACAAAAAACGTTTTTTTTTACGAAAAACTTGAACTCTGCCACTTTTTTAATTTTTTTCTTCAACTTTCTCAAAATTTTCGTCATACCGTAGAAAAAAATTATTTCCCCCATGGTCATACTCTACTTTTATTCGAAAAAATTTAGAAACAGAGACGGGATCAGTTTTCCTAAAACGGGGGATCTTGGTTTCGAGTCAGAAGATAAAGGGCGCCGCAGGCAAAAATTTTTCAATTAAATTAGCCGAACGTAAAAATGTTAGAAAAACGAAGCACGAAATAAAAATGGCGCCGCTTACAATTTACGTAATTTCGGGAACGCAAAGAAATAGGTATAAAGAGTATAATTTTTAAGAAAAAAATATCTATTTTCTCGCCCTCCTCCACTGGGACTACAGGGGCCGTGTACAAATTACGTAATGGTCATAGGGGGGAGGGGGGATACAAAACGTTACGTAGGGGGGAGGGGGGTTTTCTAATAAATAAGTGAAAAGTTTTTTTTTTGTTGGGGGGGGGGTAGTGGTCTTGAAATCGTTACGTAATATTAGGGAAGTGGCGTGCCAAACCGTTACAAAACATTACATAGGGAGGGGGTCAAAAATTGGTAAAATCACCGTTACGTAATTTGTGCACGGCCACACATCTGACTGTTCCTCCTTTTTGATTTCGAATCAAAGTGCAAAACCCGGGTTGGACGTTCGAAGGCGTCAACCCGTCCTATTTGCTTGATAAAGTTTCTACGGAAATATCTCAGTCGATTTCTCCGGCCCTGTATGAACGCTTTAGGTTAGGCATTTGCATGTATCTCAGTCCCCAGCCTGTAAACAGTGCGTAAGGACAATGGTTACAAAATGAAAAGCCGAAAAATATTTTTTTTTACGATATCTTTCATCAGTTTGATATTAAAGTCGAGCAAAAACAATTTTTATTACAGTCCTAAAGGTATGAAAATGGAAAACATTAGAAAACAACAACCTGGAATGGATTTACTACGTGTAAGATGTAGTGACAACATCGCCCCATTTCTACCTAATGTGTTTTTCCGTTTGTCTGCGTCTTATACACGGCTGCTTGGCCCCCTAAGGATTTGCTTAGGAACCCTGTATAATAAAAGTTTGTTTTTCAGCTTTCCCTATTTTTTAAACACCCATAAAAACTAAAAAAAAACAAGCTAGGCCACGGTTCCACATCTCAAAGAAGAATAAATTATCATGGTGAAGCTTTCCCACAATTTTGGCAGATAATTGAGATTTAGCTTAGCATTAAAACAATAAAAAGTCACTTGTTTAATTACAGTTTTTTTTAATTTTTTTTAAATCAAATTAAACAGTGTAGGTAAGCACCATATAAAATAAAAAAATCGTCCAATTATAAAATTACCTTGCTGTTGTGCGCAATATGTGCTATTTATTTCCGTAAGTACCTACTAATTTTCCATTGTGCTATGGTAATCAGGCAAAAATACGAACATTTTTTTAAGCTTGCCTTAAATAATTTGCATACCGGGATGATATGTTATTATTTTTTTGTATAATGCTCGGTGTTTATACACGATTTTTTATCACAAAGGGGAGGGGTATACTTATAAGTCATTTGTTATGTTACGCTCTTCCTAGAATACAGGAACAGCCTCTAGCAACGTTCCGTATATCGTTTTAAATTAAATAAAAGTTTTAGTTTTCATATAATTATTTAAAATGTAATGATATATATATTTCTTTAATCAAGGTATAGTAAAAATACGTTGTTAGAGCTGCAAAACAACGTTAAGTATGCGTTACAGTCATGCAAGCAATTTTTTTTAACTGCGTGCGGCGTCGCACAGCAGAGGGGAGATTGCTGTAATTCCACGCATTCCGCATTTACAGAAAATCTTGGTTCAAAGATGAACTTGGTTCAGCTTAAACCTCCGATTGTTCAATCAAAATTTGAATTTAATTCAGTTGTCTAAAGTATAACTGTCGACCTACTTTATTGAAAGATACAATAAACTGATCAACTGTAATATTTTGTGTAGAATACAATATAACCCTAATTATTTTGTTTTATTTTGTATCGATTACAGAGCGGATGATTTTTTTTAAGTAAAGACACTTCTTGCAATACTGTAGAAGTCTTGAGAAGTTTGCAGTCTATCTTCTTCGGTTCTAGCTGGATGGATGAAAGTTGGATATAGTATGCAGATTGCTGAAAATACTCTCCACACTACTCTGCTGGCTGTACTTTTGTCTCCGCCTATAAAACACCAAATGTGATTAAAATAATTTCTGTAGCACAATACCAGTTGGTGTTAAAGCACGATTTCTCAAAAATCTTGAGTTAAGGCACAGGCCAACACCGTTCTCAACTAAAAAGCCAGTTAACTCATTTTCGTTTTAGTATCTTTTGGCCTATGATCGGTGCCATATTGACACCAAACTGACAGAAAATCCATGCATTACTTGTCAATTTGGTTATAAAAATGGCAGCCACAGTAGGCTAAAGGGCACTGAGGCGGTAGGAGTTAACTGGCTTTTTAGTTGAGAACGGTGTTGCACAGGCTTTTGTATACATAACTACATGTAATAAATGAAAGGTTAAGGCTCGCTTGTTATGGTCGTGCAATAAATCATGAATTGCATGCAAGTTTTTTTTCCCGTTTATTCAATAAGTCCAGCAAAGTGAGAAGGGATGAAAGGACTTGCATGCAATTCTCGTTTTATTGTTCCATGCAATAGGCCAATCAACTCCTACCATTTTGATGTCCTTTTCTCGACCTTCGCCGCCATATTGACAGAAAACCAATGGATTTTCTGTCACTTTTGAGTGAAAATGGCGGCGAAGGTGGATTAAAGGACACTAATTCGGTAGGAGTTGATGATTGTTTTCCACAAACCAAAACTACACTTTTTTGCACTCGACGCACGTTTCGCTAACAACGTTAGAATCATCAGGAGACGATAAAAAATAAGCTAAATTAACCTACACTCTATCTTATATACTATCTTTTAGTGGGCGCTTTATAATCATATCCTAACTATACATTCATGAAAAGAAAAAAAAATGAAGAAGCAAACAAAAAAATGCGAAAGCGCTGCTTTTTTGTACAAGAGTTTTACAATAAAACCCTCAACGGTCATTATACAAAAAAATAAACATAAATTCATTTATACAAGTTTCAAAAAAGGTTACACAAAATTGACAGAGGGACTTACTCGAGGGCTTACTGAATATGAACCTACTTCAAGAAACGGCGAAACTTTATTTATTGTCTATTGAAATACTTACTGCTGAGCTTGTTGTTGGTTTCTTTCTCCAGTTTGGACAACGAGAAACCTCATCCCCTATTTAGCAAAGTCAAACCTTCCACCATATCTTCCATTAAAAAATTCTTCTAATACCTCCATGAATAACCCTAATGATCTCCACAAAGTCTTCATAGTCCGTTTTGGTCCAATTTATAAAAGTTAAAAATGCGAATCCACCAGCAGTTTGGACTGGCACAAACGTCAAACAACACATGAAATTACACATGCTAAAATTTGTGCAATATTATACCTTTTTATTGCCAAAAGGCACTTTTAAACTATAAAAATTTTTTATTTTATACCTTCACCAAAAACATGATTTTAGTAACTGTCTGCAGATAACTAAAGCATGACTTTTTTGGTTATCGATGCAAAAAAACTTTTCTTTTGATCACGGGTGCAAAAAAAATTTCTGTCCGTTTTTTACCCAAAGTTAAATAGTTAAACATTTCCGCCAGTTTTCACCAAGTATTTACAAAAAAATCATTTAAAAATATCATTAAAATATCAACTTGTCAAAGATTAAAATGTCGCAACAATAAACGTCACCGAGTAAAAAGACACATCTCTATGGAAACGGTTGTTATTTCATTTACCAGCCGCCTTGATTTATACTGTAAAGATGGTGTGTTGCCAGAAGTTCTCTTCGTTCGAGATTTTTAAAGGTATTTTCCTGTTTTCCTTGGATTTTTTGAAAAAAGTATTAAAAAAAATATTGTTAACAACTCGCGGCTAAACGGTGCTTTTTTTTAGTCGCTGCGTCCGATATTTAAACAAACGCTTGTAAAAAAAGCACTATTTTAGCCACTAGTTCAAGTGAACCAAGTTGAAGAGCATGGAAAAACTTCGTTTAAGTTCTGAACCAACATTAAACAATTCACCATTTTCCTTAAACTAGGTTCAAACGCTGAACTAGCTTTGAACGGCCATAGAACAACCGGGCCTTAAAGTAGCACACACAAATATGCAATAGCTAAAAAGTAACAGTGGGATTTACTAAAACGGTTTAGTCTATTTTAAAATGGTCTTAAGTTTAAGTGAAATTTTTGGTTTTCAGCATTTTAGTCGAACCCTCCTTGAGTTTTGGACGTAGTTTGATTTATAAGAAGAATTTTAATAAATTTGTTTATTGAATAATCTTAAAACAATCTTTTGTTGCATTTAAGAGGAAATTTTCAATTTAGAAGAAAAGAAAATTAAAAAATTTAAACCCACGCGGGGTTTAAATAGTAAACACTCTGTAGAATAAATTACCATTGGGGTTATATTTCACTCTAATTAAAACTTACCCTTGTTAATTAATTTTTCCAATTAATACTTGATGTCACACAACGATTTAGATGAGTAATAATAAAATAAGGAGTAGATTAATTTTGTATTTATTTAAAAGGTGTTTTTATTTATGAAATGTATTAAAAAACTTTTTTTACATTTTTGTCACTGTCGAAATGTCAGTTTAAAAATATTAGCACTGCGTTCAATCACAAACAGCGAGTTCGGATCTTTTACCTCTGCTTGCACCTTGGCTTGCACCAACCTCTACTGATGAAAGCTACAGCTTTAAAATGAGTTGGGTTTGAGTAAGGAAAGTTTTCTTGACTGAGCTTTTAGATAACCTCAATGTTTTAATTTCAGTTTGTAAATAAATTAATATAGTTGTTTTGGGTTTTTTTATTTGGTATATTTTTCGTGCATAATCAGTGACCTTCACTTATGTTTGTTTTGCCTCTGACATAATTATATTTTTTCTTCTGAAAACGGGTTCAAAATATGGCGTTTTTCTGGACAAAATTGGAGGTGTTTTATTCTTTAATGAACAACTTGGGATATTAAATAAGGTAAATTAATCCTTGTAAAAACGGTTACTTAGGGAAATTATCAACGAGCTTATCACCAAATGCCACAAAACATCATCCTTTCTGGGGGCTATAAATCCACCCCCCTGAGGTGGTCTAAAAAATCACCAACTTTATAACCTCAAACACAAATAATAAAGCTATTATGTGCCAAATTTTTGGCTTATTCGCCATTTGCCATTTTGAAACCTGTCAAAAAAATTAGTTTTAGGGCATTTTCTTCTAACATATGGTGTATTTTGAGAAAAAAAGCAGTATTTTAGTGGTATTTTGCAATAGCAATACAAAATAATTAATAACTTTGTGTCTTCTCTGTATGGGTAAATGTTGTTTTAAAATTGGTTTTAAAATTTAGAACACCCCACAGGTGTAAATATTTAGACCTGTGGGGGGTACTATTTTAGATCTTAGTAAATCCCACTGAAAATGTATAGTCCAATCAACACCGTTCCCAACTAAAAAGCCAGTTAAGCCATTTTCGTTTTAGTATCATTTGGCCCCCTATCGGTGCCATATTGACACCTAACTGACAGAAAGTCCATGTTTTACCTGTCAATTTGGTTATAAAAATGGCAGCCATAGTAAGCTAAAGGGTACTGAGACGGTAGAAGTCAACTGGCTCTTTAGTTGAGACGGTGTTGGTCCAATTTTTTGATGAGCAGACTGACTGACTGGACTGGATCTTGGAGCGACATTAATATGTAAAAAAAGGTCATGTCGATGATTGTTTCAACTGTTACTTCAAATTGACAATAAACAATGATTGTTTATCGTCTCCTGATGATGCTAACGTTGTTAGCGAAACGCGCGTCGAGTGCAAAAAAGTGTAGTTTTGGTTTGTGGAAAACAATAATAACTTTGTTTTAAATTCTTCTTGTCTGAACTTCTCCATAAATGTGTTTCTATATTCAAGTCGCGATTTTTTTCAAAAAGCCAATGATCCAATTTATCTGCGTCTATCTGGGCTTTCACATTCTTTCAAATAGAGGGTTGCATCTCCAGTCGTAAATCTTTGATACGTTTCAGTTTATGGCTTTTTCCATAAAACCCAAAGACACGAAAGGCTGAGGATAGAATGCGGTAAGCAGTATTGGAAACTGCAGGTACCTAGCTAAATGCAAAATTTTTACGGCAGTGGAAAAGCTGAAGCAAAAAGCAAATATCTTTAGCGATGATCGATGCAGAGAAATCGTCAAACCAAGTCGTATATATAACGAAATATGAGAAGTACAACACGCAATATCTAAGTATATCCAAAAATAAAAAAGCGGTAGACTGTTAAAAAGGATTTGTAAAATTAAAAAACTTATCGTATCGTATCGATTAATTTTGTGACCAACGGTAAGTATTGGCAAATTACAAAAAATATATAAACTGCTTTTTAAATAAAACAGAGTACTGTAACTATAGGAATCGAAATTCCAACTTATAAGATGTAATTTGGTAATTTTAGCGCTTCTAAATTTTACAAATAAAGTTTTGCATTATAAAGTTACAAACCGTTTAGTAAAATTATAATAATATTAAAAATTTTCATAACATTACATTGTAATTTTACAAACTGATTAATAAAATTATTATCGAGATTGGAGTTTTACAAATGATTCCAGTAAAATTACAAAAAGCATGTAAAAATAGATTAGCATTTTACAAAATTTCTTGTAAAAATAAAAAAAAACGATAATTTCTTTTTTATTTAAATATTTTTTTTTAGTAAATATTACGAACAAATTGGTAAAAAGTATTTTAATATGACATATAATTATAAAATATATAGCCCATCCGTAACATATTTCACCCTCGATATTTTGAAAAACCTACAAAAATGTTAAGGTTCAAAAGCACTACTAGAAATCCGTTGCTTCCTTCTCTCGCTATCTAGTACTGTTTGGTGATGGTGTTAAATAGAAAGTTTCTTACCCTTAGAGCGCTCTTATGCACAGTTTATATCGAATAAAACCACTTGGTTTAAAATATCGTCACCTTCTTTCGATAGAAAAAGAATTTTGCTTTAAACATGTCGAGGATAAAATTTGTTACGTTTTCCAGGGCTAAGAAGAGTGCAACAAAAGTTATTTTATTAGACACTTTAAGTTTGGCATCACACACAGGAGGTGCCCATCGGTATACGTGAAATATTCCGGCTCGGATGTTTCTGTCTTTTACATTTTATTACCATGTATTTCTATCTTGCTTTCTTTGGTTCGGCCGCTCATCTATTGAACACGCTGCGTATATTATCATATATTCACGTTAACAACATGCCGCAGACGCTCTACTACGTAGGTTAGTCTGAACGTTATACATGCTAAAGACGTGACCTTGATTAAAAAGCTCAACGATAGACTGCAGAGATTGGACTTTGATATCTGTATTCGAGCGGAAGTCTTTGCTTTTTTACAGATAAAAGGAAGATAGAATATTGCGCTATATTCCACGTTTGTCTATTATTTAAGCTGGAGGCACAATTAAAAATACAAGCTACTCCGATCTCACTTTTTTGCGCGATTTTTGTTAACGGAATACAAATTACAAGACACAAAATATCATTGGTAGCGATGCTCCAGAAAAAAGTAGACAACAAAGATACTGGTGGTAACCCTGAAGTCTTTGGAGAAAAAAGTGAGAAATTGCCGAACGTTACTTTAAAGACATTCTAGAATCCCTCCACATAAACAGACGAAAACCACGATTTTAGAAATACAGAACATTATTATAGAGTTTCAATTTATAAACAAGTTTTAGACAATATACAACGCAACGTGAAGACAAAATCAGGGCAAAATTAATTGATTTCGTTGCCTAATAGTATGTTTGATTAATACAAAACACAAATTCTTGAACTTTTATTGAGAGATGTCAGTATTTGGAAACAATATTGGTCAGAAGTAGGCAAAAGCTTAAATCAAAACATATATGATAACGTTTTCCAGGCAATGAATAAAAACATTTTTGCGTGTGTGTCCGTAATTAATGATTCGTCAGAAAGAAGCTATGGCGGAAAATTATCTGACGGGTTTAGCGTTGCTGCATTGACATTGAGCGAGTCCTTGCCCAAAAAAACTGGAAACGAACTTTTTTTTGGGATAGGCATCTTATATTTGAGAAAATGCAATATAAAAGGTAATGTTTCAACTTAAAAAACTTTTTAGATTTAAAAAAAAAGTATTTAGCTATTAGGTTTTGTTTGTTATCTATGTTTCTTAGGGGATTAGGTACGAAAATATTTAGAAAATCAAAAGTTTGGCATAAATTGCGACGCCATAACACTTTGTGTCACTTTCTTAAAAATTTTTGCCTGTTGTGCTTTAAAACCATTGATATATATATATACAATTTTATTTTAATTTTAAATCAAAAAATGCATTTTCAGTGCAATTTTCTTAAAAACTACGATTTAAGTTTAATTTAACTCAAAAATTGCATTCTTAATGTAATTTTCTAAAATTTTCGGCGCCTTGAAACATTTTTTTAAATAAAAAATGCATTAAATAAACAACTTAAAATCTGAGCACCCCCCCTACATTTGAGACCAAAACCGCGCTTGTAGTTACTGGTTTTTGTTTGCATATATTGATATGTTCCTCATAAAAGCTATGCTTTTATTCTAGTTTTTTTTTTCTTATCCCCCACCCTTTCCAAATGGCTGGGACCGCCACTGGTAGCTTGTGTTTAGTATTTTGAGTTTGACTAACAGCATTAATTTAAAGGCTTTGAAATTGTGTCGCTAGTATCTAGTAGTATTTTTAATAGTCGTCGGGCATTTTGGGCAAGACCAAAAAACTATCTAATAGAGGAGTTTGAGCTTAGCTGAAATGTTGAAAAGACAAAATGGATGGTTATACTCATATAACTATGAGAGGAGAGAATTTTCGAAAAAAAGTCGTAGCGATAATAAATCTCCTCCAAGTTCTTAACAAAAACCAATTTGAGATTGAAAGTCCTATGTAAAGAACATAAAATCTTATGCCAAGAGCATATATTTTTAACTATTTGTATCATAGTATAATAAATATTTTGATTTTAAGAGCATACTTTCTTGAAAATTGGCCTTAAAAGAAGCATTCTCTTACGAAAACTTTAAAAACAATGACGTCATTACACAGTATGGCAACGCGGAAAGGGATCATTGCACAATTCACATAAGAACCTCTTTGTATTTTGGCTTCCCCCACTCCTAATATAGCAAAAGAAAAAAGAGAGAATCTTATGCGAATTATGCAATTGTCCTTTTATGTCTTGCACTGTGCAGAAACGTCACACATGTAAGCAAAAAAAAACTGTAGGTACTGAAAATTAAAAAAAAAAATTTTAAAAATTACAAAAACTACATAAACACGAATATAAATTCGCTACATCTAATATTGTCAAAAACAGTAAACAGTGTATTTTGCACATGAACGTAAACATTTTTCGCATAGCATTTTATTTCTAATTATATCAAACGGTTTACATCACACCATCAAAAGAGCAGTAAGTTAATTTTAGCTAATTCTAACCAAAAATCTAGATCGACTAAACAGTTTATACACAGTATATAAGTATACAAACTCTGCTATTACAGAACTTGCTTAAAAATTAAAAGTGGGAGTAATTTTTGTTTTCGAAAACACATCTAAATTAAGAAAAATGAGGTAGCTTTTTTATCTAACAATAATTTTTAGTCTAATAGCCTTTTCTTTTTGGCTTTGTTCAACAAAAAGTACACAGCATAATTCCTAAACTAAAATATAAAAAATAGTTGACAGTAAAAGTGGGACTTAAGTTTTATCTCCCGACATTAAAGTCACAGAGCTCGTGAACAAAAACTGCGAAAAAGGCTGATTTCTTGGTTTATGTGGGTGGGTTATACATCATCCATCTCCAGTCAGCCAGTTCTCCTAACAGCAGGCGGTTGGAAGGGGGAGGGGTTCAAACCTGTAGAAAAATCATAAAAACTAAAAATAAAAGAAAACCGGATACTATACTGTTACCAATGTTTTTATTTGAGTAAGATCAAAATGTTTTTAAAAATACTTCACAATAATTTACTTGACACAGACCTATTTTTTTAAGGTTAGGTGAGCGTTTAAAAGAAATGAATGTTCTCTGTTTTACTGTCCTCTAGTTTACGCAAGTTTTAATTGCCAGGTCAAAATGGATAATGTATAATTTTTATATGCCTGTCTCTTTTATTTTAAAAGAATAAAAAGAGACATTATCCATTAGCCAGTACGCATTAAAAGTGTAAACGGGGCATAAATTTCTATTCTTGACACTAGAAAGTGCTTATACACATAAAGAATTTTTAATAAAAAACTTAAAAGTAAACCAAAAAAATATAGTCCATTCCTAACCTATAGGTAGGTACCCTGTTGTAAATTTAACGAATAATGCTCTTAAGAAGACAACAGGAGCTCTAATCTCAAATCCACACAGCATGTTGTACAAGAACCGCCGGGCCGGACCGTCCATTTTGGATTGCCTTTACTAAAGCTAATGGTCAAACAGGATATAAAAAGTAAATTATTTAGCTACACAATCAAAAATTTGTGAAAACTACACACAAGAGTTCAGGCATGATTGCTGTACCTTGCAAAAAACCGGAAATACCTGTAAATGAAATCAGGAAAGCGTACCCTGCATGTTTTCTAGCAATATCGTTTTTAAATTACTCAAACAATACTACATACTTACCTCTAAATTTCGATTCCAAGTGCCCCATATACATGTAGCAGTTCTTCCAATCACGGTATTTTTGAGGTTCTCACATTACCTATTTTTACAACCAACTGCACAGACTACATGTTTGATCTTATCATGACCGGCATCTGACTAGTGACTATCGATTGATGGCTGGCAGGGTAGCCGCCGATCGGGTGTGCTCGGTAACTAGCCGAACGGATTGAAATACTTGTCTCTTGGGAAAAGAACTTCTATCATGGACTGAAATAATTTCTTTTAAAATTGTATTGAGCATACTCCTCTTGACAGATAAAATAAAACCAAAGATGTTTAACTAAAATAGATCCATAAATTGCTTCGAAACGCGATCATACGTTAGATTTAGGGAAAACCATTTTATGTTCAACTGGCGACGCTGTACCAGACATGCTCCTCCTCACACATGCTCCAACTACCTTACTAATAAATGTAAAAAGGTTTGGTCGTTATTTTCAGACTTGTCAAATTTTTTTGGAAATACAATCTTTAATTTTTTTATACTTAATAATTGATACCGAGGGTATAGAGAGGTAATATATTTGTGTAAAGATATAAAATAGAAAATATTAATTTTTTAAATGTTCTCCAGATAGTTATCTGCCTAATTAGTGCGGAAAGTGATACTTTTACGCACGGGAGGAGTTCGGGCGGGAAAGACACTTCCGCAAGGGTTAGGTACAATTTTTTTTCTGCGAGTGTTTATGATGACTTTCTTGATCAAAAAGTAGTTTTTAGAACACACATTTCAAACTCAAAATTTCAAAATTTGGTCCATAAAGTACCATTTAAAAAAAAATTGCGTGCTTTAAACGTTTTTTCACGCACGCTATGACAGTTTTTTATGCACGCCGTGCTTATTGTTTTACGCACGACGTGTGGGAAGTTGAATTTTCCACAATAAAATTGATATGTAATAGTAGACTTTTTCACACGCATTTGCGAAGTAGTTTCTTTACCTATTTGATGGCAAGTGACCTGCAAAACTTTATTAAAAAATTAGCATAGGTAAAAGTATTTTTTTAGCATGGCGTGAATTTTAAGTCTAATTGGAGTTTCTAGATGCATTTATAAACTAGATTAAATTAAAAATGGAAACAAAATTATTTTTTGGTTTTAATTTTAAAAATACCAAATATATAACCTTAGGCAAGTAGGAAATTGCTGTACTAAAAACGTGTCAAAAGTGCCTTTTTCGCCCTTAACGGCCATCATGTGCAGAAAAATATAAGTTTCCGCACTGTTTAGACAAATGACCAAAAAACCAATGTGGAAAAAATAAAAAAATGGAATTTATACACTCTACTATAACACTAGTTGCACGCCTATGGCGGCCTATCACAAGATGGCGTCGAAAAAACATATGATAACAACGTCACACTACGCACTGTGTGACAAACATCACTTTTGCACAAACACTTAAAAATCTATTGAAAAAATATTCAAAAACTCTCGATTAATCTGTAAAATATACCAAAACCTCAATTATGCTAAAGCTACAACGCCGTAGAGAAATTATGAATGGAGTACACACGTTTATATGGCTGACCCGCCACAAATGCGAGGTTGTCACATTGTTGTAGGTTTTATTCCCGATATATATTGGGAAATAAAAAGAATTATTCTTTCGGCCAAAATATCAGGTATTTTATCTGATATTTCGATCGAAAAAATGAGGTATATTTTGAGTACCATAACATGTACCTCCACATTATAAATTCTTTATTGATTTAAAATTGTGAAACTTCAAGGAAATTTAAATGCAATTATATAATATACCTAAATTTCTTTATATATTTGAATAATAACAAGGTGTTTCTCCATGTTTAAAAAAAGCAAACCGGAGAATTTGCATAATTGCATGTAAATGATAAAGTTATAAAAAATAATATGTTTGTAAAAACATTACGTGTGGAGATACAACTTTCATCGCAATCTGGCATTGTCGCCAAATTGTTTACCTTATGTCTGATCGCAACTGTGGTAAACATAATGTCTCTATTTAAGTTATACCTTTATGAATAAAACCAAGATATTAGGAATCTTGTTCGGAGAAATCCTAAGTTCTATATGGGAGGAAAAAGATATAATGCTAAAATAAATTCAATTTTGATGGAAAAATAAAAAACAAGATAATTTTGGGATCTTGTCTCAAGCGGAGTTTTTTTTTTAGTGTGACTTCATTCGAAACGTTTTCTATCCGTCATTCTAAGTTCTGTGATAAGACCCCCTGAAATGATTGGCTTAAACCCTAACTTTGGAAAGGAAATGTGAACTAATATGTTTACAATCAAAAGTTTTCCCTGGTTTCACGAACGTTTTAGAGCATATTTTTGAGATTTGCAAGTTTGTTGGCAGTTTGAAAGGTTTTTAAACGAGCGAGTTTTGAGGGAAAGGGGTTTACGACTATTTTATTAGTTTTTCGGTTTGATTTGTTATTGGTCTAGTGCATGGGTATCAAAAAATATACTAGCTACGTTCGGTATATACGTCGGATCAATTAGACTGCTCCAAATCGTTCGGCAAATCGAAGGCGAGGTAGGGGAGGTAATTTGGAGCTAGATCGCTCTGCTCCGAATTTTAGATGGATTTTCCAGATTAATCTAAACTTTTAGGGTTATGGTTTTGTTTATTTTTATTTTTGTGTTTGAACTTTTTTGGATTTTCACTTACCATTTAAGTAAGTTTCATGTAAGCCTCAGTCATGATAGATTGAAAACGCTCTCGCCATCGGCAACGACTGGCTCGAAAGCTGAGGGGTGATTTATAAACGAGTTGAGTTGAGTGGCACATTCTGAAATGTTCTTTAAATTGCCTGTCTCTTAATCGTGGGACTTTTTCTTCAGAAAAAACCAAAGAGCTTATTGCAGTATTCTGAACAGTTAACCTCGCAATTATTGATATACAAACACAAAAAATGAGTCAACAGGAGGAGAATGAAAATATGTAAGTATTGTTTATAATTTTTTGATTTCAATTTTTGTGTTGTTTTACTTTGACAGCTTTGCAGTCTAGAGTTGCTGCACCGTAAAAAGTAAGGGCCCCCAGTTACTCAAGTTTTAATGCATAATGCCTAATGCTTTTTTTATTCCTATTTCTGTCTATTTCAAATTTTTTTCAAAGACAAAATTGTGCATTGTGCATTAGCCATTAAAAGTTGAGTATTTTTTTGCTTACTTCTGTGAACTATAAACATCAAAATTGATAACCCATAGTTCATTTTCCTTGCGTCT
Organism: Oxystoma pomonae; assembly: GCA_963921995.1. NCBI lineage: Eukaryota > Metazoa > Arthropoda > Insecta > Coleoptera > Brentidae > Oxystoma > Oxystoma pomonae. The sequence goes on from OY998165.1 coordinate 113,240,567, forward strand.
TATGGCTTACTTTTTATGGTGCAGCAACTCGTCTAGAATGCAGCTTAACCTAAAATGTCAGACAAGAAGAAAGTTCTAATTTTCTCTTGCTAAAATACTGTTCTTTGGGGTAAATTGTTGTTTTCCTAACTCTATTCTACACCCAACCAAACAAAGTACTATTGTTTTGTTACTATTATATTATTGCTTTTTTTATAGTTTAAAATAAAAAACTCCCCAAAAAGTCATAAAAAAAATGATAGACAGGGTATTCAAGGAACAACCTGCATATTGCCACCAAAGTGTAGCTACACGGGACCAAAGAATAGCTTGAGAACACATCAGAATTTGTCATAAGAAAAATGATACGCAAGATATTTAAGGAACAACCTGCATATTGCCACCAAAGTGTAGCTACATGGGACCAAAGAATAGCTTGAGAACACATCAGGATTTCTATAAGTTGGTTTATTAATTGGAGGTAAATAATATATTTTTCATTACTCAAAGAGGGTCTCCAGTAAAAATACAAGTTGTGTTTATTTTGTAGTAGAAATGATCCTAAAACTAGTGGCGTAATTGATTTTTTTATATCACTTTTAATAACTGAGAACTTTAATTCTAAAAATTAAAGGTGGTCAGTATTTTGTCATTATAACCTTTGATTATAACCATCTGTTCATCTTTTTTAAATCAATCGTAGGTTGGTTTTTGAAGGTTAAGTGCCATATAGACATGACAATAATAACATATTGTATGACATATTTTGTAAAGGCTTGTATTACCCAAAAGATTAGATTAGACTCTTTATTTGATCATTATATAAGTTATATGTTTGTATCAAATACATTAAATAAATAAATATAATTAATATTAAGTTTAATCAATAAAACAAATATTACATAACTCAGTAAAATTTGATATTATGCAATACATAAACTCAATTTTTTTTTAATACAGAACTTACAATTAAAATTGTAAAAGCTAGCCTACAACATTAAAAATAAAATTGCAATAGATAGCTAACAGCATTAAAAAAGTTAAGTCTAAAGATATCTGGACATTAGAGCAAAAGCTTAATTTAATGAAAGTTAATAAAAAAAAACGTACCAGTCACACAAAGATTTCTTTCCACAGACCTACTAACAACGTTTTCTGAAAAGATGACTATGCAGTAAACGTAAAGTTTGTATCTTTAACTATCTATACTTATTAACCTAGTAGTAAAAGAGAGGGGGGGGCCGGCAATGATAGAAAAAATTGTCTGACCCTCTCCTATAACATATTAAAATTTGAAAAAATTTAATGGGTGCCCATGCTCCATAATAAATTGGAAGGAGTTCTTTCTTGAGTCTCTATGGTTTTATTAGAATAATGTTCATCATAACTAAGAATTAAAAAAATAAGTACCGTATTTTGTGAAACTCATTCTTTATCAAAAATGTAATTTGTAAAATCCTTTTTTTGCATTGTTTCAGATATAGCTCGATCATGATCCAGCCTGTAGTAGGGTGATGAGATCTAGAAAACTGCAATGTACTTTTTTAGCGTGTTTGTTAAATGTTATTTTTTATACACCAAATCAAAGTGCCTGTACTAATTTTAAAGAATTATATAAATTTGTGTTCTTTATTATTGCAAATTGGACCGCAGTGTTAAACCTGGTTTGACTTGTAAAAACACTTGTATAATACTTACTAATAAAGAAACTAAACTAAACTTTGAATTTAATTGTGGTTTGGAATGTGCTCTCATAATAAACCAAAGTATCACATTCTAAACATCAATTAAATTTAAACTTTAACATTGCGGTGCAATATGCAACGAATATTTGTATAAATCACTACATTTAATCAACATGTCTATGATACAAAAGTGATAAAATCTGAATGGCCGAAAGTGGTAATCTCCTGTGGCTGATGTTCGGAATGAAGGCGGCATGCCCTAGGAAGCACCATACTTCAAGTGGGTATCCGACTCGTGGTCGCTTGGAGGAAGCGCGCCACTTCGGAGGGACTTTCTACCCGAATTTATCCGTCACTTCGGAAAGCCTTCAGCTTGCCGATTTCGGCCATGGGGATTTGGTTTATTGGGTATCTTCAAACATTATTTGTTGTCCGTGCACTACAGCACAAATAGCCTTTAAAACCATGTTATTCATGGTAACTTTGAGACTTAAAAGCCCAGCAGCGAAAAAAAAAACAAAAATTTTTAAACAAAGGTTAGAAAGTTTAAATCTGAACCCGTTCGGTAATGCGACTTGCTCGGATTAATCGACGATCAGCTGACCAAAAATCGGTCTGATCTGCGATCTATATACCGGACTTAGCTACTATTATCAGCGGCGTACCATCCATGGAAGCCAGGGAAGCATTGCTTCCCCTAGAAAAACATCATCTTTTTAAATGTAATTTTTGAAAAAGGGAACAATTACTTTAGATTGTATTAAAAATGCTAAAATTTATGTTATATATCAAGCCTTTAACAAATGCGGCCTTATCTCAAACATAGACACAACAGAAAGTCTGCCGCGTGTCGTGTACGCACGGCTTTCCTCTACTCTAGAAAAATCCAATAGAAGCTACCCCGCTGCTAGTTGATCTGTAGCCTATTCTCTATATTTTTAGGTGCCATGCTTCACCTTGTTGAGGAACATCTACAGCCGGGAGTGGAAATTCTATATAGATTTGACGGTGGCCTACTTAACCTAGGCAGACTGCGAGCAAAAACTAAGGTCTCGACGACCTCGGTAATCGAACTGCAGTACGCCGATGTCAACGTCGTTATGGCCGATACAGAGGAAGGTCTACATCTGGTAATCAACGCATTTAACCAAGCCTACAAAAGCATTGGCCTAGAGGTCAATCTTGCCAAAACGCAAATTCTTCACCAACCAGAACCAGGTACGAATCCCCAAGTTCCAAACATTTCCATAAATGGCCATCCTCTGCAGAACGTGGAACATTACCCATATCTTGGGAGCTACCTATCATCAAATGCAACTATTGACGCAGAGACACAGCATCGCCTAAAATGTGCTAGCGCAGCGTTCGGACGGCTTTCGGAGAGAGTCTTCAACAATCACGACATCAATGCGGAGACCAAGCTTCGTGTCTACAACACAGTTATAATACCAACTCTAGCATACGGATGCGAAACGTGGACCACCTACAGAAGGCGTATCAAACGACTAGAAAAATATCACCAAAGTTGTTTAAGACGAATACTGAGAATCAAATGGTAAGACCGACGAACAAACATAAGTGCTTTAGAAGAAGCCAGAACAATTAGTATAGAAGGCCTTATCTTCAAGCACCAGCTTCGTTGGACTTGTCACATTATCCGCATGCCCGAAACACGTCTCCCAAAGCAGATATTTTATGGACAACTGAAGGAGGGAAAGAGAAATCAAGGAGGTCAACAAAAAAGGTACAAGGACGTTCTCAAAGGCAATATGATGAAGGGTCACATCGATATAAACAACTTCGAGACCACGGCAAACGATAGGGCTTTTGTTAGAGTTTGGTTGGATGGAAAAAATAGTTAGGCGCCTAAAGGATGAATGAACATCTTGGATTTTTACATATTTCAAATTCGTTTATTTGAAACGTTTTTAAAGTTAAAGTTATAAATATTTAAAAGTCCCCAAATTTGAATGTCCACCACGGTCCACTCCTAAAATTTGCATCAAGGTTGTTTTGGTAAGATTTTATTTGATAAAATATTTTTATAAGAAAAAAATTATTAAAAAATGTTTTTCTATTTACGAATTTGTCCCTCTGTAAAGTAGTATACCTAGCTAAGTAGGTACTTTTTGTTAAATGTTGAAGTCTATTAAAAAAAGAAGTAAAATATACTCATAAAGAAAATAATGCAAAAAAATATACCTAATTGTTTGTTTACAGCACAAACCAAAAACTACTGAAAACAAATTATAAGAAAACAAAAAATTAAGAGGTTCTACTAATAAGCTCTGCATAGCCAAATGATAGGTATTGTATTATCTGAAAAGAGACCAACATGATTTGATGGACATGTTAGGTTCGGTACAAGTACTGAGCCCTGAGGAACTCCCTGCTCCCCGGAAAGCAATGAACAACGTACCACTTACTGTTTACCTATATACAGACCGCTTCAAGCTACTGCGAACATAGGGCGAAAGAAGTCTAATTTGCCAGTGTACGTACATGCTTCTTCAAAAACAGATAGAAGTCATTACGAGCAAGATCGGGAGATCGAGCTGGCCATAAAATAGTTCCCCGTGTACTTATAACCAGATTAGGAAATACATTATCAAGATATTCCCTAACAAGGCCAACATTGTGAGCGGAACAACCATCTTGTTGAAACCATGTTTCACCAAATCTTACACCTAACAACTGCCTAGCAGTTGGAATAATGTGCTGCTGCAGTAGATCCAAGTATCTAGGACCATTCAAATTGCAATTGCCGTTAATAAAAATGGCCCAATTACGTGTTCCCCTACAATACCCCCCCCCAAACATTTAGTTTTTGGGGATACTGTGTTCTTATGTCAAAATACAAATGCAAATTTTCCCTCGACCAATATCGAACGTGTGTTGGGTTATGACGATTTGACCATTTGACCATCTGCACTTTTTCGGCAACATCGTAGACATCCATTTTTAGTTTTAAAAATGTATTATTTCAATTAAGAACTTACCCATCTGTTTCTCGAGCAAGGCAGAAATAAAACAAAATAATAAAAACAAAATGAATTTCCAAAAGATAACACTGCAGCGTGCTTCGAATCCACCTCGGTCGTACGGCACAGAGAGTAAATTGGACTTGATTCCCCCTATGTTCGCAGTAGCTTGAAGCGGTCTGTATATTAGCTTCTATAGTTCGTTTTTAAACTACAGTACATCTGAGCATCAGAAACATACATCAATAACAAAGCGATGAGAAAACACACATTATACCACCCATTAATCCTGAATAAACCATTGTCAAAGCATTTAATGCACTCCGAATTTCGAGGTTATCCTTATAGGGTTATCCCCTTTATTTCTATCCCGAATAAATCATTAGACCAATTAGGATTACTCCAAAGATAAGTACTAATATTAATAAAGACACTAACCTAACGCTTATGGGCATATCCCGGATCTATACCTATAAGTATACACAAGTATATATAACATGGATTTAATCAAAATTTTTAAACAACATGAGAACGAGGAAGGAAAGTGCCAGTACCTATCTATTTAGGTATCTTAGAAGCGCAAATTATTATAGGAACATCTTGACATTTTATTTTTTTATTTTATTAACCATAACCAACTTCTTAATTAACTAATGAATTAAAGTATTTGCGTTCGTTGAGGTAGCAATTATTCCCCCCCCCCTGAGATTTTTCGGCACATAATATTTTTTGCACTTTGAAAACTTCATTTTGGGGGGGGGGGTGGAATAAAATAGCTACTTACGTTACTAGACCGGAAATGTGTAAACCTGTCGATTTCTGTCTAGATGCTTACGGACGAGGCGGAGCCGAGTGCGGAATATCTAGACGAGTACTTTAATAACATTTCACGGCCGTGTATCGTACAACGTTTTATTTCATACTGTTTTATTTAATTTAAAATAAAAATAATTTTAAACAGCGTCAATCAATATACCAAAAAAATGTCATGTCATCTATATTTGTTTCAACAATTACTTTACAATTTTACATCAAATTGTTGTCAAAATTTTGAAGTCCAGTCATCTTTGCATTGGTTGCTAACAGAAACAAAATAAAGTTTATTTGTTTCTGTCACGTAGAGCAGTAAAAATGGACGCAATTTTGAAAAAAAGTTCAGCCGCAACAGAAAAACTGATTCCAGCCAAATCTTCAGTAAGATATAAAAAAGAATATGAAACATTCTGCGATTGGAGAAAGACTTTTAATGTGGAAAATACCTTCAACGAAAATGTTATGTTGGCCTACTTCTTAGATGTAGTAAGTGTTAAATTAGTTTTACTAAAAAAAATGTGTTAAATACCTACTTTGTAAAAATACGTCGATCGTAATTTTTAATTTCCTTACTTTTTCAGTCACAAAAATCCAGCAGTTCAACGCTATGGGCAAAATATTCGATGGTGAAATCTATGTTGGTAGTAAATGAGATTTCCCAAGCATTTTTAAAGAAAGAATCTGTAGGCCACCAACCAAGCCAATCAAAAATTTTGACCAGAGAGCAGGTGGAGTCAAGTACAGGGACACAATTGATTGTAAGCATAAACCAAACAAAAACTTACATCAAAGGAGTGTTTACAGTCACTGAAGAATCATTTTTAAGCATATTCCGTAGTTATCGCCATCTGCGACCCACCCACATTCCCGAAAAAGCGTTTTTTGTCGGCTACAGAAAAGGAAAATGTATTAGCCAAAGAGTGGGCATCCATACAATTGTGGGAGCGCCTCGAAAAATTGCGGAATATTTCAATTTGTCCAATCCCGAAAGGTACACGGGACACTGCTTCCGCAGAACGTCTACCACGCTATTCGCAAACGCGGGAGCAGATGTTAATGTGCTAAAACGTCACAGCGGCTGGAAGAGCACCTCTGTGGCCGAAAAATATGTCGAGGAGTCTTTGGAGACAAAAACAAAAGTAGCTAGAATGATCCAGGGAGCAGAAAACTTTGTTCAAGTTCTACACCAACAATACCAAACCCAAAGTTAGTCTTCCTCGCGAAAAGGTAACCCCGAAAAAGATTGCTCGGCTGCTGCTCATATAATTTCAAATAATTCCAATTGCACAATTAATTTAAATATTTATAAGTAATTTTGAGTAGTTTATTGTATAAAATATTTGTTTTTCATTATAATAATAATAAAGATTTGTTCAAAAATATACCATTTTGCTTATAAAAATTCAGAAATTTAGTTTTAGTCCGGTAATGTTTTTTTACCGGACTAGTGATGTAATAGGTCATTTCCCGTACTCAAATTAATTCCGTAAGAGGGAACATTACAATACAGTATGAAATAAAGACAATTTTCGGTCGCTTATCGTACACTAAAAAATAGGATTACTGGAATCAAGAAAAAATTCTCTTGAATAGGGCCAACTCCCCTGTGTCCTTGGTTCAAGATCATAATTACTTTGAATCAAAATAAAATTGCTTGTAACAAGGGAATTTTTATTGTTCCAAGAGAAAAATGGTCTTTAATCAAGGACACACACGGAAAAAAAAATTGCACCAGGAACAATTTTGTGAAGATATAATCAACAAATGGTTGGTCAACATTTTTGTTGATAATATTTTTAGAATTGGCTACAATTTTTACACAATTATAAACAATAAATCCACACATTTTTCCCAGTGCAGGAGGGTTGTTCCAATTCAAGAGAATTTCTCTTTATCCTTTTTTTTTCCTTTTTTTCAGTGTACGTATTATTTTTTTAGAGCGAAAACATAAAACAACATAAAAAATTATGGACAAAACCGAGGGGGTAACCACTGTTGGCAATCATGTCACAAATCTTAGCTGTTCACAGTCCCAGAGACTGCCTAAGCCTCACTAAACTCCGCCAAACTCTGGCTTGCAGACCCTAAGAGACCCGGGGAGTCTTTGGAAATCCCTCGGCAGTCCCCAGCAATCACTGACCATTCAACAAAATTGGCAATCCTGTCACATTTTTTGAACTAGTGGTTACCCCCTCGGACAAAACTTCTCAAACTATTAAAATTACATTGGTATCACTCTTTAGATTTTTTTGTCAACAAATTAAATCAGATAACAAGTGACAGTGGTTTTGGCATAATTTTGTGGTTGGTCATTAATTACGATAACAAAAAATAACCATAACGGTTATCAAAACTTTAAGCATTCCAAAATATCCTTATTACTGTGATAGATGCTTGTTTTCAGTGTTAGTTAGTTATCTAAGGCGTTTGCCTAGTTACTCTGCGCTTGAATCCCTGGAACATGGGGCCTTGCTAAAACCAAATCCGAGGATGATTTTATGTCCAACCGTGGGTCGCGCCAGAAATTTTATTGCCACCGGAAACTCCAGTATAGATAATGTTATTAGCATTCATTCGCTTTATGGTGCATGCATAAAAGTTTCCGCCAAATAGAGGGAAATGGCTGGAAATGCGTTCAAAACTCAGCTAAAGCCCCGATAAAGCTATATAAATGGCTATAATGGGTTGAATATTCGACTATAAATTCCATTAATTGGTTTTCCTGTGCTAAAAGTAAGTAAGGTTTCACAAAAATAATATTTGCGAAGAAAATACATATAGAAGCTTCCTGCTATTTATCTATCTGCTAAATAGAACTGACTCACTCTCACTGCCAGAAAACCACAGCCTATACCTAATGATTTCAATGCAGTTTAACAAAAACTAGAAAGATGTGGTTTATGAGGCGAGGTTTTTCAACTACTGGAGAGTTGTTGGTGGCAGAAAACAATTTGTTGAAATTGATGGCGATGCAAGTGAAACTAGCGATATTATTTATGGCGTTCCGCAGGGAACGGTTTTAGGGCCATTATTATTTAGTATTTATATAATTGACTTGTTCAGTATTAAAACGCTGGGAAATATTGTTGGTTTTGCGGACGACACTGCCATATTTTATGGGGCTGATTCTTGGATAAACTTAAAAGTCCTAAATAGAGACAGTCTTTTCAATTTTTAAAACTTGGTTTCAGTTGACCAAACTTACATTAAACTATGACAAAAGGAACATTCCAGAATCTACCTCCATAAAATATCTAAGAGTTATATTAGGCAGAAATATGAAATGGGACCTGCATATTAAAAATATTATTAAAAAAATTCCCGGACTTTTTTGAACCAGGAACATCTTAGACCACTGTACTTATCCCTCGTACAATCTCATCTCTCATATAGGATTTTAGGGTGGGGTGAAGTCGCACAGTGCCACCTGGGACATTTAAGCTAAATAATTAAGCTAGATAAAAAACCAAAACAGCATGATACTAGAAATAATATGAACTATATAACACCAATTTTCCTAAAAACGGCAACCCAGAGGTTTACTCAATATTTTGCCCCTAGACTCCTTAATTTATTACCAGAAGACGTAAAAACCATGAATTTAAACAAAAAACACGTCTTTGGATAATAAAGAGGCAAATGGAACAATTTATTATATCTAAAATATATAGGGTAAAAATTGCAAATAGATTTGTAATAATAAAACATGTTCTATTACTTTACTTTTTACTTTTAATTTTGTAATTTTAGATTAATTTTAAATGCTTATAGGTCAACAAGTATGTATCATACTTTAATGATCTTTGTACCAACGTTTTTATGTATAATTGTAATTTATTTATTTTGTATATTCTTTGTTGAAAATAACCATTATTATTATTATAAAAATTCTTTTTTTTTCAGTGACTTTATGATCATGTGATATCCATACTTAAACATCAGAATTGGCTTAACTTTAAATGGAAGGCACATTTTGTAAAAACTAAGACACGGCTCGGACCACTTGGCAGTGTTGTTACGGGAGTTGGTTGTGTTTGGTGATTTTTTAATTTTATTTTGACCGTTTGTAAAAAAAGAACTACATGACCAGTGCGTTTTATGCAACAAAAGGGGATATTTTAACCCAGAATTAATATTTTGTTCCTGTCATTGGCGTAGTTGAAGCAATGGTTATACTAAATCCTACCATTGCATTGATTTAAGATAAAAGGCTCGGTAAAAAGCTTGTAATTAAATTATAAATACCTTAAAAATCTAAAATCAATACATTTAATATATTTCCTTCTTTAAAATATCCTTGTGTTTTGTAGAAATGGCAGCTAATATTTAAACAATAAAATTTGTTGGCCTTAAAATTTTTGTAATACAAGAAATTTACTTATTTTACTAGATTTTTATTTTAGCAAATGTTCTTTTAATTTGATACATAAAGTGTATAAATTTAAAAAAAAAAACATTTCCAGTAGTCAAACTTTGGCAAACTTTTGATCTGTTCCTAAATACCTACATTCCTCAAACTATATATATACCATCCGGGAACCGACAAAAAAGCCGAATTTACAAAAACAGAAAATAAAACGTCCGAAACGAAATATGAACGACAGTAAAACACCCAGAAAATAATGGCTACGAATATAATTTTATAGAATAGAAAACCGATTATAATTTTCACAAAACTTAAAATACCAGAATTACAAAAGTATCGAAAATCATTTTCTAGAAACGAAAAACACCCGATCCTTAAATGAGTAGAACCACAATCCATGCGAATCGCTATTGGGCATGCGTCAAATTTAAATCTCTATAGAGCGCCGTAGGACCTGGATTGCGGCGTTGACAAGTTTCTTCTTCTTTTTGTTTCTAGCCTTCTGTTTATCAAATCTTGCGATTCATTTTTAACACACTTCCCGTGAACCGATTTTAATGAAAATTGGAACGGTAATGTAGGTCTGATGACAATACAATATTAGAATGAAGAAATTTGGGGGTAGGGGATGGTTGAGGGATGTAAAGGGGGTAAATAATACAACTTACTTCGACTCTTCCCCGCCGTAAGCCTGGCAACGTAACAATTGAATTCGTGCATGGCTACCGGTTCAAATCATTTTCGGACAGATTGGGGTTCTTGAATTTTGGTGGTTCGGCATTATTATGTTTCTATTAAATTATTTTCGTTAAAAATATGTTCTGACATTTTGTGTTTCTATAAAAATATGTTTCGGTTAAATTTAATTATCTGCGAATATTTTGTTGCGATTTGATTTTCCCGTCATTTCATTTTCGAGACAATTTTTTCGAACCAATTACTTTCATTTCTTTTAAATGCTGACAAATTATGTTTCTGCCAAATTTGGTTTCGGGTTTTTCATAGAGACCCCTCCATCCTACAATAAACCAATTTTTTGTGGTTATCCAAGTTCTGCCAGTAAATTTATTTTTTTTTTGTTTTAATTTTTTCGAACGTAAGAAAATCTGAAGTATTGCGTGGTACCCTACCAACCCAACTTTATAGGTATCGTTTTTCACACATTTATAAATTTAAATCAAAATTCACGTCGCCACTGGTAATGGGAAAAACAATTTGTGACGGCATTTTCTATCTACGGTGATAGTGTTGCCGTTTTATTCCTCCATCTCTTTTCTGCTCATATAATCGTTCAGAAGGGTGTTAGATTGTAATTTCTATAGGGAACACCGGCCATCCCTTGGAGGGCATAGTGGGGAGCCTCCCACCCCCCAATGTTGCTTTCAGTTGCTTGCAGTTGGGAAATATGAAAGTTCAGTTGGGAAATTTAAGTACCTATATATTTTAAAAAACATTTTGTATTTCTAATTTCTTCAAACAACAGTAAAAAAAAAATCTCAAAGTTTCAGGTAACTTGGGAATCGCTTTTAATATTAGTTTGATAAAATGGCCTTTATCCCCCCCAATCAAATGCCTTCGGATCGCCAGAAATAGGGGATGTTTGATCTCTTCTTTAAATATTAGTCTGAAACTATACCTATATACAATATATCTACATACAACGTACTTATTTGGGCACTATAAGAAAGAGTTTTTTAATATTCATCCCCTAATATAAAACTCTAAAGGCGCATTTACACAGACAAACTTTCCTTTGATGTTGAAATGCCGACAAACATTTACACGAGCCTCTTGAACAAAATGTTCAAAGAAATGTTCGAGCAAAATCTCGTACAAAAAAACACATGTAAATTTTGGAGAGAATGTTGAGCAAAATTTGTTTGAAGAATTAGGGGTATAAAAATTTCTTTACAAATTCAAAACATATATTGTTATCGGAATTCATTGAACTTAACTGAAAATAGAAAAACAAAGTTTTGAAATAAGGTATTTTTAATCAAGTGCTTTCCGACGGAAAAACGATTTGATGCCGAAATTCACATTTTACCTCATAAGCAACTTCGATTGATCTGATTTTTATAGGGGATATGCCAGTATACTTGTAACTTTTTTGGGGTTGTAAGAAAAGCGAGAATAAAAAAAAATAATAATTGGCACTTATTTATTTTTGTTGCCTGTAAAATATAATGATAAAAATTTATGTTTAAAAGAATATCCCTTTATTTTACTTCCTCGTTTAGTCTTTTACAATAATAATTAAGGCAAAAAACCTGTATACGTTTTATTAAATCTCAAATATATGAACAAAAGCACGTTCGGTTTAAATAATACCAGTTTATTACCCACTTTTACAACCCTACGAACCCGACCCTTGTCTAAAAAATATAATTTAGCAGTAACTTAGTAGACTGTGTCGCTGATCTATCATCCCGCGTTTTGGATTTCGCAGGTAGTAGGCCGGCCACCCTTTTGAATCGCAATTTTGCCCTTTGCATATTGTTGGTTCAGTGTCAGTAATCGACCTTGATTATTACATTAAATTGACAGTAAATATCTAAATCTTCACAATTTTCATAAACCTTTTGCTTTTTTAAGCAACCCTTGGAACCTTAAACTAACTAGGTAAATCTGGTGTGAAGAATTAAAAAACAACAATAAAAGCTAAAGGTAAAGTAAAGTTACAAAAATATGTTTAAAAAAAATCCCCCTCCCCACCACTCCTCATAGTCGTGAGGCGCGGATTACCGCTTAAAAGTGCAATTTTTGGGTTTTTTGCCGATATTTGAAAAACTTAAAAATTTTTTGGAAAAGAAAAATTTTCCTGGGTTTTTTTTTGTCTTTAGGAAAAAACCCTTGAAAATAAAAAAAACTTGCAAGAAAATCCCAAAAAAAACCCCGGGCAAAAAAATTCGGAAAAAAACCCTAAGAAAAAAATATTATAAGTAACCCTAATCCATGTGACAAAACTGATAGTAGAGCCAATATTAATGTTTCGCTTGCCGTCGGCTTTTTTTCACCAAAATTTTAAATAAAAGTTGTTGTTTTTTTAAAGAATTGAGATCACTGATCACTGATGTGAAATTTTATTTATTCTTATCTTTAAAAATATGTTTCCAAAATAGATAGCAATAATTTGCTCAAAAATTTACCCGAACAAAATGTTCAAAGAAAAGCTCAAAAAAATGTTCACGCAAAAAATTTTAGATGTTTTGCACGAGCTTTTATTTGAGCATGTTCGTCTGTGTAATTGCGCCTTAACACACTGGCTGACTAATCAGAAAATGTATAGTTACCTGATATAAATAAAAGGTGGATCATCACAGGAGTTACAGAGTGAGCACATGGCGTTAAATCACCTGCAATAGGATAACGTTTATTCCCAAAAATTTGTTGCCATTTTTATGTAAATATTTTGGTATATCTACTTATTGCTGGAAATAAATTTATATTCCCCCTGCTGTTTACTGTAACAAGATGCCTCAACGACGGATAATTCAAAACCTTTATGACTAAGAAAGGATCTCTAAAAATTCATATAAGGAGGTTAAATAAGGGATAAAAGTTTGTATCATAGTTAAAATGTGGTCATTAAATTTTAATTTTTTTCTCTTTGATATACAATTTTGAAATAACATGGTTTTCAGAAAACGAAACATCTTTTGAAAGTAGAATCAGGGACGGTTATAAACGAGGCTTAACTGTTAACGTGTGCAAATAAAAGTCCTCTCCCCCTCCCCCCGTCCGAAAAGTCGCTCGAGATCCGCTCTTCTCGTTGAAAATGTTCGGATTCAGTCAGCAGAATTGCATTGGATGAGCAGTTTAGGGACTCATCAGAAACATTATTACTATTGCTCAATTTTTTCCATTAATTGTGCGTAAAGCTAATATTAATCATATAGAAGTTTTTTGTTCCAGACTCGTAGGTATTACGATGCATCAAAAATAATATAAAAGGGAGAGCATTTTCAGCAGAGCGAATGTCTTTGATATCCCTTGTGTGCGTTTGTTAAACATTATGCACCTCCTACGCGTCGTGCGCCCACCCGAAATCGTCATGAACGCGACTGGTGGAGCGTGAAAGCGTTCGTGACGGCAAGTGGCTCGTCCCGCAATCAAGACGCAGCCAATGGCGGCTCCCTACCTGTCGATAAACGACCGCCCGTTTTATAAACGGTTTTCGCGTTACGACATTCTAAACGCTTCATTTTCATTCAGCATCGCTGTTTCCAAAGTTTTAATACAAGCACGTATTATCTGTAGTTTTAACGTTCGGAGAAACGTGTGAAGTCCATAAACTTCTTCTTTGTTGTATCGGTGTTTGTCACCAAAGATTCAATCAAAACGGTTATTATCGTAACACCTTTACCGTAAGTAGAAGTACCTTAAAGAGGGCAAAAATGTGCTTTTGATCGAACCCAAAAATAACTTTTGGCGGTAAATATAGCCGTTCCATAAAGGAACAAGTTAAATAGGTAGGTATGTATAATTGTAACTACTACCTAAGTCTGCGCAATAGCTCAATGCCATTCCATTGTAGTAATTAACCACTACCACTGCTACGAATCCAATCCCTTTTCAATCCCTTTCGTTGTGGTAAATTACCTGGTTGCAACATACAAATCGCTCATTTTGTGAAATAAGGCCCAATTTTCGTTATTTTTGTCTTTCTTTATTGTAAAATCTTTGCATTTGTGTGTACTTAATTATATCAACCCCACACCACTACTAATCACATAAAAAAGAAAGTAAAAATTAAAATTAACAAATTTACCACTTTCTTGAGCTAAAAATCTTCCACCGCAGAATAGCGCAATATAAAGAGGTTATTTCTTGAAATGTATTGTTTCCATTTTCCACCGTGGGAGGTAATATAGATACAGGGTGGATTCTTTAAAGGGAAGAGGTTTTAAAAACAGCTAATATCGAATATTTAATGATTTTATACGGACTTTCTGCCCATCATAAAAAAAAATTGTGGCCTACAAGTATTTTTTTTAAAAATGAGAAGGTACCACTTGTGGCTCCTTTTTGGAAAGCTTGTTAAAAAAGAACCCTAACGCACAGAAATTTAAAACCTTTTTTTTGTCAATTGTCTTAGCTTCAAAATACTACATACCTATCTCTTTATTTACTAAGTGGAATAAAGAAACTACCACACAAAGATATAATTGGCGTAAAATTTTTAACAAATGGTTTGACAATGTCAAAAAAATTTAAAATCGAATTTCTCTTTTAGCAAGCTAAAAAGGTGCCACAGATGGTATCTCCTCATGAAAAAAATGTTGGCAAGCCCCGGGTCTTCAGTGAGGGCTCCCAAATTGGCCGCCAATAATGTTCTTGTATAGTATTTTCTTTATTCCGCTTAGTAAATAGAGAAATATTTACTTTATGTTGAAGCTAAAGCAATTAACAAAAAAATAAGTTTTTTAAAATTTTTGACACATTGGTTGACAGATGTCAAAAAAAAACTAATTCGATAATTTTTTTTTAACAAGTTTTCCAAAAAGGTGCCGCAAGTGGTACCTGCCTTCTCCTTAAAAAAAATGGTTCCATTTGGGGGCCCCAATTTTTTTTTTTTTCATGGGCGCAAAGTCCGTAAAAAACCATTAAAGATTCGCTTTTAGCTTTTTTTAAAACCTCTTCCCTAAAGTCACTATAGAAGCCCCGTTCCATTTAAGGAATCCACCGTGTATATATATCCCATGCGATAAATCCCATCGCATGAGGGAAAACCCGGATTGTATGATTTTCAAGAATACATGTCCAGAAGTGCTTACTTCACCCGTTGCAAATGTATACATAGATCGTCCTCATTTTAGCCAAAGTCTGGGTGAGTATAATACAATACGTTCAGCGGCTTAAATCATGTTAATATATGGAGTAAGTGGCTTTTATTTCATTTATCTAGCTATAGATACATAAGTAGGGTAAATTTCATAGCTGAAAATTCGGTAAAGTTTATGGAAAGGCATGGCGACTATGAGGGCGTGCGGTCCATGGAAGCAAGGGAAGCAGTGCTTTCCCTAGAAAAACATCCCAATTAGCATTTGGACGTCGTTTCGACGTTGGTGTAGACAACCTGACGTCAGAAAGCTACATCAGATCGACCGCGCACCGACTCAAATTTATACCAAAATGGGGAATACAAATCTGGGTTGTACCGTCGTCACCATACGTGGTTTCCATAAAGGGAATTAGTGCAAATAGCTCAACGCCTGGACGACAAACTTGGTTAATATTTTTGTCCAAAATTATTACATACCCCATGAAAACATTGAGACTGACCAGGCTGAACACCAAAAATTACCAACGCACTTCACTTTACTGACACATATGACCAATGCAGGGCCGAAAATACACGATCGTCACGAATATTCTCACTTTCTCGTGAGAAAAATCAGAAAAAATTCTAAATTTTTTATGATTTTTCGACCGCCAAATTTTTAATTTAGAATTTTTCGACCGCCATTTTGGAAAATGGCATCTAAAACACCTGGTCCAGAACATGGTAATGTATATCTAACTTCTACTAACTCTCTTATAGGTAATTTAAGTGACTTTGTTGGCTAGACAAGTGAGTAGACAATAAAATTCACAGTTCCGGAACTTAATAAAAACGACAAGAATATAGGTCATTTTTACCGGGGTATGGCATAAACATCTGAGGCGCCAAATCAAAAAAAAATGTAGGGAGGTTTAAAATGAAGTGTTTATTTATGGCTAAGATGTTAATATCATCTCCGGCACTTAAAGTTTTTGCGTAGTAGTAAAATGGAAAAAGAACACTACAAAAAGCTGGTTTTGCACTTGGACATGGTATTCAATCAAGGTCATCCATCAACTAAACTTTTTTTTTTATAGTAAGCGGCGATAAGTCAACAAGAATTAATGGCCACCTTGTCATTTTTGCTTTCTTACAAAATTGGATAAAATAAAATATTGTTATAGGTCCCATTTTGATATATCAGCCGCCATATTGAAACGGGTGAAAATGGTATTTTTCAGGTCAATCAAGGTCATGCATCAACTAAACTTTTTTTTTATAGTAAGCGGCGATAAGTCAACAAGAATTAATGGCCTCCTTGCCATTTTTGCTTTCTTACAAAATTGGATAAAATAAAATGTTGTTATAGGTCCCATTTTGATATATTAGCCGCCATATTGAATCGGGTCATAGCTGAACCAATTTTTTTTGACAATATTCTGGCACTTGACCTTTTTATCTTTTCTATCAAATTTGGTGCTCTGTGCTTTATTAGTTGATGAATAGCGCCCTTTAGTATGTTATTTTTACAATATGTTAATATTACTGGCATACATGCCTAATAGTTTGATGTACATTTGAAGTTGGTCTGACAAAACGCAGTGGCGGTCCCAGCCATTTGAAAAGGGGGGGCGGTTTCGATACGAAAAAAAATTGAATAAAAGCATAGCTTTTATGAGGAACATATCAATATATGCAAAGAAAACTTAGTAAATACAAGCGAGGATTTGGTCTCAAATCTAAGGGGGGTACTCAGATTTTAATTCGTTTATTTCATACATTTTTTATTTTAAAAAATGTTTAAGAATATTTTTGAGAAAATTACATCAAAACTGTAATTTTTGAGAAGAAATAAACTAAAATCGTAAATATCAACGGAAAATTTTTAAGAAAATTGCTCTAAAAAATGCGTTTTTTGATTTGAAATTAAACTAAAATTGTAAATATATCAATGGTTTCAAAGCGCAGAGCAGGCGAAAATTTTTAAGATAATGACACTACAAATGCCATTTTTAACACAAAATTAAACTAATACCGTAAATATCAAAAGTGTTATAGCGCCGCAATTTATGCCCTACTTTTGATTTTTTCATAAAAAATTTAAAGCTTGGGTAGGGGGGGGGTTAACTACCCCCTATCCTCCTGAAATCCGCGCTTGAGTAACTATGTAAAATTATTACTTACTGGCAAACATCCAAGAATGTTCTAATCAACGAAAAAATATTGCCACATTTGTTCATTGCCTCGAAAACGTTATCAGGTATGTTTTGATTTAAGCTTTTGCCTACTTCTGACCAATATTGTTTCCAAATACTGACTTCTCCCAATAAAAGTTCAAGAATTTGTGTTTGGGATTCATAAAACAGTTTATAGTATTTAGACACGACTTTAGTTAATTTTGCCTTGATTTTGGTTTCATGTTAATCTTGGTATGAATATGTTCAGGTCAAAAATACTTTTTGACTGACGGATTGAAGGTCAAACTGTCCCAAAATATTATGGAGGGATTCTAGAATGTATATAAAGGAACTTTCTGCAATTTCTCGTTTTTTATTCTTCAGGGTTATTACCACTAGCAATACAATACAATACAATACAATAAATCTTTATTTTCCGTAGATTACTTTACAAATAATATGGAACACGTCAAAAAATAAAAAATTCTAAAGAGGTAACAAAATTAAAACAAATCGACTAAAATAATATTAAATAATTTTTTTTTTAATTTTTACAGTCTCAATTATCCGAAATAGTATCGTCAATAACTTAAGCTAAAAATTATAAACTAAAAACTACCTGAAAAATATTCCTGCATATCATAAAAAGCGTTATGTATCAAAAAAGCCTTTAAATCATTTTTAAACTTATGTCTTTTCTCAATCTCCTGTATTCTCTTTGGCAGTTTCATGAAAACCCTAATTCCTACTGTTAAGGGCAGATTGTTACCTAATTTGGTTTTATGAAAGGGCACCCTATATTGTTTTTTTTTCCTTGTATTTATATTATGTATATTAATATTACGAATTAGGGTTGATTTTTTTGAAAAAACAAAATTACACAATTCATACAAATAGAGACAGCACAAAGTTAAAATTTTGATTTTTTAAAACTATCACGACATGTTTGCATAGGAGGCAGTCCTAGCATGCATCATATTATTCTTTTCTGCTTAATAAAAACTACCTCCCAATTTGTTGATCCACCCCAAAAAATAATGCCATATCTCAAACGTGATTCAACCTGACCATGATATATTACTTTAAGTTTGTTGATATTTAAAACAGTTTTAAGATTTTTAAATAAAAAATATGAGGATCCTAAACTGGTATTTACCTTAGCACAGTGATTTTTCCATTCCAGATTTTCATCCAAATGGACACCCAAAAATTTTACAGTTTCTTTATTTTCCAGTACAGTATCCTTAACTAAGATAGATAGATCCAAATTTCTTCTAATCTGGGGAAAATGAAACCTTAAATAGTGAGTTTTGTCTAGATTTATAAACAACGAGCTCCTGTCGAACCAGTCCGTAATACCAGACATCGCCAAGTTGCATTTATACTCTACAATTTGTTCTACTTTGTCACTTACCGTGACTGTGGAATCATCACAAAAAGACACCAGTTGAGTATTTCCCGTAGCTAAATTAATATCTTCCATGTATAAAATAAACAATATTGGCCCCAATAGAGATCCTTGTGGGACTCCAGAGGTGACTTCAAGTTTTGTCGACACCACTTTTTTTTTAATTTGGGAAGAAAAATCGATTAACGACACATATTGCTTTCTCGGCCTTAAAAATGTTTTAACAAAGTTTAATGGACATTCTTTTATTCCAAAACGTTCTAGTTTATTAATTAATAGGACATGATCAACGCAATCAAACGCCTTACTCAAGTCACAGAAAATCCCTGCTGGACATTCTCCTTTTTCCATGCAAGTTGTTATGTTTTCTATGAGACTATTAATTGCATCAATCGTAGAAACACCATTCCTGTACCCAAACTGGTTCGAAGAAACTATCTGATGCTTCTCTAGATACGGTTCCAGTCTATATAGAAAACTATACTCAAATACTTTGGAAAACACCGATGTAAGAGACACTGGTCGATAATTATCAGGATTGGCTGAATCACTTTTTTTGAACACTGGTATTATTTTATTTAATTTTAACCTTTCTGGAAACTCTCCCAAATCAAAAGATTTGTTTACCAAACATGTCAGTGGAGAAATAATTAAATCCAAACATTTAACTACCAAATAGCTTGGAACATCATCAAATCCACAAGAAAATTTCGATTTAAGCCTTTTTTTTAGTAAATATAATAACTCAATTTCGGTGAAACTCGTTAGGGAAAAAACGTCATTAACAAGTTTTGTTGCATTTTTTTCGTCCGTTCGTAATGTTGTTGTTGTTGTCTACTTTTTTCTGGAGCAAAGGGAGGGGGCGATCGCCCCCCCCCCCGCCCGCCTTGGGACCGCCACTGCAAAACGTCGATTACTAAGATTTTTTGAAGAGAAAATGGCAAAAATCTTGTTTTCTACGATTTTCAAGATCATTTAAGGTCGGATGACCTTAAAGGTGAATTTTTTGGAATCCTCGTCTTCGAGTTATATGGAATCAAGTATAATCATGCCCCGGTTGCAAAAATTGTATTTTTTATGATTTTTGGCCGCCATCTTGAAAGATGACGTCATATCAACCCCTTCTACACGGATGCGAACAAAAAACCTGGTAACACTTGATTGTGTGACTAAAGAGCTATCAATCCCACATAGTCACAAAACTCCTTCATTAAAAATCCCACGGACTTACACATGCCCCTTCACTATACGAATAATACTAAAAATGTTGGAGAGTTAAGAAGATTGTTTGTGGATGTGTGATTTGTGTTTTAATAATAAAGGGTTTTTCAACACTTAAACGTATAAAAAATTTCGTGAGAAATTCAACAGGTCAAAAGAGACATTCGCAAATATCGCTTTTGTCCATAGAAAATAAAATTCTCCAAAGCTTGTCAGAGCATCCACGTTCTTATGATGACGTCATTCACGAATTTGCAAAAAGTGATCCAAGAATCGAATTACTAGTGGCGTAGCCAGAAATCGACTCTGGGGGGGGGGGGTTCATCATTTAATAAATTTCAACTACCTACCTATGACAAATTTTTAAAAATTGTGAACTGTAGGGAGGGAAAGGGGCGGTTTAATAGCTGTGGAGTTAGTGTATACAAAACAAAAAAAAAATTGGAAAAAATGACACTAAAATGCTATTTGTTGGTCTAGCGCCGCAGGCGAAAACTTTGACAAAAAAAACACAAAATTCTTTAAAAATTTTGATCTCTTAGGTTTTTTCTAAAATATTTTTGAAAAATTAGATTGGGTTAGATGCCAAGAAGAGGTGGGTTGCGGTGGTGGTTTATAGGTATAGATTTGTTGTCAAATCATAAATGCCCCGCAGATAAAACTTTTGAGAAAAATTATACTAAGAATGCCGTTTATCACACGTTTTGAATGCTGGTGAGAAAAGATCCTTAGAAATAAACTAAAATTGTAACAATTAGTGACGTAATAGCACCGCATGCCAAATTTTTAAAATTTAGACATCACAACAAACATACGTCAGAAACCGTAGTAAAGGGTCAAAAAAGGGGGGAGTTAACCCCCAAAACCCCCCTGGCTACGCCATTGGAATAACATTACAAATAGGGTTTGATTTGCTTCCTTCAGTTGAAATTTCAACGCACGCTGCTGCCTAGCATACACATATAATCTATATGTAAAGAAGCCTATATAGGAGTACAGTGGGGTACGCAGGGGGGCCTAGGGCGACTGGTGCTCCTAAATTGGATTGTCGCCAAAAACCAAGTATAATATTATTTCAGACCAATCTGCTAATTAAGCTGCTTAAGAAATAAAAAAAATGTTAATTAGTATGAAAAGTGAAAGACAATTTCTCTTTCTTGTCCTCTTCATTTCAATCTATACTCCCCCTGCGACCACATACCTATCATAGAAAACTTTTTTCGAGACCTGTTGAATTTTTTAGATGGTCATCGTTTTCGCGATCATGAAATTAAACAGGTAACATTTTCAAAAAAACAAGTTAAAAAACCTTCAAATCAGTTACATCAACCGAAAAGAATCTAAAAACAAAAGATCAAAATATCTTGGGTGGAAATAACGAAAATTCAAACCTGGATGAGCATCCCACAAGGAACACACAAAGGACCAAAGCGAAAAGAAAAAATGATTACCCTCACCCTCCCCATACATCATTAAACACCATCATACCATTTGATTTCCAACTTTGAATCACTCACAAATAGGCGTCGTTCCGCACTGGTACTTATCCAAGTTACCTGATACGGATTCGTCCTGGCGTGTTAATATTTCAAATAGGATTTTACTCCTAGGGCAATTAAAAACAAAAAAAAAAGTTAAAAAAAAAGATTATTAAGAAAAGAATCTAAAAACAAAAGATCAAAAGATCTTGAGTGGAAATAACGAAAATTCAAACCTGGATGAGCATCCCACAAGGAACCCATAAAAAACCAAAGCGAAATGAGAAAAGATTAAACGATGTTTCGCCTTGGGCAACCAGCGTAGGCTCGTCAGTGGTTCCACTGGTCACCTTCCCCATACATCATTAAACACCATCATACACTTTGATTTCCAACTATCACGTAACTTGGATAAGTACCAGTGCGGAACGATGCCTATTTGTGAGTTATTCAATGTTGGAAATTAAAGTGTATGATGGTGTTTAATGATGTATGAGGAGGGTGACCAGTGGAACCACTGACGAGTCTACGCTGGTTGCCCAAGAAAAAACATCGTTTAATCATTTCTCTTTTCGCTTGGGTCCTTTGTGTGTTCCTTGTGGGATCCTCATCTAGGTAACATTTTTTCCTAACAAAACTATTGGTTTGGCAAAGTACAAATTTTATGGTATATATGTTAAACAAAGTCCATTCTTGATATACTACGTTTTTAGGAATTTCGGATTAGTTATCTTAACGTTACTAATTTTTGAAATAAAATGTCAAAAAGTAGTATCATAAAGTAATTCTACCCAACACCGTTCTTAACTAAAAAGTCTGTTAACTCCTATCGCCTCAGTGCCCTTTACCCTATTGTGGCTGCCATTTTTATAACCAAATTGACAAGTAAAACATCGATTTTCTGTCAGTTTGGTGTCAATATGGCCCCGATCATAGGCCAAAGGATACTAAAACGAAAATGAGTTAACTGGCTTTTTAGTTGAGTACGGTGTTGTTCTACCTACTCACTTTATGGTAGTATTTTTGTTCATTTAAAGGGGCAGTTCACCAAAATAGCCAGTTAGGCTAAATCGGTGAAAAAACAAACTTTACGAGGAATGGCGATCTATATAATAAGCACGTTTGTATCACATTTGTTTATAGAACGATTGAGTCTCTCCTAGACATTTTGTCAAAAGATATAGTCTAAAAAACTAAAAGTGATTTTGTTCAAATGTTTGTAATGTTTTAAGAGTCAAAATTCTGACATTTTTTTTTCGACAATCAGTCACCTGAAAAACCCGAATATATACCAAGTGGGAAAATTCAAAAATTGACATGTGTGCACTGCACGTGGTACAAACGTGCTTATATCTTATTAACGGGGCTTCATACAAAAACAAACGAAGATCACCATGCATCGTGAAGTTTGTTTTGCCATCGATTGATGTCCATATCCACGTGAAAATTCTCCGATTAAGCTTTAATCATGGTTTACACTATCGGAGTTTGGAATGAGTCTTGGCAAACAGCAAGTTTCAATATAAAACGTAACGTAACGTAACGTAACGTAACAATATAATCACGATTAAAGCCTAATGGATACGAACATAAGACTTACTTCTCATTTTGGTGAACTGTCTCTTTAAGCAGTGAGACCCACGATACACTTAACACGGTATGACAGCGCATCTCGGCGTGACGTCACTCTGTGACTCTGATACCAGCACATGTGCATGGAAAAGGTATTAATTTTCCTTAATGTAATTTTGGGCCGTCGCGCGTTTAATGAATGTATTTTTTGTTGGCATGGGTTGACTTGCGTTGGTTTAAGTTGGGGTTGGTTGATTTAGTTTAAAAAATATAAGAAAAATTGGCGGGCGCGGATTTGGGGTCTTAAGGCCACTAGTAGGTGCCTCCATCAAGAATTTTTTATAAAAAATCAAAAATTGCAAAAACTAAATAATTACCAAATATAATTATAATAAAATGTGTTAAGTGTATTTTTTATGGGTATTTTTAATCATGTACCTAGTGTAGCCATGTGGTTTGCGAAGTTAAAGACAAACACAATGCACCAAGATTCAAACCCGGAACCTACCGTGCTGCAGACAGATACGACCCACTGCGTACATGAGTTAAGTGTTAATTATATTATGACAGTTAAAAAAAATGGTGCTGTAAGGTACTAATCACTTACACAAAAGGTACCTACTTATTTAGGTTTTCAAATTCAGAGATCTCAAAAACTATATATCTGTACCATAAAGTAAATAATTAAACTTACTTTATGATCTGTACCATAGAGGTAAACTGTACCAAGTCCATATTCGACCAAAAAGAGATTGACTTTATTTTGTTTATTTGGCAGACAATTGTCCATTTGATTTCTAAATCTTTTTCCCTTGGTAATCTGAAGTATTTAATGTTTTTTGTAATTCTGTCAGTAATTTTCACATCCAAAAACAGCGCACTTTGTCATTGTAAGTAATTATAAATTATTATCAAACAACAAAGTGGTACTTGCACAAGTTGTGTAATGGTATCGTAGAACATCGTAGAAGGCAGTCTTTCAATCAAATCGTATTCATTTGGGAGGGCAAGCGCATGGAGAATATTTCTGTTCCTTACGGTTTCAAATAAAACATGAGACAAATACATCAACGCAGTGAACTCGTTCTCTCAATGGAGCACGCTAATAAAACTTCGAATGTTGACGTCAGTGTATTATTGCGCGGAAGGCGACGCGACGCGTGGTGAGACCTACCGACACAAAAACAATATCATTTTAATTAAAACCACATTACTACAAACTTCTTCAAATAAAAGAAAAATCCAACTACTTCATTAATGTGTACTTAATTTCTACACCTTTATGAGAAAAACTCACCGATTTAATAAACAACCCGACCGTTTCGATGTAGTCGAGCCTTAATTTGAAATCCATTACAAGAATTCATCAATCAACTTTCGTGTCACGTCAGTTAATAAACCTTTTCTACCCTAAGGCTACTGACAAATAAACCCAAATTTATAGAACGAGCTAAATAGTAAACTAAGTTATGTTCATGAATCTTGAGACACAAATTTAGCCTATTTCCCTCCAGTAGATACAGACGACTGTGAAACAACTGCACTCTGGCTAATGCTCCAAAGGTCATTTTCTATAACAAAAGTATCGCTAAGGCCAGAATTTAACGAAAAAAAACTGCAGCTGAAAACGCCTTTTGCCATAATTTTTTTTTAATTCTTAACAAGAATATCTGAAAAATTTTTAATTTTTTTTTCGAAATATAAACTTTGAACTATATATTTTTGAGGTAAAAATTGACGTAGCTCATTTTTGGGGGGAAATTTTTGGGGGCAGTTCATACTTTTTTTGTGCGATCTCCTGTTTGTGATACCAAATTTGAAATCCTTACAACATTTGCTTTTTGAAAATAACCCATATCATAGGGTTTGCATATCTAGTATAATATATAATTTTTATTTTTGAAAGCGATTATCTTACAAACTAAATAAGAAACCCTATGATGTTGAATGTAATTTTAAAGGATTTTTTTGAGAAAATCTACAAATAGTAACATTTTTTAAACAACGTTTGTATAAACATTCTTTAATATGTGACGTCAAATGGACCAAAAATAGATAAATTGCATATGTAAATCATCATCATTGGGTATCCCTTTCAGTAGTTGAGATAATCGCTTTCAAAAATCGAAATTTTAAGACTTTGATTACAGATATCTTGAAAACTAGTTACGCGAATCATATGATATGCGGCATCTTTAAAAAGCAAATTTCATAAGGATTTCAAATTTGGTACAAAAACGCCCCCCTCCCCTGTCAAAAAATAGCTACGTCAAAGATTTAAAACTAGTCGTTTGTGCCACAGCCGCTATGATGGACGAGAAAACGACGGCACAACGTTGTTATTAACTAGGGTAAAATCTCCGCCAAATTGATGCAAACTTAAAACCAACGTTAAAACGTCGTCAAATTGTACCTTGGGGTATGTCTATCTCAAAAATATGTAGTTCAAAGTTTACATATTTTTTTTCTTGAATATGTAGTTTAGGTGAACTGAAAGGTAAAAAAAAAGATCTAATACATGTTTCTCGAAGGTTTTAAACTACGATTTAAACCAAACCAATTTTTTAAAAAATTGGAGAATTATTAACAACAAGCAAGAAGACCCCGCAGCTTCGCCTCGAAACCCATTTTTCTTACGTTAAATTGTCATAATCTTTGTTTCCGTGAACCGATTTTAATGAAATAAAGCCTACGTATTCCTCAGGAGTCCAAGGAAGAAAGTCTCATCACAATCGGTCCAGTAGTTTTGGCGTGATCCTGGAACCAACAGACAGACAAAAATTCTAAACACTGGATTTTTGTTATTTATATCGTTTGGTTAGAAGCCATTTAAAAAATATTTAATGTACAGAAACGGTTTTTCTAGAGATTTATTACATGTATAGATTTACTATTGACTAGCTTTCCTGCTTTACCTACGGTTTTACCCATTTTTCTTGCTTTCAACGCTCATAACTTTTGGTCACGTAAACCGATATTGATTAAATAAAGTCTACGTACTCCCCAGGAGTGTACAGAAATGGGTTAATTATGGCTTTCTAGAGTTGCTATTTCATTTAATTTGAGAAAAAAATACGAGTTTAAGGGTAGGATAATAGATGGCACTACTGTTCCTGTGTTTGATATATTTCCCTAGATCGCAAATATGACCTTAAAACACCCATTATGCATATATGACAAACGTTGTCCTGAGGCAGTGGTGTACGCAGAAATTGTTCCTGGGAGGGAGAGGGTTTGAGTATAATAACGATTAATTTTCTTTTTGATTTTTGGGGAAATTCAATCTTTAGTAGTGAATATTCCATGGTTTTGGGGGGAGGAAGGGGGTCCAAGCTACTAAAAAAACTGGAAGCCAGAAGAAAATTGGAAATAGATTGACGTGTTGATATGCAAAATTAAATGTCAGTGACCTTAATATTGTATTTAGGAGTCCATTACAACTCCTTAAAACTTTAATTCGATACAATTTCGAGGCGAATTGGCCACGAATTACGTCCAATTTGTGTCCAAAAGCGGTATTGGGTGCGATGATTAATAGGAAAATGTTTAGGTGTCCAGTTTTGTGGACAATTATAATTTAGAAAAATTGTGTTCTTACTGTTCATTTCAGATACTCCGGAACAATTTCAATATGGCGGTTGACATCTAAAAACAGAAACTAATTGGAAATTCAAAAAACGCCACACTTTTCTCAACGGTGATTTTCTGAACTATGTCCACTCCTTCAAGGAGCCATTCTTCCAGCTTTAAAAGACCACCATGGGTAATATCACAAAATACGAATTAACCAAGGCTCTTTTTAATCAAATGTATATTTTTTAATTTTAAAATGTTTCTTTGTGTCAAAAAGGCGCCAAAAAAAATAAATTTGGGAGCTTTTTATATTAAAAGATCTTCTAATCTCAAATATTTTCGCCACTATCCATGAAATAATTGTATAAAAAATAAATAAAGTAGACTTGTTGGTATTACCAGGATTTATTCATTTTGCGTTACAACATTTTGTTAGTTAAATTCTTAACTCTTACTTTTGATTCTAACTTTACGATTATATTAAATTTTAGTATTTTTTGAGCTACTATTGTCAAATAAATAAATAATATAAAAATAAATGAAGGTATGCTTCTTTCTGATGTTCCGTCCGTTACTCATATTAAAAGGCTTTTACCAACTAACTAAAGTAGACAAAAAATAAGTTTACGTTTGAATTGTTTGAATACAATTATTTTCAGTGCCTAATGCCATTATTTAATTAAAATTTTTAAAAATCGTGCAAAGTGTCCCGTCCGTTACGCTGGAATGGCTGAAAGTCATTATTGTCGTCAGATGGTTTTATGAACTGTCACCGCCGTGCAACTCCTGCGAAATAAATATCGTGGCTTTGTTTACAGTATTTTCCACCCGAAGCTATACAGATTTAATTGACGTCAACGGTCAGCGAGAATTTTGGTAACTTTGTTTCTCCCTAAAGACGGTTGGTCACATCACTTGGGCCAGTGCCCCATAGTTTTTTTTTTTAATTTGACTTATCGTGTGTGCGGTTATTATTGTTATTACAGGGTGTATACGATATGATAGTCATCCTAAATAGCACATGACGTCCTCAGGACGTCCCATTTAGGTCTGAATGTCCTGGGTTCGAAGCGGACGTCCAATTAAGGATCAGCCAAGAATTTTTAGGACGTCTTTAGGAATTATTTTTTTGTAATTATGCACTATACAGGTTAGGCCGACTTCCACAGTTCCTTGAAAAAAAATTCGCAAAACTCAAAACAGACAGACAACCGAAGTCTGCATAAATACCCTTTTTTAATCGAGATTTAGCGATTAATCGAGATTAGTTCATCAGGATTGCGTTCAGATTACACGCCGGAGGTCGTCGGGTTATATTTCTTTCTCTCTCTCTATGAATTGCGAAAAAAACGATATTTTCATTTCATTTAAATGGCATTATAACATTTTTTTCATTTGTGCTTAGAGGGGAGGTACTTTTGATATTTTGTATGATTTGACTTTTGACATCCCTTTATAAATATGTTTATATGAATGTAGTAATATCCCAAATATGTCCTGGTAACGTCCGATTACAAATTTACTAAATACGTCTTAAATCGTTTAATATACTCTCCAAAACAATACCAAAAATGTCCTAGAAATGTCCCAAAAATGTCTCAGATTTTTGCCTAAGGACGTCTTAAACCGACATCCTTAAGACGTATTTTATGAACGTACCCGCCTACTGTTGGAGTGCTGCCTACATAACTCTTATTTTCAAGTGAAAGATGGGTTTTATGCTCAGGATGACAGTCTGCCAATGGGTTCATCGCTTTCGCCAGTGGTGGCCAATATTTACATGGAGTGGTTCGAATCACACGCGGTTGATACCGCAACATATAAACCTAAGCTCTGGCTAAGATATGTTGATGATACTTTTATTGTCTGGACCGGGAATGACCAACAACTTTCAGAATTTCTTCACCATCTAAATAACATAAGACCCACCATTAAATTCACAATGGAGTTGGAGCGAAATTGTCAAATTCCTTTTCTTGATGTACTTGTCACACGAGTAGAAAGCGACATCAGAACAACAGTCTATCGTAAACCCACTCACACAGGACAATATTTAAATAAAGGTTCAAATCATTCTGCTACAACCAAACGAGGCATAATCAAAACTTTGTATAACAGAGCCGTTCAAATTTGTAACAATTCTCATGACTTGGAAATCGAAATAAGAAACATTAAGAAGGATCTGCAGCAGAATGGTTACAGCCTTAAACTTATAACAGATACTATTTCGAAATTTCAACAAACAGGACAGAGATTACAAGACCAAAATCAGGCAAATGCATTCCTTACAATCCCATACGTTAAAGGAGTATCAGAGAAAATTCGAAGAGTAGCGAAAAACTTTAATATTAAAACAGCTTTTAAATCTAGTAATACAATTAGAAGCCTTCTTAGTAAAACAAAACCAGAGAACAAACAAAATAAGGAATGCATTTACCAAGTTCCTTGTGAGTGTGGTGAATCATACATAGGCGAAACTAAAAGACCACTATCTGTTAGGCTTAAGGAACATCAGACAAAAAAGGTGAAACCACGAAATCAGGAATCGCCGAACATGCATGGTCAAAACAACACCGAATGAAGTGGGCAGAAGCAAAGGTTTTGCACAAGGAGTCACACTGGAAGAAACGAAAATTCCTTGAAGCTGCCTTTATTGGGCAGAATCAGGGTATTTTCAGTAAACCAAGTGTTGAAATCCCAAATATTTGGAAGCCCCTCCTTGGGCGGAGCCAACTTCTTAAACTTCAATGTTGAGTGATTTCGCACAGTATATAAGCACGTAGCCTTAGGAATTGATTGTAGTTTGCACCTGAAGACGATCAGAGATTTTACTGATCGAAACGTCGTGTATAAATAAAATATAGACAATGGAAGTCCGAAACACAGAGTTAATCCTTAAGACGTGTTATGGACATCTGGTTTTGTAACAAAAGATGTCGTCAAGACGTCCTTAAGACGTCGAAAGTCCTAAAATGGACGTCTTTGGTACGTCTTTGTGCTAATTGGGATTATTTAAATGAGTGATAGGGGACGCCAAAACAAGCAAAAAAGTTCATATAATATGGGCGTCAAAACTTATTGGTTTCGGAGATATACGACTATATAAAGTGGCATTGCGCGGCGGGCTGCAACGTAAATATCAATACATGACCTTTGAGATGGATTTTTTCACATCTTACAAAGAACCACGCACTAAATACATTACAGAAACCTGCTAGACAAAATGCGATACCTTTTTTGAATGCAGCTAACGTGTATTGATAATAATCTAAAAACCACATTCCACTATCAGTATTTGGGATTTGCAAAAAATAATAATTAGCGAATAGGCTAAAAACCACATATTTTATCGGTTTTTTGCTTTTAAAAAATTACAGAAACACGCTAGACAAAAGGCGATACTTTTTTTGAACTTAGCTAAAGTTTTTTGATAATAATCTAAAAACCACATTCTTCTATCAGTTTTGGGATTTGCAAATAATAATAATAATTAGCGAATAGGCTAAAAACCTCATATTTTTATCGGTTTTTGGTTTTTAAAAAATTACAGAACGACGTAAGATAAAACGCGATACTTTTTTTAAAGGCAGCTAACGTTTTTTGATAATAATCTACATTCTTCTATCAGTTTTGGGATTTGCAAAAAATAATAATAATTAGCGAACAGGCTAAAAACCACATATTTTTATCGGTTTTTTGCTTTTTAAAAATTACAGCAACACGCTAGACAAAAGGCGATATTTTTTTTGAATGCAGCTGACGTGTTTTGATAATAATCTAAAAACCACATTCTTCTATCAGTTATGGGATTTGCAAAAAATAATACCTATTTAGCGAATAGGCTAAAAACCACATATTTTTATCGGTTTTTTGCTTTTTAAAAATTACAGAAACACGCTAGACAAAAGGCGATACTTTTTTTGAATGCAGCTAACGTGTTTTGATAATAATCTAAAAACCAAATTCTTCTATCAGTTTTGAGATTTGCAAAAAATAATAATAATTAGCGAATAGGCTAAAAACTACATATTTTATCGGTTTTTTCCTTTTAAAAAATTACAGAAACACTCTAGACAAAAGACGATACTTTTTTTGAACGCAGCTAAAGTTTTTTGATAATAGTCTAAAAACCACATTCTTCTATAAGTTTTGAGATTTGCAAAAAATAATAATAATTAGCGAATAGACTAAAAACCACAAAGGCGATACTTTTTTTGAACGCAGCTAAAGTTTTTTGATAATAATCTAAAAACCACATTCTTCTATAAGTTTTGGGATTTACAAAAAATAATAATACCTAATCAGGGAATAGTCTAAAAACTACATATTTTTATCGGTTTTTGGCTTTTTAAGAATTACAGAAACACGCTAGACAAAAGGCGATACTTTTTTTGAATGAACCACATTCCTTTATCAGTTTTGGGATTTGCAAAAAATAATAATAATTGGCGAATAGGCTAAAAACCACATATTTTATCGGTTACGCTAGACAAAAGGCGATACTTCTTTTGAACGCAGCTAAAGTTTTTTGATAATAATCTAAAAACCACATTCTTCTATGAGTTTTGGGATTTGCAAAAAATAATAATACCTAATTAGCGAATAGGCTAAAAACCACATATTTTTATCGGTTTTTTGCTTTTTAAAAATTACAGAAAAGCTAAACAAAAGGCGATACTTTTTTGAACTCAGCTAACGTTTTTTGATAATAATCTAAAAACCTCACTCCTCTATCTGTATTGGAATTTGCAAAAAATAATAATAATTAGCGAGTAGCCTAAAAACCGCATATTTTTATGGGTTTTTTTTATTTTAAAAAATTACAGAACGACGTAAGACAAAAAGCGATACTTTTTTTAAACGCAGCTAACGTTTTTTGATAATAATCTAAAAACCACATTCTTCTATCAGTTTTGGGATTTGCAAAAAATAATACCTATTTAGCGAATAGGCTAAAAACCACATATTTTTATCGGTTTTTTGCTTTTTAAAAATTACAGAAACACGCTAGACAAAAGGCGATACTTTTTTTGAATGCAGCTAACGTGTTTTGATAATAATCTAAAAACCACATTCGTCTATCAGTTTTGAGATTTGCAAAAAATAATAATAATTAGCGAATAGGCTAAAAACTACATATGTTATCGGTTTTTTCCTTTTAAAAAATTACAGAAACATTCTAGACAAAAGACGATACTTTTTTTGAACGCAGCTAAAGTTTTTTGATAATAGTTTAAAAACCACATTCTTCTATAAGTTTTGAGATTTACAAAAAATAATAATACCTAATCAGCGAATAATCTAAAAAGTACATATTTTTATCGGTTTTTGGATTTTTCAGAATTACAGAAACACGCTAGACAAATGGTGATACTTTTTTTGAACTCAGCTAACGTTTCTTGATAATAATATAAAAACCACATTCTTTTATCAGTATTGGGATTTGCAAAAAATAATAATAATTAGCGAATAGCCACATATTTTTATCGGTTTTTTTATTTTAAAAAATTACTTTTTTTAGACGCAGCTAACGTTTTTTGATAATAATCTAAAAACCTAAAAACCACATTCTTCTATCAGTTTTGAGATTTGAAAAAAATAATAATAATTAGCGAATAGGCTAAAAACCACATATTTTTATCGGTTTTTTGCTTTTGAAAAATTACAGAAACACGCCAGACAAAAGGCGATACTTTTTTTGAACTCAGCTAACGTTTTTTGATAATAATCTAAAAACCACATTCTTCTATCAGTATTGGGATTTGCAAAAAATAATAATAATTAGCGAATAGTCTAAAAACCACATATTTTTATCGGTTTTTTGCTTTTTAAAAATTACAGAAACACGATAGACAAAAGGCGATACTTTTTTTGAACTCAGCTAACGTTTTTTGATAATAATCTAAAAATGACATTCTTCTATCAGTATTGGGATTTACAAAAAATAATAATAATTAGCGAATAGCCTAAAAACCACATATTTTTATCGGTTTTTTGCTTTTAAAAAATTACAGAAACACGCTAGACAAAACAAGAGTTTTTTGTACTTCTGTGCAAAATAAACTTCCTGAATTTCGATTGCTCACACAGAGGGTGGAACCTAGAACGACGCCGCGCCGTTTCGTCCTTATTAGGAACTCATGAGCTACTGTAGATAGCAGTAGGTTGAGGTGAGAGACATATAATTATGACATTTGCAATCGATATTCAGAAAGTTCTTTTTGCACTGAAGTACAAAAAACTCTTGTTTTTTCACTAAATTAATGGTTTAGTGGGTAACGATGATTCCTTATTGCGGCAAATTCGTCAACTAGTTTGTTCAGGTCAAACTCTTTAACCATTGCCCCCCTGCCCCCCCCCCAATTGACGCCCCTGGCTGAGGGAGCCGAATTAGTTCCAGTTTTTTTCCGCTAGAGGGCGAGCGGTTAGCTGGAATTCAATGAAACAGACAAACTGAGGCAATTTTGCCCTGGTAGGGCACTATTTTTACAAGCTTTTATTTAACTTGCATTGTATGTAATAACAAACTATGTTTGTTCGGGTGGAATCTTGCAACTTAATTTTGACCAACTCCCCGACATCCGATCGGCTTCAAATTTGGCATGGCCTTATATAGTTGCGGTGACAATACAAGAATATAGTGGGCGAGTTTGTAATCTCATCGATTGAGCAATCGATGCATCAAACAAGTTCTTGAAACATTGGATTTCCGATGCAACCGACTTGATGCCAACAATTGCAATTCAGATTATTTTAAAAACTTGCCCAGTGTGATGAAATTGACAGCTCCCCCTACTCGAAGGGGGTGGAGAGGGGTACAGTTGAAGTACGCCCGATGTCGTTGAAATTTTGGTGTGTTGGGGCACTTTGAGATAGAGATAACGAATTTCTAATCAGATTTTGAAAATTCAATATGGCGGATTGGAGATGGACGATTTTTGGTCATCTTTTGCTAACCAATTTTAACTAATTTATACACATCCGATTTGCTTCAAATTTGGCATTTATTTGTAGTTCCAGTGACAATACAATATTATGTCATTATTAGGCACCCCTCCCCCTACGAGGGAAGTGGAGGGGAGGAAACATTTAAGTTCGTCCGATTTCAACCAAAATTGGTATACGGGGGCTTTTGAGGATAGGGAATACGAATTTTTGATCAGATTTTGAAAATTCAATATGGCGGATTCAAGGCGGACGATTTTCGGTCATCTTTTGCTAACCAATTTGAACTGATTTATCCACATCCGATTGTGAAAATACAATAATATGGTATTCTCAGGTACCCACCTCCCTCTAACGAGGAAAGTGGAGGAGGAAAAAGATTTAGTTTGTTCGATTTCAATCAAAATTGGCATACAGGGGTTTTTAAGGAGGGGATTATGAATTTTTTATCAGATTTTAAAATTTCAATATGGCGGATTCAAAATGGACGAATCTAAAAATTAAGGGTGTGTGTTCAAATTTGGTATGCGTTTATAGTTCCGGCGACAATACAATAATATGTAATCAAAATTGGCATGCAGGGGTTTTCCGGGAAAGGGATATGAATTTTTGATCAATTTGAAAATTTCAATATGGCGGATTCAAAATGGACGATTTAAGGTACAAATCTAAAAAAAAGTAAACATTTATTAAAAAAAACTTTTAAAGAACAAGCTTCTATTAAATGCACTCAAAAGTAGAAAATAATTTTTTATCTCTCTTATACCATAATAAAAGCGATGGGCGCAAATTAAAAATTTTTACTTTACGGTGACAAAGAGAGAACCATAAAAGAAGAACTAAATTCTTCTTCTATTCGAATGATAAACATAATGCTTTCATCTAAGAACGGGTGAGATTGCCGTGCTTGCCAAGCCTTTGAAAATGTCCTTAGGTTTTAGAGTAAATACAACTGTTTCTTAGGTGAATCGTCGATGTGACCGACATACGATACCTAAATTTAAAATTTTTAATTTGCGCCCATCGCTTTTATTATGGTATAAGAGAGATAAAAAATTAGCTTGTTCTTTAAAAGTTTTTTTTATTAAATATTTATTTCAATGGAATACTTTATAAATAGAACTGTCAAAAAATTGTTCCGATTGAATTTGGAAGAAATTGTATATTTTTGATTGATTCGTTTCTGAGTGTGCCAGTATGGCACTGTCCACTGCGACCACTATTGGGTCTATTGTGGCTCACTTTTAACATTTTTTGTTGCTCGAGAATATTCAGTCCCTTAAAGAGGCTCGCAACTTGCTTTGGTGAAGCATCATTCAGATCCAGTCCATCGATCTGTAGTTTACCGAAGATACATTGACGCTGACGTGCAATGGCCGGACATTCATATAGCACATGTCTGGCCGTCTCATCATACTCCATACAGAGCCTACATTCGGTGTCCTCACTTGGACCCATTCTGTGTAATGGTACTTTCAGCCTGCAGTGTCCGCTGTATAGATCAACCATTGTCCGGATGTCCTGCCTGGTGAGCTCAATGAGTTTCCCGGCCCTCTTCCTGCAAGGTTCTGTGATGAACTCTTTGGAATGTGTCAGTCCCGGCAATTCTGTCCAGTATTGGTGGAACTTAAGTGTATATTTAGTTCTGCTGCCATCAACGATTTGTAAACAAAATAAATATAAAATAAAACAGTCCCTGAAATATCGCCAGGCCAGAATAAAAAACATGTAGGTAACTGACATTTTTAATAGTCATAATAAAACTACAGTTACTCACATGGTTCTTATTTTGGGCAAAATATATTATAATACGTATTTTTGAAATAAAAAATAAGAGATCTCTCAAAATTTTAAAAAATATACAGGGTTTTACATTTAACATGGATTATCTAATGTCAGTATACACGAATAGGACCTGTTCTATTTTCATGCGAGAAATCACTGCGACTTGAGGATTTTTCTGGTATTCTTTTCCCAGCCAACATCTGGTTTCTTCTCGCGGCGCCACCGGAGCGCCGCGGCGCACACTTTGGGAACCACTGGTGTAAGGTGATTAAGAGTACTTCCTAGTTAGCGCCAAACCTTTCGCAAGCGCCGCCAAAGGAACGCACCTTGAGAATAAAACTCAATTAAGAAAATTACGCCCCAAAAGTGTTAAATAAAGGAAAAACCGCTGGTCGAACTGAAACATCCCGCTAATGGGTGTCCGCCCAAGATATTTTTAATTTTTCGATTGATGTATGAAGGGACATTAGAGTTAAATGTCTTAATTTTTTTGGCTGCAACTTTTTTCTTTCTTAAATGGAAGGTAATTTGTCAAAAATGTATAATAAACTATGGGTAGATACTAAGGAGAGCTAAAAAAAAAGAAAAAAATAAGAAATATTACCAAGGCTTTCAACCTAGGTGACCCCAATTTTAATTTTTCCTGCGTCCGCCCAAGATATTTATAATTTTTCCATTAAGCGGACATTAAAATTAAATGTCTTAATTTTCTTGCCACATTTTTTTTTAATGAAGAGCGATTTATCCAGGCTGTCTTATAAGACATGGAAAGCAGTACTTTTTAATAGGTGAAAGAAAGGTAAGATTGTTTTTTTTTATCTGGATCCAAGACTATACAGCACGGAGCAGCTCACCATAAACATAGAAGTTACTTTTCATAAACCAAATCAGTGACGTAGTAAGAAAAATTTTCGGGGGGGGGGGATAGATTGATTAGTGTTTCCGAAAGTTGTTCGGACGTCATGATCTTTTATTCAGAATAAATACATTTTTTTAGATCGCTGAAAAGAACTCCGCCAATTTCTTTTGTAGCGTGGGCATCCGTTACATTTTTTTTAATTTAAATATGTTATAGAGGAGGGTCAGACAAATATTTTTTATCATTGCCACCCCTCCCAATGGCAAAAGGGTGAGACAGAAAATAAGGTTAAAGTTCAAAAATTGACTATTTTGTACCTCACTAAATCTGTGTTTTTACGGAAACTATGAAATGGAGAAAAGTGAGTTTCAAATATGTTGTTTAGTAAAGCACAACAAACATTTTTTGTATCTACACTTTAGCCCGTATTTATACAGGGAGGCGTAAAAAATTGTTCATAAATGCTCAAGAACCGTTATTTTTGCAAAATATTTTTGATGGTCTGTAAAGCATTAAAACAATAAATGGTTGTCAATTTCAAGTGGCGTACCAAAAAGATTTGTCTTAAGGGGGGGTCTACCAAAGACGAAAATATGAACTTTTCTTTTACGTACTGCAGACTACTGGGATTATAAGTAGGTAATTATAGATACAAACTTTACGTTTACCGCATAGTCATCTTTTAAAAAACCTTAGTAAGGGAAGGGGACTCAAATATGATACGGTGATATATGCTATGTTTTCATGGATATTGAATTCGTTTTCAATATGTTTTGAAAACTTTTTTTCATGACAGGTTTTCAAATTTTGATATTTAGCAGCAGAGTTTTGGTACTTTTTTTTTAAAAATGTATTTTATTCGAAAGATGATGTTGGCCCTTGCCACACATTTTTTTAAAATTTTAATTACTACTCTGTTTGCAAGTGGAAGTGAAGAAAGAAATGCTGGACTGGCATATGTGCATAGCACATACACTTTCGAGCCAAATATTTCTTTTATTTTCCATAATTATTTTTTTTTAAGTATTTAAAAAAACAAATCTTTAGTTACTTAAGTAAGGTTATGTTATTAATCTTCTTTTTTCTATACACTCCACCAAATTCTAGATTGCCGGTTCCACAAAATCACTTCTATTTCTCTCTCTCTCTCTCTCAAAAAGAGTGAGTGAGTGGCGGCTGTCTGGTAATCCGACGCAATACGTATGTGTAAACTCAATCCCCGTTTTCATGGAAAATCGGTATTTCGATCTCAATACGATCTTGATCCAACCCTAAAAATTTTCAGGGTCGGATCTAGATTGAAATCGATTTGAATACTGGAAAAACAGGCGTTTTCATGGACGGTATCGGATTGAAATCGTTTTCAGAACGAACTCGATTCCCATGAAAACGTAGCAATAGTGTTAACGCGATTTATTCTAAGCCATAGTACTTAAGGGTTAAGATGTAAGTGAAGTAACATCATTTCGTAATAATTAAATATTACGATCTGACTTAAATATATTTACCCTTATAGCACAGGATATTCCAGGGATA
This sequence comes from Oxystoma pomonae, assembly GCA_963921995.1. Classification (NCBI taxonomy): domain Eukaryota; kingdom Metazoa; phylum Arthropoda; class Insecta; order Coleoptera; family Brentidae; genus Oxystoma; species Oxystoma pomonae. Next base: position 113,278,709 of record OY998165.1, read on the forward strand.
TCCCAGTAAGGTGCTGTAACTGTCCGAATGTTCTGGCACATTTACAGTATTTAGTACATTCAGCGAACATTTAAAAAACATTCTTAGGATATCCTGGACAGTACATTCAGCGAATATTCCATGCAGATTATTCCCTGAATGTTCTACTAAAGTCCGGAAAATGCCCTTCCTTTTGGATATTGACAGCACATTGAAAATACTTTCCCTGGATATCCTGGATAGAACATTCAGCGAATATTCTATGCAGGATATTCCGTTAATGTTCTGCCAATTTCCTTCCTCATCATCATCATCATCATCAAATCATGCCATGAAAGGAAATAATATTTTTCTATCTACGATCATGCTTACGCAGCAGAACTCGAAAGATTTTATTTTTTTCAAAAAGCTTGTTGGGGTAGCTATATAATATTTATTTCCAATAAAAAAATAATTATGAAAATCGGTTGAGACGTTCGGGAGTTATCCTGCATAGAACAAATAACATAATCCCCTTCCATTACCGTTTGGGAGGATTCGAGGAGTGATGTAATATTTTTATCCAATAAAAAAAATTATGAAAATCAGTTGAGCCGTTCGCGAGTTATCCTGCATTGAACAAATAACGTAACCCCCTTCCACTACCGTTTGGGAGGATTCGGGGAGGGGGTAATATTTTTATCCCATAGAAAAAGAATTATGAAAATCCGTTAAACCGTTCAAGAGTGATCCTGATTTTATGTAAAAAAAAAACAATTCACGGACCTTGTAATTATAGGTTATACCCCGCTAAAATATAACTTCTTCCATAAGCTCTCGTAGCGCAAAAGGTTAAGTCGTTGGAGTGTTATATGGATGCTAGAAGGTTTAGGGTTCGAATCCCATCGCTGTTTAAAAACTTTTTTTTTACTTTTTTTAATTTTTTCAGGGTGTTTTGTGAGAGAACATATTTTTTCAGGCTATGAAAATCCTGCGAAAATATTCTATGAATGTTCTACCAGGATGTTCTAGGAATATTAAAACTGCGGACACAGAATATTCCCTGAACATCTCTGGTATGCTGAGGAACATTCAGGGAATGTTCCCAATATCCTAGCTGAAAATTCAGCGAATATTCGTAGAATATTTCTGTGCTATTAGGGTGAGCCCCCTCCCTTAGTTACGTTTTGTTTTTATAACTAGCTACTTATTATCCCAGTATAGAGAAAAGAAAAGTTAATATATTCGTATGAGCCGGTAGAACCTGTACCCCCTCCCTCCTCTAAGAAAAGTCTTTTTGGTACGACACTGCTTACATATATATTACAATATATATACATATATTGTTTTATGCTTTAGAGACCATCAAAAATATTTCGCAAAAATAACGATTTTTGACCAGTTTTGAACAATTTTTTTAGCCTCCCTGTATAAATACGGGACAAATTGTAAATACAAAAAATGTTAGCTATGCTTTACAACAAGAATTTAACTTATTTTTTGGCTCACCCTGAACCCATTGGGAGGGGTGGCAATGGTAAAAAATATTTTTCTGACCCTCCCCTATAACATATTAAAATTTGAAAAAAATTAACGGGTGCCCACGATACATAAGAAATTGCCGGGGTTCTTCCGGAAGGGGGAGGGTTGTCCCCACAATCCCCCCCCCCGTTTCTAGGCCACGGAATCAAATGTTGATATGTGTTTAGCACTTTATATTAATACGCAGAGGCTTGAACACTGATGCTAGAATTATTTTTTTTTCATTCTTGAAAATTGCATCGCCCTGTTCCAGAAAACACACGGTGGCGGTTTTTTTTTGTGGTTTTCGAATACATTATTATCGAACCCATTTATGTACGAAAATCATTAGTCACAGGTTTGAGCGGCAAAAGCCCCACCCATACTTTTATACAAAACCCTTTTTTTGGCATATCTGAATCTTTTTTTATTATTTAATTAAAAAATCGAGCAAGACGAATCTAAATCCATCAAAATTTTTAACCGTTAAGTGAATTTTAAAACAAAAGAGGCACCATTAATTTTAAATTAGTGGTAAAAAATGGTTTTTGAATATAATAATGGATATTATATTTTTTTAATAAGACGTGAGAAGTAAAAGAACAAAAAAACGGTGGAACATTAATATAACGATATGACTTATATTAAAATAATTGCGTATTAAAATAATATTTTGTACAGATAAATGTCTAGGAGAGGCCATTTTCGGCAATTTTAGGCTCTTTGAACGTAATTATTTACTTTAACAAAATGAGTTCGGGTCTTTGTGAAAAAAAATAATAGTACCCACAATATTTAACGGTGAAAGCGTTGTGAACTGTAGGTATGTACAGGGCGGTCCAAATACGAGGGGATCGTGGGGTTTTGGCTATTTCTACGATAGATAGCAAAAAACTAATAAACATGTTATGGGCTAGAATTTTTGAGGAATTAATAGTCGTGAAAAGCGCCTTTGTTTTACCGGGGCTTTTTGAAAAATAATGCTTTTTCAGATTTGGTTTATGACTGATCTATTTTTACTCGATTTTTGAAATGACCATAAAATTTCCTTTAAAATGATGTGTCGCACATGATATTTAATTTTTTGTTTTTTTTTAAATAAATATTTTATATCTTTTTATTTTTCGGTTTTCTTGTTATTTACTTTTTCATTTTTATAGTATACTTTTTACCAAAGACGACGATAACATTTAAAAAAAAAAGCAAAAAAACAATTCAGAAAATTAAAAAATAACATTATAAATGCGATACATCGTTTTAAAAAAAATTTCACGCCGATTTCAAAAATCCAGTCAAAAATAGGTCATTCAATAAGAAAAATATCAACTTGGTAATATATATCTCAAAAACTAAATATTGCAGATAAAATCCAATTTAAGAAATCATAATAAATTGTCTAAGAAATGAAATTTTCATTAAAAAAAAAACGAGTTGACATAATTTTTCAGAAATCGAGCCCATAACAGGTATATTAGTTCTCCGCTATCAACTTTCAAAATATCCAAAACCCCACCCTATAAATTTTTTTACAAACCCTGCCTAACTTTTTTATTATTTGTCTTAAAAACATGAAACAAAATATTCGGTTCATCAATAGGTGGATACCAAAATACTGACGTTCTTGAAAAATGTTTTGCTTTTTGAAATGGCGGTAGGGTCGCGATTCTTCAAAAACCGTCAGAAAATCTCACCCTTACAAAAAATCTGACGGTTTGTAAACACAAGTTTACTTTTTTGTCAGGAGATATTTGCTAATATTCCTTAAAATTTAGTGTCTTAATACCGTTCTAGTAAATAAAAAATATGTCAACTTTAATTTTTGTAGGCAATTTTCGTGAAAACTCCCTTTTTTTATTTAGAAAATGTATGTTATTAAGCTTATTTTTGTGTGTAAACAAACCTTTAAAAGAAATTAACACTGTGTTTCGGACTTCCATTGTCTATATTTTATTTATACGCGACGTTTCGATCAGTACAATCTCTGATCGTCTTCAGGTGCAAACTACCACCTATTCCTAAGGCTACGGCCTTATATTCTATGGAAAATCACTCAGCCGTGAAGTTTTATAAGTTGGCTCCGCCCAAGGAGGGGCTTCCAAATATTTGGAATTTCAACAGTTGGTTTACTGAAAACACCCTGATTCTGCCCAATAAAGGCAGCTTCAAGGAATTTTCGTTTCTTCCAGTGGGACTCCTTGTGCAAAACCTTTGCTTCTGTCCACTTCATTCGGTGTTGTTTTGACCATGCGTGTTCCGCGATTCCTGATTTCGTTGTTTCACCTCTTTGGGTATTCGTCTGATGTTCTTTAAGCCTAACAGATAGTGATCTGATCAAAATTCACAAAGATGCAATGTCCTTACGCCCAATCACAAGTTCCAGAAATTCTCCAACAAGCAATCTCTCTAAATTCCTTTTGAAAATTATTCAACCTCTTGCAGGCAAGACCGCTTCATTTGTAGAAAATTCCAACCATTTTGTTAATATTCTTAAATCTTCTGTTTTAGGACCCGAAGCTAAATTTGTCAGTTTTGATGTCGAAAATCTAAAGACCAATTTCCCGATAAAGGAATCGCTAGATATTATTAGACAGAGACTGATTGATGACGAATCCCTTCGTGGAGGTATTGGAGTGCTGTCTACATAACTCTTATTTTCAGGTGAAAGATAGGTTTCATGCTCAAAATGACGGTCTGACAATGGGCTCATCTCTTTCGCCAGTGGTGGCCAATATTTACATGGAGTGGTTCGAATCACACGCGGTTGATACCGTAACATATAAACCTAAGCTCTGGCTAAGATATGTTGATGATACTTTTATTATCTGGACCGGGAATGACCCACAACTTTCAGAATTTCTTCACCACCTAAATAACATAAGACCCACCATTAAATTCACAATGGAGTTGGAGCAAAATTGTCAAATTCCTTTCCCTGATGTACTTGTCAAACGAGTAGAAAGCGACATCAGAACAACAGTCTATCGTAAACCCACTCACACAGGACAATATTTAAACCAAGGTTCCAATCATTCTGCTATAACCAAACGAGGCATAATAAGAACTTTGTATAATAGAGCCGTTCAAATTTGTAACAATTCTCATGACTTGGAAATCGAAATAAGAACATTAAGAAGGATCTGCAGCAGAATGGTTACAGCCTTAAACTTATAACAGATACTATTTCTAAATTTCAGAAAACAGGACAGATATTACAAGACCCAAACCAGGCAAATGCATTCCTTAAAATTATATACATTAAAGGAGTATCAGAGAAAATTCGAAGAGTAGCGAACAACTTTAATATTAAAACAGCTTTTAAATCTAATAATACAATTCGAAGCCTTCTTGGTAAAACAAAACCGGAGAACAAACAAAATAAGGAATGCATTTACCAAGTTCCTTGTGAGTGTGTTGAATCATACATAGGTGAAACAAAAAGATCACTATCTGTTAGGCTTAAAAAACATCAGACGAATACCCAAAGAGGTGAAACAACGAAATCAAGAATCTTCGAACACGCATGGTCAAAACAACTTGGAATGAAGTGGACAGAAGCAAAGGTTTTGCACAAGGAGTCCCACAGGAAGAAACGAAAATTCCTTAAAGCTGCCTTAATTGGGCAGAATCAGGGTGTTTTCAGTAAACCAAGTGTTGAAATTCCAAATATTTGGAAGCCCCTCCTTGGGCGGAGCCAACTTCTTAATAGATTGTAGTTTGCACCTGAAGACGATCAGAGATTATACTGATCGAAACGTCGTGTATAAATAAAATATAGACAATGGAATTCCGAAACACAGTGTTAATTTCAAATACATCATTTTCTCAAACTTTCAAACAAAACCTTTAAAACTTTTAACACACAAAACCATAGATAGCTAGGGAATATGTCGCTGTTCAGAAGTCACGTTTATAAAACTAGTAAATTTTATTTAAAAAATGAGGCAGTTTCTATTACAATGTTAGAATAAATAAATAAAATAAGTAAAAATCGAATTGTGACGGGTGAGATTTTGAGTTTGTAAGGGAAACTTCGTTTTTGTTTTAAGAGCATTTTCGTTTGGATCGGGCTAAGATTGTTTTAATGATTTAAATTAGCGTGCAAAGGTTTTCTGGTAGTAGCTTTTTTAAATTAAATAAATGAATGAATTAAAGATAATAAATAATTTCAAATTTATTGAAAAAAAGAAATATTAACGAGTTACCTGCATTAACCCATTTAAAAGTCCCCACTGTGTATACATCCTCGTAATAGTTTTATTTTTGAAAACTGTAATTGCCTAACTATTTATTAGGTTTTTTCTTCTTTTTCGCAGGCTCCAAACCGCTGGAGAACTCTGAAGTCACCAAACTTAGCGACTTGTTAGGACGTTGCCTGGGTTTGGCTGTCAGCTCCTGATTGTCCCTAAAAACAAGTTTAGAATTATTTTCTCTGGAACAGAAATTATAGTGGAAAGAGTTAATGGGGGGAAATATCCACCATTTTAAATCCCAAGATGGAAAATGATTTTTTTACGAAAAGTGATAATCTGACTTACGTTAATTGGTCTAAATTTCTTTATAAGTTTTTTTTTATGAAAAAACAAAAAAGTTTTCAAATTAACAGAAGACTACCTAAACCACTTATGTTTAAATTAAGCTCCCCAATTATCCTTAAAAAAAGAAAAAATATATTTTTAAATTTTAACAACTAACCCCGGTCTTCTCTATAAAGGATTATTTATCGAATTATTTTATTTGCATGAATGAATTAAGACATAATTACTATGCCTACCCCCTGCTCTAACTTAGATTTCTTTGATTCAAGTATTAATTTAAACGTAGTACAATAGTTACTAGCCAGTTTGCGACTGTAATGTGAAATAAAATTTTTGAGTTATTTTTTGCAAAAATTAACGGAAAATATTTAATAACTCGACAATTATTTATCCCATTTTCGTAAGAAGCACATCGGTTTGAAGGGAATTAAAAAAGAAAAATACCAACTTTTGTCTTATATCTCAAAAACTAAAAGTGACTCATAAAATTTGATTTGATAATTAAATTCTAGTTTAAGAACTCTACAGAAATGCTATTAAGACCACGAAGATATTTTCATAAATGAAAAAGTTATAGGGCATATCCCAAAATGAAGACTTTTCAAAAAGCCCTCGTAGCCCGGAGACGGTCTTGAAATTTTAGCCTCGCAAAGAGGGGTCGAATTTTCTCTATCTCCTCTAGAAGTACCTGAAATCCCCCAAAACCATCGAATTTTGGACACCGTGCACATATGTAAATAGTAGGTTAAGTGACATTGTTAAACTATTATTAATAAAGATATATTGATTGATTGATTAGTATAAGATAGATAGAGTCGCACTAACGAAGTAAATTGGAGGCATGCGACTAGAAAACATGTTTCTATTCTGTACTAAACTCTTTAGAACTGGCAATCGAGACTTATTTACATTTTTTTCCCTTATTTTAAAATTTTGTATAAATTAGCTATTGTCCGCGACAGCCCCCTCTCGCGCCACTTTCCGCCCCTCCACTTTCCTCCCCACTTCCAATCGAATAACTTTTGATTCCGCGAACCGATTTTAATGAAATAAGTCCTGCCCACGACTCCAGTAATCCACTAGGGAAATTTCCATTAAAATCCGTTTGGGGTAGTTTTTGCGTTATGCTGGAATAAACCGACCGACAAGCAGACAAAGATTTTTGGTATCTATATCGGTTGTTAAGAATCAGACACCTAACATTTTATAGATAACTGAAAATCTATACTTAACTGGAAAATTTCGGTTGTTGAATTCGCAATGAAAATGCAGAGGCGCACCCAGGAATTGTCTCAGGGGGGAAGGGGGGGGGGGTTACGGATAAATAATAAAAAAAAAACTTAAATTTGAAGTCAAAATGTGACCATAACCCCCCCCCCCCCCTCGTGCGCCACTGCAGAATGGTTTAAACTCCTACATACAGCCATTGTAACATCAGTCGCTTTTTTGTATTAATTTGCTGACTACTGTTATTAATTTTGTCCCTATGGTGCTTGAGTAAATCTAAAAACCCAATTTTATCCACTCCGTGTGATACGATACAATGTTGCTAAAATATTTAGTAAGTAATTAAGTCCAAATAAAGGAGGGAGTGCTTTTTGGTTATTTTTTTTTTGATAATCAATCATGAGATTCATTAATAATAAGCTTGGGCAGTGCGTCTTGCTGAGAAAAATTTAAGTCTATTTTGTCAGAATAAGTGCAGCATTGATAGGTTGATAGTTGGTTACTACTTGTTTTTGCCATCCATCATAACAACGAAGCACACGAAGAGGGAGGGATATTTATTAATAATTTGAACAAACTATATAATCTTAATTAGTAAATTCAAATTATTGACTGAAAACCAACTTTCTTTTCTACAAAAAAAACTAAATTTTACTTTAAAAAGTTCCATTTAAAAATCAACCATTTATCTACTCGCGTTATCATCCCCATCCCCATCTAGTTAGAAACTGTACCCTTTTTGCTCAAAAGTCAAATAAAATATAATAGATAAAAAATTCGATCAGACTGGTAAAATTTTTTGAGCAAAAAATATCTTGGGTAAATTTTGAAAAACTAATATAATAAATTTTACGTAGGTATTTATTAAGAAATACACATTTTTAATTTTTTTTTATACATTTCCATAAAAAATTATAAAACAAAACTAAATTTTTGAAAATATATTTAACTCAAATAAAAGCAAACAACTTTTTGAATAAATAACTATGGCCACTGTAATTACTGATTCGTTCTTTTAAATGACTCGGGAATCGATCTAGACGCTGATATCCATACAAAGTCTGCATTTGGTAATGGTGCATTCTGAGCAGTGGTACTATTTTATATATATATCTTCCCTGATGAGTTCGATAAGATGCCTTGCTTCAGTCAAAAATGTCAGGTGTAATGGCTTTGCAAAAAAGCAAGCAACAAAAAGTGGTTAAAAAATTGTTGTATGAAAATTTTTCAGAAATTTTTATGGTAATTTAAGGCTTAAAATATTTTAGCATAATTTAGGGGTAACGCTTTTGTTTATGATATGATGAAAGCTTTCTTTCCAAACTTTCGATTTCTAGAATAAAACACTCACATTTTTCAAGTTTTCACTGTTTTTTAAGCGTTCAAAAAAAGTACTGCCAAAGAAACATTTTTTCTCGTTTAAAATGAAATTTTTTTAAGGTTGTTGAAGAGGAACAGCAGGCTTTAAAAAAGTATTTTAGAGAAAGATGGAAATAATTTAAGGCAATTGTTTGATAAAAATTTCTTTGTCATCTGTCTGTCATCTTTAGTGGTGTCGTGCATAATATTTTTATTTTGCCACTTTTATCGAAAAAACAGCAAAAATTGTAATTGTTCAAAGCGTTCAGTGTGTAAGATATAAGGTGGTATTAATTTATTTCAATCAAAGTTCTTTATAAGTGTATTTTAGCACATCATTTAACAGCTATTTAACTAAATTATTTTAAAATAAATGAATTAAAAAAATATTTAAGGTTGTTGAAGAGAGATAGCACGCTATAAAAAAGTATTTTAGAAAAAGATGGAAATAATTTAAGGCAACTCTTTAATTGTTTGTCATCTGTCTGTCATCTTGATTGGTGTCGTGCATTTGATTGATTGCGAAAATTGTAATTGTTCAAAGCATAAAGTGTGTATAATTGCACATCTAAAAATAATTTACCACGAATTTAACTAAAAGGGTTTTAAAAATACGATACAAGAAAAAAACGATTTTTTTCAATTCAAGAATCGCTCATATTTTTTAAACCCTATCTTATAAACAAATAAGATGCTGTCAAACTTCTCAAACAGGGCGCATTATCAAAAGGGCCGCGTTGAGCCTGTTATATTAGCGGCTTGGCAAGAGAAAAGACTAAGAAATGCAGTAGGCCTAGAGCCTATTAGGTGGCTAAAGGCTACTGTTTCTGAATAGAAAATATTTTAATAATCTTAAGTATTATTGGTCGATAATTCAACGCTTGACGTCATGGTGAGAACCATTAGATTGTCGCCTTAGAATTACAAGGTTCTATCTACCTCTTTTGCAACTTTTGGTAAATAAACTTTTAAAATGTGGTGCTCTAGAACTATTTTTTCTGTGTTACTAATAATAATTTAATTTTACTTACTGCCGAAGTTTCTAATTGAATGACCTATTTTTTTTCTACAGAAAGCTGTAATTTTTTGACAAGAAAATTGATTTAGAACTTTTTAATTGCCAAAATAATTTTTAAATTAATTAACTGATACATATAACTTTGTTATATTTAAAAGTTTAAAGCTGGTTCTATACAGGAAAAAATGGTTGATGGTTTATGCAGGAAATATTAAAATAAGAATATTATTGAACCAATCAACCAATCAACTAACAATTATTTTAGTTTTCATTTGAAATTTGTATTTTTTTGCTAAAAATTTACAAAAATGCATTAATTTTTTACCACCTAAAATCCCTTGCATATATTTTACAGCCGTGTCTTACCAGGGGTGAGTCCCACCAGAAGATAGTGGTTGTCAAAGTCACATAACTACCTCAATGAGCCAAAATTAGTGTCAAAACCTTTCCTTACCTTTTTATAGGAAAATACACAGCGGTATCCTCACAAAAAACGACCAAAATTATACAGCTCCTTTTGAATTAAAAAAATCATAAGTGAGGTTATACGTATAAAAATCAAAGTTCCCTGACATGCGCAAATCCGTTTTTAAATAAACTTAAGCTAAAAAGTTAAAAGTTGACCATCATTTAATTTTAATTTTATGTTCTTAATTTTTTTTTCTCTCTATAAACGCTTGCAGGTTTTCCTATAGGTTCAACTCTTATTTTTTAAACCGAGCTTTATTTGGTATACTAAAATAGTTCGGTGACAATACAATATTCTAAAAAAAACTGCCATGGTGGAGGAGGGTAAGAAGGCAAGGGAGAGTTAATATATTTTAAAATTAATAAATTCATAACTTTTAAATCAAAGCTGATACGAATATGCAATTTTAAGGTTTAAATTCCACTAAATATTTCCGAATTTTAGAGGAAAAAAACAACATTGGTGAGCTGTGTAACTTTTGAACCAATTGGCATTTTTTATATTTTTGTATTTAAATAACTACAACCACCAAAGAAGTGTCTGGGGTATCAATAAACGTGTACAATCATTATAACGTATTAAGTGTTCTCCAAATCATAAAATAATAGCCACTAGCCAAAATATAGGCAAACAAAATATTGGCGTTTTATAAGAAAGCAAAGAAAAATAATATTATACTTTATTAAATCTAGTTAACACTAGACTCAGTGGCGTGCATGAGAAAAAGTATAATCTCAGATAAGTATTTTATTCTTCATTTTTGTAGAAAATTCAATCTTCAGGAGTCGATTTTCAATAGCTGAGGGGGGGGGGGGAGAAGGAACTTGAGCCTCTAAGCTCCCCCCCCCCTGCGTACGCAATAGCAAGACTAAAAAGCAAAAAAATTAAATGAAAAGTAATTTTTAATATAACACGTTTGGTGATACTATATTAAAAATTATTTTTTAATTAATTATTTTTTTTATTCAAAGATGGTTTGCAAGGCCTGCTTCATGTATTTTACATCCAGTTTTAGATTAAACATGAAAAACTATAGATGTTATAATTCTTAAAAGATTTGTATACCTATATATAGGCACATAGAACTTTGCAATTTTTAGAATAAATCTGTACCTACGTAATTTTTTCAAAAATTTTAATTTTATTTTTAATGAAGCCCGGTTAATTTTTTAAAAAATCAAAATGTCAAAAAACTGTAGATAGAACCTTGTAAGTCTAAGGCGACGAGATGATAGGGAGATAAAGCCAGTTATTGGGTTTCGCATCCGTATCCCTATCGAGTCGCCCAATTTAATAGGTACACTTTACTTACACACACTCTAATGTGTTTACTGGGCGTCTAAGAATAAATAAATATGCGATTACCGTATTTTGTAAACAGTAGATAATTACAAATTTAGCAGATCTTTGTTTTCTGATGGGGGAGTTGGGATAAGAAAAATATATCGTGACCTTAGAATTACAAGGTTCTATCTACCTGCCTTGCAACTTTCGGCAATTGCATTTTTAAAAAATCGTGCTCTAGAACTATGCCATCTGATTTGTTTAAATATTTTAAACTAATAATTTAATTTGACTTAATATCGAAGATTTTAAAAAAGTTGGTCTGATCTATTTTTTCAACAGGAAACTGTCAATATAATTTTTATATTAAAAAACTGGTAGCTAGAACATTGGTACATTTAAAAGTTTTAACTTCTCGTTAACCGAGTTTAATAAAATTTGGTAAACTTATGTAATTCCACTCACGTGGGGGTTAATTTATTTAAAAATTAAAAAAATCATAACTTTTAAATCATAGCTGCTACGGATATGCAGTCTTTAGATTTAAGTTTCCCTAAGTTTTTTTCCAATTTTATAACAAAAAAACGATATTGTTGTGTGCTCTAGGGAGTAGTAGTAATCCATAAATTTTGAACCAATAATGCTATGAATATGCAGTTTTCAGATTTGAGTTTTACTAAATATATCCTTATAATAGATAAAAAAGCTATGATGATGGGTTTGGGGTGATTGAAGGGGTGAGAGGGGTTGATATATTTAAAAATTCGTAACTTTTGAACCAAAGCTGCAGTTTTTAGATTTAAATTTACTCAGTATTTCCCAAACAAAAAAAAATACACTAAGAAGCAGAAAGTCATTAATTAAATAAAAAATAAGTTTTAATAAAGCTCTCCGTTTTTAAAACGGACTAAAAAGTATAAAATAATTTGTGTTCGTGGAGATTAACGATAAAAAAAACTTGAGTCGTATGCAATAAATAAACGTAAGAACATATTTTAATTTTTGTATAAAATTTGTTTTCAAACACAATAATTTTATTGGCATTAATTTAAGAAAATTAAATGAATGAATACAAGTTTAATAAAAAAAATTAATTCTTAGGGATTTAAATGCACTAGTTTGCAAAAAATAATACTTACTTAAAGTTACGGTTCCTATGATTCGGCGGACGCATGCGGCTGACGGACTGCGTCTGACTCATACGGTTGAATATAGGCACGAAACGCAGACGGGCCAAAGGAAACGATTACTTGCGTCAGACGCCCGATGCGTTCGCCGCATCATAGAAAACGTACCTTAAAAGGGGGGGGGACATTTTTATTTAAAAACGGCATAAAGATAATTTAAAAAAGTATAATGAAAATGGCGACTAAAAATATTTTGGTCGATATAGAACTTTGTAATTCTAAAATAATTTAAAATCATCCACATGGAACTTTGTAATTTTCTTAATAAATCTGAAACTACCCACCGGTTTTTTTCTATTTATTGTTTGTTTGATAAAGCTCATAATTATACATTCATTTTTGCAAAAAAGTTAAAATGTAAAAATGTTGCAGATAGAACCTTGTAATTCTGATGTGACGATATGCTGATAAAAATTTGAATATTTTGATAAAAAACAATACCGCACAAACATTAAATTAAAATTAAAAAAATTCTAACACGTTAAAAAGCCCATCAGCGGTTAAGACTCTAGCCATCTTTGCAGTTACGATAAAAATCAAATTCTACTTTACCTAATAATTTTAATTTATTTTAGAGCTCATTAAGGTACTTTTTCCGCCATCTGCTCACACCTATATTATACAACGATTATTATTATTACACAGATAAAAAGCAAAAAGAGAAGATAATAAACTAGTATTTTTGGTCAGAACATAGGTAATACATCCCTAACATAGAATAGGACTAAATTACGTAAAAAATCCCACCATTCTATCTAAGTGGGGACAGAACTGACGTAAATTTTCCCTCCAAAATAGGTCACAGTAGGTAGTTGTCCAGACAGGTCACTGGACAACAAAATAAGCTACCGCAACGCAAGAATAATGGCTACTTAATATAATTTGACAATGTATTAAAATTAAATGGTTTTAAAATGAACTTTTCTATAAAATTCAGACGAAATCTAACTGGCACTTTTAAAACACGTAGGACGTTTTTGACAAAAAAAGTCAATATTTAAAAAATTACAAATGCCAAACGTTTTAAAAGGCTTTGAGACACTTTTTAACAGTGGAAAATTAAAAGAACATATTGATTCAATATTATTTTCTTTTTGTTTATGAATTTATAGAATAACTGAAAACCAATATAATAAAAAAATATGACGGCTGACCGATGTCTGACCTGACAAGAATTATTTAACATATCAAAAAAAAAAGATAGTCGCGAATAAAAAAAAATGTCTACTTGAGAAAAAACATCTACATTTTAGTTTTAAATTTAAGTAAAATCCTCGGTAAAATCTAAGTAAAAAACGGTATAAATTTTGTTGTCAAATAAACTAATACTTGACCTTTTTTCGAACTATCATAGAATTGCTACCTATTAGGATTTTTAAAAGGTTAAAAAGAGGATATGTATTTGTTCAATATAATGTCTGTCTCACACTTATAAAATCTCCAAAGCAAGCACGTTCTTGGACTATATTTACTACGATTTTCCCTCGAAACTCCTATAAGGCCATATTATTGAAAAAAAAGGTATTCTGGTCAAAATTAAAGTTAAAGAACGGTTAAAAGATAATTTTTTTTAAAATCACAAACAAATTTAAAAAAAAAGGTTTTATGGAATGGTGAAACTAAACAGATTCACCTACAGAATTTGCAATCATCTGTCTGTAAAATATAAAAATTGCCCTTTTGCACAATGTCAGGTTTTCTAAGTTTGTGTTATAAAAAATTCAGCAGTTAAAACAAAAACTACAAATTCGATATAAACTTTGAACCATATATTTTTGAGATTAGACATACCCTCAGTTTTAATTAAACTTTTTTTTTTGAGGGGGGGGGCAATCCTAGATTTTTTATTTAAATATCCCTATTTCATTAATAGAAAATTGAAAATCTTCGTAAAATTTACTTTTAAAAAATTTATATTTATTTCTAGTTGTTCCTAAAAAATCCTTTCAAACGACCCAACCCAACATCACACGGTATCGTATTTAGTTTACGAGATAATCGCTGTCAAAAATTAAAATATTTATAACTCAATTGCAGATATATTGAAAACTAGCGTTTGAAAGGATTTTTTAGGAAGAACTAGAAATAAACATAAATTTATAAATAAAGCGTCAAATTGACCAAAAACAGATATATTCAAACCTATCGCTTTCAAAAACAAAAATTTTAAAACTTTTGCAGATATGTCGAAACCTAGATATAGATATATCGAAACATAGAATATTTTTAAAAAGTAAACTTTATAAGCATGTCAAATTTTAAAAAAGCTAATGTACTGATGAGCTCACGCTGGTTACCCAGGGCGAAACATCGTTTAATAATTTCTCTTTTCGCTTTGATCTTTTGTGTGTTCCTTGTGGGATGCTCATCCAAGTTTGAATTTTCGTTATTTCCACCCAAGGTCTTTTGATCTTTTGTTTTTTAGTTTCTTTTCGGTTGAAGTAAATGATTTGGAGGTTTTTTAACTTCTTTTTTTGTTTTAAATGTCTATGTCAAAAATTTAGTTTAAAGTTTTTTTTTTCTTGAGTATGTAGTTTTTGTTAACTGTGTGAGATATTAATATCTTTCACACTGACTTCATGTCAACTTAGAGAAAACAAACCGTGACGACTCTAGTGGAGTATCCAATTGTCTTTTCTGTAATTATGCCTTAACGCCTCAAGTTTACCTTTTAATTTTATCTTTCTGGAACAAGGCAAGCTTTAAAAAAAGCGATTGGAAATAACTTTTATATTTTAAATAAATCGTTTTTCTTAGTACATAAATATAAAACTCGTTACTTTTTAATAATGCAGAAAGATACCAACAAAATTTATAGAGCGAAAAATTTCGAAAAAATTGATTATATCTAGTACACTCATGGCCATGATTTCTCCCAATCTTTAATTTAAAAAAAATTTGGAACAATAATCAGAATAAAACATTAACATTAACATTAAAAAAATACAAGTTTTCGCTTCCGTCAAAATTTTTTCTTTTCGTAATTATTTGTATGAAATTGTGTGCAAAATTTCAAAAAGAGGCTCAACTGAGATTTGAATGAATAGAGTTTTAAAGACGAGGAGGAAGCCATATTCAATAGTACAATCACTTTTATTTCCATTTTTATGTTACCTATGTTTTGCTCAGGCACACCCAGTGGCGTAGCAATGGGGGGCGGCAAACCCCTTCCCCCGTAAATTTTTCTTACTACGCCACTGAGCACACCGTGTGTACTCTGCTTAAAACGGCTTTTGCACAGGCAATGATTCGAGAATTCTACATTATACACTATCTGTTAATGTTATTATATTATTAAGCATTTCCAGTTGAAGAAGCGGCAGCCTTTAAGAGGCATTATTATCCTTAATTGGTAACACGGTTCGGGTGCCTCAACCCATTAGGGTACCACAAAAGATTAATTAAGTACCAACCAGCACCTGCGCGCCGCGCGAATACGATTTTTCATTCATCCAAAGGCATTTTTGATATAATGATGAGAAGTGGAACAATTTAAAAAAACGCGTCGTTTTCGAAGGCGTTCGGTTAATTTGGAGCACCGAAGCATTAACATATAAGTTTTTGGTTTTCTACTAAATACTATACAGATTAAATTGACGGCAACTGTCAACGAGAATTTTCGATGTGACGTTTGGTAATTTTGTTTCTCACTAAAAAGACAGACATTTAAAATCGTGAAATTTTGACTTTACTTAATTTTATCAAAAATGAGTTACTAAGGTTCCAAAACACCTTATTCGACGAAAAAAAAAAGTTGTCTGTCGGTCTGTCGCTCTGTTGTCTGTCTGTATACACGATAACTCAAGAACGCCTTAATCTATTTTAACGAAATTTTGTACGAAAAACCTCTATCGGCTGACCATGAACTGATTTACTTTTGGGTAGGGAAGTGGGGAGCTGAAGGGGGGAAAAGGGGGATAAAATATGTAGAAAAAATGTAACTTTAGAACAAAAGCAAGTAGCGATATAAGGGTTTCAGATTTAAGTTTCTATGAATATGGACTACAAATTTTGTTATAAAGTCCAAATTCGTGGGAGCTTTAGTTTCCGAGTTATTTAAAAAAACGTTAAAATATATTTTTAAAAAAATCATAACTTTAGAAGCTAAGCTATTGATATGCGGTTTTCAGATTTTGGTTTTCGTAAATATTACCCAAAAATTTTGTTATATATAAGGTTCAAATCTTTTAAAACTACAGTTTTCGAAATATTTTCATTTCCTTTCAACATAAAATAATTGATTGTATGGTTGGACTATCCGTGCTTTCTAGCATCAATTTTTTATCTATAATTTAGGTATAAAAGCAGGTCAGTCAAGCTACACCCCCCTCGAAAGATATTCGAGTTTTGGTATGCTTATAATTTTGAACTAATTTTGAACCGCTTTTAAAAATTTTGAACCACACTCCTTCCTGGTCTTTTTCGCTTCACGTCCGGCTGCACCCCCCATTTTGAATATTAAAAAAATCCAGAAAGAAGTGTGGTTCAAAATTTTTAAAAGTGGTTCAAAATTAACTCGAATATCTTTCGGGGGGGGGGGGGGGAAATAATTTTTTGCGCACAGCGTGCGTAAAAAATAGTTTTACCGATTTTTAGATACATTTTTCAACTCAATGTAAAGAGAATCCCAAAAAAACAGTTTTGTGCTATTTTAATACCTAAAAATGGAAATATAATGTTTTCTAGACGGTTTTTACGCAAGTAGGAAAAATTTTGTACCTGACACGTGCGAAAAGTGTCTTTTCCGCACTTGACGGCTTGCCCGAACTCCGCTCCGTGTCGTTCTTGCAACTTCCGTCGCGTGAGGAAAAGTATCACTTTCCGCACTTGTTAGGTAAATAACTATTTCCTACTTGCGTGCTTAAGTGTTTTTAGGCACGCATTTGCGTGCGGAAAGTTGAACTTTATGCACGTTGTTTTTTTCATGATGTATAACCCTTTGGATCGGTCGGTATCATGTACCTCTACAAACTAACTTAACAATGAATGAATTTTTAATAAAAAAAAACTTTTAAAGAACAAGCTTTTATTAAATTCTGATGATGGGCGCAAATTAAAAATTTTAACTTAGGATTCTTATATCGGTCACATCGACGATTCACCTAAGAAACAGTTCTATTACTCTATAAGCTAAGGACATTTTCAAGCTTGGCAAGCACGGCAATCTCACCCGTTCTCAGCTTCTTTAGATGAAAGCATTACGTTTATCATTCGAATAGAAGAAGAATTTAGTTCTTCTTTTGTAGTTCTCCCTTTGTCACCGTAAAGTTAAAATTTTCTACTTTTGAGTGCATTAATAAAGGCTTGTTCTTTAAAAGTTTTTTTTTCAAAAATATTTATTTTTTAATTTTTAGATTTGTACCCTAAATCGTCCATTTTGAATCCGTCATATTCAAATTTTCAAATCTGATCAGAAATTCATATCCCATTGAAATCGAACAGACTATTAAAAGCGTGAAATTTTGACTTTACTTAATTTTATCAAAAATTAGTTCAAAATTAACTCTAATATATTTCGGGGGGGGGGGGAAATAATTTTTCGCGCACAGCGTGCGTAAAAAATAGTTTTACCGATTTTTTTAGGTCCAATTCGACTTTTTAGATACATTTTTCAACTTAAATGTAAAGAGAATCCCAAAAAAACAGTTTTGTGCTATTTTAATACCTAAAAATGGAAATATAATGTTTTCTAGACGGTTTTTACGCAAGTAGGAAAAATTTTGTACCTGACACGTGCGAAAAGTGTCTTTTCCGCACTTGACGGCTTGCCCGAACTCCGCTCCGTGTCGTTCTTGCAACTTCCGTCGCGTGAGGAAAAGTATCACTTTCCGCACTTGTTAGGTAAATAACTATTTCCTACTTGCGTGCTTAAGTGTTTTTAGGCACGCATTTGCGTGCGGAAAGTTAAACTTTATGCACGTTGTTTTTTTCATGATGTATAACCATTTGGATCGGTCGGTATCATGTACCTCTACAAACTAACTTAACAATGAATGAATTTTTATTAAAAATAACTTTAAAAGAACAAGCTTTTATTAAATTCTGATGATGGGCGCAAATTAAAAATTTTAACTTAGGATTCTTATATCGGTCACATCGACGATTCACCTAAGAAACAGTTCTATTACTCTATAAGCTAAGGACATTTTCAAGCTTGGCAAGCACGGCAATCTCACCCGTTCTCAGCTTCTTTAGATGAAAGCATTATGTTTATCATTCGAATAGAAGAAGAATTTAGTTCTTCTTTTGTAGTTCTCCGTTTGTCACCGTAAAGTTAAAATTTTCTACTTTTGAGTGCATTAATAAAGGCTTGTTCTTTAAAAGTTTTTTTTTCAAAAATATTTATTTTTTAATTTTTAGATTTGTACCCTAAATCGTCCATTTTGAATCCGTCATATTCATATTTTCAAATCTGATCAGAAATTCATATCCCATTGAAATCGAACAAACTAAATATTTTGATGTTTTTTTAGCCAAGTTTTATTAGTTAAAAAGTGACTGTAAGGTCAATTCAATTTTTTAATTGAAAACAATTATATTTTTCATCAGATTCTGGATATAATTATAATTAATTTTATTGTTGGGGTTATACAGTCATAAAGCAATCTCGTAACCATCAATCACCGCGAAACCCAAAAGGGCCGCAAGTTTACCGAAAAAAAAAGAAGGAAATAAAAATTGTTGTAAAAAAACTTTTCAATAATTTTAAGGTTTTAAACATAAAATACAAGAACAAAGAAGAAGGTAAAAAAAAACCTCCAAATCAGTTACTTCAACCGAAAAGAAACTAAAAAACAAAAGATCAAAAGATCTTGGGTGGAAATAACGAAAATTCAAACTTGGATAAGTATTCCACAAGGAACACACAAAAGATCAAAGCGAAAAGAGCAATGAATAAACGATGTTTCGCCCTGGGTAACCAGCGTGGGCTCATCAGTAGTTTCACTGGTCACCCTCCACTATACATCATTAAACACCATCATACACTTAGATTTCCAACCTTGAACCACTCACAAATAGGCATCGTTCCGCACTGGTACTTACTTATCCAAGTTACCTAATACGAATTCGTCCTGGCGTGTTAATATTTCCAGTAGGATTATGCTCCTAAGGCAATTAAAACAAAGAAGAAGGTAAAAAAAAACCTCCAAATCAGTTACTTCAACCGAAAAGAAACTAAAAAACAAAAGATCAAAAGATTTTTTTTTTGTTTTAATTGTTTTAGGAGCATAATCCTACTGGAAATATTAACACGCCAGGACAAATTCGTATCAGGTAACTTGAATAAGTGCCAGTGCGGAACGATGCCTATTTGTGAGTGGTTCAAGGTTGGAAATCTAAGTGTATGATGGTGTTTAATGATGTATAGTGGAGGGTGACCAGTGAAACTACTGATGAGCCCACGCTGGTTACCCAGGGCGAAACATCGTTTATTCATTGCTCTTTTCGCTTTGATCTTTTGTGTGTTCCTTGTGGAATACTCATCCAAGTTTGAATTTTCGTTATTTCCACCCAAGATCTTTTGATCTTTTGTTTTTTAGTTTCTTTTCGGTTGAAGTAACTGATTTGGAGGTTTTTTTACCTTCTTCTTTGCTTTAATTGCCTTAGGAGCATAATCCTACTGGAAATATTAACACGCCAGGACGAATTCGTATTAGGTAACTTGGATAAGTAAGTACCAGTGCGGAACGATGCCTATTTGTGAGTGGTTCAAGGTTGGAAATCTAAGTGTATGATGGTGTTTAATGATGTATAGTGTAGGGTGACCAGTGAAACTACTGATGAGCCCACGCTGGTTACCCAGGGCGAAACATCGTTTATTCATTGCTCTTTTCGCTTTGATCTTTTGTGTGTTCCTTGTGGAATACTCATCCAAGTTTGAATTTTCGTTATTTCCACCCAAGATCTTTTGATCTTTTGTTTTTTAGTTTCTTTTCGGTTGAAGTAACTGATTTGGAGGTTTTTTTTACCTTCTTCTTTGTTTTAATTGCCTTAGGAGCATAATCCTACTGGAAATATTAACACGCCAGGACGAATTCGTATTAGGTAACTTGGATAAGTAAGTACCAGTGCGGAACGATGCCTATTTGTGAGTGGTTCAAGGTTGGAAATCTAAGTGTATGATGGTGTTTAATGATGTATAGGGAGGGTGACCAGTGAAACTACTGATGAGCCCACGCTGGTTACCCAGGGCGAAACATCGTTTATTCATTGCTCTTTTCGCTTTGATCTTTTGTGTGTTCCTTGTGGAATACTCATCCAAGTTTGAATTTTCGTTATTTCCACCCAAGATCTTTTGATCTTTTGTTTTTTATAAAATACAAGAACAAAAATATATTTTATATCTTGTTCAGCCACATCGTTCTCATAGCGTAATTCTAAGGATATTTAGAACAAAAAGTGTGTTCATTTTAGACATGTTTTCGACGATTAATTCATTATTTAATAGTTTTTTTTTTATACAGGGGATCTCCTAAACGATAGGAGATACCGAAAAGTTTAAATTAGGGCAAAGTTGCGCAATTTGATGCTTTGCTCAAAACTAAAAAAAAAGTTTACAAATTCCGGATAGTTCCTGAGATAGGCGGAAAAATCCGAAATCTTAATTTTAAGTTTTTATTTTTTTGCGCCCGTATTCTTAAAGCTGTCAGAAACGCTTAAAGCTTTCTACAGGCACTTTTTTAGGAGGAGCAGTGTCAAGTTCATTTTTTCTTATGGGCACCTTCCGTTTGGTTCATTAAGGATGAAAGATAAGATTTTGCAAGCTTATTTTCATAAGTCATCTGACGTTTTCGGTTTATTGACCATCATCAGCCCAAATTTAATTTATGCTTGTAACCTACTCAAGTTATTTTGTATTTTAATCTTTGAATTTGGGCTGATGATGGTCAATTAACTCAAAACGTCAAGTACTTGTTAAAATGAGGTTGTAAAATATCTGTCATCCTTTATGAACCAAACAGCAGGAGAAAAAAAGCATGTGTCCATAAGAAAAAATAAACTTGACCGTGCTCCTGTCACACTGAAATGTCAAATCTCGAAAACGGACCTCTCATTAGGTTTTAAGCGTTTTTTGACAGCTTTAAGAATAAAGACGCAGACAAATCAAATCTTAAAATAAAGATTTCGGTTTTTTTCGCCTATCTCCGGAACTACCCGGAATTTGTAAACTTTTTTTTTAGTTTTGAGTAAAGCGTCAAATTGCACAACTTTGCCCTAATTTAAACACAGTTTTAAAGACAGGAAAAAGAAAAGCCCCATTTGAAAATGACAGTTGGTTTCTGGACAAATTTTTATGTGATATTATTTGGTTTACTTACTCGTGATTGGCCAGCTTCTTATTCAACCTTTTAGGCTCGGTTCTCTCCACTTGGCCCCTGACAACTTTCGCGATGTGAGACGGGGTCTCTTTCAAGCCGAAACTGGTGCAATAGTGGCCCAAATTGCATTTTCGCATGTCGAACACCTCTTTCATTTCTCTGGAGTACGAACTATAGAATCGGGACCATGAGGAATAAGCTAAAATAATATAGACTATTGCAGTTATGATAAAAAGGCCTCAAAAACATTGAACTAAGACTTTTTAAAGGTTTATCATACTTAAAAACATCAAAACTTTACCATAGTTTGACCAACACTAGAAATATCAAGAACGGTTTACGCTGCGGCCCACTGTGGGCCAGAAACCCCTTAAAATAGTGCAAATATCTTCCCAATTTTTTATATCATGGTTAAATAGGCTATGAAGCATCCCAAAATAATGAAATCATATTGATGCGTTGCCATGGAGACGCGTAAACGCGTACAAATGTTTGGCGGATTTGTTATTGCTAGCAGTTATTAATTAAACTTATCAAAAAGTTGCAGTTTATTACCAGTCAAAACTAGTTGTTCGCGAATTACAAAATATTTTGTGATGAATAGCATTCAAGCAGGTGATTTTTTTAAGCCATTAGTTTTCTGTCATTAATTTGGGGATGCGAGAATATTTGGAATTATTACATATTGGTGCAAATGTTTTGCAACGAAGTACATATTTAGTTAATTTGACCAAAAATATCTGAATGTTCTACATATATGTACTTTCCAATAAAAAGAAATAATTTGTGCAACTTTTTGCAACTTGTTGATTTATTGCCATTACAATTTGGGACAAATTAAAATTCCACACTTTTTATGGTTAATAATTTTTTATGTGATTTGATTTTTTTTTTTTGGCAGGTGGGTATGTTCCGGCAAAGTTCATTAAAAATTTTAAACAGTGAATGAAAGTGATTCTGACGGCTTTTATTTCCAGTTTACAGCAACTGTTGTAGGTCAAAATTAATTAGTTTTTACTAAAACCTGATTTTCCCCCCAAAAAATCTCGCTTGATCCCAATAAAAAGTGACCCAAATTTCGAATCAGAGTAATTTTTCCCGTATTTAATATTAATCACTGTCCTAAGGGGACACAAAAAGTCACTTACCACCCTGTTCACCTATCCCTAATGTATGACTGAAACAAGAATAAACCCCGTTGTCAGAGCGGGCGATACCGCGTTTTGATAAATAGCAGTTACGCAACTTTTCCTCTATTTCCCCCACTCATCTGTCGCTGGCAGAATTAAGTTTATTTTAACTCCTGTAGCCGCGACAGTCGCCATATTTAGTCACCGGCGATCTCTTGGGAGGAAGGAGGGGGAGACAATGTTGCTTTCAGTTGCTTGCAATTGGGAAATATGACGTTAAAGGTAGAAAATTTACACAACATTTTGTATTTCTCATGTCTTCAAAAACAATTAAAAAAATCTCAAAGTTTCAGGTAACTTGGGAATCGCTTTTGATATTAGTTGGGAAAATGGCTTTTCCACACACTCCTCAATCAAGCGCCTTCGGATCGCCGGTGTAATTAGTTTCGTTTTTTTAATTTTAAATAATTTTAATTATATTTATTATTTTAAATAATATATCTAACTTTAAACAACAAATGTTGTGCGAAACCCAACGACAGTGGACGACGGTCAGTCGATGTCGCTGGATTCTACCGGCGAGAGTGGAGGGGATTGCCGCGGGCGACACGTTGAATCTCTGAGAACGGGATTTAAGAAATTGTCCCCTCTGTAACAAGTTTTGGAAAAAAAACCGTGTCTAAAAAGTGGCACCTCCAAACGACAATGTATAATATTCTATAGGGTGATATCAAAGTTGGGTCAATTATTTGGGTGGTGATAGGGAATGTCAAA
Organism: Oxystoma pomonae; assembly: GCA_963921995.1. Classification (NCBI taxonomy): domain Eukaryota; kingdom Metazoa; phylum Arthropoda; class Insecta; order Coleoptera; family Brentidae; genus Oxystoma; species Oxystoma pomonae. Next base: position 113,302,491 of record OY998165.1, read on the forward strand.
ATAATATTGCAGTTCGTGCACTTTTTTGTTAGAACTCCTTCATCAAGAAGGGAGTCCCAAATTTGTATACTTATTTTTTTAGCCATCCATACATAGTATGGAAGCTATTGGGATTGTCAATTTTTTTTTTTTATTTCCACTGAAAATAAGTTATTTGGGTCAAAAAAGACCTAAATACAAAATGTTGTCATGATGTCTATCTGTCTGTCTGCCGGTAACACGATTACTCAAAAACTGCTAAACCGATTTTTATCAAATTGGCCACGATGAGTTGTTAGTTTTTAATAAGGGTAAGCGATTGGAAAGAAGGTAGACAGAGATAGAAGTTTTAAAAAAATCCAACTGATAAACCGAAAGCATTAGAGACTTACGCTTTTCACATTTAGATAGATAATTATATTTTTAATAAAAACTAACGTTTTTTATGAAGAAGAAACCAAAAACTACACATAAAATATATTATATTAATTATTTAAAAAAATATATTTTGCTATAAGTTTTAACAAAAGGAATAAAATTGATTAAGTCCTTGTTTTTTTTTTATGAGAACAAGAGTACCTAAAATAAAGATTTTTGACGTAAACTGCAATTTCTGCAAAAAAGACTTTAGTTTTTAAAATAGATAGGCTATCAAATGAGCCTATAAACAGAAGACATTTCTTTGGGGTATTTTAAGAAAAACAATAAAAAAAAAACAGAGAGGCACATCCATCATACCTACCCTGCTTAGATAAGATAACAATTGTAATTAAAAATAAAACATAAATAAGAAGCGAGAACTATGCAATTTTCAAACAAAATGATCTCAAATATAGTATAGAACACAAAACAATTGAAATATTAGACCTGAAGATAATTTTTAATGAAAGAGAAAAAAGGAAAAATATCAGGATTTTTATATAAAGTATGTAGTCTAAATTCAATAATAGCAATCATAGTAGTAAGTTTTTACATAAAAAAAAGAAGTTAAAAAACCTCCAAATCAGTTACATCAACTGAAAAGAATCTAAAAACAAAAGATCTTGGATGGAAATAACGAAAATTCAAACCTGGATGAGCATCCCACAAGGAACACACAAAGGACCAAAGCGAAAAGAGAAATGATTAAAAGATGTTTCGCCTTGGGCGACCAGCGCAGGCTCGTCAGTGGTTTCACTGGTCACCCTCCCCATACATCATTAAACACCATCATACACTTTGATTTCCAACTTTGAATCACTCACAAATAAGCATCGTTCCGCACTGGTACTTATCCAATTTACTGATCATTTTCGTTATTTTATTTTTAAGTTTTTACATGTTGTATGTTTCAGTTTTCGATTTTTGCCCATTACTCGAAGCACTGTACAGAAGTCGCGTGCGGGAAAGATTAACATGACACGTTTTTTCGAAAAAGAGTATGAGCTTACCAAAACAGGCTTTCCTATGTAGCTCCTTATCTTTAGTCAAGGCCGCCTCATACCTTTTTTGGAGAGCCGAAATGGCTTTTTCACTGTCAGGTTCCATCATATAGTCAGTTAGATCGGTTAAATAGTTCCTTTTGCACTCTTGCAGGCTAAAAAAATAAGAAAATAACCTATTGCCAAAATACTCCCTCAAGTTTCTCAAATGGTACATTCACAGACATTGAAAAGAGAAGTTTAAAATAAATAATATACATAAAATACTATAAAATAAACTTTAAAATAAAATAAATATAAAGGGGGTAAAAATAGGGTTTGAAATTTTAAGCAGGTTTTGTATATCTCGGAAACCAAAAGCCTAAGATTCTACTAATAAAATAAGTAAACACATTTTTTGGCATTTTTTGAAATTTCAACTAGGGGTGGAGAAATAGGGGTAATTCTATTTCGAAAGGAGTAAAGGGATCTTCTGTATCTCAGAAGAAAAGTCACAGAGGTTTAGAAATTGGTGTTATAGACTCTACTAATAAAATAGATGGACACGTGTTTTAGCGTTTTTCTACCAACTCCCATATTTGATAAAAATTTTGCCAGCACAAAGCATATACCTACTATCCGTAGATACAAACTGTCACCATTTCCCTAACAACTGCCAAATCGAGTTGCTCACCGAGTGGAACTCAATACGTTTCCAATAAGATTCACTTCTTGTTTTTCATTTCATTTCAACACAATTCGAGTTTTTCACATTTGCCTGATGTACAGGGTGTCCCGTTTTCGATGTGATTCGATGGGAAATTCCGTTGTTATTGAAGATAGAGACATTCGGTTTTCCCATTCCTGTCTTACTTTTTTGAGCTTTAAAAAATAGTATTAACAGATTTATTCTGCAGTTTTTTAGCTACAGGGGAAAGTTGAAAATATGCATTATGCATTATCAATTACCAATTGATGATATCTTAGAACATTGAACAATCTTCTAAGGATGATATCCATAATTTAAGAGATAATTGAGTTCTGTAAAAACATGTCTGTGGAAACTTTTTTAGAAAAGCATAACGGTCTTTTCGAAATTTTAATCCGACGTTTCGTTTCCTAGATACCATCATCAGGATAAAATAATTAAATACGGACCAAAATGTTTTACTTCATATTTTAGTTTCTTTTTGTTTGTTTTTTTTTGACTATTTATATTTAACTACTATGTAGTAGACCTCGACAACCAAGACATATTATATGAACATACCAGGTGAAACGAAAAAAACTGGACAAATTGTTTTTTGCTATAAATTTACCAATTTCAATAAAAAAAACTGTATTGATAAGACAAATGAGTCTTTTTTAGGTATAAATGTTGCTTACGAAAATGTTAACTATCCTTTTTTTAATAAACTGTTTTTGATGTTGGTGGGTTATTGGATCTGTTTGTAAAAGAAACTACTTTTTTGAAGTTCCCAACGTTTCGAAAAATATATTTTCGTTCTCCAGGGTTATTCAAGTTGTACAGTTATTACACATTTAACAAAAGGACATTCACTGGTAAAAGACAATTTTAAAGCAAACACGTAACATGTTTTTTTTAGTCGCTCAACAAAGTAAGAAAGTAATGCGAAAACCGCATATCTCTATCTTCAATAACAACGGAGTTTCCTATTGAATCCTATCGAAAATGGGACATCCTGTACTTTGAGGTTATTTTTTGTCAATTTTACTTCTTTGTTTGGCTTTTTTAGAGCCAATAAATTTACAGCACAATAATATAATTAAAATAAAGGTATATACCTACTTTTTGCAGGAATATTGAAAGTGCAGCTTGTTATTGGTGTTATTGCTCAGTTCGATACGATATACCCGTTTTCATGCATTTGAATCCCCATACGATCCCAAAAAAGCGGTATGGAACTTGGGCAGGGTAGACGACACAAAAAATCTACTTACAAGAGTTTCTGCTCCCTCAACTTGCTAACGTAGTCCTGCTCTTCGTGCGTCAAAAAAATCAGGGCAGATCCGGACTTACCCGCCCTGCCAGTTCTGCCGCATCTGTGCACGTAGTCGTCGTTGCTTTGAGGTGCCGTGTACTGAACGATACAGTCCGCCTCTGAAACGTCGATTCCTCTGGCTGCTACATCCTGAAATAGTAACAGTAGCCATCTACTAACTAAGAAGTTAATAAATAAGGACTTGTTGGGCCACAACATAACTTTTCTGTGCTTATGCTTACCAATAACTTCCATTGTTGCTATTTCACAAAGTTTCGAATGCTTATGCATCTCCAATCCTCGTCAGGTGAATAATAACAAAAAACTAAGACTACATAATTTTATATACTAGCATGTGTTCAGTGAACCATATCAGGTATCATGCGAATGTGGGTGTTAAGGTCGCCTTACAGAGCACAAACGCAAAACTCGACAAGGGGTCACAACTGGATCAAAAATAGCTCAACATTGCTGGAAAAATCAACATAATATGGAATGAAAAGAGGCCTAGATCGTCGCCAAGGAGGAAAATCGATTTAAGCGGAAGTTCAAAGAAACAGAGGAACCAGAATGCATTTTCTGAGCAAAGCGTCGCCAACCAGGATATTTGGAAACCAATACTTTTTCGATGTTAATAGATTTCAACTGCAAAACAGCGGAACCAACCAGGTTAGTTTTATGGTTCATTGAACAAATGATAGTATATAAAATTAGGTAGTCTTAGTTTGTCGTTAGTATTCACCTGATGACGATTGCAAATACATAAGCATTTGAAACGTTGTGGAAAAGTAAAAATTGAAATGTTGTGAAAAAGTAAAAATAAAGATATTTACAGTTTACTAATTACTATAACTAAAATTAAATAATAAACTATTACTAATAATAGTACCCCCCACAAGTCTAAATATTTACACCTGTGGGGGGTATTAAATTTTAAAACCAATTTTCAAAAAACACTTACCCATACAGAAAAGACACAAGGTTATTGATTATTTTGTATTATTATTGCAAAATACCATCGAAAAACAGCTTTTTTTCTAAAAATATACCATATTTTAGGAGAAAACGCCCTAAAAGTAATTTTTTTTTACAGGCTTCAAAATGGCATATGGTGAATACGCCAAAAATTTGGCACATAATAGCTTCATCATCTGTGTTTGAGGTTATAAAGTTGGTGATTTTTTGACCACCCCTGGGGGGTGACTTAAATTTATAGCCCCCCAGAAAGGATTGTTTTGTGACAGTTGGTAATAAGTTCGTTTAAAATTTCCCTAAGTAACCGTTTTTACAAGAAGTAATTTACCTTATTTAATATCACAAGTTGTTTATTAATCAATAAAACACCTCCAATTTTGTCCAGAAAAACGGCATATTTTCAACCCATATTCAGCATAAAAAATATATTTATGAGAGCACTATGAGGCAAAACAAACATAAGTGAAGGTCACTGATTATGCACGAAAAATATACGAAACAAAAAAACCCAAAACAACTTATCTAAAAGCTCAGTCAAAATAACTTTCCTTACTCAAAGCCCACTCATTTTAAAGCTGTAGCTTTCATCAGTAGAGGTTGGTGCAAGCCAAGATGCAAGCAGAGGTAAAAGATCCGAAGTCGCTGTTTGTGATTGAACGCAGCGCTAATATTTTTAAACTGACATTTCGACAGTGACAGAAATGTTTTCATAAAAAAAAACACCTTTTAAATAAATACAAAATTAATCTACTCCTTATTTTATTATCACACATCTAAATCGTTGTGTGACATGAAGTATTAATTAGAAAAATCAATTATCAAGGGTAAGTTTTAATTAGAGTGACATATAACCTCAATTTTAATTTGTTCTACAGAGTGTTTACTATTTAAACCACGCGTGGATTTCAATTTTTAAATTTTCTTTTCTCCTAAATTGAAACTTTCTTCTTAAATCCAACAAAAGATTGTGTTAAGATGATTAGTCAATAAACAAATTTTTTAATACATTTTTTTCTTCTTATAATTCAAACTGTGTCCAAAACTCAAGGAGGGTTGGTTTAAAATGCTTAAAACCAAAAATTTCACTTAAACTTAGGACCGCTCTTACTTAAAGTTAATTTTCGGGTTTATTGGCATTCGTATCCTTATCTCTATCGAGTCGACCTATCCAGGGTTCCCACCAAATTCTGATTTCCAAATTCCCTGACTTTTTCAGGTTTTTTAAAAATTCCAAGTATTTTTTGGATATAAATTGCTTGTCTACGTGGATACCAAGTAAATGTAGATTTTTACCATGACAATTTTTGAAAGCTCAAATTTAGCAGGTATTTATATTATCGAGATAAAAAGGTAAAAAGCAGATAAATAAGACGAGAAACTTTGTTAAAAACTTTATTTGAAGACAAGAATTACAGGAACCGAATTTATTAAATCGTAAAAACAGTATTTAAAAAAAAATAATTTGCCTAGTTCTACCAACGTTTTTTTGGTTCGTCTAGCAAGTTATAAAACTAAATTGCACGAACTGTTAATATATATGCACATGTGCACATTCACACGAAAAAAAAGACCAGCATAAGCTAGAATAGGGAAAAACTCAAGACAGAACAAACACAAGAAGTATTCCAGAAACTAATTATTGAAAAAATAAAAAAGAACCGCAATGGGGATACAATGTAAATGAAATCTGGAAAAACATCCAAGAAACAGTAATTAGGGTAACTAGTAAGTGCTCGACAAAAAGAGAAAACAAAGAATGAAGTATTTTGATGAAGACTGTAGTAGAGCGACGGAAAGACGAAATATGACCAGGAAAAAAATGATTCAACACCCAACAGCATCTATTACAGAATAGTATATACAACAAAAATCTTAAGCACGCAGAATGATATAAAGGAAAAAGAGAGACCACCATCTAAATATAATAAGAGAAATGGATGAAAACAGGCAAAACATCAGAAAAAGAATCCTTTCAGGGAATAACACCAACCAACCAACTGAAAACTTCCTCTCAACAAACAACGGACAACTGATAACCAACAAAAGAGAGATCCTAACCACATGGAAGTAAATACCGATACTACACCCATAAGCATATTGACAGCTGAAATAGAGATACCACCTCAACATATGAAGAAACAGTCATAAAAAAGCTAAAAAACAACAAAGTAGTGACGGCATACCTGCCAAATGTAAAAAATATGTTGGAGAAAACACGCCATAGGGCTATACATGAGCTCATCCAAAACGTTTGAAACATCGAAATGCTACCGGATTCATAGAAGGAAGGCGTGATAGTCCCCATCCATATAAAAGGAGATTAAAAGAAATGCTCCAATTATCGTGGAATAACTCTGCGAAATACATACTACAAGGTCCTCTCCAGTATCCTGCGAGAGAGAATTGAACCATATAAGGAGGAGATAGTCGGGGAATATCAGTGCGGGTTTAGCCTAAAAGGCCCACCATAGACCAGATTTTCACCGTTAGACAAATAATGGAAAAATGCTGGGAATTTCACAGAGAACTTCACCAGGTGTTTATTGATTTGAAACAGGCATTTGACAGATTATATATAGCAAAGTTGTGGGAAGCAAATAAGGAACTGAGGTTTCCAAAAAAGCTGATATCCCTGGTAAAAATATGTACGGGGGATACAAGGTGCAAGATAAGGGTGGGACAGAGCTACTCTGATTTTTTTTAGTATCAACAATAAGCTTAAGCAGGGTGACTCTTTTTCACCCCAACTCTTTAACATAGCATTGGAATATGCAATTAGGAAAGTCAATATTGAAACCAGGATGGACCCAACCTACTACTGGCCTTCGCAGATATTTAGAACATAATTGGCAACATCAGGATTAATCTTAAAGATTCCTTGATCCACAATATATCTGCATCCATAATTGATTGCTTAATAAGAAAAGATTACAAAAAAGGAGTAGAACCCTTTTTGGCAGTGGAAGTAGTTGCTGTGGAGATTCCTTCACTTCCAGTAGTTATTGTAGATGTAGGTCCATTGTCATTAACAAAGGCAATTTCCTTGAATTTTTTTCAGCCTTCACTTTACTTTTTTGTTAACCAAAATTATGCAAAGTGAAAGACAAACACAAAATATCCATGCACCTAGCCGGGATTCGAACCCGGAACCTTCCGTGCGGCAGGCAGATACGCTGCCCACTGGGCTACTCCACTTACTTTACATGACCACTGCTCTTAAAATGGCTCAAGATGGCCTGACTCCTTACATACACGTGATATTTATTGGTTTTCACAGCCTATGACACTGCCACTTCGGTGGACTTATGGGAGGACTTATCCAATTTAAATTAGAAACTGTTTTTTTAAGGTTAGGAACACAGTACATGAAAAATAATAGGTTGAGAAAGAGAAATTCCAGGTTTTGTGTGCCAATTCCCTGACTTTTGAGGATTTTTTGGTCATTCCCTGACTTTTCCAGGTAGCTCCCAAACGTAACGACTCCCTTATCGTACCTGACGAAGTTTCCGTGCATTTAATCAGCTGGAGCTGTCACGCGTTCGCCATGATTTTAAAAGTGCACCTGCTTGATTGGTCAACTCGATAGAGATAATGATACTGATAAAACTGAAAATTAACTTTATGTGTCTGTTGTCTACCACCTTCAAACAACTTATGCTTATTTATAACGACAAACATTATTAGACACGGTCTTTATGGTTATTTTTAACCTTAAATTTTTTGATTTTGACAATATTTTTGGAAATTGCGAGTGTTATAAAAGAGCTCCCCATCATCAGGTAAATGAACTTTATTTGACAGATGACAGCGTGTAAATGTTGAAATGCACAGATCAATAAAACATACTGCAATCAACAAACTTTTTTTTACTTTGAAAGAGTCAAGCTTACATAAATATAATACTTACCGAACAAATCAGAACGCCTTTTTGACACTTCCTAAACTTGTTAAAAACATTCTTTCTCTCGCTCTGGTCCATATTTCCATGTAGTTTGAACAATTCCAGGTCCAACACTTCGATGTCTTCTTCGTCGGAATTATTAAGATAATCGAAATCAAGATCCTCCATCAAGACTACGTCGCCGATTTTTCGTTTATTTCTGTCTAAAAGTAAAAAAAAAGACTTTAAGAGCATTTTATTATTACAAGCTATGTTTAACTTTTTTTTTCAAAAAATTGTGGTGTGTTTTATTTCAAAACAGTCATAAATTAAAAGTTTTAACAATTTAAATAAACTTATAAAAATTCAAAAAAAATAATCATATATATATAAAAGCTATAAATAAAACACTTCTTCTAAACCTGATTCTGAACTGAAACAGTTCTCGGGTGCTCTTTCGGTCATAGAGGTCCTGTTTTTACAACACTCCACAGTTCTGGCACTTGATACTGTTCTACTATGTATTAATTTCGGAATACAGTGGAGTGCTGTCGAATTAGATAGTAGCGTATTAGCGTAGTATTGGTTATTTTTGCAGCACCCTATAGTTCTGGCATTCACTATTCGTCTACTATGTAATAATTTCGGAATACAATGCGGTACAGCCGAAATAGGCAAGTTTTGTTTTCGCATGAGCGTTGAATTCTCGTACTGGAGCCAGAAATAACATTTATTTTTCCAGCACCCTATAGTTCAGGCATTCATCATTAGTCTACGATATTTTAATTTCAGAATACAGTGGGCTGCAGTCGAATTAGAAAAGTATTTTAATGACATGAGCGCTGAATTCGCGTGCTGGAGTACTATCAGTTATTTTTACATCACCTTATAGTTCTGGTGAACGCCGTATTTAATAAAAATGTTCATCGTAAGAACGATTCACCATAGAAACTGCAATTTGTTAAATCAATTTTTTATCCGGACCACATTTCTTCAAACCCATTCAATAATAAATTCGAAATTTATAAGACCCATTTTTAATCGCACCGTTGTTCATCAAACTTATTCAATATCAAACTCGTAATTTGTAAAACTCATTTTTAATAAAACCCGGAATTTGTCGAACCGTTATTTTTTAAAACCGGAATTCGTAAAACCCGTTATCAGAAAATTTTTGCTAAATTGATTGCGCATTCGCCAATAATACACGAACCGTAGGCATACACGCAGGTGGCGCGGCGGCGCGGCGCAGCGTTTCGAAGTATTTGTCCAGTACCCTCTCCAGATAGGCCGATCAACTCATACCGATTTAGTGTCCTTTTATCCACCTTCGCCGCCATTTTCACTCAAAAGTGACAGATAATCCATTAGTTTTCTGTCAAAATGGCGGCGAAGGTGGATAAAAGGGCACTAAAACGATAAGAGCTGATCGGCCTATGTGGAGAGGGTAATGATTTGTCGTTCTATGTGTGCACACTTGGCTAAAAGTATTCATGGGTATTGTTCAATACTTTGTGTATAGATGTCGCCACCTGCGTGTACGCCACCGGTTCTGACAAACAACGGGTTTTACGAATTCCGGTGTTGAAAAATAATGGTTTGGCAAATTCCGGGTTTTATTAAAAATGGGTTTTACAAATTACGAGTTTGATATTGAACGAGTTCGATTAAAAAATTACCAGTGTTACTAGTATTATCAGTTATCACTATTAAGAGTCTACCATGTTTTAATTTCAGATTACAGAAATTAGAAAAGTTTTACTCACATGAGCGCTGAATTTTCGTATTGCTGCCAGAATTTAGTGATTTTTTTTATAAACAATATCTGTTTTTAAGCATCTGTAAAAAATGTGCAGAATTTATTTACTTTTTTTTTACTGAAAACTATAATCAGTTTTATTAAAATTGAGCCGAACAAGTAATTTCCAGCTGATATTTTTTCATACAAAATATTCATGCTTCAAAAAAATAAAGCACTGATTTGATGCATAGTGTGTTAAACACCATATTTAATTCGGGTGACCAGATTTTTTGCAGTGCATTTAGGGATTTTTGTTAATAAATGTTAAATATTGGTATGTTAAATTACATATATAGATATAGCTACACGACGAACTTATACAATAATATCATATTATGCATATGTTTAAATCAAAAAATATTTTTTTAAAATTAACAAACTAATCTAACAAAATTTATGAATATTTTTCTGAACAATGATTTTTTTAATTTTCATTACATACATTTTTTTTATAGAACTTTTCGCAAGTCTCCGTTATATTATATTTAACTATTAACATCGCCTTTATCATTCATATTGCTAAACACTCTTTCAGTTACAGCGTTAGTGCCCCGGAGACTAAAAGAGTATTCAGCCATTTTAACAAAATTGTCGCAAACAATTTGTTCGTTTCTAAAATCTTCCAAAATTTCCATCCATATTTGGTCTGGGATAATTTTATTTTTATTCCAAATATCAAGCTTTTCTTGAGAAACATATTTTTTACTCGTCGAAAGTCTCATCATAATAATTATGTGGAATATTTCATTGCCTAACCAAAATTATTTTAGTTATTTCTTTTTTCGCGATGCATGCGTGTGGGAATTTAGGGGGCCACTTACAACGAGGGACGGAACACCAAAATTGGTGACTGTCCCCCCTAATGAGGGACGAATGGTCACCCTAATTTAATATCATCTTACCCTTGGGCATCTTCAGCAAATATTGCAAAAACAAATCATAATGAAAGTCGACCATTTGTGTAGTTGCCATAAAAACAAAAGTCTTGCTTTTTTCCTTCGACTTCGAGATCAAAAACGCTGACAACGTGACCAGACGGTGTTTGACAAAAGTGATTAGAAATTCTTGTTTGACAGATTTAGGAATGATCAGTTGAGCATCTTCGGTGACCGAGGGTTGCTGATCTAAGGTGTCGATGTAAATGTGGTCTTTCATTAGGAAGTTAGTGAGGTCCACAATACCTAAAATTATTTATTCAAAAAATTATCAATTATTTAAATAATTTGTAAATACTTGAGAATAAATAAATTATGTGAAATATTGTTCCTATCAAACCTCCTCCATAATAATATTGGTATGCAATCGGAAAAAAATAATTTATAAACAAGTCTATTTTTTAGAGATGGTATTGGTTTATTCATGAAACCTTGAAAATTAAGACTCAAATTCAACACTACCCCCTTTAATTTTAAAGTAGAGCAGAGGTATTATGGTGAAGCTTCTTCTGCCAGTTTGACAAACATACTAATTTACCTACCTCTAGTCAGCGTAGCACTCAACAGAATAATCTGTTTAGTTGAGCTGGTAATATCTTTCAGAGGTGCCAAATCATCATTTTTCACTTTGGGTTTTTTTGAGGGTTTTTCGCTAACATCACCAGAACTGTCAAATTTGGGTACTTTATTACTTTGACCTTTTAAAAGGGCCATTGGGTCATAAGCCGTTCTTTTTTTGTGATTGTCAATCTCTTCAACAAGCCTAAAGATTATAAAACAAAGAAGTTGTAGTAAAAGTCAAACTACAATTTAATCCCATGAGGTCAAAAAAAATATTGATAAGATTCTGACATTGCTTATACAGCAATGCACCAATACCATTACAAAATTTTTAATTTAGGTCTTTTTTGGCCAAAATAACTGATCATAGATGGCTACAAAGGAGACACACCTTAGCAGAAATTTATACAATGAGCTTCAGGTTACTGCGAACATAGGGGGAATCAAGTCCAATTTACTCTCCGTGCCGTACGACCGAGGTGGGGTCGAAGCACGATGCAGTGTTATCTTTTTGAAATTTATTTTGTTTTTATTATTTTGTTTTATTTCTGCCTTGCTCGAGAAACAGATTGTGAAGTTTTTAAGTGAAATAATACATTTTTAAAACTAAAAATGGATGTCTGCGAAGTTGCAGAAAAAGTGCAGATGGTCAAATGGTACTATCAAGGCTGACCATTGAGACTTATTCAAGAACTTTTTTTGCAGAATTTTGTAAATCCCTCAGAACCTAGTTCATCAACGATTCATAGGTTTGTGCAGAATTTTGAAAAGTTTGATTGTATAGCGCCAAGAAACCATAAAAAACCCACTGTTTTGAATGACGAGCAGGAAGTACGAGATGTAATGATTTACGCTGCAGTGGAGGAAAATCGAAAGTTAAATAGCCACCAAATTGCCGAACCAGTTGATACGTCTTCAATCACTGTCTTACGTGTTCTCAAAAAGAATGGTTATTACTCTTACAAAGCGTCAAAAACGTATCAAATTTTTCCGGAGGACAACAATTTGCATTTGTATTTTATCGTAAGAACACAGTATCCCCAAAAACTAAATGTTTGGGGGGGTATTGTAGGGGAACACGTAATTGGGCCACTTTTTATTGATGGCAATTTGAATGGTCCTAGATACTTGGGTCTACTGCGGCAGCATATTATTCCAACTGCTAGGCAGTTGTTAGATGTGAGATTTGGTGAAACATGGTTTCAACAAGATAGTAGTCCCGGTCACAATATTGGCCTTGTTAGGGAATATCTTGATAATGTATTTCCTAATCGGGTTATAAGTACACGGGGAACTATTTTATGGCCAGCTCGATCACCCGATCTTGCTCCTAATGACTTCTATCTGTGGAGTTATATCAAAAATAAAGTTTACGGGCATGAAAGGGCTAATAATTTGGAAGAACTTCGGATTAAAATTGAAGAAGCTTTTCAAACTATCCCCCCTAACATGCTTGGAAACTTTGGAAGGACTTTTTATAATAGGCTCGGATATTGTCTAGCCGAGCAAGGAGGACTTTTCGAACATTTTTTTGACTGGGAGAATCTTTTTGGTTTTTAGAATGTATTATTTTATTTTGAGAACTTGCTTTTATTTTGTAACACGTTGTTAGTGATAAATCTGAGCATTTGAAAATAAAACGCTCTAATTTATCAGTGACAAAAAACAAGAAAATTACTTATCAAAATTTGCGTGTTTATTGACCAAATTCCGGTTTCATGGACTACACTTCACATTGCATCGTGGTTAGAGGCGTACTAAACGCAAGCCACGAACGGTGATCGCAAGCCTGAATGTTGGTTGCTCTACTGATAGGTGTGCGGTGTCCCTGCGTGTACGTACACTGGCAAATTGGAATTCTTCCGGCCTATGTTCGCAGTAGCCTATAGCGCTTTGCATAGTAGTAATAGTAGTAGATGGGCGTCCAAGTCCAAGTCGTCCTTTTTGGGTCACCGGCTAGTCTCCTCTACCCAGTTTTGTGGGGCCCTCGGCCGTCCACCTTTGAGTCCCGCAAGGTTTTCGGTGCCGTGTCAACCGTGCCGCCTACCTCGTTTGTTGTTACTCTATGCACAACCGCAACTACGGAGCTGCTGAGAAGTGGGGCCGCCAGTCGTCGTCTCGAGTAGATTTCGGTGTTGTGTGAAGCAATATGTACTTGCCGAGATCCGATCCTGCGATCTCTGTTCTGCAGGCTAAGACGCTGTTCACTGGTCTACGGCGGCCCCCAGAAACTTTAGCTCCAAATTTGATGATGCCTTCTGCTCGGTTGTTGGCCTATCGGACCATGAAGCTGTCACTTGTGCTCTTATTTAAAAGCAATCAAAAAATAAACCAACTAAAACACATGGTCGTATTTTCAGTGGATAGGCTTAAAGAATTAAGCCAAAATGTCAATTGGGAGGGGTTGAGGCATGCACCAGAGCCTTTAGTCTCATTTCATGCTATGGTAAGCACTGTTTTTAACAGAGCATTTCCCTTGAAATGGCTACAACAGAAAGAACCGAAGCAAAACTCGTGGGTGACCTTGGACTTAAAAACTTCAGCTTTTAATATGCGATCACTCAATTACATTAAAAAATGCTGTAAAAGCAAAACCGCAAAGATTATTGATTATTGCAAAAACTATCATAGCATCTTCTATAAACTGATAAGAAAAGCAAAACAAAAGCACTACGAACATACACATATACTCTGCCAGAAGGAATACTGGTCCATAGTAAATAAATTTCGCCAGCATTCTAAAATAGAAACAAATATCGATACCAATTCTGTTAATATGTACTATTGCAGTATAGCAGAAAAAACAACTGAAAACTTAATTCCAAATTCTGATCCACTTGATTACTTAGATCATGTCAATATTAGTGATTCTTTTTAACTCTTTCCTACTAATATTTTAAAGGTCAATAAAGCTCTCAATGAAATCTCAAACAAAAAATCTTCAAGGGAAGATGAGTTGTCTGCGGAAGTTCTCTCAAAACTCCCAGATACTGCTTTTGAAGCTTTGGCAAATGCCATTAATGATTCTTGGTCCAGAGGGGTTTTCCCTAATTGCTTAAAAAAGGCTATGGTTATCACGCTGCATAAGGGGGGAGAATTAGGTGACCCGGGTAATTTTAGACCTATTTCTTGAGTACCCAGACTTTCAAAAGTTATAGAAAAGATTGTAAAGAGGAGGGTCTGGGATTTTAATCAATTTGGATTTCAAAGTTCCAGAGATACTCATAATGCCATTTTCAGTCTTCTTGAAAAAGTGTATAGCCAGCTTAACATTAATCAGGCTACAGCAGCATTATTTTGTGATATACCAAAAGCTTTTGACTGTGTAGATCACAAAATACTGCTGCGCAAACTTGAAAGGTATGGTTTTTGTGGGATAGTTCTGGATTGGTTCATATCCTATCTGGATGAACGAAGTCAGGTGGTTTTACTGCCGAGTGGGAAATCGTCGGCTCAAAGGGTGAAGTGCGGGGTGGCACAGGGTTCTATCTTAGGACCCTTAATTTTTCTCGTATACATTAACGACTTGGTTCACCTTGATATCTCTGGATTTTCCACTGTGGCACCAAAAGAATGTTGAATTACTTAAAAAGATAGTATCTGATGATTCAAACAAGATTAAGTTATGGTGCGATGGCAACAAGCTATCATAAATATTGCTGAGGAACCATTAGATCAAAAAGAGGTTTCTAAGTTTTTTGGGAACATATTATTATTTTCAGCAAAAAGACAGTTTTCTGCAGTGCGCACTGAGAGCAGAATTGGGTCCACATGCTGCTAATCTTTTTATCATGCCCTCTTTGAATCCCACTCACGGTATGCTATGTATATGTATTGCTTTCTGAGGGTCTGCAAGCAAATATTTATTAAAAGTTTTATTTGTACTACAGAAAAAAGTTGTGTGCTTCATTGCCAAAGTTTATGAAAGAGATAGTTGCAGACCATTATTTGCATCTCATAAGATACTTACACTTTGCTCCATGTTTATTTTGGAAATATGTATTCTAATGTACAAAAATTACCAGTAATTGTGTGCTCCACAATCTGTTTGTTCTACTCGTCAAGTCATGACTTGCCAACTAACCAAAAACTCTCTATTTTATGAGGGAAGAAAGATTTTTAATAAACTACCAAACTCTATAAAATCAATAGCTACTTTAAAACTATTTAGAAAAAATCTTTAAAAAGTCTTACTGGTTAAGGCATACTATGATATAAAAAATTTTTTAAATTTCAGCTTTTGAACAGTTTAAATTACATATTACAAAAAAAAATTTGGAGCCTTTTATATAGTGTTTTGCAAAAAGTAAAACTAATGTGTTTATATTTCTATGTCATTGTGTTTTTTTTTCTTTTTATTTATTAATTTATGATTTGTTCTTATTTTCTTTTTTGTATTGTCTGTTGATTTTTTCCATTTTGATAATTTATGATTGGTTTTGTTTGTCCTTATCTTATTTCTTTGTAGACTGTCATTTTTTTTATTATTATTTTTAAGTAATTTTATTTGTTTTTATATGACTATTGTTTAGGATAAGATTTAGATGTAGCATGCTTTTTCTATAAATGTTTTTGCTCTTGACAAATAAGTATTTTTCAATTCAATTCAATTGAATTGTTATATTTATTATTATTAGAATTACAAGTATTTAAATTAAGAGAAATTCATTAAAATTGTAATTGTAACATATTAAAAATCAGGATAAATATTTTGTTTTAGATGGAAAAGTTACTTAAAAGATCAAAAATGATAATAATTTTCTAAAACTTTTCTGATATAAATTCTCAAATAAATTCTTCACTCTAGGCACTCTGACTGTCGCTCTTACTTACATTATAGGAGCTTTAAATATTCAAAATCCCATATTTAATTTACCTTGTAATATCTTTCATGAACCCCATGTTGAGCAATTGATCAGCTTCATCCAATACAAGACATCTGACATTTTTGGCATCAAAAGCAGCAGTGTGCAAAATATGGTCCAAAAGACGGCCGGGAGTCCCAACAAGAATGTGAGTCCCTTTTCTAAGTTTGTCTTTTTCAGTTTTCCTGTTTTCTCCACCACACAGGTGACCTGCTATTATCCATTGAAAAGTCTAATAAAACCAAAAATTGTTATTTAAGTATATTATACATATACAAACTTGAAAAACATTTTCTTTTCACAAAAATCCATTGGTCAGTATTTTTTACAGAATTCTTCAACTTATTTTAGTTTTAGATATATTATATAGACAGGGGATATAACAAGGGATATAAACAAAGAAATTGTTTAATTTCTTTGGATATATCAAACCTACATTTAATTTATTTATAACTTCATGTATTTGTAATGCAAGCTCTCTATTAGGAACAACAATAATAGCTTGAAGCCCATCAGACCTTTGTAACTTTGGAGTTAGGTTTAGCAATGCATCCAAAATTGGCACAACAAAAGTAAGGGTCTTGCCGCTGCCTGTTTGGGATCTTATCTGAAAAAAAAACATACCTAGAATATTTTATAAACCTTAGTGAGCAGTATATCACTGTGAACTTTACAGAAAAACCCAAACATTTCTTACCAAAACATTTTTCCCACTCATAACTGCTGGTATAGATTTTTCTTGAATACTAGTTAGCAAATTTAAGCCACTTTTCTCCAAATTAGAAATTAAATGCCTATGAATTTCTAAATCTTTAAAATTCCTGCCACCACTAAAAACTTTTTCTTCTATCGATTTGCCCTTAACATTTGCATTTATGTAGACATTTTTGTGTTTTTCAGAAAATAATGAATGTTGTTGGGGTCTACTACTGGAATCATTGTTGTTTGTACTCTCTGAGTTATCATCAGATTTTAAAGCTTTATCTTTTTTGTTTTTACGTTTAACAAACCCTTGACCTGTATCTGATTGTGATTGTGACTTTTTAAATGATTTTGAATCATTATTACCTTTATTGTCGATAAGTTTTAAATTTGTATGTTGACTGTCTTTTTCGTCAATAAAAGACTTTATACTCTGAGGTGTGGACTTTTTTAAAGGAGTTTTGGACTTATTTTTTGTTGTCATATTATGGTTTACATTTTTTACGTTCAACTCATTATTTTCTGTCGTATATTGCCCTGGTTTTTTATTTATTTTGATTTTTTCCTTTTTTTTAAGTTTTTCAAAGTTGGCACTTTTTAGACCTGAATCTTTGTTTCTTTTTCTAGCAAATATTTTGCCAGTGGCAGGGGCGTTCTGATTGCTCCAAGTCACTTGAAAAGAAGACATTTTTTACTACAAAAACAAAAATACTTTTAAAAAAAAGTAAGGTTAAAAAGTGTGGTTAACGTGAACATGTTGCATGTCCGAGCTTGTTTTTTTCACTAGCTACGTTTTTGTTTGGCACTTGAAACGCGATTATGTGAAAACATCACGAGTCGATTTCGATTTATTACGGTTCTAGTTGACCTTGGTTGGTTCTAAAATTTCCCAAGAGCAAAAGAAGAATACCTCGATTGCGTAATATCTTCGAATATTGTTTAAGTTTACAGATAACTGTTTATGGTTACTAGTGTATACAATAAAAAGTTTTTAATTTTTATGAATTTCCGGATTATACTTACACTTTCACATCAAAAATGCTATGACTTTATCTATTACCTGACATGAACAGAACAAATGGACGTAGATAGTACAACCTGTGCTATTCTGAACCAGCAAAATAGGCTGGTTCCGATTCTCAAGGCATGGAACATGACAGGATGCGGTAACCTGCCTGGTTGATGTCGGGGTTTCCGCGACTTTCAAGCAAATGCCGGGTTCAAGCCCCGGGTCTTGCAGGTAGTCTACTTGGACTTTTTCTTATAAAATTACAGAATTTTGTAATATTAAGGTAAAACGCATTATGAAGCGGAGTAGACCGTGTTAGCTAGAAGGCAGGCTAATTCGATCCCATACCGTCCCTCGGAGAGAGAGGATGTTAAGAGGACGGTTCCGTGTGATCTGCCTTCCTAGGGGGTGCTCATCAGACCGGTCTGGTGAGTGGGAAGGGGAAGGGGTATATAGGTATAATACAGGGGAAAAAGTTGTAGTACTGGTCGACCGTCAAATAGTTGCGCAAGACCATTGTAAAGCAATATAGAGAGAAAGGATGCGGTATCTACATCGATTTTTTCTGTTCATGTCAGCTGAAAGGTGACGTCATAGCAATATTCATCTGAAAATTTAAGTACAATCCCGAAATTCATAAAAATAAAAACCTTTTAACTAGATATATATTTAAATATCAACAATTATCCGTAATCACGCAATCTCTAAAGAAAATAGAAAACATTTGGTTTTGTAGTGTTGGCCATACTGAATAGGAATGAGCTTATTTCTTTGTTTTTCATTTAGCCCTATAACGTCATCCTTTCAACAAAACGTCAAAATACTTTTCTGTTTATAATTTTGATTTCTGTGCTAGTTTTTGTGCTAAAAATAAAAAATTAATCGGGTGTATCCAGACGGCATTCAGAGAGGTAGAAGTGGTGGCAGCTTGTAGACCATGACAGGTAACTTAAAAATAACACTACATTTATATACTTTTCATGCCTTTATAATAACCACAAAAATTAGTGGTAATTTAAAGTTTATTCCCCTTTTGTGGATAGAGACAAGGTTTAATGATGTACAACAGAATGCAGGATAAGCCTTTAATTAATTCAGTGCTCATTTGAAGAAGCCTCTGCTCTAACCTTGGCTTGCTCGGTTCTCAGTATCTAGGTCTGTTTTTTATTTTATTTTTTATTTATTACACAAGTATCAACAGCACTGAATGCCAATTACAGATACGTCTTAAAGCTACCCTGAAATAAAAAATAAAAAGAAAGTTATGCAAGTACACTATTTTAGTAAACATAAATAAAAATTAATTATTAAATTTATATGTGTCATTAATAATTTTGTAAATTAGTCATACACAGGTACACAACTTAGGACCCTTATTCAGATAATTTACATACATCCATTCAATTAAAAATTGGTAAAAAGTCTAAGTATATATATGTTTTACAACATCTAATAAAAACGCAGGTAGGTACCAAAACAACAGGATTATAAGACACCACCCAACTAGTAAAATAAAATATTTAAACAAAAAAGAAAAACACAAGTTAAAATACAATAAATTGAGAAAACAGTCACATAAAAGAGAGAACATACTAAAATAGATACATACTTATTTAAGAATATTTAAGTTAGTTTACCTATTGGTTTTCAGTTTATTTTCGACTAGTTGTTTAAATTTACTGAGACTAGTTGTATCTACATCAATATTTTTATTTATGCCAATTACAGACATCTAACCTATCAAAAAAATTGTTTAAAAATAAATGCTTTAGATTAATATTAATATTATAAACTAACTGAAAATTCCGCAATTTGTTATGAATTATTTTTTTTAAATGCTTAAGATTAACATTGTCAATATCGATTTCGGAAGCATACAAATTAAAAAAATTACACAATTGATAAATTGGTCAGCTCTTGTACAGATTTGTTCTGGGAAAAGCTAGATAAAATGTTTGTTTGTTTCTAGTATTAACACGACTCACCACAAAAGGTAGATGATTTAAAATATCAGGACAGTCAATTTTACCTTTTAAAATTTTAAACATGGTACACAAGAATGTTTTAATCCTTCTACTACATAAAGACAACCTATTAAATATACCTAGTAGATAGTTGTTATCACATCCTCTCAGCGGATAAGTTCCAAACTTTTTAAAAAACATATACTTTAAGAATTTTCTTTGTACACCCTCAATGAGATTCACCCAAATGTTGTATTGTGGAGACCAAATTATATTTCCATATTCTAATATTGGTAGGACTAATGAGTCAAACAAATATAGACTTACATCCACATTTAAGTTTCTGGTGTTCCGTGTAATTAATCCTGCTACTTTTTGAGCACTTTTAATTTTCTCACTAATGTGGTTGGAATATGACAAATTTGTGTCAAAAATTACCCCCAAATCTTTTTGATTTTCCACTCGTTTGAGTACTGCATTATTAACTTTGTAGTCAAAGTTAATAACATTCCGATTAAGGGTATATGACATACATGCACACTTATCCGGGTGTAAAAAAAAACCATTTTCTTGACACCAATCAGAAGCATTAGTAAAATCATTCTGCAGAGATCTACAGTCTTCACACGAGATAATTTCCAAAAACAATTTAAAGTCATCTGCAAATAATAATCCTGAAGCGCCTCTGACTTGTCTCAACAAATTGTTTATCGCTATAATAAAAAGAAGAGGTCCTAAATTTGAGCCCTGAGGCACCCCCGACGTACTTACATACTTTGATGATTTACAGCCTTTCAACTCAACATATTGATATCTCTTATCTAAATATGACTTAACTAGTTTTGACAAATAAACTGAAACATCCATTTCCATTAAAGCTTTTAAAATAACTGTGTGGTTTACTTTGTCAAATGCCTTTTCCATATCGGTGTAGATCACATCAACTTGGGTTTTTTTATTTAACGATTCATGGACATATTGAGAAAAGGACATGAGATTAGTTAAGGTAGATCTCATGGGCAAGAAACCATGCTGGTTGCTTGATATTCGACCAGAAACCTCAGAGAAAAGCATATCAAATAAAACTGATTCAAATACTTTTGAAACAGCACAAACAATAGTGATTGGACGATAGTTTTTAATGTCCTGTCTAGGTCCGGATTTATGCACAGGAATTACTTTACTGAGTTTCCATTTTTCTGGGTATGTAGAAGTTTTGAGCATTAGGTTAAATAAAAGTTCAAGAGGATACAGCAGGGATTCTTTATTACCCTTTACGACATAAGCTGGTAACCCATCAGGACCAATAGCTTTATTTGGTTTTAGTTTTATTAAAGCTTTTTCCACGTCAAATGCCCCCGTCTACAAATACGCTCTCAAAATAAGCGGCAAAAGCATCTGCAATCTTCTGGGCGCCATTAAACTTTTCCCCATCAAGAGACATTTCGTCAAGTACATCAGGGCTGCCCTTAAGGCTATTTAAATACGACCAGAAGTGTCTTGGATTTGTTCTTAAGCTACTTTCAAGAATTCGGAAATAATTTGAGCGAGCATCTTTAATTTTAACCTTAATTAATGATCTTAGATTATTATATTTTATTTTCCAATATAAAGAACCATTCTTCTTGGACTTAAGTAAAGAATTTTGTTTTTGTTTCAAAAGTTTAATTATATCATTATTATACCATACAGGATATTTTTTTCTTTTTTGTATTGATTTAGGAACGCATTTTTCAAAAATTTCGGACAGTTTGTTATAAAAACTATCAAGAGCAAGATTTACATCTGTAAAATATTTTAACACAATCCAATTTTCATTTGTAAAAAGATGGTACATTAATGTATAGTTCGCTTTTTTAAAATTATATTTAGTTGTAGCTATCAATTTGCAAGTTTTTACAGGATTTTTTATTGATAATCTAATACTTAAGCAAGGATGGCTCTTGTCAATTGGCAAAAGTGGTTCATTTGCAGACGCCACAGTAACATATTCACTAGATGAGATAACAAGATCAAGGAGTACATTATTTACATTTTTTATGTTATTATGTTGATATAA
The DNA here is from genome assembly GCA_963921995.1 of Oxystoma pomonae. NCBI lineage: Eukaryota > Metazoa > Arthropoda > Insecta > Coleoptera > Brentidae > Oxystoma > Oxystoma pomonae. Next base: position 113,324,624 of record OY998165.1, read on the forward strand.
GTTATTAAATGAGATATATGATCTTAAATTGACTACAATCTCGTTACAAGTCGTCATATTGATGAAGCCCGGGATATTAAAATCACCTAATAGAATAATCTCCGAGTTTGATTTATTCATTAAATTATTCTCAATTTTTTCATATATTCTTTCATAAATTGCGCTAGGGCTATTTGGGACAATATAGACCAACACTAAATATAAAAACCTATTGCCTTCTAACTTAATTAAAACACATAGTGCTTCTTGGTCATCATCAAACATAGCTATTTCAGTGGCATTGAGGCAAGCTCCTAACAGCAATATTATTCCGCCACCATCACGTTTACCAGTAAGCAAAAGACTACGATCTTTCCTAAACACCAATTTATCATCTAAAATTAATTCAGAGGTATATATATTATTGTTTAACCATGTTTCCGTTAAAGCTATGATGTCATGATCATTATTTAATAAATTTACTCTAAGTTTTTCCAATTTTGTTTTAGTACCTCTACAATTCTGATAATAAATTGAAAGATGATTTAGGTGCTTGTCATCTCGTCTGGAACCTGGTGAAAATTTTCAAAATTAAAAAAGTTATCATCTAAGGAAAAGACACTACTAAAAGAATTAGTTGGAGACGTATCAGAACTAACATTGCTATTAATTAGGTGCATTTCATTTGGTCTTACAGTATTATTGTTAAAAATATTTGCATTAGGTTCAATATATGTAAGGTTCTTAATATTATTCGTATTAATTATTTTACTTTATTTTAAGGTCTGTTCTATTGATGTTATAAAAGGGTGAACCCTTGGGTGAACTAATCCGGTACAAAATACTTGGACTGTTGCAGGACTTGCCAGGACCCATATTCAGGTGCTACCTGAAAAAAATCCTGCAATTATGGTTCTGTTGGATCCTGACACAACTTTGCAGGGCCTAGAATACTCACTAGAATATGGGCCTTTTTGCAGGAACTGTACAAAATTTGGGAACAGGTTCACCACTTATGTGCAGGCTAGCCTACAAAATTGGTTGACCATTTTTGCTGAGTTAACTTTTTTGTTATACAGGGCAATATTCGAAATTAATTGATTTCTCTCAAAATCAATAGAAATCATCAAAAATGTTAAAAAATGCAAAAATAATGCCATAAGAGAAAGGAGAAAATGAATTTCTGCTTGTGAGGCTCAATTTTCAAGAAAAGTTACAGGAAGAAAATTGCATCTTAATAATATCAGGCAGTTTTCAAGCTGAAAGGGGTTTTTAAATGTTTAAGAGAAGGTCTAGAACTTTTTTATTTATGAAAATTTTGCTTTTCTATAAAAAGTGTTAAAACAACAATTATGTCTAACTTTTGGGTCGTTCTACCAGGACTGTACATAAATGGATTTTTTTACTAAATAAATTTTTGTGTATGAGTTTTTTTTTTGTATAGTATGTTTGTTTTACACACCCCTATTCAAGTCGCAAGGATTTCGCGCGATTTTGCGCAATTTTGCAAGGATTTCGCATCTAAAATGTGACACGATTTTGCAGAGTGGTCACTCCCTCGGTATAAAGTTATAGCATAATTATAAAAAATGTACAGTTCTGGTAGAACGAACCTTTTGTAGTGTGTTGAATTTGAAATCAAATAAAATCTGTCAAAATCAATTTAAATCCATAGAAAATTGTTAAAAGCAAATGAAATCTTATATTACTTAAAACCCCTTGTGAAGATAAATGTAGGTAATTTATTTTACATTAATTATCAGCAGGAAAAAAAATTCCCTGGTGGTTGTTTTATCTGTGGAGGTACTTAACTCTTTCTTGCAAATATTTGAAATAAATTTATTTATTGAGCCAAAGCATCCATAGCTTGATTAGCACTAAAAAGCCATCTACAGCCAATTGCTTATTTCTATAAAATATCTTAATTCAAAATAAAAAAGATAGTCAAAACAACTTTGTGAAAAGGTAACCGCTCTGCAAAATTGCATCACAAATTGGTTGCAAAATCGGGAAACCCTAGGTAGAAACTGAACTGAAAATAATCTAAAACAGTGACAAAGGTGTTACAGTCTGATCCATTTTTATTTAGATAAAACCTAAACTCAATGACCCACTGAACAAAACCTGGTTTGACAGTTGACAGAAATCCAAATACTCTAGATTCTTGTTATTGTCAAATTTCAAGTTTTCAGGTTACATTTTTTCTGTCAGAACTTTTGGCAGAAAAATTGTTTTCATTTTGGCCATCAAAGACTTGTAAAAATAAAATGATTTAAAAATACTGTACAATTGTGCCACCAATAAATCTAGTTTGACACATTAGTTTTATTTTTCATTGTTTTCACTTAACACTGAGATGTTATAACAAAATGTATCATTATTTTTGGCTAGAGAAGGGTGAAAATGTGGAAAAACATTTTGAATTGATGGGTTTATGACACTGATGCCTAATCCCTAAAATTATAGATAAAAAAGTGTGCAAAAAAAAAGTTTTATGGAAGTTTTATAACAATATTATTAGCAGACATGATAAAAGTAAAATTGTCAGATCAAAAATTCTCGCTCGTTGAGTTGATGTCAATTAAATCTGTAAAAACTTCTTGTAGAAAACACTGTAGGTATAGTTAGAGGCCCTGTATACGATTTTTCACAGTTATTGTTTTACCAGAGGTACCAACTCATATTTTCCTGTCTTTCTAGTTTTATTCATATTCGCATGTAAAACGGATTTTATGAAATGGACTGATGTTTTGTTGACTCTTTTTACAATTTTCCCCGACAGTTTTTGAAAGATTGATTTTTTTTTGGTTAGTAAAATATGTCAAGCTTTGACAAGAGAAAAACAAAAACAAACAGTGAATATACCCAGTAGATATTAAAAATGTAAATAAAAATATAAAGACACCTATTTGAAAGTTTTAAACAATGATGTATTTAAAATTAACTCTGTGTTTCGGACTTCCAGTGTCTATTGTCTATTGGTCAAAACTTTCTCAAATGCCAAAACGCATCCATTAGGATTATTGATAATAATAAAGTAAATGGCAGATCTCGACTGTCAAGGTTATCTTTTTTAAAAATTGTTCTATTTTATGTAAAGACCAGTAGGATTTTAAAACGTACTTTTTCAATTCCTAATATAACATGATGTGTTACTAAAGATTTAAATTTAGATTTAGTTAAGGAAAACAGTCAAAAATTGCCAAATACTGAACAAGGTTCTTTTTTAGATTAGGAAAATCTGACAAAAGCATATCTTTATTGCTTCTAAATGTTCAATCAATTCGTAACAAAGCTGATAATTTGTTTATTGCTTTAGAAGGTTTGAACTTTCCTAGCATTGTTTTATTGATGGAACATTGGCTTAAGCTTGAAGAGCCACTACATATACCAGGTTATTTTGTTATTTCCAAATTCTGCAGAGAGAACTCTTTACATGGTGGTACTGTTGCCTTGGTGGATGATTGCATTTTTGATAATTTTTGTAATTTTAATAATTTATTGTCCAAATTTAGTAAAAATAATACAGTTATACTTGCTGGTGACCTTAACATTGATTTTGAGGACACAGATAACAGATCTACCTTTTAAAATTTGTTTGAATCCTTTAGTCTCCATATGCATGTTTACGACTCTACGTGCATTACTGAAACGTCATCCATTACAATAGACTACATTGCCTCGAATATTAATACAAACATATCCTGCACCGTGTTTGATCCAGATCTTTCCGATCATAGAGCTATTTTAGCTACTATTCCTATGGACTGCGATGACAAAACTGACACTTCAAAGTTGGGACGAATTTACAGCAATGCCAATTTTAAAAAATTTCGACAATCAGAGAGCAAGATCCTTTAGGTGCTTTTCATCACGCTCTAGCAAACAAGGTCGGTGGTGCCTTTTCTCTTCGACGCCTAAAGCCAAAGCGCAAAGATTGCAAAAAATGGCTTACTCTTGGTATACAGACTTCTGCAATCCTATTATCTCTTGTATAAAAAAAATATATCGAAAGGTTGTTCGAAAAGCAAAGGACCTGTTTTACTCTAAATGTCTTTCTAAATCTAATAACAAACAAAAAGAATCATGGGCTATAATATATAGAGCAAGTAAACTGTCTCAAATAAACATTAATATAAATAATTTAAATGAATACTAGTGCTCAGTTGCTAATAATTTAACAAAAGAGTTGCCATCCAATACAGATCCCCTTACTTACCTGCCAAACATCAACATTCCTGAATGTTTTCATGTGTTTCATCCCACTACCCCTTATGAAATTATAAAAACAATTAATTTTATGAAAAATAAAAAAGCTGCAACAGATGATGGTATTTCATTAAAAATTCTAGAAAGCCTCCCCGATAATGCCATCGCCACATTATCTGATGCAATTAATTTTTCTCTAATGACGGGCACCTTTTCATCATCTTTTAAAGTTGCAAAAGTCCTCCCTCTTTACAAAGGCGGCGATCACACATCTCCCTCTAATTATAGACCTATTTCATTATTGTCGACGCTCTCAAAACTTATTGAAACTCTGGTAAAGTCTCGTCTTATGTCATTCTTGAACGAAAACAATATTATAACTGAAGATCAATTCGGATTTGAAGCAAACAAGAATACCTCTGACGCTATGTTCCAGTTGCTTTCAAAGGTCTTTCAATCCATCAACGGGCGTGAAGCTTCGGCGGCGGTATTTTGTGATTTGTCTAAGGCATTTGACTGCGTTAGTCATGAAATATTGCTGTGGAAGCTTCATGCCTATGGTATTCGCGGAAGAGTTTTGGAGTGGTTTAAGAGCTATTTAAGCGGTCGTGAGCAATTTGTTCACATAAATGGGGTGTCATCTAGCAAACAACATGTTTCATGCGGCATTCCCCAAGGATCTGTGCTAGGACCTATTCTCTTCCTAATTTTTATTAATGATATTACTGGGCTGTTCACGTTGTTTGCTGATGACACAACAATTTTCTGGCATAACAAAGACTTAAATCAATTACAGAAAAACATCATATCCGATCTTAAAAACATCAAGCAGTGGTGTGATGCAAATCGTCTTTGCTTAAACATGTTCAAGACTCATATAATTGGATTCAACTGTGCTCTTCAAGACCTTGCGACAGGCGACAACACCATCTCCATTGTGGATAATTCCAAATTTTTAGGGCTTACTATCGACGAAAATCTTAAATTTTATCCTCATATTTTAAAACTAAATAAAAAATTAGCATCTGGCTATTTCTCGGTAAGGACTACTTTTCAAGAACTGGGTAGAGAAGTGGCACGCAATATATACTTTGCTCTTGTCGAATCTCATATAAAATATGCGTTACCCTTTTTGGGGAGCCTGTGCACAGTATTTATTTCAGTCTGTTTTTATTCTTCAAAAACGATCCGCTCGGAATCTATGCAATGCCCATCCAAGAAGTCACTGCAGGCACCCTTTTATCCAAAATAGCATTCTTACTCTACCATCCCTTTTTATCCTGGAAACAGCATGCTTAATTCATAAAAATAAACAAAACCTCCCCAAACACCAGCAAGTATACCAAACCCGTCAAAACAATAATATCCCTTTGCCAATACCTCACTTAAATCTTGTAAAAAAATCACTCATCTACAATGGCATCAAAATTTACAATAGTATTAGTTTGCAGATTAGAAATGCTCCAACGCCAACGGCTTTCCGAAACTTACTAAAATCATTTTTATTGGATAAAGCATTTTACACTATTGACGAGTTCTTTGAACATCTTCATTGAAAAGTTATTATTTAATCGTAATAGGCAATTGGTTGAATGTTATGATTTTTATATGTTGTATGTTATTATTGACCCTTTTGTGACATTATAATTTTTATTTCTACTTAAGTTTATTATATATTTAAAAACAAAAATACTTTTTCTATTGAAAAAAGCATTTATATGCATATATTTTTTTATGGTGTCCTATTGTATGGTTTTATTTTATTATTTTTTGTTGTTTAGTTCTTTTGTACACTGTTTCCAAAGATCCTATTTTTATCTCTAATTTATTTTTATATATTTTAATTATTTTGTTTTTACTTACTTGTGTCAAAAACTATAAAGTAGGCAGTTTATTATTATTATTTAATTTTCTTTTTTATTTTAACTTTTTATTAAGCAGGCTTTGTCAATAAGACCTATTACATGTAATATTTCTTGGACAATAAAGTACTTTTCATCATCATCATTCATCATATATTTCATTTATACACGACGACAGTACAATCAGGAATCGTCGAACATGCATGGTCAAAACAACATCAAATGAAGTGAACAGAAGCAAAGGTTTTGCACAAGGAGTCACACTGGAAGAAACGAAAATTCCTTGAAGCTGCCTTTATTGGGCAGAATCAGGGTGTTTTCACTAAACCAAGTGTTGAAATTCCAAATATTTTGACAACGAAACAATACAAATTCGTTGAGGCACGTGTTTTTACAGTTTTTGATACAGCAAAATTCCATTTTTAAACCGAACGTTTATTAACCAAAAATGTGACAAAATTATTTATTGTCAGGGGTTACCAACTATCATTGCCAACACACGATATTTTTTTAAAAAACTGTCAAATCCAGTTGCTCACCTCTGGTATAACAATAACTGTCAAAAATCGTATACAGAGCCTCTAGTATAGAGTTCCTAATTTGACCACTTTGTAAATCTACAACTGTAGAAGGTCTTCAAAAGCAAAATTATGTAGTGCCTACATTATCAAATAAATTTTAAATAAATAAAAAGTCCAGCAAGACTTCTGCAGATTTTCTTTTTTTTATTTCTTTTTACTTAGTTGAAAATAGTTAAAATTAATAAACAATAATACCATATTAACAAATTAATTTTATTAGGATACTGAAATATATTGTACTATTTCGTTATAATAGAGATAAAATAAATTTTTTACCCCAAGCAATTAAATGCAGGGAAAAAATATAGAAAAGATAACTGAGAACTTCAAGAGCATTGAACAAATATCACTTTTTATTAAAAATTTGATTAGATGACTCTTTTTTATATACTTTCTATATTCATAGCAGATAGGGCAAAATTTTATTTAAACCTCTTGAAAGATTTTCAAGTAAACATTAAGAAAAATCCTGGGAAAAATCAGTTAAAATATTACTTTTCTTATCTTTAATTTTTTTAGTTGCTGAAAAATGATAAATAATACTGCAGTATTGAAATCATCAATACAAAACAAGATTTTAAGGACTCTTTCAGACGACAGACCAATTACTGCAATCCAAGTAAGTATAAAATATTATAAAATGCCTACTTGCACTATAAACATTCCCTGACAAAAAGATTTGAACTATTGGACGTTCAAACAAAAAAAATATACATTTTTTCAAATTTTAACCGTTTTTACAATAATTGTTAAAAATCTCGTGAAAATTGATCTTTACATTTTACAGAGTAAGCCCAAATGATCATTATTTTTAAATAGAACACACAATATATTCTTGAATTTTGGGAAAAATTTGTTCAACAATACCACTTACTAACTACCTTCAAACAACACTTACTAAGTAGTTTAATTCAAATGTTTTTGAGATATTTGCAGTTAATTTTGAAAACATAAATTATTGATTTGGGCCCATTAATATCCTGGTGGGAAGAGAAACCCAGACAGCACAACTCTGTCCCAAGGATGTTCAGTGGAGAGAGTTTTCTGGACAAACCAAATATGTAAGAAATTTTGTCCAATGCATATCCATTGGATAATACAATTGTCAAAACGTTGGACGGCTCTGGGACATCCCAAAAAAGTCCAAAAGTTTCAATATTTTGACTATACTGTACCACTACTAAATCCAATGGTTATCCAGTTTGAACAAAATTCTGTCCAAAAGTTATCTATTGGCTATCCAAAAAGTATCTTGATGGTTCACTGTTGGAAAAAAAATAATAATTACAATGTATATCCGTTGGTCTAATTTTCTTAGTACACTGGATATATTTGTTCCAATGGATATCCAGTGGACAGTTTTGTCAAAACCACTCCATCATCATAAGTCTGATTATCGATCCCCGAGGATGGGGTTTCTAGCAAAGGATGGGTATTAAAATACTAAAATACCAATTAGTGTAAAATAATAAAAAATACTTACCTATAATATACAAATGATTCGGATAGATATGAGAGAAATGTTATTGTTGGTAATGAATAAGAAAAAACATGATCTATTGGATATCCAAAACAGTTCGGACAAAAGATATTTATTAATGTGCCAACAAGGCCAAGCCCGATTGACCTAGATAAATAAAGTATGTCACTTTTGCAGGACACAAAATGGACGTCCGCCGGATATAGTTTATTTTTGGTTCGATGGGCCAAGAAATATCATTATCCATTGGATACCCAAAAACTAACTAAAAAAAGCAGATTTTTATGGATCAATATTGGAAGTCCTTTGTCCAATGGATGTCCATAAATGGCCCATGGACAATGCGAGCGGTTTTGGACAAAAAATGGCTGTCCGATGGACAATTTGTGCTGTCTGGGAAAGTACCTGTCATATTGATTTTCTAAATGGTTTTTATCGACTGAATGGTACTTTTCTTTCCCACCGTGATGTTATTAAAGTAAAACTTTCAATTTTAACTGCAATTATCTCATAAATTTTTAAAATACAAATATACAGACCGCTTCAAGCTACTGCGAACATAGAGGGAATCAAGTCCAATTTACTCTCCGTGCCGTACGACCGAGGTGGATTCGAAGCACGCTGCAGTGTTATCTTTTGGAAATTCATTTTGTTTTTATTATTTTGTTTTATTTCTGCCTTGCTCGAGAAACAGATGGGTAAGTTCTTAATTGAAATAATACGTTTTTAAAACTAAAAATGGATGTCTACGAAGTTGCCGAAAAAGTGCAGAAGGTCAAATGGTCAAATCGTCATAACCCAACACACGTTCGATATTGGTCGAGGGAAAATTTGCATTTGTATTTTGACATAAGAACACAGTATCCCCAAAAACTAAATGTTTGGGGGGGGGGTATTGTAGGGGAACACGTAATTGGGCCATTTTTTATTAACGGCAATTGCAATTTGAATGGTCCTAGATACTTGGATCTACTGCAGCAGCACATTATTCCAACTGCTAGGCAGTTGTTAGGTGTAAGATTTGGTGAAACATGGTTTCAACAAGATGGTTGTTCCGCTCACAATGTTGGTCTTGTTAGGGAATATCTTGATAATGTATTTCCTAATCGGGTTATAAGTACACGGGGAACTATTTTATGGCCAGCTCGATCTCCCGATCTTGCTCCCAATGGCTTCTATATGTTTTCGAAGAAGCTTTTCAAATTATCAACCCTTACATGCTTGGAAACGTTGGAAGGGGTTTTTATAGTAGGCTCGGATATTGTCTAGCCGAGCAAGGAGGACTTTTCGAACATTTGCTTTAATTTTTTTTTTGACTGGGAGAATCTTTTTGGTTTTTAGAATGTATTATTTTATTTTGAGAACTTGCTTTTATTTTGTTTCTCCTTATTATTTTCATTGTAACATGTCGTCACTGATAAATCTGAGCAGTTGACAATAAAACGCTCTTATTTATCAGTGACAAAAAATAAGAAAATTACGTTATAAGAATTTGCGTATTTATTGACCAAATTCCGGTTTCATTGACTACGCTCCACACAGCACCGTGGTTAGAGGCGTACTAAATACAAGGCGAACGGCAGCGAATGGCGATCAGAAGCCTGAGTGTTGGTTGCTTCACTGATAGGCGTGCGGTGTCTCTGCATGTACGTACACTGGCAAATTAGACTTCTTTCGCCCTATGTTCGCAGTAGCTTGAAGCGGTCTGTATATAGGCTGTTAGGTTTAAAAATAAGAACCGTTTAGGCTCACTTTGTAAATTTTTTCTTGGATGACTTTGTTCATGCATTTACGTCAGAGTGATTCACCATACTCTACTACCCTACTTCACTAATTATTGGGGCTGGAAAAAAGATTGTGGTGCAAAAGTTGCATAATTTTATGTAAACAAGTGTTATCATAACTTCTTTATTCGGAATTAACCACCTTGTATATTTTTAAGTTTTAGAATAGCCCTATTTTCCTTAATAAAATATATAATATGTTGGATGGTTCCCAAGTAAAAAAGTTTAATCTATTTAGTCTTTTAAATTATAAAGTTTTAAATTCTAGTAATTTTGCTAATAAACTCTGAAAACGAAAAAAAGTTATACAGGGAATTTTTTTTTTTTTTAATTTTGTAACAATTGAAATATAAACTGTTTTGATTTGCTGTGTCATGAGTGACAGTTTTTCTTATTGGAAGATGAGTAATTTAAATAACCAGAAAATTCTGGACACCTTGTATACATACATAAATAATTTTAAGAATAATTCAATAGTTTATTGGCAAAGTAATGTGTTGATAAGATTTTTATTGTTTTTTTTTAAATAATTTAAATCGCTAACAAAAAACGATGAAAGTTTCTCATGCAGATGTGCTTTTTATTTAGATTGTTGAAAGCTTAGAAAAGTGCCCCAGAGGTTTCTATCCAGTGAACAGAACTTACGACCAAGATTCTGACGCAGATCTCAAGGAGAGCTCAATTTTTAATAGGAATTCTAGATATTTATGTCTTTCTAAGACTGAAGGTAATAGAAAAATATGGGGCAGAGGTGGGGTAAGATTCAATCTTGTATCTTGTATTTTTTTTGTGTACAGACTAACAAAAATCTATATGTGTTCATGATATTTTTTTCTCTTATTGTAAGTTAAAAAAAATTTTAGGTATCCCCAATTTTGTAGTCCAAGAAATCCTCATTCTAAACCCACAAGCGAGCCCTCCAAAAGGTTTCAGTTTGCTAAATCGCACGGCGGACAGTAACCAGAAGGCCTGGAAAAAGAAACAGATTTGCTACAGATTGGTCAATCAAAAAGACAGCCCGTTAGCTATTACCGATATAATTATCTGTGGTCGGCTAAAGAAGGCGCCCAGTGGGTTTTCTTTTGCTGGGTAAGAAACGCTGACTATTTATAAAATTTGAAAAGTTTGACGAGATTTTTGGAATGGTAGAATGAAAGAAAAGTCGGGGAATTTCGATGGTAAGGGAAATGTCAGGGAATTTTGGCAAAAATCTGGAATTTTCAAAAGCATAATAAAAAAGCGTTGGACCATAAATTCTTTGAAATTTAAAAACAACAGAACTATGTTTTTCTACTAATTATCTGTGGTCGTCTAAAGAAGGCGCCCAGTGGGTTTCTTTTTGCTGGGTAAGAAAGGCTGACTATTTATAAAATTTGGAAAGTTTCACGAGATTTTTGGAATGGTAGAATGAAATAAAAGTCGGGGAATTTCGATGGTAAGGGAAATGTCAGGGAATTTTGGCAAAAATCTGCAATTTTCAAAAGCATAATAAAAAAGTGTCGGACCATCAATTCTTTGAAATTTAAAAACAACAGAACTATTTAGCAACAATCTGGAATTTTAAAAAGCATAAGAAAAAAGTGTTGGACCCTAAATTCTTTAAAATTTAAAAACAGCAGAACTATGTTGGTCTACTTTATAAAAGTACGGCAGACAGTAACCAGAAGGCCTGGAAAAAGAAATAGATTTACTACAGATTGGTCAATCAAAAAGCGAGCATTTACCGATATAATTATCTGTAGTCGGCTAAAGAAGGCTCCCAGTGGGTTTTCTTTTACTGAGTAAGAAAGGCTGACTATAAAATTTGAATAGTTTCACGAGATTTTTGGAATGGTGGAATTAATTTTGTGCATCCAGACCCACACCCAAAATCTATTGCAAATGTGGAAGCCAAGCTTTAGTTTCAAAAAAAGATACCAAAATACAAATAAACCGTTTTTACACTTCAAAAAACAACACTACTTATTTGTTACACTCCTTATTATTACTAAATCTTTTCTTAAATGATAAATGTGGTAAAAAACTATAATTGAATGAAATTATATACAAAAGTTAAAACTATTTAAGCAACCGTATTTTGAGTTTTTTTAAATAAATTATAGATACGATGATGGGTGTTTCAGTTTTTAAGATATATAAGTTTTTAAAGCTATTTCCGAAAAAAAAATTGGTTGTAGTTGTCATGAAAACTTTTATACCTTTATACCTATGCAAAAAAACTTTTTTTGATCACGCCTGCAAAAAAAGATTTCTGTTCGTTTTTTACCCAAAATTAAAGAGAAATAGTGGAAAGTAGTAATATTAAAAAAATCTAATTATTCTTGCGTAAAAATTAAGCCATTTCTGCCAGTTTTCACCAAGTATTTGCGAAAAAATCATTTAAAAACAATGAACGTCACCGAGTAAAAAGGCACATCGCTATGGAAACCATTGTTAGTTCATTTACCAGCCGCCTTGATTTGTAGTATAAAGATGGTGTGTTGCGAGAAGTGCTCTTCGTTCGAGATTTTTAAAAGTCTTTTTCCTGTTTTTCTTGGATTTTTTGATAAAGGTATTAAAAAAAAATAGTGTTGACAACTCGCGGCTAAACTGCTTTTTTTACTCGCGTTTTTAAATACCTCGCTGCGCTCGTTATTTAAACCAACGCTTGTAAAAAAAGCACTATTTTAGCCACTAGTTGTGAAAACTCCTATTGCGCTAGCTTAATCTTGGTTATATTTTGTAGTGAAATAAACGGAGTATTATTGTGCTACAAAATGGGAAACGTCCAAGATTCACAAGCCAATAGTGACAGTAGCCCCCCCGAGAGGCCGCCTAAAACATTTTCCCCGATGTATCCAACTTTAGGTAAGTTTTTTACGATATTATTTTACACTATTTGATCAATTTCTGTTTTTTTAATTATTTCAGTCAAATATTTTCAGTTTTTTTTCCAAACTCCTGGGATCATAAAATCAGTTTTTTCTGGTAGAATCAAGTTTTGGTCAGATTTTCCAAAAATGGTAATAAGTAATACTTGAACTATGTTGGGAATTTGGAACCTTTGGTTGCACTATAACAAAGTTATGATTGTTTTCCACAAACGAAAACTACAATTTTTTGCCCTCGACGTGCATTTCGCTAACAACGTTAGGAGGATGATAAACAATAAACTAAATTAATCTCTCTATCACTTTCACTATATCTTATATACTATCTTTTAGTGGGCGGAGATAAGACTAATAATTTGTAATTGGTCACGCTTCATAATTCTATCTCCCCTCAACTAAAGAATAAAGTGTACTAAACGGAATGACGCCTCTATCTTTATTTAAACTATTTCTGAATTTAATAATTTCCATACTTTCATATGCATGCAAAAGTGTTTTGTTTGGTACACTTTTTAGAAGTTTTAGGTTATCTAATGTGAATCTATGATTGTTTTCAAAAGCATGCTCGGCCACACTTGACTTTTCTGTTCTTCTGTATTTTAAGTGTGCTAAGTTTTCTTTGAATTGTGTTTGAATAGAGCGTCTCGTTTTTTTGTCACAATCCATGCAACTAATTTCGTAAATTCCACTTTTTTCTAGAACTGTAGTTTTATCCTTGGGATTTCTTAGTAAACTTATTTTGTTTCCGGATTGATATACTAATTTAAGACCGGTGTTATTAAATACTTTTTGTAATCCTTTCGTATAATTAGGATTATAAGGAATTATAGAATTACTAAATATTTACTCTTATCATCTATCAAACGACAGTAAAAAGTTTCGACTAGATTTGAAAAGGTAACCTTTGGCGGAATTAAATAAGAGGAGCTCACTCATCTTTTTATATACAATATATAAAATATTGACTATATAAGGTACTTGCCTCCTTAATCCCGGTGAGTTCGGAGGGTCTTATAGAACATTAAAAAAAATCAAAGCATCATGTACTAGTCGGTATTACAGTCATTCAAAAAATTATTTTTCTTATGTTGCAGAAATTTGGTTATTTCTTATTTTTACTTAATACTGTCGTTTGATAGGTAATAAGACTACCTACTTAGCACATAATTGTTTTTTTTTTAGAAGTTTAGGTTTATAGAAAAATCTTGGCGCAAAGACGTTCAATACAATCGTCATGATTTTAGCATTTTCTTTAACTAATTTTATTTTTATATAGAAACTATAAGTGATGTAAAAAACATTGTAACGTTTTTTTAGCGAAAATATGTTCTCTTTCAGGTTTCAAACATTTAAATGACGTTTATAAAAAACGGTTAGTACTACAAAAATGCTTGTTTGACTTTTTTTGTCTGAAATGAAATGCTCTATAAGCCCTAATTTTAATTTTTTTAAAATATTTTTTTTACATTTTGGGAAAAAATTACATATTTTTGACAGTAGGACGTATATAGAAGATTTTAATTTTTATCAGAATAATTATTTAGGAACACACAAAAATATAACTTTCGAAAAAAGTATATTTTTTTTCTTAAAATCAATCAAAAAGTTAAATGCGGTTTTTGTGCGTGCTCTTTATGTGCTTTCGAAAGCTCCTAGTCCGGCAGTCCGCACTGCAAATCTGCGGCAGATAGCGCTATTTTCTTTTTTATGCCAGGGGGGGGGGGGTGCAACTCGACATGTGCGTATTTCAGAAAAAAATCTTGGAACTCAAAGATGAGTGTATCACCATTAAGTGCCATTTATGTGCTGCAGTTGAAATTTTCATACTTAATCAGGACCCAATCCAAGTGGTTTTTTTTTTCGAATTGTCAACTGGGGGATGCAGCTCGACGGAGCTATAACTTATCTAAATAATAGGACCTATAGTGGGCAGCTATATCAATGTAAAATTGATCATTTGTCTAGTAATTCCTTTGTGCTTACGACAGCAGATTTGTTTTTCCTTAAAAGTTTGTTTTATTTTTTAAATTGGAGTATTTTGTTCCAATTTTTTTTACTTATATTACTTTATTGTCGAGTTAAGAAAAGTAAGGATTTTTGACGACCAAAATTGTTTCCATTTCTAATATTCCGAAAAAAATCAGAGTTCTTCCAGAAAAAACGGATATTGTTAATTATTAAAAAAATTTGGTAAACCCTATACTTTTAGTTTTTCTGTTCGGAAGAAAAATAAAAACGATCTCCTCGGACTTTCCCAGAAAAAAAAAAGAAAAATGGGTTTATAAGTTATACACTTAACTTTTTCTGGCTAGACTTTCTCTAAAAGCGATTTTTTATAATTTTAGGAGGAGAAGCAGATTACGAAATCCTACGTCCCGGTGCTAGTCCCACTGGCCCCCTAAGCCCCACCGGTCCCTTGAGACCCGCCCCCAGACCTCCGGGAATCGGTCCCGTTGCCCCCGCTTTGCAACATCAGAATTCGAACACCCTAACGACTGGCTTCTTTCGAGATCTCGAAGGTGTGCCTTTTGTCGTCAATCCCAAGTTTTTGAACGGAAAGTCTGGTGATGGACGACAGGTATTTACGACTAGCTTATAACTTTTGAAAAAAAAAACATTAGTTGCGTTTTGATGTCATTCCACCAAACGAATACCAAACGTTCCCAATGAGCATTTTCAGAAACTTCTGGTGACAGATATTTATATAATTATTATAAAGAGGGTTCCATTGATACCCTAGGGTATTTAGTAGTTTCCTACAAGAATTGAGTTTGTATATTTGTTTTATTAAAGGCTCTAAATTGATGGTACCCTAAAGTAACATAAAACTGGCGTTAACAATATTTCCACGGACATCTTTATAAAAATTAAAGTCATCGGTTCAAATGTTATATAAATTGGTGTTAACAATGTTTCCACCAACATATTTATAAAAATATAAGTCATCAGTGACAAAAGTTATATAAATTGGTGTTTGAAATCTTTCTGTCAACCCACCTATAAAACTGTAAGTAACTATCAATTAAATATATATAATAGATTGGTTTTAAAATGTTGCTATCAACCCACTTATAAAACTTAATTAACCAACAACAAATTTATATAAGATAAGATTGAAAATATTTCGAGAGACACTTATAAAAACTTGGGAACTCACACACAATAGTTATATAAATTGGTGTCTGTAATATTCTTATGAACTCATTCATATACCTTTTTTGTCCATAAGGTTTTTTCTATAATGTGGTTATTAATTTCTATATATAGTGATTATAATACAACTGTTTTTAGAACAAAAAAAACGATTTTAATTTATTTTGGCAATTATAATAACAAAACAAACAAGATTTTTTAAGGTTAATTTTGTGACATCAAAAGGCGCGTTTTTGCGAGATACCATACCATTATTATCTTGTTTTAATTACATCAATCTGAGAGAGATAAGAGATCCAAATCTTCTTGAGATAGTTGCCGATGACAGACATCGGGATCGAATGCATTTTACACCCGATTCCCACCAGCGTTTCCCATGCGCAGTCACCCTGACTCAAAAAACTCATCACGTGGTCCGACATGAACTTGTATAGGCAAATCTCGCTTAGACCACGGGATACGTATTTTGATTCGGGGGACCCACGAATGAGAAACGCATAGATGGGAACCGGGTTTTAGAAAAAGAGAACAATATAGTAACCGTGTTAAGGTCGCAAAAACGCACCGTGAAACGTCGAGCGCATACGCTGATACTGCTGGTCGGCGGCAAATGTGAACACCCCGGAAAATACTCGCCTGTACACCCTTCGACCCCGCAATCTAACTATATTCTTGAGATAGTTACCTCTGACAGTTATGCGGGCTTGAAGTGTGTGGAGGCGGGTATTTTTCATGGTATGTGTAGTATGCTGGATCTCTCGAGGAATGCATTTAGGAAAAGAGAACAATGGTAACTATGTTAAGCTCGCAGAAACGGACCATCAGTGTTCAACACTGCGCCATCTGCAGCCCTTTGTTCCAAGTAGCATCATTTTTTAAAAGTGTCATAAAATAGTGTTTGTCGAGGTAAACAGTGGTATAGTTGTATTGTTTTTTTTTATAGAATTGTCGGAAATTTTCGCCATTTTGGATTACAAAAATAGGTTTTTGCCCTAAATAAAAACGTTATTTATGGGGTTTCAATCGAAATATTGCTTATTAGGGTTAAGAACAACATACAAAATTCAATATTTGTCCCAGAAAGAAAAAAACGCGTATGAAAAAAAAAACTGATATTTAAATGAATACTTTTTTTTTCCGTTTTCTCAAGTATTTTTGGAGCCCATGAAATTTACGTGAGTGTATTCGAAAACTATACAGTACACACGGGACCGCAGCTGATTTTCATAGTAGGATGACTTGAAAAACAGCTTTTATTTGACTATAGTATATAAATATTCATATTCCTGCTTCAGCTTATCTCACTTTCATTTTTATTTATTTTAGAAGATTGCTAAACACCATTTTATAAATTTTTTTATTGTAAAAAGAAAAAGAATAATGCATAACAAGCAAAGGGAAGAAAGATGGAAAATCTATATTTCTAAATCCATAAAAACCTTTAATTTGTTATGTAGTGTTGTTAGAACAGTTGTAAAACCTTTTTATAATAATCTCTATACTTGAGGGCTCATAAGGAAATTTTATAAAATCTATATGTTGTTTTTCTATCCATTACTATGTACCATAAATTTTTATAAGCTGGTGTTTCAAGTCTTTTTTACTCATTTAAGATATATATTAGAGTTATAAAATTATCACCAACACTAAATAATATAACTTTTGGTTATTTTATGAAGGTTTTATATTATTTGCTGTAACTTTTATATAGACAAAAATGCTCATTGGGTTGCAAATATGGTGAAAAGGTTTAAAAATACGTTTATATACAGGGTGTCGGAAAAGTCTGGAATAATGGATTTTTTGGGAAAATATGGGTTTTTTCAGAAAGAAAATATAATAGGATCATTTTTGGTAAAAAAAGCGGTTTCGAAAAATGTACTACTGATTGTTTTATACATAATTGGTTGTAATACTTTTTTGTCTTATTTGTATGTCTAACAAATCTTAAAATGACACTTAAAAATTATATTTCTTGTATTATTTTATATTTTCTTTAGGTAGTTTGGTTTTATTGTTTTATAAGCATGGCTTTGTCACTAACTATTTTGTATTTTAGGCAATAAAACACACTTTTGACTTTGACTCTGTATACCTTTACACACAAACTTATATTTTTTAAAAAATTGGACACCCTGTATATTATCTATTTTCTGAATCTTTAAAAAAATAAACTTCAAAAATACCAAACACATATTCGAGTTTAACTACCCAATATTAATACCTATAATTCTTATTTTGCTATTCTCTCCCACACAAATTTAAACTTATATACTCATACAGGGTGTAAAAGGGTATACATCGAGGCGGTAGCCACTGATCGCAGTCCCTTGCAGTCCTCGCGACTGCCTAAACCTCACCAAACCCCGCCAAACCCTGGCTTGCAGACCCCAAGAGACTCTTGAGTCTTTGGAAATCCTTCAGTATTAGCGATCAGGTAACATTTTTGAACTAGTGGTTACCCCCTCGGTATACATTTTTCGAGACTGCTTTTTTTCCTAAACTTGATTGACTGATATAATGAAACACCCTGTACTTAATTAGCAAACTTGGAGTTTTGATTGATCTCCTGGTCGTGGTTAACAGTGGTGCTAAGGGATTAAAAGACGCTTTAGTTTCGAGGTTTATACAGACCGCTTCAAGCTACTGCGAACATAGGGGGAATGAAGTCCAATTTACTCTCCGTGCCGTACGACCGAGGTGGATTCGAAGCACGCTGCAGTGTTATCTTTTGGAAATTCATTTTGTTTTTATTATTTTGTTTTATTTCTACCTTGCTCGAGAAACAGATGGGTAAGTTCTTAATTGAAATAATACATTTTTAAAACCAAAAATGGATGTCTACGAAGTTGCCGAAAAAGTGCAGATGGTCAAATGGTCAAATCGTCATAACCCAACACACGTTCGATATTGGTCGAGGGAAAATTTGCATTTGTATTTTGACGTAAGAACACAGTATCCCCAAAAACTAAATGTTTGGGGGGGGGGGGGTATTATAGGGGAACACGTAATTGGGCCATTTTTTATTAACGGCAATTGCAATTTGAATGGTCCTAGATACTTGGATCTACTGCAGCAGCACATTATTCCAACTGCTAGGCAGTTGTTAGGTGTAAGATTTGGTGTAAGCTCCTAATGACTTCTATCTGTTTTTGAAGAAGCTTTTCAAATTATCACCCCTAACATGATTGGAAACGTTAGAAGGGGTTTTTATAGTAGGCTCGCATATTGTCTAGCCGAGCAAGGAGGACTTTTCGAACATTTGCTTTAATTTTTTTTTGACTGGGAGAATCTTTTTGGTTTTTAGAATGTATTATTTTATTTTGAGAACTTGCTTTTATTTTGTTTCTCCTTATTATTTTCATTGTAACACGTCGTCACTGATAAATCTGAGCAGTTGACAATAAAACGCTCTTATTTATCAGTGACAAAAAATAAGAAAATTACGTTATAAAAATTTGCGTATTTATTGACCAAATTCCGGTTTCATTGACTACGCTCAACACAGCACCGTGGTTAGAGGCATACTAAATACCAAAGGAAAGTCATGCAAGTGGTGATCGCAAGCCTGAGTATTGGTTGCTTCACTGATAGGCGTGCGGTGTCTCTGCATGTACGTACACTGGCAAATTAGACTTCTTCCGCCCTATGTTTGCAGTAGCTTGAAGCGGTCTGTATACTATTTATTGCACTTTATATAAAAAAACCATTTAACGGTACCCTAATATATTGATAGAAACGAGGCACAGGTGTAAGGTTATTATATCTATAGGTCACCAGAACAAAAGTGTCAGAATTTCAAATGTTCGTGATAATGGATATGGAAATAGAAATAAATCAAATGTTGCCAACAAAATCGAAGAAAGTTTACAAAAAGCAGTTGTCTGAATATAAAAATTGTTGCGCCACTCGCAATGTTGAAAACAGTACGGAAGAAAAGGTGGTTCTGGCCTATTTCTTGGAGAAATCAACCAAGTTGAAAGCTTCCTCACTGTTGAGCCAGTATTCAATGCTAAAAGCAACAATAATCAAAGAAGCTAATGTTAACATTGGCCAGCCCTGCAAACTAATTGCATTTTTAAAGAGGAAAAATGATGGCTATAAACTGAAATCAATCGAGTAAAGGTTTCCTCTAACACTTCCCTCGCTCAGCAGAACATATATAAAAAACCACTACTCATATATACATGGGTTAGATTAGGTTGGTCAGACTTTCCAAGGCACAATACATGGTGTATTCGGACATTTTCACAGTGTATCCAGGTTTTTCCAGAGTGTTTTCAGACTTTTCCAGGATCTTTTCAGACTTCCACAGTGTTTCCAGACTTTTCCAGGGTCTTTCTAGACTTTTCCAGAGTGTATCCAGACTTTTCCAGGGTCTTTCCAGATTTTTCTAGCGTGTTTCCAGACTTCCAAGTCTTTCCAGACTTTTCCAGGGTCTTTCCCGACTTTTCCAGAGTGTGTCCAGACATCCAGACTTTTTCAGAATTTATCCAGACTTTTCCAGGGTCTTTCCAGACTTTTCCGGAGTATATCCAGACTTTTCCAGAGTCTTTCCAGACTTTTCCAAAGTGTTTCCGGACTTTTCCAGGGTGTATCTGGATAAAGTTTTTTGGGGGTAGCTCCGAAGAGTGTAATAGGAGAATTCTCAAAAACAATAGGCGTCTGCGCGTCAACACAAGTAATCACTATGTAAAATTTTCTTATGATTAGTGAAGGGGTTTTTGAGTTAGAGTGGCTACAAAGTATACGACAGGCAGACCGACCGGCAGTCTCGAAGTGCGATTTTTCGATGATTACATTATTTCCCTTAGCGAGGGAAGTAAAAATCAAAGGTTCTGGATTTGGATCAAGTAAAAGAATTCTTAGTAACACCACCTGATGAGGAATTTCTGGCGCAAAAGGTAAATTAGTACCTAATGTTTCCAATATTTTCTCTCCTTCTTGTCCCAGCTGTACTGTAGTCTATGGACTAATTTTACTTGTTTTGTTACAGATGGCGCTTATCATGGGTGTGTCAGGGGCATGTCGGAGCAAGGAGCTATGTGAATTAGATTGCAATGACGTTGAGGATCATGGCGACTTTTGGCTCGTAAACGTTCGAAACTCAAAAAAACAAAAAGATCGGTCGTTTTTGGTAAAAAGGGCACAGAAAACCAAAAAGATCGGTCGTTTTTTGTCGCTTACCAGAATGGAAAATGCAAATCCCAGCCAATGGGTAAAAACTGTTTTGGTCAGTTTCCCAACAAAATCGCCAAATTTTTGAAGTTACCAAATCCAACCATGTATACTGGCCACTGCTTGCGTAGGACATCGGCCTCCTTGTTAGCAGATTCGGGGGCGAACTACCGAAAAGACATAATGAGTGGAAAATCACTGCGATCGCGGAAGGATACGTCAAAAATTTACTTTTTCAAAAGAAAACTGTCCAATTAGATTTTTTCAAGTACCTCGTCTCAGTTTCTTCAAAGCATTGTACAGCATCAAGAAAAGTTGGATAGTCATCCACCTGTTATTAATTTAAGTAATTGTACAAATGTACATATTAACGTCAATATTGATAAAAAAATTAACGTTCAAAATATTTTAGTTATAAGAATTTTAGTTTGTGAATATATGGTTTCGTTTTTAGATTTAATAAAAAATGTCATCCTAAATCTACAATTTGCCTTAATTTTCAATGACATTTATTTTTAGGGATTAAATTAATTTTTCATCCTTTAGGGATTAAATTTATTTTTAATCCCTTGGCGATTATCAGTGCCACTTTAGTCCCTAAAAAGAGGAATTAAATAGGTAATTGTATCAATAACCTTTTCCTAAGGTGCATAAAATAGTATATAAACATCGGGACTAAAGCATCTTTTAATACCTTAGCGAATTGTAGCCCTGCCTACGGTCGGGCTACAAACCTTTCGCCGCGGGATTAAAAGCAGCACTTTAGTCCCTAGGTTTATAATGTACTATCATAACAGAGCTGTTTCCCTGCTGCATTTGTAAAATCAGACAAATTTAAAGCGAATGCATTCGACCTTTTCTTCCAAGATTTGACTTAAAAAATTTATCAATTTCAGATGACCACGGTTTTATAATAAACACTACAGTACCAACCAGCTTAATAAGCTGGTAAAAAAGCGGTTCTGATTCTAACCTTAAACCATAAAAAAGAAGCGAAAAAAAACGTCGTATTTTAATACAGTAATATCCATCTCTTTCCGGTGTCAACCAGGACCGGACAGGACCAGGAAATCAGTCGAAACTCTTCCTTGACATAAACCATTTTTTTTGACAGAACGCTCCACTAAAGATCAAGACGATGCAACAGATTCTACGAGAGTACGACTATCCTTTCACGACCGAGAGGCAGGCCACCCAACACTAGTTGAACACAATATCGGCGTTAGATGAAACGCATATAACTGTAAGGTACTATAATGGCCCCGCCTGTGTATTTCCTACGGTGAAAAGCGTCTCGCCAACTCTGCGAAATATCATGTTGGCCGAGACTCAATTACCAAATTAACCGCTCTAATGCGCATGCGTCAGCTGGAAGCGCGCTGATCAGAGAAATGAGGTGAGTCGCCGTTACAAACTCGCGCAGACTCAGGTCGAGTTTTTATTGGATGGTATTTGAAGTCATGGCAATCTGGATGGGGACCGTTAATTAGACGATTTTTTTGCACGTGGGGCCTTTATATATCTTATAATTATATGGTTACACGTAAATTATCGAGATTTTCAATAGACTGAAGATTTTTAATCAATATTCGGTTTATTTTTTCCTGTTTTACTCGTGTTTTTACACAAACGAGGTCTTTATATTTTGTCCAAACTTTACCCATTGCAGTGTGTCCAAAGTTTTTACACAGAGGCAGACAGCTTTTTTAAAGGTTTTTCATTTAAAAAACAGACGTCGGTTAACCTGGGGGGGCCATCATAACCCAAGCAGCATTTGGACGTTATCTTACCTTGCGCATACGTTGCCCTTGAGAAACGCGACGTCGGCTAGGGAAGTCGTTTCGACTGGCTCACGACCCTCATTCGCACCTAAATGGGTAATACAGATTCGGGTCGCCGCGACGTTATTGATCCTGACTAGCTCTACCAATTGCCAACGTTATTTTACATTTAATTTCTCCCACCTAAAATTAGTTACTAAACAAGTTTGGTTTTGTTTCGACTACCTAAAATATATAAAATTTTTGTAAAAGAAACTTGAAAATTTACTTAAATTATACCCAATACATACATATTTTAGAGGTTGAATAAAAATGATTTGTTTTTTTAAAGGCGGATCCTAAAAGGTATACAAGAATAATATATAATTCTTTTATTTACTTTTAAAGCACCTAAACGTAAGGCCGTTTATTAATAAATGTAAATAAGATACTTCTGAAAAAAACGGGCACCCTGAAAATTTAAAAATCTAAGAAAATAAAATACTAAAAAAAAATATTTTTTGAAATGATGTTGTTATTTTTGTTGTAAAAATGATCTAAAATTCCTCAAAAACCTTATGTTACTAAGTATACTGCACGGCACTCTCTAATTTTAGACTAAATCTATAAAGCAAATTAATTTACAATGGCCGACAGAGCCAACCTGTTCGAAATGGCTACTTAATCTGAACTAACATTATACTAAGTCCGACCGGGTCTCCAAGTTAAGTCGTCAACCATGACTGAAGTTACGAAACCCGTCGGTTCGCAAACGTTTTACGACGTATTAAAACGATACGTCCGCCATGATGTAGGAATTTAATGTTTCAAAACCCCTCGTGAAATTTGTCATCTTCCTGCGTACGTATTAGAATCGCACCCACGTCTTGCACGGAGGTAATATTAACCTACCCTACGTATTAGAATCTGAAGTCGTTTTTATTATCGCACACCTAACTGTGAAATGTCTCCTTAACCTCACAGTTTTAGCGTTTTATTTATTCTTGTTTGTGGTCGTGCCTCGTTATCTCGACAAAATTAAAAGAGACGGAGCCCATTCCCCACATGCGTTCCCTAAAGGAATCTGTTTGTATCTCGGATTTGTCGGAGGTTTTATCTGCAAAAGTTTAATTTTTTTTTTGTAGAAACTATTCGAAAGTTTGAATGGTCATTTTGGAATTTTCAAGAGTACTTGCAACTAGCAATAAGCAGATCCTGGATCCAAAAACTCCAAGAAAAAAAAGTTGGGTTAAAATTTTCAAAAAAGTTAGGTTAGAACCAGAAAAATAAAAATAGTTGTTTTAAGTTAGATAAAACGCACGAAAATGGACGTGTTCGTTTTGGACGTCGGTTGACGTAAGCCAGATCCAACGAGATACACGTTTTAAATTTCATTGACAAGCAGACGTCGGTATCCGGCACGTTTAAATTTCCTATGCACTAAAGACGTCGGCTTTGCAGTAAAAACGTACGTCGCTTTTGCCGATGTGGGAATATCGTTGGGTTTTGTAAAGAATTACCTCAAAAACAACGTTGGGAGACAAACGTAGTTGATCACAACCTTATTTCTACCTGAAATTCACGTCATATCAAGACGCATTTGGTTGGAAGTCAGATTTTTGCTGCTTGGGAAGAATCCTACATTTTGTAGCTATTTTGTTATGGTTAAATTCATTTTGTAGCTATAGCCGTTTTCGAGATAACGCGACCCCCTAGCATAGCCGTTAAGCTGAGAGGCCACCCTATAACTTCAGTTCTGCTAAAGCTAGAAAGTTCAAATAAATACCACATTTTGTAGCTCGGCTTGTTCGAGGGAATCACACATTAAAAGTTTTCAAAATATTCCTAGATTTTTTTTTAATTAAAAGAAACGTGTCTTTTTTCTGTAAATGCATATAGGCCAATACTATGTGATATATTTTTATTAGTTACCAGGGGGCCCCCACACTTTAATGGTTATTGCATCCCAATGAATTTCATTAAAAAAAAATGACAGAATTCTTGTATGTTTTTTTTATCGGGATTTGGGTCAGATTTCGATGAGATCCTAGAAGATTTTATCAAATCTATGGGTCTGTGATTTTGGAGAAGTTTATATGGGTGTCCTTTAGGTATTGGTTTCTAGAAGATTTGAGGAGGTTTTATCGTTATGTTGATTTTAGAAGATCCTATGGGGGAGGAAATTTTATCGAGTTTTGGGTTTGTTTTGGAACAGATTTCGATGAGATCGTAGATTTTATCAGGTCTATGGATATGATTTTGGAGAAGTTTATATGGGATTGGTTTCTAGAAAATTTGAAGACATTTTATCCTTAAGGTGATTTTAAATGATCCTACTTCTACCCAAAACCGGATACAATCTCCTCCCCTATAGGATCTTGATCTTCTAAAATCGCCATAAGGATAAAAGCTCCTCAAATCTTCTAGAAACCGACCCCACAAGAACCCATAGAAACTTCTCCAAAATCATTGCTTATAGGAGCTCCTAGAATCGCGGTACTGATAGAATCTTATCAAATATCCTAGAAAACGATCCCACAAGAACACAAAAAAAATATCCTAAAAACTTATCCCACAAGAACCCATAAAAAAATTTCCAAAATCATTGTGCTTATAAGATCTTCTGAAATTACGAAACTGATAGAATATCATCAAATATTCTAGAAACTTCTCCAAAATCATTCCTCATAGGATCTTCTATAATCACGATACTGATAGAATCTCCTTAATACCCCATTTCGTCCAAATCTCCTTCAAAAATGTGTATTGCTGCGTTCATAAAATCTTCTCCAAGCCCACACCCTTATACAAACTCATAAAATATCCTAGACTTCTGTCTTATAAAACATCCCTGATTCTGATAAAAGTAACTAGTCTCATCCAAACTTATAAATTATTCTAAACCTACAAGCTGATGAATATTATAGAAAAAAATATTGGCCTTCCCATTGAATCTTATTATAAAAACATGATAAAAACTTCTCCGGTCTGGATGAAATTTGAGGGGAAAATTTCAGCAGGGGCACAGTTTTGGCTCTCACCTAACGTATTAAAACATTTTGTAGCTGTTGCCGTTTACGAGATATTTTTATTTTATTTTAAGGGGCAAAATATATAGGCCAAATGTACTATGTGATATATTTTTCCCAACCCAACCCTAGGAATATTTTAAAAACTTTTAATATGTGATGCCCTCAAACAAAATGTGGTGTTTATTTAACCTTTCTAGCTCTAGCAGAATTGAAGTTATGGAGTGGCCCCTCAGCTTAACCGTTAAGCTAGGGGGTCGCGTTTTCTCGAAAACGGCTACAGCTACAAGATTAATTTAACCGTAACAAAATAGTTACAAAAATATCTTATGATGGTCCCCTCAGGTTAACCGACGTAAAAAACACTATTTGAACACCTGCGCATGGGAAATGTTTACAAACGGTAAACTGCAAGCAAACATATTTTTGAGTTATACAAGGTGGTTCAGTAAGACTTACCGCCGGATGGGTGGTTTATCTGGGAAAAATTCTTGCATAAATTGTGGCCTGCCTTTAAATTAAAAATATTCTTATGCGACTCATAATCACCAAAAGCCTAGCTCTAAAACTTTTCCCAAATGAATCCCGCCTTATTGAACCACCCTGAATATACAATGTTTTATGTATGTTAGAGTGGTGTCAATTCAAATAAGTGATTTTTAATGAAAAACCCGCAGTAGTTAGGATTTGGACTAAGATGTATTTTATATAGTTTCTGTAGATTTATTTTTATTAAAAACCTGATTTCTGAGATTGCACTTTTTTCGATTTGCTCACTTTTTGTGTCTTGTATCCTTGTGTTTTTATCTTTATAGGTTTTTTTAAGAAACATTTATTTTTATAGCCAAACTACTTTAGCAATATTTTAAATTACATTTATCGCGTATTTTATTTAAACAATGTTGTAAAAATATAGTGAGATTGATTATAGATTGCCAATGAAATGACATGGTCTTCAAAAAAGTGCTAAAATTATAAGTGCAGACATAATATTATATAAAGGACCTTGTACGAATTGCAAGGTATCAAAATCGGACATTGATTGGTGCAGGGTCCTTTTAAAAAGAATACCCTAGGTAAATTTTGTTAAAAATGAAACTGCCAATAGTTTAGAAAAAGGCCATACAAACTTATATGAATTAAATATTTATAATTTTGTTAGATCCTACAAAAATATTTAACAAAATAATGTTTGGAACAAAAATATATTAATTATAACACCTTATTCTGTAATGTTCTTTTCTTATGTTAGACTGTAGGCATTTTCCCTAAAATAAATTTATGTTAAGATAACGGCATTACGTAATCATTTATTTTACTACCAACGTGATCAAAAAAAATAATCGGCAATAAAGCACGAAATGTTTTTTTATAATTTTCTTGTTAGCGTTTTGCATTATTTCGCGAAAGTTCACTTAAGAAAGTAAGAAGAAATAATTATTTAACACTTGCAAGGAAGACAAGAGCCAGATTTTGAATATATAAATAAAAGTGTTCAGGAAATTGTCGGTGAGTAAGATCCCAAAATGCCTTCCCCCATAGGTTTTATATTAATAGAGCGTTAATAGATCATGAAAATAGGTGATATCGTAGGCAAAATACGTTACTTACCCGCTCGGTTATTTTTTGAAACCAACCAGATTTATTTATGTGCAAAAGCTGCAGCTGGTAGATGATGATTCGTTTTTTTGTTTAGGGGTTTTTAATTTTTTTGTGAAAGTGAATTTGCAAAGACAGGAATTGTTGTTTTCTTTACATTGGCAGTAGTTTTTATGTGAGCAAAAGAATACGGTTACGGTAATTTGTGTTTTTCGTTTAAAAACTCTTTTTAGCATTCCAATTACGGTAATACGGTAAGCAAATAAGGTGACGATAAATTAGTGGTCTATTAACTCTACTATTATGGCCATTTGCACCAACCCAACCCTAGCATTATGTACTTTTAGCTATTTTTTAAACGCATTCATATACTTATACCTAACGCGTTTAACACAACGCCAAAAAATGCGCTAAAAGGACTTGGATTACACTTTAAATCAATAACAATAAAAAAACAAAGCATAAAGAATATCTTAAAAATACACAAAACACTGAATTAAAAAACCCTTACATTAACTATGAAAACGAGTGGTACAAAATTATAAAAAGAGCAAAAAAAAACATTTGTCCAAAATTTAATAAAAAATAATCAAAACACAGCAAGTTCCTTATGGCATTGTGTAAATAAAATTTGCAATAAAACTCAACCAAAAATATGCGTTGAAAAAATTACAAATAATAATATGCAAGACATAACAGATCTTTAGTTTTACCATTGGGTGCTTTCCAAACATTCTTAAATTGGGACAAATTAAACCTTTATTTAAGCAGGGCTCCAAAAATAATATAAATAATTACCGACCAATTTCCCTAGGCTTTTACCCAACATATCAAAAAATTTTTAAAAAATTAGCCGTTAGCCACAAAAGATTAATAGAGGGAGTGCTTTAAATTTATTAAAGTTTTACTTAAACTATAGAAACCTCAGGACCGTTACTTGTGGTGATCTCTTAAAAATTGAAAGCGAAAGTATAACTTCAAATTTTGCAGATGACGGCGTAGTGTCCTACTCTGCCGACAGTTGGAAAGACCTTAAAACAAAAACAGAAAATGACTAACGAAATAAGTAAATGATTTCAACTAAATAAACTTACTCTAAATGTTACAGAAACTAACTTCTTAACTTTTGCTTCTTACGCTTTACCGGACTATTCAATTCTTAATATAAAGATTACTAGAGTTAATAGGATAAAGTATTTAGGAGCTATTATAGATAATCATTTGAGGTTGGATGAAACATGATAAATATTTACTTAAAAAATTAAGATATATATAGTAACTCGCTAATATCTTAAAAGTTATATAAAAACTCACCAACTAAAAATAATTTAGCACTAATTATTTCAGTCTCCGTTGACGTACGCTTTAGCTGGATGAGGTGGAATCAGAGACTGCTACTTAACGGAGATTGAAGTATTGCAAAAATGGGCATTAAAAATAATTTTCGAGAGCAGAAAATATCCCTCAGTCTTGCCCTTTAGGCAATTATACTTTTTTAAATTAATAATTTTTATACATAAAAAAATTAAACTACCAGATATCTCTCGCCCACACAATACTAGACATAAAAATAATATACAATTTTGAATATCTGGCTCCCAAATTTTTTAACTTTTTACCAAATAATTATTCATGAGAAAGTGTTTAGAAAATAATTTAAAAAATTGATATTTACTATAGAAAGATTAGAAATAGCAAACTTGTTTAAAAACTAATTAGTAGTAATAGGTATTATGAGTAAACAGAGGAGGACAATTTCTTTTACTGAATTGTGACTAATTTAACTAAATTTTGACTTTCTTTCTCGATTGTGAAAATATAATGTTTATTTATACATTCTGCTATGTTAATTGTTAAATTTTATTACTATTTTTAATAAATAAACTGCTATTTATTGATTGACAAATTGGGGGTAAGCAAGAGCGTGACTAAACGGGAAAAAGGAGCCAAAAATACTGTGATGTTATTTATGGACAGCCCCTAAGGAAATTTTCGAATTATTTATTATTACTACATTCTGTGTCTATTTTGTTGTACATCCTCATCCCACGAGAGGTCTGGAATGTAGGTACCTTTTTTTATAAATTCAAAGCTAAATGAACATGTACCAGCCCCTCGTGCAATGGCTGGTTTGGTAAAAGCAAAAAACCAACTGCTGTTGCTTATGCGGGCCCTAAAAAGTACCTACATCTCCCACAGCCATCTTATATGCGTTATAATAGGGAATTAAAATAAATTCTCTTTTGTAGATGTGTTTATAAAAAGAGTGGAAAACAGCTTTGTTTGCTTTGAATAGCTTGACGAAAAAATGTTCTTATACCGTGTCAGTCTCAATGAAAGCTACGTTGCCAAACTTCCTTACGCGTTTTTTTCTATTTTCGATGACAGTTTATTCAAGGCTTCCAACCTCACTTTTAACAGCTGATTTAAAAGCACTTTTCACAATTTGTAATAGTTTACCAACCCAGTCAAAATACATGCTTAAACTTACAAGACCTCTGTTTAGAGCCCTGTCGACTCCCCCTATAGATAGAATACTTATGGAGGGTCCTTGGATAGCACAGTCTATTCATCAAAAACTTAAAGAGGGTTTTAACCCCTTTTATTTGGAAGTAATCAATGAAAGCCACATGCACAACGTTCCCAAAGATGCGGAGACTCACTTTAAAGTTGTCATTGGGTCCGAAAAATTTGAGAATGTTAGCCTTCTGCAGGTAAGAAAGAGTTGCCAAAAAACTGTTTATAATTTCGCATACTGTGTAGCTTATCCCATCGATAACAAAAGAGTTAAGGCGGATTCAGAGTTCCGTAAGGTAAACAGTGTGAGGTATGCAGTAAGCTGCAAGGAAAATAAACAATAGCAATTGCATACTGCTCTTACCGCTTGCAGCTTGCGGAACACTATGAACAGCAGCATGCATTTATTATAGTTTATTTTCCTTGCATCCTACCTCATACTGCTTACCTTACGGAACTCTGAATCTGCCTTTATTAACAGCAAAAATAATTTAATATATATATATATATATATATATATATATCATAAAAAAGTCAAAAGTAATGAAACTCAATTTCTTTATTTTGGTTTTAGAGACACAGAATGGTAAACAGCCTTTTTGAACGTGAATTTGAAAATGGCTTGCATGCCCTTTCCATAGTTGCCAAAACCAATAAGGAAATGAAAAATTACTTGGGAACAGAACCAAGCCCAACTTGTCGAGGTGGGTTTGGAAAATAGCCTAATAATGTAGATATATTTTCTTTAATTTTTAGTTAAATCTTTGTGATAAAATGTTGGGATGTGTAAAAATCTAATAAAGGACACATTTTTATAAAAAACATCTATAAAACAAGATTTATTATATCAAATCTACAAATCACTTTACACTTGACATTTAATTAAACTTACACTGACAAGGACTTTTAACATTATATTTCAGTAGGTACAGTTGAAAAATTCTGCCCCTCATAAATGTCATGGAAGTCAAAATATCAAGATTTTGGTAAACAAATTTTGATATTTTGTCTATCAAAGAGGGAAGAATTTATTAGTGACAACTGTAAGTTTTTCTTAATACTTTTAAAAACTCAACATCCTATTTATATTGAAAAATATAAGCTTACCTTATTTGAAAACAAAATAATAAAATTGAAACAAAAATGGCCACTAATGTCATAGCACAAAACTGTCAAGTCTTAGCCTGCCCTCGTTTTCTGTTAAATAAATGAGATCAGCCATGGTTTGGTCACATATAGCTTCTTCGCCTTTTTCTGACATCTGTAATATAAAAATTAAAAGAAAAAATCATAATTTAACTTAAAACAAAGGTTTTTTTTTCGTAAAAAAGTTGCGCTACCAAAAGGTTGAATAAAATTTAGAATAAATTGATACTTTTTAAAAACCTTGTCAGTTGGGATTAAAATTTGAGCAAAACTTTTTACCCTTGGTCCTACAAAAACCTTTTAAATATTTATTTTACATTTGACACCTTTTCTGTTAAATTTGACATATAGTTTACAGGCTGCATATAAATATTTTGCTATTTCATGTTACAACATGTATACTGGGTGATTTTTGACATCATCGAGTCATTGATTTGGATGTTAACATGGTATACATAATTCTGTTAAAATGTTGGAGATCCAACATGTTTGGTTTGGGTGTATTTTCTGATTTTTTTATTAAACAAAAATTAACTTCTTTCTGGCTGTGAATTAAATTTTTCAATTTTTTCTAGATGGCGTTCCAGATTTTCCCTGACTTTACTGTTTTTTTTTTTTCAAATAACCTGACTTTTGCCCAGGATAACCAATTTGTAGACTTTTTCCGGCACCCTACAAACCCTGATAAAATGCAATAGAAATACTTTCCTACGAAAAATATTCTCACAAATAGGTATCATATTTTAAATTCAATAACTTTAAAACTGTAAGGGATAAAGCCTTAGTGTGTGGTGTTTCTATCTATCTAAGAAAAAAAAAATCTTAAAAAATACTTAATACTTCTACACAACTTTGTTGTAAAAATTAAGTTATAACAACAAATTTCAAAAATAAAAATGCAAGAAATACAACCAGCTTTACTTATTCCTGCGTTTTTTTTCAATAACTTTTTTAAACTGTTTTATAATTAACAAATCAATGTCAACTTCAGAAGCAAACAATTTAAATACATTTCACATTTTAAATACAGGCGAGTTTTTGTATAAATAAGAATTGCGAGAAAACAACCTATTCAGCCCAAATGGCATTTGACTCAAAATTTCAGAACAGTCAATCTTTCCTTTTAGTAAATTAAACTTAATGCATGTTTTGTTTCTTCTTTGATCTAAAGACAACCTATCAAATAATCCCAAAAGGTAATCATTATCACATCCTCTTGGTGGATAAAAACCATATTTTCAATAATGCATAGCTTTTAGAAATTTCCTCTGAACATTCTCAATTGTTAAAATCCACATACTATATTGTGGCGACCAAATTAATCTTCCGTATTTCAGAATAGGTACAACAGTATTGTCAAAAAGATGGTAAATGTAAGTGCTGGGTCAGATATTACGCCTAAGTACTTTTGTTGATTTACTCTTTGCATTGACATATTAAGGATTTTCGTTTTACAATTGGTCCTGGTTCTGGTTGAACCAGAACCGCAACCGGTCCTTTCATTTTAAAACAATGACGTCACGGTTGCAACCCGGTTATGAAATTTTAGAACCAGCCTGGGAGGTTGGTTCGGCTCTTTGGTTGTAAACATAACCCCTAAAATTTTGAAAAAGTATAGATCTTTTTTTGAGTAAAATCAAAGATATCTTCATAATATTTTAAATGACGTCATTATTTTAGAACCGCTGTCAAAATAATGTCAACCAGAACCAGGACCAATTCTTAAATCGAAAATCCTTATGGTTTAATGTATAATCGTATTTAATGATGTTTCTATTGAGGGTAAAAGACATACATGGACACTTAGCACACACTCACATTCACTGACAAAATTAACTCTAAAGAAACATTTAAATCATCTGCAAAGAAAAGTGCCAGAGCGTTCTCCATATTTTCAGTTATACTATCAGTATGTCCACAAAATTTTTCGAAAAAAAACTATGACTTTCCATAACCAACTTGTTAAAATTTCACTGACTATTCCTTTTAAAAAAATCAGCCTACTACAACTAATTAAACCTCTCGCTTCACATTTTTTCTTCCTTTTCTGAAGGTACTTTGTTACACTATCTGTCTATTTCAAACAGCGATACGAAAATGATTAAAATGCGCCGCAGGCAAAAATCTTGAGGACATTAATCTGAACTGAACTGAACTTTTATTGTTTTCGAAAAATATAACATTTTCATTACAATAGAGTTCGACTAATGCTACAATACAAGACAAAATTTAACTAAATAATACTAAAAGTTATTTTCTACTTTAATTACATTGTTTTATACGATATCAAGCCCACAAATTAATACATAAGTAGGTAGGTATACTGTAACCACACGCCTAAAAAAATCCAAAAAAAAAATAAATTACCGAGTAACTTACTCATTTCTAAGAAAGGCACGTAACTTGAGTATATTTAAAAGAGCTTTGCATATCTGCTTGACGTCGCTAGGCGTTAAACTTTCTAAGGTAATGGCAAAATTTCCAGGATCGTTCCAACTCAAACTAAATAAAGAGCACATGAAAGAGTGTCTCATCTGTGAGCATGTTGCAAACACTACACAGTTCGTCTTGATTTATTCCGTAGCAAATTCCTTTATATAAGAAACGCGGCAAACGAGTTTTGTAGAAACCCTAATCTGAGCAATAAATCTAAGGAATGAGATCAGTAGGGATGTTTAGGGCGCTATAAAAAATTGTATAATTAGCATTGTTCGCAATGGCTAGGTCTTTTCGATGTAGGTTTTCTTTGAGACGATCCAAGATTACGGTGCGATTATGCTATAGGGGTAAGTGACCAGAAATCTAAAAGGTTCAAATTTTGAAACCATTTTTTAAGGTTATAGGCCCAATTAAATCTGGGTGATGGGTTGGAGTCGAATAGAGCGATCTGCCGGTTAAGACAAATTTTTGGTAACCGACTATTAGTCATAAAAAGGAGTTTAATCAAAAAATTAAGTGTTACTTTAAATATAAAGAAAGTTAGATGGGTTCAACCGGTTTCTAGTCGAACTATGGAAGATGATGAAGTTTGAGGTAGTGACAGAAAAGTTTTAAAAAAAAGATGTTTGAACTTTTTCGAGGGCCTCGTAATACCAAGGACCCCAGACAGGGAGGCAGCTGGAAAAGGTACTCAAGATACATGATTGAAAAAGTTTTTTATTAGTTGCAATATTTCCTGCTTTGGCGTTTGTCAGTGTATTTAAGACTGTGTGAGAAGCCTGCTTCGCTTTTAGAATAGCGGAATCGGTCATCCCTCTAAAGCAACCTGAACTAGAAAACAAAATTCCCAAATAGACGTAATTGTTTACAACTTCTAGAGGACGATTGTTGAGTTTAAACCAAAAGTTTCCCTTGTATGGCAATCCCGCCCTACTAAATACAACAATCTTTGATTTATTTTCGTTAATTACTAACTTATTCATTCTGGCATACGGTTCTAATAGATCGAGTTTTCTTTGAAGATCTCCCTCGGAAATCCCCAACAATACGAAGTCATCAGAATAAAGCAACAGAAAGATTTCATTTTCTGGATCCAAACTGATTCCCACCGCGTCATTCTCTAAGAAAAAAACTTCCATGTCAGCAAGAAAAAGACTGAAGAATTCGCCCTGCAAAACTCCGCTGTAAATGTCAAATGGTTTGATCTCTCCGTCGGAGGCTCGAACTGTAACTGTCATAGAGGCTTCTTATAGCAGTAATAAAATTTGAACCAAGACCTAGCCTGAGAAACTGAATCAAAAGCGCGACGAAAATCGATAAAAGCTACAAAAACTTTGCGTTTTTGAAGTCGTAGTTGATTTGTGGTGGCAGAATGAAGAATAAAAATGTTATCAATACAACCTCTGTTTTTCCTAAAACCGGACTGAACTTCTGGGATTGTTGGGTTTAGGTCCATCCACATAAAAATTCGGTTTAGTAAAATTTGAGTAAATTGAGGGTACAACTAAGCAAAGCTATAGATCTGAAATTATTGGGGTTATAAGTTGGCCCTTTTTTATGCAACATTGAGAAAAGAACTTGACACCAAGAGGAGTGCACTTTTTGTTGTTTTATTATACGTGCGTGCAGAGAAGAGTTTCCAGTTTTGGGGTACGTGCTTTAAAAACTCATAAGGAATACCATCGACACCTGCGACCTTTTTATCTTTGCAGTTCAAAAGAACCTTCTTTAACTCGACCAGTTCAACACTAACATCGGGTCAGATATTCTACCGGGGTAAATAACAGTAAAAAAGTTTTTCCAGGATTCTTTATCTAAACTAGCATTGACAGAAACCTTCTTAAGTTTTCTTATTGTGGCCCAAAATTCAGCCTGGTTTTGAACATTAGACAACGAATTTGTAATTTTAAACTTATATTGACGTCTTTTATAAGCCACAACGTTTTTGTAGTATTTTTTTGTCTGTAAATACTGAGTTTATGATTCTACCGAAAATTTTAATTTAAGATTTCTAGCCGCCTTTCTTAATCTGTGCTTCATGTTTTTGCAATCGGTGTCGAACCACGGCTTATCTGTTAATATTATTTTTAAATGATTTCGCTAATATGTGCATTCGACAACTAATTCGCTTGTTTCGGCAGCTTCGTTCACTGCTTGACAAAAATTTTCAAAACACCGGGAAAATGAGGAGACGCGGATATTTCGGTAATAACGTATAGGTTATAGGACATTAATCTAAAAATTATGCAGAAAATTCCTTGAAAATCATTTTTTGACGATTTTTGTAAAATATATTTTGGATTAGCATCTATGGGTTCACGATTCTTCAGAAACGACAGAAAATCTCAACCGTCACAATTCTGGAAAGTGCCGATTTTTACTTATTGCCTCATTTAAAATAAAAACACATCGTCCTTAATACTTATCCTAACGTTATAAAAGACGCTGCGTAATTTTTTTAATAACATTTTGTAAATTTATTATTTTTAAGATATTCTGCAGGACTAGTTTTACGACGGAGCTAAATTGCTACTATGCGTACCAATAAACGTCAAATTGTCGAAAATTCTCACCATGGAAAAGAAGACAGAATTTGTGTGACTTTTCTGAACAGTGACATATATACGTCGATGCATATATTCCATGGCTATCCATTGTATGTTAGAAGTTTTAAAGGTTTGTTTACACAAAAATAAGCTTCATAACATGCATTTTTAAATAAAAAAAAGGGGTTTTCATGAAAACTGCGTACAAAAATTTACATTCACATATTTTTTATTTACTGGAATATTTTTTAAGGAATTTTAGCAAATAAGTCCTGACAAAAAAGCAGTTAGTGTAAATTTATATTTAAAAATCGTCAGATTTTTTGTAAGGGCGAGATTTTCTGACGGTTTTTGAGGAATCGGGACCCTAGTGTCAATTATATAATTAATAGAATGATTGCCAAAATCATGTGATAAATGTCGGATAAACGCGCCGCAGGCGAATTTTTGTTTAGAAAAATTTGACTAAAAAATTAATTTTCTACACGTTTTGAACGGTGTCAAGAAAGGTTGCTAAAATTTAACAAAAAAAATTGAAATTTTGATATGTTTCACGTTTTGGTAAAATAGTAGGAAAAAATGTATTGGCTTAGCTGCAAAGGGCATTTTTAATACCCTGAAAGAGCATATGAATAGCAATTCCGATACTCTTATCGGGGAATTTCCAGACTTTTGAATAAGTTCCATGACCACTTTTTTTCCCCTGACTTTCCAGGTTTTTCCAGAATATGACTATTTATTGTGGTTAAAAAGAGAAGTGGTTTTGAAAACAAAAGATTTGCATCCTTTTATTTCTACATACTGAAATCTGTACCTTAAATAAGATTGAACAAGTTGAGTCAGGAATGGACGAATGTCTAAGATTTCTAATGCCATAATAATAACACAATGCCTTACCTTATCAAACGCTTTCTTCATGTCCGTATAGATCACATCAACTTGAGATTTATTATTTATGGC
Source organism: Oxystoma pomonae (assembly GCA_963921995.1). Lineage (NCBI taxonomy): Eukaryota > Metazoa > Arthropoda > Insecta > Coleoptera > Brentidae > Oxystoma > Oxystoma pomonae. Next base: position 113,361,716 of record OY998165.1, read on the forward strand.
TTTATGTACATATTGACTAAATATAGTAAGATTAGTGAAAGTAGATCGTTAAGCAAGTATTGCTGGAAAGGTCTTTTAATAAAGATGTCAAAAATTATCCAGTTATGTTGAAATCGCTGTTTGTTCAAAAATCGTTATGCTGGGTTGGCTCTTTGTTCTAAAATCGTTTTTTAATGGCTAATACTTAATATTTTGCTAAATCACAGTCACAGAAGATTCGGTATTTGCGCAATGCAATGCTTAACAGGATTGAAGTATTTTGCGTGCGTCGTTTTTAGCTTTCGAATTATTTCGGTTCAGATTTTTTTCAAACTATCCATCAATATGAAAACTTTAACTACACAGCAATAAAAAATCAAAAAGTTTTAAAAAAGATGAAAAATAAAAGGATGATGGCCTTATTAGATGTGCCCTAAGAACACTTTTTTTTCTGAATTTCTGAAATTATGATATTCCTATGATATAGTATGTTGTAAAAATTCCAGAGGAATGAGTTTTTTAATGATTTTCTAATTTAAATCAAAATATATATTTAGACTACTTAAGTTTCATATAAATAAAGTTCCTGAATTTATCATTTTAAGAAAATAAAAAAAAAATTATGTCAATGATATGAGTTGAATACTTACTTACCAGAGGGATGATAATTGAAGCGTTCTCTTTTTAGTTTTTAGTAAAATAATAATATTTTTTACCCGAAAATAACAAGATCTACAACTAAAATCTATTGACTAAAAAAGAAAATATCGCACTTACGAAACATCTGACGATTTTTAAATACAAGTTTATACTAACTGCTTTTTTTCAGGACTTGCTAATATATTTCTTAAAATTTAGTTCCTTAATACTGTTTCAGTGAATAAAATAAATATATCAATTTTAATTTTTGTAGGCAGTTTTCGTGAAAACCCCTTTTTATATTTAAAAATGTATGTTAATAAGCTTATTTTTGTGTGTAAACAAACCTTTAAAACTTTTAACACACAAAACCATAGATAGCCATGGAATATGTCGCTATCACTGTTCAGAAAAGTCCCAGATAGTGTAGGGGCATACTTATGTCGATAATTTCTATCCCGTGGGATTTTGAATGAAGGAGTTTTGTGGCTATGTTGGATTGATAGCTCTTTAGTCACACAAGCAAGTGTTACCGGGTGTTTTGTTTACATCCCTGTAGAAGGAGTTGATATGACGTCATCTTTCAAGATGGCGGCCAAAAATCATAAAAAATACAACTTTCGCAACCGGGGCATGAATATACTCGGTGCCATATAATTCGAGGACGAGGATTCCAAAATATTAAGTTTTAAGATCATTCGACCTTAAATGACCTTGAAAATCGCAAAAAAACAAGATTTTTGCCATTTTCCCTTCAAAAAATCTTAATAATTCGACGTTTTGTCACACTAACTTCAAATGTACCTCAAATTGGGTCCTTCGAGTTTGATGCAGTTTGAAGCTTTATGACCTTGAAAAATACCCCAGAACAATTCACATATTGCAAAAATAACTAACTAAAGGGCACTATTAATCAACTATTAAAGCGAAGAGGACCAAATTTGGTAGGAAAGATAAAAAGGTCGAGTCCAGTAACATTGTTAAAAAAAATTTATTTTATCCAATTCGTAAAAAAACAAAAAGAACAAGGTGGTCATTAATTATTGTTGACTTATCGCCGCTTACTTTGAAAAAAAAGTTTAGTTGATGTATGACCTTGATTGACCTTAAAAATACCATGTACAAGTAAAAAAACCAGGTTTTTGTAGTATTTTTCTTCCAATTAACCACTACGCAAAAACTTTAAGTGCCGGAGATGAAATTAACATCTTAGCCATAACTAAACACATCATTTTAAACCTCCCTATAATTTTTTTTTATGCTATACCCCGGTAAAAATGAGCTATATGTCGCTTTTATTAAGTGTCGGAACTGTGAATTTTAGGTTCTACTCACTTGTCTAGCCAACAAAGTCATTTAAATTACCTATAAGAGAGTTAGCAGAAGTTAGATATACATTACCATATACTGGACTAGGTTTTTTAGATGCTATTTTCCAAAGTGGCGGTCAAAAAAGCATAAAAAATTCTAATTATGCCAGTAGGGCCTAACTATACTTGTTTATTAACATTCATAATAAAATTCAAGGATGAGGTTACAGCTATTTAGTCACACATTCATGTACCACCGGCTGTTTTGTTCGCATCCGTGTAGAAAAGGTCATGCATCAACTAAACTTTTTTTTCATAGTAAGCGGCGATAAGCCAACAAGAATTGATGGCCACCTTGTCATTTTTGCTTTTTTACGAAATTGAAACGCAATCATTTTTAACAATATTGCTGGATTTGACCATCTTATCTTTCTTACCAAATTTGGTCATCTTCCCTTTTATAGTTGATGAATAGCGCCCTTTAGTATGTTATTTTCGCAATATGTTAATTTTACTGGGGTATTTTTCAGGGTCATGAAGCTTCAAACTGAATCAAACTCCAAGGATCGAATTTGGCATATATGCCTAATATTTTGAGGTACATTTGAAGTTAGTGTGACAAAACGTCGAATTATTAAGATTTTTTGTAGAGAAAATGACAAAAATCTTGTTTTTTTCGATTTTCAAGGTCATTTAAGCTCGGATGACCCTGAAAGTAAATTTTTCGGAATCCTCGTCGTAGAATTATATCGAGAATTATATAGAATCGAGTATAATCATGCCCCGGTTGCAAAAGTTGTATTTTTTATGATGTTTGGCCGCCATCTTAAAAGATGACGTCATATCAACACCTTCTACACGAATGCGAACAAAACACCCGGTAACACTTGATTATGTGACTATAAAGAGATATCAATCCCACACAGTCACAAAACTCCTTGATTCAAAATCCCACGGACTTACACATGCCCCTTCACTAATATATTCTATCTTTCTTTTTACGTGGTAAGAATTTTCGACACTTTTTGACGTTTATTGGTACGCGTAGTAGCAATTTAGCTCCGCCGTAAAACTAGTCTTGCACCATATTCTTAAAATATTAAATTTACAAAATGTTATTAAAAAAATTACGGAGTTTCTCTTACAACGTCAGCATAAATATTAAGGACGTAGTGTTTTTATTTTAAATGAGGCAATAAGTAAAAATCGCCACTTTCCAGAATTGTGACGGGTGAGATTTTCTGTCGTTTATGAAAAATCACGACCTATAAGACTTAAAAGACATTGTGTTAAAAAATTGAAATACGTCTAAAATTATAAAATTCTCTATTTTTTGATAAAAATTTAAGATTTGGTTAAATATTATTTACCAAGTTATTTTTGTAAATACAAGTTTTTAATGTTTTGGAACCACGGCAGAGGAATGAGGTGTTTGCTTTGGAACAAAACAAATTATAAACTTGAAATCAAAACAAGATAAAAACAAATGCTACATAAAGATAACACTTAGCTCTACATCTGAATTCGATCCCTCGAAATAAAATAAATTTTTGGAATAACAAAAAAATTAAAATTATTTTACCGCGTTTGGGAGACAATTAGTATGTTTTCACATCGTACTCAATACGTATTGAAAATATTGTCTTCTTTTTCTTATATATATGGAAGAAGATGCTTGATTTTCGATATGAATTGAATAAGATATGAAAACATAGTAAATAAATGGGAAAAAAATTAAAATAATTAAACCATAAAAGAAAATATTGGATAACAATCGACCCAGGTTTTCTTTCTTCGTCATATGACCCAAATATTTTCAAACAGTCACTAATTTAATAAAGAAACCAGAGTTTCTCAAACAAATCTAAATTACCAAAAGATCAAAAACTGCTATAACAGCGATTCCAAACAACATCTTATAAATAAAACAATGCTCCGTGTAGCACCTTTCTTGTAGAATCATACAAAAACAAAAAGTTTTGATTTACTACGATTTTTCTTATAATTTATATTATAATAAACGAAAAATAGAAACAAATACTCACAGGCTTCCAGTTAAACTCCTTAGTACTCGGCGGAAACTTGAAATTCGGTCCGAAATTGACGGAAACAGTGACGTTCCTATGCAAGGATATAGTCGGATAATACGCCCCCTGGTAGATGTTCTCGAAAGCGACGCCTTGGCACTCTCCGTTTTTAAAATTGATTATTTTACTTCCCGGCAGCGAAATGAGGGCCTTAAGACGCTCTTGTACGGTGTCTTTTTCTTCATAGTAGAGGTGGCTTTTGAACTTGACAAGCGGCTAAAAGAGAAACCGAGAAAATCGATAAGCCAAGAATAACTAAAGCCCGGCTTTTTTGATTACCGATGCAAAAAAAACTTTTTTTTATCACGGAGACAGAAAAAGATTTCGGTCCGTTTTTTAACCAAAATTAAAGAGAAATAGCGAAAAATAGTAATACTGATAAAACATAATTATTCTTGCCTAAAAATTAAGCCATTTCCGTCAGTTTTCATCAAGTATTTACGAAAAAATCATTTAAAAACCTCGTCAAAATATCAATGAACGTCACCGAGTAAAAAGGCACATCGCTATGGAAACCATTGTTATTTCTTTTACCAGCCGCCTTAATTTATAGTGTAAGTAGTTTTTTTTATACCTTCATCAAAAACATGATTTTAGTAACTAAAGCATGGCTTTTTTGGTTACCGATGCAAAGAAACTTTTTTTTCATCACGGGTGCAAAAAAAGATTTCTGTTCGTTTTTTGTCCAAAATTAAAGAGAAATAGCGGAAAATAGAAATATTGAAAAAATCTAATTATTCAATTTAAAATATAAAACTGTCAAAGATTAAATTATGGCAACAATGAAAGTCACTGAGTAAAAAGGCACATCGCTATGGATTGTTATTTCATTTACCAGCCCCCCTGATTTATACTGTAAGTAGTTTTTTTTTTATATTTTCATCAAAAACATAATTTTAGTAACTGTCTGCAGATAACTAAAGCATGGCTTTTTTGGTGACTGATGCAAACACACATTTTTTGATCACGGGTGCAAAAAAAGATTTCTGTCTGTTTTTTACCCAAAATTAAACAGAAATATTTCCGCCAGTTTTTACCAAGTATTTACGAAAAAATCATTTAAAAACATCGTCAATATATCAAACTGTCAAAGATTAAAATGTCGCAACAATGAACGTTACCGAGTAAGAAGGCACATCTCTATTTCATTTACCAGCCGCCTTGATTTATAGTGCAAAGATGGTGTGTTGCGAGAAGTGCTCTTCGTTCGAGATTTTTAATAGTAGTTTTAACAACTAGTGGCTAAAATAGTGCCTTTTTTACAAGCGTTGATAGCGCAACGAGGTATTTAAAAACGCGAGTAAAAAAAAACACAGTTTAGCCGCGAGACACTATTTTCTTTAATACGTTTATCAAAAAATAAAAATATTTTTTGCACCCGTGATCAAAAAAAAAGTTTTTTTTTGCAGACAGTTACTAAAATCATGTTTTTGATGGTTCTTTTCTTCGATTTTTTGATAAGGGTATTAAGAAAATAGTGTTAACAACTCGCGGATAAACTGCGCTTTTTTTACTTGCTGTACTTTTTTATCTATAATTCTAACATTTCCAGCCTTGTCTAGCCAAAAATAACGATACATTTTGTTAAATGTTATAACATATCAGTGACATAAAGTGCAAACAATGAAAAATAAAACAAATGCGTGTCGAACTAGGTTTATTGGTGGCACAATTGCAAGGTATTTTTAAATAATTTTCTTTTCACGAGTCTTCCATGGCAAAAATGTAAACAAATTATCTTTCCGCCCAAAATTTCTGTCAGAAAAAACCTAACCTAAATTAAGCTGCATTAACTACACAGTATATGTATCCTCTTTGATTTTAAAGCGATTTAAAATTTGTCCTCGAAATATATGACCTTAATCTGAAATAAGAAACTCACCCTGTCTTTATAAGTGTTAGGCACCAACTTGGTGGTACTATTTTGGGTCAGTACAATCATAAATCCAACAGTATCCCCTTCTCCATACCCTTCGCTGTAGTGCTTTCCATGCGATTCGTGAAATTTGGTACCTTTTAGCAAGAAAGTATAATTAGAAAAATACTCCAGGAGAAATATACTGTATAATAATGCCATACTGAAATGTTTAATGCATAACCAGGCACCATTAAAAAAAAACAGGCTTGGAGTCGAAATCCCCTATGTAGGACCTGATCCTGGAATAAGAAATACAAGACATCAAGGGCAGAGTAGACTCAATGGCTGGGCCTATAAATCCATAAAAAATGCTTACAGTCTCTCAAATATGTAAGTTTATACAAAAACTTTAATATAATGAATCTAGATCAGACTTATAAACACCAAATTTGTAACTAACCAGATAAATTTAAGTTCTCCAAAATTCAAGCTTTAATCATTAAAGCCTGAGCCATCTGCAAAATTTGTGCAGATAGTTGAACCCATATACTGCACCAAAACATTTATACAGATGATAAATAATAAAGGGACCAAAATTGAACCCTGAGCAACACCATACCCAATGAGCATTTTTGTCTATATAAAAGTTACAGCAAATAATATAAAACCTTCATAAAATAACCAAAAGTTATATTACTTAGTGCTGGTGATAATTTTATAACTCTAATATATCTCTTAAATGAGTAAAAAAGACTTGAAAAACAACTGCTCAACACCAGCTTATAAAAATTTATGGTACATAGTAATGGATAGAAAAACAACATATAGATTTTATAAAACTTCCTTATGAGCCTTCAAGTATAGAGATTATTATAAAAAGGTTTTACAACTGTTCTAACAACACTATATAACGAATTAAAGGTTTTTATGGATTAAGAAATATAAATTTTCCATCTTTCTTCCCTTTGCTTGTTATGTATTATTCTTTTTCTTTTTACAATAAAAAAAATTATAAAATGGTGTTAAGGAATCTTCTAAAATAAATAAAAATGAAAGTGAGATAAGCTGAAGCAGGAATATGAATATACTATAGTCAAATAAAAGCTGTTTTTCAAGTCATCCTACTCTGAAAATCAGCTGCGGTCCCGTGTGTACTGTATAGTTTTCGAATACACTCACGTAAATTTCATGGGCTCCAAAAATACTTGAGAAAACGGGAAAAAAAATATTCAGTTAAATATCAGTTTTTTTTTTCATACGCGTTTTTTCTTTTTGGGACAAATATTGAATTTTATATGTTGTTCTTAACCCCAACAAGCAATATTTCGATTGAAACACATGTTAAAACCCCATAAATAACGTTTTTATTTAGGCCAAAAACCTATTTTTGTAATCTAAAATGGCGAAAATTTCCGACAATTCTATAAAAAAAACAATACAACTATACCACTGTTTACCTCGTCAACACTATTTTATGACCCTTTTAAAAAATGATGCTACTTGGAACAAAGGGCTGCAGATGGCGCAGTGTTGAACACTGATGGTCCGTTTCTGCGAGCTTAACATAGTTACCAATGTTCTCTTTTCCTAAATGCATTCCTCGAGAGATCCACACATACTACACCATTACCCTCTCCACATAGGCCGATCAGCTCTTATCGTTTTAGTGTCCTTTTATCCACCTTCGCCGCCATTTTGACAGAAAACTAATGGATTATCTGTCACTTTTGAGTGAAAATGGCGGCGAAGGTGGATAAAAGGACACTAAATCGGTATGAGTTGATCGGCCTATCTGGAGAGGGTACTGACTACACATACCAGGAAAAATACCCGCCTCCACACACTTCAAGCCCGCATAACTGTCAGAGGTAACTATCTCAAGAATATAGTTAGATTGCGGGGTCGAAGGGTGTACAGGCCAGTATTTTCCGGGGTGTTCACATTTGCCGCCGACCAGCAGTATCAGCGTATGCGCTCGACGTTTCACGGTGCGTTTTTGCGTCCTTAACACGGTTACTATATTGTTCTCTTTTTCTAAAACACGGTTCCCATCTATGTGTTTCTCATTTGTGGGTCCCCCGAATCAAAACACGTATCACGTGGTCTAAGCGAGATTTGCCTATACAAGTTCATGTCGGACCACGTGATGAGTTTTTTGAGTCAGGGTGACTGCGCATGGGAAACGCTGGTGGGAATCGGGTGTAAAATGCATTCGATCCCGATATCTGTCATCGGCAACTCTCAATCCAATCTCAAGATTTGGATCTCTTATCTCTCTCAGATTGATGTAATTAAAACAAGATAATAATGATCTGGTATCTCGCAAAAACGCGCCTTTTGATGTCGCAAAAACGCTCCTTTTGATATCGCAAAAACGCGCCTTTTGATGTCACAAAATTAACCTTAAAAAATCTTGTTTGTTTTGTTATTATAATTGCCAAAATAAATTAAAATTGTTTTTTTTGTTCTAAAAACAGTTGTATTATAATCACTATATAAAGAAATTAATAACAACATTATAGAAAAAACCTTATGGTCAAAAAAGGTTTATGAATCAGTTCATAAGAATATTACAGACACCAATTTATATAACTATTGTATGAGTTCCCAAATTTTTATAAGTGTCTCTCGAAATATTTTTAATCTTATCTTATATAAATTTGTTGTTGGTTAATTAAGTTTTATAAGTGGGTCGATAGCAACATTTTAAAAACCAATCTATTATATATCTTTAATTGATAGTAACTTACTGTTTTATAGGTGGGTTGATAAAAAGATTTTTCAAAAACCAATTTATATAACTTTTGTCACTGATGACTTATATTTTTATAAATATGTTGGTGGAAACATTGTTAACACCAATTTATATAACATTTGTTACCGATGACTTTAATTTTTATAAAGATGTCCGTGGAAATATTTTTAACGCCAGTTTTATGTTACTTTAGGGTACCATCAATTTAGAGCCTTTAATAAAATAAAAATACAAACTCAATTGTTGTAGGAAACTTATAAATACCCTAAGGTATCAATGGAACCCTCTTTATAATAATTATATAAATGTCTGTCACCAGAAGTTTCTGAAAATGCTCATTGGGTAGCTCAACATACCCCCACCAAAAGAAACAATTTGATGTCTACCCACCCATATAATTTCCAACTTATAAATTCTAAAAAACAAAAGATCAAAAGATCTTGGGTGGAAATCACGAAAATTTAAACTTGGATGAGTATCCCACAAGGAACACACAAAAGATCAAAGCGAAAAGAGAAATAATTAAACGATGTTTCGCACTGGGTAACCAGTGTGGGCTCATCAGTAGTTTCACTGGTCACCCTCCACTATACATCATTAAACACCATCATACACTTAGATTTCCAACCTTGAACCACTCACAAATAGGCATCGTTCCGCACTTATGAGCCCACGCTGGTTACCCAGGGCGAAACATCGTTTAATCATTTCTCTTTTCGCTTTGATCTTTTGTGTGTTCCTTGTGGGATACTCATCCAAGTTTGAATTTTCGTTATTTCCACCCAAGATCTTTTGATCTTTTGTTTTTTAGTTTCTTTTCGGTTGAAGTAACTGATTTGGAGATTTTTTTTAAACTTCTTCTTTGTTTTAATTGCCTTAGGAGCATAATCCTACTGGAAATATTAACAGGCCAGGACGAATTCGTGTCAGGTGACTTGGATAAGTAAGTACCAGTGCGGAACGATGCCTATTTGTGAGTGGTTCAAGGTTGGAAATCTAAGTGTATGATGGTGTTTAATGATGTATAGTGGAGGGTGACCAGTGAAACTACTGATGAGACGACGCTGGTTACCCAGGGCGAAACATCGTTTAATCATTTCTCTTTTCGCTTTGATCTTTTGTGTGTTCCTTGTGGGATACTCATCCAAGTTTGAATTTTCGTTATTTCCACCCAAGATCTTTTGATCTTTTGTTTTTTAGTTTCTTTTCGGTTGAAGTAACTGATCTGGAGGTTTTTTTAACTTCTTCTTTGTTATAAATTCTAACTACGTAAATTTCCAGTTTTTCGTATTAAATATTGTGGGAAACACAGTCGAAGGCCTTGGATGTCACACAACGTTAAAATGCTATGCATGCCCGCATCAAAGCCTCCAACTACGCTCTCCACAACTTTTAATGATGCTTTTGTTGTTGATTGTCCCGCTCTAAAACCAAACTGATTGTCACTTAATATGTTAAATTTTTTCAAATACTTGGTTAATTGGTTTTTTAGAATTTTTTCTATAATTTTGCCAAACAAAGTAAAAAAAATAGTCAAAAATAAAATATTATGGAACCCCGAACACGGGAGATTTCCTTACGATTTAAGTATAGTAAACTCACCCTTTTTCGATCTCCAAGAGTATCCAAACTTGTCGTATCCTAGTGGGGCCTGTACGTTGGCGTAGTCCTGGCCCCAACCAATTCTGGTGGCCGAGCCCTCGGGCATTTCTTCTATTGTTGCTTCCCAATACCAGATGCCTTTGGTTACGCCTAGAAAGAAAATATATTTTTTATTTATGGTTATGATATCATATGATCAATGGAAGGGTTTTGCTTAATGTTATAATTTAAAAAATGGTATGGTCGGTTCTAGTATATGCGTGTTTCATGGATTATGAGAGGACGTTTGATCAAGTCCATATCGCTAAAGGAGGTTGGTCTAGATGACCGAGCTCTACTATACTATCTATACTGGAACCAAACAGTTCAAATGTGCAGAGGTGCGCGCCACGGTTGCATATTATCTCCAGTGTTGTTGACTACAATTACAAAGAAAGTCTTACTACAAACAGCATCAAAATTAAAAACATAAGATATACAACATCCAAAGGCAAGTGCAAGATAGGTTTTATGCTCAGAATGACGGTCTTCCAATGGGTTCATCGCTTTCGCCAGTGGTGGCCAATATATACGGTGGTTCGAATCACACGCGGCTAACACCGCAACATATAAACCTAAGCTCTGGTTAAGATATGTTGATACTTTTATTGTCTGGATCGGGAATGACCAACAACTTTCAGAATTTCTTCACCATCTAAATAACATAAGACCCACCATTAAATTCACAATGGAGTTGGAGCAAAATTGTCAATTCCTTTTCTTGATGTATTTGTCAAACGAGTAGAAAGCGACATCAGAACAACAGTCTATCCTAAACCCACTCACACAGGACAATATTTAAATCAAGGTTCCAATCATTCTGCTACAACCAAACGAGGCATAATAAGAACTTTGTATAATAGAGCCGTTCAAATTTGTATCAATTCTCATGACTTGGAAATCAAAATAAGAAACATAAAGAAGGATCTGCAGTAGAATGGTTACAGGACACAGGACAGAGTTTACAAGACCAAAAGCAGGCAAATGCATTCCTCACAATTCCATACATTAAAGGAGTATCAGAGAAAATTCGAAGAGTAGCGAACAACTTTAATATTAAAACAGCTTTTAAATTTAATAATACAATTCGAAACCTTCTTAGTAAAACAAAACCGGAAAACAAACAAAATAAGGAATGCATTTACCAAGTTCCTTGTGAGTGTGATGAATCATACATAGGTGAAACAAAAAGACCACTATCTGTTAGGCTTAAAGACGACGACAGACGAATACCCAAAGAGGTGAAATAATGAAATCAGGAATCGCCGAACACGCATGGTCAAAACAACACCGAATGAAGTGGACAGAAGCAAAGGTTTTGCACAAGGAATCACACTGGAAGAAACGAAAATTCCTTGAAGCTGCCTTTATTGAGCAGAATCAGGGTGTTTTCAGTAAACCAAGTGTTGAAATTCCAAATATTTGGAAGCCCCTCCTTGGGCGGACCCAACTTCTTAAACTTCACGGCTGAGTGAGTTCCCATAGTATATAAGTACGTAGCCTTAGGAATAGATTGTAGTTTGCACCTGAAGACGATCAAAGATTGTACTGATCGAAACGTCGTGTATAAATAAAATATAGACAATGGAAGTCCGAAACAAAGAGTTCATTTCAAATACATCATTGTCTCAAACTTTCAAACAAGAAGAACAAATTGATCATCAATACAAAAAAATTATTGTGTTTTTAAAAACACATTAAAAAGATAACATTAATTATTATTGTTAAATAAATAGCCAACTTTCAAAGAAAGCATGGTACTTAAAAGAAGAACAAATTGATCATCAATACAAAAAATTATTGCGTTTTTAAAAACACATTAAAAAAGTGACTTTATTTACCTTCTTGTTAAATAATTAAAATAGTCTCATCTTAACGATTTAAAATCGAAACAAAGCTTAAAATACCGAATGGAATTTGATAAACTTTTTTTTATTGTGTGCAAAAATGCCATGAAAGCGTAAAAATGTAACGTTATTACTCTTACTTACAGTGAGTAGCCCTGACAGTAGAATACCCCTTATCTCCGGTAACGGCGAGTCTATCTTCTGAAATTTTTAACTGTGGAGCTCTATCGTGTAATGCTAAGAGTACTGTACTTGGCACCGATGTCCTGTAAAGCCAGCCCGGTATTGGCTTGCCGGCCCAGTCCGAGCTTTCGTCAAACTCCTAAAATAAACCTCATATTTTAGAAACTATGTAAGACCTTAATTTAACCAGATTGTAGATCGCAGGGACTTTTAACCCCTGGGGCCAAACTAAAGGCCCCACCACATTCTTTCATGCATTTTTAAGAAGGATTTATCAGGGGCTATAACATATCCAAAAATGAAAGAAATCGGTCGATGTCGGCGCTCCCCCGTGTCGGGTGCGATGTCCTTTTGCGAATCATATAGAATTACCATTTATTAGAAAAGTGACCATAAAGATAACCCTGTGTTGACACAAACATATTAAAATTTGGTCTTAAAGAAATCAACTGTATAGTACATTGTTCAGCATAATGATTTTCAGTTTTTTCTTGAAAGATTCCACGCTGCATTGTCTTAATGTAAAGGGCAATTTGTTGTACGTTTTTGGACCCATGTATAAAGACACGTTTCAAAGAGCTTGGAAGAGTGCACCATCAATGCATTTTAAGATTCTTTTCTGTAAGTTTCTCAATAGCTGGAGAACATCCCCAATACCGTAGTTTAATATCTTACTAACATGACCACGTAGGTAGACTAAGACTGTTTTTTTGTTCACCGATTTTAACAGGTTGCAAATCACGTAACATGCTGAAGCCAGCTTTTTCACAAGAAATTCAATGTGTGATTTAAACAGGGTTTCATTTTTAAAAAAAATTTACTGACGTTTCTGTCCATGTTACACTTTCTCAAATTTAGTCTCATAGTCTCTGTACATTATTTTTTCCCTTATTAGTTAAGTTATTATTTGAAAAAACTGTTACCGCCGCCTTCACCAAACTATAAAATAGAAGCAAATTTACTTTTTCCAACGCATTCGCCAAACCTTTAACATTGTTGCAATACCTTAATAATTCTGTGAAAATGCAGATATAGGTAAGTAACGTCTCCATCAACCTATAAAACTCAAGCAAATTTACTTTTTTCTGACTCATACGCCAAACCCTAAACCTTGCTTAACACAAAATAATTGGGTTTAATAACACACACCACAATATCTCATCATTTACAACGTGTTGTTTAAAAAAAAAATCCGTCATAAATACATTTTTCTGAGTACACAAATATTATTAGAATTTTTCATGGTTTTGCTGCTCATTTGCTGTCATATTTTAAACAAACCCTTTTAGTTTTTGCGTTTTTTTAAAAAAGTTCAACTTTATTTTTGTCTCTGGATCCTTCAAAGTGTGATTTCCAATGGCTTATTTTTATCACACAGGACACACAAAAACTGATTTCGATTTTTTTTCTACTGGCTTAAGCCACTTTACCCAATCGGGTGGAGCTTTCGCATCAGGATCAATCCAATCCATACTAAAGTTAGATTGACATTATTTAAATTCTTCCATTAGCAAACAAAAAAAAAACACACAAATTACAAAACAAAAAGTAGATTTCTGCAGGAAAACAGGAAAAATTTTACGCTCTTTAATTATAACAAGCAAAAAGAGTCTCTAAACTCCATTTGAACTATTTAACAACGAGTGCGGAAAAGACGAAAACTTTACCCGTCTCTTTCTCTCTCGTTTGTTAATGGACACATAAAAATAAGTTGGTGAAAATGTGGCTAAGAGCCGGTGCAATAAGGGCGGAATTAAACAACAAATACACTGGCACGTTTTTTACATTCTCATTGGCGCGGACAAAAATACGCATATAGCTCAGACAAAGGAAGTGACTCTCTGTTTCTTTTTTTGCACTATGCCCCACGGTTGCGAAAGAATTTCTGTCAGAATGATCTGCGCACGTCCCATTTGTCACGAGGGGTTAACATACGAGAGATAATTCAAACATACTAAATATTTTGTTTTTACTAGGTTTATATCTAAAATAATCATAAACAGTTGGAAAATTCTAATTTGATGACCACGAATTTTAATGACCATTGATTTTTAAATAAAAAATTAAAATCTACCATCTGTATATTGTTACTACGGTTACTACCATAGAAAAATCAACTACTACCATCTCCATATAACTACTACCATTAAAAAATCAACTACTACCATCGCCATATGGCTACTACCATTGAAAAATCAACTACTACCATCTCCATATAGCTACTACCATCGAAAAACCAAACAGTACCACCGTCATATAGCTACTACCATTGAAAAATCTACGACTACCATCATCGTAGTTGATTTTTCAATGGTAGTAGCTGTATGGAGATGGTAGTAGTTGATTTTTCAATGGTAGTAGCTATATGGGCATGGTAGTAGTTGATTTTTCAATGGTAGTAGCTGTATGGAGATGGTAGTAGTTGATTTTTCAATGTTAATAGACATATGGAGATGGGAGTAGTTGATTTTTCAAAGGTAGTAGTTATATGGGGATGGTACTAGTAGTTGATTTTTCGAGGGTAGTAGCTACATGGAGATGGTAGTAGTTGATTTTTCAATGTTAATAGACATATGGAGATGGGAGTAGTTGATTTTTCAAAGGTAGTAGTTATATGGGGATGGTACTAGTAGTTGATTTTTCGAGGGTAGTAGCTACATGGAGATGGTAGTAGTTGATTTTTTAATGGTAGTAGCTATATGGAGATAGTAGTGGTTGGTTTTTTAATGGTAGTAGTTAATTTTTCGTTTTAAAATTTTTGGTCATTAAAATTCGTGGTCATTAAATTAGGTAGTCCCTAAACAGTTTCACACTATGGCTATCTTATTCCCTTTTGGGTTTTACTGTCCGAGAATTTAGGGCTTCTTAGAAGATATTTTCCTGGAGGATAGTGGCAGTTTTAATTTATAAAGCCATGCTATAATATAGGAAGACAATATGAGACTTTTTTTTAGCTCCCTGAGGTAAAACAGATTGTGTTCAAAAATATGTTACCTTTTTTGAAAGTTTATTCGGATTTTCCTCAAATAAAAATGTATCTTAATGCGGTCCTGTAGGCAGTAGTGCCTGTATTTCCAGGAAAGGCAGCACTTACCGTACACTAGTATGATGTAAAGAAGTTTATTTTTGCACTATTTTTATTTGTCGACACTAGAGACCCTGTATGTATGACATATTTAGATGAAGAGAGTCGCGACAACCCCATCAAAGTCAAGTTTATTAAAAAGGATGAAAATATCGATCTACTATACTGAAGCACAGAGCAGTCTAAGAAAAATAATATGGCCGATCCAATATGGCCGGTGTAGGGTAAACAAACCGTTTTTCCATAAGACGTAAAGTTAAATCAAAAGTTTGGCAAAGTGAAAAAAGACGCAGATTAACTAAAGTGATTTTTTTATAGAGTAATCCTTTCTGAATCGGGGAAAAACAAGCATTTTGCCAAAATTTTAACGATAAAACGGTTATTCTTTAAACAATTATAAAGCTTTTTAAAAAATAAGAATTATTTTTGCAACTTCTACGAGTAGTTAAAAACGAAGTCCGAATCTATGAATCACCTTGTATAAAATAAAACTTTTTTTAGGGATTAATACCTTTTTTATTTTCTAGCTAAATTTAATGAAACAAAAACCGTTAAATAATCAAAAATATTTACCTCAAGAGTAAAATACGTACCTGCCTAAACGGCGCGTGCGGATCGGGTTCCGCCAACAAATACCGGTATCCGTCCTTGTTGAAAGGGTGATCCAATGGGTACCCATGAGCCGGTAATTTGGGAACCCCCAGGTCGACAGCGCGACCCTTTCTGCCTTGAACCATGTCCCCGGGGTATTTTCTTTTGGCATTTCTGGATTTTACGCTGCCTCCTACTGGAACTGGTGACATTGTCCAGAGAAGAAAAACAAATTAGAAAAGTATTCAACAATTTCGCTTTTGGAGGGCTCGCAGGCGACACACTAAAAATGCGCACAGGGGTCCTCAAAGACCAATAGGTTTTTCAAGAATTTATCTTTCTCATATTTCAGGAGATATCTGAGGGCGATTCCGAATACGAATACGAGTACTCGACTTGCAATCGTAAATAGAACGCGTTTACACTCAATTCATTACGTAACCCCAGATTTTGTTTTTTTTTAACTCAACAGCTGATCAGGACAAAGATGACCACTGGGTATGATATAGTTTCCTCAAGACATAAATAGATTAAAAGTATAAGTTCAATGGTTCAAAATATATGATTTTGTAGAGTAGTAGATAAATAAATACAAATAATATATGTATCAATCATTAAAATGCCATTTAAAAAGTAGAGTATAGAGCTGACTCTTGCCAAGAGCTTACCCTAATTATTTTTTGTTTTATAGTTGAGTAAATTCGTAGGGATTTTCAAGAGAAAGCTGCAAAAAGCTAAAATTCCAGTCGAGGATCTCCCATTTTCCTGCCCAGAAACTAAGATGGCGGCTGTCCAAGTTAGGGAAAAATGTGTTTTCTACGTTTTAAAAAAAATCAAATCGAAATCAATTGAGTAATAGTGAGGAGGTCCAACTTAATCCAGAAGTATGAAATATTAAAATTTCATTTTTTTTGACAAAGAAATTTTGAAAAACGAACACAAAAATAAAGTTGTTTTTTTTTTAGTAGCCGCCATCTTGATTTGTGATTGACATATATAACACCTTTTTTATTTTTGGAATGGCTATGTCTTACTTAGCGCAACCCAAACCCTTTTTTTACTTAATCGTCTGCGATTTTAACTGCATTAATTTTTTTTTTAAACGAAAATTTGAAACTACTTTAACTCATCCTAAAACTGCTTTGGGTTGTGCAAAATTGCTACGTGCAGAAAAATAACGACGTCTTTTAATTTTAGTCACGGCCATCTTGATTTGGGAATGACATGTGTCATTTTTTTTACAATTTTTAAGACAAGCGTCCTCGATTTAGTGCAAATTGATATATTGCATGACGTTAGTATAAATATCACAACAGAAGAAAGAATTAATTTTTCTCGATAGTTTGGCCGCCATTTTGAATATCAAATGTCAAATCAAATGTTTTTTCAAATTTTAGCAGAGACGAACTTATCGCTAGAAGCATCTACTAAAAATATATATTTTTTTAATGTTGTCTAGGTTACTAAGGTCTCTTATAATTTTGACATATAAATCGCCATCTTTGCTTATAAACTCTAATTTTTTTTTATATTGAGATCAAAAAGCCGGCGAGTGGCTTTAATATGAGAAATTAAAAAAGATCATCACTTAAAAAGTAAAAAAAATAAAAAAAGACTAAATTTTTGAAATCTGGCCACCATTTTTTTTGAAGTGACATATGTCAACTTTTTTTATATTTTTGGATTAAGTGGGACCTCCTCACTATTACCCAATTGATTTCGATTTGATTTTTCTAAAAATGTAGAAGACACCCTTTTTCCTAACTTTGACAGCCACCATCTTGGTTTCTGGGGCCGGAAAATGAGGGATTCTCGACAGGAATTTTAGCCCTTGGTAGTAGGTATTACTATGCCAAATATAAAAAAATATATCCTTTTGCAGTTTCTTTTTACGAATTTAATCCACTATAAGCCTTGATACTAAAAGTAATTTGAAATAATTTTTGAAAGTTTTCTTTTTTTTTGGTAAAAAAGGAATTTTGTTACCCTAAATAAGGTTTTTTTTAAATCTACAAAATTCATTCTTAAATATCAACTAACAAACTAGGTTCCTTCTTTTTGGTCAACATAATATATGTCAAAATAATCTTACTTTTTACAACTGATTAATATATCAGAGGCTATAAAAAAACACTAAAAAAATTTCCAAAAGGCAAGCAAAAATAGGACATGTTCTGATTTTGTGTATTTTTTTCAAACGTACATAGGTACGTAACTTCAACGACACGCACATTTTTTCATATTGTGTCATATGTTACTGTTTATTTAAATCAAATGTTTTAATTCCCTGGACTTAAGACGAATACAAACCAAAAAACATATTTTCAAAAAAAAACCAGCAAAAATAACAAATTTTTAAAAACTGACGATGTAAACAAAAAATTATCTAGTCTAGATAAAATATGACCAATTTTTAAAATAACCTCAGTGACATTGAAAGTGTTTGCTTTTTTTATTGCCGGCTAGATATAGTCGGATAAAAATAGCCTAGTTTCAGGCGCAACCTGACACAAAGTGCAAAGAGAGTGTTGGCAGATCTATAAAGTTTCCGCAGCTTTCATCTCATTTATTTATTTTTCTATAACAAACAGTTTTCAAATTATAAAGGTTTAATTTTCTAAAAGTGCACTGCACCAAGTCACAAATTGACTAGTAGTTACTCTAAAACCAGTCCAAATACAGGAAAAATACTATACTTTAAAAATATTTTGTTTTGGTTCAAAAAAATATTTTGAATATAAAGAAAAGAATATATTCGATTTATTGTTTTAACAATATTATTCTATAAGAAAATACGTACCACTCATAAAAATCAATTGGTTTTCCAACTACACAAGATAAAATCTAGATTGCCATATGAGATGACCAATGAGATAATGGCTTGATCGAGTTTGCGCAAGTTTATAACGACGCATGCGCATTTTTTGGCCACGGCCAAGTTGATATTGCCGGGGTTTTGGCGACGCTTTTGAACATAGTAAAATACATGGGCAGGGTCTTTATAGTAACTCAGTTATACGAGTTTAAAATACCTATATTTTTTCTCTGCTTTACATCTGTCTGTGTACACTTGGTTTTAAAAAAAAACGCATACATGCAGTCACAAAATTGACCTTTCTAAAAGTGTATGATATATACGGACTACCGGCTAAAATGCCTAAAGACTTCAAAAGTACGACAATTTGTCATATTGTTTAAAAAAGGTCTCTAAAACTGAAAATATTTTTAAACTTAAATTAAAGGCAACCTTATTTTTATATTAAATTTTGCATAATACTAAAAAATCAGCAAAAATAATGTTTTAGTAAATTCTTTATTGAACAATATCAAATTATTACTCGAGTAACGGACGAAGGCTGTTCTATAAAGAGGGGGGTAACCCATTTTGGAGTTGATAAAATAATAATAATACGATGGAAACAGCGCTGGATTAAAAACAATTTGACGAATAGAAAACTTGGATTAGGACAAAAACGATGGTAAACTTAATACTAATTATTGTAACTTAAAAAAGAACTAAAATAAATAATTTAGTATTTAATATGATCACCATTTTTCTCTATTACAAGCTGCAAACGTCTGGGCATTGAAAAGGTTAAATTTTGAAAATACTGATGGTCTTCTGAGATAAATATCATCGCTTAACTCTTCAGCATTTCGTGGTCTCAAATTCCTTTGGTACATTATTTTAACGATTGGACCCCATATATTTTCCATTAGGTTAAGGTCAGCGCTGTTGGCTGGCCAAGGAAGTGTTTCTATATTATTATTTTGAAACCATTGGCGAACAACATTAGCCGTGTGTACTGGACAGTTGTCCTGCTGATAAACGAAGTCATTATTTTCATGTAAAGTCTGTAGAGAGGGCAGCATAACGTGTTCACTATTGAATCTTCCTTCGATTCTCCAAAAAAAACCCCAAACCTCTAGCATTAAACCAGCCCCACATGTCTACAGAAAAATGTCCTGCTTTTTTAATTTGGTTTGTATATTCGGGTTCAAATATAGAATTTGGTGGACGATAAACTAAAATTCTCCTGCTGCTTGAAGATGATTGGAAAAATTTTTTGTCACACTCTCCCAGAAGTCATTATCACGAAAAACGTTGTTCAGTGCAAAAATCACTCTGGCCTGTTTTTGTTCTTCTGTTAGAAAAGGCTTTATTGCAGCAACTCGACAAGAGACTTCTGATTTCGTTACTCTTCTATTTACTGTTGCTAAAGAACCCGGAAATAATGTTACATTAGCTGCTTCAACCGACATTGAAAAAGGATCTTGCACTTCAGAACTTACTTTTGGTCGTCCTGATCCATTTTTCCTATCCGTAGGATTATTTTCAATCCAGCGCTTTTTCCATCGCATTATCGTCATTTTATCAACTCCAAAATGGGTGGCCGCTCTTCTTATAGACCAGCCGTCTTCTATAACTTGAGTGATCATTTGAACTTTTGTAAATGTTGATATCTGTGGCATTTTTAAGGATTTCACTCTGAATTTTAAGCTGTCATACTAAGCTGGTGGTGCCTTATAATAGTATACACTAATGGAAAGCTAAATTTTGTGGCATAGGAAAAAATGCATGTATGAGTTTTTTTTGAAATCAAGTGTACCTTCCTTGGTTCACTTGGCAATAAAGAAGTCTTGATTAAGGAAAATGTTTAGTGTGTTCTAACGAAAACGAAGCAGAGGCGTTTTTACGTATCGAGTCTGATTTTGGATAAATCCGGAGGATGAGAATGTGCGGGATTTGTACAGTGGTCAACAAAAATCCACGAAGAGGATTAAAAGCGCTCTAAAATTTGTGAAGTAATGTTCTCTCAAATGTGTGTATTTTTTAAGATATATTTTTTAAAAATTCCAAATTTTTGTGCAGCATATGGAACCTTCAAGAGCGGAAGTAGAGACAAAAAAATTGGTGCTAGAAAGCACGGATAGTCCACCATTTAATCAATTATTTTATGTTGAAAGGAAATGAAAATATCTCGAAAACTGTAGCTTTGAAAGATTTGAACCAATAAAATTTTTGGGTAATATTTACGAAAACCCAAATCTAAAAACCGCATATCAATAGCTGCTTTACCTCTAAAGTTATGATCTTTTTTTTATATATTTTAACGTTTTTCCAAATAACTCTAAAACTAAAGCTCCCACGAATTTGGACTTTATAACAAAATTTGTAGTTCATGGAAACTTAAATCTGAAAACCGTATATCGCTACCTCCTTTTCTAAGAGTTACAATTTTTTTAAATATTTTATCCCCCTTTTCCCCCCTTCAACCCCTCACCATCCTACCCAAAAGTTGATCAGTTCATGGTCAGCGGATAAAGGATTTTTGTACCAAATTACGTTAAAATCGATTAAGGCGTTCTTGAGTTATCGTGTATACAGACAGACAACAGACAACTTTTTTTTTCGTCGATTAAGGTGTTTTGGAACCAAGATTTTAATAGTCCCCCATACCATATTGGTATGGTGGACTAAAAAGTATGTGCCCACCACAAAAGATATTGACCAAAGTATCACTTCTAAGATAAACCACTTATCACCCAAAGCCAGATTCTTGGTAAAGTAATCTACTATTTTTACCCGACTAATATTACCGCACATAAAAACAGTATTGATTATAAAGTTCTAAGAATAGCAACATAGCATTTTTGTTGGTATTTAAACGTAATGCGGTTTCGCGGTTTTTGGGGGAAAAAGGGGGGGAGGAGAAGTGTACAGCAGAGCACTTCTGTCGCCTTTTAGGATAGGATATGATCGATCGACTAAGATAAATAAAGTAATTTAAACAATAAACTGCCGCGAACACCGCTTTTAAAGAGAAGCTGTTCGCTTACCCATAACTAGTGGATTGATGTCGAGCCGTGCTTGGCTTCTATCTCGTGACATTTTTAGATAGGGTTACTATCTCTATCTAGAATAATTTCCAGGACAAACAGACCCGAAATTTCGGACAAAGTCCAAACATTTGTAGCTTTTGCATTTTTAAACAATAAAAACAAACCGGGGACGTCCGGGCGGGTATTTGAAAATTGGTCGGGATTTTTGTTACTGCATTTCTTTAAAAATTGCATAAAACACGAAACATTTTTGAATAATTGAGACTGGATCTCACGCCAACCCACTTTTTTTTTCAATATGTAAACTTTTGTGTTCTGTTTATACTGCAGAAAAATTGAAAGTATTTAGGGCTAATTTTACAACCAAAGGTAAAACTCCAGATTAAACCATAGTTTAAACTTCAGTTTAATCTTTGGATTAATCCATCGGTAAACAAGTTGCTCAATTTTATAAGTCGGAGTTAAACCACGGCCATGAAGAAAGGCTAAATTTTCTTTACATATATAGGGTTGATTATTTTAACCAAAATGGCACCAACTAGAGCCAAACTTGATAAAAATGACTCAAGTAGTTTTTGAGATATCAGTGTTGGTTACAGACAGACATACAGCCAGACATACAGCCAGACGACACAACAAAAACGTTCAGATTTGTCAAAAAGATATACATTATATATACAGACCACTTCAAGCTACTGCGAACATAGGGCGGAAGAAGTGTAATTTGCCAGTGTACGTACATGCAGAGACACCGCACGCCTATCAGTGAAGCAACCAATACTCAGGCTTGCGATCACCACTTGCATGACTTTCCTTTGGTATTTAGTACGCCTCTAACCACGGTGCTGTGTGGAGCGTAGTCAATGAAACCGGAATTTGGTCAATAAATACGCAAATTTTTATAACGTAATTTTCTCATTTTTTGTCACTGATAAATAAGAGCGTTTTATTGTCAACTGCTCAGATTTATCAGTGACGACGTGTTACAATGAAAATAATAAGGAGAAACAAAATAAAAGCAAGTTCTCAAAATAAAATAATACATTCTAAAAACCAAAAAGATTCTCCCAGTCAAAAAAAAATTTAAGCAAATGTTCGAAAAGTCCTCCTTGCTCGGCTAGACAATATCCGAGCCTACTATAAAAACCCCTTCTAACGTTTCCAAGCATGTTAGGGGTGATAATTTGAAAAGCTTCTTCAAAAACAGATAGAAGTCATTAGGAGCTTACACCAAATCTTACACCTAACAACTGCCTAGCAGTTGGAATAATGTGCTGCTGCAGTAGATCCAAGTATCTAGGACCATTCAAATTGCAATTGCCGTTAATAAAAAATGGCCCAATTACGTGTTCCCCTATAATACCCCCCCCCCAAACATTTAGTTTTTGGGGATACTGTGTTCTTACGTCAAAATACAAATGCAAATTTTCCCTCGACCAATATCGAACGTGTGTTGGGTTATGACGATTTGACCATTTGACCATCTGCACTTTTTCGGCAACTTCGTAGACATCCATTTTTGGTTTTAAAAATGTATTATTTCAATTAAGAACTTACCCATCTGTTTCTCGAGCAAGGCAGAAATAAAACAAAATAATAAAAACAAAATGAATTTCCAAAAGATAACACTGCAGCGTGCTTCGAATCCACCTCGGTCGGACGGCACGGAGAGTAAATTGGATTTAATTCCCCCTATGTTCGCAGTAGCTTGAAGCGGTCTGTATATATATATACGTGTGAGCTCGATGTGAGAATAAAACTTGCTGGTCTGTGAGCTGTTCCAACTCTTGTCGAATTTCCTTGTTCACAATTTCGCATATCTCCAGTATCCCCAAAAACTAAATGTTTGGGGGGGGGGTATTATAGGGGAACACGTAATTGGGCCATTTTTTATTAACGGCAATTGCAATTTGAATGGTCCTAGATACTTGGATCTACTGCAGCAGCACATTATTCCAACTGCTAGGCAGTTGTTAGGTGTAAGATTTGGTGAAACATGGTTTCAATAAGATGGTTGTTCCGCTCACAATGTTGGCCTTGTTAGGGAATATCTCGATAATGTATTTCCTAATCGGGTTATAAGTACACTTCTTCACACACAGATCTTGCTCCTAATGACTTCTATCTGTTTTTGAAGAAGCTTTTCAAATTATCACCCCTAACATGCTTGGAAACGTTAGAAGGGGTTTTTATAGTAGGCTCGGATATTGTCTAGCCGAGCAAGGAGGACTTTTCGAACATTTGCTTTAATTTTTTTTTGAATGGGAGAATCTTTTTGGTTTTTAGAATGTATTATTTTATTTTGAGAACTTGCTTTTATTTTGTTTCTCCTTATTATTTTCATTGTAACACGTCGTCACTGATAAATCAGTTAGATATCAGATAAAGCAGTTGACAATAAAACGCTCTTATTTATCAGTGACAAAAAATAAGAAAATTACGTTATAAAAATTTGCGTATTTATTGACCAAATTCCGGTTTCATTGACTACGCTCCACACAGCACCGTGGTTAGAGGCTTACTAAATACCAAAGGAAAGTCATGCAAGTGGTGATCGCAAGCCTGAGTATTGGTTGCTTCACTGATAGGCGTGCGGTGTCTCTGCATGTACGTACACTGGCAAATTAGAATTCTTCCGCCCTATGTTCGCAGTAGCTTAAAGCGGTCTGTATATAATATAGTTTCTTTTGAATGTACTACTCATATTTTTTGTGTTTTTTTTAGCGTAGATATTTAATAGGTTTTATATATCATGTACCGATTATTATTATAAATCTCTTATTTGCATGCTTATTATAAGTTTATTTGTGTAAAATTAACAATAAGTCTTAAATAAAACAGTTTCTTTGAATAACGGAACACTCTCTGAAAAAAGCAAAAAAAAATCGATGTTCCAAATTCTTGTAAATGTAGCTTTAGGTTTGATGAAGCAAATAATTTCTCCTGCTATACACGATTCTTCCCCCAAAACTGCGCGCTTGGTATACTATTAACTGACATAAGGTTGGCACCCCCACATTAAAGTTTCGGAACCAAACTAGGTTCAATCATTTGGTGATTGTTTGGTAGCGTTTGGTAGTCACATATTTTCGTTTGGTGGTACCCGCTTTATTTATAAAAAATAAATAAAAAATTACTTTCGAATTGAACTACAAAAATTGGTAACATGGTGGAGAATAACGTAAAAACGTTTGGTAGTTGGATATTTTTGTTTGGTGGGGTAATTTTGGCAAGTGTTTTTAAAAAAAATATTTTTTTCCTGGCCTGCAGATTTTCTTTTTCCGGCCTAGGCCAAGTAAAGTGAAAAAACCTACCAAACGAAAAGAAGTAACCACCGAACACTACAAAACAACCTCAAACGATTGAACCTCTACAATCGTTTGGTTCCAAAAAATTTCACTTTACTTAGTCCAGGCCGGAAAAAGATAATCTGCAGGCCAGGAAAAATATAGTTTT
Organism: Oxystoma pomonae; assembly: GCA_963921995.1. Classification (NCBI taxonomy): domain Eukaryota; kingdom Metazoa; phylum Arthropoda; class Insecta; order Coleoptera; family Brentidae; genus Oxystoma; species Oxystoma pomonae. The sequence continues at coordinate 113,386,991 of OY998165.1, forward strand.
TTTTACAAAAATATGGCCAAAATGACACCACCAAACGAAAAAACCCAACTACCAAACGTTTTTACGTTATTGTCCACCATATTACTAATTTTTGTGGTTCAATTCGAAAGTGGGGTGACAACTTCACAAGCAATCTGTCTAAATTCCTTTTGAAAAATATTCAACCTCTTGCAGGCAAGACCGCTTCATTTGTAGAAAATTCAAACCATTTTGTTAATATTCTTAAATCTTTTGTTTTAGGAACCGAGGATAGACTTGTCAGTTTTGATGTCGAAAGTCTATACACCAATGTCCCAATAAAGGAATCGCTAGATATTATTAGAAAGAGACTGGTTGATGACGAATCCCTTTATGAACGTACCGGCCTACCGCTGGAGGGAGTGATGGAGTTGTTGGAGTGCTGCCTACATAACTCTTATTTTCAAGTGAAAGATAGGTTTTATGCTCAGGAAGACGGTCTGCCAATGGGTTCATCGCTTTCGCCAGTGGTGGCCAATATTTACATGGAGTGGTTCGAATCACACGCGGTTGATACCGCAACATATAAACCTAAGCTCTGGCTGAGATATGTTGATGATACTTTTATTGTCTGGACCGGGAATGACCAACAACTTTCAGAATTTCTTCACCACCTAAATAACATAAGACCCACCATTAAATTCACAATGGAGTTGGAGCAAAATTGTCAAATTCCTTTTCTTGATGTACTTGTCACACGAGTAGAAAGCGACATCAGAACAACAGTCTATCGTAAACCCACTCACACAGGACAATATTTAAATCAAGGTTCAAATCATTCTGCTACAACCAAACGAGGCATAATCAAAACTTTGTATAACAGAGCCGTTCAAATTTGTAACAATTCTCATGACTTGGAAATCGAAATAAGAAACATTAAGAAGGATCTGCAGCAGAATGGTTACAGCCTGAAACTTATAACAGATACTATTTCTAAATTTCAACAAACAGGACAGAGATTACATGACCAAAACCAGGCAAATGCATTCCTTACAATCCCATACGTTAAAGGAGTATCAGAGAAAATTCGAAGAGTAGCGAAAAACTTTAATATTAAAACAGCTTTTAAATCTAGTAATACAATTCGAAGCCTTCTTAGTAAAACAAAACCGGAGAACAAACAAAATAAGGAATGCATTTACCAAGTTCCTTGTGAGTGTGGTGAATCATACATAGGCGAAACTAAAAGACCACTATCTGTTAGGCTTAAGGAACATCAGACGAATACCCAAAAAGGTGAAACCACGAAATCAGGAATTGCCGAACATGCATGGTCAAAACAACACCGAATGAAGTGGGCAGAAGCAAAGGTTTTGCACAAGGAGTCACACTGGAAGAAACGAAAATTCCTTGAAGCTGCCTTTATTGGGCAGAATCAGGATATTTTCAGTAAACCAAGTGTTGAAATCCCAAATATTTGGAAGCCCCTCCTTGGGCGGAGCCAACTTCTTAAACTTCAAGGTTGAGTGATTTCTCACAGTATATAAGTACGTAGCCTTAGGAATTGATTGTAGTTTGCACCTGAAGACGATCAGATATTGTACTGATCGAAACGTCGTGTATAAATAAAATATAGACAATGGAAGTCCGAAACACAGAGTTAATTTCAAACACATCATTGTCTCAAACTTTCAAACATACATTATTTTTGTCATAGGTAGCTGCATTTATGCGGCTTTTTAGTGAAACGGCTCATCATTATATAATGAAAAAGACCAAAAAAAAACAAGGCTCCTTATAGTTTTAAATAACAAAACAATCATACACATCATACACACAAGAAAGATTCGAAAAGTTAATTTCATTTGTCAAGCCTTCATAGAATTTTTAAATGCCGGACAAAAATCAGCTGCTATCTTTGTGTCGTCATTGGATCGAAGAGTGGGGCAAAATTACTAGACCGTATCTATTCGAGGGACTGTGGGGCAGTCTAACAAAAATAATATGGCCGATCCAATATGGCCGCTGGAGGGTAAACAAAACCGTTTTTCCATAAGACGAAATGCTAACTTAAATCAAAAGTTTGGCAAAGTGGAAAAAGACGCAAATTAAGTGATTTTTTTATAGAGGAATCCTTTTAGAATCGGGAAAAAACAGGCATTTTGCCGAAATTTTAACAATAAACTCAAATCTAAAAAGGGATTTAGCGAGGGTGAATAAATAACAAAATCAATGAATACCGAGCATTCCCTCAAAAAAGGGAACGGTTACCGTAGATCCGGATTTCGCACTTGTGGTGCTCATCAGTACGGTCACATTTTTTCATCTCCTAATTTCTAGCACCGTACTGATGAGCACCACAAGTACGAAATCCGAATCTACGGTTACCATTACCTTTTTTGAGGGAAAGCTCGCTATTCACTAATAAACTCAAGATTCGCAATTAAACGTGGAAGTGTCCCTCTACCTATCTCTGTCGCACCCGTGTAATTACAGATAACGTCATCTCTCTCAAATCAGATAGCTCAACTGTCTCTCTTCAAGTCGATCTGGTCCGATCTTCAGGCTGAACTGAGACAATGCCTATCCACACTGTGCAAGTGCGAGGGAGATAAAAGTACATGACATTGCCTCTTTAAACTGCGAATTTTTAATTTAATGGTAACATTTCGTCAAAATTCCCTTTTCTGGATTGCTTTATAAAATAGTCAGTTTGTTTAATGTGCATCATTTTCCACTTTCCCTAAATTTTTATTTTTATTAGCATTACGTCTTATGGAAAATCCATTTGTTTGCCCTACAGCCACCATTTTTAAAAAACCATCACGTGATTAATGACAGACTTTGACAATTTGTTAGACAGCCCTGTACTGCGTACTTGGCCTACTATATATTATGCTTCCATAGACAGCTACATTCCGGATGCGTCCGGAAAAATCCGGATGGATGGTAACCCTATTTTAGAGCATGTTAATGGACGAAATTAACGAGAAATAGTTCACTTCTCTCAATGGATCAGTTCCTACGAAACCCTGAATCGGAGGTGGGAAAAGAGGGAGCCTTCTCTCTCTTCAACATTGGCATTGATTGGTTTTATGGTCATCAATATAAAAAAACTTTTTTACAGATAGATGCAAAAAAATTAGAATGAAGCTCCTGTTATTTACCATCTATCAACCGTCCTTGATCCGGCATCGAGGGCTGAAAAAGCGCTGTTGAAAATTGTTAAGAGCAGTCTGTTCTGTGAAAAACAAGTCGAATTTTTATTCGAGGGGGAAACTTTTTTCTTGAAATTTTTGTAGCATGCACCAACTTCGAGGGGTCAACTTTACCCCTAAATGATTGGTATGTTTTCATATCGTACTCAAAACGTATCGAAAATCGAAATCGAAAAAAAAGCATCTTGTTTTTTTATATATATAACGCTCTTTGTCAGAACAGATCTTTTAAATACATATTGAGTACGATTTGAAAACATACTATTTGAATAGAGAAAGTGGACCGAGTAATATATACCTTGTTATGAAGGACTTTCAAATGCCTTCACAAAAGTGTGAAGCCATTCGTTTCTGAGATATTATTTGCATGGGCCAACGCAAAAATCGTTTCTTTTTACGAAATTGAAATTTGATTTTTGAGAAATCTCGAGCCGTCGATTTTGTTTTCGTTAATAGTACATTTTATAGAAAAGATTTGTGGCGTAGAGGGCAAAGGGTGAGGGAATAAATCGGAAAAATGTTTTCCCTCGACCAGGATTTGAACCCGGTACCTCTAGAATACCAGTATAATGCTCTACCAACTGAACTACCGGTATTCTAGAGGTGCCAGGTTCAAATCCTCGTCGAGGAAAAACCTTTTTCTGATTTATTCCCTCACCCTTTGCCCTCTACGCCCCAAATCTTTTCTGTAAATTTATTAGGGCGCTAAATTTTCCCTTCATTTTGTAAATATGTTTGGCTGAAATTATTAGTTGGAAATTCGCCTTCTGACACCTTCAATAAAACGCTATATGTCGTGTATCGTTGGTTGATAGATAAATACAAATTTCGTACAACTAATAATCGTGAATGTGTACCTACTTGTCTTTATAACATCTCTAGGTTTTTACAGCCGCAGTAGGTTTTAAAGATCTCTACACTACTAACAAATAGTCAGTCAAAACCTCAGTTTCTCGGTAGCTCAGTTGGCAGAGCATTAGACTGGTATTCTAAAGGTCCCGGGTTCAAATCCTGGTCGAGGAAAAACTTTTTTCCGATTTATTCCCTCACCCTTTACCCTCTACGCCACAAATCTTTTCTGTAAATTTATTAGGGCGCTAAATATTCCCTTCATTTAGTACATTTTATCGTTTCAGTTTTTCTTCTAGGAAAGGGGGGAAAATTTAGTTATTCATATACCCAGTGGCGTTCGTTGAAATCAATATAACTCAAAATGGGATCTTTTGACCCCACCAAATTTTTTTTTTTTTTAAATAATCAGTTAGGCCGGGGCTCTAACATATTACAAGTCCAGACAATTTCACACATGCCGGTAATCAATATAATTAGAGGCTCCTCCTTTGGAAATCTTACCATGTTGGATCCCCACATCGGTAACTTTCAATGTACCGCCTTTAATCATGGCATCATAATTGGGCTTGATTTGCGTCAAGTCGGTGTTGATCAGTCCGTACATTTGACCGTCTGCACTGTCCTCGAACACGAACAGAATATGGATGTCTTTGATTAGTGCTTTCGTCACTGTCATGTGCCAGGATGAAGTTACCTAAAACCATAACCTATTAGCTTAAGTTTTTAAAAATATACATTTTCATTATAATCTAGTTCTAATCTAAGTGTTAGTACTGGTACAATTATTATACTTATATCTACCAATTTTTAATGAAATAATTAAGTTGGTCACCAAAATAAAAAAAAGAATAATAATTTATAGATTACCCTTCCAATTTATAAATAAATGGATAGAATAAACAAAACCTTCTAACAAATGCACGAACTTAAACTACAATATTATAAGTATTAGTTAGAAACGCGGGCCCGTATGCCTGGCAAATATACTGGAGAACAAAAAAAATGCAACACCGGAAAACAAATATTTTTAAAGTAATTTATTTATATATTAATACATTAGGATGTTCTTAGTAATTGATTACATTTCCAAAAAGATTTCTTCATGAAAATCATCAAAAAATTAATAATAAGTGGCTCATCCATGGTTATTTATGCACTCGTTTGTTTTATTGGGCATTGACAAAATAAGATTGTCTATAAAAAACAAAAGATCAAAAGATCTTGGGTGGAAATAATGAAAATTCAAACTTGGATGAGCATCCCACAAGGAACACACAAAAGATCAAAGCAAAAAGAGAAATGATTAAACGATGTCATCATCATTATTTCCACCCAAGATCTTTTGATCTTTTGTTTTTTAGTTTCTTTTCGGTTGAAGTAACTGATTTGGAGGTTTTTTAACTTCTTCTTTGTTTTAATTGCCTTAGGAGCATAATCCTACTGGAAATATTAACACGCCAGGACGAATTCGTATCAGGTAACTTGAATAAGTAAGTACCAGTGCGGAACGATGCCTATTTGTGAGTGGTTCAAGGTTGGAAATCAAAGTGTATGATGGTGGTTAATGATGTATAGTGGAGGGTGACCAGTCCTTGTGGGATGCTCATCCAAGTTTGAATTTTCATTATTTCCACCCAAGATCTTTTGATCTTTTGTTTTTTAGTTTCTTTTCGGTTGAAGTAACTGATTTGGAGGTTTTTTCACATCTTCTTTGTTTTAATTGCCTTAGGAGCATAATCCTACTGGAAATATTAACACGCCAGGACGAATTCGTATCAGGTAACTTGGATAAGTAAGTACCAGTGCGGAACGATGCCTATTTGTGAGTGGTTCAAGGTTGGAAATCAAAGTGTATGATGGTGTTTAATGATGTATAGTGGAGGGTGACCAGTGAAACTACTGATGAGCCCACGCTGGTTACCCAGAGCGAAACATCGTTTAATCATTTCTCTTTTTGCTTTGATCTTTTGTGTGTTCCTTGTGGCACCCAAGATCTTTTGATCATTTGTTTTTTAGTTTCTTTTCGGTTGAAGTAACTGATTTGGAGGTTTTTTAACTTTTTCTTTAAGATGGTCTATATCATATTGAGGAACACTCATCCAAATCCTCCTTACGGCATCATCGATATATCGCCAAGCAGTGAGATTGCCGTTGATGAGGACCAGAGGTGATCTGCTTCCTAAACATATAGCACCCCATACCATGATACTTTGCTGCCTTGCTGTATCACGTTGGCAGCCTAAACAAAACCTGGATTCGTCGCTGAAGCTTATGGTATTCCATTCGTCATTCCAGTTTTGCCGAGCTCTGCAACACTCCAAGCGGCGAGCCTAATGTTGTGGAGTCAAAGGTAGCACCAAAAGCGGACGGTAAGCCCTCAGCCCCATACCAAGCCTTATAACTGCCTCGATAACCTGTCATCCTTGAAAACACTCGTCCTGTAGCTGCAAATAGAACATCTCTTACTTGGCGCATACTGTCCCGTCGATTTCTGAGAGCAAGAAGTCTGAGATGCCGTAAATCACGATATTGTAATAACCTAGGGCGTCCAGAACCTGCACGACTTCTATAAGTCTCATCATTGGACCACCTTCTCCAAACTCTTAACACTTTGATTGCTACTTCCCGTAAACCAAAACCAGTCTCTTTCATGCCCACGATGCGTCCTTTCTCTCTTGGCATTTTTATTTTTCAAGAAAACGGTAAGCAATCCAAAAACACCAAAAACTACGAGAAAAATGATTTAAAATTTTCAGAAAAGGTCTTTTATGTGTTGTTTGTTTTTGAAAATGAATAGAAAAAATCTGTGAAAAATGGAAAGATTAGAAGACAAAAAATGATTCAAATATTTCTTTTGAAATTAGGTGAACCATTTTCGTTCAAAAAATTATCCATATATATGGTGTTGCATTTTTTTTTGTTCTCCAGTATATATATATATAAAAAATATATTCGGTGAATAAATAGAAAATAAAGGCTAAATACAAGAATATTATTCGTTCATAACTTTTTTATTCGTTCATTCCTTAAAAATGCATGGAATTTAAGAATTCATCATGGACAGTCAGGTTATTAGCTTAAATATACGCCCTTTCAATACTTTCAGCATGCACGAAAGAAAAGTAAAATGCAGCAATAGTTATTTATAGAAATAAACTTTGGCAAAACCGTATTTTGTAGAAATCGAACTTTAAACAGAAGCAGACAAACCGTACAACATAGAAATTGGTAAGGCAAAAATTTGTTATCTGCCTGACACGTATTTGCACGCGAGCTTAGAATAAGAAAGGGCGTGGAAAAGACATTTTTTTTTTATGTCAAATTTAAAGGAATGGTGGGTTGGTTTGGGTTGGTTTTTTAAGTGTTTTGGATTGATCTGGATTGGTTTAAGTTTAGTTGGGATAAGTCGGGTTAGTTTGGAAAAAAAATAACTTGATCTACGCCCTTCTTCTTCTTATTCTAAGGGCACATACAAACAGCTTTCAGGAAAGAACAGATTTTTGCCTTACCAATTTCTACGTTGTATGGTTTCTCTGTTTTACGATTTCTTCGATGTACATTTCTCCAAGGTTCGATTTCTAGAAACTACAGTTTCTCCATTGTTCATTTCTATGAAATATGTTTCTCTATTTTTCTACAAACTACAATGACTCTGTCCCTCTACTTTTTATCTGTCGCGGGTGCTCTGAATCCCAACCGGAATGGAAGATCAACTATTGAAATGCCATCATACCATTTAAACTTTTTGCCGTTAGCGCTAAAAAGTTTATAAATGGTACGATGGCATTTCAATAGTTGATCTTACACCGATAACAGCAACCTCGCCGTTCGCCGATATAGTCCAGTTTATAAATCCAGGGTAAATAAATGAATGAATGCAGAAATGCGGGCGGGACAATTCCCATGTACGTAGGCCACCTTACTGGGCCCATTGCACGCCCAACAAATTTTTCTGCTCTGCAACCTTCTTAGATCGCTATGGGGCCACCAGATAGTTCCCAAGGTGCGACTCTCTTGACCTGGCGAAAGCCGGACACTCCAGGAGGTCATGCAAGGACGATTCTTCGTCCTACATGCACCATCGAAACTCTGATCGACACTCCGAGTCTTCGGCGATTCCCAGCGTCTCTCGCTGCTTGTTAAGGCGACAGAGCCCTATTGCGAGTCTCATATCCTTCCTACCTAGGTAGAGGATTATAGAAGTTGCTTAAAAGTTTGGTCTGGGTAAGGCGTATCTTTCAGCTATTAGGTATATGCTTAAAACCAAAAAAAATTAAAAAATTTTAAAACCCTTGACATCCTCCAACATAAACCGTATTATTTCTCGAACTACTTAGCCTATATTTATTGAACATAGCTAAGGCAAACTCCCTGAAGATTGGGCTCCAAACAGAAAAACACTGCGCACAAACACACACACAAACACCCCTCTTTTTTTGCGTCAGCAGTTACAAATTAGGATGAGTAATATCAAAGTAATAAGCATTAGGAAATATTTGGGTTAACTAAAATTTTGACAACCTACAAAAAATGTTTAATGACTTATGAGGTGGTTTTGATAACTTCAAAGGATTTGAAAGTGCATTTTTAGTATTTTAATCATCCTGACTTTTAAAGTTTTTTTAATGAAAAGCCCTGACTACCCTAATTTTTTTGATCTACCCTGTCTTTTCCTGACTGGTGAGCACCCTGAACTGGAGCCCAAATCCATCACAAGTACCAAAATTTATAAAAATCAGTCATATAGTTTTTAAGTTATAAGCGTTGGTTATAGACATATATAAGCCGCAACAAAAAATTAAGAATGGTCTGATATGCAAATATATATTATAAAAGTCAAATCGAAACAACTTCATTTTTCTTGTTTTTGGTACGATCACCAACTCATACACTATACTAAAATAGTTATAGTATATACTTATGAGATAAAAACACACCCCATCAAAGAAAAGGGAAATCACTAGCTTTTAAAATACTTACCCTTCTAGAAGTGGTAGTGATCGCCTCCCAATGATACTCTAAATAAGGAATGATTTCTTTATCTTTATTGAACATGGTTTTGTTAGCGCCATCTTTAGCGCTAGCTTGTTGAAGGTTCGCAACGGCTGTAACGATCATTTGGGTTATTTCTAAAAAGATAAATTTACATACAAAATGTAGACCAAACTATTATTATAAGAAATACATGGTCTTTATATAAACCTGCAAAAACATATTTATCCATTTTTGTTTCACCAGAAAAAAAAATAAAAGAGGGCCATTTAAAAACTGATGATGAAAATCATTCACTGAGACAAAACCATCTGTTTATTATTTTTTAATCTATTATAGCCCTTGTCTTTAAAGGAAGAATTGCCATAGACATGACAATGACATATTGTATTTGTTGGAGCTTCTATTACACAGCTTTGATAAAACTATTGCTGGCGGCATCTGATCAATCATGGAAGCATTAGAAGCATTAGATATGTGTAATAAGCACCCAAGTGCAGATTTCGGGGGGGGGGGTAATGATCCTTTTTAGAGAAAAATTTTAAAAAATTAAAATTGAAAGGAGTTTTCTGCATAAATTGTAAAAATTTCCTTCCCCCGAATTAACTTCCTGGCTGCGCCACTGATATATCAGTTATTATCTTCTTTATTCATCTAAATGTCAATTCAATAAGTATAAGCCTTATCAGACTAGTCATCTTACGTTCTAATCAAAACTTAGAAATAAATTTTTATTAAAAAAAACTTTTAAATAATTTTTTATCTTTCTTATACCATAATAAAAGAGATGGGCGCAAATTAAAAATTTTAGCTTTAGGCATCGTATATCAGTCACATCCACGATTCACCTAAGAACCAGTTGTATTATTCTATAACCTAAGGACATTTTTAAAGGCTTGGCAAGCACGGCAACCTCACCCGTTTTCAGCTTCTTTAGATGAAAGCATTATGTTTATCATTCGAATAGAAGAAGAATTTACTTTTTATTTTGTAATTCTCTCTTTTTCACCGTAAAGATAAAATTTTTAATTTGCGCCCATCGCTTTTATTATGGTATAAGAAAGATACACAATTATTTTCTACTTTTGAGTGCATTTAATAAAAGCTTGTTCTTTAAAAAAAAAAATTAATAAAAATATATTTTTTACATTTCTACTCTAAATCGTCCATTTTGAATCCGCCATATTGAAATTTTTAAATCTGATCAAAAATTCATAATCCCCCTCCTTAAAAACCCCTGTATGCCAATTTTGATTGAAATCGAACAAACTAAATCTTTTTCCCCCTCCACTTCCCTCGTTACGAAGGTGGATACCTGAGAATACTTTATTATTGTATTTTCACCGGAACTATAAACGCATACCAAATTTTAACACAATTGGATGTGGATAAGTCAGTTAAAATTGGTTAGCACAACATGAACGAAAATCGTCTATCTTGAATCCTCCATATTGAATTTTCAAAATCTGATCAAAAATTCGTATTCCTTAGTCCCAAAAGCCCCCGTATACCAATTTTGGTTGAAATCGCGCAGACGTTCATTGCTGCGACATTTTAATATTTGACAGTTTAATATTTTTACGATGTTTTTAAATAATTTTTTCGTAAATACTTGGTGAAAACTGGCGGAAATGGCTTTATTTTTAGGCAAGAATAATTAGATCTTTTCAATATTACTATTTTCCGCTATTTCTCTTTAATTTTGGGTAAAAAACGGACAGAAATCTTTTTTTGCACCCGTGATAAAAAAAAAAACATTTTTTGCATCGGCAACCAAAAAAGCCATGCTTTAGTTATCTGCAGACAGTTACTTTTACTATTTTAGCCACTAGATGTAAAAACTACTATTATTTAGAAAATGTAATTTGTCATGTTCCAATAATATAATTTATTGTTTGAGAACCACCGACTTACCTGCTCAAGAGGTTTTATTGCTTAGCAGACTTCTTACAAGGAATGCACTTTATTAAGACTTTTTTTTAGAAAACGTATAATTTAAGAGACACTTTATATATTAAATAGAGCTACTTATGCCCGGTTATACACACTGAAATTTATAAAAGTCTAGGTTATGGACAACAGAAATTTAACACAGGAAATTAGGCCAAATAAAAATGTTAACATAGAAAGAAGTCGCATACTTACGCGCCTGACTTTTCCTGAAAGTCTCCAACCCAGTAGGCGAGCAGTTCTTACATAAAAACACATAATTTACCAAAAAGGGTACCAACTTTCCCAGTTGGTACCCAATGCAAGATTCGTGAAACCATCTTGTACAGTTCGCACACAAGAGCTCCACTATGTTCAGGTTTCTTTCTTTGCCACTAAAATTTAAATGTTAAAAAATTCAGACATTAATTGATTATTTTGACGATTTATGTTAGATAAAAAATACCGGCATGAAAAAAAGCCGATCCAGTATATGTAAACAACCAGAATTACAAATTTAACTTTTTATATATAATAAATAATAAAGTCTTGGGGCAAGACCAAATACAATTAAATATATTGTTGTTAGAAAGTACTTAATGTTAAATATTAATTTTGTGTCTTCTTTATTATGTAAAATGTTTTCTGTACTGTTACATAATCTGGACCTGACTGTTCTGTTGTATCTTACAATACGTACGTTTTTGTTAATTTTATAATATTATTAGTTCGTAAAAACCAGTTTTGCTCTTGTAAATCTCGAAGCATCTTGCCCTGAAGATGATCCGAATTAGGATCGAAACTTCCGCACTTGATGTAAAAGTTTAAATAAAAATAATTGTCCAAAAAAGCAGAAACCTTTTTCATAACAGCCTTAAATTATGTCCATCTTTCTCTAAAATACTTTTTCTTCTTCAACAACCTTAAATCTTTTTGCACATCACTAAATTATCTCTCCATCTACTTCTAAAACTCTGACCTCTCTCTCTAAATATGTTTTATTTTAAAAGAGAAAAAATGTTTTATGGCAGTAATTTTTTTAAACGCCTAAAATACAGTCGAAAAATTTACGTGTTTTATTCTAGAAATCGAAAGTGTAAAAGTAAGACGGAAAGTACACTTTGATCTGGACAGAAAAAAAAAGAGGGAAGTGCAGAAAATCACAGTGGACACATAAAAAGATCAGCGATTGTGTACTACTAAGAAGTATAGTAAGAGATTAAAAACTATTTATTTAGGAAATTTTAGATTTTTTTGGATAATTATATTTAAGCTTGTCTGCTTTATTTCAGAGTTTATTTCAGTTATTTAGTTTTACAGTTCCGACGTAAAAAGTCCCCCCTCCCTGCTAACTCTTAAACGGATTGAGGTATCGACTTCAAATAAAAACCATGTTTAATGATAACACTTTTGCTACTTTTTGACGTATTTTTTATAAGCGTCATATTGACGTAGGTCTATAAGGCCACTAACTACTTTAAAATGTTAAATAGAAAGGGGGGTCGAGTGATACCTTGTTTAAAAGATATTATAATTCCCTATTTAAAATTTTAATTTTTAAAAAATCGGTTGACGACTTACAGAGTTATAAGTTTTTTCGACTATAGTTTACGCACCCCACCTTACTTCTGAACGAACTGAGATATCGACTTTAAATAAAAAACATGCGTAATGATAACAATTTTACCTCTTTTTGACGTATTTTTTATAAGCGTCATATTAACGGAAGTCTGTAAGGTCACTCACTACTTTAAAAATACCTTTTAAACAAGGTATCACTCGACCCCCCTTTCTATATAAAATTTTAAAGTAGTTAGTGACCTTATAGTCTTAAGTCATTATGAGAGTAATCTAAAATACATCAAAAAGTGGTAAAATTGTTATCATTAAGCATATTTTCTATTTAAAGTCGATATCTCAATTCGTACAAAAGTAAGGAGAGGTGCGTAAACTATAGTCGAAAAAACTCATAACTCTGTAAGTAGGAAACCGATTTTTTTAAAAAATAAAATTTTAAATAGGGAATTAAAATACCTTTGAAACAAGGTATCACTCGACCCCCCTTTCTATTTAAAATTTTAAAGTAGTTAGTGACCTTATAGTCTTAAGTCATTATGAGAATAATCTAAAATACATCAAAAAGTGGTAAAATTGTTATCATTAAACATGTTTTCTATTTAAAGTCGATATCTCAATTCGTACAAAAGTAAGGAGAGGTGCATAAACTATAGTCGAAAAAACTCATAACTCTGTAAGTCGTAAACCAATTTAAAAAAAAAAAAAAAATTAAATAGGGAATTAAATTACCTTTGAAACAAGGTATCACTCGACCCCCCTTTCTATTTAAAATTTTTAAGTAGTTAGTGACCTTATAGACACTATGACGCTTATAAAAAATACGTCAAAGAGTCGCAAAAGTTTTTATTTGAGGTCGATACCTTAATCCGTTCAAGAGTTAGCAGGGGAGGGGGGACTTTTTATGTCCGCACTGTATACAGTAATTAATGTTGTTACATAGAAATGTTTCTTAACTACTTACTTAATTTACGGCTTTACATTATAAAAATCTTTTAAAAAATGTCTGTGTATCCCCCCCTGTGTGTCCCTATTGTGGTTTATTACTATCATTTGATAGTGCTTTTTTCCATAGACAAATTGGATTAAAAAAAACAACATGACAATAAAAAAATTAATTTTTTAAGAGCAATATGAAAGAATTGAATTAGGTCAAATTAATAATTATCAATTAAAACTGTACAATTTACCAGTAACAAATTCCATTATGTTCAGCAGAAGCCTTTCTGTGTCCCCTCTTGTCTCGAGTAATTTTGGACATGCTTAAGTTTGTAGATGAGTCATATTCATTTTCGCTTGCTGTTGGCTTTTCATCATCAAAAGAGTCTTCATTTTCCATGCTTGCTTTACTGTTGAGACAAAATTAGTATTGTTTTAAACTCTACAAACTTTTAAACAAGGCAGCCTACCTCCAAGGGCTTGAAATTAAAAAGAAAATCATAGTTTTCACATTTTCATTTTAAGTTTTTATTTTAAAAATGGGTCTAATTAAAAAGTAGTAGTGGGTTAGGTTAACTGTAATGGCAATTCCTGATTTTTACCACCAACTCGGTTTTATATAAGGTGGGTCACAAAAAATTACTCTTTGAATTGCCTAAACTTTAAAACCAATAGACTGATTAAAAAAAAATACATAAGTACACTATCGGCATCATAAAAGCGGTACACAATACTTTTTGTTGTAATACCTTGGTCTATTTTTACAAACAAAGTCACCCATTATTGTATTTGTCTTAAACTGTCAAAGTATGTCATTCTGTATTTCAGTCTGACAAATAAATAAAAAGTGCCTCCACAAATTTCTTTATTTGATAAGGCATGACTCCTGGCAAAACCACAACTAGGATGGTCAATTAGGGACGTGGCTAGACATTATGGACGCAGTAAAACCACGATTATAAAAATTAAAAAATGATGGGAAGAAGATCAGACAATAGAAAAAACAAGGGACTCGTTTATTGAAAGTTTCAACTGATGAACAAGATCGACCTTATCGCTTTTATAGAAGAAAACCCTTTTGCATCTGTTGCCCAGGCAAAGAGATTAACCCAATTTAAATTTAAGTACACTATCGGCATCATAAAAGCGGTACACAATACTTTTTGTTGTAATACCTTGGTCTATTTTTACAAACAAAGTCACCCATTATTGTATTTGTCTTAAACTGTCAAAGTATGTCATTCTGTATTTCAGTCTGAAAAATAAATAAAAAATGCCTCCACAAATTTCTTTATTTGATAAAGCATGACTCCTGGCAAAACCACAACTAGGATGGTCAGTTAGGGACGTGGCTAGACATTATGGACGCAGTAAAACCACGATTATAAAAATTAAAAAATGATGGGAAGAAGATCAGACAATAGAAAAAACAAGGGACTCGTTTATTGAAAGTTTCAACTGATGAACAAGATCGACCTTATCGCTTTTATAGAAGAAAACCCTTTTGCATCTGTTGCCCAGGCAAAGAGATTAACCCAATTTCCAGGATGTGTAAGAGTGGCACGAAACCCCGTAAGGAAAGGCTCTAATTTAACTTTACTAAATTAAACTTACGAATGAAAAAAAACAGGTCAGGTTACTTTTTGCCCTTAATTACTCTCTAAAGGAACCACACCTTTGGCAAAAGGTAATATTTTCCAATGAACAAGTTTTTCTGCCCTGTAGTGACAGAACACAATTTCGGGTGTATCGTCCACCAAGAACGCGCTATGAGATCGCGCTGGAAGATTTTCGGTAAATATGTGGGATTGGATTTCTGCTAGAGGTCACGGTGCTCTATTTCGAATCAATGGAAGGCTCACAGCACAGCTTTACGTGGACATTTTAGAGAGCACTATGCTTCCAGCCGTCACAGAACTTTATCAAGAATAGTTTATTTTTCAACAAGACAACTGTCCTGCTCATACGGCCAGAATTTGCCAAACTTGGTTTCGCCAATCCTATGGAAATATCTAGGGTTTAATTTCAAAAAAGCTGGAAATAGTCAATGCTTATGAAGAAGTGATTGGTGAAAATGAAAACCTTTTTGAAATTTTGGCTGATTCTCTACCATGAAGGTTAAACGGTATAATTGAGGTGAATAGCGCAATGACTAGATATTAAAATTTATATACCTAATAATTTGTTTCTATTGTTTTATAATTTTTGTTACAGTGGTGTTTTTTAATTTTTGTTACAGTTGTTTTAGCGTATTATTGTAATATAAAAATTATTTTTGAAAGCAATCTTTGATGTCAATATTTTCACATTTTAGTACCAGTCTGTCACAAAATATAATCCGGTAGTTAACCATACAATTTAAAAAATACCTATGTTTATCACATACCACTTTTATGATGCCAATAGTGTACATACATATTTTTCAAACTGTCAAAAATGGCATTTCTTAAAAATACAAGTTGCTAAACAATTTTTAAAAAATACCCTTTTTTCACCCCCCATGAAACTTTTTTCTGTACACAATAATAATTTTTTGATAACAAAAATGTATAACTTGCGAAAATCATTAAAGAACCAATTCAAGGGGTCTTTGTTCTTGATGTATTTCTGCAATATTTAGCTAGATATTGTTTAAATTAGGTAAAATTATCCTTTAGTTTGGCTTCTGACAAAGACCAAACTGATTTTAATGAACTTAGCACATATTAGAGTTGATTAACGTCACTAAGAAAATTCTGAATTTTGTTTCGCATATTTTTAAAAATTAACCTGGTGCTAACAGTGCAGGCCATATCCCAGAAACTACAAGAGCACACAATTTATTCCAATATCGGAACCACCACCATGTCTTCTTTCACAAAAACTCAGTGTGTATGTGTATGACCTAAAGTTAGCAGTGCACCAAGTTAATTTTAAAAAATATGCAAATATAGCATTTTCCAAGGGGTCAACAGCTGGCCAAAAATTTGTACACCTACTGTCAAGAACTGAAATATTGTCAAGTATTGTCCAGGATTGTTAAGTATTCTCCAGTATTGTAAAGTATTGGCCAGTATTGTCCAGTATTGTCAAGTATTGTCCAGTATTGTTAGGTATTGTTAAAGTATTGTCAACGATTTGTACACTTACTGTCTGCAGCTGATGACCCCTGGGTATTTCCTTATTGAAATGGCATCATTTAACTAGCATTTAATCTTGACCATTCAGAGCACTCTACCACTTTCCTGGACTTTTCTAGCATGGTTCACTGCTATCTTTAATGGGTAGCTAGCAGTGCAGGTCATATCGTGGCAACTACAAGAGCACAAAATTTTGTGACTTGGCACTTAATTAGCACTAATTTTTGTATTGCTAACTTTAGGGACATTAATTTTGGTTTCATTTTAAGAAATCATTTAATTTAAATCAACAGTCTTTAAAATACCTATGTAAAAAATAGGTATTTTTACTACAATTCTCTTACTCTAATTTTTGCCATGATATGATTTTGACAACATTTGTAGAATTAGGACTGAACTTTCTTTGGTAGCTAACTCAACCCACTTTTTTAAAATATCTTTCTCTACCATACTCTTTTATACCCAACAGCCAGGCCTTGAATATGTCAACTGCAGGTTAAATATGATTATTATTCAATTTATTAAAAAAAAAACCATTTTGGTAGTTTCAAGTTAATATATTATTCACAAACAACCCTGCTTCTTAATTATTTAACTCATAAAAGTTATTTTAGTTTGCATTTTTGACCAACATAAGCAAAAAATGAAGATTGGCAGTGAAAGTCATAAAAAAACACAGGATTTGACAGTTGTTTTACAAGCACTCTTAAATTTTATTTCTTCTTCTTTCTTCCTGAAAGATTGTGGTGCTCTGTGAAATTTTTTAATTGTAAATATATTAAGGGTTGCAATAAAAAGACATGCATAATTAAAGAAATTTTGTAACCTCTGTTGAGACATCTTCATTGTGTACTATTTAGTTTATTATTAAAACAAAGAGGCTGCATTTTGTGAACCTCATTCAGATCACATCACAATGAATATTATCTGATACATTCAACATAATTTTATCAGCGCTCCTTTTTTGTGTAACCTTTGTCATGTAAATTCTCTTAACTATAATAGAGACAATAACTTAACAATGACAGAGGAAATGTAATATTTTTATTTGGTTAACTATTTGATGTAGTTTTATTATTACTTGCCAGATGTAGTTAAATGGTAATAATGGTAAACTTTGGTACCTATATTTGAATTTACTTATAAGAAAACATTGAAGAAAACTGTGTAAAACAAAACCTCTGTTGGCATGGAATGAATGACTGCCAAACAGATAAGGTAAGCCAGAGCACTATTTACTCCTAATTGAATACTTGATAGATTCAAAGAGAGGAGTCACCACTTCAAAATCACCAAAATCTTGAATAGTCTAATAATAAAATTGATCAGCAGAGTGTAAACCGTATACGTGTAATTAGGGCCTAAGGTCACGTCGATTTATGTAGGATGAACATACCTTTGAACCCCAAAAAATATATAGTATAAAACACTCATATAAAAAACACTAATTTTTTTAATGAAACTTACCTTAAATTGCTGTCCTCTGCCGCTGACATTATAAAGTAACCTCTATTTCATCGGTAAAAAGTAAAAATTTTTAAACAATCTTCCTAAAAAGTAAAACCTAGCGAAATATAAAAAGTTGAAAAAATGTAAACACTTCCTCAAAATTTTTTTAAGGTTAGCTTTATTTTGACATTTTTGACATCGTCCAAAGTCGGACGGGGCAAAATATCCGCCACAATTTTTGGATGCCACATTTACGTTCAATTTCGGATTTGCCTAGTGTGCAGAAAAAATCTATAGGGCACGAGGCGTGGACTGTGTCGTTTTCTTTTTCTCGCGGTTACGGTTAACCTTATACCTGATGCACACCAACGCATGTCCTTGCATGCCCACGGATGGCATCACGTGACTCTGCATTTAAAACCATTGGAAATATATGTCCAGTCACATGGTGCGATTTTTGAAGCAGGGTGGGCACGCGTTGGTGGGCACAAGGCTTTAGTCCTAAAATTTCCCAGAAGTATAAGCAAAAGAAGGAGACCTCGCTTGTGTAATATCTTTGAATATTGTTTAAATTTACAGATAATTGTTTATGTAAAATGCTATGACGTCATCTCTATTAAATGGACGTAGATAGCACATCCTGTGAAGATCCATACCTTGAGAATCGCAACTTGGCACAGGGTTGCCGATTTGCCAGTAATTACTGGCATTTGCCAGTAAAATATCATCTTGGCAGTAATTCTGCCAGTAAAGTACTAATGCCAGTAATTTGCCAGTGATCAGAATAGTTTGACACTGTTAAATACGAATATTGTAGTGAATTTTCTATACTCCCTTAGAAAAAATATTAAAATGTAATTGTAAAAAATATGCTTTAAAAAATTGATTAGTATTAACCTACCTATTATTGTAAACGACAATGAATTTGTGGTTATCGATTGGCGTTGAACGTTTGTTTAGTAGCCTAAATACGACCTAAGAAATAGGTTGAAAACTGAAAGCGTCGTTGCTGCCACATTAGCGACAAAAGACGCTATTAAAACCCAAGAAATTATTAACAGTGCCATATGGGCCAAAAAGTAGCACTTTATATTTATGTTATTATGTATTTTTCAATTTTATTTTTTTGTTTTTTTTTATCTATATATAGGAACTTATAGCTAATAAGAAGTTCTTGCAAAAAAATATTTTACATATTTTTTTTATGTCATTGTTGATACAAATTTTTTTATCTTTGCCAGTAATGACCACGAAAGTAAAAACAAAAGTGGAATGTTAATACCCCCTGAGAAATTTCACAAAAATGACCGCCTTATGCAGGTGACAGTTATGAGCCTAAAAGAACGTAGTCACATCAATCGAATCGATTTGACATTTTTTTTTGTTTTTGGTGTGTCTTTTCCACAATCAGTAATTGGTATTTTTTACCATGATTTTTCATAATATATTAAAATTTTATTTTTTTAAATTTTTATTAATAGAAAAAGTAAAGTTATATCATTTTTAGATGGATTTCAAGTCCCCCTGTAAACATGATATATATTTGCCTGCTTTTTTTTATTAGCCACAAACTTGTTTGAACCAAAACAAAAGTTACTAGGATGTTACTCCGTTGTTTTTTTTTTGTCAAAATAAAGTGTTTTCGTTTTTGTTCGTGTTTTTGCTAAAAATATAATGTTTTGATTTGTTCAGTGCTGTTATACAACCGCAATGACTAGTTTTTTGCCGACCCCTCCATAAGTGATGTGCGATAACCCTTTTTATTATTAGCCTCAGAGTTAGGGGAATTTTGTCAATACCAACTTATTTAGGCACACAAATGTCAGTTATTTACAGGATATTATCATTCCAATTTTGTTTTTACTTTCGTGGTAATGACGGAACTCCAACCAGCAATTTTGCAAAGAGCTGTTGGCAACCCTGACTCGGCAATAGTCTGGTTCCGATTCTCAAGGCATCGAACATGACAGGATGCGCTGTCTATATCGATTTTTTTTTCTGTTCATGTCAGCTAAGTAAGACGTCATAGCATTTTTGATATAAAAATTTAAGTATAATCCGGAAATTCATAAAAATTAAAAAGTTTTGATTATGTACACATGTTATGTGTAAATTTAAACAATATTCAAAGATATTATACAATCGAGGTCTCCTTCTTTTGCTTATACTTCTGGGAAATTTTAAGACCAAGGTTAACCGTAATCGCGACAAAAAAGAAAACGGCACCGGGTGTAATGTTCAGCGTTTTTTTGGTGGCATTACTGATTCAAAGCCACGTGATCACGGATGTCATCCGTGCACGTGATCCAACTTCGCTTTTACTTTAGCCACTGTGATACTAATGCCCATCCCTTTCAGCATTTTTGGGTGGCAACACTGATCCAAAACCACGTGATCAAACAAACTTAGCCACAACACGAAAATATTTGAGGTTACATTTTATGTTTACCTCTTTTTGTTAGAATTTTTTTACCTCTTAAAAAAACTGAAATGGAGGTTGAGACACGTGTTGCGGATCACCCGGAACCTCAACCTTGCTGCTCTAAGTAAGAAATTATTTTTATAAGTAGGATCTTGTGAAGTCACATTTTAACTGAAATTGGGGAAAAAAAAAGGGAAAACTCTTGTTTATTTTTTTTGGTAATTATGCAGTATACGGTTTTCTGCCATTTTTGATTTTTTTTGAAAAATTCTTTATGGGGGCACCTTCCAGGGTCCCTAGGACCCCGAATCTGTCTGCGCCCGTTGGTTTTTTTTAAATATTTTTTCACTAAAACAACCCAAACCAACACAGTCCAACCCAACCTAATTCAAACCAACCCAAAACAATCAAAAAAACACATTACAACCCCCCCTGGGCACCCTTTTTTCTTGTAAAAAATAAAAAAAAATCGGGCGCAGGCGGATTTGGGGTCCTAGGGACCCTAGAAGGTGTCCCCATAAAGAATTTTTCAATAAAAATCAAAAATGGCAGAAAACCGTATACTGCATAATTACTTTTTTTTAACTATTAGATCATACCCATCCCAATCCACTCAACTGAAAAGATTAGGTCAATGCGAGGTCTGCTCTTTCAAAGATGCCCAATACACTTGTCCTCGATGTGAATTGAAAACTTGCTCATTAAAATGTAACAAACTTCACAAATTAGAGCTTGAATGCACTGGCGAGAGAGACAGAACCAAATACCTTCCTCTAAACAAATTTACCAATTTGGATTTGTCGAATGACTATAGGCTGTTGGAAGAGATTTCTAGAAGTATTGAGTTAGGGAAGAAAAATTATGGAAGGAGGGATCAATTTCACATAATTCCTAAGGTAAGTGTCTCTTTAGTAAATTACAGTTTTAAATTCACTCAAAATAATTTTGGTTATTTGCAAGGTTATTGATTACTTTTCAGTTATTTCATCTTTTAGAACTTGTACAGGCTAAGAAATGCTGCCTCTCAAAGAAACACAACACTAAAATTTCTTCCATACAAATTTGCTCGCCATAGAAACAACTCTTCACATTTACAAGGCAAAATTATACAATGGCATATTGAATGGGTATTTGTCCATGCAGACAACTTTAAATTGTACGATACAAAAATAGCAGAGACTGAAACTATTGCCAAAATCTTAAGTAAATATTTGGTGAAACAAGAGGATGAAGTGATACAGGAAAAACTACAGTTTTACCAATCACATGATGTTTCTGGTCTGAGATTATTTTTAAAAGCCGAGCAGAAAGCTGGAAAGAAATTTTTTGAATTGGATTCCAGTTTAAGTCTAAAGGAAGCTTTACGAAAAAGGTTGATTATTGAGTACCCTACAATTCATGTTGTATTTAAAGATCATGGGTACAGCTACAATATTATTGATTCAGGTAAGACAAATCAAAAAAGCTTGAATAGGGTTAGAACTTAAGACCCAAAGTACCACTTTAAAAGTCAAACTTAAATTTAATTGAAGGGAACACTAAAACCAAATTTTTTCAACTACTTCCATCCATTAACTAATTTAATTTTTGGACAATAAAGCTCGTTATAAACTTGGTTCAAATATTTTGTTTTTATTATGATATATATTAAAAAATCCTATTTTTTATGTGAAGATTTTATAAGGCATTTTAATACCTAAAAAACAGTTTTCTTGTAATAATGTTTGTTTTAGATGATGAAAATGAAAATGACAGGAAGGATGTCAAACCAGGAAAAAGTGTAGTAGACAGTATAGTAGACCAAGAAGATGATAATTTGTACAAATCACTGAAAAATTTACTCTTTGTTTCTGAATATTCTGATGACGAAATGTCTGAGTAATTAAAAATATTAATTAGAAAAGTATTAGTTTTTATGAAAAATTTAATGTTCTTTTTCATGGAAAGTTTAATTGTTAAGTTTAAACATTGTTTTTTTTTATGGAGTGCCTACCTAATTTTTTTATTGGTTTTTTAACATATTTTTGTGTAGTTTTATTATCCTAATTGAAAAAATCAGTGGAGACTGTTTATTATTAACCAAGAAAATAAAATTGTTAAAAAATTATTAAAGGCTCTCTCTTACTTTTGTCCATTTTTGATGCTTGGTAGGTATTTTATCAAAATCTTGGTTTCTCCCTAAAAATAACTTGCAAGAGAGCTTTCTTTTAGAACAGAAAACAAAATATTGAGGTGTGGGCACAAAAATACAATTGGTTGTTCAAAAAAAATATAGGAATATATATTAAATTGGAAATAACTTTAAACCACAAAGAAAAAACTCAGTCATATCACAGACCCAGATAACATTTAAAAAATAAAATAAAATGCATATATAAAACTTGACATATATCAGTAAACAATTTAGTATCATACACCTTGAACCTAATTCTAAAAAAATAATATAATTATTAGATCGTTTATTTCAGAAAACAAACAAATATCAAAATTGAAAATAATAATTTTTATTCTTATCCAAGATTAGTTTCTGAAATAAACCATTTAATTATTATACACACCTACAGCAATATATAAAAAAATAGCTTACAAAACCCAGAAGTACAAGAAAATTGTTAATACTACAATTCCTCCTAGGGCTGCTTTAACATACATAGATTTTGTGTTTAAATATGTAGCATCTTTCTTGTATTTTTGCGTTAACATTGATAAGTTTTGTGTTTTTGTATCCAGTTCTAAAATGAAAAAGAAAAATTAATACCAGATTCATATAGATTTACTTAAGTGGGATAAATTTTTAATATTGAAGGAGTAATATATCCACTTTTGTGACATTGCTTTTGCATTTTGTAATGATTTGATGGCAATGAAGAAACCTAACTAACTAATAAACTAGAATCTCGTACTAAATTTTGGGTTAAGAATTTACAAGTTCCCATGTAATAAATTAAAGATAAGTAATCTAGGATCTAAATATCCAGGTTAAAAAAAATTAAAATAGGATAAAAGAGCAAAACCAAAGAAAAATTTTATAATAAATTTTAATATCTGGTAAAAAGTAATAGGCAATACAAAAATACGAAACCAAACTCGACTTTTTTACTCGCGGTTTTTAAAAAAATCATTATACACACTATGAGACAAACTAATTCTTTAAAACTTTTTTTGTGAACTGATTTTGATTAAATAAAACCTATGTACTCCCCACAGGAGTCCAAGGAATGTAGAGCAGTGAAAGTCCCATAATGCTGGAACTAACAAATATTAGAAATGGTCTTCCTAGAGATTATATTATGTATAGATATAAATTTATAATGTCCAATAACAAATTGTACATTGGAAAGCACCTAGATGGCTAAACACCTGTATCTGCTAGCGGGGGGAGGGGGGGTTTAGGTTAACCCCTCCCCCCCGGGCAGCCTGGTTATGGTCACATTTTTAGTTCAAATTAAGTTGCATTATTCATTTTTTCAAATTTGTTCTCATTTTTCTTTAATGTAATATTCAGTATTTTTTTACATTATTATGCATTTTTTATTTTGTCAAACAATGCGAACATATGTACCAAATAATGAGTCAGTGAAATCCCCCTCGGACAAATACTATCTTTTACAATTTATATGGCTGCCAGCATTTTTTTGCATTTTAAGTGATTCCTTTCATAGTTAGTTGCCAAAAAGGGTTGGCTTTTTTAAAGGAATTATAGGATTATGCTAACATCCTGTCATCCACAGGTAAAAATTTTAATCTTTTAATGGTTTGAAATTAGGTTGTGAAATATTTTTAAACTGACACAAGGCAGAAAAAAAATAACAAAATAAAATAAAGGTTTTGAGGTGAAACATTTATTCAAATCATTTTTCCAGGTTTTTTATTTTCACGATTTTCAAGGTTTTTTTTGCCTTTTTCATTTTCCAGGTGATTTCCAGTAACACACAAACCTTGTAAATTGAAAAACCCCACACAGAGACAAATTCTCACTAAAGCATACCTGATAAAACTGTACCCCTTTGCAATACATCATCAATATTCTGAACCATAATCCTCTGTACATCATGCAACTGATTATTGATAGAATTTAAATTTCTTCTACTTCTAGAATCAGTATACTGTTTCTTAGCTTTCTGAATATATGTCTCAAATTCTATAAAAGTATAGGGCCTTGTCACTGTGTTTACTCGTCTGCCATACTGGGTATGAAACTCTTGTGAAATATCCTCTAAATAGGCATAAGCAGATCTTTTGGAGAAGTTCTGATCACAGAGAACCAAGTAGCAGACATCAAATTCTATCAGATAGCTAAAATAACAAAAAAAATACTTGTCAATCTTATTTATGACACTTACTGTTTAACGGTTTCATTTTTAATTCTAATTATAACATTAATGTACCTACAGAATATTGAGGAACTTGTTAAGGAACTAACTTACTGAAATAAATATGGTCCAGTTTCTATTGTGCATCTTTGGGGTGATTGTGGTCCCAATTTTCTGAACAGCATTTTTGCTTGGTTTTGATAGTCCAGTATATTTCTTCCCGTCTAAAAAATTAACAAATGCAAACAACTGTTCTCAAGCTAATCTCAATTACTAGAAGAAAGTTGGCAAGATTAGTTGGTAGTAGCACTTTATAGTAATTATATCCAAAAAATTAAAGTAGTGTGGCAGTCCATCACCTCGCTCCCATCTCATTCATAGTCCTTCCTTCAAGGAACAAGGCCTTCTTCAGTTCTCCTCGAGTCAAAATGGTATTCCTAGTCCCGCAAGGTCGTCTTCAGGGAGCCTTAAAACGAAATCAATGGACGCCTTAAAGGCCGCCTTCAGCAAGGAAACCTCAAGAGTCCCTTTAAGGGAGAACTATGAATAGGGCCCTAAAACCTCCCTCAAACGGAAAAAAAACATTACCTGCTCATCTTCTTGCATAGTAGCCGCTAACGGCAGGCCGTCAGCCACTCGGGCTATCATTGTCATCAACACCATCCTTTAATACTTTTAATTTTTTTTTGCGAAATTTCCCGAAAGATTTGTTAAAACATATTTCTATACCCGTTTCAAAATACACGTCAGTAGTTCTCACGACACTGTTGCCAATCGTGTGGCAATAAACTAAAAACTTTTATCTATGGGAATAAACTTGCGGCTGGTGAAAAGACAAGCTTGATCACGTGTCTTTTGGACAATGTTGCCAATAACTCTTTAGTTTTTTGTTGTTTTCGACAGTGTTGCCAACACCCAGTTAGTTTTTGCGGTTGTTGGCAACACTGTGTATATATAGCTTTGGTTGGTGAAACTGAGTAGAGCTGGGCCGTGTAATTTTAATTTGCCGACAACACTGTCGATCTCAACCTACCAAATTTTTTGTTTGCATTTGGTTCCTGTCTCTAACCTTAAAAAATGCACTAATTATTCTTTGTTTTTATTTTAATAACTTTTTACAATTCTGCTACTCTTTACCAACAAAAAGATTTTAGAACAAATGAAATTTCCTAAAACAAATGGCGCACCAAATAAGGATAGTTGTCTTGGATTATTATATGAGCGCTCCCCTGTCTGGCTTGGATGTCTGTTATTCGGAGTTTCGAGGGGGCGCAGTTGCTCAGGTGCCTGTTTTGAGGTGTTTCGGATCTAACGAATTGGGTAAGATATTTTTTCGTTTGTGTGACAGTTTTCTAGGTTGGGTAGTTGGTCCAACACCTCAACTAAAAAGATAGTTAATTCTTTTTTGATTTAGTAACCTTTAGCCTACTGTAGCAGTCATATTGATACCAAACTGAGAGAAAATTCAAGTTTTTCCGAGAGTTTTCCCTGTCAATTTGGTTATAAAAATGGCCTCAAGTAGGCTAAAGGGCATTGAAGATTTCAGTTGAGAATGGTGTTGGTTGGTCAGTTCATAGCAAAAATTTTGAGAAAAGGGGCACTTTTTACACCCTTTAAGATAAGATAATGTAAGACTCTTTCTCAGACTCTTTATTAGATCAAGTACAGTTATTACAATAATAAATACTTTCATACCCATAGGGTGTTGATCGAGGTGTTGATCATGTCAAAAAAAAAAAAGAATAATTTTACATAAACTTTAGAAAATATATTATAAACGAGATGGCTGGGTTTATACAGGCAACTAAAAATTGAACTAAAATAGAAATAACAAATAAAAATAAAAATAAGAAATATCTATGGTTTATACACCCAAATAAAAATAAGAATAAAAATAACTTTGAACCCATCTTTTTACTTTAATTTTATTTTCTTATTTTTATTTCTGCTGTATAAATGCCTACACTATTCATAAGATCAACTTTTATTATAATTTTAATTATTATTTTAATTTTTATTTTTATTTGCCTGTATAAACCCAGCCTAATGGTGTTGATAAAAATTTGAATAATTAATGATTTTATAGCGCCGCAGAGGCTAAATTTTTTGCAATTTAAGCAATCTCTTTTACATTTTTTATGAAATATTTTTAAAAAAGTGGATTGGTAGGATTTGGGGGGAATTTAGGCTTAATTCTAGATTTATTGATGCCAAAATTATGCCATAATTTTGCTGCAGCGAAAATTTTGGATGAAGATATTGCTTAAATTTAAACTAAAATTTTAACAATCAATGACATTATAGCGCCGTGGGCAAAATTTGTTCAAATATATTTAAACCAAAAATTCTTCTAGAAATATGTAGACATTTACTCTACATATACTCCAACAAAACAATTTAAAAACAAAACAATTTCTAATCAAAAAATGTATTTACTCAGTAATTGAGTTATATATATAATAATGTATTCTTTGTATATTTAAGCTAGAATTCTGATGTGATCTACACCTGAAAGGTAAAAAAATGTAAATTTTTTTTATGGGTCAAATAAATTGAAATTAAAACTAAAAACTAAAACTATGTGAGGTTATATGTATTTTACAACATTTGACTATTTGTCTGAACTATAGTTTTGAACATGATCCTAGTTTTTAAGATAATTTTGACCTGTATCCTTAATACTGACAATTCTATAAAACTTTATAAGTTTTTGAAATATATCTATACCCTGCTTTACTCTAAAAAAAAACAAGAATGATTCATTGTGCCGCAGTTGATAATTTTTCCAATTTAAGCAGGTTTTTTTAAAAGATTTGCTTTTATAACTTACCTATTTTTGATTATTGTTGAAATATGGAGAAAAAGAGTACAGTTCTAATCTTATACAGTATAGAGTCCAAAGTTTTTGTTTCGTTCCCGCTCAATTATATTGTAAATATTTTGGCTTAGAATTTTTGTTTATTTTTTGTTTTCTAAATTTGCGTAAAATTACAATTTTCCTTTTTACTCATTGTTAATGCAATTTTCTGCTAACAAGTGATTATATACTATAAGTCTAATTTTCTTACATTTTATTAAACAAGGCACTTGATAAACTTTAATGTTTATCCCATACCTAATTTCCTATTATCCTTGTTTCCATAATGTTTCGCTTATACCCCGCACCCCTATGGAACCAAGGACAGCTGTATCGTATGAGAGAAACGGCAAGTGCAAGCGCGCCTCCCGCGCTAAATCAGTTCACGTTGACAAGGTCGCTGAAAACATACTACATCTCAGCAACTGAGTTTCGACAAAAAAACTCGCGAGTGAACCACATTTTACATATAAGAAAAACTCGAGATTATTGGTGCTAACTTGAATATCCTATTCTCCAGAATCCTCCAGGAATTCGGGGTAAGTCGAGTGCCTATTTTTTTCGGGATATTTTCTTTATTGCTACTGCTATACGGCAGGTTTTATTTCTGGCCCTATCTGCCATTGATACTTACAATTTACAATACAATAATTAAGATCGAGTTTCTAACTGTAACATTTAACAACTGTTTGAGCGTTTGAATCAGCTTCCCTAGTTTTACAGTCCACTATAAAAAAAATCTTAATTTGTGGATCGCCCATCTTTGTCCGCCCCGAACAGTTTTGATAAAGAGTACTGTACTTGCGAAAAGAGTATAAATGGTCATACTGTTTTTGATTCCCGTTGCTGGTTTCAGATCAGGTAGTGGCAATGGCTGGCGCAAGCATTTTTAATCTATACCCATAACCTAAGGCTCTAAAGTAGTGACTTGTAATTTATATGTGCTTTTGCTGGCTGCTTGACATTTGAGATAATCATTTGCTGTTGGCAAAAACCAAGGTAGAAACACATTCGACAAATAACATCTTAGACACTTAACATGTTCAGGTCACATTAAAACATAACACTATAAATCAAGCTGCTATAGGCACATTCAAAGTAGTAATACTTATATGTATAAAAAAATACATTCTTATGTTTAACTCACTCTGTACAAATAATAAGAGACACAGTTTAGTGTAATAAACAATCATTCATTAAAATTAAAATAAGCTAAATTATTTGAATATATAATATATAAACAAGAAACAACCAAATTATGCAAAATTCATTTAAAAATTACTAAAATAAACTAATTAAAAATATTAAACACTACATATTTAAATAATGTTTAACACCACGCATTTATGTATTTTGTACCAGTAAATACCCTTTTATTCTTTTTTTAATAAATATTTGTTGTTGCAGCTTTTATAAAAAAGCATATTTTCACCAGTTTTATGATGTTTTCTACTGATCTAAAAATTATTTTTATCCTGTGTATTAACATTATGTACTTGTCTAGTATATCTCAACCTTAATATATAGGAGATATAAAAATAAAAACATTTGATTTCCTCAGATTTTTGACTGAAAGTCAATTTTTCAAAAGCTTCCCAGGTTCATAGCTTTCAAGTTATCCATTCCATCTGGAAAGATAAACTACAATGACATTCTTAAACTATTAAACCTGCCAAAGTTGGACAATCGCCGTAATTACCTAGACATTATCTTTCTATAAGAAATAATAAATGGAATTATTAATTGCCCTGATAAACTAATTTCCATCTTGTTATCTCGAAGAAACACAACAGCCCATGAGTTTTTTTAATTATATTTTCACAGAACAAATCATGCAAAGAACAAACTGAAAAAGGTGATTTCTTAAAAATAGATTTTCTCGATTTTTAATAATATTTCTCTATGTTTAATATATTGATGTAACATTTGTAACTGTTTAAGTATATCTAGGACTGTTTTCTTTTTTAACTGATTCTAAGTGATTTAAAATGGTACTAATTTTGATTAGACTTTGATTTTTTAATATCATTTAATGAGTATATACTATTATTCTATGTTAAAAATGGTTATTTTCTGTCAATAAAATTTTATTTTATTTTATTTATTTTTAATTTAAAATGTTAAGCAGGTTTTTTTTATAGAAATTTACTTTAAACACAAAGGGATGATATACATCGCACTATTATGCAGTTTTTGCAACCTCATTAATTCATTTTGATTTATTACTGTTAAAAGCATTCTTTCTCTGATAACCATTATAACGCAGCCTTAGAAAATTGGAGTAAACTTTGTAAATTCGAAAAAATCCGTTCAAGAAACCAAAATAATTCGACTTAATTTTATGGTAACCATCTCTGGATAAACTTCTATCGAACTGCAAGGAACAAAAAGATGTAGCACATCTTCTAGCCCTTGAGCTTCTCGAAAGTTGATGTTATTAAACGCGCTCTAGGTTCTACAGGGATCAAACTTTAGCCGATAGGATTATGCTCCTAAGGCAATTAAAAAAACAAAAAAGAAATTAAAAAACCTCCAAATCAGTTACATCACCGAAAAGGATCTAAAAACAGAGTTACTATAATGGCCAAAGGATCTCAAAATGTGTAACACTAAAAACTTTGAAAAACAAAGAAAATAAATGAAAAATTAGGCTGACCCAGGGACTGAATTTTTCGGTACGGCTTTTTTTGATTAGATCACTACTATTAGGGGAATGATAGATTCCAACTTAAATATTTTAATACAAAAAAGTTTTTTTCAAAAGAGTTGCTTGATCAAGAATAAAAAAAATTGTGGCAAGCATTTAAAATATTGGGAAGAAAATGGTTTCAGAGACAGAGACTGCAAAAGTTAGCTTTTGTTAAACTAGCTTTTTAAATATGTTTGTTTTTACTTTACCAAGTTTTCCCTGGGCCTTTTCAAATTGTGTCGATATGATTTTTCAGTTGTTAAAATAAAATTTAGCCTTTAATTTTAGGCAATCAATTCCCCAATCAATTCTACAAAAAACAAAATATTTTTTCTCCACCTTTTTTATTTAGTTCTTTTGTTGAGCCAATTTTTTTTCTATGCGATTTACAAGATTTTTAACACAAACTTTTAATTTTCAGCCACCTTTATGACCCAAAATTTGTACATGTTATTGTCAGTAATGACTATGTAATACCGGATGCAGTGCTAAGAAATGGGTACATTATTTATTGCCAAAATATCATGGGTAATTCTAGATCAATGCTAGAACTAACCATTAAATAATATCAAAATAAAATTAAAATTCAACCCTTCTTTTAGGTCAGAAAATCTGTATCCACATCCATGGAGCCTTTCCGTACTTATACATTCCATATGATGGGTCTGAAGATGCCACTAAAATGTCTTATCAGCTAGCTACAAGCATTGATAAGGCACTTAATGTATCAATGAACCAAGGCATGTCTGGTACACAACATGTTTATAAAATAGCTTTGGTATCTGGCATGTAAGTTATCTAGCTTATTCTTGTTTTATTTAGTCTTTGAAAATCTACAGAGAATAACTAAATACAAAAAATCGTTTTTGCAGTTTTTACCGATTTAAAGTTGAGTGAGACCTTGTGTCTTCTTTATCTTAAACCAAACAAAAATTATCAGGCTGAAAATTAGCATCTTGCTTGATAAAAAAATAAAGGAATAATATTAATAATAATAATAATAATCTTTATTCAAATGTATATAAAAGAAAATAATGAAATGGCAAACTTATTCGAAAAAATTAAACTAAAAATTCTAAAAATGTTTTTTGAAATTAACAAAAAAAAATAATACCAATACTTAATGTAAATTAACAAAAAAAAAACATAAAAATAATAGAAAAAAAAATCAAAATAATAAATCAAAATTGAAGAAAAATACAAGAATAAATACATATAAATGAAAAAAAAAATAAAAAAAAAAATAAAGAAAAATGTTTAATTTAAATTAAGAATACTTAAGTAATTGCACACACAACAGCAAGATTTTGGGAGACTGAGCTTTTAAGAAGTGATTCAGGTAAACCATTATAAGTTTTAGCCAGGTCATATGTAAAAAATCGCTCAAAAATGCCAGTTTTGTGACGCGGAATAGAAACTCCTTCAAAACGTAAATTTAATGTATTTAAGTCAGATAAGTTTCCAAATTTTTGCATGCAGCATTTTTTTAAAATTAAAATACCTATAAAAATTACACATTCCCAAATTATTCTCCCGCGGCGTTTTTTTTTCTTTTTCTTCTCCTTTTTTTGGGGAAGGAGAACTCTAGAAAAAAAACTTCAGTAATCTTAGTTTCTTTCTCTTATCCTTTTTTTCATCCAATATTATCCAAATATTCTCATGTATTACCAGCCAAACGTGTACAATTATTCTCCTCAGTGAATATTCCCTGGGCGGGAGTTATAATAACATTTTAAAACAATCAAAATTACTTTTAGACCCATGTATGGATACCACTTCAAAAAACATCAATTTTTTAAAATCTCCCTGTACAACCCGATGCTGATCACCAAAGTCTGTGGTTTACTTCTTAACAAATCCATCATGGGCAAAGTCTGGCAAGCACATGAAGCTCATTTAAATTTTACCCTGCAATTTATGATAGATTATAATCTTCACGGAATGAGTAACATGATCGTGGAAAACCTTAAATTTAGAGTAGATTCCAAGATAGAGACTGCCTGTGATAATTTTTTACCTTACAATATTAAAAAGATCACCACAAGTGAAGTTGAAGGTGATATAAACGCACAAGATATTTTAAATCGTCAAGAAATAATTAGTGGAAACCTGGCAGCTAACCCAGGTATTGCAGCTTTGTGGGCAGATGAGAAACAAAGACGCCGAAACAAAAACGAAATTTCCCAGTTGGGACAGTTTATTGAGCTTAAAAATATAAACACTCCAGCAACTAGATCACATGAGATCTTTAAAGAAGCTCTTTTGAGAAGGCTGGCCATTCTATCTGATGACAAGTCAAATGAAACCATAAGTCCTTTAGATTCTTCAGTCTATCCCATAGAGACACCAGATGATAGAGACATACAGAATGCTTCTATAGTCGATTTACACTCGCCTTCGAGTTACGAACTGTCTCTGGATGATACTGTAGTCAATCTGAGTCAAATTCTTGATATTACTGCTTCCCAGAATTTCTTAAATGTTTCACTAGAAGAGACTGATAAAGAGTTTTTGAAGATGTTACAAGAAATGGCAGAAGAAAATGCTCAGTTGAGAGAGGAAGATAGCATTTTGTCTCAAACTGTTGTTGAAGATGAAAGTAATGAAAATAACGAAACTTCAGACGATAATCTTGATATGACAATGTCTTTGGAAGAAATAACCAACAGTTTAGACAAGATACACAGCAGTCAAAATTTAAAAGAATCCCAAAAGATTGATGATATAATTTTTGATAATGAAGACATCTTTAATACAACTATTATACCTCAGTTAGATGGTCAAACGGATGAATTTTTGGAAGAGATTGAGGATTGTAATGGCTGTTCAGCAAATGTAGACACTATATTTGAGAAAAATCAAAACCGCATTTATGATTTGGAAGAATTTGAAAAATATGAACATTTATCGGTTAGTTTTTATGCAAATATTATAGGTTTCTTATAAAAATCTTGGAAAAATATACATGTTGATTTAAGATGTTAACATTAATATAACATTTTAAATATATAGAAAGAATTGTTAGATAAGTGCAAACTTACTATTCATTAATTTTTTTAGATGAATTTTAGGCAGTCAAGATCTTTGCCTCAGTTGGATCTTGATTTTTTGCCTAATGCAGAATATAACAGTAAAAAAAATCGCAGTATTGTTGTAAAAAATATTCGAGTTGTTTTACCCAAACTTTCAACAGACCAAATAAAATTATTCAATACTGTTAAAAGGAAAAGAAATCGCCCAAAAGAAGCAAAATCTAAAAAAAATAATTATTTTAAAATTGTTAAACATATAAGAAAAAACGAGATCAAGAAAGAATCAAAAGAAGAAAGAGAAATGCGATCATTTTCTTTTCAAGTTAAACAAAAAAATCGAACAGATAGATTACATAAATTATCCAGCTTTCTTAGGAAGAAAGACAGAATAATAGCTAACATGATGGACAAAAAAAGTTTGCCAAAATTTAGGTCGGTTCCAGCAACCAAGTATTTTTTAGGTAAGTCAATCGAGCTCGTATTTATTTTTTCGCATGGTGTGTTTTTTACCTTGGTGTTTTTTAGACTTTTCTAAATGTGGTAATTATTTCTTTTAGTTTGACAAAAAATCAAGGGATTGATAAACTTTTTTTTGCTCTATTTGGTTTTCCCCATGTTTTTCGATAAAATCATTTGATTTTTTTTAGTCATTTTTAACAATTTGAAGTGTTTTTGTATAAAAAACTGTTTACACAAAGCATATTCCTCGTGTTTTAAATTAAAGAAAAATAATTAGATAATATAACCAAGCATTTCCATTACTATAAGCATGTCTAGCATATTCTAGTTAGTTTAAGGTCACAACGGATTTTTAAAAACCTTTAGCCACTTACTCTGCTCACTAAACCATCACATTTTTATATAAAATTTCAGCACCTCCTAAAGAAGAACTAACAATTATCTCAGAAATGCTTACACAAACTAAAAATTTTACCGATTTTAACCTCTATGCAATCATCAAGGCATCTAATAACCCAACATACATATATTTCTATGGTGGAAGGGTGTTTCCTGAAATTATAGAAGTTCCTTCTGATATCTTGGCCACTGAAATGCGTTTTGTTTGCCAATCATTGGCCAAAAATCGAAAGAAAACTGCGAAAAGTATGTCAACTGAAAAGAAGCAAATGAATATTGTGTCGGATGTAAAAAATATTTTACACGACATTACAACACCTGTAGAGTTAGATGATACATTTGCGCAGACTCACATTTTGTTTGATCATTTACCTAATTGCCTTAAAGATTTAGTTACAAATATGGGCTGCCTTGGGCATGATAGTTCTATAATAGAAACTGATACCACGAAAAATAAAATACCAAATTTACCTACTTGTTTTAAAGATTGTGATGGTAATGAAAATAAAATACCAAAGCCAGAAAATGTCATCAATCCGGTAAATCCAAAAGTTCAAAATGCATTGCAAGAAAAATTTCAAGTAGCAAATGCAGCTCTACAGGACCACTTAAGTTTTCTAAAAGAAGCTGTTTTTAATTGTGATATAAAACCAAAGAAAGAATTATTAGATTTTAGTTTAGATTTAGACAATTCAGAAAAAGAAAACAGTAAAAATGTAGCTAATACGAAAATGCCTTTAGAAAACTATGTAGATATTATATTTAACAAAAATATTGTCGATTTTCAAGAGTCTACTGAAATGTTTTTTACCAAAGATTTAAATAAGTGTGGTTATGTAAAAAATGATTTAGCAATTAACAATATACTACATAAAACTAAGAAAATAGAGACTAAGTTTCTTAAGTTGCCTTCTGATAATATAAGTCATTTTCAAGATGACCAGGGAAAGCTAAGACTAAATGTATTAAATAGACCAAAGCGTATTACTAGTTTTAAGGGTAGTTATGAAGAAAAAAGCGACAGTGAAAGTGATATTTATTTGAAAGAAGATGAAATGATAACTGATATAAAACGTACAAAAAGTTTGGATAGCATTTTTAACAATAATGTAGAAAATCCCATTATTAAAACTAATCGTTATTCAGATAGTTTTATGCATAACCAAAGATTTTTAAAAGATTTTGATGTGAAAATTAAACGATGGGATAGAAACAGTATTAAAAATTATTTAAAAAATTCTTTGGACAAACAAAAAATGGGTTTAAGCGCAAAAAAAATTAAAGATTTAGATGAAAATAAAGAAACAGTAGAGTTAAACCTTATTGATTCTGCAGACTGTAAGGAGTTAAATAGCGTTAGTCTTGTTAAGTTTGAAAAAAAGCGTAAATTTAATTTAAGTCTTCAAAAAACTAAAATCGCAATAGATTCTGTTGGTCTTGATGGATATCTAGATCAAAATCCAAAGTCAAAAGATTTAAAAAGCAATAATAGTTTTGACAAATCTCAAAAGAATGAGGTTAATTTAAACCTTAGAAAAATTAAACATTTAGATCAAGACAAAGATACAATAAAATTGAACCGTATTAATTCTATTCAGTGTAATGAGTTAAATAGCGTTAGTCTTGTTAAGTTTGACAAAAAGCGTAAATTTAATTTAAGCCTTCAAAAAACTAAAACCGCAACAGAATTAGTTAGTCCTGATGGATATTTAGATCAAAATTCAAAGTCAGATTTAGAAATCATTACCAATTTTTCAAAACCTCAAAAGAAACGTAAGTTAAATTTAAGCCTCAAAAAAACTAAAGAAGAAACAGAATTGGGACACTTTAGTTCTAGTAAGTCTCAGTTAAAAAATCCAAGTCAATCGCTGATGCAACACAAATTTTATTTAAGCCCTGAAAGAACTGAAACGGAGTATCAAGGGTTAAAAAATCCCAAAAAATCTTCAAAGAAACATAAATTTAATTTAAGTACTAATAACTGCACTGAAACCAAAACATCTGACAGTACTAAGAAAACTACTTTTTCCTTTGACGATTTTAACCAGTTTGAGGTCAAATTTTCAAAGTATTTAATGGAATTTGGCAACACAGATGAACCTCAGAACATTCTTACTAAGGGTAGGGGTAGGTATACAAAACCCAGTAAAACTTAAAAAAAAAACGTTTTTGTTTTAATTTATTTTATTTTAACCGGTAGTTAATCTTGCATCAGAAATTGCTTGGCTTATTTTATTTTTATATAGGGTTATGCATTTACCTCTGCAACATAGGTATTCTACTTTATTTTTTCCCTGTACTTTTTAAAACGTTTATTCCTAGATACAGTGATTTCTGGTAATTTTTTGAATAATTTAAAGCTTGTGGTATTGGATGGCCGGGAAGTGCAGCTGCTTATTCTCTTTTCTTGAGTGAGTGGTGTAATAATTAATTTTTTTTTATACCTTTATCAAAAACATTATTTTAGTAACTGTGTGCAAAAGCAAGGCTTTTTCTGTTTGTATTGTTCTTGCCTAAAAATTAAGCCATTTCCGCCAGTTTTCACCAAGTATTTACGAAAAAATCATTCAAAAACATCGTCAAAATATCAAACTGTCAAAAATTAAAATGTCGGAACAAAGAACGTTACCGAGTAAAAAGGCACATCGTTGTAGAAACCATTGTTATTTCATTTACCAGCCGCCTTGATTTATAGTGTAAAGATGGTGTGTTGCGAGAAGTGCTCTTCGTTCGAGTTTAAAGTATTTTCCTGTTTTTCTTGGATTTTTTGATAAAGATAAAGGTATTAAAAAAATAGTGTTAACCACTCGCAGCTAAACTGTGTTTTTTTTTACTCGCGTTGCGTTCGTGATTTAAACCGACGCTTGTAAAAAAAAACACTATTTTAGCCACTAGTTGTGAAAACTCAATAGCGGGTGACCCGCGAGTTAGGGTAACCCTCGGACAAAACAGTAAAAGTCTTGCTTTCTTTGTTTAAATTGCTGATATCTAAACCAAAATCAATATTTTTTGTATAAAAATATTATCAGATACAGTATTTTGAGACTTATTTAACCCGGGGGTCACCTTAACTCGCAATTGAGAAACCGGCCCTTAGTTGAACTTTTTCTGACAATTTCTCGACGGTAAAAAATTGAAAAAAATGAGTGGTTTCCGTTCTGATTGGTTATAATGTTTACCAATGTACAGTACGATTATTTTTTCAATGCAAAAAATCCCTATCTTGTGGAGGTAAACGCATAACCCTCTATACAGGGTGTTTCACAACTTATGTATAAAAATGAAAGATGTGATTCTTAATACCTTCTTAAAAAGTCTTCCCAAAAAAATAACCAAAAATGTGCTAAAATATTTTCTTCGCCTTTGACTGTGCATTGAAGTTTATCAACATAGCACCCAACAAGAAACAAACATCAACCAAGCAAGTGCGTTGCCCGCCCCGCTCTTATCTGCGTATGATGCCACAGATAGTAAACAAACTACGCAATATTAGCTGATTCAGTTTTGAATATTACGTCGCGTTGTGGTGCGGAGTATTAGTTTTTTTACTATTTAGGGATTTTGTTTCGTGTTATAAAAAGTGACATGCAACTATTCATTTGATGGGAAAATAAAAGCGAATTCGTGGATATTGTTTTAATTTATAACGAAGCACAACAACCCGGCGCAGAAGCTTATCGAATTTATTCATGTGTCCCCTTACATTAATAGAGGTAAGGTAAATGACCCAGTACCCGTGTGTTCTTATTTATTAAATATATAAGACTATTTTACTAGCCTAAAGTCCCGACCCTGACCCACCATCCGCTGAAGAGGATGGGGAAAACGAGGAAGACCTTCTCCGGTCTTGTGCCGACGAAATGGAGGTTGAGGTGAAGCTAGACGAGTGAAAGTCTGAGGCGGACCCTGAGGGAGAAGGGGTGAGCGGGGTCGAGGAGAGGAGGGGGTCAGCTGAAGAGAAGCCTTTGAGCAACTCCAAAGCCACCCCTGAATCTCCGGCCAAGCTTCCCAGAAACCAAAGGAAGTAGCCGAGGGCAATTCCGAGTCTGGCAACGCCGAGACCGAAAGGACGTCGGCAATGAAAAGGACGGAGAAGAAAAAGAGGCATAAAGCAAATAGAAAACTCAGGAAGGAGAAGGCTGCCCAGGAGAAGCGTGATTCCGCGGCCGGAGGGGGAACGGGGGACCAATATAAGGACCCCCCCCCTATCCGGTACCGGACCCGCTCTCAAGGAGGCGCCCAAGCAGCCGACTGTTGGGGACGTAAGCCAGTTCCTGAAAGCCTCTTGGGTTAAAGGTCCGGGCAAACCAGCCAGCAGCTGGGGAAGGGGTGCCGCCAATAAGGGCCAGCCGTCTCGGGGTCCTGAGAAGAGAGAGGCCACAAAAGCCGCCATGAAGCGCGATGGCCAATTTGCCTGGACCGCCGAAAGGAAGCGGTAGTCCGCCAGGAGGACAGGCCACCCAGAAGCGGTCCAGGCTGGAAACCTCCAGGACGCCGGAGGACCGAAGAAAGAAGCCGAGGGGCGGCTCGGTCAAGGAACCCAAGGATGGAGAACCCGCGAATCGGTCCCCCCTACTAAGGGAGGATACGGGCGCGGGGAAACCGTCCGCGGCGACCGACCCGTCCCGTGGCGACGGTCCGAGCCCCAAGGCTCTGAAGGTGGTGTTCCGCTCTGATAGGGTGAATGGAATCATCGAGGAGAGCGAAGTGGCTGCGATCCGTCAGCAACTTCTTGAGGCAATGCTCAGGGCGGCGGAGGACCCTGAGTTACGCTTCAGGAACTCCGGCCTGGTAGAACCAGGCTGGATGTTGTTTACGGCGGAATCGGAGACAACTCAGAGGAATTGTGGCGGGTCATAGAATTCGCCGAACTTCCATTGATCATTGGGTGCGACGCAAACTCTCGCCACATAGCGTAGGGCAGCAGCGATGTTAACCCAAGGGGTGAAGCTCTATATGAGTTCCTAACCACGACGAATTAGTAAACAAAGGGTGTGAGGCCACGTTTGAAAGTAAAGACCGAAAGGAAGTTATCGATATAACGCTGGTATCAAGAGGCTTACTTCAAGACATTGCCAACTAAAGAGTTACGAAGGAGATCGCCTCTTCTGATCCTCGGATGATCAGCTTTGAGGTGAAAACCGACGAAACAACCCAGAAACTCCGGAGGAACCCACGATCCACGGACTGGGGACGCTACCAAGCAAAACTAGACCTAAGAAAGGGAACCTCGGAAGAGGACATAACCACGAAGAAGGAGCTAGAAAAAGAGGTAAAAAATCTGGAGCAGTTGATTCTGACCAGCTTCGAAGAAGCCTATGTCTTAAAACCAGAGTCCCTACGGAGGGTACCTTGGTGGAACAACGAGGTCGAAAGACTTCGTAAGAAAATCAAGCGGGCTCTCGACAGGGCGACGGCAAAAAAGACGAAGCAACTTGGGAAGATTATAGAGAGGCAAGAAGAGAGTTCAAAAAAGAGGTAAGTCGTAGCAACAGGGAGCGCTGGAGAACATGCTGTGGCGAAATCAACTCACTACCGAAGGCCTCCAGACTCTTAAAAATCTTAAGCAACGAAACAATGCAGACCCTAAGTTCACTGAAAAGGCAAGACGGAAGCTGGACCACCTCTGTGGAGGAGTCACTCAGACATCTCCTAGAGGTGCATTTCCCAGGGGACGGAGACCAACGTGGCGAGCCAAGGCCGGCCATACCTAACGAGATTGCACCAAATTAGGAACTGGCAGACCGCATAGTCACGGAGAGCAAAATAACCTGGGCAATAAAAGAGTTCAGTCCCTACAAGTCACCCGGTCCGGACGGAATCTTCCCAGCGCTGCTACAGCGGGGCCTAGAAACACTACTTCCCCACATGAGGAGAATGTTCAGGGCCAGCGTAGCCCTGGAATACGTTCCTACCTCATGGGGGAAGGCCAATGTAGTTTTTATCCCGAAACCGGGAAAAAAGAACTACACCACGGCTAAATCCTTCATACGGATAAGTCTCACATCATTTATGATGAAGGCACTGAAAAAAATGATAGACAGGTACCTTCTGGAGGGAACACTGGCTAACAGACCATTCCATAGGGACCAGCACGCGTACAGGGAGGGCAGATCTACGGACTCAGCCCTTCACGCAGTAGTGCAAAAGGCAGAAAAGAACAAACAAAAAGCAACAAAGAATATGCACTAATGGTGTTCTTCGATGTGGAAGGAGCCTTCGACAAGGCAAGAACGCGGATTATAACATCTGCCCTTCAGGAAAGAGGAGCGGAAGCAAGTCTGACTGAATGGGTCGAATCCGCGTTAACAGAGAAGGAAGCACAGGCCAGCTTAGGAGAGTCCAAGGTGAAGGTGGATTTGACGGGAGGCTGCCCCCAGGGTAGCTGCTTGTCTCCCCACTTGTAGTGCCTAATAATGGATGATCTACTAAATCGCCTGACACAGGAGGGATTCGACGCACAAGTATATGCGGACGACGGTGTAGTGAAAGTGAACGGCCGCTTTCTAGCCACAGCCTGCGAAAGAATGCAAAGGGCGGTAAGAATCATAGAAGACTGGTGCAGGCAGAATGGTCTTTTAGTGAATCCTGAAAAGACCGAGATGATCCTATTCACCAGAAAGAGGAAACTAGAGGGATTCAGAGCTACCATAATGTATCGCAGATCGCTAACTTTGGTATCACAACTTAAGTATTTGGGGGTCACGCTGGACAAGGGACCCAAGCGGAGCGAGCATGTTGCCAGAATGACTGTTTAAGTCTAGGCAACATTGTGGCAGTTGCGCCGAGTGGTCGGTCGAACCTGGGGCATTATCCCGAGGATCCTACACTGGATATACACAGTCATCATAAGACCAAGGATTCAATACGGATCAGTGGTCTGGTGGCCCACTGTTGAGAAGCTGACCATACTTGCAAAGGCTCTTCTGCAGAGGGATGACCGGCACAATAAGGACGACCCCCATTTACGTCCTAGAAACAATCTTGGGTCTCTCCTCGCTTCCAACATGGATCAAGAAGCAGGCGATGGCGACGCACCTGCGATTAAGGGACCAGGGACTGTGGAAGGGCAGGGAGGAAAGAGAGGGGCATTATCCCGAGGATCCTACTATACACAGTCATCATAAGACCAAGGATCCAATACGGATTAGTGGTCTGGTGGCCCACTGTTGAGAAGCTGACCATACTTGCAAAGGCTCTTCTGCAGAGGGATGACCGGCACAATAAGGACGACCCCCATTTACGTCCTAGAAACAATCTTGGGTCTCCCCTCGCTTCCAACATGGATCAAGAAGCAGGCGATGGCGACGCACCTGCGATTAAGGGACCAGGGACTGTGGAAGGGCAGGGAGGAAAGAGAGGGCCATCTGGCGGTCGAGGGACTGGCGACGAAAGAATTGCCTCTCCCAAGACTGTCAGTGAAAGCACCGCTTAAACCATGGAGATTCGATAAAAAGTACTAGGTCACAATACCAGAACGGAATGAGTGGCAAAGGGAAGAATTCCGAACGGAATTAAGCAGAGATGCGACGGTCTGCTACATGGATGGCTCTAAAATGTCAGACAGGCAGACAACAGGCGCAGGAGTGTACGCGGAAAGCCTAGAAGTTCAGAAGAGTTATCCACTTGGAGAACACGCTACGGTGTTTCAGGCGGAGGTGTATGCCATTAGCATGGCAGCAACCCTACCCGAGGTCAGAAATAGTCAGTAGTCTGGTGGAGGAGTGCGCTGAAGCACTGCAAACACTGGCTCAAGACAAAAGGGTGACACTGATTTAGGTCCCAGGTCATGAGGGAATACCAGGGAACGAGAAAGCGGACGAACTTGCCAGACTAGGGGCCGAAACCCAATACATTGGACCGGAAGCTCTTCTGGGAATAACAAGGAAAAAGGTACAGAGTGAGCTCAACCAATGGGCGAATAATGAACTGAAGACGTCCTGGAAGCAAGAGTCAAAGTGCAGACAGTCCAAGCTATTCGTGGATGGTCCGAATGTAGCCAGAACTAAATGGCTCTTAGGCAAGACCCGAAAGGACATTGGACTGCTGACAGGGATGCTGACTAGGCACAATCGGCTGAATAAACATCTGACGCAAATAAGACTAGCAGGAGA
Organism: Oxystoma pomonae; assembly: GCA_963921995.1. Taxonomy (NCBI): domain Eukaryota; kingdom Metazoa; phylum Arthropoda; class Insecta; order Coleoptera; family Brentidae; genus Oxystoma; species Oxystoma pomonae. The sequence goes on from OY998165.1 coordinate 113,429,307, forward strand.
TCCCGTGTGTCCCGCTTGCGGGCTCGAAGAGGAATCGGCGCAGCACTTGATATCTGAATGTGATGCATATGCCATATCAAGGCAGCTAAAGTGGGGATTTCCCACGATAGAAGAAGAAGAGTTGCACTCACTCAAATGGGCCGACATACTGAACTTCGTAAAGAGGTGCAGCGGAAGTAGGTGCATAGGAACGGAGTATGACAGAAAGGGCCCATAAAGAGACCTAATTGCCAGGCCCACGGGCCGCCCCTATACTACTACTACTAGCTTGAAGTCGTTAAAATGATTCTTATTATTTTCTTTAATTTATTAAAAATTATTAAAAAAATTCAAATTTATTTTCTTTAACCAAAAAAATACGAAATTAAATTTATTCTAAATTCTTGCACATGTCGGAGTACTCGTCATGGCTATGACCCAGAACCCGTCATGAAAATGACCCAGTATCAGTCATACTTTAAAATAGTCATTAGAAATAAATAAGTATTATGGTTATTTAAAAATATATATATTTTCGAAAAAAAACAAACCAAGACCACAATCCTAATGTATCATATTATATCTAAGATATTATGATAAAAAAAAACCCAAGGTTTATCTAACTTAAATCTAGAAAACAAACTTAGCAATAAAAGGTATGTATTTACTTATTTTAGTTTTCTCTGTCGACAAAATAAAAAAAAAACTATAAAAAATTAAAATAACAAAATAAGGAATAAATTAAAAAAGCTCAACAATAAACACGGAGTAAAAAGACGCGTAACTATAAAATCCACTGTTGTGGCATTTATTTGATAGTTATTTAAAAAATAGTATTTACAATTCGAGGCTAAACTAAATACTAGCGTTTTTAAATACCTCGCGGCGCTCGTTATTTAAGATAACGCTCGTAAAACAACACTGTTTTAGACACCAGTTTTTAAAACTACCACATACGTACACATTTTGTAAATAAAAGCTAATAGGAGTGGTTTGTCCCAATACCTGTACCTATGACCCAGAACTCGTCACCATACTTTAGAATCATTTCTTAAAAATTGGACCAACAATGATTATGACGATTTCTAGACCTCACATACAGCTTAGTTTTATGATTCTAGTTCAACATTTTGTTTTGCCAAAATCTTAATATAAAAAAACAACAAAGTGGATCTCGTGTCCGCAAATAAAAATTAAAGTAACACTCGTGGCATATCCGACAAAGCGTTTGTTTTGTTTCTCACTTCATTACGACCAGGCCTCTAATGTCTAATGGAGAATTCAGACTCAAGACACCTACAGACCTGTTGCATCCTTATTAGGAATCATCAGGGAGTCATAGGATTTTACCTGGCAGTTGAAGCTACACAGAAACCATGCACACCTCTCGAATTTAAAACAAAAATTATGTAATTCGCGGAGACGTAGTACCTGTGTGCGCCACCTGTCGAATAAACTGAGAAACAAAAACATCAAAATTGAAAAATGCAGAAGACCGTAAATACAGAATCCTGTACCTTTCAGCAGGTTATAAGGAAGAAACCTGTAAAAGTATAAGGTCACTGTAACATGACTTTTAAAAAGAGATAACGTTCGCAGCAGCACCGCCCCCAATTGGAGCTTCATACTACGTGGCCCTAATTTTAAGGCATCAGCAAGCAATCGCTCCGGAGGAAGCTTGTTGCATAGAACTAAAAAGCCAAAATATTTAAAAAACAACAAAGTGAATCTCGTGTCCGCAAATAAAAATTAAAGTAACACTCGTGGCATATCGGACAAAGCGTTTTTGTTTGTTTTCAATTTTGATATTTTTGTTTCTCAGTTTATTCGACAGGTGGCGCACATAGGTACTACGTCTCCGCGGATTATAAACTTTTTGTTTTAAATTCGAGAGGTGTGCATGGTGCCCGTATAGCTTCAACTGCCAGGTAAAATCCTATGACTCCCTGATGATTCCTAATAAGGATGAAACAGGTCTGTAGGTGTCTTTATTCTCCATTAAACATTGGAGGCCTGGTCGTAATGAAGTGAGAAACAAAAACGCTTTGTCCGATATGCCACGAGTGTCACTTTAAAAACTTATCTCTGTAGTAAAACTAAAATTTAAAAACTGCTGATTTGACCCAAACCCGTCATCATGGACGAGTACTAGGTCAGATAGAAATTTAAAAACCCAGTATCCGTCACCCAAATTTTTTACACTAAAATCAAATATTTTAAACATTTTGCTTCAATTTTAATATGCTAATTTATATATAATATTAATTACTTTTACGTAATATCAAAAAAATGTTATAGATGGGTCAGTTCATATCAAGTCAACCAGGGTATTTTACCACACCATCTCCGATGTTGATGATTTTTAGTATACATGTTTTTCCTACCAAAAAACTGGAAAATCCAAAATTTCAGACTTTTTTGACCAGTTGTTTATTTTGAATTAATTTTTGAAAATCGAAAAAGTCACTTATTTGTCCTTAACATGTGCGCACAAAATTAGGAATATCCAAAGAACCACTTATAATAGAAAAGTAGGTGAAGGTGCATTTTAAAGCTCTTATAAAGACCTTTCATATGAGAATATTGCATAACATATATTGAAAAAAAAAATAAAAAAAAAATTTTTTGATTTTTTTTTTTTGAAAAATTTCAAAAAGGCCATTTTTAATTTTTTTCAAAAAATTATATTATTTTCTTTAAAGTGTTATTAAACTATTCACAAAATTTTGAGATGGACAAATCATGGGTTCAATGTGAAAAAATTTATTAAAAATGTCACATGCATGAAAAATCGCCTATAAAATGTACTTAATATTTTTGATATTTTTTTTGACATTGAACCCATCATTTCTCCATCATAAAATTTTGTGGATAATTAAGTAACACTTTGACCAAAATTATATATTTTTTTCAAAAAAATTAAAAGTGGCCTTTTTGAATTTTTCAATTTTTTTTTTCAATTTTTTATTTCCAATTTTTTTTTTTGTTAAAATTATGTTGTGATATTTCATAAAAAAGAGCTTCAAAATGACTTTAAAATGAGCCATTTATTACTTTCCTAGTGTAAGTGGTTCTCGAGATATTGCTAGTTTTGTACATTCTTGTTAAGGTCAAAATGCTGACTTTTTTATTTTGAAAAATTTAAAAAAAAAAAACTACGAATCAAAAAAATCTAAAAATTTGCATTTTCAACTTTTATGGTAAGAAGAAAATATATACCAAAAATTATCAAAATTGGAATTGGTCGCGTAAAATTTTTGTGATTTTTTGGTTGATTTGATATGGAATGACCCTAGGGTCAGTCCATATCAAGTCAACCAGGGTATTTTACCACACCATCTCCGATGTTGATGATTTTTAGTATACATGTTTTTCCTACCAAAAAACTGGAAAATCCAAAATTTCAGACTTTTTTGACCAGTTGTTTATTTTGAATTAATTTTTGAAAATCGAAAAAGTCACTTATTTGTCCTTAACATGTGCGCACAAAATTAGGAATATCTAAAGAACCACTTATAATAGAAAAGTAGGTGAAGGTTCATTTTAAAGCTCTTATAAAGACCTTTCATGTGAGAATATTGCATAACATATATTGAAAAAAAAATAAAAAAAAAAATTTTGATTTTTTTTTTTTAAATTTCAAAAAGGCCATTTTTAATTTTTTTCAAAAAATTATATTATTTTCTTTAAAGTGTTATTAAACTATTCACAAAATTTTGAGATGGACAAATCATGGGTTCAATGTGAAAAAATTTATTAAAAATGTCACATGCATGAAAAATCGCCTATAAAATGTACTTAATATTTTTGATATTTTTTTTGACATTGAACCCATCATTTCTCCATCATAAAATTTTGTGGATAATTAAGTAACACTTTGACCAAAATTATATATTTTTTTCAAAAAAATTAAAAGTGGCCTTTTTGAATTTTTCAATTTTTTTTTTTCAATTTTTTATTTCCAATTTTTTTTTTGTTAAAATTATGTTGTGATATTTCATAAAAAAGAGCTTCAAAATGACTTTAAAATGAGCCATTTATTACTTTCCTAGTGTAAGTGGTTCTCGAGATATTGCTAGTTTTGTACATTCTTGTTAAGGTCAAAATGCTGAGTTTTTTATTTTGAAAAATTAAAAAAAAAAACTACGAATCAAAAAATTCTAAAAATTTGCATTTTCAACTTTTATGGTAAGAAGAAAATATATACCAAAAATTATCAAAATTGGAATTGGTCGCGTAAAATTTTTGTGATTTTTTGGTTGATTTGATATGGAATGACCCTAGGGTCAGTCCATATCAAGTCAACCAGGGTATTTTACCACACCATCTCCGATGTTGATGATTTTTAGTATACATGTTTTTCCTACCAAAAAACTGGAAAATCCAAAATTTCAGACTTTTTTGACCAGTTGTTTATTTTGAATTAATTTTTGAAAATCGAAAAAGTCACTTATTTGTCCTTAACATGTGCGCACAAAATTAGGAATATCTAAAGAACCACTTATAATAGAAAAGTAGGTGAAGGTTCATTTTAAAGCTCTTATAAAGACCTTTCATGTGAGAATATTGCATAACATATATTGAAAAAAAAATAAAAAAAAAATTTTTGATTTTTTTTTTTTTAAATTTCAAAAAGGCCATTTTTAATTTTTTTCAAAAAATTATATTATTTTCTTTAAAGTGTTATTAAACTATTCACAAAATTTTGAGATGGACAAATCATGGGTTCAATGTGAAAAAATTTATTAAAAATGTCACATGCATGAAAAATCGCCTATAAAATGTACTTAATATTTTTGATATTTTTTTTGACATTGAACCCATCATTTCTCCATCATAAAATTTTGTGGATAATTAAGTAACACTTTGACCAAAATTATATATTTTTTTCAAAAAAATTAAAAGTGGCCTTTTTGAATTTTTCAATTTTTTTTTTCAATTTTTTATTTCCAATTTTTTTTTTGTTAAAATTATGTTGTGATATTTCATAAAAAAGAGCTTCAAAATGACTTTAAAATGAGCCATTTATTACTTTCCTAGTGTAAGTGGTTCTCGAGATATTGCTAGTTTTGTACATTCTTGTTAAGGTCAAAATGCTGACTTTTTTATTTTGAAAAATTAAAAAAAAAAACTACGAATCAAAAAAATCTAAAAATTTGGATTTTCAACTTTTATGGTAAGAAGAAAATATATACCAAAAATCATCAAAATTGGAATTGGTCGCGTAAAATTTTTGTGATTTTTTGGTTGATTTGATATGGAATGACCCAGATGCAAATCACTTACCTTAAAACAAAACGCGTCGTACTCCCACTGTTGATGGACCAAAACTAAACATGGTTTTTCTGCAGGTATCATATTCACGTCAGACCCTCGGAATTTGATTGAGTGGTAGTCAAGTGTCTAAATAAATTACTAAACGTTTTGGTTTTGTGTTTTTGGGGTATAGGGTCATTCCATATCAAATCAACCAAAAAATCACAAAAATTTTACGCGACCAATTCTAATTTTGATGATTTTTGGTATATATTTTCTTCTTACCATAAAAGTTGAAAATGCAAATTTTTAGATTTTTTTGATTCGTAGTTTTTTTTTTTTAAATTTTTCAAAATAAAAAAGTCAGCATTTTGACCTTAACAAGAATGTACAAAACTAGCAATATCTCGAGAACCACTTACACTAGGAAAGTAATAAATGGCTCATTTTAAAGTCATTTTGAAGCTCTTTTTTATGAAATATCACAACATAATTTTAACAAAAAAAAAATTGGAAATAAAAAATTGAAAAAAAAAAATTGAAAAATTCAAAAAGGCCATTTTTAATTTTTTTGAAAAAAATATATAATTTTGGTCAAAGTGTTACTTAATTATCCACAAAATTTTATGATGGAGAAATGATGGGTTCAATGTCAAAAAAAATATCAAAAATATTAAGTACATTTTATAGGCGATTTTTCATGCATGTGACATTTTTAATAAATTTTTTCACATTGAACCCATGATTTGTCCATCTCAAAATTTTGTGAATAGTTTAATAACACTTTAAAGAAAATAATATAATTTTTTGAAAAAAATTAAAAATGGCCTTTTTGAAATTTTTCAAAAAAAAAATCAAAAATTTTTTTTTTTTTTTTTCAATATATGTTATGCAATATTCTCATATGAAAGGTCTTTATAAGAGCTTTAAAATGAACCTTCACCTACTTTTCTATTATAAGTGGTTCTTTGGATATTCCTAATTTTGTGCGCACATGTTAAGGACAAATAAGTGACTTTTTCGATTTTCAAAAATTAATTCAAAATAAACAACTGGTCAAAAAAGTCTGAAATTTTGGATTTTCCAGTTTTTTGGTAGGAAAAACATGTATACTAAAAATCATCAACATCGGAGATGGTGTGGTAAAATACCCTGGTTGACTTGATATGGACTGACCCTAGGGTCATTCCATATCAAATCAACCAAAAAATCACAAAAATTTTACGCGACCAATTCCAATTTTGATGATTTTTGGTATATATTTTCTTCTTACCATAAAAGTTGAAAATGCAAATTTTTAGATTTTTTTGATTCGTAGTTTTTTTTTTAATTTTTCAAAATAAAAAAGTCAGCATTTTGACCTTAACAAGAATGTACAAAACTAGCAATATCTCGAGAACCACTTACAGTAGGAAAGTAATAAATGGCTCATTTTAAAGTCATTTTGAAGCTCTTTTTTATGAAATATCACAACATAATTTTAACAAAAAAAAAAATTGGAAATAAAAAATTGAAAAAAAAAAATTGAAAAATTCAAAAAGGCCATTTTTAATTTTTTTGAAAAAAATATATAATTTTGGTCAAAGTGTTACTTAATTATCCACAAAATTTTATGATGGAGAAATGATGGGTTCAATGTCAAAAAAAATATCAAAAATATTAAGTACATTTTATAGGCGATTTTTCATGCATGTGACATTTTTAATAAATTTTTTCACATTGAACCCATGATTTGTCCATCTCAAAATTTTGTGAATAGTTTAATAACACTTTAAAGAAAATAATATAATTTTTTGAAAAAAATTAAAAATGGCCTTTTTGAAATTTTTCAAAAAAAAAATCAAAATTTTTTTTTTTTATTTTTTTTTTCAATATATGTTATGCAATATTCTCATATGAAAGGTCTTTATAAGAGCTTTAAAATGAACCTTCACCTACTTTTCTATTATAAGTGGTTCTTTGGATATTCCTAATTTTGTGCGCACATGTTAAGGACAAATAAGTGACTTTTTCGATTTTCAAAAATTAATTCAAAATAAACAACTGGTCAAAAAAGTCTGAAATTTTGGATTTTCCAGTTTTTTGGTAGGAAAAACATGTATACTAAAAATCATCAAAATTGGAGATGGTGTGGTAAAATACCCTGGTTGACTTGATATGGACTGACCCTATAGTTTCTTTAAAACGGAATAAACAAAATGAAACTGACGGGTACTGGGTACCTGGCGAGTACTGGGTCGTTTACCTTATGCCATTATTTGACGTTTTTATTTAATTATAAGAATATTTAGCGATTAGGGCTTTTTGTCGCTTTATATGTATCATACTTCAACGAATCATTTGCGTAGTTCAGAGCAGAGGCTTTTGAAAACAACTTACTCGTTTTTTATATATATTTTTGTATTACTTGCAGTTAACTTAATACGCTCTACACACATAAGTTGTGAAACACCCTGTATATTGGGTTTGGTTTTGGTGGTGTCATACAAGGTAGATACAAGAAAGATAATCTTTTAGCTGTAAAATCTTACTCGTTGTTTAGATACCGCTGGTAAACGATTAAAAGTTATTAAAAACTCTCATAGAAAAGACTCGTTTTTTTTTTTAAAAAAAAAGAAAGAAGCATGTAACAATTGGTAGTTCATAAGTTACCCTCTAAAAACTAAAACTTTAAAGTGGATAGTAATATAATTCTTTAAATTATTTTCTTTGGTCAACATGTTTAAATTTCAGTTCAGAAGCTAAATGCAAAGAAAACACGTTTTCTTTAAAATGGCGGCCTGAGTATAACTTTTGACAATTTTTTTACTTTTCATTAAAAATAATTTGCATAAATGCTACACTGATTTTGATAAATAATTTTCTGTTTTGTGTTAGTTACACTTGGTATAAATTTCTTTAATTTATAAATAAATTTTGTTTGCTTTTACGCCTGACCAAGTAGTTCCTAAAAGCCTTATTTCGAGCTGCTTTTCCACACACCTTGTATGTAATCCTTATATAGAAACATTGTTTAAGATATAAGGAAGTTACCCAACATTAAGGAAAAACAGTTGGTTGGCTTACTTTCCTGTATATTAGACAATGATAGAAATTACTACACCTAAAAATGTATTGTATTTGGAGGGGGTAAAATAGATAGGTTTCTACTACATTAAGGCGCCTCAATCATATTTAATCGCAGAACTGACATGTCCAGGGTTTCTTAATTGTTTTTTAGTTAATATATTGACTTAATTTAGTTTTATGAGGTGCTTGTGTGGTGGTTTCTCAATCTCACAAAGTAACTCTGATTTTAACCTGTAAAGATAGAAATAAAGATAATGACGTCACGAGGGTGTTGTTTTCTATAGTAGACGCGCCCTATAATACTACACGGATCTTAAACTATTTTTCTAACATTTTAGACCGTCTTTTGTATTTAAATTGCGACGGCACGTTTGACCCTGGTTCAAGCGAAGAAGAGGAATTCGAAATACACTGCGACCCAAAAACATCACGAAAAAGGGGTCCCTCTGCAAGACCAGAAAGATCAGATTCGGAAGAAAGTCACAAAGACCAAAATTTTCACATTTTAGGTAAGAACCTTCTGTTGTTGTCTTATTAAAAAAATAGTACTTATTAGTCGAGTCAGTTTGGGTCGACAGAGTTTTCTCAAACCGATCGCTATTGCTTACGGGGTTGAGATACTTTTAATAAATTTTAGTTGACAAATTTTAATATTTATTGATTCATTATTTTTTTATCAGGCCTCAAGAAATCAAGACTGTGTTTAACAAAACCACGTCAAAGGTCAAATGCAAACAAAATTCGTCTTCGGAGAGTATAATCTGCTCTGACGGCGATGATTTGAACACTTCTTCCTTCAAAAAATTATGTCCTAGCAAAACTGCCACAATGTATGATCAAGAAACGGGATTCGTTGCAAAGGAAGGCTGCTCTAAATTTTTAACGCCGGAAGATTATAATCCCGTCGATATGCCTGATGTAGGATTTACCGAAAAAGACTCTTTTGTTACTCAAGAAAAAACATTTGAAATTTCTGATAAAGTAAATTTTGAAATAAATGAAATTAGTGTGAAAAATGTTATTTGGAAACCCAAATTTAAAGCGCCCACAAAAGAAGACGTCGAAAAATCATTAGAAGCTTATAACATTGAACCTGTTAGACATTCTGGTCCATTTTACAGTGATATTGAGGACTGTACCGCGGCTGTAGAAATTGGTCAAAACGTTTTACATATTCCCAGTAAAACTACTGCCCATCTTCAAGATTTTGATTCATTTAATAACAGCTTAGCAAGATTTAGGAGATTCTTTGTGGAGAACATAGCAAACCTACGTTGGAATCAAAAGAACGTTAACCAATTAAGTTTAAACAACTGTAGAAATCAGGATATAGTTTTGGTACCTGTTAAAAAACCACCCAGCGTGGAAGAAGTAAAAAAATGGATTGAAAACAACTCCAAACCAAACGTTGGAAAAGAAAATTTTAAAGAACGAATTCAAAGATCCAAGATATATCTTCAAAACGAAAATGATGAGGACCAGCCATTGAGTTTGACATTAAGCCCACTTTCAACTCGAGCCAGCTCGCAAAATAGTTCAGATATGTTTTCAAACGAATCACCTTGTCATTCTCAAGAAGAACCGGTTTTAAGAGATTCTTTACTGTTGACTCAAAATACCAACCATTCGTTTGGCGTGACCGGATTAACTCAAGGTAGTTATGATTTCGAAAAATCAGTGGAAAATTTTCAAAACGCCAGAAGTGTAGTAGAATATCAGTACCTAACAACCTTAGTTATGGAGTTACATATCAGAACGAGGGGCAGTTTAAAACCGGATCCAGAGTATGACCAAATTTGCGGAATTGTTTATTCATTTTTTAACGATTTTCCCGCTCAGAAAGACAGAGAATTGAAAAGTAGAGGAATCTTTGCCGTAAACACGGATAAAAATCCAACATTTCTATCTGGAATTGGAGTGGAATGTAACATAATTTACGTCATCGACGAAAATTCACTTATAACAGAATTTGTGAAGTTCGTAACAAGTCTAGACCCGGACATTTTGGCCGGGTACGAGATTCAACTGCTATCTTGGGGTTATTTTGTTGATCGGTCGAAATTTTTGGGAATTAACGCTCTGTCGTCGCTTGGCAGGAGTGAAATCAGCAAGTTTGCGAAATTTCAAAAGGAACACACAGTTGATTATGATTTAGAAACGGCTGTTACTGGAAGGATCGTTTTAGATGTTTGGCGACTGATGCGGCACGAGGTTAGTATCGATTCTTTGGTAAGGTTTGAAAAGGCCCTTTATGGCCAAGAGTCCACAAATTACAATTTTCTCATTTTTTTTTAGGTTGCTTTACAAAGTTACACATTCGAGTCTATAGTTTATACTGTGCTGCATAAAAGGGTACCAAAATATTCGTATAAAGAACTGACAACCTGGTGGGATCATAACACCCAATTGCACAGACACAGGGTCCTCAGATATTACTTGTATCAAGTGGAGAGCGTCCTGGAACTGTTGCAAAAACTGGATTTTATCAATCGTACCAGCGAGCTGGCTAAGCTGTTTGGTATTTTGTTTTACGAAGTTCTGTCTAGAGGTAAGTTTTTTAAGTTCTTTAACTTACAGGCACAGGATGCTCGGAAAATTTTAATTCAGAGAATTAATCAATCATTCACTGAGGATGTCTATCCTTCCTCTTTGAAGGTAGCATGTACTATTCCAGTATTCGTCTCAACCATTTCTGTTTTTGCAAAAATAATAGACAACTTTAAAAAACATAACCTTCTATCACAGTCCCAGCATGGCTTCTGAAAGAGTAAAAAATACAACAGCTCTCTTTGAAACATTAAATAAAATATATCATGAACTGGACCAAGGACAGAAAAAAGCTGACATGTCCAAGGACTTTGACATGGATGCTAAAGAAATTGTCTTCTTATGGAATTGACAATACCACATTAAGCTGGCACAAAAGCTTGACTGACTGAATCCACAAAGAAAAAAATCAACCAAGGCGTCCCCCATGGTGGAATTTTATCACCTTTGCTCTATCTAATCTACAGCAATGATTTGCAAACCACTCTAAAAGGTCAGATAGAAATTGAACACCACCTAGCACAATTTGCGGACGACAGCTCTGTTACAGTAGCTGGTAAAAACATCTCTGAGCTCTCAAAATATAGAACAATTACATCTGAATCCATCAAAACTTGGTGTACTCAAAACAAACTGGGTTTAAACTCAGAAAAAACCAAAATGGTTTCGTTTAAAATCATCAACTTACCAATACTTTCTAAATAATCCGCAATAATCTTTAAATTAATTATTTGAACAGTAGCTTCAGCCAGATGCAGTAAAAAAAAATTATTATATACTTTTATATTTAAGGAAAAAAACTATTACCTTTCTTTATTATTCGTTAGTTCTTTGTATCTTTGTAATTTGTACTTTATTTGACATTATCCAATGCTATTGTTATATGCCCTAAAGGAAATAAATATACATTAAACATTAAAGCATAACCTGGAAAACGTGAAATTAGGGAATTTTTGTTTTGTACATTACAGTTTTTATTTTTTATAAGCTCTTCGTATACTGGATGTCCCCAAAGTCCGAGACCCTACTAATATTTACAGAAACATAAAAGGCAGAAATGTCAAATTTACATATTTTAATGGTTGACAAAAAAGCATCTTTTTGGATGCTGGTCGTGCCTTCAGTCATTAAGGGAGCGGATCTAGGGGGCGATGTTACGTTTTTTAAAATCAAACATCCTGTATATTTTGAAGATATTAGGGGGGACTTGAACTTTTGGATAAAGGGTAAATCCGTTTGGAACCCCTTAAAAGATATCACCCTCCTCTTCATTTAACAGTGCAAACTTTCGTAAAAGTCGGTTTAACCACTTTTCGATTTCCGCTGTAACATTGCAAAACTCACCATGTTTTATCTCTTTGAAAAACCTTTTATTTTTGAATCTTTGCTAGTTTGGGTAAGACTAGACTAACTCGATCGATTCCTAAACTCAGGATTAACTTGCACCAACCAGGCAACCAAAAAAAAAACCAAAAGAATTTAAATAATTTTAGGTTCCCAGTTTCGAGTGGAAAGTATGATGCTAAGACTGGCCAAACCATTGAATTACATACCCGTTTCGCCTAGTCAAATGCAGAGGGCGCGCATGAGGGCCCCAGAATTTATACCGTTGGTGATGGAGCCGGAATCCAAGATGTACAACGATCCGGTCATTGTACTCGACTTTCAGAGCTTGTACCCGTCGATCATCATCGCGTACAACTATTGTTTCACCACGTGCATGGGCAGGGTTGAGTTATTGGGTAAGTTGGAATATGGAATATGTTTCAACAGCGTAATTTCTTACTTACTTATGTCCTCTTTAACTATCATCTTCTCTTTGAACGTTGCAATCATCAGCGACATTTATACTTTGTCTATTGCTTTTCTAAAAAAAGGTCGTTGTACGAACACCATGGTATTGTCTAAGATTTTTATAGCCTGAAATTTGTCTGCGACCGAGACCTTTTTTACGCCATTATGACATTGTCGTCAGCATATCTTAGGTTGTTGGTTTTTATGATGTTTCACTGATCCTTTTTGCAGTTGTGAAGTGCATTCTCTATTTTTTATTACAGTAGATATTAAACAGCATCGGAGATTGTTTGAAAGTTTGAGACAATGATGTGTTTAACATTAACTCTGTGTTTCGAACTTCCATTGTCTATATTTTATTTATACACGACGTTTCAATCAGTACAATCTCTGATCGTCTTCAGGTGCAAACTACAATCTATTCCTAATGTTGCGTACTTATATACTATGGGAAATCACTCAACCGTGAACTTTAAGAAGTTGGCTTCGCCCCAGAAGGGGCTTCCAAATATTTGGGATTTTCACACTGAAAATACCCTTATTCTGTCCAATAAAGGCAGCTTCAAGGAATTTTCGTTTCTTCCAGTGTAACTTCTTGTGCAAAACCTTTGCTTCTGTCCACTTCATTCGGTGTTGTTTTGACCGTGCATGTTCGGCAATTCCTGATTTAGTTGTTTCACCTATTTGGGTATTATTCGTCTGATGTTCCTTACGCAGATAGTGGTGTTTTTTCGCCTATATATACTCACAAGGAACTTGGTAAATGCATTCCTTATTTTGTTTGTTCTTCGGTTTTATTTTTCTAAGAAAGCATCGGAGATAATATGTAACCTTGGCCAACGCCTCTTCTTATTTTTCTTATAACCGGCCATCAACTTTTATTTGAGCTGTCTGATGGTTCCGGTATATATCTTGCTATCCCGATCATCTTGGCCAACTGTAGCTATGAGCTTTTCTTGTTGGACTCGATCACGATTTCTCGTAATGTAAAATTTTGCAAATTGTTAAGTTTTTTTTACAAATTATACCTAAGTAAGTGTTTATCTATTTTTTTTTAAATTTTATTTTAAATATTAGCTACACGCAGAAATTGGGATTTTGAAATACATGTTTTTTTAATGTGTTTTTTAAAAGTACTTATAGAAATAAGTTTAAATAATTTGTCTAGTTTTGCGATATTATAAGAAAATGATCCACAGAACAAGTTTGATCTATAATGAGGAATAGCGATCTTGTGATTGTTAGGTTGTTTTTTTAGTTAATATTTTATAAAAAAATATAGCCGAGTGCACTCTGCCTGCCACTGTGCGTCTCTGCTGCATGGTAAGCCACCTTAAATTTTTTATGATATGAGATATGGTATCTTCGGCGCAAACCACAAATTAATCTTACACACCAATTTTGCAAGATTTGTAACCTTCTACTATCACTTTTTCGTATGCAGTGATTATAAACTATATCCCCGTAATTAAGATGAGATAGCACCAAGGTTTCGCAGAGTAAAGCTTTTGTAACTCTGTTCAAAAGAGATATGTTTCTATAAATAAGCCTTAAATTACAATAGCCTCTTTTTATTAGGGTTGTTACATGGCCTTCAAAGTTTAAAGAGGAATTAATATTTAGTCCGAAAGTTTTTGCCGAGTTCGTAATTTTTGTTTATCAATTGTGATATTTACGCGATCTTGACATCTTGTCGTTCATGTTGTGATTTCTTTGCGTTTAGTGAAAGACAGTAATTTTTAGAGATATCATGTATTGACTTAAGGTCTATTGATTTGTTGACAAGCATTATCTATATCGCCTTCCGCAAATATTTTGTAGCATTGCTGGTCGTCCGCGTAGGAATACGTAATGCAGTGTTTTATATCTTTAAGTAACTGAGACGTATAAATTGTGAATAATAATGGGGAAAGCACTGAACCTTGAGGGACACTTGACGTCACAAACTGATAACTTGAAGTTTTTTCGCCGTATTTCACTGCCTGACATCGTTTATCCAATTACCGCTTGACAAGCCTCGTCGCATCACTTCCAAAACCAATATAATGCAGTAACGATAGTAATAGTGAGTGACTAATCCTGTCAAAAGCCTTGGAATAATCCAGCAGGACTAATATTGCCAGCTTGTTATCATCGACGCCCCTAATTATATCAACGCGGTTATACAGCTGTGATTTCGTCTAAATCCTGACTGATTTTCTGGTAAAATATTATAAATTACGCATCTGTTTTTCTAATATCTTTTCAATCGTCTTGGACAAAACACATAAGATGTTTACGGGTCTTAAGTCTTCCAAATTTTCTGGTTTACTTTTTTTTGGAAGTGGGATAACTGTTGATTGTTTCCGAAGCTCTGGGTATGCGCTAAATAAGATACAGAAATCAAAGATATGTTTGAGTACTTTAAAAATGTAAGGACAACATCGCAAAAGCATGTCTACGCTGATACCATCCACCCCTATTGCTTTAGATTTAATTTAAAAAATTGCATTATATATTTGTTCATGCGACACTACATTAAACTTAAATTTGGAGGTACTTAGATCTAGACATTCGGTTTGGAATTTATTTCAAATCTCATTATCCGGTAAGTTAGCTGGTTTTGCGGAGTCTAAAAAAACTATTAATCTGTTCAGGGATACTTAAGTTAGAAGTTATGGTAATATTAAGAAATATTTCATTAATGTTTAATTGCTAAAAATCTCTAATTTTAGGTAAGAACTTACCATTTGAATTCGGCGCGACACAGCTAAAGATTGCGAGAAAAGTGACAGAAAAGCTGGCGAATCGAAATTTGATAAACTACTCGCCTTGCGGTGTAGCCTTTGTGAAGCATAAAGTGAGAGAGGGAATCTTACCTAGGATGTTAAAAGAAATCTTGGACACGAGGCTGATGGTTAAAAATGCGATGAAGGAGAATAAAGGCGATGCAGTTTTACAAAAGGTTAATTTATTATAAATTTAGAACCATCCAACTCAAACCGGATTGGTGGGCGATAGGGAAGCTCCAAACTTCTTTAAAAACACCCAAAAAAACGAAATTTGTTAAGGTCATACATTGTGAGAGAAGCATGTATAGTGCTTCCAATGTCAGTTGGCACACCTCGTTTTACAGTGTTACTTTAAAACTATAGAATTTTGGAAAAATTTCCATTGAAACGTTTAAAATTCATGTGACGTTCTCCGTATATTTTTATGACTTTATGGCACTCCACGTGGATTAGACAGCTCACGTCAAACACATTCAGGTCGAAGAAAAAGACTTATTGATCACCGAAAGGATGTACGGGGTTCTAATTGGTTGGGCGATAGGTAGGTACTTAATCCCTATGCTAATGGAGCATTACGTTTATCTACATATACTCTTAGTCAGTTCCGGGACAAGTTGTGAATTGAAATAAATTTTAGTAAAAGCGTTCTTGAATTATTTTGCAATTAAACATGGCGATGTAAAGACCTTGGAGTGATGACTTTCAGGTTGTTGAGGAGCCCGCGGTGAGCCTTGTTGAAGAATCTGTGGAAGTGGAATCTCCCGAATTTGCAAATAAAGAGATACATGTACAGGGTGATAATTTATAAAGTTTTCTTTGGGAAAAGTTTATTGCTATTGGACTTGGGAAGAATATTTAAAAAGCAATCAAAAAGATGAAAATATTCCTACATTTTAAGGCATTAATGTCAAATTTGACATTTATGTTTTAGGAAATATAGAAAAATTACCAATTTTTTTAAATAAAACACCCTGTATATTTTTACATTTTTGGAAGTTCTGACTAAGCACTTTTTAGAAACATCTTCAACCCTGCTCTATATTTAATAGTTTCTACGATATTTAGCTTTTTATAATCGAACAATTTTTAACCGCACTAATGTCCGGTCACCGTAGCTGTTTTCTTTTTGTAGCGGTTAAGGTTAACCTTGGTCCTAAAATTTCCCAGAAGTATAAGCAAAAGAAGGAGACCTCGATTGTGTAATATCTTCGAATATTGTTTAAATTTACAGATAATTGTTTATGTTTACATGTGTATATAATCAAAAGTTTTTAATTTTTCTGAATTTCCGGATTATACTTAAATTTTCACATCAAAAATGCTATGACGTCATCTACTAGCTGACATGAACAGAACAAATGGACGTAGATAGTACATCCTATGAAGATCCATACCTTGAGAACCGCAATCATTCTGAACCGGCAAAATAGGCTGGTTCCGATTCTCAAGGCATCGAACATGACAGGATGCGCTGTCTACGTCGATTTTGTCTGTTCATGTCAGCTAATACATGACGTAATAGCATTTTTGATATGAAAATTTAAATATAATCCGGAAATTCATAAAAATTAAAAACTTGATTATATGCACATGTAGACATAAACAATTATCTGTAAATTTAAACAATATTCACAATCGAGGTCTCCTTCGTTTACTTATACTTCTGGGAAATTTTGGGACCAAGGTTAACCGTAACCGCGACAAAAAGAAAACGGCACGTGTTTTTTGCCTATGCCGTCATTGTCTGACATTTGACGAGTCAATATTTTGTTTATTTTAACGTTTTGTTGTTTATTTTGGGCCACATCAAAAATTTTTTTTTTACTAAAATTAATTTATGGAAAATATCATTTGGCAATAATTATTTTCCGCAGCTGACTTTGTTTTTAATAAAAGTTAAACTTTCGGAAATCTTTGCCTAAGAATTTACCAAACATGTTTTGTAAGACTGTTGTTTGAAGGTGGTAGATATGAATTTTGCCAACGCATAGCTTTTGGCTACGTAAATATCACTTTTGAAAAAATCACATCTTATGCCGTTTACCTAACTGTAACAAAATAATGAATTATACTAAATTTAAAATGGCTTTTTACTCTTCATTTGGTCCTTCAACTCTTCCAAATTTGGGACGGGCAAAAAAAAAACTTTATCTTTCAGATAGGCCCAAAGCCACGTGTCCGGAGGAGTGAGATCTGGGCTGTTGGCCGGCCACCTTCGGTCCATTCCGTCGTATCCACTGTTGAAAAAATCTCGCGGACACGTGCTACATTGTGTGGTCCGGCCCCATCTTGTTGGAACACAATCCGGTTCGAATCATTTAATGGTAGGTCTTGTAGAGCATCGAGTAATTCTTCTTGAACAATTTATAAATATATTTAAATACCTTTCTCCATTCAGTGGATGTGCAGGGTTTCTTGAAATACCACACCAAACGTTGACAGAGAGCCATCCTTGGTTTTGAATCTCGTGAACATAATCAGGAGGTTCTTCGGCCCAATATCTTCGATTATGACGATTTGAAACTCCATTAGTGCAAAATTTTGATTCATCACTCCAAAGAATATCAAATGAAATTGGGATTTTGTTCCAATCTGTTTAACATGTAAGTTTAAAACTCAGGTCCAGCTATCTTTTGGACCGGAGTAAGCTTTGGCCTTATTCTCATTTTGTAAGGCTTAAACTTGTGTTCCTTTAAAACTGATTCAATTTTTCCATAGCTACATGGGCCTCCCAGATTATCTTGCCTTCAAATTGTGGAAAGCTGCCTGATAGAACATTTAAGTCAGCATTTTCATTTCTCCTTACTCTCCTTCTTCTCTTAACAGAAGATGCGTCCTGAAATAGTTTGAACATTTTCCTTATGGTTACTTTAGAAGGACAAACCCGATTAGGGTATCTTGTTTGGTAGTGTTGCTTCGTCTGTGCTGCATTTTTTCCGTTTCTTATATATAACATTTTCATCATCTGAAAACACCATTTTGGGAAATCACATTGATAATAAGTCGCAATATGTGAATTTGAAGGGAAACATAAACTTCATGATAAAAAGCTAAATATAAAAGGGTTTAGTCTTAAGCTCGCGAAATTGTAAACAAATATAGGGTGTTTCTATTTAAAAAAAAAAACATCATTTTTGTATATTTCGGAAAATAAAATTGTCAAATTTCACAGCAGTGCCTTAAAAGGTAGGAATGAACTGCTTTTTAAATTAACTTTCCAATTCCAAACGCAAAAAACTTTTCCCAAAGGAAACTTTATAAATTATCACCCTGTACAGACTCAAAGACTTATTCTGAACATTTACAAATGTTTAAAAGAAGAAAACTATAACTCTTCAGGTAATCAAATTATAACTAGAATATGTGAAAACTTAGTCGGACCGGTGTTTACAGGATTATTAGAATAGGAAACGGATGGTAATAATGGAGTCGCCGCCAAGAATTGTTTCACAGCGCTTCGAGTACTTGCGGACTATTAAAAAATATCGACAAGAAAAAAGAAATGTTATATAGCCGGATGAGACGTGGTATGACACGCACGATGTTGTGCAGTACGGTTGGATTGATGACAGCAAAAAGTGTACGTGAACTAGTCCGTGTTCTCGGGGAAAACGAGTAATCATTTTACATTCTGGAAGTGAATTGTGTTTTGTTCCATATGCGCTGCTGCTATCTGCAAAAAATATTAAACAATCTTCTGCAGACTACCACGAAGACATGACCGCAGAGTTGTTTGAAAAATGGGTTGAGGAACAACTCATACCAAATATTTCGCAAAATTCGGTTATCGTACTTGACAATGTATCGTACCATTCGTGCCAAGACAAAAATACCAAAAGCAACACAAGAAAATGTGACATGATTAAATTCCTGGAAACCAAAGGGTTAGCAATACCAGAGAAGGCTTCCAAGATAATATTAATAGGGCGGATTAAAAAGCAAAAATTTCTTGGAGCAATACTACTACACCGTTTTACGACTTCCGCCATATTAGTGCACACCACAAATTAGTGAGTCGGTTTTAATTACTATTAGAAATGTGATTGGCCAACAGACCTATGGAAAAAGTGTTTAAACCATGTTATTGAAAAGGAAAATCAACATCACGTTCCACCACCGATTAATCCAATAATTATTTCATTTAATAATGATTCCAGTTCTGAAAACTCGGATAATGATAATATGTAAGAAAATTCACCACGTCCTAAATTACTACGTGTAGTTTAGAATTTTTATGATGTGTAATATGCAGTTTCCTCGACTTTATAATATTTACTTTAATTTGACAAGGCTTGTATGTACTACAGCCGCTTTTGGAGCTGAGCTTTTAAATCAACAGTTTATTATGTATTTATTGCGTTCTGTATTATTTTGCATAACTAAATATTCTTCGATATTATTTGCCTGCCTCCGCCTCTGCGACGATGCCGAAGTTTTATGAGGTTTTGGTGTTCAGACCGTGCCAACTGACATTGGACACACTATACGTATTTCCCTAGTCTGTCATTTTTTTCCACTAACAAACTAGAATATTCATTGTGACTTTTTGTCCTTAAATTAATCAGTGTTTCCAAACTAAAATTATTTTATGCTGATTGAGTTTTTAGGTCTTACACAACCGACAGCTGGGTCTTAAACTCATAGCTAACGTCACGTTTGGTTACACGGCGGCGAATTTTAGTGGCAGGATGTGCTGCGTCGAAGTCGGCGATAGTGTAGTTAGTAAAGGAAGGGAGACTTTGCAAAGGGCCATTGCTATGGTTGACGGTACCAAGGAGTGGGGCGCCAGGGTATGTATTAAACGATTTACGAGACATTTTGCTCTATTTATTTTTCCAATTTTCACAGCAATTGCAACAGATTCATACTTTGGGTGATTTCACAAAAGTTGTAGTGGAATGCTGCAGTATAGTGTTCAGTAAGGACTACTGTCGGGGATCCCATCAGCGCAGGAACAACTTTCTTACGGACTTGATAAAGACTAGAACTAGTTTTTTCACTTGGCTGGCATTTCCTGTGTTTATTCAAGCAAGGTTCTTTTTAACCTCTTTTTTTCCCCTCTTAGGCACTAAAAGTCACTTCTGAGCCAATAATTTTGGAATTGCAGATTTGCAAAGTACCTTTTTGGCAATCTGGCTATCTGTGCATATTCAAATCCTACGGGGACCACCTCAGGAAAATGTGTATATGTATTCCCAAAAATAGTAATTTTTTAAGTACTGCGAAAATACTGCAAAGTCCGGTAAATGTGAAAGTAGCGCCTTATCCTGTGCTCCATTCCTGACTTCTTTCTGCTATATGGCTGCCAAAATGAGACTTCCTCTGTCGATTCCTAATCCCGTTTGCTTTAGTCCACTTGTGAAGCATTTATAATCCTCAACATTTTAAAATGTAGGTTGTTTACGGCGACACAGACTCTCTCTTTGTGTGCGTTCCGGGAAAATCGAAACAAGCAGCTTTTGAAATCGGGAAAAAAATCGCGGAAGCAGTCAGCAACGACAATCCTGATCCCATCAAACTGAAACTTGAAAAAGTCTACCATCCGTGCATTTTACAAACCAAGAAGAGATACGTGGGTTACATGTACGAAAGTGCTGACCAAAAAGAGCCTACTTTCGACGCCAAGGGGATAGAGACCGTTAGAAGAGATGGGGTTCCTGCTGTTTCAAAGGTATAACTTTTAAAGTAATTTCATTGATTTCTGCTTTAAGCGTTTCCACCATCGACATATCAACTTTAGACTGTGCATTACATTCATAAAACACAAGCAAACACTTCTTCGTAAAACGATAATTTGCTGCATTACACCTCCTTTTAAGTTTCTTAAAAGTTGAACAAAAGCCTAAAGAAATATATGGACGATTCCATCAAAAGTGGGGCATATGGATATCATGCTTGGTTATTGCCTCGAAGTGACGAGACAGCATAGTAAACAGTTTTATTTTCTTAAAATGTATATGACTAATTAGATGTGTGCTACGAACACTTTTCTTTTCTGAATTTTGGAAATTATATGTTATTCCTGTGTTAAAAATTTAATTGGGATGAGAACCAGAGAAATGAGAATTTAAAGGTCTTTTTTAAAATCTAAATCTATTTAGACCACTCAAGTTAAGTTTCATTTAAACAAAGTTGGTATATTTATAATTTTAAAACAATAAACAAAAAAAATTATCACAGTGAATCGAATGTTTTACCAGAGGGATAATAATTGAAGCTCTTTTTTATTTCTTCGGAAACCGCCTGTTTCTCTAGAAATTAACCGTTTGGATTTTAAAAATATTGCGTTAAAAAATTAGAGTTTTTCAAAAATACGATCTTTTCTCCATTTTTTGATAAAACTGTAATATTTGGTTAAACATCATTTAACACGTTATTTTTTTAAATACTCGTTTGATAAGTACATCAAGAAAACTTCTCAAACGAGTAGAAAGCGACATCAGAACAACAGTCTATCGTAAATAATCGCAAAAAAAATAAGGAATGCATTTACCAAGTTCCTTGTGAGTGTGGTGAATCATACATAGGCAAAACAAAAAGACCACTATCTGTTAGGCTTACACAACATCAGACGAATACCCAAAGAGGTGAAACAACGAAATCAGGAATTGCCGAACATTCATGGGCAAAACAACACCGAATGAAGTGGACAGAAGTAAAGGTTTTGCACAAGGAGTCACACTGGAAGAAACGAAAATTCCTTGAAGCTGCCTTTATTGAGCAGAATCAGGTTATTTTCTGTAAAACAAGTGTTTAAATTCCTAATATTTTTTCCATAGTATATAAGTACGTAGCCTTAGGAATAAATTGTAGTTTGCACCTTAGGACGGTCAAAGATTGTACTGATCGAAACGTCGTGTATAAATAAAATATAGACAATGGAACTCCAAAACACAGAGTTAATTTTATAAAATTTAAAAAATAAATAAAAACAAACGCTCCAAAGATAACATTTAGCTCCATATATTATAAACTCGTGTTCAGTTTGTGTTTGAGAAATATGCATTCCCGGTCCACAGTACCTTTCTTGTAGAATCATTTATATAGATAGATAGTGTGTAAGCAGAAACAGCAGAGTTGCCGGGCTTAATTAAGAAAAGCCAGCAATAATTTATGGAGAATGAAGTAAAACTTGAATAGTGGTATTCCAAGACAGTCTTTTAGTACATACAAAGTCGCAAAGGCAATTGTTTGGCTTGCGCCAACTAGCCAGCGCCCCCACCATGTCGCAGTAAAACGAGCTATACGGGTAATTATTCCTTATCCTTTGCTATGTTCTACTATTTCGTTAAAGCTTTCACTTTTAACACCATCGGATTGGGTCAACAGAGTTGGCACAAACCAAACGATTGTATAGGGGGTTGGGATAAGGGACCTCCCTAAAGAATTCAAATTGCACAAAAGGAATGTTAATCTACTTACTGGACTGAAATTAGTACTTAGTTTAAATTTCCAAACCACAAATCGCGTTTAATTATTTACTTTTACTTAATGCAGTGAGCTCGTCTTACTCTATAAATAAGCATGCATGGCTATTTCCCTATTAACTTTGTCAAAATCATTTTGAGGAATAAGGACAAGTGTCCAAATTTATTGGAAAAGTAAATTTATTTGCAACCAAGTGTACGTAGCTCTCGGCGTAGCTATACACTACTATTTCCATCAATGTACTTACGTCGATGACTATTTCCTATTCTTTTGATTAACCCCCCAAAAAATTAATTCATGTATGGAATAGCCATTGCATTAGTCGTAATATGTTATAACGCACACTCTGTTACTGTCTTTCTTGGTAGACTGTTAATAATT